>CM062809.1:311004025-312405589 GCA_031772625.1 Pinus tabuliformis
ATGTGGGATCACATGGGGAAAAACCCAAACAAACCAACCAGTGCTTCCAGAGGTTAAACTGTCTCAACCTTCAGCCACAGTGATTTCACTTAACCAGTCCAGAAATCACTAACACCAAGACAAACTTGGATGCCTCCGAAATTCTTAACCATAGGCAAAGGAATTTTCCTATCTCCACCCATCCATCAAGAATTCTAGGAGAAAGCCCATCTCCACCCTCGACCCTTGGGAATTTTCCTGAGACCAACTAACCTGGATCTAAAGTCTATTAGTCATTTAGAGCTCAAACCAAAAACAACGAACCCACTACACCATGGTTATCTAGGAAATGCCAAGGCAAGGCTAAAACCATTGCCAATCTAGGCGAATCCCATGCAAATGATAGCAAAGCAACCAAATAACCAAATGCATGTACCATGCATCCAAATCTTAGCAATGAAATCACACATGCAACCTGTTAACTGCAATGTCCTCTTATTGTAGCTTCTTTTCCAACCTTTTCCTTATGCTTCCTTTCTTTCCTTTTCTTTTACTTTGCTTGCTTGTGTCCAAGTTCTTATTATCTCTTCCCTTAGAGCTCTATTTCTAAAAGTGATCAAATCTAAAACTGACAAAAGTTGTCAATTGATTCTCAAATTCCTTTTTATCATTGATGTCTAGTATCTTCCTTTCCTTTTTCCTTTTTTCTTTCATTTTCCATCATTTTCCCTCAAATTTCCCTTACTTACAAAATTGTGTCTCTTCATCTTCCTTTTCTCTTATTTTCCTTTATTACTTTAATTAATTGCCATTTATTGTCTTTTTCCTTTCCTAGTGCCAATGTCAATTTCCATATCCATTAATTAACCACCAATGACCCCATGTTATGTTTTCTCCCCCCTTTCAGCTTGGAATACATGTTCCATGACCTTGGTTGATTTTATTTACATAGAAACCTAACTTGGGACTATTTTATATCTATATATATATATATATATCTACATATATATATATATATATATATATATATATATATATATATATATATATATATATATATATATATATATATATATATATATATATATAAGGAATGATATGGTCATTTAGTCACAATCATCGACACTCTAAGGAAGGCTCTATGATCGAACCACAAAAAATATCAATACCCAAAAATCAACTATATATACCATGATCATTTTTCCATCAAATGACTAATTTGAATGGGAAGAGTTGAAATTCTGAGATTGGTTAAGTTTTCTTCATTTTGGTTTATTATTTGCAGTATCATGGTTTAAGTATGTGGTTTCATTGATATGTTCATTGTCATGGCTTAGTTATGATAATTTCTTGATGCATAACACTAGTTAAATCAGAGACAACATCGGGAGAATACATATGAAAAGGTATAAATATGGAATAATCTCTACGAATTGGCAAGTTTAGATCATGGTCTTTATCAACCTTTGGATTGAAACTTGTATCACAAATCTGATTGTGTATTTGTTGGACACACCACATATTATAATATTTTAGGCAATTTTTGAGTTAATGGAGGATTTGGCATAGGTCAAGCTCTAATTTGGCCATACTTGATAACCGATTCATGCTTACGTGTATTTTTGGTGGATTGAACAATGTTTCCAAGCTTTTGCGTTGAACCGATATATCATGAATTGATTTCATAGACTTTCCAATGATGAAGATTGAGGCTTAACTATGCTAAGGATGATGTATGTCTTCCAACCAAGCTTAAGGCCAAGGCGTAACTAAACTGATCACAATGGTGGTCTATTTATTAAGGTTGATGCATAAATATGCTAAGGGCAATGTATGTCTATCCACTGAGGCTTAGGATGAGGCATAACCAAGATGAGCATGACAGAGTTCTATTGACTAAGGATAAGGCTGAGGCATAACTATGTTGACCATGATGAATGTATTTTAACTGAGACCAAAAAAGAACCAAGGTTAATTGGTCATAGATTGGATACATTCACTGAAAAACACATAATTTTGTTATACCATAAGTAGAGCTCTACCACACAAGCCCTGGTTAGCATTGAGTCACATACTGGTTGTTGTCGTATAAACCAAGATATGAATTGTATAGTCTATGTGGAGGGAAAACATAGTCAAGAATGATATGTTGTATTTATTACATTGAAAATCATGGTGTGTGTTCCAATGTCAATCCCCTCCTGCTCCCCTTTGTGGTCTTGCTACTTACAATAAAACAAAATTGGGAGGGTGGTATTACAAGTCACATATGATAGCACAGATAGTGAGGCATGTACATTGTATATGCATGGCCATAGGTTTGATCTCCCGGTGGTTAAAAGATTAAATTATTTTTTCATTTTTTTCCATAGTACCATTATGTAGAACCATAAACAGTTAATGGTGGTTGGCACCAGAATCCATTAGGGCACCAAGGAAGCACTTATTTGTAGAGTATTTAATTAATTATATAGCTTCATTTTATATTTTGATTTTACTGAGTCATTATTTGTCTGAATTACATTCTGAAAGAAGTTGGTGGACTAGGGTTTATATATGGATGCAATTAGATGGGTATGATGATATTTTAACTCATATTTGATGACCATAAGCTCTTGTGTGTGTTTGGAGGGTCTATGTGGCACATTGAAAGCGTTTTGGATAATTAAGTAAACAAGTTCCAAGAACAGTTAGCAACAATATGATAGGTAGAAATGGTGTTTATGACAGTGATTGTGTTTGCATGTTGTAGAGAAAGTGATTAAGATAATGGTAGTGTTTATGACAATGATATGGTTTGCAGGTTGTAGAGACAATGATTGTGACAATGGAAATGTTTATGGTAGGGGAAATGATTGCAGTTTATGTTTGCACTATGTGACAGTCTAGTCATATGCAAATTTAGTGATATATGATGACAATAGATGTAGTCAAAAAATGAGATGAAATAGAGTTCCAAAAAGAAGTTGAAGAAGGAGGTTGGTGCCACCACTAAGTTTGGAGCCTTAATCAGGCTGGAGCCTAAAGTATGTTGGAGCCTACTCATTCTTGAGGTTTTAACCTCAATCAACTTATATAATACCATGAGAAGTTGCTCACATCTCCAAGGTTTGTGCCTCAACCAAGGTGTAGCTTATTTCATGTGGAAAATTTCATATTTTGTCGGTAGTTTCCTCCAGCAGGATGGATCCTAAAAATTGATGTAAATAATTGAAGACGAAGTAAAAGAATATTGGTATTTTTCACCCATTTGGGTTTCCACCTAAAAATGTGTGTCTCCTTGTGATGCGATTCCTTTTTATGTTGTTTCTATTTATCTTGCTTATGTGGTGATGCATTTTGATAATTGATGATATAATATTTATGATCACTTCTAAATGAATACATGATTTATTAAGATTGTGTAATTGTAAAATTGATTTCACACTTATTCAACCTGCCCTCTCAATATGAATTTTCGGCCAATAAGTCGTTTCAAAGAAAGTGCCTTCAGGAATAGCTAACTACTGTAAGTTTGATGATTAAGATGAAATGGCCACTACTAGAGTAGTGGGGAAACCACCTATGTTTGATGAAACCAATTATGAATTCTAGAAGCTAAAGATGGAGACATATCTCATCTCTTTGGAATAAAAAGTTTGGGAAATTGTAAACACCAAATATAAAGTTTTTAGTACCATTCCAACAAATTTAGTAGAGAAGGCAACTTACACATATATTGCACAAGTTAAGAATTGTATCTTAAGTGGATTTCTAGCGTCAAAAATCATCGAAGTAATGTAGCGCAATTCAGCTCATGAGGTATGGAATAAAATTCAAACTTACTATGAAGGAGATAAGAAATTTAAAGAACTCTAATTGCAAGCAGTTAGGGGGAAATTTGAAAGCTTAAGGATGGCAGGTAATGAGGACATTACTTCATATTTTCTTTGAGTAGAAAACATATTGAAATCCCTTGCAAGTCTTAGTGAAGAAGTCTTTGATAGTTATGTTGTTTGAAAAAGTTTGAGATCACTCCCATTAAGGTTCAATCCTAAAGTATTAGCTCTTAAGGAACTAGTAAAGGTTGAAAAGATGACAATAGATCAACTTCATGGAACTCTTTCTAAATATGAGTTAATAATCAAGGAAGACAATTTGGGAGTCAAGGAAGTAGCTTTGAAGGCAGCAAAAGAAGAGAAAAAGAAAAGGGATCAAGAATATTCTAATTTTGATGAAAAAGATGCCAAGTTTGTTCAAAAACACGAGGAATCAGAAAATGCAAAGGTAAGCTTCCTTTCAAATGTTTTGAATGGGGAATAATTTTTCATAATGAATCTAAAAATCATTAAGCTAAGATGAATGAAGGTGATGATAAATCAAAATTCAAACCTAAGTATCAAAACAAGAAGCCAATAGGAATAAAAATAACTTTTATTGAAAGGATCAAAGTGATAGTGAAAGTAATGTAAGCATGATCATTGAAGAAAGGAATGAAATAATATTCCTTGTTGAGGTTGAAGAACCTGAAGTAGAAGTGGATCTTGAAGCATAACTTAAAAGTGCATTAAAGGAAATTAGGATTCTCAAGAAAAGAAAAATTCAATTGTTTCATCAACTTCAACACAAGGTTCTAATTGAAGACTATTATTGCTCTCAAAATTGAAACATAAGAAGAAAAGAGGGTAAAAGAGTTTTTTTCGGAACAACTAAATGAGAATGAACAAATATATGAAAGTTTGGAAAAGGAATTTTTCCTCTTAAGAGAAGAATTGGAGCAGCTAAATTTAAAATTAAATAAGGGGGTAGAATCCCTAGATCATATTCTTAGCATGCAGAGGTCATTAGAGAAATTTCGAGGCCTACAATGGACCTCCTAATAAAAATGTACAACCAAAATAAACTTTATAAGAACCAATAATATTCAAGATGATGATCGCAACCATAGGGGATGATTTGCCATTTTTGGGATAAAAAGGTAAAAATATTAAAAAATAATAAAATAATAAAACTACTTTTTCAACTTGTATTTTCAACTTATCTCCCTAATTTTTTACTCAAATTTTGAGTAGGAGTACTCATTGGATGCAAAATTTAATTCATCATCTAAGAAGTACCCATGTTGCATACTTTCAATGGACCCTGCTACACGAAAAATGAGAAATACATGAAAAAACATGATTGCAATCACATTTTTTCATGTATTTCTAATATTTAGTGTAGAAGGGTCCATCAAGGGTGTGAAGCATGGGTACTCCTTGGACGAGGAATCCAATTCTGCATCCAACAAGTGTTCCCACTCGAAATTTGAGTAAACCCATAGGGAGATAAGTTGAAAAAGTAGTTTTTTCTTTTTTCCGTCTAAAATTTGATGATATAATATTATCTTATTTTATTATTTCACTATTATTTTATAGTTTCCTTAGGAGGCCCATTTTAGACCTCAAAATTCCCTAATGCTTCACTTATCAATACATATCTTGGCTACCAAGAATGTGAGGCATCCAAAAATAATGATCCTCTAAGATCATCAAATGAAAGACATCCCAAGAAGATTGATCATACTTTTATAGCATCAAGCAACGTCTCACTTGAAGAACCAAAGTAAGTAGTACACTAGGACAAGAATTTTCACTTTAATGATACTCAAGAAAATTCCAAAATGGAGCAAAATGCAAGAAATCAAGAAAAGGTATCCATGAGCAGGAATATGAATATTGTTATCAACCTGTTTTCCTCCATTGATTGAGTACGCATGAGTACCTTTATTGTCGACCCTTTTGTCGATCAACTGCCTTTTATTTTACTTAGTTTTATGAATAGTTGTTGGAAATACAGTGCTCAACAAAGCAAACTTTCCCTAACCTCACATGCATCCTCTTATCATCTCAGCAAGATTCATCTTGGACTCATATTTTTATCCCAACAAGGTTGGTGGAAGTTCTAGAGTCTTATGTTCCTTGAGAGATCGAATTAGAGGATCACTTTTGTGAGTTCACTTGGGTGCATTATTGGAGAAACTTCCTAACTTCTCTTTATCCCAAGTGTCTAGATACATTCTTCTTTGGAAGCCTTTAGGCCTATTTATACTTGTTCTTCTAAAGGGTTAGGCTAGTTGGAATTAGACAATGGGAAAGTTGTCGTTAGATTTATAATCTGAGAGGAGGCGAGCTATATTGCATTTGGAGGAGGAGGCGATGGTGCAATTTGGAGGAGAGTTCTTCATTATTGGAATATACTTCCTTGTACTCTTTATTTATATTTAATAAAATGATGGTTCCTTCCTGTAACCTATCATATGTCTCTATGATATGTTTATACATGTTTTTGAGCTAATCATCCCTCTACGAAAGGATTATGTGCATGTGTGTTGCTGAATTTTTGTAGGGCCTTTGATTATGATATTTAAGAGTGATAAGTCCAAATAAGGAAGATATGGCTAATTGAAAAATCAACTTATTTTCTTATTCATTTTCCAATTTGATG
Source organism: Pinus tabuliformis (assembly GCA_031772625.1). Taxonomy (NCBI): domain Eukaryota; kingdom Viridiplantae; phylum Streptophyta; class Pinopsida; order Pinales; family Pinaceae; genus Pinus; species Pinus tabuliformis. The sequence continues at coordinate 311,010,470 of CM062809.1, forward strand.
GTTTTCCTTAAAGTTGCTTTGCTTGATGTTTTGAGGAGTTTTTGTTCAAATCTTGTTGTTGCTTTTTAATATGCATTTTTAATAATTTTGTAGTTCATTTCTACTTGAGGTATGATTTATTTCTCTGATCTTGAATTGAAAATGTTGGTTTATTAGTTTTAGGGTTTCCTTGAAACTAGTTTTTCTTGGTTTTGGGGCATTTATCCTCAAGATCTTGCTCTTATTTTTTACATTTGTATTTCTGTCGATTGTCACAATTTAGACTTATAACAAATGTGAATTAGAACTCTTGCTTTGAATTGGATCTATTTCATTTTCCTATCTTGTTTTGAGTTGGGTCTATTTTCTTTCCAATTTTAGGGTTTCCCTTAATATTATTTTTTCCTATTTTGAGGGGCTTTCCCTCAAGATATTTGTTTGTTATTTTGGATCTATATTCTTGTTGAGCATATTAGTTCATATATATTTTATATCTACATTATATATTTTGTATTGAATTGGATCTAATCTATACCCATTTTGGTGTTCCCATTGAACTTGTGTGCTTGTCATTGCTTGCTTTCAGTGGATACTTTTGTTTTTGTTGATTGTGGTTGTGAAAATCTGAGCTTTAAATTTTTAATTGTACATTTTAGATATGTTAACTATATCATAATGAAAATTTTCTCTTGTATTCCAATTCCTTTCTAGTTTTGCTTACATTAGGGTTTTTGGTTTTTGACCTAGTATAGATCATTATTTCTCTTATACATTGAATTACACCCTTGATTCTTGATTTGCACTTATTTTTGTCTATAATATTCTTTATTTATTTTCAGTGATATTTGGTTTGAAAATCCAAGTTTAGGGCTTTTGAGTGTCTTTTGTTCTTGTTTGATTTTATTTTTTCTCTCTTCTTGAGTGACTTGTTTGGGTTGGGCTTTTGGGTTTGATTTCTTAAAAACTTAGAGAATTACATTAGATTGTTTATTGAGAGTGTTTGAAGTTGTTATTTTCACGTAAAAAAGGAAAAGACTCCCCTAGTGTAGCTATTTTTCATTGAATTGAAAAGAAAAATTTTGCATTGTCATATAACTACATTAGGGTGTATTCACACCATTTGAGTTCCACATTTTTTCCATATTGAGTAAACAATAACCTCTTAAAATTAATCCTATAATAAAATTTATTTGACTCGTCTTTTATTTTCAGTCATAGACCACCAACATTAGTTTAGTCTAGGGATTTAGAATAGGAGTGTGAGGTTAAATACTACAACACCACAAAAACAAACATATAATCTTGCGTTAGGGATCGAAAATCCTCTTTTATTAATATGGTCTAAGAATCCCTTCCAAAACAAGCGTCAATCACAAGGTCGCATTTAATGCTAGTGGAGTAACATGACCCTATTCATTGGCCTTGTTGGTGTTGTTTGTGGGGTTTACATGTATTAAAAATGGTGTTATTAGCATATTTTTTTGTAGTAATTGGGGACCAATTGGGAGGAGTACACCTCGATTTGAGGGATATCTTAGGTGGGTTTCAAAAAAGAATTCTTGCCCTTGCATGTGAATTTGACTATTGACTATCCCCCTAGGACTTGTTGTTTTCGATGGTAGCCTTAGTGACCCTTGTCTAAGAGATTTTAAATAGGTGACAAGGAGGGATTCATCCTCTTTGTACCTAGGAAAAATTTTAAGTAGGCTCACTTGATCCTCCTAGAGCGCACCCCATGATTAATAAGGGTACTTATATTAGGGTTTAAAAGGTCGTTAAGGAGGTGCCTATGATAATTGTCTCAACCACAACTTCACTATTGACCTAAGCCTTGATCAAGCAGACTCTGACAATGGCAATATCCCTTCTCTATCTCTTTGGTTTGTGTGTTCTTACATTTAGGGTCTCTTTTAGACAGTGTTGCTTGGTCCAAGTCATATTTTGGCCGTAGGGGTGTCTTCATTGTATTAATTTGATATTAAACATGTATTCACCATGGTTGAAGAAAGTAACTAATGTTCTCATAGATTGTTAGGCCTTTCTCTTGAAGAGGAAGGTCCATTATTACATAGACACAAGTTAATTCCAGTAATGGAAAACTTAGACCATACTGAGGTTGGGGGGCATAAATTTGGTATTAAGGAATAAGATCATATTACTATTCAGGTAATTGACAAAAGTAATTTTCCACACTATAAACCAAACTTAACTAACCCTCTTGGCCCATTTTTACTGCAATTGAATCATGATGGTAGTGAACCTTTTTACATGCTTGTTCCTTATATTCCTAGTGAAAATAATTCTTCTTATATGGAGGATATAGGTCATACTTTACCTTCTACATTAGTAATCATTGTTGCCATGTCATCTTTACCACCACTCAGTGTGGTGGGATCCATACCTCCTTCCACACCTCTCACATCTTCTTGGGGCAATCCACAGGGGCTTCACTCAATGAACTTGTGGCATATCACGTGCATTTGTGGCATACTTAATAATACACCTAATTTTACTACATATTGGAAAACACCTCTAAAAATCACATTATTTAACCCCTTACCAATATGAACCCAATATACCGTCCAAATTTAAAAAACTCATACTTCCACTAGATATTGTAGGTACCCATTTTTTTATTAATAGTTTTATACCCCTTTATATTTTTTCATTAACTTTGGGCTTCATTGTTTATACCTGCCAATATAAAACCATTTACTCCCTATTATATGCTCAATATATTATGTCATTTTTTACTCATTATATATCCCCAATATGAATGCACATGGTATGGTATTGCTCCTCTTGTGAAGCCCCCATGGGGCAATCCACTAGTTATGTCTGTGACCCCATCTGCTTTCCACATTTTCATGTGTGTGTTCCTTCATATATCTTCATATTTGGAGTGGGGAAAACTATGATCGATTCATGGGAGCTGAGATATTTACTCCTAGCTCATCTCAACATGCAATCTCTACATTTAGCATAGACATTTTTACTTTGGGGAAAATGATGGGAGGGTTGTTTGTTGCTTCTAGTTAGGCTAATGGAAACTTTAACCTTAGTAGTATTTCTCAACCTTGATCTAGTTCTATGTTTGAAGGGATTCCCTACACTAGAAATTCTTTTCCTTTAGGGAGATTGTGTTAGAGCCTAAATCTACCTCAAGCTGAGAAAGGTGAGATCCAGGACCAACATCAAACCACGCTTAACCTGGTAGCTAGCCCTACCAGGTTGGGAGAGGGCTCACTCCGGGTCTGTCTCAGCAAAATATGATCACTAAAGGCTTGAGATGACTGATCTAACTACTAATCTTAGGCTAGGTATATGTGCAAAGGGTTTGATTGAATAAAATGATGTGTTTGTTGGTTCTAATGGAAAGGCATATTTTGGGTGCAAGGAATGAGGCTCAGTCGTGCAGAGATCTCAATGGGGCAAGGTAGGAAACTGATTTTGGCACTTCAAATTGAATGAGATGGAGAGATTAGACAGGTGAGGAGTTGAAGAGGGCAAGAGAATCCATGGATCCTCTCCAAACAGCTGAAAACATCAAGAAACTAAAGCAAACCTCAAGTAGAGCACTGCAATTTCAATGGATTCTACTTTCACTCTTGTTTGATTTAGTTAGGAAGAAACAAGATAGATAATGTCACACATAACACATAAGTAAATTCACAAATATAGAAGAAAGCACTGTACCAAAAAAAAATTCCACAGGGATCCTAAAGAGTGCTGCAAACCCTGGTATCAATTCCTTAGCCAAAAAGCTGATATGAGTATACAATTAAGCTCCTTTCTTTCTCAAAAGTCCAACCATGCTAATGACTGAAAAAACATAAGATATAGGCAAGAAAAAACTCACCCTAGCCTCTAGGGGTCGAGCTCACATGTTTAGGAGCTGTTCCAACTAATTCTAAACTGAGAACTAGAAATTAGGCAGTGGAACAGCATGCCTCTAGAAACAAGGGAACTAATTCATTCAGTTTCAAACAACTTTTTAACAGATGAATCTACCTCAATAAGTGAAAATTTGACATATTTACATCATGATCCATCAATTTACATTAAATTACATCATAAATTTGAAATTAAGAAGGTGAAAAAGTCAAACTGGCAAAAGCTAGGTGAAAAACAGAGCATTCTTGGTCAAACTGGGTCAAATTTCCTCTATGCGGCGCGCCTGATTTCTCTATGCGTAGCGCCTATTTTGAGCCACTCTTGAAGACCTTCCCAATGTCAAAATCCACTATATGTGTGCTTGTTGGAAATATCTACCTGTCTACTTTCCAACCCAAGTGGAATTTTTCAATTTGGCCTCCATTTGCCCCTCCAAAATTCAATTCTCCCAACACTACTTCCTGTGTGTCAAAATAGGGGCAGTAAGGTCATTTTTTTAGTGTTTTTGACCTTTTTGAGGGCTCAAAACCTATCGAAATTTCTTGTCCATTGGTAGGAATGCATATTTTTCCAAGACAAATCCAAAGATGTTGAGTTTTCCTCAAAAGGAGGTCCCTAGCAAAAGCGTGCGCCAGGTGGCGCGGCACATTGGGCAGAAAAGCCTGTTTTGCTCCAAAAATTTCTAGTTCCACACTTTTTCTTAGTATTTCCTATGGTCCCGCACCCATTTGTCATGTCTCTAGCGCACCTAACCACACCGTTTCTGTGTTAAAGGTGCGGACCACTGATGCGCCGCGCCCTTTTGCAGACAAATGTTGGAGGCCTTCTCGATATCCAAATTGGGCATGGGATAGCTCGTTGGAAAGCTTATTGAGTCTAATTTCCAAACCAACTTGAATTTTTCAATTCGGAGTTCATTTTCTCTGTCAAAAGTCAAATATCCCAATACTGGTCAAAATATGCAAAATGAGGCTACCTCAAAGCAGAGTGATGTTGCAGTCAACTTTTGAAGGTCTTTCTCAACCCCAAATTGAGCTCATGATAGCTCATTGGAAATATATTTGTGTATAGTTATCCTTTGCATCATCAAGCAAGTCATTTGGCCAACCAAGCTAGGATAAATCTTGATTTTCTCAAAGTCACTTTAGAGGTGCATCAATTCTCCTGAGGCAACTGTATTTTTTACATTTCTCTAAAACCATGACACTTGTGTAAAATGTGAAGGTGGTTTTTCTTCCTTGGCCTATTTTGGAAAGAAAACCTCTCTCATTTTTTCCAAATTCATCTTTCCTTTCTTAGAAACAACATTTGAGTAAAACCTACCCTGATGTGTGGAACAGGGGATTTGTCGAAATGAAGGGAAATGAAGGAGATAAGGGGCTTCTAAATTCTTGAGGAAATTTTTGGAAGTAGGAAGGGATGTTAGGAAATAGGGGAAAGTGGAATTTCAAATATTGAGTGAGGGGAAGGGGTCCAAAAGGGAAAAACACAGGCCTAGCCTAGAAAATTGCCAAATCGTAGCAAGAAACTACGGTTTGTGGGAAAATGAGGAATTTAAGGGATATCAGTGATGGGAAGTGTTTAATAAGGTACATTAAGGATAGGTGAAGGTGTATGAACATCATGATACAATTTTTGCTGATGATTTGACCATCCAAGAGAAATTACCTTCAAAACCCCAGGAGAGGGAAACGAATCTTACCTAGGCACAACTGAAGCATGAACAAAGTGTAAAATGACCCATTGGAACTTGACATGATGATGAAAACCCTCTGAATGATGGTACACTCAACTGAATGGTGACATGGACCGACATTTTGACAACTTTGAAAGGAGTGAAAACAAACCCTAGACCTAATACCTAGTGACCAAATTTTGCTTGAAGACTCACTGAAATGATAAAATTTGACCTTGACACCTTAAAATCCCTTTGTAAGAGCATGTTTGATCACAGGAGGAAGGCTGCAAAGACTGTCACTAACAGATTGTATACCTAGGGGCATTTCATTAATACCACTATTCCTATGAGCTCTCATGCCTACAGTGATGATTTTTCACATGGAGGCATTTCCTCTAATGTTGGGTAAAGTCTTGCGGGTATTCAAGCTTATAGGAGTCCTTTGTTCTCTAGGGGAAATTACCCTTGGGGGCATAATCCTTACACCTCATTTGCTAGCCTAGGATATCAATACACTAGGATGAATTATAACATTGGTCCAAATTATTTTGCCTTTAACTACAGTATGGGGGGACATTATGTTCCATTATGGGGTTATGACCCTTATGATTCATTTATTTAACTACATATTACTTTTCTGATCCCTCTCAATTTACCTGAATTAGATAAGATAACTAATGACCCCATCTATCTTGATCCTTGGTGCCCAGATACGTCAACTAAGTTACCTTCCAATATTCCTAAGTTTGAAGGGAAATGAGGAGAGAAACCTTTTACACATATCACAGCCTTTCATTTATGGTGTTCATCAAACTCTTTAGTGGATTATTATGTGAAGTTAAGACTATTTCAATGAACCCTAACAGGGGATGCTACCAAATGGTATATCAAACTCAATTAGGCATCTTATAGCAACTCAATTTCCTTGGCTCGTACTTTCCTGAACCACTTTCATTTACCTACTAGCCATGATCTTGAGACCGACCTTTTGTCAAATTTCAACAATATGTTGCCACTCAAATCTTAGATCATATTCACAAATGGCAAAGATGCAAGAGGTTGGTACAAATGAGGCTTCTTGACAATGTCCTTAGAAACTAGTTCACTTGATCCCTTCACCCACAAATTTCCAGGGATGTCACTATGATTTTGGCAATTACCGAGGAGAAGGCCATATGACATCCATAGGATATTGATATGATTTACTCTCAGTTGGGCATATTGTACAATATCCTTCCCAATGCTCCTTGAACTTCTATAGACCTATAATTACCCAAGTCGGGACCACACTCTGATGGTGAGATTGGTTGCCTTAACTTTGATATTGTGAGCCAACTATCTACTCAACTATGGAAAATAATGGTCACATCTCAAGCCCCAACAACTGCCACTGGCTATGAAAAAGAATCCTTGTGGTGAAGTAAAATTATAAGTGCAGACAAAAATGAATTCCTCTAGCCCAATAATGGGTCTAGCCACAACAGATACATTCTATGGAAGATTTCCTTAGGTTAGAATTAATCAAGAGGGCCTACCTCTTGGTCGCTTATCTTGCTTGATGATTTCCTCACTTGCTTGCTCTAGCAATCTCTCGCATCCTTCTTCAAGCTCCTAAAACAAGTAAACAACAACAACACACAAACATAATAATAGACAAATTTCAATTCAACCTACTTAATGAGTCAAGAAGCATCAAGATGAGAGTATGTAATATTAAAAAACATGTAGGAAATTAATCAATAGCTGCATATATTAATATCAAAGAGAGATTACAACCATTCGTCTTGATGTCGCAATCTTCCTCTGACAAGACCGGGTTCCCACACACTTCTGCTAACATTCCATGATGGCTTCAAAAAACAATAGTTTAAAGGTGCTTCCCTTTAGACTTCACTCCAAACCAAACAAATTTCTCCCTCACACAACTAGATGGCTACAACTAGTAATAGCTTGCTTGTCTAATCAAAATAGTATACTCACACTCAACCAACACTCTAACTAGCTTGTGTTTGGGAAGAAGGGAGGTTTATATAGGAAATATGGATGGGAGATGGACCCTCTTCTCATGGGAGAAGGATTTATCCCTTGAGGTAGTTCCATCATTATAGGGGAAAGGAGCCCAAACTATCATCCTCAACCCCATTCGACCAAACCATTTACCAGACTTCCATTACGAAGCTTCTAGATATAGAAGCTTCGTCTCTAATTTAAAAAACTTTCCATAACAAGACCAGCATGACTAGAAAACAACTTAGTCGCATCGATCAGCGTGGGGAATAGTTCTAATATCTGCACATCAGTGTGGGGAAGACAAAGGTCATTAGCGTCAGTCTTGTAAACTAGGAAAAATAGAAGTTTCAGGGGAAATGGTGTAAAAAGGAAATGATCTGCTCATGAAGAGGGACATAATGGGAGTTTCTTCATGAAGGAAAAGCATGTAGGGTTCACTGTAGAGGTCCTCCAGGATCAAGGAATGGGGAGTACAGGGACAGTGACAAAATGATGTGTAACAGATGCCCCCTAAAGCGTGAAGGTCGAGCCAGAGTGAGGGAAGAAATGCTTTATAAATCAGTGCAGGGACCTGGTCTGTTATCAGAAAACCTGCAAGCAAGTATAGATACATATACATAAACTGAGGTATCTGTCAAATGATACATGAATCATGGCATGGACACAGCCATTTAGAGAATGATCATGTAAATGGATCAAGGTATGGGCACAGCCATCCGCCAAATAGGATCATAATGAAAACAAGGTATGGTTGTAGCCATCCAGTAATAAGAAGGATCACATATGATAACTCATGGTCTGGTCGCAGCCAGCCATCTGAAAGAGACATGCATATCATCAAAATCATGTCACATCACTTCGCAACATGGACTGTTGTGATCTGATTCCAAGGTCTGGCACTCCACCACAACCTGATCAAAGTCCATATCCTAGCATGTGAATAGATGTGTTGATGTCGAACATGCTAAAAAGTTGCTTCATTACCAGTCAATAATGTAAATTGATAAAAAATGTGATAGAAACCACCAATAATGACAATGGCACTCAAGGTACTATCAACACAATTCACAGAATGTGAATACAGGAACTGAAGTCGAACACCCATGAAATCACTTGATCGAAAGCCAATGATGTGAACTTGTCATCGAGTGCGAAGAACTTGCCATTGAGGCATGCAAGCTCTAAGGTATTGGAAGGGAGTCTCTCGGTCAACTTCCTGGATAATGAGTTGAAGTCGACAGAAAGTGATCATGTCAAAGGAGGGCTATAATGAATCCCACATCATCAACGTGAGACGAGAGGATGCAAAATGATTTTGGATGATACAGAGAATCAGCAGTAAGTGTAACTGCAGAAGGACAACTCTTGAATATATCGGTGACACAACTGGAAGTTTGGTAGCTTTTGGATCCATGGGATCAGTGGTCATAATGACGTGGCAGAGATCAAATGGAAGAAAAATGAATGGCCCAAACCCAGGAAGTTTAGTGATGCAAAGGAGGATGTCCCAACATGACACGAAGTAAAGAGTGTCATGTTCAAGAGTAAGTTGCTGACACGACTCGATAGATTTCGAAATTTTCCCCCACCATTTCTGGAAAGTACCCCAATTATTTTAATCACAAACTTGAAGTGGATAGCATATGCTTGCACTATAAGTTCATCCTTCGGACGAATCCGACCTAGTAAGTTTAACGAGCCCTAAGAAGGAGAAGCTTGTGTTTGTCATGGTGAAAAATCCAATGTCCTTTAATAGTTTGACGAGTCCGACAAAGGTGTAACTCAATATCCTTTTCATGTTTAGAGAGTTTGAAAAAGACATGTAAAAGAAAAATCCACATGGTCCCTTTTTGTACATTTGTGTCACTCGAGCCCAAAAAGGTAGAAAACAATACTTGAGAGAACTGCTTGACCATTTTAGTCAAGGAGTAACTTTTTCGTAAATAGTGCCTCCCAGCCCAAAAAAGGGGTAAAATTATATTGGGCACATGAAATTTCTCATCCACTAACGAGTTCGAAATAGCAAGGGCTCGGCCATCTTTTTGCTTTTAAAGGGTCGGGAAAGAGCTGAAAGAAGACCCCCCATTTTTGTTCTCTTTAACGAGTCAAAAAAGGAAAAATACTTGGCAATCTTTTCATATGAGTTTAACAAGTCGAGAAAAGAGCTGAAATATGACTCATCACCATCGTTGAACATCCATCACCTGTCACTGCATAGGCAAGGCAAAGTGTATTATCAAGTCCTTAAGGCAAAATAGGTCAAAAATATTTACAAAACCTAATATTTTCATGAAAAATGAATAAAAAGGGGAAAAGTAAATATATTTTTACCATTTACCATTTTACCTTTGCAGTGAAGACTTTTTACCCACTTTTTCCTTAGTTTTTCTAGAGAAAATTACAGGAGATCCGAGAGGTGATTCGACAAGCCGTCAGTTCCATGTAATAGCCGAAGCCCTGAGCTCCATTTTAATGCTATTCATTTATGTTTTTAGCCATTTTTTAGGATTTTTAGGGGGGTTTTTGAGAAATTTGTTCGCCCTTGGTCCGCGTGATTTATGCGCACAGGATTGCACCGGTCGAGGGTTATTTGCATAACCATCCACACTGACATAGATAAAGGTGCTTCCACCTGCATCTATGAAGCAAAAATATAAGTGCGGACACGAATGAATTCCTATAGCCTGATAATGGGTCTAGCCACAACAGATACATTCTATGGAAGACTTACTTAGGTTAGAATCAATCGAGAGGGCCTACCTATTGGTCTCTTATCCTACTTGATGATGTCCTCGCTTGCTCGCTCCAGCAATCTCTCACTTCCTTCTTCAAGCTCCTGTAACAAGTAAACAACAACAACACACAAACATAATAATAGACAAATTGCAATTCAACATACTTAATGAGTCAAGAAGTATCAAGACACGAATATGTAATATTACAAAACATGTAGGAAATTAATCGATAGTTGCATATATTAATACCAAAGACAGATTACAACAATTTGTCTTGACGTCGCAATCTTCCTATGACAAGACTCAGTTCCCACACACTTCTCCTAGCATTCCATTATGGCTTCAAATAGCAATAGTTTAAAGGCTCTTCCCTTTAGACTTCACTCCAAACCAAACACACTTCTCGCTCACACAACTAGATGGCTACAACTAGTAATAGCTTGCTTATCTAATCGAAATAGTATACTCACACTCAGCCAACACTCTAACTAACTTGTGCTTGGGAAGAAGGGAGGTTTATATAGGAAATATCAATGGGAGATGTATTCTCTTATCATGGGAGAAGGACTTATCCCTTGATGTAGTTCCATCATTATAGGGGAAAGGAGCCCAAACTGTCATCCTTGACCCCATCCAGCCAAATCATTTACCAGACTTCTGTTACGAAACTTTTAGAGCTGGAAGCTTTGGCTCTAATTTAAAAAACTTTCCATAACAGGATCGGCGCGATTGGAACACAACTCAGTCACACCGATAATTGTGGGCAATAGTGATAATCTCTACACATAAATGCAGGGAAGACAAAGGTCATTAGCGTCAGTCTTGTAAACTGGGAAAAACAGAAGTTTCAGGGGAAATGGTGCAAGACTCTCAAGCAAATAAGCAGATAAAGATGAAATAATACCATAGGTGCGGTAGGAAGCATCAGGTAACGGGGGTAAGGGTAATGTCTGTTCGAGCTCCCACACTTAATAGGAAAGGGTCGGGGGATCCATCCCTCCATGTCCTCCTTCCTTTCTAGTGACAGAGGTCTTTTTTGTTCCTTTTTCATGAACTATACGCTGGTTCGATCGCTGCTGCGCTGATTCATGGGGTGAACGGGTTACCATAAAAGTACCTGTTACAATGCCTTGCTGTTAGCTCTAGGCCTAAGGTGAAAGGCCCTACCTGCCTTCTCTGAATGTCTCTCTCCTCTCTAAATGATCTGCTCATGAAGATGGACATAATGGGTGTTTCTTCATGAAGGAAAAGCATGCGAGGTTCACTGTAAAGGTCCTCGAGAATCAAGGAATGGGGAGTACAGGGACAGTGACAAGATGTTGTGTAACAGATGCCCCCTAAAGTGTGAATGTCAAGCCGGAGTGAGGGATGAAATGCTTTATAAATCAGTGAGGGGAACCAATCTGCCATTGGAAAACCTGCAAGCAAGTACAAATACATATACATAGACTCAGGTCTCTGTCAAATGATACATGAATCATGGCATGGACGTAGCCATCCAGAGAATGATCGTGTAAATGGATCCAGGCATGGGTGCAACCATCCATCAAAGAGGATCATAATGAAACCAAGGTATGGTTGCAGCCATCCAATAATAAGAAGGATCACATATGATAACCCATGGTCTGGTCACAGCCAACCATCAGAAAGAGACATGCATATCATCACAATCATGTCACGTCACTTCGCAACCTAGATTTTATTGATCTGAGTCCAAGGTCTTGTGCTCCAACACGACCCGATCAAAGTATAGATCCTAGCATGCGAATAGATGTGTTGACATTGAACATGCTAGAAAGTCACTTGATTACCATTCAATAATGTAAAATGTTAACAAGCGCGAGAGAAACCACCAATAACGATAATGGCACTCAAGGTACTATCAGTACAATTCATGGAATGTGAATATAGGAACTAAAGTTGAACACCCGTGAGATCACTTGATCAAAAGACAATGATGTGAACTTGTCGTTGAGTGTGAAGAAATTGCCATTGAGGCATGCAAGCTCTAAGGTACTGGAAGGGAGTCTCTCCTTCAACTTCCAGGATAATGAGTTGAAGTCGATGGAAAGCAACCATGTCGATGGAGGGCCATAATGAATCCCACATCATTGACAGGAGACGATAGGATGAAAAATGTTTTTGGATGATACAGAGAATCAAAGGTAAGTGTAACTGCAGAAGGACAACCCTTGAACATATCAGCGACACAACTGGAAATTTGGAAACTTTTGGATCCATGGGATCATTGGCCATAATGATATGGCAGAGATCAAATGGAAGGCAAAAATTAATAGCCCAAACCTAGGAAGGTCAACAATGCAAAGGAGGATGTCCCAACCTGACACGAAGCAAAGAGTGTCATGTCCAAGAGTAAGCTGTCGACATAACTCGATAGATTTCCAAATTTTCCCCACCATTTCTACCGAGTACCCCAATTATTTTTTAATCACAAGCTTGAAGGGGATAGCATATGCTTGCACTGTAAGTTCATTCTACGAATGAATTCAACCTAGTAAGTTTAATGAGCCCTAGGAAGGAGAAACTCGTGTTCATCAAGGCGATGAATCTGACGTCGTTTAATAGTTTAACGAGTCCAACAAAAGTGTAACTCGGTACCTTTTTCATGTTTAGAGATTTTGAAAAAGACACGTAAAAGAAAACTCCACATGGTCCCCTTTCGTATATTTGTGTCTCTCGAGCCCAAAAAGGTAGAAAAAAATACTTGAGAGAACCACTTGACCATTTCAGTCAAGGAGTACTTTTTTCGTAAATAGTGCCTTCCAACCCGACAAAGGGGTAAACTTATTCTGGGTGCACAACGTTTCACATCCATTAACGAGTTCGAAACGACAAGGTTTCGGCCATCTTTTCGCTTTTAAAGGGTTGGGAAAGAGCTAAAAGTAGACCCCCCATTTTTATTCTCTTTAATGAGTCAAAAAGGGAAAAATACTTGGCAATATTTCATATGAGTTTAATGAGTTGAGAAAAGAGCTGACATGTGACTCATCGCCATCATCGAACATCCATCACCTGTCGTTGCGCGAGCAAGGCAACATGTATTATCGAGTCCTTGAGGCAAAATAGGTCAAAAATATTTACAAAACCTAATATTTTCATGTAAAAATGAATAAAAATGGGAAAAGTAAATATTTTTTTACCATTTACCATTTTACCTTTGCAGTGAAGACTTTTTACCCACTTTTCCCTAGTTTTTCCAAAGCAGATTACAAGAGATCCGAGAGGTCAATCGATGAGCCATCAATTTCAGGTAACAGTTGAAGCCCTGAGCTTCATTTTCATGCTATTAATTTATGTTTTTAGCCATTTTTTAGGATTTTTACGGGGGGTTTTGAGAATTTTTTTCGCCCTCGGTTAGCGTGACTTTCGGGCACGGGATCGCGCTAGCCGAGGGTTATTTGCATAACCATACGCACCAACCAGTGTAACTGTTTCTAAAACAGGCACGCCGACACCATAGATAGGGAAAAATCATCTTTCCTCAAAAAATGATCATTAAAACTTGAATTTTATGTGCCAAAATTGATGATTGACTCAAATAAATGGATTTTGCAGGAGAGAAATTGCTGAAAATGGTGGACTGGAAGGAAAGAGAACATGAAGATGTTGACACCTAGGCATTGAATGATCCAAATTTCCTGGAGGCTTTGAGGGCTTGTGGGCTCCTCAAATTCTTCCTTACACCAGGGATGTGGGCCCAGCCCAAGCTACTTCGATACTTGATAAGCCTTTGGGACATCAATCGCAAGATTTTTGTCATTGGGGACCAGGAGCTAGAGTTGACAACTTCAGATATCTACTTCATTGCTGGACTATCTCGCATAGGTGAGCCAATGAACCTAAATGGTTCATGTCCAGTCGGGGCAAGCATCTCTTCCCTTCTTTCTGAACATTGTCTTGAGGCCCTGAAATCGAAGAGTGGGAAGATAAAGATTTCTAGTGTACAGGATTTGACACTAAGGGTGCTTATGTTGACTATCAACAGGGTGGTGGGGTTCCAGGTGGAACATGAGACTAACAAGTCGAAGTTTCTATATGCTATTGAATGCACAGCTCCTACGGTCTTCAACTGGGTAGAGGCGATGAAGATGAACATCAAGCACCAGTTGTCCAAGGCCAAGGTGGGGAATCAGAAGCAATTTGGCTTCGAATCAGTACTTGTGACCTTTTTCCTAAAATGAGTACCATTGTTCTAGTATCAGTTGACTGAGGTTGATCTTCCTGTGCCACGCGATCCACAGATGGCCCGTTGGAGTTGTTTGATGCCCAGGATCACTGGGGGTCAGCATATGTCATATCGCTCGACATTCTTCTCATGGCTACAATGATAAAAAATCATCATGGAGGACTGGCCGTACAGTGGCACTGATTTCCGTGGAGACCCATATATGCCCTTACCAAATGGAGAGGACATTGATGACAAAGGTATCAATCAATATTTTTTTATTTTGATGTCTTTTTTAATTGTTTTTGATATATGCATGCTTATAACATTTCTTTTGTCTATGCAGATGTTAGACCAGAGCGGCCAGTCGGGATGTCCCTGATAGCCAGGTGCATCCCCCGTCCTATTGATGTTATTGCCTCTTATCAGGAAGGGAGCGATAATGAGGAGATCGCGAGGAACCTCGAGGGGTTGACTCATGGTATCCCGGAGAATGCTCGGATAGGAGACATGCCTTGACGGTACAAGAGGCACAAAGTGGGAGTCTTAGATCGGATAGGCCAATTACTAAGTCATGTTGCATGAGCTGTATCTTGCTATCATGACCACCATGTTGAGTAGTTCATAGGTCCAGTACTTACATATTTTTTGAGGCCTATGCACCACGGATGTACGAGGCCTGCAAGCCACTAATGTTATTATAGACACACATATTATTTTTTGGGTTCTGATGTATCAAACATTCTCACATATGTATATATGTTGTATTTTCCTGTCTATTATGGTACAAATGGTTTGTCTTGTCTTTCACATGTTTCGTAAATGTCTATCCAACACGTAATTAGCTAATGCATCTGCCAATGTATTCATCCATCTAGGAATATGATGATATGTAATATAATAAAAATGTCTTTCCAATAGACGGATATGGAGATATATTCATAATATTTGAGGGTTCTTTACGAAATATTGCCCGTTGAGTTGAAGGAAAACAAGCTGTGAATCCAGGTTGACAACCAATTCCCTGATGCCCAGGGTGATGGCTTCTGATAACAGTTCGATGACCGCACTATATTCAGTAATGTTGTTGGTTGTATGACCTAGGAAAATACCTTGAAGGTTAATCAACTCACCGTTAGGGTTGTATATAACCTATGCTGCGGATGATAGGTTTCGGGTACTTCAGAAAGAACCATCGATGAAACCAACATGAGGATTTGTGGACATTTGCAAAGCCAAAAAAGCATATTAAATAGGAAAGCTATTTGAAAAATATCACACAAAACCAAATTGTACAAAAATGAATCACACACTAATGTACATAAGTAACCATGCAAGATGACCTATGCATGGTACTTTTGAGGTAAAGCCTATTTCAAGGCTTATCGAGAGGATTTCCTTCATAATCAATAATCTCACAGGCGTCGTTCTGCAAAACGCATTTGACAATATAGGGCCCATGCCACATAGGTTCGAAATTGCCTGCCCCCATCTTATCATTAGCTTGGCCATATAGTAGGACCAAATCACCCTCAGAGAAAGCGTGAGGGGAGACCGACTGAATGATATGGGATTTGACCCGTTTATTTTGTGCTTTGATGACCAAGGCAACGAGATGGTGAGTCTCGTCCAGTCGTTCTAAATATAAGAGGCATTCCTCTTGAGGTGATGTTTCGGGGAGGAGTTCAACAACTAACTTGAGCAAAGGAATCTCACATTCGATTGGAAATGTTTCTTCTAGACCATAGACCTACTGGAATGGTGTGAAACTAGTTGCATCTTTGGTTGAGGTTTGATAGGCCCACAGAGCTGAAAAGGCATGAGATGCCAATTTGACTTGTGCATCCCAATAGTACGCTGAAGCACGCTGACCAAAACCTTATTCATGGCTTCAAATTAGTCGTTGGCCCAAGGGTAATACAGGGTTGAGCCATCATGGCACAAGCCCATTGCAGATGTCAGTTCTACCATCATGTAATCTTTAAAATGGGAGCCATGGTCTGTGACAATGGCTTGGGGTACACGGAACCTAGAAATAACATGGTTAAAAAGGAATTGAGCCGTCGTCTTACCATCTGCAAAATATGTAGGCGCTTCAGCCCATTTGGTGAAATAATCCACAGCAACGATAATATAGCCATGCACCCCGGATGAGTGAGGGTTACATGTCATATAATTGATGCTCCATTTGGCAAAGGGACCAATGGTAACGACGGGGTGTAGGTGAGCGGGTGGGGCGTGCATCTTGCGTTGGTAAATTTGGCATTCATGACACTTGTGGACAACAAGAATGCATTCTTTGAAGATAGACAGCAAGAAATAACCACCGCGAAGGATTTTTTGAGCTATAACATAACTAGACATAGGACCACCACATGCCTCAGAGTGGAAATCATTGAGAGCTCTCTCAGTTTCCTCAATCGTGACGTATCGGCAAAGAATGGAATCGATGCCGACATGGTATAAAGTATCGCCAATAATACGGTAGGGTTGGGAATGATGCTGAATCCTTCAATGATCATCCTTGGTCAATGCGGACCGGAATGTGGACATTTGGAGATACACGATGATATCACCGTACCATGGATCAAGGGTGCTAATCAGGAAAAGGGTCTCATCTGGAAGTTTTTCATCTGCACTACCAGGGAGAGCTTTGGAGGGAAGGGAACAAATCAATTCAGCGAAAACAAGTGACTTCTTAGATTTGGCCATAGTGAAGACCAAATCAAATTCTTGCAAGATAATGATCCATTTAGAATACTTTCCCCCTAGAAGCTGACGAGTCAGAATATAGGTCATAGGGTTGCATTCAGAAATCATTGCAGTTGTACGTAAAAGAATATAGTGCCAAAAACGCTGAAAAACTTGAATGGTAGCCAAAGCCAACTTCTCGACATGTGCATAATGTGTTTCAGTGTCGAGGAGATTTTGACTAAGGTAGTAGATCACATGTTCATTGCCTTCATCGTCATCTTGAACCAACACCATAGCAATGGTGCTAGGGGTTGCGGCTAGGTAAAGGAAGTAATCTCGATAATAGTCCGGTGGATGCAATAGAGGAGCATTTATGAGGACAACCTTAAGATCATCAAAATATTTTTGGTCCACCTCGTCCCATGCAAAGGGCATTCCTTGTTTGAGCAACCAGGTAAATCCTGTAGCTAGCCCGGCATAGTTAGGTATAAAACAACGGAGAAAATTGGCCTTTCCTTGCAGGCTCTGGAGTTGGTGTTGTGAAGATGGAGGGGGTAAATTTACAATGGCCTCGAATTTTAGTGGATCCAAGTGAATTGCGTCCTTGGAAATGATGAAGTTGAGGAATCATCCTGATTCCACACAGAAAACACATTTTTGTGGATTTAACCGAATGTTATAGTGTCTGCAACGTAGAAAAAATTGCTGAAGATAGTCTAGGTGATCTTGGCGCTTACAAGAATGGGCAGGAAGGTCATCCAAGTAACGCTGGAAAATGTTGCGAATATCATGAAATGCATAGGACATCGCCCATTGAAATGTGGCTCCAGCATTTTTCAGGCCGAAATGGAGCTTCTTGTACGCGAACGTACCCCATGGGTAGATAAAGGTTGTCTTCTCTTGGTTGGACAGTGCAATATTGATATGGTCATAACCAGAAAAACTGTCCATAAAGGAAAATATCTTGCTCCCGACACATTCATCAATGATTTGATCAATGAAGGGAGTAGGATAGTTGTATTTAGGATAGGCATGATTAAGATCTCGATAATCCACACAAATGTGGATTGTGCCTTGTTTTTTAGTCACCGAGACAATATTGGACACCCTATATGTAAGGGGGATGGGATAGATGAACCCAACTTTGAGAAGATTTTTGACTTCACCCTTAATAGCAGCAGCCTTCCTGAGGTGCACCGGGCGATGTTGTTGGTGAACGGGCTTCGCGTGCGGATATTTTGGTATTTCATGCACCACAATGCTAGGATCAATGCCAGGAATTTCTTCATAATACCATGCAAACACATCACAAAATTCCTGAAATAGACGAGTATATGTCCTAATCTCATCTGGAGAACAGGATACCCCAATATGAACCTGTTCAACGACACTGGGTTTGATAGAAATGTCAATCGGCATCGTTTGAGCAATATTACCCAAATTTCCTTTCGACCAGACTTCATGAGTAATAGCCAGTGGCAAAAATGGAGAAGAGGACTCTTTGAAAGCAGAAGACATGACCATCGAGCGAGGCAGGAACAAGGAGCAATGATGGGTATCACTCCATGGCAGTTCTTTAAGAGACATGACTTCCATGATACCTTCATCGACAAGGAAGGTCTTGGCTAAGGGATCGGATGATTCCAAAGTGCCAGCCAGGGGGATTGAGAATACATATCAAGAGAGGTCTTTGACATATGAGAATCAGAGGATGCAGAGTTCAAAGCCAAAACAATTTCCACGTAATTGACTTCAGCAAGACTAAGCAGCATGATCTCGCCCCAAGAATCAACAAGATATGGTGCAGGTATGACCCAAGGATCAGATTTGACTGAGACCATGTTGACAGAGGCAACATGAGGAGGTGGTAGTGGAAAAATCCCCATTAAGGTAGAATCTTTGAAGAGATCTGCCCCCACACTCTCATAGGGAGCACTAGAGTGCTTGACGTACAAAAAGTTGCCATCTGAGGAGGAAGAAGAAAATAAAGATAATTGATCGACGGTGATAATATTCCCTTGATGGGGAAAATGGATCACATGAAATAAAGAGGAGGTCATGGCATGCATGGCATGAGTCTAACTTTTGCTGAGTAGAAGATTATAATTGAGATTGGCATCAATAATCTCTACTTCGACTTGCACTGTCTTGCCTTCCAGGGGGATGTCAAGGTTAGGTAAGACAACGAAGGGTCACGAATCACACCCATCGAAAGCTTCGAAAGTGTTCAGAGACTAGTTCATTGTATGGGAACCAATAGCCTTCCAACATGCAGTTGATGTGATGCAAGTGGAAGCACCTTCATCTATGACAGTGTGGACATGAACGAATTCCTCTAGCCCGATAATGGGTCTAGCCACAATAAATACATTCTATGGAATATTTCCTTAGGTTAGAATCAATCAAGAGGGCCTACCTCTTGGTTACTTATCCTACTTGATGATGTCCTCGCTTGCTCGCTCCAGCAATCTCTCGCTTCCTTATTCAAGCTCCTGAAACAAGTAAACAACAACAACACACAAACATAATAATAGAAAATTGCAATTCAACCTACTTAATGAGTCAAGAAGCATCAAGACACGAATATGTAATATTACAAAACAATTAGGAAATCAATCGATAGTTGCATATATTAATATCAAAGAGAGATTACAACCAATAACCTTCACGTTGCAGTCTTCCTCTAACAAGACCGGGTTCCCACACAATTTTGCTAGCATTCCATGATGGCTTCAAACAATAATAGTTTAAAGGCTCTTCCCTTTAGACTTCACTCCAAACCAAACACACTTCTCCATCACACAACTAGATGGCTACAACTAGTAATAACTTGCTTGTCTAACCAAAATAATATACTCACACTCAGCCAACACTCTCACTAGCTTGTGCTTGGGAAGAAGGGAGGTTTATATAGGAAATATGGATGGGAGATGGATCCTCTTCTCATGGGAGAAGGACTAATCCCTTGAGGTAGTTCCATCATTATAGGAGAAAGGAGCCCAAACTTTCATCCTCAACCGCATCTGGCCAAACCATTTACTAGACTTCCGTTAGAAGCTTCTAGAGCTGGAAGCTTTGGCTCTAATTTAAAAAAAAATTCCATAACAAGACCAGCGTGGTTGGAACACAGCTCAGTCACATTGATTGGTGTGGGGAATAGTGCTAATCTCTTCACATCGGCGCAGGGAAGAAAAAGGTCATTACCACTAGTCTTGTAAACTGGGCAAAACATAAGTTTCAGGGGAAATGGTGCAAAAGAGAAATGATTTGCCCCAAATATGTACCTTTTTACGAAATTTCAATCCGATCCTCAGAGAGAGAGTTATGACGATTTTCCCCAGGTCACCTGTTTTGAATGTAATTCAGGAGTCTGCAAAAAGGCCAAATTCCTCAGATAATATCTCCGAAAATATCGCGCTAAAAGCTCTGAAATTCGGACCCAAAGTTCAGAGCCAATTCTTCTCAAATGGGTTTTTTTTGCGACTTCTGAAACGTTACAGAAAAAAATTTATAGCGAAAATGCCACGATGACCTATTTGGAGCAGCGAAACCCTAGAATCCAAAGCTTTGATACCAAATGTTATGAAACCAGCTCACAAAAAGATAGAAAAGAGAGATCCACGACTTAGAATTCAGCCTCTTCGAGGGGGCAACCTCCTTTACATTACATAAATGAACAATTCTTGGATGATACAAATGACAAAACCTCCTTTCTATATATAGGAGTCTAAGGAGTCACCATGTAATCCAGCCGACCTAACAATAATAATATAAAACCACAAAAATAACAATAGAGGGATTCTATGGGGCACAGAAATAACAATATGGGGGTAATAGGGGCACAACAATATAAATAAGGGGTATAACTACAATAGTAATGGGGTAATCACTAGTATTATAGGGACCCAACAGTACACCATGACTTGACCTATTAGACTAAGTTTCCTTCGTACATTATGTGCATAGTAGTGTGTGTGATGTTTTTTTATTTTTTATTTTTGTGTGTGATGCCTAGATAACAAAATAAGTTCTTTGGGTAGTGTTGGAGCCCATAAATTTTTTGTTAATTTTTTATAAGCAAAGGACTATGCAAGAGGATAGAGAACTATGGAAGGAGTAGGTGGTGCACAATAGAGAAAGTTGTCATAGGATGCATAGCTATAATGCATAAAGAAACTGCACGGAAAGGAGATGTCAACATCCAACAGAGGGATGCATGTGAATAAGGAGAGGAAGTTAGGATTTTGTAGCAGTGGAGAAGCAACAGAGGAATGTCATGGCAGGGAAGAAGTTACAAATATTTTGTAGGTAAAGGAGGGATGGTGGAGTGGAGCAACCTGGTGAGAGATATTTTAAATGGTGGTTGATCACACATGGCCTAGCTCAAGGAGGAATCAGGAAATATCTTAATATCTCATGGGACAACTCGAGTGATGGGGGAGAAAGCTGAAAAAGTTTGAGGAGCCTCTAGGAAGAGACAAAAGGTAAGGATATGATAAAATTGCAAGTTAGAAGGTGGATTAGAGTATCTTTCTTAGTGAAGGATACAAAAAGTCATCGATTATTGAAGGAGAAGATAATTATTCTGCTATTCTGGTTGTATTAAGCTTGTGTTTGTTTGTTTATCGTGGTAGGCATGAATACTTGATTTTGTAGCTTCTATGTAGCCCTGATATAAAGTCCATAGACATATACATAGTTAGTTTCACACTATATGTATTTTTTTTTCTTTATATGTCATGCAAAGGTTAATGGTTGATGAGCCTGAACATATAACTATTGCATTGTAATGCCTAACACCTCTCTTTATATATATTGACATAATATAATGGATGGTTTGGTTGCACTTAAATTTTGGTTAATGTTTGAATGTCTTTTGTTGGTTATGGCATGTTGACGTAGTATGTGGTTAATTTTTTCATATAACTTTAAATATATGTGGACATCATGAATTATTATGTTATTTGAGGGATGGATAACACATGCATATTTCCTCGTTTGCTTGTTAAGAACAGACTTTGACGTAGTTAATATTGCCCCAAATATCAAAATGTGTAAGCTGTCTTTGTCTTAGTATTCCATGCACTATTTGGTAGACAAAAGAGTTCAGAGGCTCCATGGAGGGCATTGTCTCAAAAGGATGGTGAAGTGTCTATTTGGTCGGATTCTAGTGTCGTAAGTTGTAGACAATCCTATCAGACTGTAGAAACATGGTTGTGATAGTTACCCATTAGCATCTTAGGTGACACTTCACCCACTCCATAGGGGTTGTTGAGTCCATGTTAAGTGAGCTTTTGTTGGCCACTATGTAGCAAATCCTAGGTCTATCAAAATCCTACATGCCAATAAATGGTTCCATTCTTGGGACTAGGATGATTATGTGATGGGATTGTCTTATCAGAATTTGGAAATCATGGAACCCAATTAGAGAGGATATTATTCAATGGTTTAAATGGAAACGACGTGAGTTTGCTGCAAAGGAGATCAAGGATAAGAATCATAGTACAAATAAATGGTTATACAAGCACATTTTCACTAACTTCCATGAGATTTTATTTAGAGAGTTCCCTAACCTCTTGATAGAGTGGGTAGAGTGATTGAAGGAAAACAACCCAACATACCAACACAGTGGACTAAGGAAGTGGATGTTAGAAGATCTACACCAGATACATGAGGCGAGTAATAAAACTTCATGTGTTACAGACTTATGGTTCGAAACTGTGTTAGAGGGGTATAATATTGATTTCTTTTTGGAATTTGATAGTTTCATATAGAATAGCGGAGAGAAATTTTATAAAGGATCTGTGAGGCATATTCATAAGGTTAATATTGTTAATTATCAAAATGTTTTTGTATTACCATGGAGTCCTACCACTGGAATCCAACAGTGTGAGCAACTAGACAGTTTGTGCAGCACGACGAGTGAGGGAAAGCTAGGAGATGGTTTGAGAAGAGGGAAAGGAGAAGAAGTAGGAACACTCTAGTGGAAGATGATAGTGGATGCAGGTCCAGAACTACACAAGTGAAGGAGAGAAGAGAGAATATGGAGAGAGAGAGTTTTGAGGGTGGAACTTTAAGGAGTGGAAAGAGGTTTTGATGGGGTGAGGTAGGAGGAGGTCAGTGAGTGTTGATGTCTATTGAGAGGAGAAGCCTAGAGGGAGGGAATATGAGAGGCCAAAGATGGATGAGGAGTAGTGCTAGTGACCATATCTATGATGGAATTTAGTTAGGTACATTGCACACAAAAAAGAGGAAAGAGAGTAGTTGAGTCCACATAGTATGTAGGATTTGGAACTTTGACAATAGAATCATACCATGCCTACTATCGAGCCCATAACCCCACATACTTATATAAACCAAGAGGTAAGAACTAAACACACTCAAACAACTAGCACATAAGGTAATTATAGTCAGAATAGATGGAATACTAGTAGTGGTGGGATTGATCTAGGTGTAGAAGGATGACACAGGGTGCTCGAGTTCAATGGGATGTGTAGGCGAGCACATAATTTTCAATTAGTTCAGTAGGTGCAAGTGGAAGTAATTTTTCAAGAAGTACAATGCAAAGCACAATGGAAGGGGTGGATCTTAGGATGTCGATGTTTCGTTACACTAGGAACAAGGACCCAAAGTAGCACTTATTTGTGTGTGAGGTTGTCTGGATAACCAAGCAAGTCCAAGACACAGTGATATAAATCATATAGCTAGAAGCCACTTTTAGGGACCAAAAGCATGACTTCAGTTGGATAGAATAGGACTTTAAATGAGATTAAATAATCTTCGATTATATAATTTGAGTAGCCAAAATTAGTGTCATAGTGCAATACAAAACTGAATGAAATCAAGCAAGGTCCAAGCGAGCCAGTATGGGACTTTGATCAATGATTCAAGGTTTTTAAGAAAAGAATGAATTTTGACATTCTGGACACACAACATAAGGAGTTTTTTATTGTTGGACTACTTTCACATATTATGATACCATTGACTCAACAATGGATAGGTACATAGTTAAAGGACTTGAAGTTGGCATTAAAATTGGAAGCTTCTCTAAGAGGAGGTGGAGAAAATAATGGAATGGCACATGTTCAGTCAAAACGTGATACACTGACCTTGTAGCTTTAGGATTCAACAAAGGGGAAGGAAAATTAGGAAGAGGTATGATGTACCATATTTCAGATAAAGTGTCACCATAGGAATGAATGTAAAATAATAACAAATTATATGGCACTTTGTTAGGTCCCTATAATACTACTGTAGCCCCTTTATGTTATTTTAGTCTCACCCCCCATTATTATTTTTGTTTCCATTTAGCCCCCATATTATTATTATTATGCCCCATAGAATTCCACTATTGTTATTGTTGTGTCCTTACATTATTATTGTTATGTAGGCTCTAATTATATTGTGACCCCTTAGAATCCTATATATAGAAAGGAGTTAGAGTCATTTGAATCACTCAATAATTGTTAATTCATGTGATGTAAAATATGTTTCCCCATCGAAAATGCTAATTTTGAAGTCGTTGATCTAGTTTTTTTGTGATCTGGTTACATAACATTTGGTATCAAAGGTTTGGATTCTAGGGTTTCACTGCTTCAAAGAGGTAATATGTTATGAAACTGCCTCACAAAAAGATAGAAAAGATATATGAACGCCTTATAAATAAGCCTCTTCAAGAGGGCAACCTCCTTTAGATTACAAAAATGAACAATTCTTAGATGATACAAATGACAAGACCTCCTTTCTATATATAGGAGTCTAAGGGGTCATAATATAATCAGAGCTAACATAACAATAATAATGTAAGGGCACAATAATAACAATAGTGGGCTTCTATGGGGCACAATAGTAACAATATGGGGACTACATAGGTACAACAATATAATAAGGGGGTTGTACTAATAACAATAAGGGGTTACACTAGTAGTATAGGGGCCTAACATGCCCCTCTCCTTCAAAAAGTGTTGTCCTCAATGCTTGAGTAGTTTTTGATGCTTCTGTATAAAATTCTTGTCCTCCCATGTGGAATCTTCAGTAGGTAAGTTCTTCCACTTGATGAGATACTCTGAAATTGATCGATTTCGTAGCTGTCGGGTTCTTGTTTCTGTGACTGCTCTTGGTTCCTATATGATTTTTCCTTCCTCTTCAAGTTTTGGCAATATTGTTTGAATAGAGATCTTCTGCAACTTTTGAATGAGTGGTCATACTTCTTCTTCCTTCTTCCATTCATCCCTTGCTTCATTTATCCAAACGGGTTGGATAATAGAAATATCACAAAACAATGCTTCCACATCCTCATATTTTCTTGAGAGTGCATCTGCAACAAAATTTTGCTTCCCTTTTCTATAGATGATGTCAAAGTCATAACCCAACATATTTGTGACCCATTTTTTTTGTTCTTCTAAAGATAATAGTTGTTCTAAAAACTATTTTAGACTATCATGATCCATTTTTACCTTGAAGTGTCTTCCCATTCGGTAAGGTCACCATTTCTTAAGTGCATATAGTATTGCCAACATTTCCTTCTCATAAATAGCTTTCTTGAGATGTAGTAGTAAAAATACCCAATCACCTACATCAAAACATTTTTCACTACAATGTTGATCTACCTGTTGTTTCATTCGATTTTGCACCAAAGTGGTGTTATCCTTTAAAAGTTGGAGAACTTGTTGTTGATGCTCGATGTGATCTTTCACTACTTGAACCTTTTTCTTCTTGATATGTCCTTCTATCTTTAGAGTTTGAGGAGCGGTAATTTCTTCCAATCCTTCACAAGATATGGTTGGATTCATTTCTTGATGCTCGATGTGGTCTTTCACTTCTTGAACATTTTTCTTCTTGATATGCCCTTCTATCTTGATAGTTTGAGGAGTGGTAATTCCGACCAATGAATTACAAGATATGGTTGGATTCATATCTTCTTTCTCAATGTGATCTTTCACTTCTTGCACCTTTTTCTTCTTGATATGTCCTTCTATATTAAGAGTTTGAGGAGTGGTAATTCTTTCCAATGCTTTACAAGATATGGTCTGATTCATTTCTTCTTTCTCTGGGGTTGGGTCCTGGTGTATATCCTCTTATTTTGATGTTTCTTGATCCTTTTCTTCCTCCTCTTCATACTCTATGTAAAATAATTTCTTCTCAGCACACTTATGACATTTAGTGCATTTGCTATCACAATTGTAACAAAGCCCTTTTTCTCTTTTTTCTTCCAATTGTTGTGGTTTAACCCTTGTAGGTTGTGGAAGGCTAGGAGAAACAACACTTCCATATTTATAGTTGTGAGGGGTAGACTTCCTTGTTGCCATAATTTTACTTTCCACTATGTAACAAAGCCTTTTTACTCTTTCCAATTGTTGTGGTGTTTCTCTAAATAAGGTGTTTCTCTTTGTATCCTCATAATGTGATATCATTTCCTCCATGAAAATTAACCACGTAATAAGTTGTTTACGAGAACAAAGCCCTTTATACCATAAAAATTGATCCGGTTCTAAATATGAAAATGCAATACCTACATTTTTAACAGTGGTACACCATGTAGATCAAAGTATTACTCCATCTGAAGTATCCAATTTACCGGATCCTTGCCATCAAACTTCCTCATCTTGCTTTTTCTTGATTTTAAGAGCTCGATCTTGAAATGACTGTAACTCTGTACTTTTGGATCTTTAAGTTCTGAAATTGTGATCTGCAGTAGCCCTCTGCGTCCTCTTTCCAATGCCACTAGTCTAATCCAAATTGGATTCTCCAAGGAAGAGTTATGCCAAATCTCCCACAGTGACCTGATTATAGACTAGTTCCGTAGAACGAACTTGTACGATGTGCCACATGTCACCATTTCAACCTTTGGCTCTAAAAAATATATAAAAGAAACTACAGTCTGTCTTCTTTCTGTAACTTCTTACAAAATTGCAATTCGATGCTCAGAGAGAAAGTTATGACGATTTTCCCTAGGTCACTTGTTTGGAATGTAATTCAGGAGTCTGCAAAAAGAACAACTTCCTCAGATCATATCTCCGCAAATATAGCACAAAAAGCTCTGAAATTCGGACCTGAGGTTCAGTGTTATTTTGTCTCAAATGGGTTTTTTTTTTCTTTTGAAACATCGCAGAAAAAAAGTTATAGTGAAAATACCACAATGATCTATTTGTAGCAGCGAAACCCTAGAATCCAAAGCTCTGATACCAAATGTTATGAAACCAACTCACAAAAAGATAGAAAAGATAGATGAACACCTTAGAAATAAGCCTCTTCGAGGGGGAAACCTCCTTTACATTACACAAATGAACAATTCTTAGATGATACAAATGACAAGACCTCCTTTCTATATATAGGAGTCTAAGGGGTCATAATATAATCAGAGCCGACATAACAATAATAATGTAAGGGCACAATAATAACAATAGTGGGCTTCTATGGGGCACAATAGTAACAATATGGGGACTACATGGGTACAACAATATAATAAGGGGGTTGTACTAATAACAATAAGGGGTTACACTAGTAGTATAGGGGCCTAACATAATATTGATATTTTCTCTATAATGTTTTTTTATAAAGCTTAGGATGCTAAAATTGCAATCACATGGATCTAAAATCTTGGTGAGCTTTGTGTAGTAATTTCATATCTTGGTTCACTATATTTTCTAAGATATGGCCTGATGAAGTTAGGGTTTTGACATGCTCCAGAATTCAGTCTTAAACAAGTGACCTAGGGAAAATCATCATAAATTTATGTTAAAGAATAAAGTATGATTTTCATAAAATGTGATAGAAAGTGCACAGAGTTTAGTTTCATGTGTATCAATTTGAGCATCAAAAGCTGAAACATTGATGTTGGGCATTCCGTACAAGTTCTCTCTACTAAACCAGTCCATAATCAGGTCATCATGGGTGATTTGGAATAATTTTATCTTGAAGAATCCAATTTTGGTAGGAGTTGTGGCACTAGAAATAAGACTTGTAGGGCTACCATAGGAAAAAATTTTAAACCTTGAAGAGCCAAAATTACAAAGATTCAACACTTTCAATATTGATCTCTTAGAAAGTAACAAAAAGGTGTGTATTTTTTAAAATTTTGCATAACTTTTGTTTGAAAAATTAGTTTGAAGTGATTGAAAGGGAATAGTGAAGCATATATATCAATGTTTGATTCCAAAATGCCTCGAAGAAGAGGAAGGAATGCAACATGATATATCAAAATTATGAGACCAAGTTAAACAAATTTCTCTCTCACAAAGAGTAACCAAAAATGAAATGGAATATAAGATGGATGGCTTCAAGAATGGTTTAAAAGTAGACATGGAATATTTGAAGAATGGAATAAATTTTAAGATGGAAGGTTTGAAAGATGGTTTAAAAGAAGAAAAGAAAAGGGACCTTGAAGATTTGAAGGAAGGTTTGATAAAGTTGCTAAAAGAAATGTTTCTTAGTGGTGACAAGGTACACCATGAAAATCATGATATGGATAAAAAGAATACAAATTTTTATTTTATGGACTCTAATAGTGGGTTGAATACTAGACACATTCCAAAGATTGATATGAGAAAGTTTGATGGCAAGGATCCATACCACAGATGGAGCAATTCCTTGATCTACATAATGTGTCGAACACAGAAAAGGTACACATTGCATCTTTATAGTTAGAAAAAAAAACATTTGTGTGGTATCGATGGGTTTGTTCTCGTAAATAAATTTTCACTTGGATAATATTTTTGGAAGAATTGGTAGCACATTATGAGGATACAAGGAGCGATACCTTCTTTATCCAATTGATAAATCTCAAACAAAAGGGTTCAATGGTGGAGCACATTGAGGACTTCCAAAGATTCAATATCAACTTAAATGATATTTCAGAGGAGCATATGATTGATGTCTTCACAGGAACTTTAAAGGATAAAATCCAACATGAGGTTTGCCTTTGGGAACCTAATTCATTGGAGAAAGAATTCATTGTGGCAAGAAAAGTTGAAAGCAAAAATTATGGCAAAAAGGAAGTCTACCACTCACAACTATAAAGGGGAAGTGTTGTTTTTTTTAGCCTTCCACAACCTACAAGGTTGAAACCACAACAATTAGAGGAAAAAAGGGAAAAAGGGCTTTGCTATAGTTATGATAGAAAATAAACTATAGGTCATAAGTATGCTAAGAATAAATTATTTTACATAACTTGTGAAGAGGAGGAAGAAAAGGAACAAGAAACATCAAAATAAGAGGATATACACTAGGAACCAACCCCAGAGAAAGAAGAAATGAATCTGATCATATCATGTAATGCATTGGCAGGAATTACCACTCCTAAAACACTCAATATAGATGAATATATATATAATAAAAAGGTAATAGTGTTGATTGATTCAGGTATTACACATAATTTTATTCATTGTATGATAGACAAGGAATTAAATTTCTTTCTATATCTAGCACTGGAGTGTCAAGTGATGGTTGCAAATGGAGGAACTATAAATTTCTCTGGAAAGTGCCATAGTATCAAGCTAACCATGGGGGAATATGCATTGAATAGTTCAATACCTTCCATTCCAATGGGTGGTGTTGATGTTGTACTAGGAGTCCAACGGTTACAATCTTTGGGAAAGATAGCTTTTAATTTTCAAGAAATTTTCATGAAATTTTTTTGGGAAGGAAAGAAAGTTGAATTAATGGGTAACATATGGAAACCATGGAATATAATTAGGTCTAATGGCATTAAAAATATTTTAAAGAAGGAGAAACAAGGTATAATTTCATATTATGCTCTCTAGAGGTTCAAACATCGAAATCATCTCTTTCTCTAGATCTCCAAAATGTCTTGGACAATCATTCCAAGGTTTTTGATACTCCCAAATTCGTCCCACCTATTCGTGATTATGATCATGATATTTACTTGATTCCAGAAAGTGTTTCTCCAAACATCAAGCCTTGCAGATATCCCTATGCCCAAAAGAGTGAAATTGAACGTATGGTTGCAAACATGCTAGAGGTCGGTATAATCCAACCTAGTCAAACTTCTTTCTTTACTCCAGAAGGATGGATCATGGCATATGTGTCCATATTATAGGGAGCTCAACAAGCTCATTATTACAGATAAATTTCCCATTCCTGTCATTAATGAATTGTTGGATGAATTACATGGAGAAATTTACTTCACCAAGCTGGATGTTCATTTAGGATATCATCAAAGTAGAATGAAGATTGAAGATATTCTGAACACAACATTTAAAACTCATGAAGGTCATTATGAACTTTTGGTCATGCCTTTTGGCCTTACTAATGCACCTTCCACATTTCAAGGTTTGATGAATTCCATTTTCAAACACTTATAAAATTTTGTTTGAATCATGATTGTTGTTACACCAAAAACCACAAGTGTTAGTAAAAGGACACATCGCCAGAGTTAACATGTCACAAAACATGTGAGGAGCACTAGTTTGTCCAATTTCCGACAATCCCCCCCCCCAAGTAGGAGATGGGTGTGATTTGAACTGGAGACGTTTGGCTCTAATACCACTTGTTGGAGGCATGATTGTTGTTACACCAAAACCTATAGGCGTTAGTAAACAGACACATTGTCATAGTTAACGGATCCACGAGAGGTGGTTAAGAACATGGCGCGAAACACATGGGGAGCACTGGCTTATCCAATGTCCAAAACATTTGTGTTGGTATTTTTTGATGATATACTAATATATAGAAAGTCTTGTAAGGATCATGCTCCACATGTTGAAAGGGTGCTCAAACTATTGGAGGAAAAACAATTATATGAAAAAACCTCCAAATGATTCTCTGGAGTAAGGAGGTGGAATATTTTAGCTCATATTGTATCTCATGAGGGTATTAAGGTAGACCCTAACAAAATTAACTCCATTAAGGAATGGAAAATCCTCATAACCCTAAAGCATCTTTGAGGATTTCTCACCTTGATGGGGTATTATCACAAGTTTGTTAAGAGTCATGGGAGAATAGCAACGCCTCTAAGACAATTATTGAAGAAAGATGCATTTTCATGGAATTTAGAAGAAACTAAGGCATTTGAATGTCTTAAAGAGGCAATATCAAGAAAGGATAAGGATGTGGAAGCATTTCTCTATGTCATTTCTATTATCCAACCTAATTGGATAACTAAAGCAAGGGATGAATGGAAGAATGAAAAATATGTGTGGACACTCTTTCAAAAGTTGCGGCAAGATCCCAATACATCTTATACATATATCTAGAAAAATGTTCATTATGATGCAAAGATTACTTATATCTCTATAATAATTCCTAAATAAAACAAAATATTATTTCGTAATTGCATACCTCCGCCTTAGGAGGGCACTCAAGATTTTTAAAAACTTACCATAGGGTCAAGAAGGAATTTTTTTGGAATGGCCTTAAATCTAATATTCAGAAATTTGTGGCAAAATGTTTGGTTTGCCAATAAAATAAAGTTGAGACAATTAACACCCTGGGTTTGTTACAACCTATAGCCATTCCAGTTCAATTTTGGGGGGGAGCTCTCATTGGATTTTATCACAGGTTTACCGAAGTCCTAAGGAAAGAGTGTCATCATGGTGGTAGTTGATAGACTTACCAAGTATGCACAATTTTTGTTCATTATCTCATCCATTAAAATCCATTATTGTTGCTACTACATTTGTGGAAAAAATTCAAAAGCTACATGGAAACCCAAAGATTATTATAAGCAATAGAGATCCCATTTTCATTGGAATTTTTTGGACATAATTATTTTCTTGTATGGGTACTCAATTAGCTCGTAGTTCATATTATCATCCTCAATCTGATGGGAAAATTGAGACAGTGAACAAATGTTTGGAAGGATATCTTTGTTTCTTTCTATATGATAAAAAAACACAATGTATCATGTAGTTATCTCTGGCTAAGTGGTAGTATAACACTTCTTTCCATACTGCAGCACAAATAACCCCATTTATGGCACTTTATGGATATCATCCGCCATCCATCACATCATCTTTAAGGGAAAATTATAAGGTTCAAGCAGTAGAAGATCACTTCAAGCATCAATAAAAAGTTATCCAACTCTTAAAGGATAACCTCACTACGGTACAAAATCAAATGAAACAATATGTCGATCAACATCGCAGTGAAAGAAGTTTTGATGTAGGAGACTCGATATTTTTACGGCTACATTCATACAAACAAATGTCCCTCAAGCAAGCTAAGGAGGATAATAAATTATCACCCAAGTACTATGGTCGTTACAGGGTGTTGCAAAAGATTAGTACTATGACATACAAATTGGAGTTGCCTACATCTTCCCAAGTACACCCAATTTTCCATGTTTCATGCTTAAAGAAGGTTATCAATGACAAGCTCCCAGTTAAAATAATATTGCCAGAACTTGAATAAGAAGGAAAAATCATATTGGAGCCCGAAGCAATCAAAAAAATAAGAACCTAACAGCTACGAAATTGATCAATTTCATATTATCTCATTAAGTGGAGGAACTTACCCGCTGAAGATTCCACGTGGGTGGATGAGAATTTTATACAGAAGCATTGAGAACTGCTCAAGGGTTGAGAATAACACTTTTTTGAATGAGAGGGGCATGTTAGATCACTATAATATTTGTGTAGCCCCTTTATTTTTTTTGTTAGTGTTGCCCTTATTGTTATTATTGTGCCCATGTCACCCCCATATTGTTATTTTTATGCGTCATAGAAGCCCAATATTGTTATTGTTGTGTCCTTACCTTATTATTATTATGTAGGCTCTAATTATATTGTGACCTCTTAGACTCCTATATTTAGCAAAGAGGTCTAGTCATTTGAATCACTCACGAATTGCTCATTTATGTGATGTAAAGGAGGTTTCCCCTTTGAAGAGGCTAATTTTGAAGCTGTTGATCTATATTTTTTGTGATTTAGTTACATAACATACTTAGCACAACGAATATTCTTATGTAGGGTAGAGGGATGTGGTGCAAGGTGAAGCCAAAGCCATTCTTGTTCGATCCAACCTACAGTAGAACACATTCAAGGATATAAAACACTGCTTCTAGCTATCAAGTGTGGGGCCATAGACTTGTAAGTTTAATGATGTAGAAATATGAGGCTATGGCTCGCACCCTATTTTCTGATTTCTACAAATTGGTGGGACACAATATCCACCACTCACATGCTCTATAGTTAATGCGTGAGCACACTTTTTGATTTTTTTTGGGTGCAAGGATCTGAGGGTACCAAAGTGGCTTCAAGTAGATATAACCAATGAGCATTAAAGGAAATTTCAGCCTAAAAGTGGAATCCTAAGGAAAAACAATAAAATAATAAATTCGAAGTTATGAATTTTGGTGGGAAAATAAGAAAACTACTTTTTTTAATTGTATTTTTGGCTTATCTACTTATATGTTTACTCAAATTTCAAGTGTAGACACTCGTTTTATGCAGAATTAAATTCCATATCCAATGAGTACCCATTATGAACGCTTTTGAGAAGACCCACATTGATAAAAAAAAATGAAGATACATTAGAAAAGCGTGTTGAACATTATTTTTTAAAGTATCTTCATTTTTTATCGATGTGGGTCTTCTCAAACATATGCATAATGGGTACTTGTTGGATGTGGAATTTCATTCTACATCCAACGACTGTCTACACTTGAAATTTGAGTAAAGTATAAGGAGATAAGCTAAAAATACAATTAAAAAAAAATAGTTTTTATTATTTTCCCTCCAAAATGTTTAAATGTACCTCTTTTTAAATTTAATGGATTTTGATCAGTTTACATATTATGACATGGAAATTACATGAAATTTGTCACAGGAACTTCTAAGCTGAAATTTTTCCTAATGGGTATAAACAACTGGGGAAGTATAATTAGCAGGGTTGTCGATAGGGAATGGAAGTTAAAGGATTTGAAGGACCAAGTTAAGGAAGAGGAGGATTTGATAGAGGCCATCATATAATACTTGGTGAAAATTGTGTATGACAGGTAATGGGCTTCCAAATTAGACATAAATTTAGGCCCATATGACCATCCTTCAACACATTAAACCTCTCTTTTTGTATTAGATGACATATTTCTAACTTAAATATGTTCATTAGCAAGGTTTAGAGATCACTGCAAATTTATTCCTAATATTATTTATTTTTGTAAAATATCGTGAGAATATTGGGAAGATTATGAAGATTTGGAGGTGGAGATAATATAGAGACTTGCTCCCTACTATAGGAGGATCAATATTAGATAATAAATGAACAAAATATCATGAAACTATTAATAAATTCTAGAGCTCCAGTAATTAAGAAAATCTAGGAACGTGTTCCCTATCATTTAATGAAGATTCCTAGTGTTGGGAACCAGATCCACTATTTGAGGGATTTTTGAGGGGAAAGCTTCCTCCTTTCAAGGACAATTCTTCCTCATCATTTTTCATAAGTACCAATTTAAATTTTCCTCTAGAAGCATGTATTTCTTAGGCTTTTTGTGGAGAAAACTTGTATTTTGCAACTCCACTTTCATTTCTAGCAGGGATGTAATTATATTGAATCAAATAATGAAGTTTGGTGTCATTTTTAGCTTCTAAAGCTTGGTATGTTTCATAGGACTCTGAGTATCCTTTGGCTTGGCCATCTTAGGAGATTCAAAGACCTTTTTTATAATTTTCTTTTCTTCTTTTCACTTTTTATTCACATGCATCTCTTATTTTCTTTTTTCCTATTTATGCATTTAGTATTGATTCTTCTTTTGTCGTAGGATTGGTTTAAATGGTTGGAGTAAGTTTTTTTGTAGGTTATTTACACGAGTCACAAGCATGATCCATCCTTATAAAAACTTTGAAAATACATCTTCATCATTGAGCTACTTGGATTGTTTTACTAGTTCACAAATCTAGAATTTCTAGAAGTCCCTTGAGGCAAAATAGTAGTAATTTTCTACTAATTTTTAGAACGTGTTAATGAACCTCATTTGAGTTTATTCCACTTCGATGAGGTCATAAAAATATTCAATTTAATAACAAAATATACCCCAATTTATTTTCACTTGATTAGGTTATGCATTTGATAGGTTTAGTAGCTCACTAGTTCTTGAATTTCTAGTTTTTATAGTAGTAATTTTCGGCTACTTTTTATCACATGTTAACATAGGTATTTTGGAGTGATTCCACTTGAAATGGAGTCCTAAGATGTCCTACTTAATAATAAAAAAATTCCATCCCATTTTAGTTTGATTAACTTGGGAATTTAGAAAGATTCTCGCTCTTGTAACATTACAGGTCTCCTACAGCAATCGCCTATTGTAAACCTGTAGCATCACTTTCCTTCACTAGTTTTGATCCCCATTGCAATTTTGGCTTATTCTAGATGAATAATGACCCCTAGGCTCTAAATCCTTAATGACGGAGACCTAAGGACCACTCTAGACCCCTCCTTCCTCAACTACAAGCAAAACACAACAAATAGAGTTAGGAAGCCATTTTCACATTTGAAACTCTTCAATGCAAGTGAAGTAGACTTAGTTTCTGAATTTCCTAGTTATTTGTTGTAGATTAAATTTATTCTTTCCAAGAAATTTGCAATTAGAATAATGATTTCCATTTTGCAAGTATAATAATTGATTTGATTTGTTTTCAATTAGAGTAGCATAGTTTATTTCTGCAACTATTTTACATTAGATTTTATGGCATCCACTTTATTAGATCAGCGAAAGAAGGACACATTGTGTGTTGAACCCCGAATTGATAATTTAAGTTGGTAGCCTTATGAGTTGCAACATTCTTGTGGATACTAGGTCTCATCACTTTTTGGCATCATTGTCAGGCAGGTGTCAAAGCATGCATTGTTTTCTATAGTAGTTGATTCATTACTTTTACTTTCTGCAAGAAAAAAAATCATTAGGTGCATTTCATTTCAAAAACTGAAAATTTCATCTCATCAGCATTCTTATTCACAAAAAAAAAAAAAAATTACTTCTCCAACACGAACCCCCCTTGCCCCCCATTTGATCACGTGGTGTAGTAAGAACCACATCACCATCCACTTTTGTAGGTAGAAGAAGAAGAGGTGGTAGAGAAGGTAGAAGAAATGGATGTAGATGATGAAAATGAAGAAGGCCCTCCTGGATTTCCCATTCAAGATACTGATATCAACGTTCATATGAAGAAAATCCCTCCATATTTCCTTCCCAACTTCGAGGGTATGAGTTGAGAGGATCTGAAACCTTTCTCTTTGAATTCGAAATCTTTTGTAGATCTTATGGTTACTTACTAGACACTCGAAAGTTGATATTGTTTTTGGAAACCCTGAAGGATAGAGCTCTTAAATGGTTCATGACTTTAGGGACTAATTCAATAAGATCATGGAATGATATGCAAAAAATATTTCTAGAAAAATATAAAGATCATGATCTTAAAGAAGAAATATTTAGAATGAATCAAAACTAATATGATAGCCTTGAGGGTATAACAGAGAGGTTCATGTATAATGTGAAGAGGGAAAAATTACATCATTTAGGATTTGACACACTAAAAACCCTCTTACTTAGAACAATTAGGGATGAGTGGATTGATTTCCTTCATCTCATGAGTAGAGGTGATGTATACCAGTTATCATTTGAAGAATTTTTTGAAACATGCAAACACATATCAAGAGGAAGGGAAAGAGTAAGTAAATCAGCATCAAGATCAATAAGTCAAGCTAAACTTGGAAATTTGTTTGATGAATTTAAAACAAAAATTATGTATTATGCAAGAACCTAATTCATAATTTCAAGGTTATGCACATCCATCTCAAAGTAATTGGAACATACCATTTCCTTGGCAACCTTAGCCATCTCAACCCCAAAACTAATCTTGGAAACAATGTTGGAAGGAACTTATGGGAGCAATCCACAATATCCTCAATATTTACTACAATATCCTCCATACCTAACTCCTTATTATCCATAACATCCACCTTCACCCCAACCACAACTCCAACCACATCCATCTCAAAGATCCACTCCCACTCAACTACTTGTACCACCATTTCCAAACCCACATAGGGAAGTAGCTCAACCCACTTACAATGTTGAGGTACAACTCTTCTAAGCATCTCCTCTTGATCTAAATGGTATTCATCTTAGCTCAGGAAGAGTATTTCAAAAAGGATATTCTTTCGATGTCATTGAAGGACAACATTCATAAAAAGAAGATTCAAATGAGAAGACCAAAGAATCATGGGTTGCACTTCAGGAAGATAAGACATCAGAATCAGAGATTGAGAAATTTCCCTCATGTTTACCATTAGATCATCCATGTTTTCAAAAGAGAAATCAGAGAAAAAAAAAAAAAAAAGTAATATTTGATTGTCATGGTAGAGATGACACAGAAAGAGATCTGAACATGCATGTGGACTAGGGGCATCACAACTATATTGAAATATCGTTCCATCCAATCATTAAGTTGAAACAACACACTCTTCTTCAACAATTTCTTATCTCATCTCAATCAAAGTAGTTGGCCTCTCATATTTAGGTACATTTCAAAGCATATCTTTTGATCCTGCACGCGATTTTATTTGTCATATTGATGTGCACATGGCTCCATTGGAAGTATCACTATACTTGAAAGAGATTTTCTTTTTTCAAGTAGAGTAGGATAGAAAAAATAAATAATAAAATGGAAAAAGAGAGAATAAAATCTCAAGTGAAAACCTTTTTTGAGGTGCCTAAGATTGGATCGCTGATTGAAAACCTCTATGAGGCCGTCAATGGGTTGGAAAGAAAAAATTAAAAAAAAAAAAAAAGAGAAAAAGAAAAGATCCTAGGTGAAAACCTCCTTTGAGGCGCCTAGCCAGACCTACTAGTTGAAAACCTCATTAAGGCAGCTACTAGGCCTAAGAAAAGAGAAAAAAATAAAAATGAAAAAATGAAAAAAAAAATATTTTCTCCGTGTATCTCTCTCTAATTAATGCAGGTGCTCTCCAACTTTTGCAAGTGACAAAAACAAGTTAGCATCAAAAGAAAAAGTTGGTCAAAAATCTAGTCAAAGTAAGTCAAACTTGGGCTTTCTCCTCCTTTTCTCAGATGATCCAACATGATCAAGGCCATGTCAATTCATCACCATCATCCATTTCCAACATCCACCCATCATTTCCAAGCCTTTCCCATTCATTTTCGTCATTGTCCTAAAATGCTACACAATGGTTTTGTTTTGCTACAAGAGGCCAAAATACAGAGGGTAGAAATTGTTTTTACCATATCTCAAGAACCATGCATCCATTAGCCGAGTTGTTTCATGTGGAGATTCACATGGATGATGGTAAAATGATCGAGAAAATTGATTAAATTACAGTGCACACCTTTCGAGAAATTAGCCTCCATCACCTACATCCAGTTTTAATTTTTCTCAAGATTTGTCTATCCATTGGCCATGATGTTTTATGGAAAGGTGCATAAGGATGATGGCGACATGGTCACAAAATTTCAAGTCAATATAGTCTACCATTTGAAAGATATGGATAAAATAATTCTGCTACAAGAGACTGTCCTAAAATGCTACAAGAGGAGCCTGAAA
This sequence comes from Pinus tabuliformis, assembly GCA_031772625.1. Taxonomy (NCBI): domain Eukaryota; kingdom Viridiplantae; phylum Streptophyta; class Pinopsida; order Pinales; family Pinaceae; genus Pinus; species Pinus tabuliformis. Next base: position 311,049,164 of record CM062809.1, read on the forward strand.
TGCTATACGAGATAGATCTAATTGGATGAACGGGTCAAAAGGTCATGTCTTCTTTAGGAAACGTTGAGACAAGTCCCTTAGTCCCCTGACACCACTTTTATCACCCATACACTCCATCTAGCCAAAATTCATCTTCAAATTCCACTTTTCCATAAAAAATAAATAAATAAATCTTTCAATTTTTCCACCACCTCCTAATGATTTTAGTTTTGTCCTTGTACCTTTTTTGACTTTCCCTCAACTCCACATGCAATATAAGGTCTCAAAGAAGAATTAAGTGACTGCTACAAGAGGGAAATTCCTCTTACAGCAGCCTCTACAGTCAAATAAAAATCCCAGAATCATTCTTTTCTACCCACAAAGTAAAAGATCCATCCACCTTGAGCATCATGAAGCCATTTATGAAGTGAGAAGGGGCACACCAATGGATAATCCATCCACTCCAACAGCAGAAAATCAAAAACTAGGGAGATACCTGCAAGGAAGAAAGGTTCCATCAGTTAACTACGTCATGTGAAGACCTGTGCATAAGAAAAACAAGGAAATTAACACCTCCATAAAACCATGGATCAACCATCAACTCGGCAATAGCATGCATTCCTCTCCAGCAACCATCAGGTAGGTACAAGTATGAAATATTCTTCACCTCTTCTCTTGAGAATGTTATGGTTAGAAATTGGTTTTCAATGAATGAGAGATGATGTTTTATAAGCTAAGGATGGGTCAACAATCTTAGCCACCCTCAACTAGCTAAGTGCAACTAACTCCCACACTCATGCAATGTGGAAAATCCAAATTAAGAAGGGCGATGATTACAAGGAGTTGGGACGATAGTTAAAAGAGGAATTTGTGCAAAGGCCAAGTCACCCAAGTGCACCAAGTTGACTATCATAGAAAGAAATAAAATAACAAGGCTCAACTTAAATTATATCAATGCTCATTCCCAAAACAGTTAGAGAGGCTCGTTAACACATCAAGGGTCGAGCTAGATGATAGCAAGGTCTGCCTAGGGTGCTACGAAAGAGATACAAAGTTGATTTGTAGGTGCTACAGGATTGGGCATAGCTGCTATAGGATAAATAATGCTGCTATAGGAGAAACAAGGTTGCTAAAGGAGAGACAAATTTTGTGCTACAGAAGAAACAAAGTTACTATAGGAGAAAACAAAGATGCTACAAGAAGGCATAAGTTGTTGCAAAAGACCTTGATTTTGAGGAATTTCACCCCAAAACCCTAGGATTCAAAGGAAAACATCCAAAGTAAGGGTAAATACATATTTATCCTTGCCATATGTGAACAAGAAGCCTGTAAAATTTTCTTTTTTTCCAGTAGTACAACCTATGCGAAACATTTGATAAAAGTTTACAAATAAAAAATGAAATGTGGATGTTTCCTTTGAATTGAGCTTGATAAAAAGGGGAATTGAAATTATTTTTGGGTGAGCATGAAATCAACCTTCCCCTAGGCAATATAAGAAAAATGTTCTTTTTGCCTCTATCTTGAAAACCCTTATTACACAAAAATATCTAAAACTTGTAGTAGAAATAGGGAATTTCCTTGCCAACTTTGGAAAGTTGTATCCAAGGCTATGAGGGGTGGATCTATCCATAGAAAGCCCACATCAAATAAGAAGGAGAAGAATAAGCTAATGAACAACCTTAACAATAAGGAGATTATCCAAATAAAAACTCAAAGAGGATGAAGGACAGGAACAAACTGTGCTAAAAAACAAAATAACAGTGCCTAAGAAAGACCTAATCAAAACAGAGAACTCTAGATCCCATTAGGGAATCATCTAGGGCACAAAAGAGAAGAAGAAGGCAACAAAATTCAAGAAGGAATTCACCATCAAAATAGAAACACTGTGATTTTTCTATGCACAAATAGTTTTGAAAAATGAGCAAAAATGGAATGAAGGTGTCAAGGGATAGGATGTGAATGTAATCGATCTACAAGCCAACAAAGTTCATTTTCTTGAAGGGATGTTAAAGAATCATTAAAAACTACATTTTTGTGCTTGTCCTTGCAAAACCTACAACCAAACTTCTTAAAAGAAAGGATTGAGGAATGTACAAGGGAGAGGCCATCAGGGCCATAAATGAGGCACAATTAGGTTGCTAACTTGGTCAGAGGATGAGTAACACTTTCATTAGGGCAGTATGATGGGATTCCAAATTAGACATAAATTTAGGCCCATATAACTATTCTTCAGTACATTAAACCTCTCTTTTTTCATTAGATGACATATTTTTAAATTTAATATGTTCATTGGTAAGGTTTAGAGATAATTGCATATTTGTTCCTAATATTATTTATTTTTGTAGAATATTATGAAGGTTTGGAGGAGGAGATAACCTAGGGACTTGATCCCTACTACAGGAGGATCAAAGTTGGATAATAAATTAACACAATATCATGAAATTATTGACAAATTCTAGAGCTCTAGTGATTGAGAACCTGTTGTGGCCACCAACAACCCCCCTCTTTATTTAGTATTAGCAATAACACTAGGTAAGTGGGGACCCTTAGTAAAAAATTCAAAAAAATCAATTAAGGTTCATATATTTTACTCCTTAAGAAACATCGCATCGCGCAAAGAATGATAGGACATTTCCTTATGAGTAAAAATGATAAACTACAAGATTGCGACGCGAACTCCATCGCATCGCATGCATTAATAAAAAATCACATTGGAAAACCTTAAAAAAATGCCGATATGCGAAAATGCCGATATGCGATATCGCATATCGCATCTCGCAAAATTACATGAAAGACACATAAAGATCTAACGATAAAGCGATCTGCGATCATGCGATGCTGCGATCTGCGATCTTGCGATGGCACGATCAAGCAACCTTGCGATAGCACAGCACAATGAAATTGTGATACTGCGATAATGCAATGCAAATCGCAGAAACATTCCATCGCAGATTTTCCTGGCTCATTATTCAAGAAAAAGTTTTCCATAAACCAAGAACTGGATACGCACTTTAATGATAATTAATGAATTATATGCCAGTTTTTAATGAAATATGGTTTTGTGTTGTTCGAAGAGTCAGTTCACGTCAGGTGGCGTGTTTTTGCATATCCGTAACGTTTAAAGCTTTCCTTTCATTATTTATTATCATTACTCTCCTCACCTGTGAACTGCAGGAACGAAAAACAAAAGTTACACAAAGCAATGTGCAGGAAGCTATGAGGGAAAAGGGTAAAGCTCCAATGTTCAAAGACAGAGAAAATATGCTCTCATAAATAGATACCGCATGCAACAGAGCCGCAGATTCACAGAATACTACTAAGCCATCCATTACAGATCTTTCATATACAGCCATAATTGAATGAGTACTGAAGGATGCTGATATCAACAGGCAGTTTAATGCTCAGGGTCAAAAGCTCACAAGGACATTATTTTTACAAATTTTAAAGCTTTATACCCGATAAAGACGAAGAGGCACAAAAGGAGAAAGACGCATCAGAGAAGCCTGGATCAAAGAACGGAGGCAGTTTCCAATTTAGCGCGGATCACTGAGAAAATTGTGTGAGAAGGAAAGCCCTCTAACGGCTCAGTCACCTGTAAGCCCGAGAAGTGCAAGGAAGCAATGGCAAAAACAAACTGGAAATAGAAAGCTAAAGAAAAGGCAGAAGCAATCCAAAGGGTTAATCAAGTGAACTGAGATTATTACTGGGCATACGCAGTAAATCCACATAGTCAAAGGATGACTCTCGAGTATATCATCGACTTTGCTGAGAAGATGGTGCCAGCTCTTACCAATTCTGTTTGCTTAGCTCAACCAAAAGCGGAAGACAGTCAGCCGACTCTACCCAGGCCAATACTAAATGCTTGCAACATTAAGGAGCAAATGCAGAAATAGTTAGATATTAGATTTAATTTTTAGAAATAGTTTTTCTTAGAAAAAGGGCGGTCATTTAAACCGTATCCTGAATCTGTGTAATTAAGTTAGTAAGTTGGTAGTATTTAAACCCTTCTCATGCATTTAGAGAAGGGTCCAGAAATTTATCAAAAACTTGTCCTCAAATCATGCACTTTTGCACCCTCAGAGGAGGTTTTGGTGAATGAATGGATCAAGATTTGTTGATGTTTGCATTTGATGTCTGCTACTGATGTTGCACTTCTGTACTCTTAGTGGATGTTAAAGCAAGGAGAGATAAATCATTGTCACTTGAAGCTTATGAGTAGGACTAGTCATAAATGGTACTTTTATCTCTTGACCATTTATGCTTATATGTTAAAGTGATATACAGTTTTTAGTTGTTTATGTATTATTGCATGAATGCCTGAGTTATCATTTGGCACTTTTGTACGGTGATAGCTATTTATTTATGCTTAATGTATGAATAGCTCATTATGCAATATGTTTTTCACAACTGTTTCGTCTAACTTTTTATGCGAAGTGGTTCATCCTTATTGATTTCCTATCTTATAATCGCTGAATGATCTTTATTACCAGTTGTTATTTGAAATCTCTTTAGATCGCATAATACAAGAATTACATCCTGGGTTAGTATAGACTTAGATGTGCTGTTTATTAGAATACAATAGCATAGAATTAGATTAAAGTTAGAATTAGAATATCTTAAATAGGAACTGTTAGATCAGAAACATCAAATTCTACACACACACACTCATAGATTGGAAAACTGGTCCCATTATCCCCAGTCGGACCCGCTATACCAAACGGATAAGGAGATGGCGACCAAGGTCCGGATCGAGCGGGTATCCCCCTTGTTGTCGACCCGATTTTCGGGGCTTCAACATATTTGGCGCTAGAAGGAGGGCATGAACTATGAATGGCAAGTAAATCCAAATTTGAATACCATTTTGAGAGTAAATCACCCTCACCATCTCCCCTGACCTCTCCATTACACTTAAATCCAGAGTTCGAAGTCACTCGAGTATCAACCGCTACTACAAACCCTGACATTTCAGAACAATCTACCGTTGAACTTCCTGAAGTTGAATCTCTGATTCACAAACTTCAGCGATTTTCCATTTCTCCTCAAAGGTCTGATAAATCTCAAGGCAGGCGTGACTTCGCAATATAACCCTGCTCATCCCCTAACCAGGCTAAAGAGTGAAAAATTTGGCGTTCAGCCAACCGAATTACCTCTTCCCACCAGGAAAAGAGCAAGGAAATCACCTAAAGTGTCCGACAACGAGACTCTTTCGTCAACATCATCCATCTCAACTTCTTCACCGCGAAGTCAACCATCCACCCCACCTCTTCAGATCATCATCCATCCTTCCACTGGAACCCCCACAACCCTTCCTCAGTCATCTACAATCGTAGTATCCTCATATTCCCAGCCACAGGGATCATCTTCTACACTTTCCACTATTAGCAGTTCAGCAATGGCCCAGTCTCCATGGAATAACCCTGGGGCAGTCTTAATGCCTGCACCCTTGAGTCAAATACCGGCCCATCCTGAGAAATGGCTGCCTAAATTTAATCCCGAGGCAGGCATGCTAGCAGAAGAGCATATAAACAACTTTATGCTATCCATTAATCTCAATGGGGTTACTAATGAAGATGTTGTTGTTCGGCTTTTTCCTTATACTGTGCAAGGAACAGCCGGATCATGGTATTTTTCATTACCCTCCGGATCTATCACTAGTTGGGATATCTTCCAGGAGCAATTCCTGACCAAGTTTGGTGATGACAGGTCTACGGCAACGTTAATCAATGACCTATCCAACCTTAGGGCTGAATCTAGAGAGCCTATCAAAGATTTCAATTTACGTTTCAATAAAATCTTCAACAAAATTCCTACTGCTTCCCAGCCCAGTGAAGAAGTACGATGTGAGTGGTATATCACCGCTCTACCATCAAACATAGCAATATTCGTGGACAGGGCTAATAAAACAACCTTAGCCGATAACATGAAAGAAGCAATAGCAGTAGAGAAACGTATAATAGCCCTTGAAAAGAAATCCGCGATAGAGGAACGTAAATCCAAGAAAGCCACCTTCAAGGAAGACTCCAAGAAGAAACAAGCAAAAGATCCATTCGATTTGGAAGGATTGCAAAAAGTTCTAAAGACCATGTCCAATGAAATGGTCGACATCAAAAAGCAAGTAGCAGAAACTTCTTCAAAAAATCCCTACAGAGCTTTTAAAAGAGGTCCTTCAACGGATTCAAAGCCACCCAATGCTATTTCAAATGCTGAATCCGAAGAAGAGGAAGAGGAAATTGCCACTAAAGGGCAGACTGATGACGAAGAAGTTGTGGAATTACAAGGAATGTGGGATTTCATCCTCCCACAAGAACAAGATCAAGAAGTATTCCCAGTTAGCACACGAAGTAAAAATCAGCTTGATCCTCCCCAAACTATCCCTAAGCCAAAGAGCGCAAGCTCTGCAATAAAGGATAAAGTCGCAACAAAGAAAATGACATCAAAAGCGACTCAAACCAACCCAGTCCAAATAGATGAATCAACTCCATCTAAAACACTGATCATGTCAGATGAAATGGAGTACAATATTATAGAAGACATGAAAAAGACTAGGGCCAACATCACCCTTTACGAACTGAGCAAGTTAAAGCATCAACAGAAGATAATGATGAAAGAATTACATGCCGTTCCAGTTGCACCTTTGCCTGCCTCTGTACTTTCTCAAGCTTCCCATAACATGGGAAGACCTCCAACTAACGTGATCAATAAGATTGATCCAAATGACATAGCTCTAATTGGAGGAAGATCAAGATCTCATACTCCCCCGTTCCTCCTTACTTATGAAATCTTCAATAAAAATGTGCACAATTGTTTGTTAGATTCTAGCGCTTCATCCAATATTTTACCAAAATCCATATGTGCCAAGTTAAACGTTTAGCCGCAAAAATTTGTTGTGTGCATAGTTCAGCTAGATCGATCTCAAGTTGAAGTGATTGGCGAACTAAATCAAGTAACCATAAGGCTGTCATCCAACCCAAAGGTATGTCAAGTTATTGACATTCTAGTTGCTGATATTCCAGAATTATATAGCTTAATTCTTAGCAGGGATTGGTCAGAAAAACTTCATGGATACTTCGCAACTGACTAGTCACACATGTGGCTGCCCTACAATGGTAAACCGAATCAAATAAAAGTTGAACGAGAACTACACTAGAAATACATAGTAACGGAGCTAGAGGGGGAAAATGAACCAGTAGCGTATAACAGCAGCATTATTGGCAATTACTCGGTAGATTCTTTCCTCGGCAATTTCAATGCTCATGCGTCACCCTATTTAGAACACTCTGTTTTGTCCCAAGTCGAAAATTTTTCTCGAACTGATAGTTCGAAATGTATCAATTTTTTAGATAAACCTGTAAATAAATCTTTGTTTTGGAAATTATTTTTTGATGGTTCTAGATCTAACGAAGGAGTAGGAGCAGGATGTGTTCTGATTAGTCCAGAAGGAGATAAAATCATGCTCACATGCAGACTCGAATTCGATTGCACCAACAATACAGCAGAATATGAGGCTTTGGTCCAAGGGTTGTACAAAGCAATCGGGTTAGACGTCAAGTATCTTCAAGTTTTCGGAGACTCTGAGATTGTGGTTAAACAGGTACGTAACACTATACATTGATTATCAGGTCATTTAAAACATTATCAATCCTTAGTTCAAGATCTGACTGATCATTTCCTAGCGTTTAATATCTCTTCAATCCCCAGGCTCCAAAACGCAAGTGCAGACCTTTTGGCTAACGTAGCTTCTAAGCTTATTCCTTCAAAAGATTTTAGTCCAGATAGATTCTCAATAGAATTAATCTTTAGACCATCCATTCCTGATAACATCACAAATTGGAGAGTATTCAATGACGATCCTGATATTGTAAATTTCCTCACATCTGAAGGATCCTACTCCAATCAAATAATTGACGAAGACCAACATGATCGACAATTACAACAAGATAGCACTAACAATGATATACCTAAGTCGGTAGTCAAGTTAGAAGACTTGTATGATTTGAAAGATCGGTTTAAAAGGTCCACCAATTCAAAACTCCAAAGTTCAACCTTGAACTACGAATTAGTAAACATAGGAACTGATGCTAAACCACAAAACATTAATCTAGGTCTCGGCCTAGCCCCTGAAGAAAAACTAGTGTATATTCGTCTTTTAAGACAATATAAAAATGTTTTTTCCTGGAATTATGATGAACTGAAAACATACGACACTTCCATCATGCAACATACTATTCCCATGATCGATAATGAAAAACTTGTCCAACAAAAGCTGAGAAAGATCCATCCCAATTTAGAAAATCAGATAAAAACTGAGCTCAATAAGTTATTGAAAGCCAGAATAATCTTTCCCGTCAGACATTCCAAATGGGTCTCCAATATGGTACCTGTTAGAAAGAAAAACGGAGATATTAGGATCTGCATTGACTTTCGAAACCTTAACAAGGCCTGCCAAAAAGATAATTTTCCTTTACCACCTATGGAACAGATATTGCAGGCAGTGGCGGGCTTAGAATTAATGTCTTTCTTGGACGGATTTTCAGGATATAATCAAGTGTTGGTACATCCTGATGATCAATTGAAAACCACATTCAGAACTAAATGGGGCACATACGCATATCGAAAGATGCCATTTGGTTTGATTAATGCTGGTGCCACATTTCAGAGAGCCATGGACATCGCATTCAAAGGTTTAGTCAATAAATCTGTAGTAATTTATTTGGATGATATAACAATGTATTCAAAGAAACGAAGCGACCATCTTAAAGACTTGAAACAAATCTTCCAACGGTGTTTAAGGTATGGAATTTCACTTAACCCAAAGAAATATTTTTCCGCATTAAGTGAAGGGAAACTTCTAGGATTCATAGTGTCAAAATCCGGTATTCACATTGATTCCGACAGAATCAAAGAAATTTCTGAAATATCCCTACCTCATAACAAAAAATCCATGCAATATTTCCTTGGTCAAATCAACTTTGTGAAGAGATTCGTTCCAGATTTTTCACGAATTGTGTCTTCGTTGCAAACCATGATTAAAAAGAACTCAAATTTTAAATGGGGCCAAGATGAACATGAAGCATTCAACCTGATCAAACAAGCTATTATTAATGCTCCATCTTTAGCAACTCCGAATTTTTCAGAGCCTTTTATTTTATACACATTTTCCTCAGATAAGTCATATGTTGCGATACTCACTCAAGCAAATCAAGAAAAAGCGGAAGCCCCAATTGCATTTTTCAGTTCGAATTTACAGAGTGCTGAACTAAATTATTCAGACGTGGAGAAACAGGCTTATGCGGTTTTCAAAGCGGTCAAATACTTCAGACCTTTCTTACTCAAAACCCATACTAAGATTATAGTACCATTTCCAACGGTAAGGAACTTTCTAGTACAGAAGGATGTGGGTGAGAAAAGGGCCAATTGGGTTACTGCCTTACAGGAATATGACATTGAGATTAAACCAACAAACATTGTGAGAGGTCAAGGCTTCTGCAAAATGCTGGCTGGAGCGTCGCAAATTTCTGAAATTCCATCTGAAGAGGTACAAATGTGCGAGGTAAGCCTAAACGATGCAGAGTCATTATACGCTGATATCATTTATTATCTTAAGAACGGGTATGCTCCCTCACACCTCGATCATACTAAGAAAAGAGCTCTAAGATTGAAAGCCAAACAATTTCAACTCATAAATGATATTCTTTTTAGAATAAATTATGATTCTGTTCTTCTTAGGTGTCTTGAGAAATCTGAAGCTGAAAAAGTTTTGTAGGAACTCCACGATGGGTCGGCAGGCAGACACTATGCTGGAGATGCTACTGCACATAAAATCTTGCGCGCAGGATATTACTGGCCCACGTTATTTAAAGACTCGCACAGTTACGTGAGGAGATGTCAAGTCTGCCAAACTACTGCTGGAAGACAAAAGAAGCCATCCTTGCCACTACAGCCGGTAAACATCGAGCAACCTTTCAGTCAGTGGGGATTGGACATAATAGGTGAGATCATTCCTCACTCTTCTAAGAAGCATAGATACATCCTCACAGCAACAGATTATTTTACTAAGTGGGTAGAAGCAGTTCCACTCAAGACAGCTAATGCTGAAAATATCATTGAGTTCATAGATCAATTTATAATCACCAGGTTTGGATTTCCATCTGCTTTAATGTTTGATAATGCATCATACTTTTCTGGAAATGCAATGACTGAATTTGCACTTAAAAGAGGATTCAAACTTAAATATTCAGCCAATTACTACCCGCAAGGCAATGGGTTAGCTAAGTCCACAAATAAAAACCTAATCAGGATTATCAAAATAACAGTTGACGAAAATCATAAGAATTGGCACAAGGCTTTGATATATGCTTTATGGGCAGACCGAATAACGCAAAAAGATTCTATCGGCACTTCTCCCTTTAATTTAGTTTATGGGAGAGAAGTGGTTGTTCCGACTCACTTAGCAATTCCCTCTTTGTATTTAGTTCAATACATTGATGAAGTACCCACTTCCTCCTTACAGCTAAGACAAATGGAAATAATCAAATTAGAAGAACAATGAGAACAGGCTAGGACAATGCATGCTCATCATCAAGCACTAGTAAAATCCTCTTTTGATTCAAACATAATGACCAGAAAATATTTTCAGATGGGAGATTTAGTTTTAAAGTGGGACAAGGCTCATGAAGAGAAAGGCAAACATACAAAATTTCAAAGAATGTGGCTTGGTCCTTTTCAAATTATAGAAGTCATAGGTCCATCAACGTTTGTGTTACAGGATTTAGCATGTAAGAGAGATCCTTTGCCTGTTAATGGACAAATTCTCAAGAAATATTTTCCATAGAAGATTCTTCTTCTATTTTTGTAGAATAGTTTTTTCTTTTTCATAATAAAACCAGTTGTGAGTGGTTACATTAGGCATTTACGGAAAAGACACCAATTCTCTTTCATATTTTGAACTTTTCGCTTGTATAAATAGCAAATCTTTTGGGAAACTAATCTTTATTATTGATAGATACAGTTAAAGACTCTAGCCTAGAGATGATACTAGTTTCAACTTCAAAAAGTTCGATGAAAACAACCTTTAGTGAAGAAATTGTTTTATCTCAGTACAATGAAAGGTATCAATAACAAAATAAAGATTCTCTGTAGAACAGTTGTTTCCAAAAACTCTATTATTGTCATCCAGAGCTATCTTAAGGAAACAATGACTTCCTCCCTGCTAAAGATATCACAACTTTCAGAGGAACAACCCAAGGATACACTTTATCTTGAAGAATAAGAGGTCTCATCACGAGCCAGCTTATCATAATCACAGATATTCTAACTGGCTGACTTTGCCAATACTGTACACCACAATAGGGAAATGACTCAAGATTGTTGCAATCAAAAGACAAGAGGTCTCATCACGAGCCAGCTTGTTCAGCAAAGTTATAAATCAAGTGAATGACTGTGTCATAATTTGGCTACCAAACCAAGACATTGTTCTTTAAGAATAAAAAAGAAAATCAAAGCAATAAGTGTGGATATGGATTTTTCTTTGAAAGTTGTAGGCTGCCTTAAGTAGGATACAGGATCATTGCTGGGTAATAGGTAACCCTGTCGAGGCTATAAACGCCTGTTGGCAGCAGAGGCTCTACCTACGACAAATGAGCATATTTAAAACTGGTTTACAGAGGAGACTTTGTTTTATCTTTACAAGACCAAGTAATGACTGATGTAAATACAAGGACTAGCCTAAGGAAGCAAATAATCAAAGTGGAAAATGGTTGAAACAAAATATCATTGACAGTTTAGAGCATAATGTACTTTATCTTTCCATAATAAAGTTTAATTTTCTGAAAAAAATTCTGTTTTGGATGTTTAGAAAAAAAGAGATAACTGGTTCTTCCAAGTGAATCGCCAATTTTTGTGGCCACCAACAACCCCCCTCTTTATTTAGTATTAGCAATAACACTAGGTAAGTGGGGACCCTTAGTAAAAAATTCAAAAAAATCAATTAAGGCTCATATATTTTACTCCTTAAGAAACATCGCATCGCACAAAGAATGATAGGACATTTCCTTATGAGTAAAAACGATAAACTGCGAGATTGCGACGCGAACTCCATCGCATCGCATGCATTAATAAAAACTCACATTGGAAAACCTTAAAAAAACGCCGATATGTGAAATTGCATGAAAGACACATAAAGATTTAACGATAAAGCGATCTGCAATCATGCGATGCTGCAATCTGCAATCTTGCGATGGCACGATCAAGCAACCTTGCGATAGCACAGCACAATGAAATTGCGATAATGTGATACTGCGATAATGCGGGATGCAAATCGCAGAAACATTCCATCGCAAATTTTCCTGGCTCAATATTCAAGAAAAAGTTTTCCATAAACCAAGAACTGGATACGTGCTTTAATAATAATTAATGAATTATATGCCAGTTGTTAATGAAATATGGTTTTGTGTTGTTCGAAGAGTCAGTTCACATCAGGTGGCGTGTTTTTGCATATCCGTAACGTTTAAAGCTTTCCTTTCATTATTTATTATCATTACTCTCCTCACCTGTGAACTGCAGGAACGAAAAACAAAAGTTACACAAAGCAATGTGCAGGAAGCTATGAGGGAAAAGGGTAAAGCTCCAATGTTCAAAGACAGAGGAAAGATGCTCTCATAAAAAGATACCGCATGCAATAAAGCCGCAGATTCACAGAATACTACTGAGCCATCCATTACAGATCTTTCATATACAGCCATGGTTGAATGAGTACTGAAGGATGCTGATATCAACAGGCAGTTTAATGCTCAGGGTCAAAAGCTCACAAGGACATTATTTTTACAAATTTTAAAGCTTTATACCCGATAAAGACGAAGAGGTGAAAAAGGAGAAAGACGCATCAGAGAAGCCTGGATCAAAGAATGGAGGCAGTTTCCGATGCGCGATTAGCGCCTAGCGCTAATCGCGCATCGCTGAGAAAATTGTGTGAGAAGGAAAGCCCTCTAACGGCTCAGTCAGCTGTAAGCCTGAGAAGTGCAAGGAAGCAATGGCAAAAAACAAATTGGAAATAGAAAGCTAAAGAAAAGGCAGAAGCAATCCAAAGGGTTAATCAAGTGAACTGAGATTATTACTGGGCATACACAGTAAATCCACATAGTCAGAGGATGACTCTCGAGTATATCATCGACTTTGCTGAGAAGATGGTGCCAGCTCTTACCAATTCTGTTTGCTTAGCTCAACCAAAATCAGAAGACAGTCAGCCGACACTACCCATGCCAATACTGAATGCTTGCAACATTAAGGAGCAAATGCAGAAATAGTTAGATATTAGATTTAATTTTTAGAAATAGTTTTGCTTAGAAAAAGGGCGGTCATTTAAATTTTATCCTAAATCTGTGTAATTAAGTTAGTAAGTTAGTAGTATTTAAACCCTTCTCATGCATTTAGAGAAGGGTCCAAAAATTTATCAAAAACTTGTCCTCAGAACATGCACTTTTGCACCCTCAGAGGAGGTTTTGGTGAATGAATGGATCAAGATTTGTCGATGTTTGCATTTGATGTATGCTACTGATGTTGCACTTCTGTACTCTTAGTGGATGTTAAAGCAAGGAGAGATAAATCATTGTCGCTTGAAGCTTATGAGTAGGACTAGTCATAAATGGTACTTTTATCTCTTGACCATTTCTGCTTATATGTTAAAGTGATATACAGTTTTTAGTTGTTTATGTATTATTGCATGAATGCCTGAGTTATCATTTGGCACTTTTGTACGGTGATAGCTATTTATTTATGCTTAATGTATGAATAGCTCATTATGCGATATGTTTTTCACAACTGTTTCGTCTAACTTTTTATGCAAAGTGGTTCATCCTTATTGATTTCCTTTCTTATAATCGTTGAATGATCTTTATTACCAGTTGTTATTGGAAATCTCTTTAGATCGCATAATACAGGAATTACATCCCGGGTTAGTATAGACTTAGATGTGTTGTTTATTAGAATACAATAGCATAGAATTAGATTAAAGTTAGAATTAGAATATCTTAAATAGGAACTGTTAGATCAGAAACATCAAATTCTACACACACACACTCATAGATTGGGAAACTGGTCCCATTATCCCCAGTCGGACTCGCTATACCAAACGGATAAGGAGCTGCCAACCAAGGTCCGGACCGAGCGGGTATCCCCCTTGTTGTCGACCCGATTTTCGGGGCTTCAACAGAACCATACCCACTATTTGAGATATTTTGGAGGGGAAATCTTCCTCCTTTCAAGGATAATTCTTCCTCATCATTTTTTATAAGTACCAATTCTAATTTTCCTCTAGAGGCATGTATTTCTTAGACTTTTGTGGAGAAAACTTGTATTTTCGCTGCTCCACTTTCATTTCTAGCAGGGATGTACTTGGATTGATTCAAATACTAAAGTTTGGTGCCATTTTTATCTTCTAATGGTTGGTCTCCTTCATAGGACTCTAATTATACTTCGGCTTGGCCATCCCAAGAGTTGCATAGCCCTTTTTTATAATTTTGTTTTCTTCTTTTCACTTCTTATTCACATGCATATCTTATTCTTGTTTTTCCCATTTCTACATTTAGTATTGATGCTTATTTTGTTGTAGGATTGGGTTAAATGATTGGATTAAGTTATTTTTTAGGTTATTTACAGAGTCACAAGAAAGATTCATCCTTATAAAATCTTTGAAAATTCATCTTCATCACTTAGCTACTTGGATTGGTTTACTAGTTCACAAATCTAGAATTTATGCAAGTCCCTTGTAGAAAAATATTTGTAATTTTATGATAATATTTAGAATGTGTTAATGAGCCTCATTTGAGTTGACTCCACTCGTATTAGGTCATAAAAAATTCAATTTAATAAAAAAAATTACTCCAATGCATTTTCGTTTGATTATGTTATGCATTTGGTAGGTTAACTAGCTCACTAGTTCTTGAATTTCCACTTTTTCGAGTAGTAATTTTTTGCTATCTTTTAGCACGTGTTAACAAGGTATTTTGGAGTTATTTCACTTGGAATGGAGACCTAATACATCCTACTTAATAAATAAATAAAATTCATCCCATTTTTATTTTTATTGATTTGGGCATTTAGAAACATTCACGCTCGTGTAGCATTATAGGTCTCCTGTAGCAATTGTCTGTAGCAAACTTGTAGCATCACTTTCTTTCACTAGTTTTGATCCCCACTGCAACTTTGACTTAGTCTAGATGAATAATTACCACTAGGATATAAATACATGATTAGGGATACCTAAGGACCACTCTATACCCCTCAATCTAGCAACAACAACACTTGTTAGCCCATGCATTTATATAACCATTCATTAACTTAACAAATCATAAACAAGATCCATGGAAAGAGCACATCATTTAACCATGCCTATCAGCAAAATATAACCAGAATTAATCTATGAAAAACAAGTCATAAAATCAACACAATAACCCATACATGTTCTCACTAGTCACAATAAGAAAATCACTCATATTAACATATGAAAATGCCAATAAAGTCAGGGACTTCCATGTACCACCTGACCATAGATTGGGCTGAAACAAATCTCTCTTTCATCCAATCACCCTTGTGCCATATTCTAAGCATGAATGTGGGATCACATGGAAAACAAAAGACTAAACAAACCAACCATGGATTCTAGAGGTTAAACCACCTCAATCCTCAACCACAGTGACTTCACCTAACCGATCCAGAAATCACTAACACCAAAACAAGCTTGGATTCCTCTGATTTTCTTCACCACACCAAGAGGAATATTCCAGTGTCCACCTATTCATCAATATTTATAAGAGAAATCGCATATCCAACCTAAACCCTTGGGAATTTTCCTAAGACCACATCACCAGGATCCAAAGTCTACGGTCCATCCAAAGCTTAATCCAAAAACAAGGAACCCACTACACCATGGCTATACAGGAAATGAAAAGGAAAGGATGAAACCACTATCAATCCAAGAAAATCCCTTGCCAATGATAGAAAAGAAATCAAATAATCAAATAACCAAATGCATGTAACATGCATCCAATCTTACCAATGAAATCACACATGCAACTTATTACCTGCAATGTCCTCCTGATGTAGTTGTTTTTCCAACATTTTCCTTATGCTTCCTTACCTTCCTTTTCTTGTCCTTTTCCTGCTTGTGTCCAAGCGCTTGTTCTCTCTTCCCTTAAAGCTCGATTTCTAAAAGTGATCAAAGTTAAAATTGACAAAAGTTGTCAATTTTTTCTCGAATGCCTTTTTATCATTGATGTCTAGTCTATTCCTTTCCTTTTTCATCTAGTTTCCCTTGCATGAATAATTGTGTCTCTTCATCTTCCTTTTCTCCTATTTTCTTTTATTCCTTTAACTAATTTCTATTTATTTCCTCTTTCATTTTCAGTGCCAGTGTTGATTTCGATAGCCATTAATTAACCACTAGTGACCCCCAATGTGATGCTCCCCTCCCCATTCAGCTTGGAATATGTGTCCTATGACCTTGGTTGATTTTATTTACATAGAAACTTAACATGGGGCTATTACAAACCCTTTACCCTGAGGGGGACACTTTCCTTGGTGTTTTATGATGCTTATCACTAGAAAAACATACTGCTTATGGAGCTTTATAAACACAACTCGATGTAGTATTTACAATGACAATTGTTGAAAACATGACCAACATGCCACTTATTAGAGCTTTATAATACAGCTCGGTGTGGTATTTACAATGACACACATATATACTTTTTCACATTTTCTCTAACCAGAAAATAAAAGGATGTGATTCCCACATTAGTGACAAGGGTATACTTAGGCACGCACCTCCACCCTCAAAGTAGTACCAGAGATTCACTTCCTTCCCATGAAGTCTAGAATCCACTATTAAGATCCAATTCTGCCTCCAATGTCCAACGCTACAATCCTTGTGCTACTTGTTCTCTTAATGAAAAATTACCAACTCATTATTTTTAGGAACACTCCCATTGTGCTTCAGATTCCAATCATAAATGCTAATAACCAAAAAAAAAATATTCCCCGACCTTCCTTTCTCTACTTCCTAGTCCCTTAGGCAATCCCCCTTCTATGCAAGCACTCACCTTCCAAGTTCCTTGGTATCCCCTTCTCTGCCTCACAATCCCTCCAGTGATCCATCCCTTGGCAAGGTTTCCTCACATCGGAAGGTCCAAAAACTAAGGCACATCCCTACCTCAAAAGCATCATACCATTCATAGCATGTTTGTGGAAATAAATGGATACTATTAAGTATTAGTGTCCCACAATGACCCTTCTCTTGAATGATTTACCAACACACTGTTTCATTCTCAAATTTGTTTTATTGTTGTTTTTAACACCCTTGCAGCCAAATCCAACCATCCAATTGGGAATTTCCATTCTTTCTTATACCAAGCACATAATTTTCCATTATACTCAAAAGGAATTCTAATAAATTCAATATCATACCTCATTGGTAGCTCATCAATAAGGTGACATTTTCCACTCTATTTAATCCACGTCATAACATGTCAAATTAGCTCCTTGTTAAAATCATGATATATAGAAGTATCACATCTGCTTAGCTCAAAACTCTGTTAACAATGGCAACAAGGAAATCTTAATTTAATTTGTCCTCAGATTTAAATTTGGAATTAAATTGTAATTCTATTCTTGTAGTAGTTAACTAATTTATGTTCACTTAGTTGGCTTAGTAAATTCAAGTTGGGAGCCTATGTAGAGTCATGTAGAGTAATCCCTAAATTTTAGGGGCCTAGGTTGAGTTCTTATTGAGTTGTAATTATTTAATTCAGTTTAACTGAGTTAAATTCAATTAAACTAGTTTTATTTGATGGAGGAACTAGTGAGAGGTCACGTGAATTAAATTGGATTTAATTTCCATATAGTGATCAATCAGATAACTAATAATTCACTCAAAAATAACTCATGCATGCTAGTTCAGAGGAAGACCTAGTTGAGATTAGAATTTAGGGACAATGTACTATTAATTATATAATTGAATAAGTTGTACAGATGGTGCACACAATCAGTAGAAGGCCTATGATGGATTGCGCAGTTGTGGTGAGGGATTTTCCCAATTAAATATGGGTTAATTCCCTTAGGGATTGTGCCAGGAAGTAGGGGCTTGGGAGGTATCAGATTTGGCTAAGTCTTGGCTTGAGCTGGTTTGTGAAGCAATGAGATAGTTTGTGCATGTGCAATGATTATTCAGATTGAACAAGCATTGTATTTTCTTCTGAAATATTATGGTTAATGCAATATAGATAGTCGAGGTTTTGAGAAATTTCTTTCCCCATAAAAATATTGTGTTATGTGCGATTGAAATTCTTCCTTTTCTTCTTAGTGTTTTCATCGACCAATTTTTGTTTCCATTGATGAGTAGATTAGATTCATGTCTTTTATTTAGCATATCACATAAGAAGTTTTAATCTACAATAAAAATATACATGGTATTGGAGCTGATGTCACTATATAATAGAAGAATATGAGTTTGTTGTGGAGGTGAAATCGAATTTGTAGTTTCATACTTCAGAGTCAGCATGATGTCATTCTACATTTTTAGATTTGAGTATTCCCTAGAGGGAATCTCAAATTACATAGCTTGGAAGGACAAGATGGAGGCCATGTTGGAAGCCAATGAGCTAAAGGAATTCATATATCATGATATCTCGAAGCCTCCAACATCTGATGCTAAAGATCTGAATAAATGAAGAATGTGTGTGGCAAAGGTGAGAAGGATTATCGTAGGAGTTCGAGATCATATTGTATCAAATCTCCACTATAAGGAAACTCCATTTGTAATGTGGAAGGAATTGACAAAACCATTTCGAAATAGCAGTGACCACAAGAAGTTCTCGCTGAAGGACAAGCTCAAAAATATCAAGATGGTGAAGGGCGACTCAATTCAAAAATACTTGACCAAGTTCACCCAATCATTGGATGAGCTTGGAAGTGTCGAATTTACTATTGTAGAAGATTATCTGGTGAGCCTAACATGTCTAGTACTTCCCAAGAGCTGACATAGCTATTAGGACTTAGTTAATGGGAGGGAGAAGCTACCTCAGTGGGAGAAATTTTGGTTTGACTTGGTACAGGAAGAGATTCGGGGAACACCAAAGATGAATCCTCATTAATGCATCATGATGAGGAGAAATGTGCCTTAGCTAGGAAGGTTAAGAAAGGGAAGGGGAAGTCATCCCATTCCAAATCAAATTCAAGTTAGGGCGGTAAGAAGAAGGACATGTTGAAAATCAAGTGTTTTCACTGTCACGAGCTGGGACATTATGCCACAAAGTGTCCGTACAATAATGTCAGTAAGAATCCCTCAGGAGGAGTGGCATGTGAATATATTTCTTCACAATTCGAAATGGATTTTACCCTCATCGCTTGCATGGGGTCATTGGTGATGGGTAGTGTGTGGTACATGGACAGTGGAGCTTCATTCCATATGACTAGTAACAAATAGCTCTTCAGTAACTTGGAGGAGAAGGATACCCATATGCATATCCAGATGGGTGATGATGGGAGGTATAACGAATCTAGAATTGGTATTGTTACCTTTCATATCGAGCCTTGTTCTCCCATCACTTTGAGAGATGTCATTTATGTTCTGGGTTTGAAGAAGAACTTGGTTTATGTTGCCATGTCAGAGGATATAGGATATGATGTGCTATTTAGTAAGGGAAATACTTTCCTTCATCACATAGCCCTAGGATAGGTGAAGTGGATAGGGGTCCAAGCGAAGAACCTCTACAAATTGGAGGTAGAAGATTGCACTACTTTGAGCACTAAAGTAGAGAAGGTGCAGAGGTGAGACATTGATGAGTTGTGGCATAGGATATTTGGTCAGTTGCACCATGGATCTTTAAAGATCATGTAGAAAATTTCTAGAGGACTTCCCAAGGGTACACTAGAGCAGAGAGACATATGAAAAGGGTGTACATTGGGGAAGTACACCAAATATTCCTTTCATGACAAAGGCAGTCAAACATAAGAGATCCTTGATTGAGTTCACTCATATGTGTGTGAACCATTCTCGACAGCATCCACGACCAAGCATAGGTATTATGTAATATTTGTTTATGATTTTTCTTGTAAGTGTTGGATTTTCTTAATTTGGAAGAAAGATCATGCTTTCACTAAGTTTTTTGAATTTAAAGCACTTGTCGAGAAAGATACTGGCAGAAAAGTTAAATCTCTCAAAAGCGATAATGGTGGAGAGTATGTGTTGAATTAATTCAAAAAATTTGTGTAGCACAATGCATTTGATAGGAGTTGATAGCACCTCATAACCCACAGCATAATGGGGTGGCTGAAAGGAAGAACAAAAGTATTGTGGGAGAAGCATGGGGGATGTTGCATTATTAGGGCCTACCATTACACTTGTGGGCTGAAGCATACAACACAGTCGTTTATTTACAAAATAGAGGCCCTCATCAAATCCTCAAGATGAGTAAACCAGAAGAGGCTCTTCTAGGGAAGAAACTAGATGTAGCACACTTCAGGATCTTTGGTTCATCAATCTACTTCCATGTTACCAAATATGCATGGAAAAACCTAGAGCCAACAACTGAGTGGGGCATATTTGTGGGGTACCAAGTGTAATTTCCAACCAACAGGATGATAGTGGTACACAGAGATGTGAATTTCAATGAAGAGAATGGCATGAGATGTTCCCTTGAGAGGGAGTTTCAACTACATGCAGTTGAGGAGCTTTTAGCTTCAAAGGAGGAACCTCGGGATGATGTGGACCATCCACATGCATATGAGTAGGGAGTGGAAACACCCACTCATGCAGAGACCTCCAAAGATGGGAGAAAGTGCACTAGAGAGGCTGATGGGTTATTACATTATGCTAGAGAGAATGTGGGAGCATCCAGATCACAGCATAGGGAGAGGACATCACTAGAGAGGTACACTGGCTACATGGCTCTAATGAGTGAGGCTGTAGAGATTGAGCCATCCTCATTCAAGGAAGGAGAGCAATAACTAGTTTGGGTTGATGTCATGGTTGAGGAGTGTAGAGCATTGGGAAGGTATGTTTTAATAAATGATTTAGTGATGTTTTAAGCAATAGTTGTAATCTTTTCTTTATTATAAAGTAGGGGAAATGCAAAGACAACGAGTCTAAAATGATCCAATCACTAACAGTTGTCTTCTCTACGCAGGAAAAGGTAAAAGCAGGAAGGCGCAATGCGAAACGGGGATTTGACGAGAAGATAACGGCTGTCCCTCCAATTCTAAATAAGGTTCAGACCAGGTCGAGTAAATCAAGGGAGATCAGTCCGAAACGAGATGAAGGACTGCCAGTTCGAAATTACAGGCCGAGTAAACGAAAGCGTTAACAGTTTAGCGGATCCCTCAGGATCTTCGATCCTGAGGGATCGCTACGATCAATCGTTTTGTCGACCGATGAACTCCGCCGTTAATTGTATAAAAGGAGGGTAGCATTGAAACTAGGGGATGACTTTTGTATCTTTAACTTTCTGTTCATGAATTTTATTATCAGTTGAACTCAGACTATTGAGTCTCTCTGAGACTTAGTTTTGTACTCTCATTGATGCGTTAATATAATATCTCGGTGTTAATTTCTCCGTGCGTCTGAAGTAGTTTACGGCAGTGCGCCATTGGAAGCTTTGGGCCCGGCTCCAACGGACACTGGCTGATTGTACCATTACAATTCTGCTTTGTGTGGTTTGTTTCTCATAATCTGTTATGGTTACATGTTGTTTCATATTTATTCATCTGTAGCTTCCCTATTATAAATCTCTGTAATAAAGGATTCTTCGCATACTGTTGATCTGAGTTGTTTGCACTAATTACAGAATTCATAAGTGGAATATTTCAGCTACAGGTGATTGGGGTTAATGGATTGTTGGTGACTATTGCAGATCGTGTACATATGATTGACGTTTCCTGTCTTTAATGATTTGCTGTTCCATTTGATATATATATGATTGACGTTTCCTGTCTTTGATAATTTGCTGTTCCATTTGATCAAGCTACAAACCTGTATAAATGATTGCTTTCCTTTTTGTATGCAAGTGTGTGCCAAGGATTGGAAGTGTAGACCTCGCGAGACTTAGTTTCTTTATTGCCGTTCCATTTATTGCCATTCCATTTACTGCCATTCCTTTTATTGCTGTTCCATTTCTGAAGTTGCTGTTTCATTCTGTTTTCTTGCTGTTCCTTTCGCTTGCGTTTATTGAAGTGGCATGAGAGGAGGTTCAAGACTGTTGTGAGATACAGCAGACGCTATAATGCTCCCAGATCATGATCCATACTCCTTCATCAGTTTCTAGGGGGATAGGTTATTAATTCCATACCCTCGACCGACGAAGTTGCTGCGTGTGTGATTTCTTTATGCAAAAGTAATTTAGCATTAGCATCCGTTTACTCTTGTATTCTTTAGATCTATACTACGAAGCATTATCCTGACAAATAGCCTCAAATTAAGATGTCCCTTACAATAACAAAACGCTCCCGGATTGACTTGTAATGTGAGATAACTAGAGGTGAAAAAGACCCTTGTTACAGCTCCACATTTTGGCGCCGTTGCCGGGGAAGGGGCATAGCCATTTGTTTTTTTAACAGGGTAGTGTGTGAATCTGTTAGGGGAGAACTGGATTTTAAAAACGAAAGGTAAGAACCTGCGTGCGGAGCATGTAAAAGCCCTGCTCCACCGTCCGCTTTCCTAGCAGAATTGATTTAGTAATTTAATTGGAGTGCATGACTAAGCAGAAAAAGCCAGAAAAGAATCAAAAGCCTCCATCCAAAATCGAAAAAGCCAAGGGGTCGGCGACCCTTGGACGAAAGACCTTTATAGACGAAATTTACAAGAAAGCCGGATCTCCGCCATCAGTAGGTTATAAGAAAGTAAACTCTAAACAACCTGCTAGTTCCCTTCAGGCCTCAGAATTACCATCTGAAGCCTTTGCGGAGGTGCACAGTCAGACAGAGGAGCAGGACTTTCAAGAATTTGACAATTCGACTCCTGGACCAGTGCACGAAGGAAATTTTAGTAACCTTTGCGAAGGAGAAGGAGAAACAGGGGAAATCGAGGAACCTAGATCTCCTATTGAACTAAACCAGCCTTTAAATAGTCCGGATAAAGGAAGCGCTGCAAAAATCCTTGTTGAGGGAATTCATTCACCTCAGACCGTAGGGGCCATCATTATCCCTGATAAAGGGAGTGCTGTAAAAACAGTTCCTGCTAAGATTACCCCTCCTCAACCAAGGAATACTCTATTGGAAATTCCTGAAGATTACTGGCATATATTTGATTCCATGGCGCAGAATCAGCCAAATAGCCAAACCTCTACTTTGCAATATCCCATAGTAGATTCTGCTGCGAATGCACCAATGAAGGCAATTCCGCTTCAACATATTCCGACGTTTCATGGACTCGCATCAGAAGACCCTGATGCGTTTCTATTTGAATTTGATGTGTTATGCAGGGGATACGATTACACCACTGATCCCCAGAAGCTAAAACTGTTTCCCTCTACCTTGAAGGGAGCAGCTCTGAGATGGTTCATGGGTCTAGGTGGTGGAGTCATAAACAATTGGGACGAAATGAAAGCGGCCTTCTTAAAAAAATATCAGGATTATTGTAGATCAAGAGAACTAAAGGATGAAATATTTCAAATGTCTGCCAGACCAAATGAAACTTTAGAAGAATATGTAGAACGTTTCCAATATAACTTGCAGAGATCTCCATATGCATCGTTACCTCTGCCCGATAACGTGTTGAAAACTGCATTAATTAGAGGTATGAAGGAGCAATGGATTGAAACATTGAATATTATGGGAAAAGGAGACATTTATCAGGAAAATTTTGCTGACATCATTGATCTGTGTATCAGGAGCTCAAGAGGCAGCACACGGATAAAACCAGCAGAATATGATCGCTTCACTAGAGACAATCGAACATCAACAGAAGGACCATCCGACTGAAAGCTGTCCCTCGCTCCCTGGTTTAAAGGCGGTGTACAAAGAAGCAGAAGAGGAACCAGAATCAGCATACTTTATCAACCAGTGTCGTCAATGGCAACCTAGGCAACCTGGTATGTTTCAAGATCCCTCCTCTTCTTTTCAATCTCCGCAATTTAATGCTCAGCAACAGAATATGTGGCAAAATCAGTCTCAGCACCCGTTTTCAAATTGGCCGCCTCAAATGTTTCCTACTCCGAACCCTTGGATGAACCAAGCTGGTTGGCCAAACTTTCCTTATCCTCCGCCATATTGGCCAAATAGTTCATATCCTCCGCAGTGGACCCCTTCCACTTCGCAAAGTTCACCCTGGCAGAGCAACTGGCCAAGATCGACATATCAAACGCCAGGATCAATTCCGCTCCCTCAACCAACTCTGCCAGCCTTGCAACAAAATCCCCAGCCCAACCTAAGACCGCAGCTCCCAGCCCAACCCAACCCGAACCCAAATAATCGGCCAGTTCAATCTCTTCAAATTATAGAATCTTCCGAGATTGAATCTGCTCTGCAGGAGTGCAATGATCTTCAGTTGAGATCTGGGCGAATAATAGAAACTGAGGGACATAGAACCGCTCATATTGAAAACCAGTTACCAATAGAACAGCTATCACAACAAGAAGAAGTAAGTAAAGACCAAGTTCATCAGCAAGTACTTACATCTTCTCCACCTTTCCCAGAACGACTGGCCATTCCAAGACAAATGCAATATCCGGATTTTGATATTCTGGGAGAACTCCAAAACTTGTATATAAGAATTTCATTCCTTCAGGCTATACAGGACATCCCCATATATGCAAAAACCATAAAAGACCTGTGTAGCAGAAAAACAAAAAGAAATATAACCCCTAACCCTAGAGTCCAGGTAGTCGGCACCTTATCCGACCTCTTATCAGGGAAAGAAACACCAATTAAATATGAGGATCCTGGAAACCCAATTGTCACTGTTCAAGTCTGTGGGCAGACCCTGACCAACGTTTTAGTAGATCTAGGGGCTGCGATTAACATCCTGACAACATCAACCTACCAGAAGCTTGGAATCACATCGGTAGAGCCTACTTCCACTTTACTAGAACTAGCTGACCGATCAGTAATAAGACCAGAAGGCACCTTGTATGATGTCATGGTTTCAGTGGACTCTTGGGAATACCCGACCGATTTTCTGGTGATTAATCCCAAAACCCGACTAGATGGACATCCGCTAATTCTAGGTAGACCATGGCTCGCTACTGCTGACGCCTACATTGGATGCCGGCAGGGAAACATGACCATAACCAGAGGACCGGATATCAAAAATTTAATCTTGTACCCGCCAGCCCAGCCAAGCATCACACCTCATATATCGATGACCAATCTGCGCCCTGCCTCATATATTACTGATAATATTAGACCACCATTAACAGTTCAGGAAGCGCTAGATTTTAAAGATCAAACGGAAGATGATGCCATCAATAAATTCATTAATCAAACAGAGTCCACATCGTATACACAATGCTTTATGATAAAAGCGGCATTTGATAACGAATTAGAGGAAGATCCTCTAAAAGATGACAATGACCCAAATATACCTGTAACCTCTGTTGCTAACAGCAAAGTAATACAAATTGAACCGGGCAAAACTTTAAACATTAACGCTAATCTGACACCTGAACAAGAGACCAAACTCATCCAGCTCCTACGAAAGTATCAGGAGGCATTTGCTTGGGACTATCCCGATATGAAGGGGATTGATCCCCAGCTATGTACACATCGTATCTATATCGAGAAAGTTGCAAGACCAGTTCGCCAACCACAGAGAAGACTCAATCCCCATTTAAAAGATGTTGTAAAAGATGAGCTGCAGAAATTATTAGACGTTAATTTTATTTATCCTATTTCTGACAGCAAATGGGTCTCCCCACTTGTGGTAGTACCTAAAAAGAACGAGAAATGGAGGATATGCGTTGATTACAGAGAATTAAACAAAGCTACACAAAAAGATCACTTCCCTCTCCCTTTCATAGACCAGGTATTGGACACCTTAGCAGGCAAGAAATTTTTTTCTTTCTTGGATGGCTTCAGCGGATATAACCAGATTCAGATCGCCCCTGAAGACCAGGACAAGACTACCTTTACTTGCCCCTGGGGAACGTTCGCATACCGAGTCTTACCCTTTGGATTATGTAATGCTCCGGCCACATTCCAACGGGCTGTTCTTAGCATCTTCGCAGATTTAATTAATGATGGATTGGAAGTCTATATGGATGATTTCACACCATATGGAGATGACTTTGATCCAGCCCTGGACACTCTCGAAAAAGTTCTAGAGCGTTGCATTGCTACCAGGCTTTGCTTGAGTCACGAAAAATGTTACATGATGATGACAGAAGGACTCATTCTGGGACATCACATCTCAGCAGCTGGCATTCAGGTAGACCCGGCTAAAATTCAAATACTCATGCTTATCCCAACCCCCACTAATCAAACAGAGGTACGCAATTTTCTTGGTTTTTCTGGGTATTATAGACGATTTATACAACATTACTCACGTATTGCCGCACCTCTACATGCATTAACTGGAAATGTTGATTTTTTGTGGACAGAAAAATGTGATCGAGCCTTCACAGAGTTAAAGAAGTTGCTATCTACAGCTCCAGTTCTCAGAGGACCTAATTGGAACTTACCATTCCAAATTTCAACCGACGCCTCAGACACAGCAATCGGTGCAGTGTTGGGCCAAGAAGAAGAGAAAAGACCATACGCTATCTATTACATCAGCAAAAATTTGGCTCCGGCTGAATTAAATTACACTGTTACCGAAAAAGAATTTTTAGCTGTGATACATGCTATTAATAAATTTAGACACTATATTACAGGCTATCTCGTTATTTTGTTTACAGACCATTCTGCTATTAGGTATTTAGCAAATAAGCCTGTTACAAATGGAAGAATAACCAGGTGGTTGATCTTGTTGCAGGAATTCGACATTACAATCAGAGACCGACCAGGGAAGGAGAACCCTGTAGCTGATTTTCTTTCACGAATACCAAAAGCAGTTGAAACAGCAGCAGTTGAGGACCAATTCCCAGATGAACACTTATTTGCAGTCGCTGTTCAGACTCCCTGGTACGCTGATGTGGCTAATTATCTTGCAGTGGGTAAGCTTCCAAAACATTTAACTCCCAACGAACGGAAACAGATCGTTGCGAAAAGCAATCGATTTTCGTGGGTTGGGGGCTATCTATTTCACACAGGCGCAGATATGGAAATCAGAAGATGTATTCGAGAAGACGAAATCTTTGATATCTTGAAAGCCTGCCATGACGGGCCATGTGGAGGACATTTCGCTGAACGAAGGACAGCACACAAAGTATTACAAACAGGATATTACTGGCCTACAATCTTCAAAGATGCCAAAAAATTTGTCCAGGCCTGTGATAGTTGTCAGCGTGTAGGACGACCTGGCCCAGCAGACGAAATGCCTTTGCGGCCTCAATTGGTGATCGAACCTTTCGAACGCTGGGCTCTGGACTTTGTCGGACCCATCAACCCCCCATCAAACCAAAAAACTTACATTTTGGTGGCAACTGAATATGTTACCAAATGGGTTGAGGCGGAGGCATTACCCAGAGCTACAGAGGAGTCGGTAATTCAGTTCTTGTTCCATTTGTTTGTACGTTATGGTCTCCCAAGGGAAGTGGTTACAGATGGAGGACCACAATTTGTGGGACATAAATTAGCTGCAACACTCAATAACCATCACATACATCACAAAATTACTACCCCATACCATCCGCAGGCAAATGGGCAAGTCGAGAACAGTAATAAGATAATAGAGTCCATCTTGACAAAAATTGTTGCCTCACACCGCCGCGATTGGGCCGCCCGACTACCGGAGGCACTGTGGGCTTATCGAACCACATGGAGAAGTACCACTGGCTATTCACCATATCACTTAGTGTTTGGAAAGCAACCCATTTTTCCTATAGAATTTGAGATCCAAACCCTGCGAACTGCCCAAGAAGTCGGATTAGATTTAAGTGAAGCACAGAAAAATCGATTACAGCAAATTAATGAGTTGGACGAAACAAGGCTCGCTGCATTACAGAATACAGCACTCATCCAGCAGCAGTGAGCCAAATGGCATGATGCGCTCATCAAAAATAAGATATTTCACGAAGGAGACTGGGCTCTGTTATATGATTCTAGATTTCAGGATTTCCCGGGGAAGCTTCAGACTCGATGGTTGGGACCATACGAGATTCAAAAAGTCCATGACAATGGGACCATTACTTTGATTACAATCGATGGATCTGGATATACATTTAAGGTAAACGGCCACCGAGTTCGTCTGTATCGCAAACCGCTCACTCGGGAATCATTTTGCCAGCAGTTACGCCAAGATACTAACATCAAGATTATGGGAGAGGAAGCAAAAACTTCCTCCCCTATAGATTCGTAAGAATTTCATTCTTTATTACCACATTTTGTATATAAGATTGTAAATTTTGTACATATGTTTCAACTGTGTGTTTTGTTGTTCCTTTTCAAAAGGAACAGCACTTGTGTGTTTTGCTGTTCCTTTTCAAAAGGAACAGCACTGGTGTGTTTTGTTGTTCCTTTTCAAAAGGAACAGCACTTGTGTGTCTTGCTGTTCCTTTTCAAAAGGAACAGCACTTGCGTGTTTTTGCTGTTCCTTTTCAAAAGGAACAGCACTTGTGTGTTTCGCTGTTCCTTTTCAAAAGGAACAGCACTTGTGTGTTTTGCTGTTCCTTTTCAAAAGGAACAGCACTTGCGTGTTTTGCTGTTCCTTTTCAAAAGGAACAGCACTTGCTTGTTTTGCTGTTCCTTTTCAAAAGGAACAGCACTTGTGTGTTTTGCTGTTCCTTTTCAAAAGGAACGGCACCCTTGAGTTTTGCTGTTCCTTTCCAAAAGGAACAACACTTTTTGAATTTTTGCTGTTCCTTTCCAAAAGGAACAGCACTTTTGAATTTTTGCTGTTCCTTTTCAAAAGGAACAGCACTTTTGAATTTTCTTATTCCGTTTAAGGAGCAACATTTGTGTGTTTTTTTCAATCTTTTTTTTTTTTTTTTTTTTAGTAAGCAGCATTTGAGTGCTTTTGTTATCGTAGGACATTGCATCAAAAAGAACCCTCCCACCCTCCCTTGTAAGAAAGAAATAGTATGCCCTCGTCCTTTCTATAAGAAGAAAACATTGTCCCGAGGCCATAAGTAGCAGCTATATATTTATGCAACAAATATAAAAGGCATGATATATCAAGATCAGCACATCATAAATCGCTATCTATAACAGCCCTAGTATTGATGCAACAAAGGAGGAAACCATACACTCATCATTCTTTCAGCCATAAGTCTCACTTCCTCTGCCCTGTTGGAAAACTTTATCATGTTACGTTCCTACAATTTTCTTTATTATTACTTGGAAGTAAGAATAGAAAATTTATATCTTCCTATTGGGATAACAAGACTTCTTCCGCCATTCCCACTCTTAAGGAGGGCTGAACCACCCTTATGTGTAACTATACAAGAGCAAAAGAAAAAGCAGCAGAACCAAAAGAAATTATTTGTCAAATGCAGGATAGGGGGTTTCATTAAGAACCAGCCTACTATGATCATAAGATTGGAAGCGAAGTGGCATTCCCATTATGGCCACCACACCAGGGATATGGTCCAACAGGTTCATTATATAAACAAACCTTGGAACAGGGGGTCTCATCACGAGCCAGCCTGCCCACGTTTCGCGCCTCTCTGGTGAATGGCGTCATGGTTATCTGGTTACCAAGCCAGCATGATGGCCTGCATGTTGACAAGAATTGCTCTTCAAAACTACACAAAGGACTATGGTTCCGGGGTGAAATAAACAACTCTGCCACGGTTATAAACACCGGTCGGCAGCAGAGCTCTGTTAATGGTATCGGAGTCAAAACATATACACCAATTTGGATCTTATTAAATCTTTCTTTCTATCCTTGTAATAATTATATCTTACACCTTAATGGATACGTCACATGACCATTTATCATTACCAATTATGGCAAAGGCATTGACTATGACAATCTCAGACTTTCCATGAGTGCTAGACGTCCTATCCTTATGTTCTGCATCACATCACGAAGGCTTATGTTAAACGCGATCTATCTGTCGCATCGATCTCGGTATTTCTTTGTCTAATCTGAAACATGGCAAAATTTTAAAAGCTGCTCTATTATGACTCGGTGATGGAATGACCGCCTTCTTCTATTTGACGGCTGGGGCAGCCTATCATTTCGCGCGGGGGGGAGGTGACTTCATTACTCCGCCGGCCACGTGTTAACACATCATTCGGAAATGATATGATACGGAGGTACGATATGCGTTAACGGCATGACAATGCTATTTTTTGAAAAAAGTTGTTATTTATGATCAATTATTCATGCATGCTCTGTATCTTTTCTTTTTGCCGCAATTACGTTCTTTGCATTGCTGTTCCATCTAGACCCTGAAACAGAACCATGGGGGGAAAGTCTATCAGAAGCGAGCCGAGCAAGCTCATAGTTTCCGAAGCCGCTCGGAAGATCTTAGAGAAAGCAGGGTGGTTAACTTATTTTGGCCGCCTGCGCAAATCAAACGAAAAAGTGGCCATGGAATTCCTGCAGAATTTGCAGGAAGAACACTCAGTGGTAGGTGGGAAGCAGATAGCAGTCACGAAGGAAATAATCGCGGAAGTAACCAGATTACCAGACTTAGGTCCAATATGGACAACAAAGAAAGAAAGACTGCAAAAGATCGTAGAACTCTTCCAAGATGAAGGGCAGGAGCTGACAGTGAAGGGAAAAGGAGTGCTGCCGGCAACACTGGGAGAACCTTGGAGCGAACTGGCAAAGGTAGTACAGAGCTACATCACCTGCGAAGGACGAAAAGATAGGGATGACGACTCTGCGGCCGAGACCAGCTATCCAGAGGGAGCTGCTGAGCAGCCAATTCGGGAGAAGGAGATGGAACAATTGGGGGGTAGCCATCCACAAAACCCTGTGGAGGAAGAAGAGATGGCCACCATCTTGGCCAGCCTTAGAGGTTATCCTTCACCCTCCAGTCCGGCAGAGCCTCCCGAAGGACCATTTGAGGAAGATACGCGTGACGAATTGCATGATGGAATGGCAGGGGAAGAAAACCCCCCTGTCATCGACAAAGAAAATGTGAATACCAATCAGGAACAAGCCGTTCCTAAAACACCAGAAGGAAATCCATCCGCTGATGGCGGGGTGGATAAAAATGTTTGTCGGGAACAGGACGTTCCCCGAATGATGGAAGAAACCCTCGATGAAAGAGGAGCAGAACTGAGGGCCGCCCATGTGCCCACAGCCGAGGCAAAAGAAATTAAGAAGTTGAGAAGAAAACAACAGAAATTGCTGACCATTATAGCCCAGCTTCGGCGGAAAATTCGAAGTCTGAAAGCCAGTTTGAGAATAAAGAGGACTGTGAGAAGAAAAAGAAGGGCAAATACAGCTGGGTCCTCTCAGAGAGGAAGACAGAGCACCTATAGGCATCTAGTAGGTCGATACTCTGCTAGCAAGCCTGCAGCTGTTCCAATTAATACTGAGGAACAAAATGCTGTTCCATCTGGAACAGAGCACCAGAATGCCGTTCCTATTGACATAGAGGAGCAGGCTGATATTCCAAACAGCCCATTAGAACCAACTGCCGTTCCAATTAAAGTTGAGCCACAAGACGACATCCCAGTTACAGAAGGACCACAGTACCCCTTTGTACATGTCAAGAAGGAAGGGGAAAATAGAGCAGTTCACACTGAGACACCACCTTCAAGGAGAATTAAGCGACGAAATGTAAAGGTCCAGGCGAAACTTCCGGCCTCCAGGGAATTATGGGAAAGGGATCCAAAAACCAAGGCCTTGCGCCGCGAGATAAGTCAGGCCCAACAAGAGGCTGAACAGCTACGGGAACAAATGATCCCTCGAGAGAAATATGAGGAGCTGCAACAGGAGGTTGAGCAGAGGATTCCTCGAGAAAAATATGAAGAGCTGCAGCAGGAAGTTGAGCAGAGGATTCCTCGAGAAAAATATGAAGAATTGCAGCAGAGGGCTGAGCAGTTAGAGCAACAAAGGATCCCTCTGGAAAAACATGAAGAACTGCAACAGCAGCTGAGAAACATGAGTGAATCAGAGAGTCGGGCTTTTGAAGGATGGCAGAAGGAGCAGGAAAAGGTTGCCAAGGTAACACGTCGACTAGATGCTGTTATTAAACAATTGGACACTGTATGTTCGTTGTATGATGATGTTTTGACTTGCAGGGCCCCCGCGAAGAATTATGCTTTATTCCTCCTTGAAAGATACTTAAGATTGAAAATAAAAGCTGTCAGGGCAGGTGCCCCCATTCAGATTAACACTATTAATGATTTTATTGATTGTTGCAAACATTATGGGGTTAAGGTCCAACGATTATTATGCGAATTTTATTTGCACAATATGGTGCTTGAGCAGGAAACTGATCTAAACCCTGGCCCCTTTGTGGGGGATATACAGCTGCAATCCTTTGTTTCATTTGGGGTCAACCAGTTAAAATGGCTCAGGGCTTACAATGCCTTTCAGAGGCAGGAGCACAGCCTGGATCTATGGGTCAGGGCTGAGCCTCGAGATCCAGTTCGCCTATGGCAATCACATAAAAGCCTTATGAGAAACCCTGGCGTTATGAAACTACTAGGACCCATGCATGAGGAGTTGATCCGAAATAGCTTAGAATACTTCCTGGTTATTAAAGATTCCGCCTTGGAGGCTGCCAAATTCCGTTATCGGATTTCCACCCCAAGCATCCAGCTCAGGGAGCCCTTCAGATATGAGAACTTTGAGCTGGCTGCTGAACGATTGCCTTTTTATGGCCAGTGCATTCTGCAAGCTGGACCATCATGGTTAGGATATCGGTTCCTTAGCCCAATTATCTGGCACCCTGCACCAGGGTACCAGGCCTCGTATGATATGCCTGCAGATCAGTTGCATTATTTCTTTGATAATCTGGTTGCCTATCATGGTTGCAGACCCCCTCATGAAGTACCCTCTCCAGCCTATTCTCTTACTGCTCTCCATGTTAATTATAACGGTTTCATGAGGCCATGAAACAGAGTAAGTCGGGGGGTGTGTAGAGCATTGGGAAGGTATGTTTTAATAAATGATTTAGTGATGTTTTAAGCAATAGTTGTAATCTTTTCTTTATTATAAAGTAGGGGAAATGCAAAGACAACGAGTCTAAAATGATCCAATCACTAACAGTTGTCTTCTCTACGCAGGAAAAGGTAAAAGCAGGAAGGCGCAATGCGAAACGGGGATTTGACGAGAAGATAACGACTGTCCCTCCAATTCTAAATAAGGTTCAGACCAGGTCGAGTAAATCAAGGGAGATCAGTCCGAAACGAGATGAAGGACTGCCAGTTCGGAATTACAGGCCGAGTAAAGGAAAGCGTTAACAGTTTAGCGGATCCCTCAGGATCTTCGATCCTGAGGGATCGCTACGATCAATCGTTTTGTCGACCGATGAACTCCGCCGTTAATTGTATAAAAGGAGGGTAGCATTGAAACTAGGGGATGACTTTTGTATCTTTAACTTTCTGTTCATGAATTTTATTATCAGTTGAACTCAGACTATTGAGTCTCTCTGAGACTTAGTTTTGTACTCTCATTGATGCGTTAATATAATATCTCGGTGTTAATTTCTCCGTGCGTCTGAAGTAGTTTACGGCAGTGCGCCATTGGAAGCTTTGGGCCCGGCTCCAACGGACACTGGCTGATTGTACCATTACAATTCTGCTTTGTGTGGTTTGTTTCTCATAATCTGTTATGGTTACATGTTGTTTCATATTTATTCATCTGTAGCTTCCCTATTATAAATCTCTGTAATAAAGGATTCTTCGCATACTGTTGATCTGAGTTGTTTGCACTAATTACAGAATTCATAAGTGGAATATTTCAGCTACAGGTGATTGGGGTTAATGAATTGTTGGTGACTATTGCAGATCGTGTACATATGATTGACGTTTCCTGTCTTTAATGATTTGCTGTTCCATTTGATATATATATGATTGACGTTTCCTGTCTTTGATAATTTGCTGTTCCATTTGATCAAGCTACAAACCTGTATAAATGATTGCTTTCCTTTTTGTATGCAAGTGTGTGCCAAGGATTGGAAGTGTAGACCTCGCGAGACTTAGTTTCTTTATTGCCGTTCCATTTATTGCCGTTCCATTTACTGCCGTTCCTTTTATTGCTGTTCCATTTCTGAAGTTGCTGTTTCATTCTGTTTTCTTGCTGTTCCTTTCGCTTGCGTTTATTGAAGTGGCATGAGAGGAGGTTCAAGACTGTTGTGAGATACAGCAGACGCTATAATGCTCCCAGATCATGATCCATACTCCTTCATCAGTTTCTAGGGGGATAGGTTATTAATTCCATACCCTCGACCGACGAAGTTGCTGCGTGTGTGATTTCTTTATGCAAAAGTAATTTAGCATTAGCATCCGTTTACTCTTGTATTCTTTAGATCTATACTACGAAGCATTATCCTGACAAATAGCCTCAAATTAAGATGTCCCTTACAATAACAAAACGCTCCCGGATTGACTTGTAATGTGAGATAACTAGAGGTGAAAAAGACCCTTGTTACAGCTCCACAAGGAGTATGACTCCATTTTCAGAAACAATGTTTGGGAGGTGGCCCCAAGACCATCAGACAAGTCAGTTGTGAGTTCTAGATGGCTTTACAAGGTAAAGCAAGTAGCAAATGGGAGTGTGGAGAAACACAAGGCCATATTTGTGGCTAAAGGGTTCTCTCAAGTAGAGGGAATCGATTATGATGAGACTTTTTCTCTTGTAGCAAGGTACTCATTAATCAGATCTATTCTAGCACTATCAGCGTAGATGGGATGGAAGATACATCAGATGGATGTAAATATAGCATTCCTCAATGACATGATTGAGTAAGAGGTGTATATTGAGCATATTGAAGGATTTGAGACCTTCAATAGAGAGTCGCATGTGTGTAGACTCAAGCGAGCATTGTATGTACTGAAAAAAGCACCATGTGCTTGTGTACACCAGGATTGACAGCTATTTCAGCGGGTTGGGCTTCAAAAAAATTGAAGAGGATGCGAACCTTTACCATATTGTGGTTGAAGGTAAATTGTTGATTATTGTTTTATATGTCGACGATTTGATTCTGACATGTGATGAGAAGTTGGTCAAGTCTTGCAAAGAGGATCTTGCAAGAGAGTTTGAAATGAAGGACTTAGAGATCATGCATTACTTTCTTGGTATGGAAATATGGCAAGGAGATGAGGAATTTTTTGTCTCTTAGGGAAGGTATACCAACAAGATACTGAAGAAGTTCCAGATGGAGAGAAGTAAACCCATGGAGACTCCTCTAGTTGGTAACTACAGGAAGGAGGATGCTACTTTAGGAGAAGTAGTGGAGGATACTATTTATTACAGGCTTGTCGGTTCACTTATATGTTTGGTGAACACATGAAAAGACATGTGTTATGGAATTAACCATCTTAGACAAGCTATGGTTAAGCCAACCAAACTATATTGGAAGGCAACCAAACATGTGTTGAGATACCTTAGAGGCACCACTTAGTTTTGTCTTTGGTACAAAGAGATAGAGGGAGTGAATCTTCAAGGCTTCAAAGATGAAACTTGGGAAGGGATTCCATTCGATAGGAAAATCACATTAGGGGTATATTCTTTTTTTTATCAAGTAAGAGTGGGTCCTTCTATTAATCTAGAAAAAATACATAATGTACATAGAGCAGCACCAGCTCTGTGAGAATTCTACAGGTAGGTGGGCTAGCAAAAACCCAAACCTAACTCCAAAAACTATGAAAATCCTGAACAAGACTACAAAGGAGCTATAAACCAAACTTTCAAAAAAAATCTATGAACTCGAAACCTACTATCCGAGCTGTCATGCTTCAAATGACCTGTCGTGCAACAAATAACTGTCATGCATCCAAAATCCTGAACGCCTTTGATGTCGGGGCCCACAGATCCAAAGGGTCCCACAAAATTGTAACATGTGACCATCCGAAGGCCCACAAACCACATAAAAGACCAACATTAACCTTCGTTTTTCATATCAACCCAAAGATCATGCGATCCAACCTTCAATGATCCAACAGTCATGAGCAGATTTCAGCCTGACACCATGCCCACACTTTATCTCTTCTGATGAACCCGAAAAGAAACATAGGCCACCTCTCTAAACCATTTTGGGTCCAATTTAAGAAATAACATTCGTGTAGATTTTTTACCTAAAATCCATGGGATGAAGGAGATCCATAGAGGTCTCGTCAACTAGCCCATTATTTAACTTTCCTTACGGACCCGAAGATTAAATAAGCCACTACACTATAGAATTTCGGGTCTGATTGGAGAATTAACGATCGTGCAATTCTCCGCCTGAAATCCATAGGATGCAAGCGATCTTAGCAACTTTCCCACACTTTACCTTTCCCTATGGACTCGAAGAGTAAATAGATCACCATTCTATGCTTTTCGGGTCCGTTTGTAGAATTAACCTACATGCATATTCCAGCCTGAAATCCATAGGATGATGGATTTCAGGGCAATCTTTAGTCAGGTGCCTGCCATCCTGCCCATTATTTACCACTTGCTACTTCCCTGTGACTGTTCCTCTTTCTTTTGTTTCCATTAGTCTTCTCTCTACTTATTCCTCATGTTTTGAAAGTACTCCCTATCTTTGGTAGCTTGTCTATGACAGTCCTCATGCAATTCCCTTGGGGAGTCAACATCCAGTCATATCTACTATTACTTTTTTAACAGAGTGCTCCTTCATTCACCAAACAATCCACTAACATGTTATCTATTATGGGTACATGAAAAAAATTGAGGGTTCTCAGGGCTCTCAGGCGGGATTGTATACATTGATAGACCTGCAATAACCCCCAGTGTTTCGACACTCTTTTCAGTGTTGTGCCATTGCATATTTTCTTGACCGAATTAATTATCAATTCAGAGTCTGCTTCAATGATGGTATTATGTAAATTTGTTTCAATCAAGATTTCTAGGCATTGCCCTAGGGCCATGAGTTCCACCATATTATTAGTGGCCTTCCCCAAATGACTATGAAAGATGACTTTTATGTATCCCTGCTCATCTCTAATGAATCTGCCACAACCAGCCACCCTAGGGTTTCCTTTAGAGGCTCCATCTATATTGAATTTAAAAAAACCATGAGGAGGAGGTTTCTAGAAGTCCTTATCTTCTATTATATGACTTACATTCTTGCTTATACCTTGAGGGAAAGGCACCTGTAGACCCAAATGTAATAGAATTTGTGCATCCTAGTCTTGAGGTGGGTTCTCAGGGGGTTTCTTTAGAAGGGCACCTATAGTCTCCTTGAGTTGTCTAATGATCTGAGCTATGATGCTCTGGGATGAGCCAATTCTGTTCTTGAAAATCCTATTGTTGTGTTCTTTCCAAACATCCCATATTAGAAAGATTGGAACCAGAGTCCAAGATTTGTTTATTATTTCATTTTCAAAGAAGTTTCTCCTCCAATTCTTCAAAGTGCCAGTGATGCTGAAATTGTCCCTATCTGTTTGTCTGAAGATTAAAGCCACCCAATTCCACAAGGTGGATGTGAATGGGCAGAGGTTGAGTAGGTGTTCCATTGTTTCTTCTTGTAATTCACATAACTAGCATCTAGATGGACCTGCTACACATCTTTTTCGAAGGTTTTCCCAAGTCGGAATTTTTTTATGTTGCACTAACCACATGAACAGTTTGATTTTCATCCAGTGCGAGTTCTGCCATAGGTCCTTCCATACCTTATCACGATTTGGAAAGTCAAGCCCTAGGGCCATTCTCTTGGATTCTTTGAGGTTGAAGTTGCCTTCATTGTTTCTTCCCCATCTTAGTTGGTCTGACGATGTTGATATCAAAATATTTCTCTGTTCCATGATCACTGGAAGAGCTTTTGCTTGGGCCTTCAAAGGGGTTTCTTCACTATATACCAGGTCCTTCCATATTCTCCATTTTCCCTTGTTCCTAGCCTAATCCCAAAAGGCGCTTACCCTAAATAAGCCTTTATTGTCAGTGTCATTCTTGAGATGGGCTAGTTCCTCTCTTAACAGGTTAGGTTCCTATTGCCAGTTGTCCTCCCAAAACCAAGCTAGGTTTCCATCTCTGATCTCCCAGAAACTGTGTTTTTGAACAATGGCTCTATTCTCCCCTACTTTGTTCCAAATGTGGGAGCCTTTGATGAGCCCAGACATTCGAATGTGATCCCTTTCTTTCCAATTAATTGCATACTTCTGTTTCCAGACCTTGGCCCAAGGGGTTACTGATTCCTTTAGCCATCTCCACCATAGTTTAGCCCCCAAAAATTTGTTTAGGGTTTCAGGGTCATGAAGTCCCAAACCTCCATGTGTCTTAGGTCTACAGATCTTATCCCATGCTACCAAAGCCCATTTCTTTTTCTCTTCCCCTTTGCCCCAAAGAAAGTCTCTTTGGATATTTCTGATATGTTTCACAACTCCTTTAGGAGTAGGAAGGGCTAAAAACATGAAGATGGGAACAGTTTGTAGGACAACTTTTGTTAGCACTAGCCATCGTGCTAAATTCAAAGACCTGCTTGTCCATTTCTAGACTTCATCCTAGAGTTTATTAGTGACTAGCTCCCACACTGCCTTGCTCAGAGGTTTGTCCATTAGAGGTATTCCCAGATATTTGGAGGGTAGCTGTTCTCTTTGAAAGTCGAGAATTTTGGTGAGGTTTCTCTGAATAGAAATGTTAGTATTAAAAAATAAAATCTTTGATTTAGTAAGTCTTACCTCTGTACCAGCAGCCATAGCAAGGTTGTTCAGGATTTGCTTGAAATCTTTAGCTTCCTTGACCATGGGTGTACCCTGCAGCATAGTGTCATCAAAAAATTATTGATGAGTCAAGGCATCCCCATTCAGGGTGAGTTTGAGACCCTGGATTTTTCCTTCTACTTTGGCTGATTTGATCACATTGGCTAAACCTTCCATCATGAGAATAAAGAGGAAGTGGGAGAGTAGATCTCCTTTTCTAAGGCCTCTCAAAGGCCTAAAGGTTCTGGATGGTGAGCCATTAAGCAGGATTGAAAAACTAGCTGTGGTGACAAGGGCCATTACCCATCTTATCCAGTTGTGGTCAAAGCCATACGCTTTTAGTACTTCCCTGATGTATGCCCAACTTAGCTTATCATAAGCTTTCACTAGGTCAAGTTGTATGATCATACCTACTTGCTTATTTCTCTTGAGAGAATGAACCACCTCGTGAGCTTGAATGATGTTATTTAGAATTTGCCTTCCTTCCACATATCCAGTTTGCTCCTCAGACACAAGAGTTGGAAGAAGGGGCTTGAGCCTGTTTGCAATTACTTTGGATATAATTTTGTACACCACATTGCATAAAGCTATGGGTCTAAATCTATCTGGTGTCATAGCTTTTTCCTGCTTTGGAATCAAAGTTATGAAAGAGGCATTAAGCGCCCTCAAAACAGTTTTGTTTTTCCTCGAGTCCTCCACCACTTCAAGGATATCTTCTTTTACTATGTCCCAAAATTCTTTGAAGAAGTCTACATTGAACCCATCCACGCCTAGAGCTTTCCCATTTTTCATCTCTTTGATGACTTCGATGACCTCCTCTTCAGTCACTGGCCTATTAAGATTGAAATTGTCTTCTCTAGTTACAAGCTTAGGAATGTGCTTTGTGAAGTTATTGATAAATTGTGATCTATCTATGAGAGGCTCCTCTGCTATGCTTTGGAAATGTTGTACCAAATAAAATTCTATTTATTTGTGGGTGCTGAGCTGTTTTCCTCGAGTATCTCTGAGTTTTGAAATCCTGTTATGAGACCTGTGATCCATGGTTGACTTGTGAAAAAACTTTGTGTTTCTTTCTCCTTCTTTTATCCATTGCACTCTCGATTTCTATCTCCAGAAGATCTCCTCTTACTTGAATTTGTCTTCCCATTCCTATTGAAGGGAGTCATCTTGTATTTTCCTTTCCTCGATAAAGCCATCTGTGATGAGGATCTAGTAAATTCCCTGTAGTTTCAAATCAATTTCTTTTTTGGCTTTGAAGATATTTCCAAACTCATTTTTGTTCCAATCTTTAAGCCTTAGTTTTGATATGTTTCAGTCTCTGATGCAGAAGGAACATATTAGTTCCTTGAATGGGCATATCTTTTGTCCACCATTTTCCAATATTTTTGATGAAGTCAGGGTGGGTGAGCCAAATATTTTCAAACCTAAAAGGTTTGTTTCTCGAAGTGCCTATAAAAGAAGCTTCAGGTTGGGTAGGCCAGTGATCCAAGCCTCCAAAAGGGAGGATTAAAATAGACAAGTCAAGGCCTATGAGAATGAGGTCCTTAGAGATTATGAATCTATCTAGTTTAGAGGAAACTTGAGAAGCCCCTCCCCGCTTATTATTCCATGTGAAGGTACCATTTTTTGTCTCCATATCCACTAGCCTCATGTCATTTAGGAAGTTTTGAAAGGCTATGGAGCCTCTGCCTAGAATTTTGGTCCCACCTTTTTTCTATAAGAGATCTAATCATATTAAAGTCCCCTCCCAGAATCCAGGGCATAACAGGATATCTTTCTCTCAGCTCCTCCAGTGAGGTAAGAAGCCTGAGTTTGTCTTCAAGTTTTTGAGGACCATAGACATTTGCGATCAAATAGACTTCCTTGTCACCCAAAGGTTGGATCACCATCGATAGGTTGTTCCTGGATGCTTCAGCATCTAGGATTCCAAGTTTCTGGGGGTTCCAAAGTGCGAGAATCCCTCCTACTATGTTGTCTACTTTAACTTCTAGATATTCATGCTTGATGATCCATTTGCTATGTATCTCTCTTATTTTATCTATTGAACATTTTGTTTCCTGGATAAACACCATATCTGGATTTTCTTCTTTTATTCTATTGCTAAGCTTTCTTTGTTTCCTTTTACTTCTTTGACCCCTAATATTCCAAGTTGTAATATTAATTAAGAAAGGTTTGTAAATGAGTAACTAGTAAGATCTTTCATCTTACCTGAGTTGATCATGAGTTTCCCACACTCTATCAGCACCTCATTCTATCTTTTTCTTCCTCTTTTCCTGCCTAGGTTCTTGGGAGCGTGTCCCGATGTTGCCTCCATCATTTTTACCCCTTTGTTTTCTTAGCTATCATGGTTTCTTTTGACTCTAGAACCCTTTTCTTGTGTTCTCCAAAGGAAGAGTTGTTGTACTCTGTCAAACTGCTCTTGTGGTAGAGAATCAACCCCTTTGGTGGTTCCCTGCTTTAGGAACTTTTCTAGATTGAGATTCTCCCTTTCAAGAATTTCCTGTAGATCATGGTCCTCCATTCCAACCTCGCTTGGGGTCATTTCGTGGTCCCTGTCAAGTTCCATAGTGCTTGGCATATCCTCCTTTAGTTTGTTGTTTTCAGGTATCTCCTCCATCCTGTCTTCTTTTTCCTTCTCTGCAGGACTATCCTCCAGTACCTGGTTCATCCCATTGTTCCCATCTTCTTCTTCTAATATCTTGAATTTGTTATGACTTGGTTGCTTCTCCTCATTCATTTTCTTCTGGTTCTTTTTCCATCCTTTACCTCTGCCTCCCACTTTGGTAAAGCCTTCAGTATCTTTGCCTGTGTTGGTTTTTATATTGCTCTCCATTTTTTTTAATGGGTAGTCTCTGAAGAGGTGCCCATGTTCATGACATTTGTGACATATGAATGGGACATGTTCATAGTCCACCGCCTGCACCCATTCTTCATCATACACTTCTAGAATGATTTGTCTAGAAGTGCTCCAAATAGGTCCATTTCTACACATATTCGGGCAAAGGAGGTGTATTTTCCTCACAGAGTCGCATCTGATATTTTTAAGAAATGACCTAGTTTATTGCCTATGGCTTTTAAGGATTCTGGCAGCCAATAATCTAGAGGTAGGGAGTAGAGTCTTATCCT
Source organism: Pinus tabuliformis (assembly GCA_031772625.1). Lineage (NCBI taxonomy): Eukaryota > Viridiplantae > Streptophyta > Pinopsida > Pinales > Pinaceae > Pinus > Pinus tabuliformis. Next base: position 311,091,119 of record CM062809.1, read on the forward strand.
CACCAGCACTGATGTGAATGTCTCTTGTTTCGAGACAAAATTCATCACCCATGGTCGCATGTATAGGCCTATAGCAGCATATAAATATGGTCCTCCTTCGAACACTTTGTCTTTTTCCTCTAGGTTTGTGAACACTAATGTGAAGAATCCCTTGGACCCAAGGTGAAGATTTATTTCTCCCTTAGGTTTCCAATGCTTCTTTATCCATGCATGCAAAGCCTTCTCCATTGGCCATATCCCCATAAATTTTCATATTACTGCGTAAGCCGCCATGTGATCCCTATGCACCTGTAGCGCTGGATCACTTAATACAAACCGGGGTGTGATGGTTGACCTAGGTTTACAGAGTCCTGACATATTCTTATGCTCAGCTATCTGCCTACCTCCTCCTATTCTCTTCTCTCTTCTGACTTCCTCATGATTCTCTTCCTGTTCTTGTGATCTGATGTTTTTTTGTTTTTCTATGTTGATACTCCCAGTTTCTTCCTCCATTGGTTCCTTGAAGTGGTTTGAAATTGCATGACTATAGGAGGGAGTGGAACTCCCCCCTTCACGGCCCTCCATGGTAACCAGTATTGAAACCCTGTTGCAAACCCTAGTTCAACTCACTTCCCCCGTAGTCTGTCAAAAAACCGCATCAGGGGTATCTTCAGTGTTGGATCAGCAGTAATTTATCGCTACATCAGGAAGTAGGGATCAGTTGCACTCAGTTCAGCAAAAGCAGAGCACATGGTTGCTAGTCAAGTAGTTTTTCAGACTATCTGGATGAGGAAGATTCTTGTTGGTTTGTTTGGTCAATAGATGGAACCAGCTGTGATTTACTGTGACAGTCAGAGTTGTATCAAACTCTCTAAGAATCCCTTTTTTCATGATCGATCCAAGCATATTGACATCCGGTATCACCATCTTCAAGATTATGTGTAGAGGAGAATCATGTTGTTGGAGTACATTCCTACAAGGGAGTAGGATGTAGATATTTTGACAAAGGCATTGTCAAGATGAAAATTTGAGCTTCACAGAGGCAGGATCAGGGTAGCAGATAATCCCTTTCTTGTTGAGAGGGAGTGTTAAAAATAACAATAAGAATTTCCTAATTTAATTTGTCCTTGAATTAAATTGGGAATTAAACTGTAATTCTATTCTCATAATAGCTTGTAGCAATTAATTAAGTTAAGTTGATTTATTTGGTTTAGTAGATTCGAGTTGGGAGTCTATCTAGAGTCATGTAGAGTGATCCCTAAATTTTAGGGGCATAGGTTGAGTTCTTATTGAGTGGTAATTATTTATTTCAGGTTAACTGAGTTAAATTGAATTAAACTAGTTTTATTTGTTGGAGGAACTAGTGAGAGGTCAAGTGAATTAAATTGGATTTCATATAGTGATCAATCATATAACTGATAATTCACTCAAAAATAACTCATGCATGTCAATTCAGAGGAAGACCCAGTTGAGATTAGAATTCAAGGAAAATGTACTATTAGTTGTATAGTTTTCTAAGTTGTACAAATGGTGCATACAATCAAGGCCTATGATGGATTGTGCAGTTGTGGTAAGGGATTTTCCCAATTAAATATGGGCTAATTCCTTTAGCTATTGTGCAAGGAAGTAGGGGCTTGGCAGGTAGCAGATTTGGCTAAGTGTTTTCTTGAGATGGTTTTTGAATCAGTGAGATAGTTTGTACTTGTGCAGAGAATGTTTAGATTGAACAAGCATTGTAATTTCTTCTTAGATATTCTAGTTAATGCAATATATATAGTCGGGGTTTTGAGCAGTTGCTTTCCCTAGAAAAAATATTGTGTTATGTGCGATTAAAATTCTTCCTTTTCTTCTTAGTGTTTTCATCGATCAATTTTTGTTTCCACTAATGAGTAGAGTAGTTTCAAGTCCTTTTTTTTAGCATATCACATAATTAGATTGAATATACAGTAAAAATCTACAAACTCAACCATCATAAATCAGAATCGTAGATTATGCGCATAATTAAAAACTAAAATAAGATATTGATACTTATCTTCAAATTGTTCTTTTCTTCTTCCTTTGTTCCCTTTCCTTTTCGTACACACATTGGATCAATTTCCAAACCCGACAAGTACCCAGTTCCTTCTCTTCCTTTTGACCACGTGCACACACTAGATCAGTCACCAAACCTAGAAAGCACCCTATTCCTTCTCTTCTTTTCGAAATAAACAAGGGAATTTAGAGGCTATACCACCTCCTCCCTCAATATTAGCAATAGCAATAAGGGTATCCAAATCCTATACCACATCTAACCTCAATATCAGCAACAAGGGTATCTAGAGACTATATCGCCTCTACCCTCAATATCAAAAACTCAAGATTGGTCTCCTCCCAAGTATTCTAGGGCTCCAAGGACTACTATCTCAACCCACAACCTTTAGGGAACCTAAGAGCTAATCCCGTTCACAACACGCACACATACACAGTTCACAACAAATGGCATACATATACACATAGTACAACACAATGAATACACGTCACAATACAATGACTACATAATACGCATGAAATAGTACAACATGTACACAATAATAGTGCTACACATCCGAAGACCACATCGCCTCTACTAGGAAACCTTTCCTCTAGTGTCTTTCTCGTTCCATATTGTGTGCATCCACAACCCATGCCTTGGGTTTGCGACTCTTTCCACTTATCCATGCTTGTCACAGTGTGTTGTATATCACACATCTTTCATTCTGCTAATGTATCCTTTAGCATTGCATGCCAAAACATAAACATAGGCAGATTTATAGGCACATATATCAAAATGATATCCACATGATATTAACCTCATAGATCTTCTAGGCCTACTCTTCCCACTTGATTCCTCATAAACTAGGAACCTTTTCATGCCATTCACTTGCATAAAGTAATCATTCTTCCACAAGAATGATCCCTAACAACCCTATCAGACAATGGCATTCACACACCTACACACACACAAACACATGAACACATATATATGTATGTATGTATGCATGCATAATAATGATCAAAACATAATTACCATTGTTCATAAGGTCAAGGTTAAGAGAACTTCCTTTATCCGTGCAATGTTTGCCCAACATTGAGAACAACAATTCCCAACTTATCCAAGATATCTATTACCTAAAGCACATTTACTATTCCTTTCTTGACACCTTTCTCATTACTCTCTTTCCAATGTCCATCTACCCCAATGGACCCAACCAATCCAACTAGCTATCATATTCTTGCCTTCATTTTCCCTTTATTCACGCATCAGGATTCATTTGGGTCTTGTACTACCTATTGGGTTCCACTTAGCTCTCCCCAAGCTCCATTAGCTTTCCTCTTTCCCCAACTAATTCCCAAGATCCTCCGAACAAAAAAGGCAAGAACAAAAGGAAAAGTAAATAAAATGTGGAAAAAAACAACAACATAAAACCACAAACAAAGTGTTGTGGCCATATGCCAATCATAATCAAAGCCGCAAATCAAGCACAAACAAATCATAAAACACTGAAAGAACAAAAATTTCAACAGACGCCATGACTCAAGCCCCATGGTCCCCGGTGCTTCCAAGGATTCATGAGTGAAATATCAACCTGAGCCTTCTTCAAGATCTATGGTTGTCTCTTTTTCCATGTAATTCCCTACAACATACTACCACAAACACAAAACTTACAGTGCATTAATAAATAAAGCAATATACCAGTTACCTTACCTTGTTGTACAGAGCACGTTAGCTTGCAACTAAACACCTATAAGTATCATCTCTTAAGGGATTCTAATTCCCTTAGCGAATTAAACTATAATTTGAAACCAACTGTTATGCCTGCATTTAATCATCCAACTTCCATATATCTTCCTCATCACAAAGTGCTTCCATGCAATTTAACTTCTCTATTGCTCAGTCCTAGAGCATGAGCTTATTCCGTTACAAGATGCATTGAGGCTCTGCTTGAAACTCTCCCTCTAGTTCCACACTCCATCTCGATAATGGATGTTTTTTTATCTACCTTCATGTTATCCAGTGTTGCATAGATCCAGAGAATGATTTGACCTACATCCCCAACTGCCTATGCCTTCTCTGTACTATAGATCTGAGGCCTGGCACGCTTCCATTTTTCTACTCTAATACAAAGGGAAATCCTTCCTGTGATGATATCTACCACAAGTACAATGCCTCAAACATTTCCTACTATCACCTTTTTCCTACTACTCCTCATGCTAGGATCCATGTCGTATCTCAACTACACTGAACTTCTTATGAGATGCCACATTCCCCTTGTCACCTGTATCTTGAGATCTTCCTCCCTTCTTAGGGAATTTTCCTTTAGTCTTCTCATTACCCTTATAGTCATGCTTAAACTCAGTCTTGAACCTTCAATGCTCATAACAATGCTTCAACTTTCTGATGGCTTCCTCCAAAGACTGGGGCTCATCAAACTCGATCCGATCTTTGAATGGATGGAAATCCATTGATGGATCTTTGGATCTTTTCTTTCTAATCCTTCAGATAGGAAACATATCTCAATATATCTGGAAATATGGTTTATACTCTTCATTTTTCATGGAACCCATACTAAGCTCATGGAATTCCTTAGCCTTTCCATCATAATATCTCTCAGACATGTACTTATTACAAAAAATTCTTCCAAAATCATCCCAGATTACCTCCTCTTCCATGATGCCTCTGACCTGCTTAACATATTCCCACTAGATATTTACTTTTCCCTTCAGACTAAAGATGGTTATCTTGGCTTTCATATTCTCAAAATAATCATGAAGTCTGAATAATTTTCCCATCCCAATTTTCCATTCCTATACATATTTTTATTTAGTCAAATCACCGTCAAAGGTAGGAGGCTTAGCTTACTTGAATTCCTATGAAAAATATTGCTTCTCACTCCTCTTATAATAATGTTGATGGTGATGACGATGATGTCTCCTAGAAGTAGAGCTAGTATAAAATCCATGGGTACTTTCCCTCCTCTTAGGTGTATCCAATAGTCTACCACTCTTCACTGTATCATCCTTTTCCAACTTGCACCTTCTTTGAGACCTTCTTCCATCCGCACCATTACTATTTTTGTCCTATCTGTCACCATCATGGATTCATAAATATCCTTGATTCTCTAAAAATGAAAGGATCTGGAGGACGATTGCATTATCCTTGGCTTACATTTATTAATCTCTGGGAAGCCTTTCATGTGCCTCGATCAACCTCTCATTACCTTCCTTGCAAATTACGATCTCTTCCTTCAACCTTCTTCATGTATCTTCTAGATCAAGAGAGTCTCCCTCTCCATGTTGCTCAATCAATCTCTCTCATCCCACCAATTTATCTTTTGGTCTCTACGTGGAGTCATATGAACTATTATAATCTTCATCCCCGGTCTTCTATTGTCTTGCAACATACCAGGTTAGATAAATTAATTAAAAGACAGTAAAAATCATACCTCTGTGTATCTCAAGGGAGGCTATTACATCTACACAAGTCATTGCAATTTAGCACAATACATAATACTATCAAGAACTTAACTGTCATGTAAGTAACCACAATGACAAAAATCAACATGCATATAATCGTAATGCATATAACAACAAATTAACTATCCAGGCTGAATAATTGTTGGGCATGCATATGCCTGCACTAATTAACCAACACCTCTCATGCATATAACCACTATATATATGAAATTCCTCGCATGCATGTGACTGTAATGCATATAACATCAATTAACCTTCATGCATGTATGTCAAACATATAAACCTACAAGACAATCTTCGTTTACCCCAAGGTCCAGTGTTATAACCTCACTCTGATACCACCATGTAACACCACACCCCACATTTACCCACTTTCAGAAGCTCTCTAAGGTAAGAGTGAACTCAGAGTTACTATGACATGACTCAACAACCAACTTGCAGTTATGGAAGTGGGATCTACCATCTTGAAACTTACTGCACCCTCCAGGAACACTAGATCACCCAAATGATAGGCAACATCTACTCATCAAATTTTCCTATACTAGAACTACCTCCTTAACTCACTTCACAGCCCAGTCGCACACATGAAAAGTTGTGCATGTGGCTAGAAGGCACCATTCTCACTCATAAGCCTTCTTCCATGCATCTACAACCAAAATATATCAGTTCAAAGGGTGTGGCTTGCATCTCAGATCCAGATTTTTAGGGCTAGCTACAGACCAACTACCCAGAACAACCCATAACTCTCCAAAACTCAGTCTAAGATAATAATAAGTTTGTAAAATGAATATTAAGGCTAGATATTTCTTAGAAGTTACCAAACACATGAGAAAAATTTCATCAAACACATGGTAAACACAATAGCTAAAAGTCATGAATGCTCATTACCCCCTCAGTCTAGTTGCGACAATACTTGTTATTTGATGCATTCATATAAATATTCATTAACTTAACAAATCATAAGAAATATCCGTGGAAAGAGAACATCATTTAACAATGCATATAACCAGCATATAACCAAAATGAATCTATGACAAACCAGTCATAAAACCAACACAATAACTCATACATGTTCTCAATGATCACAATAAGAAAATAGCTCATATCAACAAATCCAAATTCCAACCAAGTCAAGGACTTCCATGCATCACTTGACCATAGATTGGGCATAAACAAATATATCTTTCATTCAATCACCCTGTTTCATATTCCAAGAATGAATGTGGGCTACCTTGGGGAAAAACCAAAACAAACCAACTAGGGGCTCTAGAAGTTAAACTGCCTCAAACCTCAGCTATAGTGATTTCATCTAACCAGTATAGAAATCACTAACATGAAAACAAACTTGGATGCCTCCAACTTTCTTCACCATACCTAGAGGAATTCTCCTATCACCACCCATCCATCAAGAACTCAAGGAGAAATCCCATCTCCACCCTTGACCCTTGGAAATTTTCCTGAGACCAACTAACTAGGATCCAAAGTCTATCAGTCATCTAGAGCTTAAAACAAAAACAAGGAACCCACTACACCATGGCTATCCAGGAAATGCTAGGGAAAGGCTAAAACCATTGCCAATCCAGGTGAATCCCATGCAAATGATAGAAAATCAAACAAATAACCCAATGCATGCACCATACATCAAAATATTAGCAATGAAATCACACATGCAACCTATTACCTGTAATTTCCTCTCCTATTGTAGTTGCTTTTCCAACCTTTTCCTTATGCTTCCTTGCTTTCCTTTGTTTGTCCCTTTCTTGCTTGCTTGCTTGTGTCCAAGTGCTCTTTCTCTCTTCCCTTAGAGCTCTATTTCTAAAAGTGATCAAAGATAAAACTGACAAAATATGTCAATTGTTTCTCAGATTCCTTTTTATTGTTGATGTCTAGTCTCTTATTATTTTTCCTTTTTTCTTTCATTTTCCATCCTTTTCCCTCGAATTTCCCCTGTTTACATAATTGTGTCTCTTCATCTTCCTTTTCTCCTATTTTACTTTATTACTTTAATTGATTTCCATTTATTTCCTTTTTCCTTTCCCAGTGCCAATTCCAATTTCCATAGCAATTAATTAACCACCAATGACCCCAATGTGATGTCCCCCCCCCACCCATTCAGCTTGGAATACATGTCCCATGACCTTGGTTGATTTTATTTTCATAGAAACTTAAGTTGGGGCTATATATATATATATATATATATATATATATATATGAATGATATGGTCATTTAGTCACAATCATCAACACTCCAAGAAAGGCTCTATGGTGGGCCCACAAAAAATCTCAATACCCCAAAATCAACTATATATACCATGTTTGGTTTTCCATCAAATGACCAATTTGAATGGGAAGAGTTGAAATTATGAGATTGGTTATGTTTTCTTCATTTTGGTTTAGTATTTTCAGTATCATAGTTGAATTATATGGTTTTGTTGATATGTTCATTGTCATGGCTTAGTTATGATGATGTCTTTATGCATAACACTAGTTAAATTAGAAACAACATCATTAGCAATTTTAGGTCATGGTCTCTATTTTATCAACCTCTAGATTGCAATTTTTATCACATATTTGACTGTGGATTTGTTGGACACATTGCATATTATAATATTTTAGGCCATTATTGAATTGACAGGGGATTTGGAATAGGTCGAGCTCTAATCTGGCCATACTTCATAACGGAGTCATGTTTACGTGTATTTATCATAGATTGAACAATGTTTCCAAGATTTGTCATTAAATCAATATATCATGAATTGATTGCATAGAATTTCCAATGATGAAGGTTGATGCTTAACTATCATAAGGATGATGTATGTCTTCCAACCAAGTTAAGGCCAAGGTGCAACTAAACTAAGCACAATGGTGGTCTGTTTATTAAGGCTGGGGCATAACTATGCTAAGGACAATGTATGTCTAACCACTGAGGCTACGGATGGGGCATAACCAAGATGAGCATGATGGAGGTGTTGGCATTATGATACAGGTGTTGTCCTTGATGGCAACTCACTCAGATGAAAGTTCATAGTGCAACAGGTCAAATAATTATAGATCAGACTACAAAGAATGAAGAAAGAGAGGTATACGTAGGTTCACCTTGTCTAAGCTGTGTATATGCGCAGGTTTACTAAACAAAAGGAGTGTATACATACACACGCACTTTCACAGAAGGAAAAGCGCGTATATCTTGGAAAAACAAAGTTTTTGATCCAAGGTATTTCTTGGTCCAAGGTATTTGACCCAAGGTATTTGGTCCCAAGGTATTGGTCCTAAGTAGTTTTGGTCTATGGTATTGAGAAAGGCCTAAAACTATATAAGGAGGAGAAGATCATTAGGCCAAGTGTGCAAGTATTTTGAATATCTTATGAGGTGTTGGATCATATATGGAGGTTAATGAGCATCTAATGGTTTTCTTGATCTGATCTAAGGAAGCACCTATATGGTTGATGAAGGTTGATGGACCGAGATCATAAAGGCTTAAAAGTATTATCATTATATGGTTTGATCTTGAACAGTCTATATCTAAATACTGATGCATGTTTTATTCTGTAAATATGATGATCTGGGTATGATTGAAGTTTGGAATAGTTGTGATGTTTTAAGTTAGCATTTACAGATCTGTATGCAGGTTCCCTTTAGTAAAAGAGTGTATACATGTTGGTTCAACATATCAAAGTAGCGTATACATCATAAATTAAAATTTGCAAATCTGTACACTGGTTCCCTTCAATAAAAGAGCATATACTCGCTGGTTCAACACATGGAAGTAGCGTATACCTTATGAAGCATGATGTTTAAAGTTTCAATAGTTTCTGTTTGTTGTTGCAGAGTTTTGGATTATGCTTTATGTTCTGGTGACTGTATTCTGGTAACAGTGTTCTGAATGATCAGATTGATTGATTGTGATTTGCTTCAGCAATGATGGGTTGTTAGTGATTGGTTGATTCAGAAAGTGATGATTGAGTTTCAATGATTGGTTGATGCAGATGTATTTGATGGTTGTATTACAGTTATGATTTTCTGAGTTTCAATGTTTTTGATGGGTCCAATATGAAAATTGGATGAAACGTGGCCTTCAGATTTTGGTGTTGTGTTCTAGGAGTATCCAGTCTAAAAATTCATGAAACGTGGTCCCTGGTGGAAGAGTGGAGTTTTCTATAGGCTAGCACCTACGTACTAGTAAACATATTGGCTAGTACAAGAGTTAGGGGGGTTGTAGCTCCCTTCCAATAGTAGTTGGAGAATGAAAGAAGGTTGTAGCCTTCTGTAGGTGGGTGCCTGCATATTGGTATGAGTCTACATCAATACAAGATTGTAAATAGATTTTCTTATTATTAAAAGAAGACAGAGACAACAGTAGCAGGTGGTTTTTACCCACATTGGGTTTCCACCTTATATCTTGGTGTTCATGTGTGTTTCTTATGTGTGATGCTTTATTCTACTTTTACTGCACTGTCTAATAAATCTCTGATATACTGGTTAAAGCTCAATACATGATAAATTGTCTAAATCAAAAGTTATCTGCATATACGTTGGTTGCTTTAAGTACAATCGCGTGTACACACTAGTTCACTTAGCTGAAGTAGCGTATATAAATCTGTTTGGGAAATAAAATTATAAATATGATAATACTAATTCACCCCCCCTCTCAATATTATTTCCAACAATTGGTATTAGAGTAGGTCCTTCAGAAGAAGCTTGATCGCTTGAAAGGAGATCCATCATCATGAATAATCAAGAAAGCATGGGATCCATCAAACCACCAATCCTCAATGGGAGCAAATTTGTTTATTGGAAAATAAGAACCACAGCCTATCTATAATCGCTTGGAATGGATGTCTGGGAAATTGTGGAAGGAGGATATACATTTCCAACAACAATTCCGACAGATACGACAGGTAAAAAGCAGTATGAAAGTAATGCCAAAGCTATCAATACTTTATTGGGAAGTCTATCACAATCAGAATTTGTCAAAGTCATGCAGCTCAAATTAGCCAAAGAAATATGGGACAAAATCGTTCTAAGCTACGAAGGAGACTCTCAAGTAAAATGTGTTAAGCTTCAAACTCTCAGAATTCAGTATAAAAGTCTTAAGATGCATAGTGATGAAAGCATAGCTAGTTACTTCCTACGTATAGATGGAGTTTTCTATTGTATGAAGAATTTGGGTGAAGAAATTAAGGAAGTTACCTAGTTGAGAAAGTTCTGAGATCCTTGTCTACTAAATTTGAATCCAAGGTGTTTGCCATGGAAGAAAAACAGGATCTGCAGAATATCACTATGACGCAGCTTCACAGAATCTTAACTGCCTTTGAGATGAGAAAAGGAGGACCATCAAATATGAGAGAAGCCACATTCAAAGCTTCAGTAAAAGGAAAGTAAGAACACAATAAATCAGGACATATTTCAGAAGAAGAATATGAGGTAAAGTTTGTCAAAAATCTTCAATGGGGTTCTGGAAGATTTAGAGGTAAGTTACCCTTCAAATGCTTTTCTTGTGGCAGAGTCGGTCATTATGCTGCCAGATGTTCTCATAAAGATAAATTTGAAAAAGGAAAGGAATATGCAAAAGGGAATAGAAAACAAGTTGTGAATAAAAGGAGTTACTATACTCATGAAGATAGTGATGGTTTATCTAATAGTGATGAAGATGAAACTGGACAAGATTACAGACTTATCATGGTTTATGATGATGATAATTTTTGGGATGCTTTAGAAGAGGAAGAACTTCATGAAGAAATATCTAAACTCAAAATCTTTTTAGAAGAAAAGAATATGATTATAGATACCTTAACATACCAACTTGCTGAAAAAGAAAAACACAATGAAAAGCTAGAATGTGAAATTGTGGGTCTAAGAAAGGATCTTGAGAAAATGAAATCTCTCAATCTTAGATTTGCTAAAGGATCATAAAATTTAAATGAAATTATCAAATTTTAACGTTCTCCTTTGATTAAGACAGGTCTTGTATATACTGAAGAAGCATCTCAATCACAGAAGTCGTCAGCCTCCACCAAAAGCTATCTTGACGTAGCAAAGACTAGTGAATAGTATGACAATCGCCAGCAATGGCATAAATCAGATCACCAGGTAAATCAGACTCAATTTGCTCCAAGGATGAACAGAAGCTACAACCAACCTCAGGTGAATCATACTCAATTTGCTCCAAAGATGAATGTCAATAGAAACTACAATCACCAGGTCAATAGATTCGATAGTCGCGGGAACTTTTTTAATGGGAAATGTTTTCCATGTCATAATTTGGACAAAAGCTGCTCAATGTGTTGCTTACAAAACCATCATGACTAGAGAAGCAAGAAATCAAGGGAATGTAATAGGGATCAAGAAAAGTTCCTATAATAACTTTTCTCTTCTCGAAAATGAAATAGAATGCTCAATCTGTAACAACTTTGGTCATGAAGAATCTGAATGTAGGAGAAAATTTCAGCAAACATCTCAAAAGGAGAAAACTCCATTAAATCCTAAGATATGGAGAAGGAAAGAATCTCAAACAGAAAGATGTGGTATAGCCTTGTATGCCAAAGGACAAGAAAATCAGTCGTACATCGACAGTGGATGCTCAAAACACATGATAGGTGACAAAGAAAAACTTCACTCATATAATGCCTTAGAAAAGGAAAAGAATGTCTCATTTTGAAATGACACTCTTGTTGTCATAAAAGGTAAAGTCTCTGTTTTTTTGAAAGAAAAGGTTAAATCTAGAAATGTTATGTATGTAGATGGTTTAAAGCATAACATGTTGAGTGTCAGTCAAATGTTTGATCAAGGAAATGAAGTGGTGTTTCAATCAAACAGATGTGTTATTCATGAGCTTGATACAAGAGAGACCGTGACCAAAGGTACAAGAACTCCAAACAACTTATACATACTGAAGGGAGGACAACGACAATGTTATCTAAGCAAAAATGATGAAAATTGGCTATGGCATAGAAGATTGGGACATCTAAGATTTTCTCAAATAAGAAAAGCATGCAGATTCAAGGTTGTTCGTGATCCTCTAGATATCAACATCCCAGAAAATATTATATGCAAACCATTTCAAATCGGCAAGCAAACCAGAATTCACTTCATGGAAAATGAAGGGTCAACTAGTAAGCCTCTTGAACTTGTCCATACTGATTTATGTGGACCATCAAGGAAAAATTCACCTCATGGAGAAGAATACTTTATTTTTTTCATTGATGATTTTTCCAGAATGTGTTGGATAGGTCTTCTCAAGCATAAAGATGAAAGCTTTTTAAAAATTCCAAGCCTTCAAAGCTCTAGTTGAAAATGAATCAGATCAAAAAATCAAATACCTCAGATCTAATCAAGGAGGGGAATTTACCTCGGATGAATTCTTTGACTTTTGTGAACAACATGGAATAAAAAGGCAATTCTCCACCGCAATGACTCCTCAGCAAAGTGGTGTGGTTGAAAGAATGAACAAGATAGTTCAACAAATGGCTCAAGCTATGCTAGATGAATCTGGAACTCCTGCAACCTTCTAGGGTGAAGCTGCATTTGTTGTCGTAACTATTCTCAACCAAGAAAATGTTCGGGTAAATAGCACTCAAACTCCACATGAGATTTGGTATGGTAAGACTCCTACTGTAAAATACTTTAAATTTTTTCGAAGCAAATGTTATATCAAAAGGACTAATGAAGAACTTGGTAAGTTTGAACCCAGAGCAGATGAAAGTATTCTTCTTGGTTATTCTTCCAAAAGTAAAGGATATAAATGTTATAATAAAAGACTTGGAAAAATTGTTGAAAGCATTGATGTTGTAGTTGATGAAGCATGCAAAAATCCAAAATAGATAAAATCAACAAAAAATTATGACAATGAAGAAGATGGGGACTATTTTCCCACATCAAGACAAAATCATATTGAAGAAGAACCCAATGACACACCAGAAGAAGAGATAATGGTAGAAGAAAAGACTCTGTCCAGGTATGTTTAGAAAAATCATCCAGAAACTCAAATTTTAGGGGAAAAAGAGGCAGGTGTACGAACAAGAAGAACTATTACAGGGACCCCAAGCTATCTAGCATTAATATCCTCCACCGAACCTCAAAATGGAAAATAAGCATGCAAAGATGAATGTTGGGTCAAGGCCATGGATGAAGAACTTGAGCAAATTGAAAAAGATGATACTTCAGAATTAGTTCCTAGACCTCATGATAAAAATATTATAGGAACTAAATGGATATTCAAAAACAAGCTAAATGAAAATGGAGATGTCATTAAAAACAAGGCCAGACTTGTTTGTAAATGGTATGCTCAACAAGAAGGTATAGATTTTGAAGAAACTTTTGCACCTATTGCCAGACTTGAAGCCATAAGGATGTTTCTTGCTCTTTCTAGCTTTTATAAATCCAAAGTATACCAAATGGATGTAAAATCAACCTTCCTGAATGGAGATTTAGAAGAAGAAGTTTATATTGAACAGCCAGAAGGACTCATTCTTGGAAATGATGCAAAACTTGTATGAAGACTCAAAAAGGTCCTCTATGGTCTGAAACAGGCTCCAAGGGCCTGGTATTACCGCCTTGACAAATATCTACACCAACAAGGTTTTACAAAAGGTTCAACAGATAGTGATCTATATCCAAAGATTGAAACTGATAAATTGTTAATTATTATTGTTTACGTTGATGATATCATTTCTAGTAGCAACAAAGAATCCATGAGTCAAAATTTTTCTTCAGTAATGCAACAAGAATTTGAAATGTCCTTGCTTGGTGAACTTACCTATTTTCTTGGTCTACAAGTTCAACAAAATAAAGATGGTATTTTTCTTTCACAAATCAAATATCTCAAATAGACATTGAAAAGGTATAGAATAGAAGATTCTAAACCTGTATGTACCCCAATGGTAACATGATGCAGTCTCAACTCAAATGATGAATCGGCAGCAGTACATCAACCAACTTACAGATCCATGATTGGCAGTCTGCTTTATCTAAGAGGTATCCGACCTGACATCATGCATGCAGTAGGAATAGTTGGAAGATTCCAAGCAAATCCAAAGGAATCACACCTTCAGGCAATCAAAAAAAATTTCAAATATCTTCAAGGAACTCAAGACTTTGGTTTATGGTATCCTAGAGATGCAAATCTCACTCTTCATGCATATACAGATGCAGATTGGGCAGGAAGTGTTGATGACAGAAAAAGAACTATTGGTGGTGCATTCTATATGGGTTCTAGGTTAGTGTCTTGGTTCAGCAAGAAACAAAGTTCAATTTCTTTATCTACAGCTGAAGCAGAATATGTGTTTGTTCAATCTTGTTGCACACAACTACTTTAGATGATGCAAACCTTACAAGAAATTCAGATCACATATACTCCACCCATCTCCATTCTGTGTGATAATACAAGTGCCATTAGTATTTCAAAGAATCCAGTCATGCACTCCAGGACCAAGCACATACCCATAAAATACCATTTTCTACGTGAACAAGTGCTTGAACAAAAAGTCAAATTGGAGTATGTTCCCTCCAAAGAACAAGTTGCTTATATATTCACTAAACCATTGCCCAGAGAAACATTTGAATATCTCAGACAAAACATGGGAGTAGTTGTTGCATCATCCAGCTATTAAATCCAATTTTTTCATAGAAAGGTTATTATACACGTGTTTCATGAAGTCAAGTCGCGTACACACATGGCTTTCTGTGGGACAAGGAGCGTATATGTTTTCAGACAAGAAAAACAGTGGGGCAGGCTCTGATATGGGTAGCACAGGTTCAGGGCGAGCATTAACCTTCACTCGCATTCTGCATTGTTGGCATCATGGTTGTTGAGTCCAGCTATGGCTTCAGGTATTTATACCTTTTGTTTCTTAAGTCATATAAAAGTCTAGGATGAGATATGTCTTCTCATACATTTGAATGAGTCCTATTGGACAAATGATGTAATTTGTATCCCCACTTTGCATAAGATGGATGATGTAATTATATTTCTATCATGTATAAACAATTGGTATATCCCCACTTGGTTGAGTGGATAAGTCAAATTTGGTATATCCCCACTTGGTTGGGAGAATGGATGTATGTATGATTCATTGGTGATGGGAAGGTCATACTCACATAGTTGAGTTATAAAGTCATGTTATTCTTTTGGAAAATATTTTTTGCAGACTCTGCTTGTGCTCAAGGGGAGCATGGACGGTTTCAGTGCATCTCAGCACGTACAAAAGGGGAGCTCAATCAGATAATTCAGCATGTACTCAGGGGAAGCATGAACAACATAATGTATGTCAAAAGGAGAGAATATATTGGTCTGCCTTTTGCCCTTGATGTCAAAGGGGGAGAGTGTCTTGGTGTTTTTGTTGCCATCAAGTCCAAAGGAGGAGATTGTTGGCATTATGATACAGGTGTTGTCCTTGATGGAAACTCACTCAGATGAAAGCTCACAGTGCAACAAGTCAAAGAATTATAGATTAGACTATAAACAATGAAGAAAGAGAGGTATACACAGGTTCACCTTGTCCAAGCTGCGTATACACGCAGGTTTACTGAACAAAAGGAGCGTATACGTACACACGCACTTTCACAGAAGGAAAAGCGCGTATATCTTGGAAAAACAAAGTTTTTGGTCCAAGGTATTTCTTGGTCCAAGGTATTTGACCCAAGGTATTTGGTCCAAGGTATTGGTCCTAAGTAGTTTTGGTCCATGGTATTGAGAAAGGCCTAAAATTATATAAGGAGGAGAAGATAATTAGGCCAAGTGTGCAAGTATTTTGAATATCTTATGAGGCATTGGATCATATATGTAGGTTAATGAGCATCTGATGGTTTTCTTGATCTGATCTAAGGAGGCACCTATATGGTTGATGAAGGTTGATGGGCCGAGAACATAAAGGCTTAAAATTATTATCATTATGTGGTTTGATATTGAACAGTCTACATCTAAATACTGACGCATGTTTTATTTGGTAAATATGATGATCTGGGTATGACTGAAGTCTAGAATAGTTGTGATGTTTTAAGTTAGCATTTACAGATCTGTACGCAAGTTCGCTTTAGTAAAAGAGCGTATACATGCTGGTTCAACATATGAAAGTAGCGTATACATCATAAATTATAATTTATAGATCTATACATTGGTTCCCTTCTGTAAAAGAGTGTATACACACTGGTTCGGCACATGGAAGTAGCGTATACCTTATGAAGCATGATGTTTAAAGTTTCAGTAGTTTCTGTTTGATGTTGCAAAGTTCTGGATTCTGCTTTGTGTTCTGGTGAATGTATTCTAGTAACAGTGTTCTAAATGATCAGATTGATTGATTTTGATTTGCTTCAGTAATGATGGGTTGTCAGTGATTGATTGATTCAATTGTGGTTGATTTAGAAAGTGATGATTGAGTTTCACTGATTGGTTTATGCAAATGTAATTGATGGTTGTATTGCAGTTATGATTTTCTGAGTTTCAATGTTGTTGATGGTTCCAGTATGAAAATTGGATGAAATGTGGCCTTCAGATTGTGGTGTTGTGTTCTGGGAGTATCCAGTCTGAAAATTCATGAAACGTGGTCCCTGGTGGAAGATAGGAGTTTTCTGTATGTTGGCACCTACATACTAGTAAACATATTAGCTAGTACAAGAGCTAGGGGGGTTGTAGCTCCCTTTTAGTGACCTAATTGTGTCTCATTTATAGCCCTAATGCCCTCTCTCTTGTACATTCCTCAGTTCTTTCTCTTAAGAAGTGTGTTTGTAGGTTCTGAAAGGATAAGCACAAAAATGTAGTTTTTAATGATTCTTTAGTAGCCATTCAAGCAAGTGAACTTTTTTTTTCTTGTAGAACCATTGCGTTCACACCCTCTTCATTGACACCTTCATTCCATTTTCACACATTTTTCCAAAACTATTTGTGCATAGAAAAATCATAGTGTTTCTATTTTTATGGTGAATTCCTTCTTGCCTTTTATTGCCTTCTTCTTATATTTTGTGCCCTAGATGATTTCTAATGGGCTCTCGAGTTCCCTGTTTTGATTAGCTCTCTTTTAGGCACTGCTATTTTGGTTTTTAGCACAGTTTGTTCCTCTCCTACTTCTTCCTCATTGAGTTTTTCTTTTGGATAATCTCCATCTTCTTCTACTTCTTCATTAGCTTATTCTTATCCTTCTTCTTAGATGTGGGATTTTTATGGTTAAATCCACCCCCCATATCCTTCAATACAAATTTCCAAAGTTTGCAAGGCAATTCCCTATTTCTGCTACAAGTTTTAGCTATTTCTGTGGAATAAGGGTTTTAAGACAGAGGAAAAAAGAATAGTTTTCTTATATTTCCCGGGGAAAGGTTGATTTCATGCTCACCTAAAAATAATTGCAATTCCCCTTCTTATCAGGCTTAATTCAAAGGAAGCATTTACATTTCATTTTTTATTTGTAAACTTTTGTCAAATGTTTCCCATAAGTTGTACTACAAAAAATGAAAATTTTTGCAAGATTCTTGTTACATATGGAAAGGATAAATGTGTATTTACCCTTCCTTTGGATGTTTTCCTTTGAATCCTAATGTATGGGGGTGAAATTCCTAAAAATTAGGGTCTTTTCCAACAACTTCCACCTTCTCATAACATCCATGTTTTATCCTCTATCATCTTTGTTTCTTTTGTAGCACAGAGTCTGTCTCTCATGTAACATCCGTATTTCTCCTATAGCAGCCTTGTTTCTCCTATACCAGTTATGCCCAATCCTGTAGGACCTACAAATCAACTCTATATATCTTCTATAGCACCCTCGACAACCCTTGGTATCAGCTAGCTCAACCATTGATGCCTTAATGAGACTATCTAACTGTTTTGGGAATAAGCATTGATACAACTTAATTTGAGCCCTTTTCTTTTATTTATTTCTGTGATAGTTGGCTCAGGGCATGTTAGTGACTTGGCCTTTACATGATTCTCCAATTTTAACTATTTTCCCCACTCCTCGTAATCATCGCCCTTATGAATTTGGATTTTCCATGTTGCATGAGTGAGGGATTTAACTACACTTCAATGGTTGAGGGTGGTCGAGACTGTTGACCCATCCTTAGCTTATAAAACCTCATCTCTCATGCATTGACAACAAATTTCTAACCATAACACACTCAAGAGAAGAGGTGAAGAATATTTCATACCTGTAACTACTTGATGGTTGTTGGAGAGGAATGCATGTTGATGTTTTGTTGATGTTCAATCCATGGTTCTTTGGAGGTGATAATTTCCTTGGTTTACTTGTGCACAGGTATTCACATGATGTTGTTGACTGATGGAGCCTTTCTTCCTTATAGGTATCTCCCTAGTTTTCAATCTGTTGTTGTTGGAGTGGATGGATTATCTACTGGTGTGCCCCTTCTCACTTTAGAAATGGCTTCATGATGCTCAAGGTGGTTGGATCTTTTATTCTGTGGGTGGAAAAAAATGATTATGGGATTTTGATGTGACTGTATAGGTTGCTACAAGAGGAATTTCCCTCCTGTAGTAGTCACTTAATTCTTCTTTGTGACATTATATTGCATGTGGAGCTGAGGGAAAGTAAAAAAAGGTACATGGAAAAAACTTAAATCATTAGGAGGTGGTTTAGGTTGTGGAAAAATTGAAAGCAAATATTTTTGTGTTTTTTATGTATGGAAGAGTGGAATTTCAAGATGAATTTTGGCTAGATGGAGTGGATGGGTGATAAAAGTGGTGTTGTGGGACCTCTCTTAACCTTTCCTAAATAAGACATGACCTTTTTACCCCTTCCTCTAATCATATTTGTCTCCTGTAGCATTCCAGGCTAGTCCTCTAGTATTTCAGGACAATCTCTTGTAGTAGAATTATTTCATCCATATATCTAAATTAGTATACTAGATTGACCTAAAACAATTTGAGCATGTTACCATAATCCTTATGCACATTCCCATAAAAAATATTGGCTAATGGATGCACAAATCACAAGAAAAATTAAAACTGGATGTAGGTGATGGAGCCCAATTTCTCGAAAAGTGTTCACTGGAATTTGCTGAAATTTCTTGAGCATGTTACCATAATCCATGTGCATCTCTACATGAAAAAACTCAACTAATGGATGCGTGGTTTTTGAGATATGGTAAAAATAATTTCTACCATTTGTATTTTGGCCTCCTGTAGCAAAACAAAACCCTGTTGTAGCATTTTAGGACATCAAGAAAAACGAATGGGAAATGTTGGAAATGATGAGTGGATGTTGGAAATAGATGATGGGAATGGATTGACATGGCCTTGATCCTATTGGAGCATCTGAGAAAAGGAGGAGAAAGCCCAAGTTTGACATGCTTTAACTATATTTTTGACCAACTTTTTCTTTTGGTGCTAACTTGTTTTTCTTGCTTGCAAAGGTTGGAGAGCACCTGCATTCATTAGAGAGAGATACATGGAGCAAAGAATTTTTTTCATTGTTTTTTCATTTTTTTCTCTTTTCTTAGGCCTGCTAGTTTTCTCAATGAGGTTTTCAACTAATAGGTTTTCGTAGGTGCCCCAAAGGCGGTTTTCACCTGCGATCTTTTCTTTTTCTCTTTTTCTTCTTCTTTTTTTCCAACCCATTGACCACCTCATAGAGGTTTTCAATTATTGAGCCAATCTCAGGTGCCTCAAAAGAGGTTTTAACCTAAGATTTTATTCTTTTCCTTTTTTTTCTCTTTTTCCATTTTTTTTATTTCTTTTTTCTATCCCACTCTACTTGAGAAAACAAAATTTCTTTCAAGTAAAGGAATACTTCCAATGGAGCCATGTGCAAATCAAGATGATAGATAAAATCGTGTGTGGGATCGATATATATGCTTTGACATGTACCTGAATATGAGAGACCAACTGCTTTGACTGAGATGAGATAATGAATTTTTGAAGAAGAGTGTGTTGTTGAAACCTAATGATTGTCTAGAACCATATTTTAATGTAGTTGTGATTCCCCTGGTCTACATGCACATTTGGATCTCTTTCTTTGTCCTCTTCTACCATGACATTCAAATCTTCCTGTTTTGGCTGATTTTTCTCTTAAACACATGGAGGATCCGATGATAAACATGAGGGAACTTTCTCAATCTTTAGTTCTAATGTCTTCTCTTCATCAAGTGCAACCCATGATTATTTTGTCTTCTCATTTGAATCTTCTTTTTTTGAATGTTGTCCTTAAATGAAATCAAGATAATCCTATTTTTGCAATACTCTTCTTGCACTAAGTTGAATACCCTTTAGATCAAGAGGATATGTTGGAAAGTGTTGTAGCTCAACATTGTAAGTGGGTTGAGCTACTTCCTTATGTGGGTTTGGAAATGGTGATACAAGTAGTTGAGAGGGAGTGGATGTTTGAGATGGATGTGGTTGGGGTTGTGGTTGTGGTGGAAATGGATGGTAGGGATAACATGGAGTTAGATATGGAGGATATTGTGAAAAATATTGAGGATATTGTGGATTGCTCCCATAAGTTCCTGGCCAACATTGTTTCCAAGATTAGTTTTGGAGTTGAGATGGCCAAGGTTGCCAAAGAAATGGTGTGTTCCAATTACTTTGAGATGGATGTGCATAACCTTGAAATTATGAATTAGGTTCTTGCATAATACTAGGTTGACTAGGCTCACATGGTCCTCTTGGAGCTAGATAACATAGCTACTTTTTTGATTGAATTGCTTCGTTGTCCTCTTGGTAAACTTCCTTCAACCTTGGTAATGATGAGAAATATTTAATAGCATGTGAGTCTACATTGAAAACACAAATATCAACATCTTATTTTTCCTCATATTGCATTATTAAAATTTCTACTTGTTCACTTAGATTGCTAATAATTTATGTTTTAAATTCATCAAAAAAATTTCCAAGTTTAGCTTGACTTATTGATATTAATGTTGATTTACTTACTCTTGTCCTTCCGCTTGATATGTGTTTGAATGTTTCACAAATTCATTCAAATGATACTGGTATACATCACCTTTACTCATGAGATCGAGGAGATCAATCCACTCATCCCTAATTGTTCTAAGTAAGATGGTTTTTAGTGTGTCAGATCCTAAATGATGTAATTTTTCTATCTTCACATTATACATGAACCTCTCTATTATATCCTAGGGACTCTCATCTTCTTTTTGATTCATTCTAAATATTTCTTCTTTAAGATCATGATCTTTATATTTTTCTAGAAATTTATTTTGCGTATCATTCCATGATCTTATTGAATGAGTCCCTAAACTCATGAACCATTTAAGATCTCTATCCTTAAATGTTTCCAGAAACAATCTCAACTTTTGAGTGTTTAGTAAGTAACCATAATATCTACAAAATATTTCAAATTCAAAGAAAAAGGTTTTCGAATCCTCTACCTCATACCATGGAAGTTGGGAAGGAAAGATAGAGGGAGTTTCTTCATATGAACGTTGATACCAATATATTGAATGGAAAATGCAAGAGGATCTCCTTCATTTTCATCATCTACATCCATTTCTTCTACCTTCTTTGCCACCTCCTCTTCTTATACCTACAAAATTGGATGGTGATATGGTTCTTACTACACCACATGATCAAATGGGGGGGTGGGTAGATGTTGGAGAAGTATTTTGAATTTTTTTTTTTTTGGAATAAGAATGCTAATGCAATGAAATTTCCTGTTTTTGAAATGAAATGTTATGAATGTTTTTTTTTTCTTGTAGAAGTAAAAGAAATGAATCAACTATGGTAGAAAATAATGCATACTTTGACACCTCCCTGGCAATGACGCCAAAAAGTGATGAGCCCTAGTATTGCAACAAGAATGTTGCAACTCCTAATGCTACCAACTTAAATTATCAACCTGAGGTTCATACAAACTTAATAGGTGTTGGCATTGTAGGTGCAACACACAATGTATCCTTCTTTCGTTGATCTAATGAAGTGAATGTCATAAAATCTAACCTAAACTAGTTGCAGAAATAAACCATGCTACTTTAATTGCAAACAAATAAAATAAGTTATCCTACTTGCAAAATGGAAATCATTAATATAATTTTAAATTTCTTGGAAAGAATCAATTTAATCTACAACACATAACTAGGAAATTCAGAAACAAAGTCTACTTCAATTGCATTGAAGAGTTTCAAAAGTGAAAATGGATTCCTAACTCTATTTGTTGTGTTGTGCTTGCAGTGGAGGAAGGAGGGATCTAGAGTGGTACTTAGGTCTTCATAACCATGGACTTAGATTCTATGGGTCATTATTCATATAGACTAAGTTGAAGTCCAAGTGGGGATCAAAACTGGTGAAGCAAAGTGATGCTACAGGAGGCCAGTAATGCTACATGAGCGAGAATCTTGGTAAATTCACAAGTAAATCAAAATAAAATGGGATGGAATTTTTTTATTAAGTATAATGTCTTAGGTCTCCATTCCAAGTGAAATCACTCCAAAATACCCCTGTTAACATGTGCTAAAAAATAATAGAAAATTACTACTCTAAAAACTAGAAATTCAAGAACTACTGAGCTAGTTAACCTATCAAATGTCTAACCTATTCAGGTGAAAATACATTGGGGTAATTGTTTCTATTATTTGAAGGTTTTTATGAACTAATACAGGTGGAATCAACTCAAATGAGGCTCATTAACATGTTCTAAAAATTAGCAAAAAAATACTATTATTTTACTACAAGGGACTTCCATAAATTCTAGATTAGGGAACTAGTAAACCAATCCAAGTAGCTCAATGATGAAGATGACTTTTCAAAGTTGTTATAAGGATGCATAACTCTTGTGAGTATATAAATAACCTACAAAATAAATTACTCCAATCATTTAACCCAATACTACAACAAAAGAATAATGAATACTAAACGCAGAAATAGGAAAAACAAAAATACGAGATGCATGTGAATAAAAAGTGAAAAGAAGAAAATAAAATTATAAAAAAGGGCTTTGAGGCTCCTGGGATGGAAAATCCCAAGGATACTCAAAGTCCTATGAAGGATACCAAGACTTAGAAGCTAAAAATGGCACCAAACTTCATTATTTAAATCAATCCAAGTACATCCCTGCTAGAAATGAAAGTGGAGCTACAAAAATACAAGTTTTCTCCATAAAAAGTATAAGAAATTCATGCCTCTAGAGGAAAACTAGAATTGGTACTTATACAACATGATCAGGATGCATTATCCTTGAAAGAAGGAATATTTCCCCTATAAAATCCCTCAAATACTGAATCTGGTTCCCAACACTAGGAATCTACATTAAATGATATGGAGCATATTGCTAGATTTTCTCAATCACTGGATCTCTAGAATTTGTTAATGATTTCATGATATTTTGTTCATTTATTATCCAATCTTGATCCTCATGTAGTAGGGATAAATTCCCTAGATTATCTCCTTGAAATCTTCATAATCTTCCCAATAATCTCACAATATTCTACATAAATAAATAATATTAGGCACAAATATGAAATTATCTCTAAACCTTCCTAATGAACATATTAAAGTTAAAAATACACCATCTAATAAAAAAAGAGGTTTAATGTGCTGCATAATCGTTAGATGGGCCTAAAGTTATATCTAATTTGGAGGCCCATCACCTACTATACAAAATTGTCACTGAGTATTATACCATGGCCTCTATAAAATCCTCCTCTTCCTCAACCTTGTCCTCCAAATCATCTAGCCTCCATTCCCTATTCATGAACCTGCTAATTATAATGTCTCATTTGGTTATACCTATTGGGAAGCGTTTAAGCTTAAAATTTCCTGTGACAAATTTCATGTAATTTCCATGTCATAATATGAAAACCAATCAAAATCCTTTAAATTTAAAAAGAGGCACATGTAAATATTTTGGAGGGAAAAGAATAAAAACTACTTTTTTTTAATTGTATGTTTGGCTTGTCTCCTTATAGATTTACTCAAATTTCAAGTCTAGACAATCGTTGGATGCAGAATTAAATTCCACATCCAACAAGTACTCATTATGCATACTTTTGAGAAGACCCACATCGATAAAAAATGAAGATACTTTAAAAAATTGTGTTCAACACTCTTTTCTAATGTATCTTTATTTTTTTTAATCAATGTGGGTCTTCTCAAATGTATGCATAATGGGTACTCATTGGATGTGAAATTTAATCCTGCATACAATGAGAGTGTAAACTTGAAATTTGAGTAAGCCTATAAGTAGATAAGCCAAAAATACAATTAAAAAAAAATAGTTTTCTTCTTTTCCCAAAAAAATTCATAACTATGAATTTATTATTTTATCATTTTCCATTAGGAGTCCACTTTTAGGCTGAAATTTCCTCTAATTCCCATTGGTTATAACTAGTTGGTGCCACTTCGGTACCCTCAGGTCCTTGCAGCCAAAACAAATCAAAACATGTGCTCACGCATTAACTATAGAGCATGGGAATGGTGGATATTGTGTCCCACCAATTTGTAGAAATCACAAAATAGGGTGTGAGCCATAGCCTCATATTTCTACATCATTAGACAACTTGAAAGTCTATGGCCCGACACTTGATAGATAGAAGAAATGTTTTATATCCTGATTTTGTTCTACCATATCTTGACTGAAATAAAAATGGCTTTGGCTTCACCCCGCACCACATCCATATACCCTGCACAAGCGGATTCACTACGCCAAGCATGTTATGTAACCAGATCACAAAAAAGATAGATCAAAAAATTCAAAATTAACCTCTTCGAGGGGAAAACCTCATTTATATCACATAAATGAAAAATTATTGAGTGATTCAAATGACTAGACCTCCTTTCTATATATATGAGTCTAAGGGGTCACAATATAATTAGAGCCTACATAACAATAATAATGTAAGGACACAATAATAACAATATTGGACTTCTATGAGGCATAAAAATAACAATAGGGGGCCACACTAACAATAACAATAAAGGGACTACACTTGTATTAGAGGGACCTAACATTCCCCTATCATTTAAAAAAGTGTTATTCTCAACCCTTGAGTAGTTATGGATGCTTATGTATAAAATTCTCATCCTCCCATGTGGAATCTTCAACAGGTAAGTTCTTCCACTTAGTGAGATACTATGAAATTGATCCATTTCATAGTTGTCAGGTTCTTGCTTTTGTGACTACTTTAGGCTCCAATATGATTTTTTCTTCCTCGTCCAGTTCTGGCAATATTGTTTTAACTGGGAGCTTGTCATTGATAACCTTCTTTAAGAATAAAACATGGAAAATTGGTTGTACTTGGGAAGATGTAGGCAACTCCAATTTGTATGTTATAGTACCAATATTTTTCAACACCTTGTAAGGACCATAGTACTTGGGTGATAATTTATTATCCTTCTTAGCTTGCTTGAGGGACATTTGTTTGTATGGATGTAGTTGTAAAAATACCAAGTCACCTACATCAAAACTTCTTTCAATGTGACGTTGATAGAACTATTATTTCATTCGATTTTGTGTCATAGTGAGGTTATCCTTTAAGAGTTGGAGAACTTGTTTTTGATGCTCGAAGTGATCTTCCACTCCTTGAACCTTAGAATTTCCCTTAAAGATGATGTGATGGAAGGTGGATGATATCCATAAAGTTCCATAAATGGGGTCATTTGTGCTATAGTATGGAAGGAATTGCTATAGCACTATTCAGCCAGAGGTAGCCACATGACCCATTGTGTTTGTTTATCAGATACAAAGCAACAAAGATATCCTTCCAAACATTTGCTCACTATCTCAATTTTCCCATTAGATTGATCATGATAAGATGAGCTATGAGCTAATTGAGTACCCATACAAGAATATATTTATGTCCAAAAATTTCCAATGAAAATGGGATTTCTATCGCTTATAATAATATTTTGGTTTCCATGTAGCTTTTGAATTTTTTCCATAAATGCAGTAGCAACAATACTATATTTAAATAAATCAGATAATGCACAAAAATTGTGCATACTTGGTAAGTTTATCAATTACCACCATCAATACACTTTTCCCTTCGGACTTGGGTAAACCTGTGATAAAATCCATTGAGACATCCCCCCAACATTGAATTGGAATGGATACAGGTTGTAATAGACCCAAGGTTTTAATTTTCTCAACTTTATTTTATTGGCAAACCAAATATTCCGCCACAAATTTCTAAATATCAGATTTAAGGCCATTCCAAAAAAATTCCTTCTTGACCCTATGGTAAGTTTTTAAAAATACTGAGTGCCCTCCTAAGGGGAGGTGTGAAATTCCAAAAGAATATTTTGTTTGAGTTGGGAATTCTTACATAGATATAAGCAATCGTTGCACCATAATGAATCATTTTTCTAGATATATGTATCAGATTTAGTGGGATCTTGTTGCAACTTTTGAATGAGTGTCCACACCTATTTTTCATTCTTCCATTCATCCCTTGCTTTAGTTATACAATTAGGTTGGATAATAGAAATGACATAGAGCAATGTTTCCACATCCTTATCCTTTCTTGAGAGTGCATTTGCAACAAAATTTTGCTTCCCTTTTATGTAGATGGTTTCAAATCATAAGCCAACATCTTGGTGACCCATTTTTGATGATATTCTAAAGATAATATTTGTTCCAAAAAGTATATAAGAATACCATGATTTGTTTTTAACTTGAAGTGTCTCCCCATTAGGTAAGGTCATCATTTCATTAGTGCATATAATATTTCCTTCTCATAAATAGGCTTGTGTAAATACTTTCCCTTGATTGGATGACTTTAAAAAACAATGTGTCTTCCTTCTTGCATTAAAACAACACCAATTCCATTTCCTGAGGAATCACATTCCAAAATAAAGGTTTTTGTGAACTCTGGTGTAGCTAAGATCGGTTCTTGGCACATTGCCTCTTTACAACATTCAAAGGCCTTAGTTGTTTCCAGAGTCCAAGAAAATGCATATTTTTCAATAATGTGGTTAGAGGCGCTGCTATTCTCCCATAACTCTTAAAAACTTGCGATAATACTCTGTTAAGCTAAGAAATCCTCGAAGATGCTTTAGGGTTGTGGGTATTTTCCATTTCTTAATGGATTTAATTTTGTTTGCGTCTACCTTAACACCCTCATGAGATACAATATATTGAATATTCCACCTCCTTACTCCAAAGAAGCGTTTGGAGGTCTCTGCATATAATTGTTTTTCCTCCAATAGTTTGAGCACCCTATCAACATGTGGAACATGATCTTTACAAGACTTGATGTAGATTAGTATGTCATCAAAAAATACCAACACAAATTTGTTGGACATTGGATAAACTAGTGTTCCCCATGTGTTTTGCGACATGTGCTTAAACGCCTCTCATGGATCCATTAACTTGGGTGATGTGTCCTTTTACTAACACCTGTAGGTTTTGGTGTAACGACAATTGTGATTCCAACAAGTGGCATTAGAGCCAAAGCTCTCGAGTTTGAATCACCCTCAGCTTGTGCTGGGGGGAGATTGTTGGACATTGGATAAACCAATGCTCCCCATGTGTTTTACGACATGTACTTAACTGTCTCTCATGGATCCGCTAAATTTGGGGTTTGTGTGCGTTTACTAGTACTTGCGGGTTTTGGTGTAATGACAATTGTGATTCAAACAAAATTTTATAAGGAAGGGTTTGAAAATGGAATTCATCAAACCTTGAAATTTGGAAGGTGCATTAGTTAGGCCAAAAGGCATGAGCAAAAATTCATAATGACCTTCATGATTTCTAAATGTTGTTTTCGGAATATCTTCAATCTTCATTCTAATTTGATGATATCCTAAATGAAGATCCAACTTGGTGAAGTAAATTGCTCCATGTAATTCCTCCAACAATTCGTCAATTACAGGAATGGAAAATTTATCCTTAACAGTTAGCTTGTTGAACTCTTGATAATCTGGACACATATGCCATGATCCATCCTTCTTGTTCACAATTACTAATGGAGTAGAGAAATGACTTTGACTAGGTTGAATTATACCGACCTCTAGCATGTCTACAACAATACATTCAATTTCACTCTTTTGGGCATAGGGATATCTATAAGGCTTGATGTTTGGAGTACACTTTCTGGAATTTGAGCATCCTAAGCTTCATAAAAAAATTGTTATAGAGAAAATACCAATATTGCCTCTTTGAAGTAGTGAAACCCTAGAATCCAGAGCTCTGATACCAAATATTATGTAACCAATTCACAAAAAAAAAATATCAACGACTTCAAAATTAGCCTCTTCGATGGGGAAACCTCCTTTACATCACATGAATTGACAACTATTGAGTGATTCAAATGAATAGACCTCATTGGTATATATAGGAGTCTAGGGGGTCACAATATAATTAGAGCCTACATAAAAATAATATTGTAAGGACATAACAATAACAATAATGGAGTTCTATGGGGCATAAAAATAATAATATGGGGGCTAAATGGGCACAAAAATAATAATAGGGGGTGACACTAATAATAATAATAAAGGGGCTACAATAGCATTATAGGAACCTAACAAAGCACCATATAATTTGCTAGTATTTTACATTCATTCCTATGGTGACACTTTATTTGAAAGATGGTACACCATACCCCTTCCCAATTTTCCTTCCCCTTTGTCAAATCCTTAAGCTACAAGGTCAGTGTAGTGTGTTGTGATTGAACCTGCACCATTCCATTATTTTCTCCACCTCCTGCTGGTAAATCTTCCAATTTTAATGCCAAATTCAGGGCCTCTGACTACGTACCTATCCACTGATGATTCAATGGTATCCTAATATGCGAAAGTACTCCAACAATTAAAAAATCCTTATGTCGTGTGTCTAGAATGTCGAAATTCAACATGCCCTTAAAAACCTTGAATCATTGATCAAAGTCCCATAATGACGCTTGGACATTGCCTAATTTCATTCAGTTCTCTATTGCACTAGGACTCTAATTTTGGCTCTTCAAATTCTATTATTAAACCTTATTTGATCCAAATGACGTCACACATTTGAAATTCATGTACCGTGTCAATGCGTGGTCCCTAAAAGTGGCTTCTAGCTATGCAAATTTTGTTTCTTTATCTTGGACTTGCTTGGCTATCCAGACAACCTCACACACAAATAAGTGCTACTTTGGGTCCTTATTCGTAGTGCAATGAAACATTGGCATCCTAAGATCCACCCCTTCCATTTTTCTTTGTGTTGTACTTCCTGACAAATTACTTCCACTGGCAGCTACTAAACTAATGGAAAATTATGCGCTCATCTGCGCACCCAAGTGAATTGGAGCACCTTGTTTCATCCTCCTACACCTAGATCAATCCCACTACTACTAGTATTCCCTCTTCCTTGACTATAATTACCTTATGTGCTAGTTGTTTCAGTGTGTTGAGTGCTTACCTCTTGGTTTATAGAAGCACACAAGGTTGTGGGCTCCACACTAGGCATGGTATGATTCTATTGTCCAAGTGCCGAAGCCTCCATACTATGTGGACTTAACTACTCTCTTTCGTCCTTTTTTGTGCACAACATACCGGACTGCATTCCTTCATAAGTATGGTCACTAGCACTACTCCTCATCCATCAGTGGTCTCTCCTAGTCCCTCTCTCTAGGCTTCTCCTCTTAGTAGAAATTGATGCTGACCGACCTCCTCTTGCATCACCCCATCAAAACCTCCTTCCACTCTGTTAGGTCCCTATAATACTAGTGACGCCCCCATTAATATTGTATTTGTATCCCTTATTGATATTTTTGTGCCCCTATTGTCCCCATAATGTTATTACTGTGCTCCATAGAATCCCTCTATTGTTATTTTTGTGCCCTTATATTATTATTGTTAGGTCGGCTTGGTTATATTGTGACCCCTTAGACTCCTATATATAGAAAGGAGGTTTTGTCATTTGAATCATTCAAGAATTGTTCATTTATGTAATGTAAAGGAGGTTGCCCCCTTGAAGAGGCTGAATTCTAAGGTGTTGATCTATCTTTTCTATCTTTTTGTGAGCTGGTTTCATAACATTTGGTATCAGAGCTTTGGATTCTAGGGTTTCACTGCTCCAAAGAGGTCATTGTGGCATTTTCACTATAACTTATTCTCTGCGACATTTCAGAAACGAAAAAAAAAAAAAAAAAAACCATTTGAGATGAAATTTCCCTGAAACTCGGGTCCGAATTTCAGAGCTTTTCGCACTATATTTGCGGAGATATGATACGAGGAAGTTGGTTTTTTTGCAGACTCCTGAATTACATTCCAAAGAGGTGACCTGGGGAAAATCATCATAACTTTCTCTCTGAACATCGGATTGAAATTTTGTGAGAAGGTACAAAAAGAGGAAAGATTGTAGTTTCTTGTATATATTTTTCAAAGCCAATGGTCGAAACAGTGACATGTGGCACTTCATACAATTTCACTCTTCTGGAAAGCTCTATAATCAAGTTGCCTTGGGAGATTGTGCGTAACTCTTTTTTGGAGAATCCAATTTGGATCACACTGGTGGCATTGGAAAGAGGACGCAGAGGGCTACTATAGATCACAATTTTAGAACTGGATGATTTGAAATTACAGAGATACATCAGATTCAATATCAAGCTCCTACAAAGTGAAAAAAGGTGTGTAGTTTTTTTTTTAATTTTTGCATAAGCTTGGTTTGAAAAATTAGTTTGAAGGAATTCAAAGGGCATAGTAAAGCATTATTATCGGTAATTGATGCCTCGAGGAAAGAAAATGCAAACACCTAGTAAACATCCTGAAAGCTCTAGCATGAGTCATGAAGAAGAGGAAGAAATGCAACATGATATATCAAAATTATGAGACCAAGTGCAACAAGTGTCACTTGCACAAAAAGTAACAGAATCTAAGATGGATGGTTTAAAGAAAGATGTAGAAGCTAAAATGGATGGTTTAAAGAAAGGTGTAGAAGCTAAGATGGATTGTTTAAAGAAAGGTGTAGAATCTAATATGGATGGCATGGAAGCTAAGATGAATGGCATGGACGCTAAAATAGATGGCATGGATGATAAGATGGAAGAATTGAAGATAAATATGAATAATTTGCTACAAGAAATGGCCACTAATGGTGAAAGGGTAGTAAAGGAAGCTCATGATGAAAACAAAAGAAATGTTAATCATGATTCCATAGACTCTAATGTTGGATCGAAGACCCACCATATTCCAAAAATCGATATGAGGAAGTTTGACGGCAAGGATCCCGCAACATGGATATTACAGATGGAGCAATTTTTCGATCTCAATAATGTGCAAAACACACAAAAGGTACGCATTGCAACTTTATATTTGGAACCAAATCAGTTTGTATGGTATCAATGGCTTTGCTCTCGTAAACAAATTATCACTTGGGCAATTCTTACAGAAGAATTGATAACACATTATGAGGATACAAAAAGCAACACTTTTTTTAGCTAATTGATAAGTCTCAAACAAAAGGGTTAAATAATGGAGCACATTGAGGAGTTCCAAAAATTGAACGTAAGTGTAAAAAATATTCCAGAAGAGCATAGGATTGATGTGTTCATAGGGACTTTAAAGGATAATATCCAACATGATGTTCGCCTTTGGGAACCTGATTCATTAGAGAAGGCATTCAGGTTAGCAAGGAAAATGGAAAGCAAAATTATGGCAACCAAGAAGCATACCACTGACAACTATAAAGATGGAAGTGTTGTTGCCCCTAGCCTTCCACAATCTATAAGGTTGACACCACAACAATTGGAAGAAAAAAGAGCAAAAGGGCTTTGTTACAATTGATAGCAAATACACTAAAGGTGATAAGTGTGCTGAGAAGAAATATTCTACATAGATTGTGAAGAGGAAGAAGAAAAGGAGCAAGAAAGGTCAAAATAAGAGGATATACTCCATGAACAAAGCCTAGATAAAGAAGAAATGAATCTGACCATATCTTGTAATGCATTGGTTGGAATTACCACTCCTCAAACCATCAAGATAGAAGGAAAAATCAAGAAGAAAAAGGTAATAGTGTTGATTGATTCAGGAAGTACCCATAATTTTATTCATTGTAAGATAGAAAAAGAATTGAATTGCTTCCTATATCTAGCACCAGAGTGTCAAGTGATGGTTGCAAATGGAGGAACTATAAATTTCTCTGGAAAGTGGCATAATATCAAGCTATCCATGGGAGAATATGTATTGAAAAACCCAATTCTTTCCATTCCAATGGGAGGCGCTGATGTTGTACTAGGAGTCCAATGGCTACAATCCTTGGGTACAATAGCTTTTAACTTTCAAGAACATTTCATTAGATTTTATGTGGAAGGAAAGGAAGTTGAATCAAGGGGTATTGCAGGGAAACCGGGAAAGATAATAATCTCTAACGGTATGACAAAGCTTCTAAAAAGGAACAACGAGGTGTAATTGCACAATTATGTTCGCTAGATGTTTCCACATCGAATTCATCTATTTCTCCAGATCTCCAAAAAGTCTTGGACAATCATTCTAAGGTATTTGAGACTCCCAAAGGTCTCCCACCTATTTGTGATCATGATCATGCTATTCATTTGATTCCAGGAAGTGTTCCTCCAAACATCAGGCTGTACAGATATCCCTATGCCCAAAAGAGTGAAATTGAATGTATGGTTGCAGAAATGCTTGAGGCTAGTATAATTCAACCTAGCCAAAGTTATTTCTTTGCCCCAGTAGTATTGGTGCACAAGAAGGATGGATCATGGCGCATGTGTCTGGATTATAGTGAGCTCAACAAGCTCACTATTAAAGATAAGTTTCCCATTCCTATCATTGATGAATTATTGGATGAATTGCATGGATCAATTTACTTCACCAAGTTAGATCTTCGTTCAGGATATCATCGAATCAGAATGAAGACTCAAGACATTTTGAAAACAGCATTTAGAACTCATGAGGGTCACTACGAGTTTTTGGGCATGCCTTTTGGCCTTACCAATGCACCTTCTACATTGCAAGGTTTGATGAATTCCATTTTCAAACCTTCCTTAGAAAATTTGTGTTAGTATTTTTTGATGATATACTAATCTATAGCAAGTCTTGGAAGGATCATGTTGAGCACGTTGACAAGGTGCTACAACTATTGGAGGAGAAACAATTATATGCAAAAAGATCCAAATGTTTCTTTGGAGTATGAGAGGTGGAATACCTGGGTCATATTGTATTTCATGAAGGAGTTAAGGTAGACCCTAGCAAAGTTAAAGCCATTAAGGAATGGGAAATCCCCACATCCATAAAGCATTTGCGAGGATTTCTCGGGTTGACAGGGTATTATCACAAGTTTGTTAAGAATTATGGGAAAATAGCAGCACCTCTAACAACATTGTTGAAGAAAGATGCATTTTCATGGACTCCAGAAGCAACAAAGGCCTTCGAAGATCTTAAAGAGGCAATGTGCCAAGCACCGGTCTTAGCTACACCAGACTTCACAAAAACCTTTATTGTGGAATGTGATGCTTCTGGAAATGGAATTGGTGCTGTTTTAATGCAAGATGAAAGACCCATTTCTTTTGAAAGTCGTCCAATCAAGGGAAAGTATTTACACAAAGTTATTTATGAGAAGGAAATGTTGTTAATACTACATGCACTTAAGAAATGGTGTCCCTACCTAATGGGAAGACACTTCAAGGTAAAAATGGATCATGATAGCCTTAAATACTTTTTAGAACAAATATTATCCTCTGAAGAACAACAAAAATGGGTCACAAAGATGTTGGGTTATGATTTTGAAATCATATACAAAAAAGGGAAACAAAATGTTGTGGTAGATGCACTCTCAAGAAAGGATGAGGATGTGGAAGCATTGTTGTGTGCCATTTCTATTATCCAACCAGATTGGATAAATGAAGCAAGGGAGGAATGGAAGAATGATGAAGAAGTTTGGGAACTTATTCGAAATTTGCAACAATATTCCAGTACATCTGATACATTTAGCTGGAAAAATGATTCGTTATGGTACAAAGATCGCTTATACCTTTGTAAGAATTCCCAACTCAAACAAAAGATTCTTCTCGAATTGCACACTTCTCCCTTAGGAGGGCACTGAGGATTTTTAAAAACTTACCACAGTGTTAAGAAGGAATTTTTTTGGGGATGGCCTTAAATTGGATATTCAAAAGTTTGTGGCAGAATGTTTGGTATGCCAACAAGATAAAGCTGAAACAATTAAGACACCAGGTCTATTACAACCTTTATCCATTCCAAGCCAACATTGGGAGGAGGTTTCAATGGATTTTATCGCAGGTTTACCCAAGTCTAAGGGAAAGAGTGTCATCATGGTGGTAGTTGACAGACTTACCAAGTATGCACACTTTTTTGCATTATCACATCCATTTAAAGCCAGTACAGTTTCTATGGCATTTATGGAAACAATTCAAAAGCTACATGGAAACCCAAAAATTATTATAAGTGACAGAGATCGCAATTTTACAGGAAAATTTTGGACAAAATTATTTTCTTGTCTTGGTACTCAGTTAGCTCATAGCTCATCTTATCATCCTCAATTTGATGGGCAAATGGAGATAGTAAACAAATATTTGGAAGGATATCTTCATTGCTTTGTATTTGATAAACAGACACAATGGGTCAAATGGTTGCCTCTGGTTGAACGATGGTATAACACTTCTTTCCATATTGCAACAAAAATGACCCCATTTATGGCACTTTATGGATATCATCCACCATCCATCACATCATATTTAAGAGAAAATTCTAAGGTTAAAGCAGTGGAACATCACATCGAGCATCAACAACAAGTTCTCCAACTCTTAAAGGATAACCTCGTGTTGGCGCAGAATAGAATGAAACAACAGGCAGATCAACATCACAGTGAAAGAAGTTTTGATGTAGGTGATTGGGTATTCCTACTGCTACAACCATATAAACAAATGTCCCTCAAGCAAGCTAAGAAGGATAACAAATTGTCCCCAAAGTATTATGGTCCATACAAGGTGTTGCAAAAGATTGGTACTATGTCATACAAATTGGAGCTTCCTGCAGCTTCTCGAGTGCACCCAGTTTTCCATGTTTCATATTTAAAGAAGGTTATAGGCGATAAGCTCCCAGTTCAAACAATATTGCTAGAACTTGATGAGGAAGGAAAAATTATATTGGAACTGGAAGCAGTCATAGAAATAAGAACTCAACAACTATGAAATCGATCCATTTCAGAGTATCTCATTAAGTGGAAGAAATTGTTCGCTGAAGATTCCACATGGGAGGATGAGAATTTTATACAAAAGCATCTAGAACTACTCAAGCATTAAGGACAACACTTTTTGGAAGGAGAGGGGCATGTTAGGTCCCTATAATTCTAGTGATTCCCCCATTAATATTGTAGTTGTATCACTTATTAATATTTTTGTGCCCCTATTGTCCCCATATTGTTATTACTGTGCTCCATAGAATCCCCCTATTGTTATTTTTGTTCCCTTATATTATTATTGTTAGGTCGGCTTGGTTATATTGTGACCCCTTAGACGCCTATATATAGAAAGGAGGTTTTGTCATTTGAATCATCCAAGAATTTTTCATTTGTGTAATGTAAAGGAGGTTGCCCCCTCAAAGAGGCTGAATTCTAAGGCGTTGATCTATCTTTTATATCTTTTTATAAGTGCTACTTTGGGTCCTTATTCCTAATGCAATGAAACATTAGCATCCTAAGATCCACCCCTTCCATTTTGCTTTGTGTTGTACTTCCTGACAAATTACTTCCACTGGAACCTACTAAACTAATGGAAAATTATGCGCTCATCTACGCACCCGAGTGAATTGGATCACCTTGTTTCATCCTCCTACACCTAGATCAATCCCACTACTACTAGTATTCCCTCTTCCTTGACTATAATTACCTTATGTGCTAGTTGTTTCAGTGTGTTGAGTGCTTACCTCTTGGTTTATAGAAGCACACAGGGTTGTGGGCTCCACACTAGGCATGGTATGATTCTATTTTCCATGTTCCAAAGCCTCCATACTATGTGGACTTAACTACTCTCTTTCCTCCTTTTTTGTGCACAACATACTGCACTGCATTCCTTCATAAGTATGGTCACTAGCACTACTCCTCATCCATCAGTGGCCTCTCCTAGTCCCTCTCTCTAGGATTCTCCTCTTAGTAGAAATTGATGCTGACCGACCTCCTCCTACATCACGCCATCAAAACCTCCTTCCACTCCTTAAAATTCCACCCTCAAAACTCGCTCTCTCCATATTGTCTCTTCTCTCCTTCACTTGCATAGTCCTAGACCTGGATCCACCATCATCTCTTACCATAGTATTCCTACTTCTTCTCCTTTCCCTCTTCTTAAATCATCTCCTATCTTTCCCTCACTCCCCAGAGTGCATGAACTATCTAGCTGTTCATGGTGTTGGATTCCAGTGGTAGGACTCCATGTTCATACAATAACATTTTGATAAGTAACAATATTAACTTTATGAATCTGCCTCACAGTCCCTTTTGAAACATTCTCTCCACTATTTTATATGAAAATATAGCTTCCAAAATGAAATCAATATTATACCCCTCCAACACAGTTTTGAACCATATGTCTATAGCACATGAAGTTTTATTACACACCTCTTGTATCTGGTGTACCTCTTCTACAATCCACATCCTTAGTCTACTGTGTTGGTACGTTGGGTTGTTGTCCTTCGGCCACTATACCCACCATAGCAAAAGTTTAGGGAATTCTCTAAACAAAATTTCATGGAAGTTAGTTAAAATGTGCATCTATAACCATTTCTTTATACTCTAATTCTTATCCCCGGTCTCCTTTGCGGCGAACTTGCGCTACTTCCATTTAAATCACTGAATAATCTCCTCCCTAATGGGGTTCCATGATTTTGCACTATTATAAGACAATCCCATCACACAATCATCCTAGTCCCAAGAATGGAACCATTTGTTGGCATGAAGGATTCTGACAAACTCAGGATTTGCTACGTAGTGGCCAGCAAAAACCCACTCAACATTGACTCAACAACACCTACGGAGTCGGTGAAGTATCACCTAAGATTCTAATGGGTAACTGTTAGAACCATGTTTCTATAGTATGATAGGATTTTCTACAACTTACGACACTAGACTCCCAGCAGAAAAACACTTCACCATCCTTTTGAGACTGTGCCATGCGCGGAGCCTCTGAACTCTTTTGTCTACCAACTAGTGCACTTGATAGAAATGATAATGCACAGAATACGACAAAGACAACTTACACCTTTTGACATATGGGGCATTATTAACTACACCAAAGAATGTTCTTAGAAAACAAACGAGGAAATATGCACATGTTAGCCAACCTTCAAATAGCATAATCATTCATGATGTCCACGTATATTTAAAGTTATATGAAAACATTAACCACATACTATGTCAACATGCCATAACAACAAAAAGCATTCAAACATTAACAAAAATTTAAGGGAAACCAAACCATCCATTATATTATGTCAATATATATAAAGAGAGGTGTTAGGCACTATAATGCAATAGTTATATGTTCAAGCTCACCAACCATTAATCTTTGCATGGCATATAGAGTAGGAAAAATACATACACTCTAAAACTAGAAATATATGTATATATCTATGGAATATATATCAGGGCTGCATAGCAGATACAAACTCAAGTATTCATGCCTATGCCTATAGAAAAACATACACAATCTTAATACAAGCATAATATTGGAATAATCATATTCTCCTTCAAAAAGCGATGACTTTTTGTATCCTTCACTGAGCAAGCTTCTACGATCCACCTTCTAACCCACAATTTGTCTTGATCCTTACCTTTTATCTCTTCCTGGAGGTTCCTCAAACTTTCTCAACTTTCTATCCCATCGTTTGAACTGTCCCATGGGCTACTAAGATATTTCCTCATTCCTCCTTGAGCTAGGCCATGTGTGCTTAACCACATTTGAAATTTCTCTCACTAGGTTGCTCCACTCCACCATCCCTCCATTACCTACAAAATATTTGTAACTTCTTCCCTACTGTGACATCCCTATGTTTCTTCTCCACTCCTACAAAATCATAATTGCCTCTCCTTATTCACATGCACCCCTCTCTTGGATGTTGAAATATCCTTCCTGTGGAGTGTCTTTATGCGCTGCACCTTTGCCTCCTACGCCAACTTCCTCTATTGTGCACCACCTACTCCTTCCAAGCTCCTCTATCATCTTGCACAATTCACTTACCAAAAATTATCAAAACTTTTCTAGGCTCCAACACTACCCAGAGAACTTATTTTGATATCTAGGCGTCACACACCAGACCAAAAAAGAGAAAAAAATCACACACACTCCTATGCACATAATGTACAAAGGAAACTTAGTCTAATAGGTCGAGTCATGATCTACCCACTGTTGGGAATAGGCCAAGGACTTCCACACATGAACTCATGGAGTGGTTGGAGGTACCATATAGCACACCATAATGGGGCCATGCCATAAATAATTGTGTCTAATTCCTAAATGTTTATGACACCAACGGAAATTTAGAACCATAGCATTATCGGGGATGCCCTGAGGACATAAAAGGTGAGTGGTCTCATGAGCTAGTGTAGCTCCTTAACAAGGAATATCAATACATAAAGGGGGTACAAGGCACTCGTTGACAAGTGGAGATGAGTTAGATAATTTACTTGAAAGTTTAGTATAGGAAACCCAAGACTTGACTCGATCCATGGGTGTAACTTCCAAGGATGGTCAAGGAGGTTCCCCTGGGTTGAATCACTATTTTGTTTTCCAATCTATACCATTTCCAATTAAAGAAAAATAGAGGCATGGAACAGCATAATCTTCCTAGGATTTTCAATAGGTGAATCTAGGACGTCCAAGATGACTTGCGGCGAAGGCTCATCATCGAGGGAGTCAGGTGAAAGAGGCAGAGTGATGGTTCCTGTGGGAAACGTGTCTTGGTCATATTCCATATTTGGATGGAGTTTATAACTAGCTTTAGGAGGTATTAGCAGGATTGCCGAGGAAGAAATATCTTATGCTAAAGGTGGCCTATTCTCACTAGACTTATCTTCATCTGAACAAGAAGGAACTAGCCAAGTGTTAGGATACATATGGGGTCTAGAGGTGTTGGAAGAAATCATGTTCATATGAGTAGTGGTAGAAGAAGTAGGAATTTTTGGTGGGGATAAAATGAAAACACTAATAAAATACCAGATTTTAAATAATATCGCACCAACATTCTCATAATTTGAGGGGCTATCTCTAGTGAATAGCATATAATTTCCCATAGCGATAGACTTAGTTGATGGTATGTACTAATCTAACTGGTCTATCGTGGTAATATTTCCTTCATGGTGGAATCAAAGCAAATTTAATACCAAAGACACAATAACACACATGGCATAAAACTAGCTATGACCAACGATCAGGTTATAATCCAAGGGAGCACCTACAACTTCAACATCAACATAAGTAGTCTTGCTCAAAAGCTCAATGGAAAAATTTGGAAATTTTTCTTAAGGCAGAAAATGATGTCTGTTAAAGGCTTACAGGGTAGTACTTGACTTAGTGAGTAATGGAGAACCAATAAAATTCCAGCATCACACTAACATTAGATAAGTAGAAGAAGCTTTCGTTGAAGCCCTGAAAATCGGATCTACAACAAGGGGAATACCCACCCGGTCTGGACCTTGGTTAGAAATTCCTTTTCCATTTGGTATAGTGGGTCCGACTGGGGATATGGGACCAGTTTCCCAATATATGTGTGTGTGTTGAGAATTTATATTTCTTTCCTGATGATTCCTAAGTAAAATGCTTTTTTATTCTAAATCTAATCTAACAACATGCAATTCTAATATAATAAACAGAAATATCTAATTCTAAACTAACCCGGGATGTAATCTTTCCATTATGCGATCTAAAATGATTTCAAATGACAGTTGGTAATAAAGATCATTCAACTGCTATGAGAAAATAATTCAATAAATATAAACCATTTCATATAAAAAGTTAGATGAAACAGTTGTGAAAAACATATCGCATAATAAGCTACTCATATACTAAGCATAAATAAATAGCTATCACCATACAAAAGTGCCAAATGATAACTCAAGCATTAAGCATTCATATATAAATAACTTAATTTAAATATCACTATAACATATAAGCAGAAACAGTTAAGAGATAAAAGTACCATTTATAACTAGTTCTACTCATGAGCTCCAACAATAATGATCTATTTCTTCTTAATCCAACATCCACTAAGAGTACAAAAGTGCAACATCAGTAGCAGATATTAAACACAGATCTCAATAAATCTTGTTCCATACATTCATCAAAACCTCCTCGGAGGGTCCAAAAGTGCATGTTCTGAGGACAAGTTTTTGATAAATTTCTGGACCCTTCTCTAAATGCATGAGAAGGGTCTAAATACTACTAACTAATTCTAAAAATAATTTATTACAAAAATGTAGGATGTGGTTTAAATGACCGTCCTCATTTCAAGAAAAAATAAAGAAAAATTAAAACTAAAACTGAATCTAAAACTAAAACTACTAACTAACTATTTATGTATCTGTTCCTTGAAGTCGCAAGCGTTCAACATTTGCTTGAGGAGAGTTGGCTGGCCGACTTCCGATTTTAGCTGTCCTGCGAAAATGAAATCGGTAAGCACTGGCGCCATCTTCTCGGCAGAATTGATGACACATTTGAGATTCATGCATTGGCTATGTGGTTTTACCAAGTATGCCCAGTAAGAATCCCAATTCAACTTAGTTAACCTTTGGATTGATTCTGCTTTTTCTTGAGCCTTCTGTCTCCAGCTTGTTTGTAGATGTTGTACATTTGGTAGATATCTTGGAGTGGTTTCTGAGATCAGATTTTCCTTGCGTAAATTTTCATTGATGCAGTCAATGACATTATTTGGTGCAATGGCTGCTTCTTCTGCGCTTGTTCTGCTTTCCTGATTTGTGCATCCCATTTATTAAAGAGAATTTCTTTGTCGGTGTCATTTATTATTGGTGCGCCTGCCTTTTTCCCTTCCTCTATTTCCTACCAAGCCAAATATTCAGTAACTCTTCTATCATTTAGATCGTAATCATGTCGCAAGTCGACGAGTTGATTAGCAATCCTGTCGCTTGTTTCGCAATAAGAGCTCCACTATGATATTTTTTGGCACAATATTTCTTGTTGCTATAGCTGTTGATCATTTAAGGAAATGGATTCTGTAATGAATTCTGTAACCTTAGGATCATCCTTGTGCATCTCTTGCATAACCTGCAACTATTTGTCTCTTTCGGCCAAATTGTTCTGGTATCCTATCTGCATCTGTTGAAAGTCCTGTTGTAGTTTTTCAAGCTGTTTCTGTGCTTCGTCCTTTGCACTGTCTTGTTGTAACTATTGCTAAAAAACTTGTATTTGATCTTCTTTTTCTTTCAGTATTTGTTGTACTTCAGATGCTTTATCAATGGTTTCAGAATCAAATTCTCCTGCGAACTGAGATAATTTAGTGAGATTTTCAATAGGATCAGTGGTAGGATCTTGCCAAAGGATGTCTAATTGTTCTGCATCATGAGAGAGCATGCTTTCCAATTTTCTTTTCTTTCTTTGTCTTCTCACCACAGCCTTATGCTGCAGGCTGTAAAATACATCAAGAGGGGGAATTTCCTCTATTTTGAGCATAAGTTCAGAGGATGGGGTAATGGGAATATGTTCCATTTCTGGGACATTGCTGATTGTTCCTGTGACTATATCATTCACCGTCTGTACATTACTCTCAGGTGTTTTTGTGCTCTGTCCCTCAATATTGATTAAGTCATTGAATGTCTCCCATTCTTTATCCAACTCAGTTCTGACTGATGGTGGCTGGACGATGAGAGGGGGAGGATATACCTATGGAGAGGTCAAAACCTGTTGTTCTGGGAGCTCCTTAGACTGGGCAGTATCCCTTACTGACCCTTCGCTTTTATTATGGTCACTCTCGGACCTCTTGGAGTGTTCTGACATTTC
Source organism: Pinus tabuliformis (assembly GCA_031772625.1). Classification (NCBI taxonomy): domain Eukaryota; kingdom Viridiplantae; phylum Streptophyta; class Pinopsida; order Pinales; family Pinaceae; genus Pinus; species Pinus tabuliformis. Next base: position 311,133,440 of record CM062809.1, read on the forward strand.
TCTCCCAGACTTAGATTTAGACCTGTTTGTTCCTAAACTTCCACTAAGACTAATACTGGGAGTTGGTTCCATCACAGGTTCCAAGTGTAATTTATCCAAAGGGATATTAGCTAACCTCCTCTCTTTGTATATTTTGAATTCTTGAAATTCTGCTGGAGGGAATCGCATTTGCGCAGAATGAAAAACTTCTTTAAGTGTACTTTTCTATTGGAACATATCATCAAAAAGGTCATCTTCTTTATAAAACACCTTTATTTTGATTGCAATAGTGAAATTTTTGACAATATCAAAAGGGTCAAATGACCTTCCTGAAAATTTGAAAAATTGTAGACATGACATGTTGTTTACTTCTTTGAATGCGTGGCCTACATCAAATAGTGAAAAGGCCCCACAGGCCACAGGAAATTGTGGCCAAATGGCCTTCTTCTTGTCCTTCAATTCTTTACTCATACCTCCTTCCCCATAGGTCTGATAAGCAATCTCTCGTGCTAGTAATTTATTAGGAACATATAAAGGTAATACATGAGGGGAAGCGAGAATTCCAAATACCCTGACATATGTGAAAAGTTCTTCTCTGAACCATCTCGCGACAAGGAGCATATCGACCTCTGCTTCGGGAGAAAATCTTGGAGGGTCTTTATCATACAACATTTTGTATAGAGGCAGCATGATTCCATGACAAATCTTGTAAAAATAAGGAGTGAACTTGGAATCCCACAGTTCTTTGTGATAAATATGAACGGGTAAGGGATCTTGAGTAGTCCATTTCCAACCCATTAGAGGAAACTTGGAAATATAATAGATTGCATCCATCACATATGCAGATAAGTAGAAAGGGGGATAAATTCTCTGAGAAATAGTCCTTTTAGACCGGTAACTTAGAATGGCTATGGCTAAATTGTCAGACAAGATCTTAGCCCAATCCATAATAGTAGCATTAATGGCAACATCCAATAATGGTAGCCATTCGGATGAAAATTTGTTAATGTCTGGCCTTCCAAAAAGTCTACAGAGCATAGCAGCAGCAAAGCAATATGGGGAGGTGAGAGAACCAGTACTATACATACCGTGCTTATCCTTTTTTAGTGGTTCATCCCTTCTTGACCAGTCCTTGGTGCATTTTGCTAAATCTTCATTTTCTTTAGCAAACTTTTCTATGAACTGTTTGTTATAAGTCGCCTATGGCTCTGGTAAATGATACATGAGCTTCAAATCTTGTGGAGTGAAAGAGCCAATGAGTCCTTGACCCTGAGTCTTGAATTGTCGGTTTGTGATATCAACATTATCTAGTATCGATTTAACCATGTCCATATATAGGAGAATTTTGGGCCTCGCCGCTATCCTGTGCAAGAATGAACATGCTAAATCTGTAATAGACGCCTCAGAAGATTTGTGTGAGCCTGCAGTGGTCGTAACCTCCATTACCTTGGGATCTTCTTCCTCAAGTAAATTATACATGCCTTCCCAAGTAATAATACCAGCGTCTTTGTTACAGGTGGTGTTTGTGTACAAGGGAGTCATCTCTTTATGTTCAGAACTGGGAGCTTTACCCTTCTTTCCCATAATATCTTGAACTCTGCTCTGTATACTTCTCAGCTCTTCGCTCCTGTAGTTTACAAATGAGGTGAGAACGATGATAAAAGAAGGTGACGGGAAAGCTTTAAATGCGGAAAATATATAAAATATATCACCTTACATGAACTGGCTCCTCGATAAGATCAAAACCATATTTCATTAATGATTTCCAACTAACTCATCGATTAACATTAATGTGCATAACCGGGCCTCAATTTATGGAAAAATCTTTTCTCGAACAATGGGCCGTGCAGATCTGTGATAAGGCGATTTTGTGATTTGCTTCGCAATATCGTAGTATCGCAGATCGCAATATCGCAATATCGAAAATTGCAGTTCATTTACGTGTGGCAAACATTCGTCAATGTGTTTTCTACGAAATGCGATTCGTGAGATGCGCCATCACATATCGACGTTTTAAGGCACTTCAGTGTAGGTGATGTTTAAGGCATGCGATGCGATGAGGTTTTTTTTTTTATGCGTGATTTCGCATCGCAATTTCGCATTTTTAGAATTCCACTTGTGGGAAGGTATCCATTACCCTTTTTGCGATGCGATGTGTTTTAAGGAGTGATTTTATTCTAACTTATCATAAAACTTAAGTTTTTTTACATTTTTGAGGGTATTCTCCTAAGTTTATGATAGTAAGTTTTATTGAAAAAGTAAATACAAGCATTAATTGATTTTTAAATTTTTTAATAAGGGTTCCCACTCATTTAGTATTAGTAATAATACTAAATAAGAAGGGGGATTGTTGCTAGCCACAACAATTAGCGATTCACTTGGAAGAACCAGTTATCTCTGCTTTTCTTTTGAATTTCCTAAACTTCCAAAACATAAAATTTTCTTAGAAAATCAAACTTTATTATAAAAAAGATAAAATACATTATGCTTTTTAGCCGTCAATGATAGTTTGTTTCTTCTATGTCAACTCTATTTATTTACTTCCTAGAGCTAGTCATTGTATCTACATTAGTCGCTACTTGGTTTATAAAGATAAAAACAAAGCCCTCTCTGTAAATCAGTTTTAAATATGCTCATTTGTCGTAGGTAGAGCCACTGTTGCTAGCAGGCGTTTATAGCCTCGAAAAGGTTCCCTGTTACCCATCAATGATCCTGTATCCCACTTGGAGAAATATACAAGTTTCAAAGAGAAATCCATATCTACACTTATTGCTTTCATTTTCTTTTAATGCTTAAATAACAATGCCTTGGTTTGATAGCCAAATTATGAAAATGCCACTCACTTGATTTATAGCTTTGCTGAACAAACTGGCTTGTGATGAGACCCCTTGTCTTTTGATTACAACAATCTTGAGTCAATGCCCTGTTGTGGTGTGCAGTTTTGGCAAAGTCAGCAAACTATAATATCTATGATCATGATAAGTCGGCTCGTGTTGAGACCTCTTATTCTTTAAGTTTAAAGTGTATCATTGGATTATTCCCTTAAGCTTGTGATTCCTTAGGTGGGGAGGAAGTCATTGTTTCCTTAAGAATAGCTCTGGATGACAATGGTAGAGTTTTTTGGAAAGAGATTTTCTATAGAGAATCTTTGTTTTGTTATTGATACCTTTCATTTGACTGATATAAAACAAATTCCCACTAAATGTTGCTTTTTATCAAAATTTACAAGGTTAGAACTAGTATCATATTCAGGCTTATAGCTTTTTGACTGTATATTTCAATAATAATGACCAACTTTCTAAATTATTTCTATTTATACAAGAAAAAAAACAAAATTTAAAAGAAATACTTGTCCTTTTCGTGAATTCAAAATGTAACCGTTTACAACTGATTTTATTATGAAAGTAAAGAAAAACTAATCTACAAAAATAGAAGAACGATCTCCTATGTAAAGTATTTTTTGAGGATCTTCCCGTTAATAGGTAAAGATTCTCTTTTTCCTATTAAATCCTGTAACATAAAGGTAGATGGGCCTATGATTTATGCGATTTGGAAAGGGCCAAGCCACATTCGTTGAAACTTCGTATGTTTGCCCTTTTCTCATGAGCCTTGTCCCATTTTAAAACTAGATCCCCTATCTGAAAGTCTTTTCTGGACATCATGTTTGAGTCAAAAGAAGATTTACTAATGCTTGGTGATGAGCGTGAGTTATTTTAGCTTGCTTCTAGCTTAAGGATTTGTAACTGTCTTAGTTGTAAGGAAGAAGTTGGTGTTTCATCAATATATTGAACTAAGGCCAAAGAGGGAATTGCTAGATGAGTTGGAAGAACCACTTCTTTCCCATAAACTAAATTAAAGGGAGAAGTGCCAATAGAGGCTTTCTGTGTTATTCGGTCTGCCCATAAAGCATATATTAAAGACTTGTGCCAATTCTTATGATTTTGGTCAATGGTTCGCTTAATGATCCTGATCAAATTTTTATTCGTAGATTCAGCTAACCCATTCCCCTGTGGGTAATAATTGGCAGAGTATTTAAGCTTAAAACCTCTTTTGAGTCCAAATTTAGTCATATCATTGCCAAAAAAATACAGTGTATTATCAAACATTAAAGCAGAGGGTAAACCAAACCTGGTGATTATGAACTAATCTATAAAATCAATGATGTGTTCAGCATTAGTTGTCTTGAGAGGAACTGCTTCTACCCATTTAGTAAAATAATCTGTAGCTGTAAGGATATACCTATGCTGTTTAGAAGAGTGAGGAACGATCTCACCTATTATATCCAATCCCCATTGATCAAAAGGTTATTCAATGTTGACTAGCTGCAAAGGTAATGATGGCTTCTTTTGTCTTCCAGCAGCAGTTTGACAAACTTGACATTTCCTTACGTAGCTATGCACGTCTTTGAATAGTGTGGGCCAGTAATAGCCTGTGTAGAGGATTTTATGTGCAGTAGCATCTCCAGCATAATTTCCACCTGCTGGTCCATCATGGAGTTCCTGCAACACCTTTTCAGCTTCAGATTTCTCAAGACATCTAAGTAGAACAGAATCATAATTCATCCTAAAAAGTACATCGTTCACGAGCTGATATTGCTTAGCCTTCAACCTTAAAGCTCTTTTCTTTGTATAATCGAGGTTTGAAGGGGCATATCCGTTCTTTAGATAAAATATGATATCAGCGTATAATGAATCAACATCATTTAGGCTTATCTCGTACATTTGTATCCCTGTAGATGGTATTTCGGAAATAAGCGATGCTCTAGCCAACATTTTGCAAAAGCCTTGACCTTTAAAAATATTTGCTAGTTTAATCTCAATGTCATATTCTTGTAATGCGGTAACCCAATTGGCTCTTTTCTCACCCACATCTTTTTGTACTAAAAGATTTCTTATCGCTGGAAACGGTACTATGATCTTTGTATGGGTTTTAAACAGAAAGGGTTTGAAATATTTTATCACTTTGAAAACTACAAATGCTTGTTTCTCTACGTCTGAATAATTTAACTCGGCCCCTTGTAGATTTGAACTGAAAAAAGAAATTGGGCCTTCTACCTTGTCTTGATTTGCTTGAGTGAGTATCGCAGCATATGATCTATCAGATGCAAATGTATATAAAATAAAAGGATCGGAAAAATTGGGAGTTGCTAAATATGGAGCATTAACAATCACTTGTTTGATTAAATTGAATGCTTCATATTCGTCTTGGCCCCATTTAAAGATTGAGTCCTTTTTAATCATTGTCCATAAAGGAGATACGATTCTTGAAAAATCTGGAACAAATCTCTTCACAAAGTTAATCTGTCCAAGGAAAGATTGCATAGCTTTCTTGTTGTGAGGCAAAGGTATTTCGGAAATCTCATTGATTTTGTCAGCATCAATATGGATTCCAGATTTTGACACTATGAATCCAAGAAGTTTTCCTTCACTTAATGCAAAAAAGGACTTTTTTGGGTTAAGTGAAATTCCATATCTTTGACGTCATTGGAAGATCTGTTTTAAATCTCTGATACGATTACCTCGCTTCTTGGAATACACAGTTATATCATCCAGGTAGATTACTATTGATTTGTTTACTAGTCCCTTAAATGCGATGTCCATGGCTCTTTGGAATGTGGCATCAACATTGATCAGACCAAAAGGCATCTTTTGATAGGCATAAGTACCCCATTTGGTTCTGAATGTGGTCTTTAATTGACCATCGAGATGGACCAAAACTTGGTTATAGCTGGAGAAACCATCCAAGAAGGACGTTAATTCTGATCCTGCAACTGCCTGCAATATTTGCTCCATAGGAGGCAAAGGAAAATTATCTTTCTGGCAGGCTTTGTTCAGATTTCGAAAGTCAATGCAAATTTTAATGTCTCCATTCCTTTTTCTAACGGGAACCATATTGGAAACCCACTGAGAATGTCATACGGGAAAAATGATTTTGGCTTTCAATAGCTTATTAAGCTCAGATTTGATCTGGTTTTCTAGATTAGGATGGATCTTTCTCAATTTTTGTTGGACAGGTTTTTCATCGTTTATCATTGGGATAGTATGTTGGATGATAGAAGTGTCGTAAGTCTTAAGTTCATCGTAGTTCCAAGCAAAGACACTTTTGTATTGTTTCAAGAGATGAACATATGCTAGTTTTTCTTCAGGAGTTAGGCCAAGGCCTACGTTGATATTCTATGGCTTGGTATCAGTTCCTAGATTTACTAATTCATAGTTCAGAGTTGACTTTAAAGCTTTGAATTGGTAGATATTTTGAATTGATCTTTCAAATCATATAGATCTTATAATTTGATTACTAATTTTGACATAGCATTATTAGTGCTATCTTGTTGTAATTGTCTGTCATGTTGGTCCTCATCAATTATCTGATTAGTATAAGATCCCTCAGAGGTGAGGAAGCTTAAAATATCAGGATCATCGTTGAAAATTCTCCAATTTGTAATGTTATCAGGAATCAAGGGTCTAAAGATTAATTTGATTGAAAATCTATCGGGGCTAAAGTCTTATGAGGGAATGAGCTTGGAAGCTATGTTTGCCAAGAGGTTGACACTAGCATTTTGGATTCTAGGAATTGATGAAATAAAATGTTATAAAATGTTCAGTCAGATCTTCTACTAAATATTGGTAATGCTTTAAATGACCTAATAGACAATGTATAGTATTCCGTACCTGTCTGATAACAATTTCAGAATCTCCGAAGACTTGTAGATATTTGATGTCTAATCCGATTGCTTTGTATAATCCTTGGACTAAAGCCTCATATTCTGCAGTATTATTGGTGCAATCGAACTTGAGTCTACAAGTTAGCATAGTTTTGTTTCCTTCTAGGCTAACTAGTACGCATCCTGCTCCTACTCCTTCATTAGATTTAGAACCGTCAAAAAATAACTTCCAAAATAAATATTTATTTATAGGATTATCTATAAAATTAATACATTTAGAACTATCTGTTTGAGAAAAATTTTCTACTTAAGATAAAACACAATGTTCTAAGTAAGGTGAAGTGTGAGCATTAAAATTTCCTAGGAAAGAATCAACAGAATAGTTTCCAATTATATTATTGTTGTATGCTACCAGTTCATTTTCTCCTTCCAATTCTGTTACTATGTATTTCTGATGTCTTTCTCGCTCAACCTTTATCTGATTTGGCTTACCATTGTAAGGGAGCCACATGTGCGACCAATCAGTTGCAAAGTATCCATGAAGCTTTTCTGACCAATCCCCGCTAAGAATTAAACCATAGAATTCTGGAATGTCTGCAACTAGAATATCGATAACTTGACATACCTTTGGATTAGATGACAGCCTTATGGTAACCTAATTTAATTCGCCGATCACTTCAACTTGTGACCGATCTAGCTGCACTATGTGCACAACAGATTTTTGAGGTTGAACGTTCAACTTTGCACAAATCGATTTAGGTAAGATATTGGATGAGGCTCCTGAATCCACTAAAAAATTATGCAAATTTTTATTGAAAATTTCATAAGTAAGAAGAAATGGCAGAGTATGAGATCTTGACCTTCCTCCAATTAGAGCGATTTCATTTAGATCAACTTTGTTAATCACAGTATTTGGAGGTCTTCCCATCTCATGAGAAGCTTGCGAGATTACAGTGGCGGGCAAAGGTGCAACTAGTACTGCATGCAATTCTTTCAAAAGGAGCTTTTGCTGATGTTTTAACTTGCTCAATTCATAAAAAGTGATGTTAGCTCTAGTCTTCTTCATGTCTTCTATGATATTATACTCCATTTCATCCGAAACAATCAATGTTTTAGATGGAGTTAGTGAATCAGTTTGGACTGGGTTTGTTTGAGTCGCTTTGGATGTTGTTTTCTTGGGTGCGACTTTATCCTTAGGTGTTGAGCTTGTGCTCTTTGGATTAGGAGTAGGTTGAGGAGGATTGAGTTGATTTCTACTTCGAGTACTAACTAGCGATGCCTCTTGATCCTCTTCATTGGGGAGGATGAAATCCCACATACCTTGTACCTCTACAACTTCTTCTTCATTGGTAGGTTCTTCGGTAGCAATTTCCTCTTCTTCTTCTTCTAATTTAGCACTTGTAATAGCGTTAGGAGGCTTTGAATCAGTCGAAGGATTTCTCCTATAAGGCTTGTAAGTCTTTTTAGAAGAAGTCTTTGCTACTTGTTTCTTTATGTCAACCATTTTGTTAGACATGGTTTTCAAAACTTTTTGCAATCCTTCTAAATCAAATGGGTCTTTGGGCTATTTTTTTTTTGGATCTTCTTTGAAAGAAACCTTTTTAGATTTACGTTCTTCAACGGCATTTTTCTTTTCTAGAGCTATGATACGTTTCTCTACCACTATTGCTTCCTTCATATTGTCAGCTAAAGTTGTTTTGTTAGCTCTATCCACGAAGATTGCTATGTTTGATGGTAAAGCAGAGATGTACCATTCACTTCGCACTTCTTCGCTTGGTTTAGAAGCAGTAGGAATTTTTTTCAATAGTTTATTAAAACGCGAGTTAAAATATTTGATAGGTTCCTTTGACTCAGCTCTAAGGTTAGACAGGTCATTGATTAATGTTGTAGTGGACCTGTCATCACCAAACTTAGTCAAGAATTGTTCTTAGAAGATCTCCCAACTAGTAATAGACCCAGATGGTAATGATAAATACCATGATCCAACTGCTCCTTCCAATGTGTAAGGGAAAAGACAAACGATAGTGTCTTCATTAGTGACCCCATTGAGATTTATGGATAACATAAAATTATTTATGTGTTCTTCTGCTAGCATGCCTGCTTCAGGATTAAACTTAGGCAGCCATTTTTCAGGATGGGCCAGTATTTGACTCAAGGGTGTAGGCATTAAGACTACCCCTGGGTTATTCCATGGCATTTGAGCCATTGTTGAACTTCTAATAGAGGAAAGCACAGAAGATGATCCCTACGGTTGGGAAGATGAGGGTATTACAGTTCTAGATGTTTGAGAAAGAAATGTTGAAGTTCCAGTGGTCTGATGGACGATGATTTGAAGTGGAGGAGTGGATGGTTGACTTCGTGGTGGAGAAGTTGAGATGGATGATGATGACGAAAGAGTCTCACTATCAGACCCTTTAGGTGATTTCCTTGCTCTCTTCCTTGTAGGTAGAGGTAACTCAGTTGGCTCAATACCAAACCTTTTGCTCTTTAATCTGGTGAGAGGATGAGCAGGATTATATTGCGAAGTCACACTGCCTTGAGATTTATCAGATCTTTGAGGTGATATAGAAAATCGTTGAAGTTTATGAATCAAAGATTCAACTTCAGGAGGTTCAATAGTAGATTTCTCTGAAATGTTAGGGTTTATGGCAGTGGTTGTTGTTCTTTCGACTTCTTGCTCAATATTTAAAGATTCTAAGTGTGATAGAGAAGTTGAGGGAGATGGTGAGGGTGATTTACTCTCATAATGGTATTTAGATTTAGACTTACTTGCCATTCATAGTTCGGGGCCCTCCTTCTAGTTCGAAATATGTTGAAGCCCCGAAAATCGGGTCTACAACAAGGGGGATACCCACCCTATCCAGACCTTGGTTAGTAGCTCCTTTTCCATTTGGTATAGTGGGTCTAACTGGGGATATGGGACCACTTTCCCAATATATGTGTGTGTGTGTTGAGAATTGATATTTCTTTCCTCGTGATTCCTAAGTAAAATGCTTTTTTATTCTAAATCTAATCTAACAACATGCAATTCTAATCTAATAAACAGAAATATCTAATTCTAAACTAACCCGGGATGTAATCTTCCGTTATTTGATCTAAAATGATTTCAAATGACAGTTGGTAATAAAGATCATTCAACTGCTATGAGAAAAGAATTCAATAAAGATAAACCATTTCAAATAAAAAGTTAGATGAAACAGTTGTGAAAAACATATAGCATAATAAGCTACTCATATACTAAGCATAAATAAATAGCTATCACCATACAAAAGTGCCAAATGATAACTCAAGCATTTAAGCATTCATATATAAATAAATGAATTTGAATATCACTATAACACATAAGCATAAACAACTAAGAGATAAAAGTACCATTTATAACTAGTTCTACTCATGAGCTCCAGCAATAATGATCTATTTCTTCTTAATCCAACATCCACTAAGAGTACAGAAGTGCAACATTAGTAGTAGATATTAAATGCAAATATCAATAAATCTTGTTCCATTCATTCATCAAAACCTCCTCGGAGGGTGCAAAAGTGCATGTTCTGAGGACACGTTTTTGATAAATTTCTGGACCCTTCTCTAAATGCATGAGAAGGGTTTAAATACTACTAACTAATTCTAAAAATAATTTATTACAAAAATGTAGGATGTGGTTTAAATGACCGTCCTCATTTCAGGAAAAAATAAAGCAAAATTAAAACTAAAACTGAATCTAAAACTAAAACTACTAACTAACTATTTATGTATATATTCCTTGAAGTCGCAAGCATTCAGCATTTGCTTGAGGAGAGTTGGCTAGCCGACTTACGATTTTCGTTGTCCTGCGAAAACGGAATCGGTAAGAGCTGGCGCCATCTTCTCATCAGAATTGATGACACATTTGAGAGTCATGCACTGGCTGTGTGGTTTTACCAAGTACGCTCAGTAAGAATCCCAATTCAACTTGGTTAACCTTTGTATTGATTCTGCGTTTTCTTGAGCCTTTTATATCCAGCTTGTTTGTATGTTGTATATTTGGTAGATATCTTGGAGTGGTTTTTGAGATCAGATTTTCCCTGTGTAAACTTTCATTAATGCAGTCAATGACATTATTTGTTGTTGTGGCTGCTTCTTCTGCCACTTTTTCTGCTTTCCTAATCTGTGCATCCCATTTATTAAAGAGCATTTCTTTGTGGGTGTCATTGATTATTGGTGCGCCTACCTTTTTCCCTTCCTCTGTTTCCTGCTAAGCCAAATATTCAGTAACTCTTATATCAGTTAGATCATAATCATGTTGCAAGTCGACGAGTTGATTAGTAATCCTGTCGCTTTTTTCGAAATAAGAGCTCCACTGTGATATTTTTTGGCACAATATTTCTTGTTGCTATAGCAGTTGATCATTTAAGGAAATGGATTCTGTAACGAATTCTGTAAGCTTAGGGTCATCCTTGTGCATCTCTTGCATAACCTGCAGCTTTTTTTCTCTTTCAGCCAAACTGTTCTGGTATCCTATATGCATTTGTTGAAAGTCCTACTGTAGTTTTTCACGCTGTTTCTGTGCTTCACTGTTTGCACTAGCTTGTTGTAACTGTTGCTGCAAAACTTGTATTTGATCTTCTTTTTCTTTCAGTATTTGCTATACTTTAGATGCTTTATCAATGGTCACAGAAGTGTATTCTCCTGCGATCTGAGATAATTTAGTGATATTTTCAGTAGGATCAGTGGTAGGATCTTGCCAAAAGATGTCTAATTGTTTTACATCATGAGAGAGCACACTTTCCAAATTCCTTTTCTTTCTTTGTCTTCTCACCATAGCCTTATGCTGCGGGCTATAAAATACATCTAGAGGGGGGATTTCCTCTATTTTGAGCATAAGTTTAGAGGATAGGATAATAGGAATATGTTCCATTTCTGGAACATTTCTAATTATTCCTGTGACTATATCATTCACCATCTGTACATTACTCTCAGGTGTTTTTGTGCTCTATCCCTAAATATTGATTAAGTCATTAAATGTCTCCCATTCTTTATCCAACTCAGTTCTGACTGATGGTGGCTGGATGATGAGAGGGGGAGGATATACCTATGGAGAGGTCAAAACCTATTGTTCTGGGAGCTCCTTAGACTGGGCAGTATCCCTTACTGACCCTTCGCTTTTATTATGGTCACTCTCAAACCTCTTGGAGTGTTCTGACGTTTCTCTCCCGGACTTAGATTTAGACTTGTTTGTTCCTGAACTTCCATTGAGACTGATACTGGGAGTTGGTTCCCTCACGGGTTCCAAGCGTAATTTATCAAAAGGGATATTAGCTAACCTCCTCTCTTTGTATATTTTGAATTCTTGAAATTCTGCTAGAGGGAATCGCATTTGGGAAGAATACAAAACTTCTTTAAGTGTACTTTTCTGTTGGAACATATCATCAAAAAGGTCATCTTCTTTAGAAAACACCTTTATTTTGATTGTAGTATTGAAATTTTTAACAATATCAGAATGGTCGAACGGCCTTCCTGAAAATTTGAACAATCGTAGACATGACATGTTGTTTACTTCTTTGAATGCATGGCCTACATCAAATAGTGAAAAGGCCCCACAGGCCACAGGAAATTGTGACCAAATGGCCTTCTTCTTGTCCTTCAATTCTTTACTCATACCTCCTTCCCCGCAGGTATGATAAGAAATCTCTCATGCCAGTAATTTATCAGGAACATATAAAGGTAAGACATGAGGGGAAGCGAGACTTCCAAATACCCTGACATATGTGAAAAGTTCTTCTCCGAACCATCTCGCGACAGGGAGCATATTGACCTCTGCTTTGGGAGAAAATCTTGGAGGGTCTTTATCATACAATATTTTGTACAGAGACAGCATGATTCCATGACAAATCTTGTAAAAATAAGGAGTGAACTTGGAATCCCACAGTTCTTTGTGATAAATATGAATGGGTAAGGGATCTTGAGTAGTCCATTTCCAACCCATTAGAGGAAACGTGGAAATATAACATATTGCATCTATCACATATGCATATAAGTAGAAAGGGGGATAAATTTTCTGAGAGATAGTCCTTTTAGACCGGTAACTCTGAATGGCTGTGGCTAAATTGTCAGACAAGATCTTAGCCCAATCCATAATAGTAGCATTAATGGCGGCATCCAATAATGGTAGCCATTCGGATGAAAAATTGTTAATTTCTGGCCTTCCAAAATGTCTACAGAGCATAGCAGCAGCAAAGCAATATGGGGAGGTGAGAAAACTAGTACTGTACATACCATGTTTATCATTTTTTAGTGGTTCATCCCTTCTTAACCAATCCTTGGTGCATTCTACTAAATCTTCATTTTCTTTAGCAAACTTTTCTATGAACTGTTTGTTGTAAGTCGCCTGTGGCTCTGGTAAATGATACATGAGCTTCAAATCTTATGGAGTGAAAGAGCCAATGAGTCCTTGACCCTGAGTCTTGAATTGTCAGTTTGTGATATCAAAATTATCTAGTATCCATTTAACCATGTCCATATATGAGATAATTTTGGGCCTCGCTGCTATCCTGTGCAAGAATGAACATGCTAGATCTGTAATAGACGCCTCAGAAGATCCGTGTGAGCCTGTAGTGGCCGTAACCTCCATTACCTTGGGATCCTCTTCCTTAAGTAAATTATACATGCCTTCCCAAGTAGTAATACCAGCGTCTTTGTTACAGGTGGTGTCTGTGTACAAGAGAGCCATCTCTTTATGTTCAGAACTGGGAGCTTTACCCTTTTTTCCCATAATATCTTCAACTCTACTCTGTATACTTCTCAGCTCTTCGCTCCTATAGTTTACAATTGAGGTGAGAACGATGCTAAAAAAAAAGGTGATGGGAAAGCTTTAAATGCGGAAAATATATAAAATATATCACCTTACGTGAACTAGCTCCTTGATAAGATCAAAACCATATTTCATTAATGATTGCCAACTAACTCATTGATTAACATTACCAAGCCTTGGTTTATGGAAAAATCTTTTCTCGAACAACGGGCCATGCAGATCTTTGATAAGGCAATTTTGCGATTTGCTTCGCAATATCGCAGATCGCAATATCACAATATCGCAATATTGCAAATCACAATTCCTTTATGTGTGGCAAACATTCGTCAATGTGTTTTCTGCAAAATGTGATTTGCGAGATGCGCCATCGCATATTGGCGTTTTAAGGCACTTCAGCGTAGGTGATGTTTAAGGCATGTGATACGATGAGGGTTTTTTTTTTATGCGTGATTTCACATCGTAATTTCGCATTTTAGAATTCCACTTGTGGGAAGGTATCCATTACCCTTTTTGCGATGTGACGTGTTTTAAGGAGTGATTTTATTCTAACTTATCATAAAACTTAAGTTTTTTTACATTTTTGAGGGTATTCTCCTAAGTTTATGATAGTAAGTTTTATTGAAAAAGGAAATACAGGCATTAATCAATTTTTTAATATTTTAATAAGGGTCCCCACTTATTTAGTATTAGTAATAATACTAAATAAGAAGGGGGGTTGTTGCTGGCCACAACACCTTCATACACCAAAGTTCGATATATGTTGAAATTAAAAATACACGCATACATATGAAAAGTTAGTTGATAAGTGAGTTGATAAGAGAGTAGAACATAAGTACACTAGACTCTGAGGGATCCAACCCTCTGAGTGCAATAAAAAAAAAGTATACAATATTGTCATGGGTAGCTCTACAAAACCACTAGGGTAGACATGACACATGGTTTTTGGCCAAGGTTCTCAACAATATTATAATGTTAGGCATCCCACACATTAGGATTATGTGTTAAGTTCTAGGAAACACCCTTAGGTTGGAAATATACCACTTCTATAGGCTTATCTAATGTGATAGTTCTAGTGGAAGAAATAGCATTGGTCGACTCCATAGAAGTAGAACTTGGCTCAGGAGTGTCACAGGATTTCTCTCGCGTAATCACATTAACTTGTTCCTGGCACATAAGGATACATGCATTGTTTTCAACAAGATAAAATTGTCCCCCCCCAATTTACCTCTTGTGGAGGTTGAGGAGTATCTGCAACCATTTCTTGTTGTGGTTTAGTGGGGGATGGATGAGTCAATACTACTAGTTGTTGGGTAGCTACCAGTGGTGCAAGAAAGCCCATACGAGAGCACTCATGACTCAGATTATCACCTTGAAAAATATTACAAGGGAACTTAATCTTGCAATGTCGTTCACTTATGCCCCCACCCTAGTTAGGTTGTTTTTTTGGTTCTCCTAAGCATGTTTGTTTTTCATATTTTTTTTTTTAATCTTTGTACTGCTAAATTGCTAAGTATTCATAGGAAATGTGGATTTCACTGTAAGAATCTCAATGGAGTTCATGTAAGAAGAGGGTTCTTGTTAATATCTAGTGGCACTTGTTGGGGCTTGATACATGACCATTACTTTCCATAGCTGAGTAGCTAGCTCGATCACAATATCATAGGAAAGGAAACCAATCACACCATCAAAGTGTGGTCCTGACTAGGTTTGTTATAGGTCTATAGAAGTTCAAGGAGCATTGCGAAGGATATTGTATGATATGCCCAATTCAGAGTAAATCATATCAATATGCTATGTGTTTAATATGGCCTTCTCCTCGGTAATCGCCAAAATCATAGTGACATCCCTAGAAATTTGTGGGTGAAGAGATTATGTGAATTAGTTTCTAAGGACATTGTTAGGAAGTCTCATTTTTACTAACCTCTTGCATCTATGTCATTTGTGAATATGATTTAAGATTTGAGTGGAAACATCTTGTTTCAAATTTGACAAAAGATCTGTCCCAAGATCATGGCTAGTAGGTAACTGAAAGTGGGTCAAGAAAGTATGAGCCAAGGAAGTATAGTTTCTATAGGACGCCTGATTTAGTTTGATATACCATTTGGTAGCATCCCCTGTTAGGGTTCATTGAAAGAGTCTTAACTTCACATAATCATCCAACAAAGAGTTTGATGAACACCATAAATGAAAGGTCATGATATGTGTAAAAGGATTCTCTCTTCTTTTCCCTTCAAACTTAGGAATATTGGAAGGTAACTTGATAGGCATAGGTGGCCACGAACGATTGAGACAAAAGGGGTCATTGGTTATCTTATCCAAGTCAGGTAAACTGAGAGGTATTAGAAAAGGAATTTGTGGTTGAGAAAATGAATCATAAGGGCCAAAACTGCCTAATGGACCATAAGGTCCCCCCATATTGTAGTTAAAGGTAGAAGGATTTGGATGAATGTTATAATCCATCCTAGTGTACTAATATCCTAGGCTAAAAAATGAGGTGTAAGGATTATGGCCCCAAGGGTAAGTTCCCCTAGAGAACAAAGGACTCCTATAGGCTTGTCTACCCACAAGATTTTACCCAACATTAGAGAAAATTCCTCCATTTGAAAAAGAACTGCCATAAACACGACAAATCATAGGCATAGTGGTACTAATGCATTTCCCCTAGGTATAAATCTCCATAAATGGAAAGAAACTTCAGAGTAGGGCATCCTTTCAAACATAGAACTAGACCAAGGTTGAGAAATACTGCCAAATTTAAAGTTTCCCTTAGCCTAACTAGAAGCAATAAACAATCCTCCCATCATGTTCCCCAAATTAAAAATGTCTATGCTAAATGTAGGAATTGTAGGTTGAGATGAGTTAGGAGTAAATATCCCGGCTCCCATGAATTGATCACAATTTTCCCCACTCCAAATATGAAGCTAGAGGAAGGCATATAAGCAAGAAAATATGGAAAACAGATGGGGTCACAGACATAACTAGTGGATTTTCCCATGGGGGATTAGGGGACCAATACCGTACCACATGCATTCATATTGGCATATATATATTGAGGAAAAAATAACATAATATATTGAATTTACAATAGGGGTAAAGGGTTTTTATATTGGAAGGTATAGACAATGGAGATCAAAGTTAATGAAAACATATAAAGGGGCATAAAAATGTTAATGAAAAACTGGATAACTACAATATCTAGTGAAAGTAGGGGTCTTTTAAATTTGGAAGGTATATTGGGTTCATATTGTTAAGGGGTTAAATAATGTGATTTTTAGAGGTATTTTCCAGTATGTAGTAAAATTAGAGGTATTTTTTAGTATGCCATGAATGCACGTAATATGTCATAGGTTCATTGAGTGAAGCCCCTGTGGATTCCCCCAAGAAGATGTGAGAGGTTTGGAAGGAGGTATGGATCAAACCACACTGGGTGGTGGTAAATATGGCATGGTGGCAAAGACTTCCAATGTAGAAGGTAAAGTATGACATGTATCCTCCCTATAAGAAGTATTTTCACTAGGAATATAAGGAACATGCATGTAAAAAGGTTCACTACCATCATGATTCAATTGCCATAAAAATGGGCCAAGAGGGTTAGTCAAGGGTGGGATATAGTGTGGAAAAGTACTTTCATCAATTACCTCAATTGTAATATGATCTTCTTCCTTAGTACTAAAGTTATTCCCCCCAAACTAAGTATGGTCTAAGTTTTCCATTACTGGAATTAACCTGTGTCTATGTAATAGTGGACGTTCCTCTTTAAGAGAAAGGCCTAACAATCTATTAGAACACTGGTTACTTTGTTTAACCATGGTGAATATATTTTTAATATCAAATTAATAAAATTAAGACACCCATATGGCCAAAATATGACTTGGACCCAACAAAACTCTCTAAAAGAGACCCTAAAGGTAAGCACATATAAACGAAAGAGATAGAGAAGGGATATTCCCATTGTCAGAGCCTGCTTGATCAGGGGACAAGTTAATAGTAATGATGTGGTTGAGACAGTTATAATAGGTACCTCCTTAATGGACTTTTTAAACCTGGTATAAGTACCCTTATTAATCACAGGGTTCCCTCGAGGAGGATCAAGTGAGTCTACTTGAAATCTTCCCTAGGTACAAAGAGGACGAACCCCTCCCTATCACTTGTGTAAAATATACTAGAGAAGGGCCACTAAGTCTACCACTGAAAACAACAAGTCCTAGGGGGATAGTCGATAGTCAGATTCACATGCAAGGGTAGGGATAAAAATTATGAAACCCACCTAAGAAACCCCTTAAATCGAGGTGTACTCCTCCCAATTGGTTCCCAATTACTACAACAAAATATGCTAATAACACCATTTGTAATACATGTAAACCCCACAAACCACACAACCAATACCAATGAAGAGGGTCATGTCACTCCACTAGCCTTAATTGCAACCTTGTGGTTGACCCTTGTTTTAGAAGGGATTCTCAGATCGTATTAATGAAAGTGGATTTTCCATCCCTACCACAAGATTATAGGTTTGTTTTTGTGGTGTTGTAGTTGTTATGAAACCAACCCACAAAAAAATAGAAAAGAGAGATCAACGCCTTCAAAATTAGCCTCTTCGAGGGGGAAACCTCCTTTACATTACACAAATGAATAATTCTTGGATCATACAAATGACAAGACCTCGTTTACCTCGCAGAAAGTCACTGTCAACTTGGATTACCCATCTTCATCACCCAGTGACTCTTGAGAAATTTTCATCAGTAGTGCCCAGAGCCATCATCCTACCTCACAGCCTTGTTGCCTCTCCCGGTCACCTGCATCAAAAATGATCATGTGTCATGGTAGACTAGGAGGTTTTTGGATTTGATGTCGTCTCGTCATGAGTGACTGCAGGCACAGGTACACTAACAAACATGGCGCAACGACGAATGGGATGAACGAAGGGAGCACATGCAAAAGGATAGGTTCACCAACGGATGAACTAATGATGCATGCAAAGAGATGTGTTCACAAACGAATAATCATGCAAGGATGTGTTCACAAACGGACGAACGAGCGAACATGCACCTTTTGCGAACAGATGAGCCTGTCAAGCCTTCCAACATACAAGCAAGGAGAAACATGCCAAAGAAACATCAACCAAACCAATGACCATTGAAGACTCTGCGCACTTTTCCATGCGAAGGTGAAGTTGTGATACACCATGAATACATCCATCACCCAACAGCACTCGAGCTTGACATGCACTCCAGCAGCAGCACGAATGTACCAGCACTGTCATGTCGAGTCATGTCATGAGTCATGTTGTCCACATCTCCACTATGGGCCATGTTGTCAAATCAATGTAATGTAACGTGGAAATATAAGAGACCCACTTGTTGTACAAAGAGTCAGGTAAAGTCAAAAAGTCATGGAAGTCAAATAGTCATGAGGGTAGTTGAACAGCCACAAGGGTCAGTTTCACCCTTAACTATAAATACCCCCTCATGTGTACATGGAAGGGACTTTTCACCTCAGCTCGTCCCACATAGCCAAGAGAGTCTTTAATATTTTCTTTGAGGAGTAAGTAGTGGCTCCAACACCCCACACTCGGGATTAGTGATGTATGGTGTAATGACGTGTCTTGGAACTTTCGCTTAATTCAGAAACATGCTAACAGGCCAGAACGTTTTCCCACATGTATCGTAACTGTTTTAAGACTAATCTTGAACACTTGTAATGCATGTTTCTTTAACATGTGTTGAACACTTGAACTATTTCACTTGTTGTAATATATAATTTGTTAATGGAAATGTGTTGTATATGTTGTTAATATTGTCTCGCATGTGGTAGTTATCTCCTCGAACATCAGACAGACCTTTCACATAAAGCTTGTTGTAACAACCATTCCACTCGTGTGGACTCATCTTTTGAGTGTTGTACGTGTTATCTTACCTTGTGTGTTGTGACTGCTGCATCCATGTGGACTGCTCCTCCGGAAGCTATGCACATCTTGTTGTGTTGTGTGTTCCTAGCCAAGTTGGGACTTCATCCCAACCAACTTAGGACTCACTCCCACCCTCTCCCCCTACAATGAAAGAACCATTGACACAAGTACACTAGAATTCACCAGGCACGCGAACATCACTTTTTGAAGACAAAGCAGACCACTCTCATGTGCTGAAAAGCAAGAGTTGAGGAAAATCCTTAACACAATGGCAACCAGGCCATCATACTGGATTGGACTCCCACACCAAACGGTGTGAGGTCTAGTTGTGACTTCATACCGGGGTGATCCCATGAATGTTGGTGGGTCCAGCACCATCAACATTCATGGTGCTAGAAGGATGGAATCAAGTTGTATATGGCTGAATATCTCGTCACACTCATTCATCAACCATCTGGTCAAGGCAGTAACTCGCACTCTTTCTCACCAACATGCGACTCTGCAGTTGGTTGCTCCTCACCTCACAAGATTGAACACGAGATTCAGTATCATCAACTTCGCTCCGTCCATCCCATCACTCGCTAGCTCGTGAAAGCAGTCGTACTAATCCCAGGCATACAACATCTTCCATACGCATCAAGGAATCTAAAGGCCACTCCCATAGGAGTTGTTGTGTCATCAGTGGAAGAAGCAGTGCTTGCCACACTTGACGGTCTTGCAGAAGCTACTAAATATGGAGAGGAACCTCCGGTCTTCTGGCAAGGCGAGCAAGACATTCTTGTGATATTGTGATCAGACTCCAGTACAAGAGGTGGGGGGGAAGGTAGCGGAGGAGGTGGAGGTGGAGACAAACCAACAGACTCAGAGTCGGAACCATCAGACTCTGAAAGAGAGGAAGAGGATGATGAAGAAGAAGAGATGGTTGACCCAAATCTTGAATGGATGACTCAGGGACTGTTGGCTCTCCTAGATATTTCGCACAAGATGCCGAAGCGAGAAGAGAGAATAAAAATCAAGTTCGACCTTAACAGCATGGTGAAGGCAGAAGACCACTTGGACAACTTCTACCTACAGCTGCAGACCCTTGAGGTACGGTATGACGACGTAGCATCTATATTGTTCCCATGTACCTTGGATGGTCGCACAACTGCATGGTATCACAGCCTTCCACCAAACTTTTTACCTAACTAGGGTGCATTCAAATGTATGTTCCTTGAGAAGTTCATTGATGACAAGACCCCAACCGTGCTACTCAAAGAGTTGGGAATCATCAAGATGCAAGGAAAAGAGAAAGTGAAATATTTCAATTAGAGGTTTACATGCATATTGAAAAAGTTTGCAGCAGACACTAAACCTCATGACGCGATCACTATTGACTACTACACGTCCGCACTACCAACTAGCATTACACAGTTCATCAAGCGAACTGCGAAACCAACACTCGTAGAAAACTGTGAAGAGGCTATTATTGTTGAGAAAGACCTACACTCAATTGGAGTCATCAAGGATGACGAATCACCAAAGGACTCCAAGGATGCAAGTAGTAAGTCCCAAGAAATGGCGAGCAAGGGAAGAGATAAGGAAGCAACCGATATTGAGACCCTCACTTGCCTTGTCAAGAGCTTGACCACTAAAGTGTCTGAACTCAAACAATGGAAAACGGACACATTTGCAAGCAGTCATCTGGCCAGGCAGAGACAGGTAAGTATCTCATCAAGCAGCAACTAGTTTGTTTCAAAAACTAAGCAGAAGCCTCTATTCCAGCTCAAACAGTGTGTAGATCCTAAGTTCTATTCTTTCCACGAAGAACATCACCCCGAGAACTCTTGTTCGGACTGGAAGCGAGTCATAAGCACTTTCTACAATCATACACTCGATGTGGAAAGAAATAAGCAGGAGCAGCCAAAAGACACTGACGATGACGAAGAGGTTTCCCCTGATGAGCCATCAAGCTCTGGGCATGTGGTGAACGTGTATCAATGCTCGTGAACAATTTCAAAGACGAATACTGAGAAGCAGCCCCAAAAGAAAACTAACCATTATAGTCTTAGGAGTAAAGGGGCTCCCCCTACAGTTGGGAAAATACAAGAGAATATCAGATTTTTGATGAGGAAGGTAGATCCACTGACTACCCCAAAGCAGAAAACACAAATAAATTTCAGGAAGACAGCAGCAGACAAAGGCACATCCATGAGCAGCAAGCTGCAAAACACTCCGTCGGATAACATGAACACCCGTTCTACTCCGGACACCTCGGTGAGTCTACCACTTCTGGACTACAACATTGTTGATGACATGAAGAAAACTTGAGCAAACATCAGTCTGTTTGAGTTGGCTAAGATCCAGAGTCAGCGAGATATCCTGCTGCGTGCATTGGGATAGATAGCAACAGACAGTGCAGCCTCTACTAGCAAGGGAGAAAGCACACCTCCCGGATCACTTTCCACTATGCTCAATACACTCCAGATGGAAGAAGAAAACTTAGGTTTCCCTCCATTCCTACTATCTTTTGAAATTTTCAACTACAATGTTCACAACTGTTTGGCTGATTCCATCATGGCAACCAACATCATGCCGCTCTCCATTGCTAAGAAGATCAATGCACAATGGAGCGAGACATCCGCGTGAATCATCCAACGTGAACTATTGGACATGATCATCTTACTATCTCATGATGGTCAAGTCCACCAATGCATCAACATAGTGGTTGTGGACATCACGGAAGCATATGGTCTGCTACTCAGCAGAGAATGGTCCATAAAGCTATATGGATATTTTGCTACAGACTAGTCTCACAGGTGGCTTCCATACAAGGGCAAGTGCAACCAAATCCAGGTAGTGTCCGAGAGGTACATGAAACATAATTTCACTCCCCTCAATGGCGAGAATGAACCGTTGGCCTTCGCAAAACTCATGTTTGGCAACTACCTCCTTGAGACAACATTGGGGTGTTATTATGCACGGCCAACTCCAACCCCACTAGACGTGCATTTGCAACTCCTTCCTTACCCAACTGATGGCAATGAAACTTGTATAACGCATTGTACCAATAGTAGTAGTATTAGCAGTAGTACAAGCACATCAAGCAGTCCGTGTACAAATGAGTGTGGACCATGTACTTGGACGGATCAACGACACAGGAAGGCTTAGGAGCCAGGTGTGTTTTGATCGACCCTTACAACAGGAAGCATCTGGTTTCAAGTCACTTGGAGTTTGAGTGCACGAACAATGTAGCAAAGTATGAAGCACTTGTGTTGGGCTTGCAGAAATCCATCAACCTTAACATGGTCACACTCAAAGTGGTAGGTGATTCAGAGATAGTGGTATAGCAAGTATGTAACACCATTCATTGTTTATCACTGCACCTCAAAAGTTACCAACAAGAGGTATGGAAACTAATCTCAAACTTCCAATCATTTAATATCATTGTTGTACCAAGTATGTGTAATGCAGCTTCCAATGCACTAGCAAATGCAGCCTCAAGAATGTCACCGATTAGGGATACATTTACTATTGAAATTTTGTACAAACCATCTATCCCGGACAACATAACTAACTTACACGTGTTTAATGATGATCAACAGATACTCCATTTCATGGCCAATGCTAATGACTTCAAAGATGCAATAATAGATGATGACGAGCAGGAGCTCTCTTTGTAAGTAGAAGCTAGTAACACGGAAGGCCACCTTATCACAAAAGGTGTGGAAACATTGGAGAATCTTTATGACTTGCAAGAACATTTTCAAGGGCCAAGGAATAGAAAGACCCATAGTTCCACCATGAGGCACGAACTGATAAACCTGGGAACGGAACAAGATCTGAAGTTTGTCAATATTGGTACATGTTGTACAGAGCAAGAGCAGCAGGCCTTTGTCCGCTTGTTCAAACAGTACCGATATGTGTTCGCATGGACGTATGATGATCTAAGAAATTATGACACGTGGATCATCCAACATATCATCCCAATCAAATAAGGGGTCAAGCCATATCAACAGAAGCTGAGGAAAGTACATCTGTCGCTTGAACCCCTCATACAAAAAGAGCTTACTAGGTTGTTGGATGCACGGATCATATACAAAGTTCGCCATTCCACATGGGTCTCCAACCTTGTTCTTGTACGTAAGAAGTCCGGGGAAATCCTCTTGTGTGTCTATTTTCTGAACGTAAACCCCGCTTCGAACAAATGCAACTACCCCGTGTCGTCTATGGACCACATTTTGCAAACAGTATTTGGGGCACAGATGTTCTCTCTGCTTGACGGTTTCTTAGGATACAATCAGGTTCTAGTAGCAAAACCTGACAAACTCAAAAATACTTTCCGTACCAAGTAGGGTACATTCGCTTATAGACAAATGATGTTTGGTCTTGTAAAAATAGGAACAACATTTCAGCATGCCATGGACATCGCCTTTCATGGACTCATTGGACAAAGTGTCGTGGTATACCTTGATGATG
This sequence comes from Pinus tabuliformis, assembly GCA_031772625.1. Taxonomy (NCBI): domain Eukaryota; kingdom Viridiplantae; phylum Streptophyta; class Pinopsida; order Pinales; family Pinaceae; genus Pinus; species Pinus tabuliformis. Next base: position 311,157,233 of record CM062809.1, read on the forward strand.
TGACTATGTTCTCAAAAAGACGAGAAGACCACATACGCCATATGAAGAAAATCTTTTAGCGATGCCGAATATACGGGATTTCCTTGAATCCCAAAAAGAGTGTATTCATAGTGTCAAAGGGAAACCTCCTTGGACACATTATTTCCAAAAGTGGGATCAAGGTGCATCTAGATCGGGTCCAAACCATTACACAAATACCTTACCCAGTCAACAAGAAAGCCATGCAATCCTCCTTGGGAAAAACAAACTTCCTCGTGAAGTTCATCTCAGATTATGTGCAGATAGTTAAGCCCATGCAAGATATGATCAAGAAATATGTAGTCTACACCTGGGGTAAGAAGGAAAAGTATGCATTTGCCCGGATCAAGCAGGCCATTGCAGAAGCGCCTACACTTTACAGCCCAAATTTCAATAAAGATTTCCTTCTATACACCTTCGCTTTCGATAATTCACTAGCTGCAGTACTCACTCAGAAGGATGGAGCTAATGATGAACGTCCCATCTCCTTCATCAGTGCAAGCATGCAGGGACCAGAGCTCAACTACCCCTCCATTGACAAGCAAGATTATGCAGTTTACAAGGCAGTGAAACACTTCAAGCCCTACTTGCTAAAGAACCACTACATAGTCTTCGTCCCCCACCCAGCAATCTGCACATTACTTGTACAACAAGAACTGGGTGAACGAAGTGTGAACTGGATGATAGGCTTGCAAGAGTATGATCTTGAAATCAATCCATTGCACACAATCAAAGGACATGGGCTATGCAGACTTGCAGCTGAAGCAGTACATGCTCCAGAGAGCGAAGAAGAGCTCGCCAGTTGGGAGAAGGAGATTGAGATGCATGATGTAAGGTGAGCAACACCCACTGAAGATGGAACCTCTTGGTACACAGACGTGCACTAGTACCTCGAGCATGGCACCATACCCTCTCACTTTTCCATTAGATAGAAGAGGGCATTGTTCCTTAAAGCCTTAGCATATCAGCCAGTGCATGGAGTGCTTTACAGAAAGCACAGTAATGGAGTTTTTCTCAGGTGCCTGGGGGCAAATGAATCAAAGAAGGTACTTCAAGATCTGCATGATGGACTCGTCGGGGGTCACTTTGCGGGAAACACCACTACACATAAAGTGATGGGAGCCATTTTCTACTGGCCCACATTATTCAAGGATGCACATGTTTGTACCCGCAACTGCCCAGTCTGTTAGCGATGTGCTGATAGAACGTGAAGATCAGTAGCCCCACTACATCCCATTGCAGTGACCGAACCATTCCAACAATGGGGCTTGGACATCATTGGGGAAATTTTCCCTCATTCATCAAAGCAACACTGCTACATCCTAACAGCAACTAACTACTTCACGTGGTGGACAGAAGCAGTTCCGCTCAAACAAGTGAACGACCAAGAGGTCATCAGCTTCCTCCAACAAAACATCATCTCACGCTTCGGCATTCTGGTATCACTTTTTTTATAATGAAACTTATTTTTCATCTTTGAAACTCTATGACTTTGCATTACAGAATGGTATTGTGTTAAAGCATTCATCTAACTATTACTCACAAGGAAACGGTCTAGCAGAGTCCATGAATAAAAACCTCATATGTATAATCAAGAAGACCGTTTTCTCTTAGCAACACCACTGGCATACCGCCCTGACGAATGCATTATGGGCTGACCATGTAACACCCAAGCCCTCTCTGAATACCTCACTGTACATCCTGGTTTATGGTAAAGAAGCCATCCTTCCGCAAAATATCTACTTGCCTACACTTCAGCTTTCCCAAGAATCCTAAGGCAAGCCTTGCCAGCTAGTTCAGTGTAGGATGGATGCTCTCGATAATCTTTAGGAAGAAGGATGAAATAAAAAGAAAAATTCACACTCCACCAGAACCGTATCAAGAGATGGTTCAATAAGAAGTGTGCATGGAAAGCTAACTTTGATGTTGGTGACATAGTTCTAAAATGGGATAAGCCCCATGAAGACAAAGGCAAACATACGAAGTTCTAGTCCCTATGGATTGGTCCGTACACAGTCCACGAGAAGGTTGGCCCACACATGTATCATTTACAATCACTTGATGGGAGGATTGACAACCTTCCCGTCAATAGCCAAGATCTCAAGCATTACTTTCAATAGGTTGGGCCGCCCCCATGCCATGTACATACTCTACTTACTGCTTGTTCTTTTCATCTTGTTGTTTTGCTTATTATATTTTTTTTTACTTTGTTTGTTCTACTTACTATTTTTGCTTACGTTTGTTTTGTTTGCTTGGTATATTACTATTTTTGTTTCCAGAAATAAGTGCTTCCAACTACTACGTTCTGGCTTTTGAATAGAGTATGTGGCTGAAATTTGAAGAAACTTGTGACACTGCAGCACTTGGCCAGTCTTGTGTTCGTCTTCTCTGTGCTTGGTTGTAACCTTCAGCCGATGAAGTCTTAACAGAAAATACGAACCATATGCAAGGGAAGTTTAGGTCCAACCATGAGCCTGTGTCCACACTAAGAATCCCCATGCCTGTACTCAACCTCCTGCTCTGTGTGTTCAAGCTCATCCAATTAGTAGAAACGGAGAAGGGGAAAATCTAAACGAGAAAACCTATGTCAAAGGTATTACATGCTTCTTTGAAGGAACAACCTCTGATGCTCTCAATAAGTTTGGATCCCTCTTCCACCCCAAAAATAAATAAGTTCCTATGCACAGTCCTCTTGAAAAATACAAAGGCAAAAGAAGAGAAAGGCTTCCTGCATAGAGAGGTTAAGCATGCAACTCCACTGGGGCACTGACCAGGCTCGCTGGAAGTGGAGCAATGTGTGTGTTCCTACGTGACTCTTTTGGGGTACTATCCAGGCCTGCTGGAAGCAGAGCAACACTAGAGATGAAAACTTATACTCTGAAAATTTTCAACTCACGAGCTAAACTACTCTTCCCAGATTCAAAACATTGTGATCAAGTTGAACTTTTGATTGTGTTTGACTGAGTTAGAAAAAGGTGAACCACGTATGTCCATGGGGTAAGTGGGGGAGCCAAAGTAACCCACACAGCATTTCAATACTCCCTAAAATACCAAGGTCCTATGCTATCAATAAACCAAAACAGAGAAGTTGGAGTTCTACCAGTGTGTCACCAAGTGTCGTAGCAGCTACAACCACCCTCCAAAATTTTGGCCTGCACCCAAATTCATAGCCTCCCTTGAGAGTTTCACTTGATGGTTGCATACACTTGGGTTCACTCCATGAGCTCATGTGAGCCATCGCACCCACCTTGCTTGTTCATTCCACCCAAGCTTTTGCATGTTGATGTCAATGTCATGCTTGCGACCATTTTTTGGTCATGCTCAAGGCCTTCACTTTGTGTGTACATATAATGTTCGCTATGAAAACATCTGTCACACTCACACATGAATTCACATTCACTCTCGTGCAAGCATCATCATGGTCAATCAATGATCAATCATGAGCGTCATTCTTGTCACTTGCACCATTGATCAGTCATGTCGAACATGTGTGTTTGGTTGGTTTGAGTCGTCGCATCGTAAATTCATGTTGGTGTGTGTTTGTAAGATCACATTGTTATCTTTCACTAGCTCACACACTTAGTTAATTTGCTAAGTTTTGATGACCGGACTTCCTTCTGAAAGCCAGACCATCACCCTACCATCAACTTGATTGACTGTCACCCAAAACAGTGTAAAAGCACCAAGTAAGTATTTCCAAGTTGCGTTGATCGCAAGCGATTCAATCAACTTTCATACTAGCCACCAGGAGAGTCGGAACCGACAGTGACCTCAAGAGTGACTCCCCTCAAAAACTGCGCAGAGGCTACTTACCTTTCCTTCACTGCTGACTGAGGAAATTGCATAGACATGCCAAGCAAACACCAAGTGCTCGTCCCTATCTCCTTCAGAAAATTGTGCAGTTTTCCCAATCAGTGCTCCCGATAGTCGACTGGCTACTCATCGAGGAAGTTGCGCAGTTTTTATGAGCAGACCTTCTACTGCCCAGCAGTTCGCTCAGCTCAGAAGTTGTGCAGAGATGATCAGTAGATCGGCCTCCCAACCTTAGTGTAGTTTCCCTCACCAGCAACTCCTAGCAGCAGATTTCCAGTTCCCTCCAGGAATTGTGCAGTATTTGCTGCCAAAATCCCAGCAGCCAACTGCATGTTCCCCTTGGGAATTGCGCAGTTTTTGTTGCCTGTGACCCAGCAGCCAACTGCCAGTTTCCTCTGGGAATTGCGCAGTTTTGGATACCAGGATCCCAGCCAGTTCCTCCAGAAAACTGTGCAATTTCTGCATGTTGATCCTCCATGCAACCTGGCCTATTTCCCCAGAAAATTGCACAACTTTTTCCTTCCAACCCCTGCTGCCTACTCATTCCAAAAAATGTGCAGATTTTGTCTGCCTTTCCTTCCTGCAAACTGGACTATCCCTCCCAAAATTTGCGCAATTTTGCATTCCAGTCGAGCCAAACCTCACAGACAGTCACTGTTGACTTGGATTTTCCATCTTCATCACCTAGTGACTCTTGCACAATTTTCATTAGCAATGCCCAGATCCATCATCCCACCTCGCAACCTTGTTGCCTCTCCCAGTCACCTGCATTTGAAATGATCATGTGTCATGGTAGACTAGGATGTTTTTGGATTTGATGTCATCTCATCATGAGTGACTGCAAGCATAGATACACTAACAAACATGGCACGACGACGAACGGGATGAATGAAGGGAGCACATGCAGAAGGATAGTTTCACTAACGGACAACGAATGATGCATGTGAAGAGATGTGCTCACGAACGGATGATCATGAAAAGATGTGTTCACGAACGGATGAACAGATGAACATGCACCTTTCGCAAATAGATGAGCTTGTAAGTAAGGAGAAATGTGCCAAAGCAACATCAAGTGAACCAATGACCATCAAAGAATCCACACACTTTTCCATGCGGAGGTGAAGTTTTGATACACCATGAAGGCATCCATCGCCCAGTAGCACTGCAGCTCGACATGCACTCCAGTAGCAGCACGAATGTACCAGCATTGTCATGTTGAGTCATGTCATGAGTCATGTTGTCCACATCTCCACTGTGGGCCATGTTGTCAAATCAATGTAATGTAACGTGGAAGTCCAAGAGACCCACTTGTTGTACAAAGAGTCATGTAAAGTTGAAAAGTCATGGAAGTCAAACAGTCATGAAGGTAGTCGAACAGCCACAAGGGTCAGTTTCACCCTTGACTATAAATACCCCCTCATGTGTAAATGGAAGAGAATTTTCACCTCATCTCCTCCCACATAGCCAAGAGAGTATGTATTCTTTTATTTGAGGAGTAAGTAGTACACTCGGGGTTAGTGATGTATGGTGTAACGATGTGTCTTGGAACTTTCACTTAATTCAGAAGCCTGCTAATAGGCCAACACGTTTTAACACATGTATTGTAATTGTTGTAAGATTAACCTTGAAACTTGTAATGCATGTTGCTTTAACCTATGTTGAACACTTTTACTATTTCACTTGTTGTAATACATAATATGTTAATGGAAATGTTTTGTATATGATGTTAATGTTGTCTTGCCCGTGGTGGCTATCTCCCCGGACATCAAATAAACCTTTCATGTAAAGCTTGTTGTAACAACCGTTGCACTTGTGCATACTCATCCGTTGAGTCTTGTGCGTGTTATCTTACCTTGTGTGTTGTGACTGCCACATCCGTGTGGATTGCTCCTCCAGAAGTTGTGCACGTCCTGTTGTGTTGTGTGTTCCTAGTCGACTTGGGACTTCATCCCAACCAACTTGGGACTCACTCCCACCCTCTCCCCATACAATGAAAGAACCATTGACACAAGTACACTAACTTTCACCAAGCACGCGAACATAACTTCTCGAAGACAAAGCAGACCACTCTCCTGTGCTGACAAGCAAGAGTTGAGGCAAATCCTTAATACAATGGTAACCGGGCCATCATACCAAATGGGACTCCAACACCAAATTGTGTGAGGTCTAGTTGTGACTTCATACTTAGGTGATCCCCTGAATGTTGGTAGGTTGAGCGCCATCAATAGATACAGAAGAAAAAAATAAATAAATAAATCAACAGGCACCTTCAGATAAAGCAAGCAGGCTTGCAGATATCAAGGATATGTTTCATGATGAGAAACATCATTCAATTTGAACCTTGCATATATGAAGAAGCAGTGAAGGAACAAGTTTGGAGAGATGCCATGACAAAGGAATATCAGTCCATCATGAAAAATGATGTATGGGAGGTTGTTCTGAAACTTGCAGGGAAGCATTTTATGAATTCAAAATGGATATACAAAATTAAACATGCAAATGATAGTATTATTGAAAAGTTCAAAGCGAGGTCCATGGCTAGAAGATTCTCCTAGAAAGAGGGAGAAGATTGTGATGAGATATTTTCACATGTTTCGTGATACACTACCATCCAATCTATTATTTCTCTTGCTACTAATCAGGGTTGGTGACTTCATTAGATGGATGTGAAGACAGCTTTTCTTCATGGCATACTCATGGAAGAAGTTTACTTGGAGAAACCACAGGGCCTTGAGGAACATGACAGGGAAACCAATGTTTGCAGATTGAAAAATCCCTCTATGGATTGATTAAAGTCCCTAGGGCTTGGTATGCTTAGATTGATGGACACCTGATGAAGTTGGGATTCACCAAAAGGAATGTTGACCCCAACCTCTATTTAAAGGTTTTCCAATATATGCCTTTGATTTTGGTTTAATATGTTGATTACTTGTTCTTGACAAGAGCAGAGCCTCTGATCATCCAATGTAAGAGGGAGCTTGCATCCAAATTTGAGATGAAAGATCTTGGTTTGATGCAGTATTTATTGCGCTTAGAGGTGTGGCAAAGACTTTGAGAGATTTTCCTTAGATAAGGAAAATATGTTGTCAACACTTGCATATATTTTGGGATGGTGGATTGCAAATCCATGGCCACACTGCTGGAGGAAACTTCAACAAGTTATGTGGTGAAGCTACAGGACCAGATCTAGTGGATCCTTCTATGTACCAGTGGCTAATTGGGGCTTTCTAATACTTTTGGTCAACACAAGGCCATATATATTTTTTGATATTAACACCTTGAGCCATTTCATAGTGGAAACTTTTCATGTTCATTAGGTAGACGCAAAACATCTTTTGAGATATCAACATGGGACGGTCAATTATGGATTGAAATATGCCTATGGCGATGAACATATGCATATTGGGTTGGGAGTGTCACTGATAGGAAGAGCAAATCAGGGGTTGTTTTAGCCTGGGATCTTCCATGATTTCCTAAATGAGCAAGAAGCATAAATTTGTCTCTCTCAGTACAACCAAGGCAAAGTATATTGCACCTAGTATGGCTAGTTGTGAGGCAGTGTGGTTGTGGAATCTCTATGCATAGTTTGATAATCAAAGAAGGATCAAAATTTTAGAGAATCTAGTATTCCATGATAGGTTGAAGCACATCGAGATTAAGTACCACTATATCATAGATATGGTACATAAAGGAGCAGTGAGACTCCAACACATCTTAACAAATGAGAAGGTTGTTGACATTCTCATTAAGCCTTTTTAGAAAGTGAAGTTCTTATTCTTGAGAGAGTAGCTTGGAGTGTGAGAGAATGTATCCCTCCCTAAGAGAGAACATTATTGATCAAGAAAACTAATCATATGCTCTTCCCCCAGTCTTTCGACTAGCCATGGACTTGGTGGGAGGGATGAAAAAAATATCTCCTAGGTGTTAGGGTACTCCTTGGAGCCATGGACTTGGCTAAGTACATACCCTATTATGCATCCTACCCACAAGTCACCTTCGTTTCTTTATAGATCAAGGGCCATATTGAGATGGTTAAGATTTCCAGGATTACCACCCATCTGGCCAATGGGTGAGGAGACTTAGGTGTGTGTGATATTTACCAAGGTCAGACATGACTGTCATGGACTTGGTTGCGGAAAATTTATCTCCTTTAAGTGGTTGATATACGTGTTCTACCATTTGATCACTAAGGATCAAGTTGGGTGAGGATTAGTTAGTGGACATAGGGTGTGTGATAATTACCAAGGTCATTTATGACTACCATGGACTTGGTTGTGGTAAATTTATCTCCCATATTATCATTGTGGGTCATTCTTCCAAGATGAGATGAGATGATATTATATATATGATATATTCCTTCAGGTCATGGAGCTTAACCTACATACCATAGGGTGTGTGTTATCGTTACCAAGATCATATATGATTTCCATGGACTTGGTTGTGGTAAATTGATCTCCCCATATCGTTAGTTGTGGATCATTTTTCTTCTTCTATGGATTGATTCATCATTATTAAGCTAAGATGAGATGAGATGAGATTCTCTTATCTTGAGACATGTACATCTGAGATGAGACTTATGGTGCAACTGGAAATTCCTCCCTAGTTGAGAGGGAGTGTTCAAAATGGAAACTTAAGTGAGAATTTCATCATCAAAATGATTGAGAAAATTCATATTTTTGGGTTTGTCCAAGTTGGCCCTAATCATCATCAAGTCAACCCCACAAATGGAAATGGCACCTCAATACACATATAAATAGAACATCATTAAATTTGTTTGGAGCATCATATCACATCAATCAATTTGATCTGAAATTATAGGGATCTCTCACACATGTGAAGGAATCTGTGGAGAATCTCTTCTGCATTGACCACCTCTTTCTCTTTGCTTTAACTTTCGTTGACTTGGATATTTGACTTACGTTGATCGAGACTTTCTAATGTTATTTTGAACAAAATTTTGATTGTGCTTAGAGGTCAAATATTTGACCAAAATATTCTTTGTGTTGAAAAAATTTATGGCTTTATTTTCTAAGTTGACCATAGGATTTGATTGATATTTGGCCACATAGTTTGACATGGAATTTTACCAAAACGTTGTAAGAAAGTTTGACTCTATTTGACTGAGTTCTAATTGAGGAAATAAGGTTGAATATTCTTTTGTGTTGATCGAAGTTTTTTGGGATTTAATTGCAGGGTTAACTATTGACTTTGACCGAGTTTTACTATGGAATATATATGTCTAAATTCATCCCTTTGACCAAGTTGTTTACTAGATACAAATTATTGATCTTTGACTAGTGTTGACTTGATTTGACTCTCATTATCTTGGTATTCAAAAGTTTGACTTTGACTATTTTATGGATGTACTATTGGACTATGTATCTCAAACTGAACATTGATTGACTATGAAGAAGAAGAATTTATTATGGGATTTCCCCCTTGTGGGGTTTTTCCCTGGTATTTGACCAAAATATTTGTGTTTCAGTATGTTGGGCTATCTTCTATTGTGAATTATTGTTTATTTTTCTATCTATAATTGCTTAAGTATTATTGGGGTGAATGAGTTTTAAGTTATTATTGCAGCATAGAAAATGTGAAAAAATTAACAATTAGCTCCACCATCACCTTCTGGCCCTTGGCCAAATCATTTAGAATTCTAACCAGGTTGTTAAACTCTTGGGCTTCCCTATCTCCCATGGCTATCTCACCTTTTTTAGATTGTACTCATCCCTCTTCTTCTGCTTCTAGAAATTCTTCTTCCTCTTCTTCTGCTTTAGGAACTTTTTCTTCCTCCCAAGTAGGATTGGGTTCTCTTCCCCCGTAGCTCGTCTTATAGGTGATAAATCAGTGGTCTTCAATATTCATCAAACTACTTGTTATAATCTACCCTTTAAGCCACATAGTTATCCAAAACCATGCTTTGATACTACTATAAGATACCCCCCTTGGAATATCTCAAATTTTCCCACTAAAATTTTTTGTGTTTTACTGATTTTTCCACTGAGGTATTTCGTCAAACAGTTTTACATATGGTTGTAGGTGCATTTTGTAATTTATTTCAATCAAAGTTAACACAGTACCAAAAATACATTATGAAAATGCTTCAACCCAACAGTATACAATTTATATTAAACTTAGAAAGGGGTACATACCATTGATAGGAACTTGCCACAATGATATAAGAGAAAAACATATGACTAAATGGAAGCTCCTTTTGTCAAACAATTATATGGTAGGTGTACAACACCCATAAATTGCTCCACTTCAGGTCTGATATAACTTATTTTTCACAAAAAGCCTTCTAACTCATCCCAAAAGTAATATTATTAGGCCCCCTCATAACCCTATTACAATAACATGTATAGGCAACAAATAAGGGGACTCAACCCTCTTCCATATGGCAACTTGGCCCTCAAAATATAGGATATATTTCAACCTCATAGAGTGACTGTAACTCATTCCTCATAAAGACTGAACTCATCCCCTTTACAAATGACATACTCGGCCCCACATAACAGTATACTCGGCCATAAAACATTGTTGCAGAACTTGGCCTCCAGACAGTGGCTGAACTCAGCCCATTTGATGAAACTCAAACCCTATGCAAGACTCAACCTATTTGATGGTAAAAATTCGGCCAACAACAGATATAACTACACTCAGCCTCAATCTCTAGCAAACAATGATAACTCGGCCAGCAAAATAATGATTTTGATCTCCCATATAAATTCTTCTCAGTCTACAAGAATAGAAAAAGGAATACCAAAAGATGAAATATAAAATAAATTGATAACACCTCTAAAATTACTCTCTTCTTCTTCATCAACAATGAAGCTCAATGTCGAAATCTAAATGATTCCACTCTAACACTAGCTATGGTGTATAGTTTCAACACTGAAACCTGCAACAAGAATGAGGGTTTCTAAAAACTTTAGACTCTTTCTCAAGATCTCTCCAAAATTATTATTTTTAAGTGAGAAAATATAAGAATGAGGAGAGACTCCTCATTTCCCCTTTTTTATAACTCACTTGGATTTTTACTTTTTATTTTAATAGTCACTTTAGTGGGTTTTCTCACTTTATAATTTTAAGGTTATTTTTCTTTAGCCTAGGGCCCATGCCCCTTTTTCCCTATTTAGCTTTTATAATTTTTTCTCCTAGGTGAATTGTGTTCCCTTGATTATTTTTTTCTTGTCCTAGCCTACGGGAACTTAGTTAAGCTAGCAGAATATTCCCCTTATGTCTCCTAATAGGTTGGGGACATGATAGAGTGTTTGTATTTTTTATTATTTTTCGGCTTTTATGATGTATTATATACATATATACAAAAAATGATGCAGTTTGATAGCTTATGCAATGTGGTACAGTCCATTATTTGGCATCAGCCTAGTAAGGATTCCAATTGATGTGTATGAACTCATTTGTGGTTTTTGGAAACATATGGCACACCATGATGGGGACATGCCACATCTAGATGAATTTCCACATTCCTAAAGGGTGATGATTCTAAGAATCATTAGCGGAATTTTGAGGTCTAAAATGGACCTCCTAAGAAAAATGTACAACTAAAATAAAATTTATAAGAACCAATAGGATTTAAGATGATGATGTCAACCATGGGGGATGATTCACCATTTTTGGAGAAAAAAAGTAAAAATATTAAAAAAAATAGTAAAATAATAAAACTACTTTTTCAACTCATATTTTAAACTTATCTCCCTAAGCTTTTACTCAGATTTTGAGCGGGAGTACTCGTTGGATGTAAAATTTAATTCCTCATCCAAGGAGTACCCATGTTGCATACTTTTGATGAACCTTGCTACACAAAAAATGAGAAATACATGAAAAAACGTGATTGCAATCACGTTTTTCATGTATTTATTATTTTTCGTGTAGTAGAGTCCATCGAAAGTGTGCAACATGGGTACTACTTGGATGAGGAATCGAATTTTGCATCCAACGAGTGTTGCCAATTGAAAATTGAGTAAACCCATAATGAAATAAGTTGAAAAAATAGTTTTTTCTTTTTTCCCTCTAAAATTTGATGATGTAATCTAATCTTATTTTATTATTTCCACTATTATTTCACAATTTCATTAGGAGGCCCATTTTAGACCTCAAATTTCCCCTAACGATTCCACAACCATATCATTAGTAGGAACTACCCAAAGACATAAAAGATGAATGGTCTCATTATCTAAGAGAGATCCTTGATGATAAAAATTAAAACACAATGAAAATATAATACACTTGTCAATAAGGGATATTAGAGTGGAAAATTAGTTGTGAGTTTAGTAATAGAAATGCTAGACTTGGCATGATCCAAGGGTGGTACTTCACTAGATAACTTAGGAAATTCCCCCTAGTCTGAGTCAAGGTGTTTCTTTCAAGCTCCACCACTTTCAAATTTGAGAGAGTAAAGGAATCATGAGGCATAGTCTCCTTGGCTTATTGTGTAAATCAATGACTTACAAGATGGCATTTTCTAAAGGAAACTCAATATCAAGGGAGTCATGTTAAATGTATGGAGTGACGGCTCATGTGCAAAAAGTATGCTCATCATATTTCATATTAAGATGGAGTTTCTTACCAATGCCAATAGAGGATGGTGGGATTATTGTAGAGGTGATAATTCCCACAGTAGGTGGAATTATTCCCCCATGAAATTTACCTTCCAGAGGTTCCACCCAAGGAACAAAAGGTCCAATGGATCCAATGTGACTAAAGAGAACATGTTAATTGTGGAATTAGATGAATAAGGGTCAAATAGGTGAAGGGGAAATGTACCCATCACTGAATATTCTTTAAACATCCCCATGCCAACCCATTCAAATAATTCATAGGAATCTCCTACAAAATGAATTGACTAGCTCATGAAAATGCAAGTCGGGCTTCTAAAATGTCAACTAGTTGATAATTACATTATTACCCTGATGAGCGAACATCATGATGTGGAATACTCTGAAATAGTAGTTTTCATGGCATAGAACTAACTTTTCCCAAGCAAGAGATTGTAATATAATGGGGCATCAATGACTTCAACATTAATTGATATCATTTTACCCCCAAGCTTAATAGGAAAGGAAGGGAAAAAACCTTGAGGCTAGAAGTTGTGTCCATCAAAGGCCTTTAGCACAGATGTTAGTGGTGATAAGTTCAATGACCCAAGAGCTTCCTAACATTTCGATAACTTAATACAGGTAGATTCCCCTTTGTCTAAGATTGTATAATGAACATGTCTCCCAAACACATGTACCATTATCTACAACATATGATGTGGAAGACAACATTTCCATGATGTGGGATCGAACATGATGACATTTGAATTTGATAGATCTACTCCATGTTATAGATTTATTCAACAGTCTTGTAGTTATGATGCTCTGATATGACCTTGGGCAGTCCTTTCCCATTCAGACTTGATCATTTATTAAAAAATAATATTTTCAATTCCATATGTGACTTTGCCCTTATAAAAGCATGTGTACATGTGGGTACCATAATACCGAACCCACGTACATAATTTAAAATATGAGAAAAATAAAATGTTTCCGATTTCTCGTGTGGGATTTACGATTTTTACCGAAAGGCCATCTACAGGAGCCCGTGGCCTCACTAAATCAACTAATTTCTGGTGGTATTTATACACCTGTTGGGAAGGCCTAAAACATAGAAGGATATAGGATATCGACATTATAATCCCTTTGTCCCTAGATCAAGTCTGATTTTCCCTATGCCTCTTGCACTCCCAGTCATAGGAAACCCTTGTTTCCTTGCAGAGATGTTCATCTTCCATTATATGACATTCTTTTGCACATGTTGAGAGGTGATCTTTGATGCTTGGGTTGGGCGGATCCAAAGGAAGGTTTCGTTGGTGCCGTGGTCGAATTAGGTTGTATTCTTCCACTATTATTTTCTTATATCAATAAAGAAGCTCTGTCTTGTTCTCGAAATGTTGTGATCTCATGTTTTTTACAATTCATGTCTAATATATCATGATTTATATGTTGATTATTGATGATCTAACATGTTTATCATTCACTCTCTTTAAACTAATTGCTATGTATATGCTTCTTTGAATGGTTTTGCAAGTCTAGTCACTTTGGAAGAAGTAGAGGGTTTGGACCCTACGGGATTGACATCAAACGTAAGACCTATGGGTACTTTTCACAAACGCAACTTTAGTAGTTTTCATAATGTTCTTGCTTCAATGTATGCTTCTTTTTTATAGTCTGCCTTCAATCTATTGAGGTTTTCAACCCTTACCTTGGGGAAGTTTTTCCCGCAAACATCCACCAATGGAAGTTATGATTGCTTTATGTTACACAAGGAAACATTGAAAAACATCTAGAGTAGACAAGGCAGCGAGTTCTTGGGATAGATATCCAACAATGTTATAGTTGTGATCATACCTTACACCTGGGTTATGTATTTCCTTTTGAATTGTTCCCTTGGTAGGTCACATCATAATCCAAATGCTAGATTTTGAATGTGAAGGGTTCCATTGGGTTGAGAAGGGATCATGGGTTCTAAAGTGGAAGGACCACTCTACGATTCTCATAATTATGCACTCAACAGTGACATGGATCAATTGATCAACCATAAATATATCCTACATGGATAATGAGGTAGTATTTGGAATATTTCCCCCATCCTCTTTGGTGAGGAGGTGAAGGGTCCACAACCATATGTTATTGTTGGGCTAGAAATGGATTCGTCGAAACAGTAATTTTATGAGTAGTGTTTTGTTGTGATAAGTATACATTTTGTGGCATTCATGAGTAAGATTGTCCTCCCCCAAATATTGCAAGGAAAATTATTATTTTTCTCATTCTCTTTCATGCTACTCCTATAATTTTATTGGCTTTAAGGTGCCCCTTGTTCAGTGTTAGAAAGCTTATTGGACTTTTTTTCTTCTTCTTACCTCTAGGTTGTTGATGATTTTTCATGTGCATAGACAGCGTTTAATTCACGTTGGAGGCTTGACTAGGGGGACAAGAATTTTTGGTGGTAGAATAAGTGGTCAAGGCACTAGAAGCAATGTTCATTTAGCCCATTTAGTTGGCTTGTTGGCCTATGTTTCTTGAGGATATGGACCCCACCACACCATCAACATGGGATCATGGCTTGGGTTTTGAAACAAAATTCGATGATTGGGGGGCATTAGGGATAATTCAATATAGAGTTCCTACTTGAGAATAGATTAATTCAAGTTCATGGGAATCCATGATCACTCATTTCTCGATTTGGATCCTAACTTTCCTACATCTTTTCCAATGCTAGGAAAAGTGACTTGGTGAACCATTCACACACTAACTACTCATGGAACTTGGTTTTGAACAAACTTCATCTTCACTTATACTCATATATATTATTGGAGATGTTGGTGGTAGTGTTCTTATGGAATTTGTTGAGTATGCCCCTTCATGTTCCATACCTAATAGGTAATTGACAATGATTGACAAAAGTCTATGCTAAAGACATAACATTATTATAGGTGGAAATTTCAAGATTGATGTACCATTTGGCAGAAATATTGGTAAGAATCATCTAAAAAGGTTTCAATTTGATACTAACATGCATGAAGAATTTTGATGAGCACCATAATTGATAAGTGGTTATATGTGCTACAAGGTCCTCTCCAAGTTTACAATCAAATTTGGGATCTTAAAAGGTAATTTAAGTGATACCATAGGCCATGTAGGATTCTACTTGATGGGATAATTCATTAACTTTTACAGATCATGCTATGCAAATGGTTGCAATAAAGGTGAGTTGAACAATGTCTTAGGAGGAGGTGATTCCCCTTGCACCCCAAATGGATGTTGTGATCCTCCCATAGCATGGTTTCTAGAATTAGAATGGTTATTAGAGGAAGAAAGGTTATTGGAGGGGTTAGATCTAGCACCCATGGTGGAATCACAAGTTTATTTCCCCTAGGAGTTATACCAATATTGGAAAAGTGGCTCCAAAAAGGTTGCAGACCTCCAGGACCAAAGGGTGCACCAAGAGGGAAGCCTCCTGGACCAAAAGGTTAACTAAAGTAGTTGGTACCCCAAGGATAAAATGTGTTACTAGTGATGTTACTCCCATCCCCTTGGACATTCCAAAAGAATGAATGTTCCTTTCAAAAGGTGAGACCCTTAAGGTTTGAATTGCCTAAGGATATGTGAACCCACCAAAAAAATGTGTGCCACCAAATATGCTAGGGAATAACATGGCCCTAGTGTTAGTATTCCAACCAAAAGGGAACCAAACATTTGGCGTGAACAAGCCACCTATAGTTATACCATGACCAAGGGATGGACATATATACATAGATTTGGATGCAAGGTTTTAACCTCCTACAATTGACATGGGTATTCTGCTCATAGTGGAACTAGAGCCACCACTAGATGGAAATGGAGTGACTACAGTTGATGATGTGGAGGAACCTATGTTGGATGTAACAAATGGAGGAGAAAGATATCTTAGGTTAATCTGCCAAAAGGAGAAGATGGTATCAATAGGCATGGTGAAGAAAGGACCTATGGTAGTGGAAAAAGGCATGGAGGTTTTCTTGGGGGCATCTCTAGTGATATTCAGTGTGGAAACGCTAGGTTTTTTCATCTAGTGAACACCAACCACAATCGACTCTTGGTAAATACCATTTGGGTGGAAATATATAGTGAAATATATAGCCCCACCTTGAAATATGGATCATGGGGAAATGAGAATGATATAGTAGACATTCATCAAGCTCTTCATGGACTATGGGATTGACCTCCTAAGAACCAACCAAAGTGGACCCTAAGATAGGCAATTATGTGGTAGTAATGGGGTTGATCCTACATCTACAGATGGGTGGACCCTCCTCCTTTGGAGAAAGTCCCTTGAGATGATGAGAATTATGTGGATAAATCTTAGCCACAAAGTCCACAAATGATATATGTAAATAAAAAGAAATAACACCTAAGTCCAAGTAGACTCAACCAAATAGAACACACCTAGAAAATACAAGGAACAAGAAAGAAAACCAATGGATAAAATGGGTCTTCCTTTTGTTGGAGCTTGATTTATTAGGGTGTGACGCCTCACACCCTCTCCAAGTCATCTCAGGATGTGGAAGTGCTACCTATTTAGCCCCATGCAGAAATATTATGTTTAAATGTTATATTGTTTGTGTGCCCAAAAATACCAAATTTGTATCCCCTACGACTCCCAAAGCACTTATGCTCCACTCCATATAATTGATAGTGGGAACTGTGAGGCTCCCTCCTAAGGTCCTCTAACTAAAAACTAAATTTCTCTAATTTTAAACACAATAAAATGGGAAGTAACTTATTTATATCTAAACATTTATTTGATGATAATATACCATTAAAATTTATTTACCACAAATTAAATAAATAGGAATTTCATTGCAACCATTTACATAAGTAATCAATAAACGAATGAATACATGTTCCAATAGCTTAGTTGAGATGATCCTGAGCTCCTGACTCCATTGGAATTCTCTTCTTGACCGCCCGACTAGATTTTCCTCCCAGCCAACTAGGAAGTATTTCTTAGCCCAGGGAACCTCCACAAGTTCCCTAGCCCTCTGAGCCCAAGTCCAACCAGATGTAGTGTGTCCAAGTTAAACAAACACTCTCCTTCGCTCCCTTTTGTTTTCTCCACCTTCCTCCCAAAACAAAATCCTCAAAACAACCAAAACCAAGACCAAGGATCCCCCTCTCCTTTCGTTATCCTTCCTCTTTTATGTCTCTTCCTCCCATCCACCTCAACAACCTCTCATTAATGTCATGACTACCCCCTCATCCTTTCATTTGACTTTTCTTACCATATCTTCTCTCAAGTAAATTTGAGAGGACATTTTGGGGATAAGATATGGATATTTAATTTGGAAATTAATTGGGGAAGACCATATCTTCTCCCAAGTAAATTTGGGAGGACATTTTTGGCATAAGATATGGATATTTAATTTGGAAATTAATTGGGGAAGACCATATCTTCTCCCAAGTAAATTTGAGAGGACATTTTGGGGATAAGATATGGATATTAAATTTGGAGATTAATTGGGGAAGACCTATTGGGGCAAAGTGATTGCTTATCATTTAATTTTTCAACCCGGGGGTTTCGTAAACTTGTGAAGCATGCGTGCCTTTTATGTGCTAGAAATTGTCTTTCAGTTTAGATCAATCTAACTACAAAATAATGAAAACAAGTTCATCTAATCTATGAAATCAAATAATGAAAATGAAATTCAACTAACCTATGAAATCAAAAACAACTAATGTATTCTTAGTTACTCCAGCATTCAATTATGAAGTGTTACCTTCTTGAGATGATGTGTAAGCAACTATTTACACTTTAACTTCTAATGTCCTAGAAAAGCAAGTAAAGTGTGCAAAAAATACCTCAATAATTGTAAGTATTAAATATTCAATCATTCAATCTTGAAATATGATTAAATCAATTTCTTAAAATGATCCTTAGGAATATCAGTTAATGCAATTAAATGAGGATCTTAAAAGCAAATATAAAAGCATGAAAAAATAAAGCTCAATGATTACATAGGTTGAACATTCAATCACCCAATTTGAAGTCATCTTCTTGGCCTGATCCTTTATTCAATTATACAATGAGTTGATAGTTTGATCTAAGAAAGTAAATAACAGAACATGAAAGGAAACTAAATAACTATGAGCCCTTGCCTCAAACTTAATCCAATTAGAAAATACATAAATATTCCCTATTGAAATGTTTTTAGAAAAGCAAAGATTACACAGACATTCTAAAACTAATACTAACAAAGCAAATGAACTTTAATCTATAAAAGCAATTAAATCTCATAATCATTAGATGGCCATTCCAATGGTGTATGAGGATGGCAAGTGAAGAAGCTCCATATGCAAGCAAAACTAAATCTTCAAATCTCCAAGTATGAGCTCCAAATTCTCTATTAAAAACATGAGCATCTCTCCAACTTTACACATGCCTTTCAAACAAAAAGGCTCTCCTATTTATACAAAAACATAAGAAGCTACCCTATTTAATGAAGATCCACTAAAATCTCATATAGTTACAACCAAATAGTTCATAATGAGACACATATCCCCTAGGTGTCTCATAGAGTTCTAATCCAAATAAGAAATGATGAGACACCTCATAGAGTTACAATCCAAATAGGAAACATATCTTTCTTTGACCTTTATCCAAATCTCCTTTGAAGGGAATTCGAATTTGAACATTGGAGGCCAAATAGGGGTGCCTTGGAAGCTTCCAAATGACCTACACGTGTCAAGAAACTCAAGCCACATATATAGATACATGAAACCATGTTAATTTCCTAGTTTTTAATCATAAATTCACTTTAAACACATAAAATAAATAACTTTGGTAAATAAGGATCCTAACCCATATATTTATGAAAATGGTGGCTAATGAAAGGTTATATGGTTATGGAGTTGTGACATGTGAGTGAAATGGTGGAGATAAAGGTGAAAGTGGATGTCATTTTGAAGACATTTTGGAGGCCCAACAAGACCATATCTTCTCCCAAGTAGATTTGAGAGGACATTTTGGGGATATGGATATTTAATTTGGAATAATGGAAGGAAGCCATATCCTGTCCAAGATTAGATTTGAGAAGACAAGTTGGGAATTGAATAGTAACAATAATAAATTTTATATCAGTAAATAAAAATCACAGTTTCCCAAATGTAGGTATTTACCAATATTTGTTGATAATTATAAGTCAATATTTTCAAGTAATTTAAACACTAATAAAATTTGTAATAAGATTAAGCGGGGCATTACATACACCCCTCCTTCAGAAAACTTCGTCCCGAAGTTAGAGAAGTTAGAGTGAAAATATACAAGGAGTTCGAAAGTAGTTGGACAATAAGGCACAACCAAATAGAGAGAGAGTTATAGTAGTAAAATTTAATAATTCAGGCAATGATGCCACTTCCCATCAAGAGTCTCCAACTAATCTATATCCTCCTATCCTTGCTAACGTACTTCTGTTCCCACCCTATCCATCCTTCGTTGTTATATACTGTGGCATCGACTCTACCAATCTGACCATGGATAAAACCAATATGGTGGAAGCGTCGACTATATCGACCTAACTTCCCCAGAAGGCAACTAGAAATTGTCATCACACATCTAGGGGAGCATGTCAATCACTGTCTTCCCATGATTCCAGGTTTAAAGGTTACACAGTGGGAAATACCTCCACCCCTCCTTACAACTAGGGTCAACACCAACTGGAAATCGTCATCACACGTCTAGGGGAGCATGTCCATCACTGCCCTCCCACGATTCCAGGTTTGGAGGTTACATGGTGGGAAATACCTCCACCCCTCCTTACAACTAGGGTCAACACCCTAATATGGACCACACTACAGCGTTGGTTGGATACTTGTCATCGAATAATCCAGTCAGGTAGTCTTGTCACCTATCATTTACATTTTACCCATGTCATAAGAGTGCATATCAAGTAGATACCAAATGTAATAGAACAATGTACATCATACCTTTCCTCATTGGATGTCTCGACCTTCCCCAATGGAAGAGTAGATCTTGGTTATCATATAGTTATTTCCAATCTGCGAGTTAGTTCTCATCCATGCATATATATAACAACAAAATATATATAGATACGTGATCTTAAACATCATATTATTAAGTCTAGTATCCACATATCAATTTTGTAGTTCATACTAGAAATAAATCTTACATTAGATAAATCATATTTTTATTAAGTCATTTATTAGATAAATCATATCCACTTAAGCCATACATGAAACAACAATGACTCTAATAAGTCATGCACTAGATAAATCATAACCAAGTAAGTCATACATTAGGTCATACATCGAACATTTCAATCATCAATACCTAATCCATCTAATGATTTACATAAGTAGTTTCACTTATCCAACTAAATGCATCAATATTACATAGTGTTCATAAATAAATAACATGGAACTGCAATAGAGCCTTAGCATAGGTAGCTATCTAAGTCAAAATGGACATCATAAATGGTCAAAAGTGAGGGGTAATTGTGACATATAGTCTTTGCGTCCTCTCGGGTAGCAGATCTTGGGTTAGACTTGTCCCATTGTATCTTAACTTGGTCCACCAAGTGATGCCTGAGCTATCGAACCCTATGGTATAATATGCATATTGGTTTGATCATTATGGTTCCCACGTCTGAGACCTATACTTCCCTCCAGTCGAGTTTGTGGGATTCATCATAAACATAATGTTATAGGACAGATACATGAAAACATCATGAGCTTTATGCAGGGGGGGTGGTAGTACAAGACAATAGGACACTGGTCCAATTTTCTCTTTGATTCTAAATCGAGGTGGTAACTTCATACCTTTCTCAAACTGAATAGTGTTAGGAATAACTAAAAAATAAAAATAAATACTCGGTCCCCCTCTTTAAAATTTTGATCTGTACTATGTGCATCAACCTAACTCTTTTTCCTATCTTGTGCTTCCTTTAAACTTCGTTAAATCTATCTTACTTATTCCTCCTTTTTTTTAAACAATCCTATCGTGACTATTACTGTGTCTTCCATCCTTTCGTCGACTCAATGATGTCCTGCATGGCCTCCCATATAGAGCTTGATAAGGAGGCATCCTAATTGAATTGTGGTAATTGTTGTTATAGGAAAACTCTACCAATTATAAGTACCTTTCCTACCGAGTCTAATTATCCATGACATATATTATAGGCATATATTCTATAACCCGATTTACTCTTTCAGTCCTTCCATCTATTTATAGACAACATGCAGTGCTAAGGTTTAACTAAGTCCCCAACACTAACTGCAAACTTGTCTAAAATTTATATGAAAAGCGAGAGTCCCTATCAAAATGATCTTTGTGGGTAACCCATGTAGCTAGATAACTTCACCTATAAATACTCAAGCCAAAATGGGAGCAGTCTCTTAGACAAGGTAGTTAGCCACCTAGAGATATCAAATACATGGTCAAAATGTTAAGGTTGTTTATCCAAGGCTAATTTCTTTAGGAGGTTAATTTTCTGATGGGCCGAATTATAGGTTCCAACAGTGCTTTTTTTCTATGTATTTTGTTTTTTCTCAATGGGTCTAGGCCCAGATTTTCTCGATGATTTTAATGAAGGAAAATTGTTATGGATGTATACTTACTGTTGTGATGTGAATGATCTCTCTAATTTTATTTTTCCACTGCAAATATTATATTTCAAAAGTTAAATACCAGTGATTTTATTTTCACAGCAATTCAGAATTCTATTTAATAATTTTCTGGAAATAAAAATTGTTTAGGTATAAATAAATTTTGACTGCTATTCAAAATTTAACAACTGCAACATAGACGAGAGGCATCTAAGGCTAACTATCCATGGATCATCATAGGGTTGTTGGTTGGCAAGCTGAAACAATAGGAGAAAAATTATCTCCTAGGGGTTACCCACTTCAAGGAGAAAAATTCAAAGATCTTTCCAACAACTATCTAGACACCTTCTATTTTTTCCCATGGATGTTTTTACGAAGAAGTTTTGTCCTTGCAGAGAACTCAAGACAAACAGCATAACTTTATTAATCAATGGCAAGTCGCTTATTTTGGTCTCATCGATCATAATATTTTTATTACGAGAGACTACTCTTCAACTTCATGCTACCATCAAGTCCTCCTATGACCTTGTTTCTGAGTTTCATGATGCCCCAAAATCAGTAAAATACATGGAAGGTAGTGGAAGAGTGGCCATAGAAAAGTGATGCCAATGGCATCTCCAAGCAACCTCAATAACCATAACTTTATACTTTCACACCTAGATTATTGGAAGTTCAAAACAATTTGCAATAAAACTACTACTACAGGTCGTTTAAACTCAGATTCTCTTAATGTCGAGACTCAAAAATTTTAACCTTATATTTCTTACAAAGCATAACATACTTACAAAATTTACCTCTCAGATTTGATGCTCATCACAGGAACAAATGTTCAGCTACCAAGAGTGTTTTCTTCAGCTCTGTAGTTATATGAAATTAACAATGGAAAACTGATCGGAGTTCAAATAGGTTGGAGGTCGGGACCAACTTCTTTTCTGGTTAGTTGGGGGTCGGGACCGAATAACTCATATAACATCTCAAAACAAATAAAGGGGCCCAACTAAGGGTCGAGGCCGACCGGCTCTGTCATAAACTCAAAGTATGAGTCTCTGACTGGGTCCTATTCGGAGGTCAGAACTTCATTTCAAGCCCGACGGTCTGACCATGCCAACTTCAATCCAAGCTCGACGGTTTAACCTTTTATGTGCCAATCTGCCAAGCACCATTCAACACGCTTTTAAGAGTGATATTCCCAATTAATCCGTAAAGCATGGATGCCTTATCTACTCAAAAGTTGGGTGCTTTCCTAAAAAAAAATTATCATTAAGATTTGAATAGCGAGAACACTGATCTTTTAAACATTACTAAGGTGTTGGATTCAAATCTAGAGATTCCATTGGCGTATGGATCGATTTCACTTGACATACAAGCTTCCTCACGTTGCCTCTTCAATTTTCAACACACAGACTAATAATCAACAAATTCACCAATGAAACCAGATTTCATTAGCTTGACATAAATTGCCCACACCATATCATCATGATTTCCACACAGTCAATCCATTTGCACCGAGTGCTACCTCAATTTGTACATATTGAACTCCTTTTCTATCGAAGCAAACTATCAACCAACAATGTCACAAAAGACACCCCCAATTCTCTCTAGATTGACCACGTCTTAGTCATTAAACAATCTGGCATATTCGATGACAACTAAAAGTGTCAACTCCACTCCATACAAGAATCTGGTATTTTCAATGACAACTAAAAGTGTCAGCGTCACTCCATACAACAATCTAGTATATTCAATGACAACTAAAAGTGTCAGCTTCACTCCATACAGAGCAGTAACAGTAAGCCATCTTTAATGCATTCAATAAGGATTACTAATTCCTATACCCCACTAATTACTGGGAATTCTTGTTCTAGTATCAATTTCCTACATTCATAGTCTCATCACATAATCCTATGTAATTTCTAAGCTTCTCAACATTAACTCAATCAATTCACTATGACTCTCATGCAAAGACATTCACCCATCATATGAAGAATATATGAAGATGAACACAACCAAAGTACATATACAAATGCATTTCATCCACCAAATTCAAATATACATGATACTTGGCCTAATTTACAACATGGGCACGCAGCCCTAGCATTTCTCTCCCCACTCTACACCCTCTCCCTGAATGCCTCTTAGGCTAACAATTTGTTAAAAAGGACTCTGAAACAAATTCTATTTTAAATCCACTCAACTAACAATTCCTAAGAATCTTCTAGATCCACAAAAACCTCAAGAGATCACCTTAGGATCTCTCCAATCCCTCACAACTCTCAACATCTACTCTTAGAAGCAGATCTGATTACAATCATTTAACTAATACATATAGGCATTCTAGAATTCTTAAGAAACATAGGAATTTTTACAAATCAAACAATTAAACTTTAATTAGGGAACCAACTCTTTTGGTAAATTAAAACCCCTTAGGTCTAGTCAAATGAATGACTTTGAAAGTAAGATGCTCCTGCATCACAAAGAAGTCTCTAATTGCAATTACATCTAAACCTGAAAAAGTACAGTTTATTTGGAAGACTTGCACGTGGAATACAAGAGATCTAGGACAGTGAAGAAGCTAAGAAAACTATGGGAGGAATGAGTCATAAGGACATTTGAGAATCCTTCTCCAAAAAAAAATGATATTTTCAAATGGTATAGCCCACAGTTACAAATACCAATTTTATTAAATTTATATTCCCTAGTACATATATCAGAAAATGAGATGAAGTCACAGCAAATATTTTTGGAATACTAACACTGCATATTTAACATGTTATCAAGGATGATTTCTTCCTCAGAAGTATCTTTTACAAATCAAGAAATAATGTGGTTTTTAACACACAAGGGGGACCGCATAGGGATTTTCTTTTAAGTGGATTTTAAGGAAACTAGGGTCTAGTAACATATGTCTATTGTTGAATCAGTGCAAATCCTAGCATATTGTAAGACATGTCAACTAAACTGGGCTGGTGTTTCAGTTTTGAACTGCTATGGATAATGCTTGATGTCTCTATTTTTGATCTGTGACATAAATCCACTCCATTTTTTACCTAAATTTGATTCATAACACAATAAAGAGCTCTTCAAAAGTTCCTAAATTGCACGTTTTTTTTTTTTTTTTTATCATTGAAGCTGTAACATATTTGAACAATTATTGTGTGATACTTCATGAATAAAATCATCATATAACCCAGCTCATTTTACTGTTGGTGCGCATGCACAAACTTTTGGTTATTCTGGCTGACATTTGGGAACATTTATGCATTGTCAAATTTGGGAGAAACAGATCGATGCTATAACTAAGTGAATTACGTGAAGTAAGTGGTGCGACTAGTATTATTTGGAGGACAAAGTTGATTTTGTGACATAGTTGACTAGCGGTGGAAATCGAATGTATAGAATGGATTTCAGTTTTATGCTTCTATAATCCTCATGGAGATAATGTTGGCAATGTTGATTTTGAAAAAGCTGTTGTTATTTAAATTTTATCCCCTTTCCATTTTGGGTTGCATACAGCAAATTACTCTTTCTGATTTAGAAATTCAAGTGTACAAAATATGTGCTAGAAATGAATGGATGTTCAATGTACTGATTAGGGCAGCATTCCAATGTGATTGCAAAGGATATCTCCAGCTCTGCTTGGCAACATGCTCAGTCTGAATTTGATAATGAAACTAGCAGTACCATTTGCACTCGGTGCCATTTTGATAGACGCACCCTTACATAGTATATATATGTGAGCAAAATTATTATATTTTGTCTTTAACGGTTTGGAATCATGGTTTGTAATCCTAAAAATAATTTTTTTTATTATAAATTAATTATTTACATATTTTTTTTTTAAATTCCGGTTTGATCCAGTTCCAGTTCGAATCCCGGTTCTCAGCCTCAAATGCAATCTACACCTACTAGAATTTACTATATGGATGAAGGTTTCATGTCTAATTTTTCTTGAGTTTCTCAAATTGGAAGTCAATTCATGCTTAAAATATATCCATAAGCTAAATCGACGCTGGAAAAGGGTAAGCGATATTCTCCTTTTAACATACTTCTAGTCATTCATTCGCTGGGATATCTTATGTGGTTTAAGTTTGGTTTAATAGTGGCAAAATCAATTTGATCTTTTGACACAATCATTGGTTATAAATAGGATGTCCTAAAGGGCTTGATAACAGAATTAAAACTCCGTGCTAGAGCTCATACGGCCCTAATAAAAACATAATAACAAAATTAAAACTCCATGGAAATGCCGCCATTGCAGTTGGGTCTATCCAGTAATGAATTCTAGAGTGGAGCTCATACAGAAACACAAAGAGCATTGCCGAAAAGTGAATAACATCCAAGCATTCTTTGAGAAGGGCTTTCCCATAGAGCATAAATTTCAGGAAGGTTCTAAAAGCATAATTGTTTTGGACAAAGAACGTGAAGTAATCGATTACGAAAAGAAAGACATTGAACTAGTAAAAGATGAGAAGGTGATCCAGACCATGACAGAGATTAATGAGAATCAGACAAGTGTCTCTGAAACTATCATACAGAGTTCACAGGATGGATTTGTAAATGCGCAAGATGAGGCACGACTGTCAGATCACTGTTCAATGACTCCTGAGAACAGTACATCTATAGGAAAGGTAGAAGAGATTGTCAGGGTTCCGAAGGAGCAGCAATCACATGACTTACTTTGTCCGGTTTGTGGCTCATGCTTCACTAAGCGTGTTATTTTACGCAAAAGGAGCGCACAGTTTCAGTGGACAGATGGGTACATACTACAGACACCTGATGATGATGCACAAGCTGCTCTTTTAGAAGGTGGACAACATATAACTCAAGATGGGAATGACCAACCAGAAACCTCACAGGAGGACAGCGATGAAACTGAAGCTTATGGATGCTTGGCGTGCTTTGCAGTTTTCTTTCGAAGAGTGGTTGGGATCTTTACGGACACTGATAACAGTGGTATAATATCATATGAAAAGCTGAAAGCAGGTCTTCATAAGCTCAGTTCCCATATGGATGAATCAGAAGTGCAGACATTAATGGAGGTTGCGGATGCTGATGGAAATGGCACGCTAGATTATCGAGAATTTGTTGCGGCTTCGCTTCATATGCAGAGCATAGACAACAATGAATACTTGCGTAAGGCATTTCTGTACTTTGACAAAGATGGCAGTGGTTACATTGAAATCGAGGAGTTTAGAGAAGCCTTAGCTGATGACTTTGGTCCAGATGACATAGATGTGGTGAACAACATTTTTAATGAGGTGGATGCAGACAAGGATGGAAAACTGTGAGGATGAATTTCTGAGATTTGACCTGGAGTATCAACAGATTGTTGTTTTGGCAACAAACAAAAAAAACATGATATTAAAGGCAACAGGACTTGCAATGTAAGTCTCCATAAAACATTCACAGATGCCATAAACATAATTTAGAGTTCAGTTAGCGCAAAAATAGACTTGTACAGAACTTGTGAAGAAATCCACCCGACAGGGGCCACAACAGAGACGTTAGACCGGGGTACAATAAGCCCACTTGAGGGGAGCGCGAGAACAAGAAACAATAAACAAGAAATGAAATCAGCACCGACATGGATTCACTGCTGAGAGGAGAGATATGGGCCGACCACAGCTGACACTAACAAAGAATCCGCCCCAAAAAGCCCTAGTTGCAGAAATGCAGACAATATGAATCTGCCCAAAGAAGGCGTGAGAATGCAAGAATTTTGTTTCTGTCAATAAGCAGAGCAGAACCCATAAAAAAAAAAATGCTATCTTCTGCGATTTTTCCATAGACGCTGAAGAATAGAATCTCTAACGAAAACACAATTGCCCAGGCAGCAAGTAAATCTGGACATCTCAGTCAGACAGAGCCACCCACTGTTTTAAGTAAAATACGTTACAGACACAGACAAGTGTGATATTTAGGGGCAGCCATGCCTACATATAAGGCTGCAGACTATTATGCTTACAAAAGACCCCATCTGGAAGAATATCTCTGGGAATAGAAATAGACGAGACTATTCAAATCAGTAGAGCAGAACAGTGGGTCTATTTCATTTAAATTTATGGTCAATGTTATTTAATAATTATATAATTCAATTTATTTTGGTTTTTAATATAATTAAATTTGTTTGCAAAAAAAAAAAAATTCTTATAGTAGGTACGCTTCAAGTTCTAGATTTTGAACTTAAGCTCTGATACCACGTGCAAGGCTCCTTCCTAGGTCCTCTAACTAAAAACTAAATTTCTCTGATTTTAAACACAATAAAATAGGAAGTGACTTATTTATATTTAAACATTTATTTGATGATAATATACCATTAAAATTTATTCACCACAAATTAAATAAGTAAGAATTTCATTGCAACCATTTACATAAGTAATCAATAAACGGAGGAATACATGTTCCAATAGCTTAGTTGAGATGCTCTTGAACTCTTGACTCCATTGGGATGCTCCTCTTGACCGCCCGACTAGATTTGTCTCCCAGCCAACTAGGAAGTATTTCTTAGCCTATGGAAACTCCATAGGTTCTCTAGCCCTCGAAGCCCAAGTCCAACTACATGTAGTATGTCCAAGTTAAACAAACATTCTCCTTCTCTCTCTTCTCTTTTCTCCACCTTTCTCCCAAAACAAAATCGTCAAAACCACAACCAAATTCAAGACCAAGACCAACGATCCCCCTCTCCTCTCATCATCCTTCCTTGTTTATGCCTCTTCCTCTCATCCACCTCAACCACCTCTCATTAATGTCATGACTACCCCCTCATCCTTTCATTTGACTTTTCTTACCATATCTTCTCCCAAGTAAATTTGAGAGGACATTTTGGAGATAAGTTATAGATATTTAATTTGGAAATTAATGGGGAAACTATATCTTCTCCCAAGTAAATTTGAGAGGACATTTTGGGGATAAGATATGGATATTTAATTTGTAAATTAATTGGGAAAGACCATATCTTCTCCCAAGTAAATTTGAAAGGACATTTTGAGGATACTATATGGATATTAAATTTGGAGATTAATTGGGGAAGACCATATCTTCTCCCAGGTAGATTTGAGAGGACATTTTGGGGATAAGATATGGATATTAAATTTGGAGATTAATTGGGGAAGACCATATCTTCTCCCAAGTAGATTTGAGATGACATTTTGGAGATGTGGATATTTAGTTTGGAATAATGGAAGGAGACTATATCCTATCCAAGATTAAATTTGAGAAGACAAGTTGGGAATTGAATAGTAACAATAATAAAACTTATATCAGTAAATAAAAATTACAATTTCCCAAATGTAGGTATTTACCAATATTTGTTGATAATTATAAGTCAATATTTTCAAGTAATTTAAACACTAATAAAATTTGCATGATAAGATTAAGCGGGGCATTACAAGAACCATGGTTTTATCATAATTTTCTTTGCATGATGTGGTGGCCCAGTATAACTTAGCTCTCGACGCCTAACCCTAAGTGCTATGAGACTTTAGCTATGATCATGCCCTTTGACTATGTCTAGGTTTGGGTTTGTGCAAGTGCTTTCCACTACACCCATTAACTTTGAACTATATTTCGATGTACTTTTCCTCCATATTCCAAAAACATTTAACACTGTGAGACTTTACAAAACAGTGTCTTGGCACAAATCCCAAGACATATGTAGCTACCACATCATGCCATTGTCCACCAATCAACACATTTCACGTATCTTTGTGCCACGTGCTCTGCCATGTCACGTGTCATGTATCATATTTTTCCACATGTCATGTCATTAAGATGCCACATGTCACCAGCCAAATGTTCACTTGGCCTATCAAAAGTGTTGAAACCACCTGCAATGTGTCATCACCTTCGTTTGTCACGCCAACTACCTCTGCCACTAAGAATCTGCATGGAATTTCCATGTCATACTAACCTGATGCTTTATTATCCTAGTCTGACTAAGCTACATTGATCATGTCGCTATATAATTAATTAGCACTAAACTTTATCAATTAATATTATGTTTTAGTGACCATGATTTGGTGCCACCAGGCTCACAATAAATCAGCATTTCCCTATTATAAAAAAAAATTAGCCTTTTTAAAAATTCAATTCCAAACAAAGTTGTGGGAAATTTCCATTGGTCCATACCGAGTCGAGAGTCACCGAATGATACCAGGTTGGGTTCCATTGATCCATACCAGACCTCACTCATAACTTATTGGTCCACTCCTACTATGCAATCCCCATGCCTCTTTCCATGGTACCATACACCCCAGTATCATGCTCCACAGTATCCCTTTCCCCTAGTACTACATTTCTTTCTATATTACATTCTTGGGCTAGTAGGCTTAAAACCAAGGGAAATTTTAGGGGCTAATATTCGCAAGTGGGTTAATTTTTCATCATTAAAAAATAAAGATTCGTCAATTTCAATTTTTTTTTAAAGATGAATCGCCCAAGTTCTATAGTGTAAAATTATTTCACCTTAAAGATCGCCAAAATTATATAAATACTATATATAAAATCATTATAAATTTGATATTTTTACAAATATACCACCAAATATTTTATAGTTTACATATTAGAGGCTAGTAACATTCGCCGAGGCTTCGAAACTTTAAGATAAATTTTTGTCCTTAAAATTTTCCCTGCTTAAAACATTGGTTAAACATTAAATAACACATTGATTAATGAGATAATTATAGATATTATTAGCTAATCCTACGCATAGCATTCAACATAATTTTATGGAGAAATGTGTTATCTCAAGGACTAATAATTTCATTAATTCAAAAAAAAAAAATACTAAATATTAAACTACCATCACTTCCACTACGTGAGTTGCAATCTGGTTTAACTTATTCGGAGGGTTGTGGTTACCATACTCACCATGCATGAACACACAAATTTTCATAATTAAACAATAAGAGTTACATTCTATCAAAAATTGCTAATCCTCTTAACCATTTGAGCTACAATATTTAGAACTCATTCCTTTCAAATAAGAGAGCATAAACAAACAATTCCTCATATCAATCATGAACTAAATATTGACCAACACACTCTAGACATTAATTAAAATCATAGAGACACACAAGAACTCATACGAATCATAAGCATAACATTGAATATCACAGTTCATAAATTAGAAATACACACGAAATATACTTATATTTGTGTCTTAAATTGATTGATAACTGAAACTCAACCATACGCCAGCTACATCGTAGCTTTCTTACAACTAACCACCCCCAAGCAGGATCCAATGTCTAGGGAATGCTTGCTCAAGAAATTCACACCAAAGGCTTGGTCTAGGTGATTTATCGATGCTCTCTAACAACAAGCACCAAGGTGGTTTATTAGTTGTACCTATAGCAAGCATCAGTGTGGTTTATCAGTTGTTCTTAGTAGTAAGCACCACAGTGACTCACGCTTCCTCTGAGTTCATTCACATGGATTCACCCAAGGTTCATATGGGGTATTGCTCAGTCTGAAGAGTTGGGATCTATTGTTCAGGTAGTTTATCAGTTATCTTTTCATAGCAAGCACCACAAGCGTCTAGTGCTCGTTATTCAGGTGGTTTATCAACTACTTAGCAAGCACCATAGTGACCTAGAATTCCCTGTCCAGGTGTTTTACAAGCTATACATAAAGTAGCATAGTGATTTAGTCATCCATTGAGCCTACCACTAACCACACAGACTTTGAAAACACGGTCCAATGGCCTCACATATTCACATGGATTTCACCCAATTCATGGGAGTTTAACTCTTGTACAAGGATTTGTATACAATCTCAAATTCCACTCTTCCTTGTGCTACCAATATCCAACCACATCCACACACTCCAACAATCAATAGCACGCTCCCCTAGAAATTATACCAAGAACGCCAACATAAAAAATATCAAACCCCAAGAGAGAGGGAACCTGTTCTTTTCAGCTATGCGCTCGTAGCCTTCTTCTCAATTTTCTTCCTTATGTCCCACTATGTATCTAAGAGGCCACAATCCTATCTCCTCGATGTATGAGGGGTATGGACATCGTCCTCTACCCCACCACCCCAATCACATCTCATAAATTCAATTGCCAACCACTAGCTCACTTGAGTCTGCAAATGGTAGTTCAGCATTTAAGTTTGGGCTAGGTTCATGGAATTTCAATCAAACAAGTAAGTTCCCTCATACATTGGAACCCATAAGGTTCTCCCCTCCTTAAGTTGACCATCACAAAAATTAAATTTAAGTGTTTATAACATATTGTACCAGACAACCATGGCCTTTTTCCCACACTAGCATTTCAATTACATTACACAAATAGGAGTAAATGTGAGGGATCTTACAAACCATACCCCCTTAAAGGAACATCGTCCTCGATATTCTATAAACAAAAAACAAAAAAACAAAAATTAGCTTTATAATTAACATCTATGACATCAGTCTATACATTAAATAAAAAATTGTAGAGCTCCCTCATTTGGCCTTGAAATCCCCAAGTAGCTTCATTGGATCCAAATTGCTTCCATTTCACCCTGACCTACTTTTCTCTTGTCCATGATGCACATTGGTTTGGGTTGGAATTCTCCCTATTATTCCACATGTATCACAGACCAATCAATCACATGATTAGTTTCACATACATACTTTTTAAGAAAGAAAAAAAAATATGAAATACATCATGTGATTTCACTATGGGTGGTAAGGCCATTTTATACGATATTGGTCCCACTCTTTCAAAAATCTAAAGTGTTCCACAAAATCTAGGTTCTAATTTAGCACATGATCCCACTTTTAATGAGCTCTTCCTTGGTATGATGCCGAGATATACATGCTCTCCCACTTGGAATTCTTTTTGTAGTCTCTATTGGTGTGCATAACTATTTTCTCTATCCTAGGCTACTCTCAATTCCTACCTGATAATAATCACTTCTTGCTCCCTTTCTTTCAGTATGTCAAGTCCAAGTATCACTCTTTTCACTGGGTCATCCCAACTAACGGGTGTATTGCATTTTCTACTACATAGTGCCTCAAAATGACTCATTGTTAGTGATTCTTGGTACCCGTTGTATGAAAATTCAACTAATGGTAGGAATTTTTCCCGCCTCTTTGGCTAATACATGACATACATCCCCAGAATGTCTTCTAGGATTATTTTTACCCTTTCAGTTTCACCATCTATCTGAGGATGATAGATTGTGCTAAAATCTAGTTGAGTCCCAAATCCAACAAATAATTCTTTCCAAAAATTTGAAGTGAACTTGGCATCCTGATCTAAAATTATATTCTTGGGTATGCCATGTAATATGAATATTTATTTCATAAAAATATGAGCTATGTCAATAGCTTTGTGGGTGGACTTAACAACTATAAAATGAGTTGCCTTGCTCAATTTGTCCACTACCACCATAATGACATCAAGTTGTTTGGATGTTTTTTATAATCTCGTGATGAATTCCATGGATATGAATTCTCATTTCCATTTAGGGATTGGAATTAGTTGTAGTAATCCACTAGATGTATGCATTCTACTTTGACTTGTTGGCATTCCAAGCACCTAGCAATATATTCAACTATTTCCTTCTTCATTCTTAGCCAAAAATATAATTTATTTATAGTTGTTATCATTTTCTAGTAACTAGGATGACATGAGTAAGGACTTTTGTTAAGCTCATCCATTATGAGTTTCTTCAACTGAGTCACATAGGATACATACCATATGTCTTTGAATAGCAGCATACCATCATCAGTTAGCTTGCAATTCTTGCTTATTGGTCCATCTAGTTCATGTTGTAAACATTCCCTCACATACTGGAAATGTTCATCATGTAGCAATGCCTCTTCAATCCCTTCTTATGTGTCAATTTCACAAGTTCTCATGGCTATCAAGTGAGCTACTTGTATACTTCCACTAAGTGCATCTGTTGCCCGATTTTCCTTACCTTTAATATGTTTGATTTCAAAATTGAATTCATTAATTAAATCCAACCATTTAGCTTTCCTAGCATTTAGCCTAGGCTGATCAAACAAGTATCTCAACCTTCCATGATCTGACATCAACACAAACCTTCTCCCAAGCAAGTAGTGCATGCATGTTTGCTGCTAGCTCCAAGTCATGAGTAACATAGTTGCTCTCATGCTCATTTAGTTTCCTTGATTCGTAGTATATTCAAATGTCCTCTCTGTACAATGACTCCGCCTAATCCTTCCTTGCAGGCATATGTGCAAACTAAGAAATCCTTCTCTAGGTCCACTATTCTCATAATAGGTGCATGTGTGAGCAAGTGCTTAAGTTGCTCAAAGTTAGCTAAGCAATTTGATATCCATTGAAATTTCACTCATTTCTTTTTTAAAGTTGTAATTGGATTCCCAATATTTGAAAAATCTGAAATGAATCACCAGTAATATCCATCCAAACTCATGAAGGATCTGACGTTCATAATATTTCAAGGAGTGGACCTCTACATTATGGCCTTGATCTTTCTGATATCCACAATTATTCCTCCTTTTTAGATGAGATGTCCCAAATATTGTACTTTTGTTTGGAATAAATCACATTTTCTAAGTTTGGCATACAATTTATGTTCCCATAGTAATTGCAACACTCCCATGAGGTGCTCTTCATTTTATTCTCTAGTTTTTGAGTAAAAACCAAAATATCACACAGACTAGCACTAACTTGTCCATATATTGGTTGAGGACAATTATTATCAAGAACATGAATATGTTCGTGGCATTTAGCCCAAATGGTACCACTATGAACTTTTAATGCTCATATCTAGTCCCAAAAGTTTTCTTGTGAATGTCTTTGTCTTTAATTTTGACTTGATGATAACTAGATCTTATATCTATCTTGGAAAAAATTGTGGCTCCTCTTAGTTGATCAAATAGATAATTGATTTTGGGAAATGGGTATTTATTCTTCATTGTAGCTTTATGTAACTAAATGTAATCAATGCATAGCCATAGTGTGTCATCCTTCTTCTTTACAAATAGCGTTGGGGATCCCCAAGGTGATAAACTAGGTTTGATGCATCCTTTATCCAACATTTCTTTCAAATATAGTTTCAATTCCACCAACTCTAGTGTGCTCATGTGATATAGGGCTTTAGAAACTAGCACAGAACTAGGAACCAATTCAATGTAGAAATCAATTTCCTTCCTAGGTGGCAATCCCAACACTTCCTCCAGAAATACATCTCTATATTGTTTCAAAATGGAGTGATCTTCAATTATGAGCTTGATGTCGTTTGTTACAATGGTTACGTGGATCATAAATAGGTCACACCCTTTTTAGTTGCATTTCTTCGCTTGAAGCGTTGAAATTTACCTTACTAAGACAATCTTTCTTATTCTCTGCAATGTTTTTTCCTCTCATTCATCGTTGAGCCATTCCAGTGATTTACCATAACATACCACTTTTATCCTATGGGCTACCAGCCATTCCATGCCAATTAAAATATCATATCAACCCAATAGAAAAACAATAAGCATGTCGTTGTGGGCATGTCGCTTATTTCCAAGTGGCATGACTCCACCAAATCAGTCACTCTATTTTTTACTTGCATGGCTACCTAGACCAACCACGACTTTCCATGTGGTTTCTTCTGCAAAGTGTGTGTCTCTACAATTTTGACACTGGCATAACTTAAATTACAACCTGGATCAATTCAAATTGAAATAATATGGTTGGAAACCATGTCTTCCATTTCGATCACCGAGGCTTTATGATCTTCTTGTCTCTTGTTCAATTTTTCATAAATCTAAGTTATGCTTTGAGCCACATCACTTACTATTGTTGCCTCTTGGACATTGTAAAATTTCTTGTTGCTTTGTAGTTGGTGAGGGAAATCTTTAACATGTGATTCTCTCCACATCCCCAATGCTACAATGGATTTCTCATGGGTTCCTCTACCTCATCCCTTGTTGATTTAATAGGTCGATCTCTATTTGTAACAGGGAATTTCCATTGGAACTTGCCTGTAGCAGATATATTGAACTTGACATTTTCCCTATCTACTTGTAACCTAAGGTTTGTGGTCCCTTCCCTTTAAAGCTAGTTTTGTTTCTCTCCTTCCAATCTATTCTGAATTCAACCCTATGCTTGGACTAATCATAGCAATACTTTGCCTTCCTAATAGTGTCCTCCAATGTCTTCGGTTCATTGATTCCAATTTTGTCTTAGTAGGAATGTGGTAACCCATGGAGGCATCTCTGAATATTCACCTTGTCGTCCCCGATGTAGGGCACATACCTCAACAGTTCCAAAAATTTCTTGGTGTAGGCATCCAAGGTGAGTTTTCCCAGCTTATGCTCATGAAACTCTTTAATTTTGTTGTCATAGTATCTTTCAGATAGCTACTTTTCCCGAAAATATTTTTCCAAGTCAATCATTTTCTCTAATTCCTTTGACATTTCTAAGATCTTCCCACCATATGTTATATTTTCCTTTCAAGTTAAAAATGGTTACCCTAGCCTTCATATTTTTCAAAATAGTCGTAAACTCTGAAGTAGTTCTTTAAGCCCAAAGTCTAGGCTTCTTCTTCACTCTTCTAACTCTCTCCACCAAAGTAGAGGGATTTTATTTCTTTAATTATATTGGCTTGGTGGTGTCTTCTTCCACTGGTTGTGGAATTGGATAGTTGGTCATAGATACTTGTTTCTCTTTCCAAAGTGTTGAGTGGAATTCCTCCTCTCATTATGTCTTCACTTGTCTATTTGTGCCTCTTCTTGGACTTACTACCTTCTACCTTATTGGTTTAGAATTCATGCTTCCGGATTTCACGTGG
The DNA here is from genome assembly GCA_031772625.1 of Pinus tabuliformis. NCBI lineage: Eukaryota > Viridiplantae > Streptophyta > Pinopsida > Pinales > Pinaceae > Pinus > Pinus tabuliformis. Next base: position 311,193,987 of record CM062809.1, read on the forward strand.
AATTTGCTTGGATTTATGCCTTTCGAAATAACTAGCACCTGATTCATGTTGCTCTTGTATTTGCAGATTTCAAAATTTTTGCAATATCATTGCATTCACCTCTTCTTTCCTTTTTTGAGCTCTAAAAATCTTTTCATTGTTATCCTTGTAGCTCCTCAGTTCAGCTCTCAAGCTTTTGAGGGTATCCATCCAATCAAGGGAATTTTCTTATGACCTTTATCCAACTAAATCTTCTTCCTAGTTAGAATGGGTTCTGTCCATGTTGTATTGTATCATTATGTTGCTCATTCCACTATTTTATGTTATAGATTGTGTCTTGTTTTATGTTGTCACACACACACACACACACACACACTATTGTTAGCTAAATCAAGCATAATCATAGACTTGGCATATTAGTAGCAAGCATGTTGACGTGAAGTGGTTCACACAACCAAAACCCATCTTAGTTACATATTTCCATTTAAAATATAAAAAACACAAATAAGAATTCCATCTCAGTTAGCAATCACATCAACTACATATTTACATCAACATTTATATAACAATTTAATTTACTCATCCATATAAAAGTGAATCACTTCTTGCCTTCTAGCCACTTTCCTTAGCATGTATGAGAAAGGAATAAAGAAACAAAGAAAACCTAATTCATTCATTTTTCATTACCACCTTAGCTTTATTTTTCTTCTTCACCTTCACCTTTTATAGAATTTTTAGGGTATCGTAGAGAAGCTTTTTATGGAATAAAGGATGTTAACCATTCTTGCATAATTCCTTTCATTATTATCCTTACTTCTTGTTGATTATTCTATAAGTTTAGCTCTTCTCCACTAATTTTGTGTTTATTTATTTTGCAACTTTAAAAGGTGAAGAAAGCTCAAACTTAAAGGATCAATTGCAAGTTCTATAGAGATCTAAATTGCCTCCAATGGTTTTTACTCGTGCAGATTGAGTGGAGGAATATGGCAAAAAAACTTCATTTTATGGCAACTAAGCTCTCAATTTCAATGAGGTGAGTTTGGAGGAAAACATCTAATCGGTCAAATCGAACCAAATCAACCATGTAGTGGTCCCAAATGTGGGGTTATGAGTCTCCATTTTGTGTCTTTTACTCCCAACTTGATTCTGAATCAATGGGTAAATTGCATAAATGTCTAAGATTTCTTTATTGTGCGTAAACTTGGTTATTTGTAACTTCTAAACCTCAATTTTTGGGTAAATTTTATATATTTTCATTTTCAACATTTTTTTCCTACAGAAAATACACGTCCAAAATGGGTGTAAAATGGTACTAGAAAGGATACACAAGTACTAGATTTGTTGGGTATATCTACCCTAAATTTAAGCACTTTCATGGATTCATTCATGAGTTTCCACCGGTGGTTTACCTCTTTCCCCATGATTTATTGTTATGGTTTTCTTGTTAGGAAAGAAGACAAAACTCAGTGATAAATCTATATCTCTATTATACTCACTACTAGTTGAAACTTTTTAATCATCCTAAGTTTTCTTGTAAATCTTCACGACACATTACTTTCATGTTTTTTAATGTTTATCATTTATGTTCTTTTCCTTTGGATTTTGCAAACGAGCAAGTTTGGCATGCTAAAAGGTTTCTTGGTAACCCAAACTTTATAGTGTCTTAAGATACCCTCATGCCTTTCTCATTTTTCTTCTTGCATAACCTTAACATAAGCATAGGGAAATTTTCTTTTGACAATTTGGCATGGGTAGCATAGGAAGCATTATTGTTCTTACCATAGACTAGCTAGTTAGGATTTTTAAACAAGCATTGAATACAATGTCTAGATATCTATAATGCCATTAATATAATCATTTTGTTGTATTTAAAGATATTTTTCTTTTGCGCAGTAAATATTCTCATAAACATCCTTCTTAGTTTCTATTAAAATATGCCTAAAATTATTTACAACCATTAACTTGATGTCATATTTCTACAATTTTAATTCAAATTTATGTAGATCTCTTCTTTTCCCTAGGTTGTAGGAATTTGTGGTTATGTGGTCTGTGTCATATTTCTAAAATTTTAATTCAAAATTATGTAGATCTCTTCTTTTCCCTAGGTCATAGGAATATGTGGTTATGTAGCATGGAAAATAGTTCAAGCAACATAACATGGTTTGTCTTCAAAAGAAAAATTCAATATATTTATCTTAGTTTCTTGTGCAATAAATTTCTATATTATACCATAGTCTACACAACCCATCAAGCTACACCTCACAATACATTCTCATTACAATTTTGATAACTCCCACTCTTGTTGCACATTGCTAGCACAATGTGACTTTGAAAGCTCCAATGCTTAAGCTCTAATAGCCCCTATAACAAACTTCCATTGATTAACAGTGTTGAGGAGGCTCCTATTGTTAATTGATTCCGTCAAATATGTATTCTAGTCAACATGGCAATCATCTAGATTCTAATAGTGATAACAACTTCGTACTTCAAAATTTTGTTGCTCCTTGTAATCAACTAGTAGTAAAAGATAACAATCATTTTATTGGCAGTTATCAATGGTTAATTCTCATAAATAAATAATATTTAATTTGAAATTCAACTAAGAAGTTTTGTAGCATATTTATTTGGATTTAAACAATGAACATGTCAAATAATCAGGGAAAAACACCTTGTTACTCCATTTGAATGTCTGTGATTCTAGTATCATCCAATAGGTAGACACATATTGCCAAATTCTTCCTTCCACTCTTACCCTAAGTGAAACAATCTCGGCCATTTAGTTTCCTATCCCTTTAATTTTATTGCAAACTCCTTTAGTTTTCGATCCCCTCGTGCCTGGAACTCCAAGAACAACAATGCACAATAGGTTTCTCGCAAACTTTTCCAAACTCAACAAACTTCCCAATTTCTCAAGCAAAGATTGGACTTCCAACCCTCCCTTGATACTTCCTCCTTCCCCCTATTTATCACTCCCCATGCACTTCCTCCAAAGCCTCCTAATCTGATATCATTGTTAAGCTAACCACCTTACCCTTGAGGTCCTAGGTAATAAATTGTTAAGGTAAGAAAAGTCCTCAATCACATGTTGAACAATTAATACAATTGAGCTTTGCATTAATATCTTGTTTTTAAATATTGCAATTGTACAAAATAGTATTTCCATAACACCAATCAATTAAACAATTAATAAGCCTACTTAATAGTGAAATCATCACATAATCATACTAGTGCACATGCATCTCATATGGTTACATAGATAATATAAACATAATGTGTGCATGTATTGATAAAAGAGAGAAGTCATTGCTTCTAATGCACAATTCTCTTACGTTCATGCCCACACATGCTTGGTAATAATAATGCATTTAATACTTCAATTTAACGATACCATGATGATTCGATCCACATGCTACCTAGATAATCACATAAATTTATCAAAATTTACTAGACAACCATTTTTAGCATAGCAAGGACTTTAATAAAGGAAGCAAAAGATGACACGTCCCATTCTTATCTAGATTCTAACGAACTCAAAAATCACCCGCAAACACCAATCATCTCTACTTCCATTTTTTGTCTCTATATCTCCTCCCCTACTACAATATGTTGAAGCATCGACTATATTAACCCAACTTCTCCAAAAAAAAATCAATAATCATCATCACACATCTAAGGGAGCACAGCTAACATCGACCTCCCATGGCTCTAGGTTTTAGAGGATAGTGTTGGAAAATGGATAGTGACAACTATTATACTTATTTTCCTTGACCTTGATATTTGCTTGTGAATCTTATTTATCTTCTTTATTTTCTTTAGTTGGATCTTTTCATCAAACAATATCAAGAACGGTTACAACAACAATAGAAGACAGATATTAGGCTCTCAGCTAGAGAAAACCCCTCTAAGGGGAAAACCCAAAAACTCTTCTCTTCTTAGAATCTGCTTCAAATGAAATACAAAGACCCAAACCTTAGATCAAGTCCTCCTAGTACCAAGTCAACCCTTCCTCAAATCCTTCCTTAATTCTGCACCAACTAGCTTCAATACTGCAACTTCAACCGGCTAGCTTCAGTACTGCAACTCGTCCTGCAATTTCAACCATGCAAGTTCAACCTTGTAGCTTCCTCAAAATCCAACCTCCTCTTGAGACATTCCTAGAGCAAGACAACTCTTCCCAAGGTCAACGAGGTCTAGACAGAGTATTCTATCTTCCAGCTACAAATTATTGTACTTCGTCCTCCTACAACTTTGGCCTCTTCTTGCAGTGCAAAAACCCTATAATTTCACATGTGTGAGAGAGATAGAGCCCAAAAAAAAAATGTCCTTCCTTTTCTTTCTTGACCTTCACTCTCCTTTTTGCTCTTCCCAACGATAGATCGAACTTCTTGTGATATCGAACTTGTGGAGTGAGTGTCCACATGAGATTGAACTACTTCTTTATATAGGCCTTCTGAAGGGGTTAAGTTCAATCCTTTAAGCTGACTTGATGATCCCATGGTCAATTTGTACTTTTCTAGGACTTTCTAGATTTATAAATAATTTTTTTACAAATATATTTTTGTCCAAAAGGGTCTTATAAACATGATGTCGACTCCTTTGACTCATGACAATAAATCATAATACCTAACAAACCCTAGAAGCATGAAAAACATGCTTTTACCTAGAAAACCATCAATAATGAGCATGAAACTCATGCTTTAATAATAATAACTTTTCTTTTCTTTTCTTGTTTATTATATAGGATACATATTGAATTGAGTACAACAATTATGAAGACCAAAACTTGTTACATTTTCAACAGATAAAAGATGGATAATGCCTCCACCACATTTCATAAAACTAGAATCAACACCCTCACATCGAGCCCCGGCCATATTGGGAACTTCTTGTTCGTTCGTTAAGACACGTTATTAAATAACCACTCAAAGCAAACCCTGCTTATACCAAAACCACACTTATTCATGAATCACGGTAATTTTTGAAGCATAAAATAAAGCATTAAGCAAAAGTGATGGGATGCAAAAATCATCCTAATATCTATGACATTCTAATTACCTCAATGTTATATCCATTTAATGATTACATAGCTTTGTCAATTTGTAGATTAGTTTACTAATAACTCAAATAGGCAAATATGCATAACAATTTCATGAATTAACTCTTCTTATGTAGAGCCACGTAAATTCGTATACACCATGCATCCCATCCATATACACAGCATAAAATCTTGAACCAATCACACTATACTCTTACTAAATTGGCAATTGCTACATATTATTTACCATGTGTTTGATGATAATAAATTCAAACACACAATCCTATTTATAATGTTTTAAAGATGATCCTATTTATAATGTTTTAAAGATCATTGATAATCTTTTATAATATTTAAAAATCATTTGCTCATCATTGCATCAAATAGCCAAGGCCACTATATGACTCAAACACCCACACTGGCTACCTTATTTTCTTTCATGATTTTAATTGATAGCATAACAACTTCCTCAAAGTCAACATAATTGTTATAATAAAACCATAACCAATAACTACAACCACATCTAGCCTCAATCTACTGTCATGTTTCATATCTAACAATGGTACTTTTCATAGCAGTTTCGTTGTAGTATGATGAGTCTAGTGGTGACTCAGTAATACTCAACCTCGGTGGTAACCAAGTCGTAAATCAGTTATACTTAACCCCTCCTGGTAACCCATAACTTGATGGCAACCTGCTAGTAACATTTCCTACACCGGAAATATAATATATCTTCGCGGTAAAGTGCACGATTATTGGATATATCTGGACCACATGTTTATCATAACGATGATGCGTGTTTAACATCTATACCATACAATCAAGAAGTAATTAATAAATTACAACACCGACTAGCTGATATCTTACATTAAGAAGAGCTGACTAAAACATTTTGTCAAACTCAAATAGCCTGCTGAGACAGCAAAACTTTATCTAGCTTTTTGATGTCGAATATCCATCAAACAGATATAACATTAGAAAAGGCCTGCGGATCGGATAAACCTGATTCAATATTGGCCAATACTAGCATCATCATAAATGGCCAGTAAGCATTTGCTTGTAAGCTCAAATCAGCATACTACTAGTTCTAAATTAATTTGTTTCTACTAGAAAATAGTATCCATAGTTACCAGAAACGGTTCTATATGGGTCTGGCGCGTGGAAATTTCCGTATATCTGTATGAATACAGTTGCATTGCCATCACGTAGCAAGCGGATACAATATGGTCAACGTAACATTGACCATATTGTATGATATAGCCATGCCATATACTAGTACACGAATACATCTTGACAGAAAATATCTCACACACATACATGAATTTCTTGGATTGCATCACGTACTCTGAGAAGCGGCAAACATCCCATCATCAGAACTTATCAGTTGAATTTCTCAAATCCCAAAAAGGAATGTTCAAGAAGCGGTAGTATATTTATAGCCTCACATACAATATAGAGCTCAAGTCGTAAAAGGGGCTTTCAGCGATGTCTGAAACAAGAAAGAGGAGTGTGAATGTTTAATAGTTGGAATGAAAAGTTTCAAAAGATTAAAAGATTATGTTGTGTGGAGTTTTTTCATGTATATTTTTGGTTGAATTTTGTTCAAAATTTCATAAAGATTTGTTGGAATTATAAGTTTGAGTTGTGAACTCTCCAAAATCTCAGTGCTCCAAAAAAATTTCAAGATACCCGATCTATATATGAAGTTTAAAATGCATTTTAAAATTTAAACAACAAAATATCATATCTGACCAAAAATTGTTTTGCCAAATTCTTACCAAAAAGTATAATAAAGAATATAGCAGATAGACTACGGTGAATGAAATGTTCCACCCTCCCAAGTTCTAGTTATGGTGGGCCAAGTCCAGATGACTAGTCAATGTTGGTTCCTATTCAAAGCATCAGCCGGTATATTATGTGCCCATTATGTGTGAATCCACCATATCCAAATGCAAAGAATAGTTATCTGTGAGCTATGTGTGCTCGACTCATGAGAATCCAACTAAATGCAACATTCAATTAAAGAAAACGAGTCGTTGAATTTGGAAAATAACATAACACAACATATATATACACCAAATATATTTCAGAGAAAATATGAATAAAAAATATACTAGAGAGAAAAGATAAGAAAAGATGAATAAAACAGAAGAAATCAAAGGCAACCTACTTTTAGCAAAAGAATATATTTAAAAAAGAGAGAAAAGATGAATAAAACAGAAGAATCGAAGGCAGCATACTTTTGTTAGAAAATAGTAAATATATTTAAAACAGAGAGAAAAGATGAATAAAACAGAACAAATCGAAGGCAACATACTTTTTGTATACTTTTTGTTAGAAAATATTCATTTCACAGTACGCAAATATAAAACAACAGAAATATGAATCAGAAAAAAACATTTAACAATAATAATAATAATAAATAAGAGATTGGGGTCAATATGTGATGGGATACCTATATGCAACTAATGAGAACTGAGATATGAAGGATGTGAGATGAAAATGAAATTGGAAAGAACGTGTCAAGTAAATGATGCCCCTAAAAAAGCAGAAATGAACAGGTATATATAACGTAGAGTAAAATGAAATGCATGAAGATCGAATCGATCAAAACTTGAGCCCAATATCCAACAACGAAAAAGATAAATTTGGGCAGTTTTTTACACTTGAACCAAAGAGATATTTGCATAATTCACTGTGCATTATGCTTTCCATTTAAAGAAAATAACAGTCCACACATGAAAGATATGCTCTGAGTAGGTGCATAATAAAAATACCAACCACTTAAGTAAAAAACAAAATACAACATTTTAAGCGTAGCACACAAGCTCAAAAAAGTCATAAGACTTTCAAATTCTGGACTTCATAAGTTGTAAGAGTCAGGATCAACACAATCCAAATTTCAAATATTTAGATTTACAGTTCATGATCGACAGCAAGAATTCAATTTGATGAATTGTAAATATAACTCTGGCCATGTTTGTTCTGCACGAAGAGCGCTGAACTGAGGATGACAGAAGAGAGAGAGCACGCCCAGAGTCTAATGATTTTTTATCTCCTTGCAAACTTTAGACGTAGTGTTCCGCTCTAGTACAATTGACATCTTGTCAGTTTCCTTCATATGTCTCAACCAGTTGTCATTAAGATGATGATTTGAATCTAGTCTGTCAACTGACGAATCAGACGGAGCCTTTCTACGGCGTTCGTTGTGGCCTGCCAGCCGTCTCCTACAACTCCTTTTTGCTTCATCAAACTCTTCTAACACATGGAATCTGTATAGAAAATGCAACCAAAAATGTATAATAAGCTGCTGAACTCAACACACTATGAATCCATCTAAATTTGAACGCTAGAAACAGGCATTCATAGATATCCCATGTAGCAAATATATTTTCATCATACAAAAGTAGATATTAAAGCAATAAAATCAACTTCAAAGAGAGTCCAATGAGCTAATGAACTACGCATGCGATACCATCATATCTAACTGGGATAGCCAAAGCCATCTTCCTTGAAGATCACGTCATGCAATCCAAATATTTTTATCTGTTGTAGGCTTATTTTCATGCTGTAACTCGCCCATACTTTAATACTAGTGTCATTCCAAACACGGAAGGCCCGTTTCCTGTGGCCATAAAGAACATGTTGATGAGAACTTCCACGAGACTTGAAATTGTGGTACTGGTTCTCGTTGGCTTATTAAGGTAGACATAAGACAATCCTGCATCAGTCGTTAGGTACTCTACGAGCTCAAAAGGATATTTCCATTAAAAAAAGTCAGTCACATATTCGAAGATTAGTACAATGTGTGATTTCCTGTCTTTACTCTTTGTGAGACCCCATTAAAGATGCATCGTATGGAGGAATATGTAATGTGCTATAGGGCAATTTTAACCCTAGGGTTTTCCTGTAGCGACAATTTTTTTTCTTTCCTAACACGGAAATATTAGTAATACCATAGAAAATCTGATCCTTCCTTTCCAGTGATACAGAGAATAATATATTTAATATCGGGCAAGTAACTGTACCATATATTTTGACAAAATCAATATACTGTTCTTAATACATAAAATTCAGTACATAACTCAGTTTACAACTACAGTTATTCACAACGATAGAATGACAATTCACACAAAACTTCAGATCTAAATCTCGGAATTAACTGTCCTGGATCATATACTAGGCAAACACTGAATTTTGGATCTTAACACCATTATGGTACACAATCCGAGCTTAATCTCCTTGCTGTTCAAATCTGTCCTTGCCACAAACTGCTTGGGACAGTCTCGGAACCCTCCTTGAGCCACGAATCCCAGTGTAAACCTCAGATCCAAATTTGATGTCAAGCAATAGATTATGACGCTGATGCATCGAACCACAGAAAAGATCTAACCCACTGCGGATGTGATCCCTCTGTAGCAGGGCAATTTATAATCTCGAACCACTTCGACAGGTCGTGTCACGCCCCTACACCTGCGGTGATCTTCCAACCGCTTGTAGCGAGGTGCGGCACCACCGAATGCTTTTTTTTTAACAATACTAACGTTTATGGGCTACGCCTATTCCAACATGAACATACTTAACTTGTGTTCTTATAACCGAATAAAGTGTTATCCTTTATACTTTAACAAAGAACATTCTCAATCATTAACCATGTACAATAAACCGAGAACAATACACAAGTATAAAGGGAGGGGCAACTCCCGGTAAAGTCTGCCCAACAATATATTATAACAGCTTCTTCAATTTTACAATACAAGTGTGCTTGACAAACTTCAAGCCAACACTTAGAATAATTTTACAACAGGCATAGAACAGCCTTATACACCATCATATGCACTCTTGCACAAAGAAGAATGCCCACCCGGGCCACCTATCTCACTTTGTCAAGCCCTGCACACAATCTGCACCTCGGCACACTTGCCTCACCCAAACCGGCACTTAGAAACCCAAGTCTGCACTCACAACCGAACCTTCATACCTCAACCTGCAAACCACTTCCTCCACGCACTTAGATTAGACTACGCATGAGATATGCGTATCTACCTCTAAATCTGCGCAAGTGTTTACCCCTTAAGCGTATGAAAGAGATGAGCGAAGTTGTGATGTTAAAATGACTCCAACGTATGTCCATATATACACATGTTACATGGTGTTAATCCATGGCCGACCTCATATTATTTTGTCGTATGCTCCACATATCTTATTACATGTCGGCTTGATTTATATTTTATTGTTTTATTATTCCATGCGTATATAACCTCCATATTACATATAATATGTGCGTCCACATAATACTTAGTCGTATTATGATTTTACATTATTGTCGCATTTTATGTCGCATATGACTCCACGGTATCGTCGCAGCCAACTCGCAGAAACGTCACACCGTCGTGTGCGCTCACCCGCCGTGCGCCGTGCGCCCGTGTGCCCGCGCCCGCCCGGCGCCCATCGCACTGCAGCTCGAAGGCCTTACAGGTCGGATCCTGTTGTCCAGAACCACTGCGACTACCTCCGTGACTAAGTTACCAGGATTCGGATATGGATACGGATCTGGGTTCACTAGATTTTTTAAAATCCAAGGTCCGAATATGGCAAGGATACTTCAAATACAAAAAATATAATGATATTTTTTAAATTTTAAAACACTTTTAGAGTTCAAAAATCAAATCCATTTATAAATCACAACATTTAGAACCGAAACCATTAGCTATATTATAAATATGAAGACTAAAACATGAAATGATGCATTCTCCTTCATACAAAAAGGATAATAGTAAGTACAAAAATGAGTATCTCATCCATGATTGCTCTACTAATATCATAATGTGCAGTAGGTTTAACTACATATCCTCAAATGGATCTACATTCTCATCTGCATATTGCAACTCAACATCATGAATAGATGATGGGGATTCTAGAATGTAGGAAGTTGCCTCAATAGGCTGAATAGGTGGTCGAACAATATCGTCAAGTAGGTTGAGGTGAGTCATGGCATTCAATGTCAAGTTCAAGTCAGAGATCTCAAGTTCCACATCCCACATCTTGCTCAGACCATTTTTATACTCTGGATCAACATGTGATAGAAGATGGAGGTTGGAATAAACATACACAAGATCCTCAACTTTTGTCGTTGCCAACCTATTTCGCTTTAGTGAATGGATGAAGTCTTATGTACTCCAATTCCTCTCAGCGAGTGAAGAACTAGCAACATGTGATAACAACTTGGTGACTAGAGTCGAGATGAATGTTATCCCCACCATGAAAGCTCCACCAAGTAATAGGATCAAGATGCCCACGATCATCCATAGCTATTGGATTTGAAAATCTACCAGTAGAATGTACAATGCCTCCACATTCTCAGCATACTTCCATTGCAACTCCCACATCTCTATACATTTTCCTCAAAGTTGTCATATATCCTTGTACCACTTCAGAATCCTTGTTTGGCACTACACTATTCTACCAGGCAAAGAAAATTTTGGAATGATAATATTTGGGATGCAATGCATAGGCCAAAAGGTGTAATGGTGTGGTCATTTTGTTTCACCTTTCAGTGACTAACTCCTTCACTTCATAATAAAATGTTTCATAAGGGTCATTTTCACTTGCCTTGATAATTTCTCTTATCCTCTCCAGCGTAATATCAATGTTTTCTTAAACTTTCCCCAAACAAAGTGTATCTATGTCAAATGCCCTGATCAAGGTCAGGATTGGTTCAGTAAACCACAGAAAGTATTGGACCTTGTCCCACCATGCATCATCAAGAATGGTGGACTTAATTTTTTTCCATCTATCAGAAGTGGAAGTCCTCCATGATTCCAAAGAGGGTCAATGATCATTGCTTGTAATGCTTGTCTCGCCTCCAAAAACCTCTTTATGACAAGAGTGTGGGAGGCAAAATGAGTTTCAGCTACCTACAAGTTTCAAAAAGTCAAATTTCAAATGAGAAATCATATATAAATTTGTAATTAAAATCAAAGATTTCCAATACAAATAATATTGATTAAAAAAGAGTACCTTCAAACTTTAGTAGCTCCAACTTTGCAAAACCTCAATATATGGCCTGGGACATTGAATGATTAGTTATAAACATTTGGACTTCTTTTCCTGCTGCATATATTTCATTAATCCATTCAATCTCACCAATCTTGACAAGCATAAAGTTCAATGAATGTACTGCACATGGAGTCTCAAAGATGTGATCATATCAACCCTCCACAATCAAACTTGCAGCTTTACAAACTTGTGTGTTGTCCGTAATGACTTGGACAACATTATGTGGCCCCACACTTTCTATTGCATCAATAGGAATTGTGGATATGAAAGATGCATCTTTCTCTATTCCACTGCAATCAACAACCTTCAAAAACATTGCCCCTTGGGGGCATATTGCAATAACATTAATTAATGGGTGGTTTTTTTATCTCTTTGTCCATCAGTAATGATGGACACCCTTGTTTTTGCCCATGTATCTCAAACTGATCGTAGTTGTCTATCCACGGATTGTCTCTCTCATGCCAACAAAGTAGAGCGGACCTTTTCATATCCAGGGCTTTTGTACCCTTTTGGTGCTTCATTAACCATCTTAATCATTTGTTTTCAATAAGGGGAACACACCAAATTGAATGCTAGCCCATTTACATAGATACAATGAGCTACATGTTCATCGGCTATGTCTCTACTTTGATTATTGAAATTTGCTTCAAGAGGGCCTAGAATGGACCTTTTATTAGTTGTCGCAACAGGCTTAGATGGCAATGGAGGCCTGGTTGTAGAGCTTTGCATAGGGTGTTTTTCCTTAGCAAGCTTCCTATCAACAGCGTCTTGCAAAGATGCATAAAATTTAATTTTTGCATGACTCAAACTTGGCCAAATTTGTCATTTGCATCAATTGGCCCAGTGCATACTTACACCACTGTGTTAGTTTGTCTAGTCAGATGGGCCTTCAATCTAGTATATGAACCATTTTTTATATCTTGGCATTCATTGCACTTCCATTTATATGAACCAACTCCGGTATTTTTTCCAATAATCTCCCCATATTGCCATAAAGAAGATTTTTGTTTTGATGATTTCCCTTTCACTCTGTTGTGATGGTTCCATTTCTATAAGTTGTAAGCTATAGTGTGTCACTGCATATATGAGAAAATATAAGTTCAAACTATTATGAATACACAAAATTAAAAAGTAAAATACCAAAAAAAAGTACATAAAAATTAATTTAAATAAAATACACATCATAGTCAATTAAATTATGCGATTAAATTAAATTAAATTATACACATTATAGTATATATCATTATATCTAGGAAGTCAATTGATTAAAAATGGGTCTGGATATATGTCAAAAATATCATTATATCTATAAGTTGAGTTTGTTATGCTATGGTGTTGAATTTTGTGTTCATTTCTAAACTAGTTTAAGCCTGGAGAATCAAGTTCCTTACACAAGTTCATGTTCTTCTACACGATTCTGGTGTGTATTATCCGAAAGGTTACAAATTCTTTATGGTAAAGTCTAACCCAGTTAGCATGCCATTTCTATGGAGCAGAAGATGTCAAAGATGAATTAAGTTTGTGGTTTCTCATAACATAGATCTTCTGGAATCTAATAAAAGATCAATTGGGAAAAACTACACTCAATAAAAGATGTAAAACTAGCAAGGATGATGAAGACCATGAAATGTAATTGGATTTCTTTGTAGAACAGACTGTTGATAAAAGAACATTTAAGGCAGACCTTTTTGCCATAGCTATCATTTCAATAGAATAGCTCAGTCGGTAAGTATCGCCTATTGATATATTGAACCTTCGATGGTTTATAATTGCCTCTAGTAGTCTTTCAGTGTTGAGCCTTACGGTTACAGCCCTTAATGTTGGTAAGGTTGGATTCCCTGTAGTTGTTATCATTTGAGTGGGGTGGTCTACGGTGAGAAGCTATTATTTGGGCCATGTCGTGCCTTTTGCCAAAGCTATCTTTTTATCTCAATCGGCACAATACAAGCAGGCGGGGATAGAGTCAAAGCTTTTGACAAAGTTATGCAAACGCAGTCTCCCAAATAATTTAAGTCGGTTCTAACTTCTAAACACTAACAAAAATTAAAAACTAAATTGTCAACAATTCCAAAGTTCCAAACCTGAGTGGGTCGTTGCCTGGCGAATCCTTCTTAGTTACGTTGTTGCTATATCTTGCTATCCTTGTGCGGATGACAAAAGAGCATTGTAGCTATCTGTTGCTATTTGTTGTTGGCCGAAATACTCATGAAACAAGACAAAGAGTGACCACAAATCGAATTAAGAAAAAAAAACCTAAATACTAAAAACCGCAGGGCAATTAACTTGAAATCTGGGCGTACTTTAACTAGGATCTATTTCCAAAACACGGGATCTGTTTCCAACCTAAGGGATTCGTTTCCAACCTACAAGGATCCGCCATGTCGTTGTTTCTTGGACAGATCAAGGCAAATCCAAATCCGGATCCAGAACTGAAACGTGCTCTGTGTATCCTAGACCCCAATGTGCCAGATCCGGTAACTTAGGCACACAGCGCATGTTTGTAATGTTCCCTATGGATTAATCACCAAGAGAGGATGAAATAAGCTATTCAACCTCATATGCTATAGTCTTGATAAAGGGGGAAAATACATTATCCAATGTTTTGGGGCAACATTGGGTAAATTTTGGGGTAGCTGGCGAAAAAAGCCCAAATTGGGGGTTGCACATGAAACCCTCTCATTAGATTAGGGAGTAGAAAACCCCACAAGGAAATCTATAAATAAATGAGAGTTGGAATCATTTTGTCATAATTGAATTAGAATGGATTATCTATATTTTCTTTTAGCCTGAGGCTCTACGGGTTTTAATACCCCTTCTTGATTATTTTCGGTGGAGGTGATCCCACCCTAGCTAGAGTCCCCTTTCTCTGTATTTTACAGCCTAAAATTCTTGAAACATCTCCAGTCTGGTTTGGCACATAAGGAAATAATTTTCTCTATGGGTATTTGTTTGATCAACAAGCTCTATCCAATAATAGTGAAGGTCATTTTCTGGAGCATATCTGGCCACTAGAGATTCTATTAAAGAGATTTGAGTTGTGGGAAGTTTGAGGGTTTGAGGTTGCAAACCAAGGGTCACAACCACAAGGCTAAAGTCTGGCAGACAACATCCTTGAGCACAGTAACAACGATTTAAAAAGGGGACAACCAACATACCAATCAGCAAGAATTAACTGAGTAATCATGCCTGAAAAGCAAGACTGTAAGGGCAATAAGAAAGTCAAATAATTAGGGCATCATTAGGGTAGCATATTCTAGGTCAACTAGTCTGTAATTTCAATCAAATTTGTTTGTGGAATCAGCACACTTGATTTGATGTTCATCACTATTATTACAACTGGGAATTGTTCTAGTTTGTGGGCCTACTAGTCATTGGCAGTTAGTCCTAATCTAATGTAGCTTGCAAAAGAATTTACAATCATTGTTCATCTTTTATATCATTAGGGAATAACAAATGTTATAAGGGAAAATGAATGTGCATAATCGTGGAACATATTTATCTCATTAAGATACCTACTATTATGAATGTGCATTGTTGTTGTGATATATGGCCCTCTTCATGATTTGTTGACACCCTATAAAAAAAAAAGGAAACCCTAGGGAAAAAATCCCCTTGGGGTATTACAATGTCAAGGACACAACAGCCTTATCACAATTACCAATGCAATCATAACACTCTAAGCAATATGTCACAACAATCTCTGCAATATACAGTGCCCTAGACAAAGCTCACAATGCCCCAAGGCAATCACAAATCCCAAGGCATGTGTCATGGATCCCAATGCAAGTACATGGATCTCAAGGAACATACACAAAAACAATGCAACATAAATATTGAGTCACGTCAAAATGCAAGCACCATTAGGTAGATAAAGATACAGTATTACCTTCTAACTTCACAATAACACATAATTCATACCATTTGCCAAGTACATGTGAGAAAATGGTGGGTACAACATCAATCCTTATTACATAATCCATACCATTTGCCAAGTACATGTGAGAACATGGTGGGTACAACATCAATCCTTATTACATGTGAGAACTCTTAGTACAAAAAATTAGTTCCTAGGACACTAAGTAAAGGAGCATGTGCTATGATAGATGACATGACTACGCAAATAATTCCATGAGTTTAATTGCATATCCAAGTAAGATTTGTTAAAAATGTTCATCCACATGAACACCTTTAAAGATGAAGGAGCACTTTGGCATTGATTTGTCATTTCCTCGACACTATTTTTTCCTACCCCTTTTCTTTCTTTTTTCTTTATTTAATAATTCATTTTATTTAAATATGCATTGTTAAACATGAGACTTGCATTAGCCTCATAGCAAGGTGATATAACTTAAGGTTTTCTTTGCCTCTCGATTTTTATTTTGTTCCATCAACCTCAAGCTTATAGCCTTTAAAATGACACTTTTCTAATGGGACTTGTTGCCACAAAATCTAGGCAGCCCTTGTGGAGGGGTACCCTACAAGGAAATTACTAGACCAAGTGACAACAATATAAGATGATAGCCCATTGTCACCACAGCTACTACCCTCTACCTCTTTATGGATTTTCACTAATGGAAGTCCTGACAGATCAATTACCCAAAAGATGTTTTATGCTTAAAGGTATAAGATGACTAAAAGATTGCTAACGGAGGACTCAACTAAAGGACAAGAATCAAGCGATGCAGAAGAGGCAATATGCTTCCTTTAGACAAGCCAAAAATAGGGCACACTAGACCTAGGATTTGTGTAATGGCGTGGAAAAAGGAATGTCCCAAGGTCAAGGTGTAAAGAAAAGGTTTCCAACAATGAGTATTAGCACAATAAAGGCGCGTGAAACCTTCAACAAGCCCTCAAGTTGAACCTTTAACCAAACTAGGGGTTTATCCTAGGGAAAATAATTAGGACAAGAAATTATGGATGAAAATGGAAAGAACGACCACCAAGAGGAATGATTTTGAGGCAACCACTACAACCCTTGATGTTGAAACTTTCCAAGACCAAAAATTATCCTTCCTAGCTAATTCGCATTAGGCCCTAATTGAGTTGCTTGGCCTTATGAGGGTCGAATTAGAGGAAGAGAGAGATTTAATTTGTGGATAAAGGATGACTTGATCATCAACAAGATGTGGCTAGTGCCTAGTCCTAGGGTTGATGGAGTCTACGGATTCTTAAGAATGGCTAAAACTTGCAAAGGAGTATGGATATTTTGATGCCCTAGAAACGAAACCCTAACTATTACCTTTGTGAGGGATCAAAGTTCACTTGGGAAAGCTAATGTAAGATTCACCAAGGGATTGTCATTCACATATCATACAATGAGTAATGACCTAGCTTCCATACAATTGATATTCAATAAATTAAGGCACAATAAAAACACCCTAGATCGTTAATTTATTGCATACATTAGACATAAAATCAGAAATTTTCAATAATAAAGCACTTACAAGACAATATGCATATACAATCTAATCATTGATCTAAGGCAACTTCTCCAAAGACAAGAATATAGCTCCAAAACAAAAAATGCTCCATAGATCACATCTCTTCAAAGGTGCAAGAAGACCACAATTCTCCAAGAGAGGTTGAATTGTCACAAGTGATGATGATGAAAATTAGAAGTCCTCTCCTCTATTTATGAGGACGAGTTCTAATTTAGCCTAGCTCCCTAATGACAATAATCCCTTGGGTTACAAGCCAACCCACTAGCTCTCAACATAAATGCTAAGAAAAGCCCACACGTGTGAGTCATGAGGCCTCTATGGTCGACGTCATCCATTAAGGAAGCTCCAAATGCCAACTATTATGCTACAAGGTGCTTTGTGTGATGTAGTAGCATCTAAAAATCATCATTTGAGTGTTGGCCCTCAAATTTCCATCAATGGCACTTTGTGGTACCCAAAATCCAACTAGGGCACCACAAAGTGGTCTTTTGGGTCTTCTAACTGTGGAAAAATGTCCATCTTTGCTACAAAATTGAGGGCTTTTTAGGTGCTACTAACCCTCCCAAGTCTCTAAAGGTGAGACCATCATCATCTAGGCCCTAAATCAACTGCCATCCCTCATATGGTGCTAAGGCCAGCCTACAGGCATTCTAGATCTAGGTGTATCATCCTAAAGAATCATCAAATGTAGTGCAAAAGGGAAAAATGTCCTGGGTGGAGGAGGTGCACAAGGTCATATGTGATATGTTACCACTGCTCAGAGACCCAAACCACTCAATGCTTCACCTGTTGGCAATGTTATCAGAACTGAACCAGTCATCGAAACAGAAATCCTTGTAGACTAAGAACTGGTTGGAACCGGAAAAAATATTGGATAAAATAAAATAAAACAAAAAACAAAACAAAAAAAAGGTTTACCAAAAACACACCAAATATTCATATTTTAAAGAAAAAGCAGATAAATTCATGTGCATCCATATGAATCCAAACCATTTATACACAACTATGCAAAAGTTCTCAATTATATAGTAAGTAATAGTGCATATAACCAAAATAGCACTTAATGAAAAACATCGTTGAACCAAAAATGTTACAAAAATCAAGAAGCAGGCTCTAAAAGCCTTTATAGTCCAAAATAACAAGATAGATCATAGTATTATACTACAACATACAATACTACAAGCTACAGCAAATCAATGATCAAATCATCAGAATCATCATCTGGTTCCTGATCATCCTCCTGATCCTCATTTGAAGAATGAGTAGCATCCAAGTCTGCAATGGGATTATGGCTTGATTCCCCTAGCCCTAAAGTTGCTACTGGTGCTTCTGATATATCTTCCTCTGCATCCTGTGGAGGTGGGTCCAAGTCCAACCAAGAAAGGTCTTCATTGTCAAATGTTGGTGCTTGACTCTCCATAACCCATTCTGATGTTGGATCAAAGTCACCCAAGACAATGTTGCTTGATTCAGGGGTTTTATTCAGCAATTGGTTGCACCTCAACCTAAAGTTGTACTAAACAAAAACCATGTCATTTAACCGCTTTTGCTCCAAATGGTTCCTCTTCTTAGTGTGTATACGCTCAAACACACTCTCCAACAGCTCTCCAAGACTCCAATCAGCTCTTCAAATCTACAAAAAATCTCCCTCAGAACAACCCTCCAAAAAACTCTTTGTATTCTCCTCACCGAACTCAACTCAAGAATGAATAGTGTGAGTGAAATAGAGGGGGTGGGGGTGTTTAAATAGCTTTAGGGGGGGCTACAGTAGCATTAGAAACTAGGAAAAAAAAAGCTTTTTTATGTCCAAGCCACAGGCCTTATGAACTGGTGGAACCGATCTCCAAACCAGTCTGACCGGTTCGGTGACAAAACCAATCGGTTCAGACCGGTTTTGCCCCCAAACCGGTCAGACCGGCCAGTTCCGATAACACTGCCTGTGGGTGCCAATATACTTCTCTAATTGCCTGGGTACCAGTGGGTAAAGTGCCTAGGACATGGGTTGTTGAACCACCTAACAATCACAACATAAAGTTTAGTGAAAGTAACTAATCATCAGGGACAATAATCATTATTGCATCCAAGTGAACCAAGTTTGAATGTAAAGGGCTATTTAATACTTCAAATAAGTCTTCCCTTCCAAAATCAGGGCCTTGAACTCGCAATGGTGTTTCCTTCCTAGGTAGGAGGGCTAAAGAACAACCCTATTAGCTATTTCCAGCGCCCACAGGGAAGTAACATATCCTCAATCCACCCTTCAATTGATCGATGTTGGTGAATAATAATGATCGTATGAAGGGGAGAAGACTTCATGGCCACGTGCCATAGTCAAAGGGATCAACATGATGGGAGTCCACATCCTGAGTGTATAGATGTGAGGGAGCAATCATAGATGCATGAGTTACCTACTCGGCCTCTGTTTTTCCACCCCTATTGTGCTCCTTTTACGTTTGCCTACTTTTCTTTGTATTACTACTCATAGCTCAGAGCTTGCTTTAAATGATATTACAGTGGTATTACCCCTTAAGGATGAGCCATTTCATTGCTCATGAGGGTTGGGACATGCAAGGGTTCCTTTTATGATGTAATGGAACAACATGTGCTCAAGAACTGAGTGATGGCCATAGTGAGGAAGGTAGAGCTCATGCTAGGCTTTTTCCCACGTGTTAATTTGTATGTATTGGCCATCTTTTGCATTTTGATCTTTTTTCTTTTGTTTTGCTTTGTGGCCATGATATGCTCTTTCCTTTTATTTTAACTACAACAACCTCCCAAGGCAAAGTTTCAGGCCCTACCCAGGTATAGGGATGTATGGGGTGCCAAATCCCAGCAGACCAATGGTCAATTGAAACTGAAAAATGGATGTGAAATAAGGGCTTGTAATGTATGATGGAAAGTGGTAAGTATGGAATAGGGATAGATGGAACTATGTTATCTCAACCAGGGCTTCCCAAGTAGTGCTGCTCCTACACCCATTGGGCCATTAGGGGAGATCACACTGGACTAGGATCGAAGATTAAACCCCCATTTAAGGTGAGGGAACAAGATAACGGTCAAAACCCCTCCTTCCATTTCACCCCATAATCCATACCAAATGCCCAAATACAAACAAGCATAAGCACCCGATTACAAAATGAATAAAGTACCTTTTGATTAGAAGCCCACCTTCATCCATGTGCTCATGCTAGATGGGTGAGAAGCATATGGTTGATGCAGGTAGCGGAGATATAATGGCACATCATCGGTTAGTGTGGTTGTCAGGGGTTGCACTGCTAGCCTGCTAGATGTGACGAATAAAAGAAAAGTTTTTTCCTATAGGGTTACCCATTTTGGTGGGTAACAGGACTATGAAGCGTGAACCTTTCTATGATATATGACAACCAACCATGAGCAAAGAAATATGAAAACAATAAAGATGGAAAGTGTTAAGTATGATTTGGGATATGAATACACTACACCTTCCTAGGCCTCTAGTATTATAACTCAACTCAAAAGCGACAACGCTTATCTAAAGGATGACTATGATCCACCATGGAAAATCAAGGGAAATAACATCAATTTAGAGCCTTATGATCCACTATTAGACTTAACAATCATTCACCGTGGTCTCAACAAATGCATGAGACCCTATAACCATACATGATAAATGAAATGATGACATGACTACGCAAATAATTTCATGAGTTGAATTGCACATCCAAGTAAGGTTTGTTAGAAATGATCATCCACATGATAATTAATCCATTCATCTAGTTATTCCCCTTGTATCGGGTCTCCTCCCATCGATGAAAGTCCATAAAGAATTGGGAGCCTTAGTTGAGGTGATAGTGGGCTATCGTTCCATTGTTGCCCCTTGACCTAGTAGTTGCTCTATAGGATCCCCTCCTAGGACCCCTGCTAGTTTGAGCAGTAACATCTTGGTGTCATTGTCAAGAAAGAAGCAGGTCTGCCTCCCTAGAGAATCATTGAGGAATTGATTCATAAACGACATTTCAAATATTCCTCTGGAGACTCCATTCATTATCCAAACCCCTAGTTTACTTGATGGTGACAACATTCCTCCTTTAACTAGGGCCGCTGCAACAAGGGGAGAACGAACTCCATCACCTATTAGAACTACCCTTCTCCCTGAGTTTGAAAAGGTTAGAGATTCTACCCCCAAAATGGCAACAGACTCTAGCACTGACCTAAACCAAGACCAACCTAAAATGACTAGAAGTGAAAGGTGTTTGGTTAGTGTCTTTGCCCCTCTAAACTTGAGTGATGACCCTAAACCTTTACCTGAGAAGTATAATAACTGGCTTCCCAAGTTTAAGGGAGATGCTACCATAAGTGCCCATGACCATGTCAAAGAACTCTATTGGAACATTTCTCCTAGGATGATATTTGATGAAGACAGGATCATGATGCATTGACAATTTTGACCAATTTGAGGATAAGTTCATGAGAAGATGGTCATGTGATGCGCAAGGAACCTTCAACATTGAGAAGTTTTACCAAATATCTAGGGGAAGGGAAGACATCAAAGAATTCATCCAAAAATTTGATAGGGTAGTTAGGGACATTCCCAACCATTTGAAACCTCTTAATGCTAGTATACTCGACAAATTCATCAAAGTTGTGGGGGGGCATCTAACATATGCTCTAAGGGACAAGAAACCTAAGACCTTGGCTGAGGCTAAAGAGATGGTCATGGAAGTTGAACAAAACCTATGAATTTCCAAGATGGATATAGATGAACACCCTAAAGCTAAGGCTGAAGTCAAGAAGGGAAAGTCCAAAGATCAAACTGAAGAAACCCTTTTAGTGCTTCTCAAGAAAATGGAAAAGCTCAACGAGGAAATGAACTCACGAGATAGGATCTACATGAACAAGCTCACTGCCTTGGAAAAGGCCCAAAAATCAAGTTATATCCCAAAAGGGAAACCTTTCCCTAGGAAGCAAAATGAAGAGGATAAGCCAAGCTCTTCTCAAGTCACCAATACTTTGGCTCCAACAAACGTTGTGGAGCAAGATTCGTCCTCTGAAGATGAACAAAGTGATGAGGATGAGAGTGATGATGAAGAAGTCAGCGAGCAGGCTAATATCGTGGAATCTGAAGCCTTTAACATTTTGCTTGGGGGTTCATATACTCATCCCCCCATTAGTGAGGTCACTATCAAAGAAGAGAAAAGGGAGCCAATCCTCAACACCGATGATAGTGGAAGATTCAAAGGGGTCCAATATTCACGAAAGAACAACAACGAAAACCCCACAATCTCCAAGGAAACCAACAAGAATGACTCAATTCCCAAGCAGGTCCCTCACAAAGAACCTCTCCTTAAAAATCCCCCTAAGAAGGATCCCCCAAAGAAAGTTAATCCCAAAAAGGATCCTCAAAAGAAAGAACCCACCAAAAAGGATAAGGGTAAAGAGGTTGAGCTTGATATCGACTTAGAGACTGTTATAGGGAAGATGATCGTACAAGTTCCATTAAAGGAGATTGTGAAGCTTCCTCGACAACAATGGCAAGTTAAGAAATCCATGGGGTTTGAAGAGGAGGAATTACCCGTAGCATTGCAAAACATTCACCTTCCCGATCTAAACCCAAGACATGAGCCATTCCTACTCACCTTAGCTGTCAATGACCTTCTACTACATAATTGCATGTTAGACTCAGGGGCTTCCACAAACATCATGCCACTAAAGGTCATGAAGCAATTGGGTCTTAACATCACTCGAAGGTATAAAAGTGTGTGTGGTTTCAACTCCCAACCCATTGAAGTAGAGGGCCTCATAAAAGACCTTAAGGTTTCTTTGGCTATGAACCCTGATATATCATTGCTTATGGATGTTGTGGTCATAGATATCCCTGATGTTTGGGGGATGCTATTATCTAGAAAATGGGGAGCCACTATTGGTGGTCAACTTCAAATGGACTTATCATACGTCACCATTCTGCAATCTGATGGGACCCCTTTCATCCTTTATACAGAATCTCCTACCCTACTCATGTGGTCAAGCTAGGGCCAATCCCATATTATAAGATGCATGAGGTTGAGAAACCTTCTCCCATACTCTCTTCACAAGAAGTCTGTATTCTTAAATGACCAAATCACAAAGCAAAAAGGAAGTGGAAGCCTAAAAGGGAATATAAGGTTGGGGATGTGGTCTTTGTAGATAAAAATCCTATGCCCCTCAAAATTCATGAGGAGGCTGAAGAATATTATTACTACATTGCCAAACTTAACGATGAACTTTGGTCACAACCACTCAAGTTGAGTCGTATCAGACCTTTCCTTGACACTTGACATTGTATTATATGCATGTTAGGGTAGGACGCATTGCATGTTGATTTTCTCATTAGAACTAACATCATGCGATATTATCATGATAGATTTGTTGCATTTAGGTTAAAATTGCATGGAAAATAACTTTACTTTCTTGTTGATTTTATGGCCTAATACTAAGCATGGGTGACCATAAGACACCACAAAAACATGTTGCCCTGTGTGCTTGGTCTTTGATATGTGTAGGTAACAGGCCTGCGGTACCAAGAGATTGTTGGTGTTCTCATGACCTCCCGTTCAAGTAGCCTTGCGCACCTTTCCAAGAGCTCATGTCCCAGTTGGAGCTAGATGTTACCCACCACCTGTGGGTAGTATGCATAAGAGAAAAAAAAACCTCCTAGATGGTCCTTTGTCGGCAGCCCCTTTGCAGCCACTAAATAGCTTGATGTGCCATTATCTCTGCCACCTGAGATAGCCATGTGGTCCCTCACCCATCCGTTATGATCGCATGTTTGAATGTGGGCCTCCCGACCCCGAAGGTATCGCTTTTCATTAGTATAGTTGAGTAAATTTCCTTACTTATCATGGACACTTTTGGGCATCGATTGGTTGGGGGATTCAACAGAAAGAGTGGTCTAGGTCTGTACTCTTGTCTCCTCTACTCAATTTGGTGGTTACCCTTGTATCCTAGTCCCGTGGGATCTCCTTTACTGGCCATTAGCTTTAGGGTTGGCACTACATGGGAAATCCCAATTTTGGTTGTGTGGTCCCACTTCCTGACACCATATACATCACTTCCTTCCACTCATTTTAGCCCCATTCATCTCTTTTCCCATCTGGGTCCACATGCGTCGACTAGGTCCACATAGGGTTAGGCTCCCCTTCCCCCTCCCCTTATCCACACCTTGGGTTGGGCCTGGAATGATGCACTGGAGGTTGATGCAGTCAAAGACTTAAAAATAAAAGAAAAAGCACAATTTGGCCACTCTCAACAAGAAATGTACAACAAAATGCAAAATATGGTCAGGATATACAAATTTAGCACATGGGCAAAAGCCAAACATGAGCTCTACCCCTTATCTATGGCCATCACCCTGGTCCCTATGGGCCCTAGATAAGCCCCCTCCACATTAAGGAATCCATGAATGTCCCAACCCTGGTGGGCGATGAAATGCCCCACCTTAAAAGGGGGTATTCACTGTTATATCTTGCACATAATGCTCTCATCCCCTGGAGCCCCAAGCAGTTATGAAGAAGAATCAATCAAAGGCAAAAGGCATATGAAGAAGGGTGGAAAAACAAAGGTTGGGGTAACTCATGTACCACGATTTGCTCCCTCCTACACTCATACACCCAAGTGTGGGATTCCCTTATTATAGCTACCCTTGTAGCATGGCATGTGGCTTAAAGCATCCCCTAATGCCCACTCAGTTCCATCACTATATCATTTGCCACCTACCGCCTAATGGATTTTCCATCGACATGTCACCCCCATTAAAGGTTGAAACCACCTAATAGGGTCCTTGATTAACCCCCCTTATTTAGCTTGGAGACACTTGTACATGCCAAATCCCACCATGGAAGGGTATGCCACCATGAAGTGCCTCGTTGATTCCATGACTTGTAAGGTCTTTTACTTGATTATTCTAATGATTTTTTGTATTGGAGGGCAAGGGGACGCATTGGATCTTATGCAGGATTGCAAGTAGGTCTCCATTTGAGGTTTGGTCTCCCTGTACGGGGTCCTAGCCCTCCAAAGGGCCACATTGGCACTTATAGGGTGACCGTTGAGAGCCATAGGCCTCCACCATAGCAAAGATTACTTCATGGATCACCAGCACAACTCCTTGATTGCTCGTGTTCCACCTTTTGGATGAGGATGATGCACTTGATTCACCATGCCTAGCCGACTCCACAATTGCACCATACACTTGGCAAATGTTCCAGGGTCTAGATGAGGATGTGTCTCACTGCAGAAGACAGAGGGAGGGCTTTTGTCATCATCCTAGCCCTTACAGATGGTCTACAGGTATTTTCAATCCACTTGGAGATCCATGAGGATGTCCTTGCGCCCCCATACCCACACTTGGGAGCACCATAGGGACTTGCTTGGAAAACAAAGGGCCAACCCCTTTTCCACTATGTTTAGAGTCCATTTTCTCACCATGGCACACTTTGGACTTCATTAGGCCTCCTCAAAGGCCCAACGAATGTTTTATTGATCATTTTGCCCTCTTGAGAGGCTTATTTTTATGTTATTGAGCTATTTTGGTGGGCTTGTCACCAAAGGATGTTATTATTGCACATTATTTTATTATTTGGGGCTTAATTAGGCCAATTAACCAAATCGAACTCATTAGAGATGGTATAAATAGATGAGAGGTGATTCATTTCTCTCATCATCACTTGGATTTGGGTTTAGTAACTACTTGGAGAATTTTGCATTCCCTTTGGAGGACGAGTTTGGTTTCATGATTGAATTTTGATGTTTGGATATATCTTCTCGGTCTTGGAGCTTCATTATTGGCATAATTTGATGATTGGATATACTCATTGTACATGTAAGTGAAATTTTTCATGTTTATTCTTGTTAATTACTCTGTCACATGAATGTTTTTGGTACTTGCGAAATGGTGCAAATTTTGGTCTTTTGAAGCGTTGCGTACCTTGCATGTGTCGTGTATAAATGGGTGAATGTTCCTAGAGGTTACCTTTGTTGAAAACACCTTAATAAGTCATCAATTATTGCATCTCAAAGTATAAAATCTTCTGGCAGCTACTCTCATGCCCTCATTACCATGCGAAGTTGTCTAGAGATCTCCTTGATTGGGTATAGTCTCTCCAAATCATAAGTTCACCTTGACTCCATCTCTCCCAAAGGCAAGGCATTGATCCAACCATTGGTAGTCACTTAAAAGAATATGTTTCACGCCTTCTTCTTCTCTTTCTAGGGCTAGCCCTAGGGCATTAAATAAATTTCATTATAGCCATCAAAATACCTTGATTTTGGGTCCATAATTGTGCTAGGGTTTCCTCTAGAGGTCCTCCAAATTTGAAGCAATTCCAACAGTGGGATTCCACGATATAGCGAGCCCTAACTTAAAGACCATTTCTTGCCCTAGGTTTCCCTTGGCTAGTGTCCTCATTTGGATCATTGTATCCAATCCTCAAAAGAAAATTTGTCCTTTGATCCTCTTCACTTCCCTAATTAGGTCAAGCCCCTCCTTGGTTGTTCAACTCCATACGCTTGACCTAATTTTGGATCCACTTGATCCTGTGTGGTCCCGCAATTTTACAACTCTAATTTCACAAAGATCACATAAAGGCCAATTCTCCATAAGGATTTTCTGGTCTAGGAGCCCTCTTGATAAGATATATTCCCAAACCCTAGCCTCAAGAATCCTCTTAGCCCTTCCTAGAGAGCCCTCCACCTTGCTTTTGAAGCAAGAAAGATATCTAATCAAGCCTCTCTTGTAAATAGGCCTTAGGAATCACTCTTTATCCTCTTATTGATCCATTCATCTAGTGATTCCCCTTGTACCAGGTCTCCTCCCATCGGTGAAAGTTTGTAAAGAGCTGGGAGCCTTAGGTGGGGTGACATAGGGCTATCGCTCCATTATTGCCCCTTGACCTAGTAGTTGCTCTATAGGATCCCCTCCTAGGACCCTTGCTAGTTTGAGTGGTAACATAGCCAAAACAAGGAAATGTCAAGTGAAAAATGATCATGAATTGGCACAAACATTACATCATGACAAGATACAAAATCCAACTCATGGGAATGGACAAGATCACCAAAATCATGCCAAAATTGGCATGTTCATCCATAAGCTTCCTCCATCCATCTTTGAATGTGACTGCAATATACAACAATGGGTCATCCTTGCTCCAAACAAGGTCTTCATGATGCAACCCTTGCATTTCATAAGGTTGATCCACATACTCTAATAAATGATCTCCTCTTTCATGTATAATATCACTCAAGAATTGAGATGGCATCATAAGAAATCTGAAAATACCTCATGGTTGCCCAACAAAGATGTAGATGAAAAATGAGGTGCAAATCCAAATTTTGAGGGAAAAATTGCTCCCAACTTAAGCTTGTTGCCCCTCTATATGTGTCTAGAAATTTTACAACAAACCACAAATTGAAAACACTTTTGTTTCATAGAAATTTCAGCACCAAAATATATTTCTCATCTGGATCTTCAATAACATATTGAGGAAAGGCAAAGGAAATGATGTCTAGAAGTTTCTTTTACAAAATATTTTCTGCCCTGTGTGAATTACAACCTCAAAAGAGTCTTCTAATGTTGAGTTTATGCACGTATATTCACCAAATTCTAAACATAAGGGTTTTTCTGAATTTTTATAATCACAAAACATCCGTAAATGCTGAAAAGAGTATGGCTAGAAATTGCCATCAGAAAGCTATAATAAATCAACTCTAGATGGTTGAAACAAATATATAAATATATCCTCCTCACGTGGCTAAAAATCTACATCATTAGTGTACATATATATCTGGAACTGATGATGAAAATTTTCTCAATTTGCCTCTAATATATTAGGCTCTATCCAAAGACTTCAAAATCTGCACTTTCTTCACTATAAGTGTCACTAGATAGGATCTCCTGAGAATGTCAATCATCTCTACCCAAATCATGACCAAATTTCTTAAAATGCATATCCATAACAACATATCATTGGCTGACCCTATCTTCATAAAATGAAGAAGCAAATATATTCTCAAATCCATCATCACATGAGGGCATCCACATCAAATTCATTCTCCTCAAACTCACAATAATACAGATCACTAAACATAGAATTTTAAGAAGATGTAAGACTTCATGAGGAGGAGAGATACATGTATGGGTGCTCTCATCAACAGGTTCCTTCATGGGTTTGATCATCAATATAATGTGTTCTTCAAGTGCTTGATGACTTTCCTCACCAACTTCTTCTTCATGTTCAAGAGATGGTTTTTGTTCTAGCATGGGAACATGAGGAAAATCTCCATCAATATGCTCTTCATGTGCTTGATCCTCACAAGATCATGTGATGCTTCTTCATCTTCATGTAAATTTGTCATAATGTCTTCTACACTCGAGGAAGACTTGTATCAAACCTACATAAGAAGATATTTTCCTTGGGCCACCACAATACTTGATGCAACCCTTTGGAACTCCTTCCAAGAAATATATAGATAGTCAAACATCCTCATGTATTACATTGGACTTTGAAACAAATTTCACAAATGATGTCCTATGTTGAGTATGAAAATAAGCATTACCATCAAACTTTGGAATATCCTCCTATTTTGGACTCTAGAGGGCATTTATTTGGGTATCCAAGAATTTTCTCAACATCAAAAGGAGGATAGAATTCATGAAAATTTGAAATTTCAAAGGTGCCATATTCTCTAACCTGGTATGAAACCTGAAAATAGAAGATGATACCTCATACCAGACATGTGTGGAGTCACCAAGGTGAATTCTTAATGCCTTCACAATGTTGCTTGCTTCACCCTACAAGCAAAAAAGTCAAAAATCTACAACAAACATGGACTTAGTTCCTCCAATGAAGTCGCCAAGATGAGTAAATTAAATAAGGCTATGATTTCTACTCAACAAAAAAGAGCTGAAACATAGACTTCTAATAAATAGTTAAAATGTTAATTTTAGGCAACAATGGTATGTTCTATGCTTTAGAGCAATTTTACTTCAATTTCTTTATTAGCCCAGTATCAATATTCAGATTAGAAATCACATCAACATGATAGTAAAATGCAGTTAGAACATAAACATAAACAGTAGAATACAAACCAAGACAAGAGGACACAAGATGTGGCACCAGCCAGGGACAAACCCCAATGTGGGGAAACCCTTGATTAAATCTTCTTTTAGTCTTCAATAGTTCAACAGAGAGAGAGTACAATTTACAAATCTGATCATTTATAACAGCAGCAAAAAAGCCCTAACCAGAAAACTCAACGATGGTCAACAGGGCATATTTGACCCTCAGCAAATCAGTGAACTTCAGCCTCCAAACAGCAAGATAAAACAGCCCTCAAAACAGTGAAATTCAACCCAGTCAAAGTCTGGTCAAACAGCCCACCTGCGGTCAGCCCTAGCTGCAGTCAACATTGGTCAAACTGTCCAAAAATTCAGTGTCCTGAAATTTCGACCTCCTGAAATTTTGCTCTCCTAAAATTTCGGCCTCTTGAAATTTTGCTCTCCTAAAATTTCGGACATGTGGAGAGAGAGAGGCCCAGAAATCCATACCCAATCAATGAGGAGAGAGGGAGAGAAGTGTGAAGATGAGTGTGTCCAAATGAGGCTACGTCACCTTCTATTTATATGCAACATTGAGGATAAATAGACGTGACCGTTGGGCTTTTGTGCCTACATAAGCTTGCTGGCCGACCTTGACAATTTGACCATAATCAAAATAAATTCATAACTTCATTTGTACATGTCAGAATCGGATGATCTTTAGATCAATCCTACACCTCTCGGAGAGAGGAATCCAAGAAAAATAGTAGTTGTCATAAATAAGATGACCCATGTGGAGTTTGGCCCTAGTTTCCAATTTTAACACTCCCTTTCAACTAGGGCGAACTCCATCTGCTAATCCATCTTCCAATCTGTACTATCTCTGCCCTCAATGCGCTGCTCTGCTTTGCTGAACTATGAAAAAGAAGAAGTGATCGAAAATGTATCATACCATTCTCTACTGACCCGAAGTTAGTCCCAATCAAAGGAGAGTGTGTCATACCACTTTTACTGACCCAAAGTTAGTTCCAATCAAAAAAGAGTGTCTCATACCATTCTCACTGACCTGTAGTCAGTTCCAATTGATCCCAGATCAATATCGGTCATCCTAACATAGGGAGTACGGTAGTACACGATGCATCCATCGGTAGTACTATGGTCTCTATCCTCATTTCCCTACTCATTGGCCAGATGACAGGTACTTCCCATGAGTCCCACACTGCATGGGTAGGATGTCTCAACAGGAGAAGGATGAACCACTCATCATGCCTACATGTCGCCAAGGGGTATCGCATGGGAAGGCTGAACCACTCACCCTGTACACAACAAACCACAAGGGGAAGGCTAAACCAATCACCCTATGGTTGTTCATCACTCCAAGTACCCCAAGCCCCCAAAGCTCCCAGAGCTCAATGTCCATCTCATACAGGACCCTCATAAGAGGGGTCTCTCCACGACTCCAAGTCATTCTCAAAAGGCCAAGAACTTGACCTTCCATAGGGGCTTTGTCAGAATATTTGTGACTTGCTCCTTAGTCCCAATGTGATGGAGCTTTATTGCTCTTCGTTGTACCGTATCACGGATAAAGTGGTACCTGATAGATATCTATATGCTTGGAGTGATCATGAAACATGAGATTCTCTGATAATCGGATCACACTCTAGTTGTCGCAGAGGATCACGGTGGTATCCAACACATGTCCAAACAGCTCACTGAAGAGCTTTCTCAACCAAACAGCTTCACAGGAGGCCATACTAGTAGTTATGTATTCGACCTCGGCGGTGCTCAAGGCAACCGATTTCTGCTTCCTGTTCATCCAGGATATGAAAGCAGAACCCAAAGAAAAATAGCGTCCAGAAGTGCTCTTGAAATCCACCACACTAGCAGCCCAATCAGCACCAAAATAACCATGCAGCCTCACATCTTCGGCAATGTATCTCAGTCCATGCGTGATTGTGCCCTGAAGATATCTCAGAAGATTCTTGGCACCAATCCAATGTATATGATGAGGCTCAACCATATATTGGCTCAATGTGTTAACTGCAAAACATATGTTCGGACGGGAGTTCACCAAGAACATCAGTGCTCCTATGAGTTGACGATACTCAGAAGCATTTCCCAATTCAAGTCCAACAGCACTACCACATAACTTCTTAAAGTTAAGTTCCATCA
Organism: Pinus tabuliformis; assembly: GCA_031772625.1. Lineage (NCBI taxonomy): Eukaryota > Viridiplantae > Streptophyta > Pinopsida > Pinales > Pinaceae > Pinus > Pinus tabuliformis. Next base: position 311,225,716 of record CM062809.1, read on the forward strand.
GAGTAGTCACATGCTTGCAGTCCATAATCCCAAATCTTTCCAATATCTTCACAACATATTTTCCTTGAGAGAGCAAAATTTCACCTGGCTTTTGCCAGACCTCCAACCCTAGGAAATAGTGCATCGGTCCTAGGTCCTCCATCTCAAATTCAGAAGCCAACTCCCTCTTACATTTGTGAATGAGGGGGTTTGCACCTATCAGAAAGAGGTCGTCCACATAAAGTACCAAAATGAGAGGTTTATCATTTTCAACCTTAAAGTAAAGGTTTGGATCGGTTTCACTTCTAGTGAATCCCAACTTCATCAGAGAGTTATCGATCTTCTCATACCAAGCCGGGGGTGCTTGCTTCAATCCATAGAGAGCATTCTTCAACCTGCATACATGAGATTCCCGATCATGAACCTCAAACCCCTCAGGTTGTTCCACATAGACTTCCTCTTTGATTGAACCATGCAAGAAAGCGGTCTTGACATCCATCTGATGTAGGTTCCATCCTTGCGAGGCAGCAAGGGCTATAATCGAGCGGATGGTGGTGTATCGGGTAACAAGTGCAAATATCTCATCATAATCTACACCTTCCTTTTGGGAGAAGCCTCGAGCAACAAAGCGAGCCTTGAACTTTTCTGCACTTCCATCAGCTCCCTGCTTGATTTTGTAGAGCTACTTAGAGGTGACAACTGATTTGTCCTAGGATCTAGGGACCACATCCCAGACATAATTCTTCATAATTGACTCGTATTCTTCATTCATAGCATCCTTCCATACTTGATCGACCTCCTGAAATTTCGCTGTCGTGAAATTTCAAACGTGTGGAGAAAGAGCGGCCCAGAAATCCATACCCAACCAATGAGGAGAGAGAGAGAGAAGTGTGAAGATGAGTGTGTCCAAATGAAGCTAAGTCACCTTCTATTTATATGCAACATTGAGGATGAATAGACGTGATTGTTGGGCTTTTGAGCCTAAATAAGTTTGTTGGCCGACCTTGACAATTTGACCATAATCAAAATAAATTCATAACTTTATTTGTACATGTCAGAATCGGATGATCTTTAGATCAATCCTACACCTCTTGGAGAGAGGAATCCAAGAAAAATATCAGTTGTCATAAATAAGATGACCCATGTGGAATTTGGCCCTAGTTGCCAATTTTAACATAAAAAGACTATGTTTCCTAGCAATGGTGTCAAAATGTTATCACACAAACTTGCACCCCTAGTGTGAAGCCCTCACGAGGTACTAATGTTGAGTGTAACACAAAATCGAACACAAGGGAGGTTTCTCTAGTAGCACTTAGTGTCCCTAAAGCAAGACAAGTCAAATCCCAATTATAACGAATTTAGAAAGATAAGAGAGTTCAAAATCAAGTTGATAATTAAGGTAACTTTCATATTTAAGTTGGGAGTTCTTTTAGGAAAGTTTGGGGATTTTATGAAGTTATAGTCAAGTATATTTATTCTCAAAACATTCCACATCTGAAATTTACTCTTTGTTGATATAGTACTTGTTTAAAAACGCATGAAATGATAACATGAACAAGTAAATCACAACAGTAAGCTTCATCCATTAAAATAGATATGAATTTGTGGTTTAATTATACTAAAGCAACAAATAATCTGAAAATATAAGGCACATAACAGCCACTAATAATGAATTGATTTGCTCTATTTAATGTGGAAATAAATGCCAGCAAGATAAACTTTGCAAAATAAATAATTTCCAACTCAAACCATGCAAATCTATCTAAACGTCTAAGGCTTATGGCCGAAATATTCAGGGTAAGCTACAAAATTTCAGATCTACTTTAAAACAAGAAGAAAATATTTGGATATTTTATTTAACATTGACTTGAAAAATGAGCAGACTAGTGCCTAGATTATTAATTGGGCATATGGAGTCAACTAAGGCTCCTTTTGAGAAATTGTAAAGAAGCTAGAATGATAGTTAAGGTTGGCCATTTCAAACCCTACCACCTTGTCCTAGTGGCCTTACAAGCTTCAAGTAGATCAAGGGGAAGATCCTCCACCAGAAATCCTCCAATGGTATTGAGAAAGAACCAATCAAGAAAGGAGAAGAAGACACACCACCAAAACTAGAGAAGCAACACCACACTTAACACATTTCAAAATAAATAGCCACAAAGATTTAAGAGAACCACTTACTCATCAAATCAACACGCAAAACCATCAATCCATTGGACCTTCGTCCATGTGCAAAGCATCCACATAGACAAGATCTTCAATAGAGCAATCTGATTAACCATCCATAACATGAACCAAATGTAGACAGAGTTTTCTCCACAATCTTCTAGCAATGTTCACAATGAGAGGTGCTTCTCTTATATAAATAAGAGCACTAACAACATTCTCAATAGAAAATAATATTTTTCTAGATCTAACCTAATATGAGGTGGTTATGCCAGCAATACAAAGATGTCCACAATGAGTGAAGAAAGAGTCAAAAGGTCCTCAACAACCTCCTCAAACCAAGCTAACAACCAAAATAACCAACTCAACTACCAAGTCATCCTCCCCAAATGCTAAGGGAAATCATACGTGTGGCACATGCAGGCTCTCTAGAGTGGGTGGCTTCATAAGTGATGCTCAAAAACTTGCTAGCACATCCTCCAAGGTGCAAATCCCTCCATAAAATGTGCAAACAACTCATATCAAGGATCCAACGATCCTATCACATCTCCAAATGCAATCACAATGCTCAAGGCAAAGTCACAACAATCCATGCGGTACACAACACCCAAGGCAATCACAAATCCCAAGGCATATGTCAAGGATCTTATTACTCACAAAAAAGTGGGTAAACCCTAGGAGAAAACTTTTCTCATCCTTTGACAGCCAACCCACCAACGACCCCATGATGATTAGCACATAACACTATGTCGGAGTTCTCCATCTATTCCTCCAATCAGATGTTGCTCAAATCTAACATTTCTTCTTGAAGGAAGGTGGGTCATCTATCGGTAAGTACTTTAACCATTCTTGCAATCATGTGCTTACATTTAATGTTATGGGCATATTTATATGGATCACAGGGAAAACGAGATAATTGACCAATCTCGATTGTATTCTTGTTCCCACACTTCACCTGGGAGGTTAATCTTCGACTCTAGTCAAGTGGAACATCCTTTAAGGCCTTAGGGTTTAGGAAGGGCACCACTGGGGAAGCACTGGCTGATGTAGTGTGTCCAAGGAAACCCATATTTACCACTTTCCATCTCTCCCTGTTATCCATCTCAATTCTTTGGGTTGGTAATCATGGGTCATTGGGATTGGCACCCTACATCCTTGAGTCAGGACCTGGAAACTTGGCTGTGAAGGTTGATGCAGTTGAAAGAAAGATAAAAGCATATAAAGCCACAATGAAAGAAAATGTGAGATGCAAAAGATGGCTAGGCCAATATTTAGTGCATGAACAAAAGCCTAGCATGAGCTCTACCCCCCTCATTAGCCAACACTCAACTTCTCAAGCATTTAATGTTGCATCTAAAGAAAGTAACTCTTGAAAGTCCAAATCCTAATGAGCGAGAAACTGCTACATCTTAAAGGGGTATTAAAAAAATATAAAAGCAAGCTTGGGCTCCGAAGTTATGCACCAAATAAAGATAAATCATTAAAGTAAAAGGCACATCAAAGCAGTGGAGAAAGCAAGCTGAGGAAAAGGTTAACCCATGCCTCCACGATTTCTCCCTCCTTACATCCATACACTTAAGATGTTGGACCCCCATTAACTAGTCTCATGGCTATGGCACCTGCCTTGAAGTCTTTCCCACTCTATTATCACCATTATCACAAACACCTATGGATTGATGGGTTAACCTAGGACATGTCACTCCCCTTGGGACCTGGAAACACCTAATAGGATTGTTGACCTAATCATCCCTAACATAAGTGAGGTAACTTGTTTATAGGTCCTAATCTAGTTAGACATTTGAAGGTGAGTTTTGTGTGAAGTATTCTTGTACCCTTAACATTAGATATGGTCCACTATGATGCTTTAATGCTTTTTGTCCCTAATGATTGTTGATATCACTTGATCTTGAGAGTTTTATGTTAGGTGGTATTATCACAACAGCTGAGATCCTTCAAGGGATCACAATTGTTGTGATAATACCACCTAACATAAAACTCTCAATATCAACTGAGATCATGAAGGGATCCCTTCATGATGCAGTGTTGCGCCTCCATAGATGAGCATTTGGTTGTGACATGATTCCACATGGTACTTGACCCTCATGTGTACCTACAGATGCTAAAACATTGAGCCAATGAACTTGGGTGTTGGATTACTTGATGATGTGCCCAGATGGACCTAGGACCCCCCCAAGCTGGCATTGACACTATTCAATGGGTGTTGTTTGTTCTGAAGCCCAGAAGATGGTTGGTTATCATTGAGATGATTTGGGAGGCCTTGTGCATCACCCTTGGACCCTAACGCTTACTTATTATGATGCCACATCACTCCTCTTAACCCTAGAAGGGTGACGTAGGGCATATTTTTGGATGACATCATGGTTGAGGAGCAAGCTTATGGAAATATACCCATCCACATTGAGCTTTTCTTGGAGTGAAGAACACTCATTATCCATTTTGTGATTTGCTTAATGCACCTTGAGCACTTATGGAGAATGATGTCATGGTGAAGATCCTTATTTCCCACATGTGTCGGCTATTTTTGGCATTTATGTTATGTTTTTGAGCTATCCTAACTCTAAGGTCATCTTGTGACCTTAGACTTGTTGAATGCCTAAGCAAACTCGTTTTAGGGCTTTGCCTGTAAAATCATGGAAATATGGCATGTTAGACCTCATACAAATAGAGCACACCTTATTTCATTTTATCATCATAATTCACTTATCATACTCTCCTCTCTTTGGGAGTGCACATTAGTCCTTGTCTATTCTACTTGACCAAAATGTGATCTTAGTGGTGTGAATTGCTCTTAGAGATGGAATTTTGTATGAAGATGGTTTCCTAGGATTAATTGAAGTGATTCTTGTGAAAATTTTGTAAGTTTATTGCATATTATATATATTTTGTGTGTTATATTTGTGAAATAGGGTTTCTACATGTGCCATGGTTGAAATTGTTAAATTTATCTAGAAATCTTGCTCCTTTATCATATGTAAAATTGTTTTCCCTGGATCCTTTGAGAACTATGAGAGTGCATATCTTAAATTTAAAACCTTGCCTCACAAGGAAGCCACGGCCCACTAGGGTTTATAAGTGGATTCCCTAGTCAACTCACCCTCTTCAACAAAGTCGTTCTCATTCAATTTGCCCTAGAAGACTCCATTTGCCCATTTAGAACAACACACTAGTGTAGGTGGTGTTGATCAAACTCTCTACTTTAATAATTTCTCCCTTCTCTCTTTAATTCTAGATATCTAAGGTTAGAATTAGGGTTTATATGAAATATTGCTTAAAAAAGTAATTTTCTTTGATGTGTCATTTATATTTAAAGAGGAATCACACTAAATAATTATATAAAAGCAAAATCTAGCATTTTATTGCATGTTCAACCCTATTTTTAGGGATGATGCCATCATTCTATTATTGTTTTATGCATGTTTCAGCCACAAAACCTCCATTGCAAACCCTAGATCCTTCATATCTAACTAAAAAATCTTGATCCTTTGTTGATGTATCATTCTAAGGCTTTTTCTTCTGACTATTATATGACATTATATGCCCTATTATTGGAAATCTGCAAAACCCTAGCTTATAACAGCCCTATGATTTAATTTAGTGATCTAAGGATAGAGTGCATGAACTTTGGTGATGAACATCTAAGTTGTCCAAGCTCTACCAGTACCCTATCCCAATCATTAGACCTCATCAATCACCTTGAACCATTATCATTGAATATCCTTTAGGTGATTGTTATAGGAAAGCCCCCCTTCTGGTTTAAACACCACTAAATAGCTAGAGAAAGGTTGTTGAGGTGACAATGGTACTCGATCTCTTGTTGCCCTAAGGTCTGGATCCGCCTAGCGAGGTTTTGTAATAAGCCTACTCGATTTTGCAACAACAAATCCCAATGCAAGTACATAAATCCCATTGCAAGTATATGAATCTCAAGGCATGTGCATAAATTCTAATGCAACATAAATAATGAGTCACGTCAAAATGCAAGTGTCATTAGATAGAGAAGCATTAAAGTATCATCTTCTAACTTCACAATAACTCGTAGAATTCATACCATTTGCCAATTTAAAACATGGTGCGGACAACATCAACCCTTATTACATGTGACAATTCTAAGACAAGAAATAGTCCCTAGGACATTAACAAAAGAAGCATGTGTTGTGATAGATGATGAGACTAGATGGGTAACTTCATAAATTGAATTGCATAGCCAAGTATGATTTGTTAAAGATACTCAGGCCCATTAAAGATGAGGGCACACTTTAGCGTTGAGTTACCATTTCCTTGGTACTATTTCTTACTAACCATTTTCTTTCCTTTTTCTTTATGTATTAGTTTCTTTTCTTTAGATATGCATTGTCAAGCATGGGACTTGGGCCATTTGGCCTCATAGCGAGGTGGCATAGCTCAAGCTTTATTTTCTCTTTTGATTTCTCTTTTGTTGCATCAACCTCAAGTATAGCTCTAAAGTGAGGCTTTTCTCATGGACAATGAAGCATGAACCTTGCTATGACATATGACAACCAACCATGAGAGGGAAAATAGAAAAACAAGAAAGATGGAAAGTGTTGAGCATGGCTTGGGATATGAACACACTACACCTTCCTAAGCCTTTACTTGGACAACTCAACCCAAGAGCAAGAACTCCTATCTAAAGGATGACTATCACCCACAAGAGAATAACAAGATGGAAACCATAAAAGAACCAACCACATATAAATAAAAGGAAAGAGTGTAAATAGGAGAAACTTCTTTGAAAGACATGATTATAAGTGTTGTGATACATAAAGTTGAAAATTTGAGACAAAAATCATAACCATTGAGGCTCTAACATAACATACTATGTGTTCAGTCATGACCCATAACTCATCAAAATCATCAATAGCATTGATCAAATCTAGGTTTTATATAGATATATATCTGAATATTTTGCATATTTTTTATTCAAAGAGTCTAAATCAAATTGAATACAACATCCAAGGCCAATCATAATTTTGGGCCTCACAGAGTTCCGTACAATGTAGGTTTCCTTAGCTAAGACTCATGAATCCTTCGAGTCTTACTGAATCTTAGTTAGGTCAAGTATTGACCTCATATTCAGTGTCAAACATACCACTAGCCAGACCCACCAAGTCTTGACCAAACTCATCAAGACTTGCCAAACTCTCCTAGACTTGCCAAAACTATATTTTGATTTTTATTTGTATTTTCTAAGTCTTTTCCATGTCTTTGTCAACTCACCCCCAAGTCACCGAGTTTTCTCAAGTCCTAGGCTAGTCGATTCTTTGCCAAGTCCGAATGTGACAACTTTTGTCCCAACCAAGTCTAAATCAAATAACTTTTCCCCTAACAATAACTTAAACTAGTGGGAATGGAGGCTTAGATTCAAAACCTCTTGGTTATGGTGGCTTTTCATTCAAAGCTAATCTATCAACTGCATCTTGCAAAGTTTTCCAATACGCAATTGTATCAACACTCAAACCAATCCTAAGCTTGCCATCAATAACTAGGCCAAGGCATACTCTCACTCCACTTCCTCTCTAACCAATATGTTGGGCTTTCACCCTGATGTACAACCCATTACACTCCTTGTGGTAACCATGGCAAATCGATTAACATGACCCGCACCCAACATCCTTTCCACAATGTTAACAAAAGCACAAACTAGGGATTTTGGATCATTCTTGACAAGGAATTTGGTCGTTTGAGATGTTTCCCTGGTCAAGTTAGGGGTCCAAAATGAATAATGAGAAATGTTTGTAACCATGGAAAAAAAACATAACGAAAAACAAAAAAAACTATGAAAAAAATTGATGCTAAACCAATGATATATACAAGCACAAACAACCCATGATATATACAAGCACAAACAACCCACACACAAAAGATTATTAAAAACTAAACAAAAATTCAAAAAAGGCACAAAAATCAGAAAAAATAACAAATGAAAGATTTTTAGAAACCAACAAAAATAAACAAAACAGCAAACTTACTCGTAATTTTTTCTAGAATCACTTGTCTCCAATGGCTTCAATGCCTTGTGGTTATCAATCTACTCATATATTTTTACTAGAAACCAATCTCGACAAGTATCTATAGCAGAAAATTATGATTATTAATTGTCTCTAGGTGCTAAAGTTATGCCAATTAAATTTTTTACTTCCTTCTAACATTGTGTTTGATATACTAGGCATTCTCAACTAGAATTTTTAAGCATTATCTCTAGCTGCTAAAGTTATGCCCATTGAAAAAATATATTTCCTTCTAACATTGCATTTGATATACTAGCCATTCTCAACTAGAATTTTTTCACAGTACACTATTGATCAAGCACTAAAAGGAAAAATAATATGAGAATTTGACCTCAAAAGAAGGGTCACCTTTGTTACGTTGTTGATTGTTGCTATTCCAATCAAATCTCAAGAACTTGCCCAATGTAGAAAATCCTTGAAATTCTGCAACTGCTATAATGAACAATCTGAACACTAGTTTCTTTTCATTAAGACACAAAATTTGTCTACCATGGATAAGCAACGAAAATAAAAGAATATGCAAAGATAAACAAGAACAGAACACAATTTTTCCTGGGAACCCAACTAGGAAAACCCACTTCTTTTCTTCAGACTTTTATTGAAGGAGTTTGAGCAATAGATCTCTTACAAAACAATCTTGTTTCAATAGACAACACACTTGTTATCCCTGTTCTACATAAGCTTGAAACACACTATTGTAGCCTTGATATGCTCCCTGAATCCTTGTCTGGCTTGAGCCCTATTTCCTAGCGCAATAGAGGCTCCTATCTTATAGGGAATTCTCCCTATTTCCTAGCCCGAATATGGCAAGAATTCCTCCCTTCAATTCTGCGTATGAGCTTCTACTCACACACTCTCCTTACTAGAAGTCTATGCTCACACAACCTTGTGCAAACAATAATTATCCAACAATGTGCCTTCGTCCTCCTTAAGCAATTTGACCCGTCTAAATCTGGCAAGTTTATTTTTGGAACTCCGACTTGTGATTGACTAGTTAACTGAGTCTAATTGACTCTTGCAACTCGTCCTAGCCACAAATAACCATTGAAACTTTGTCACTTGTCCTTTTCCAAATCTAACTCGCACTAGGAGACAAAGAACTGAGCCTCCAACTATACTCATGAGTTAAACTACTTCATGAACTCATGCTAACTTTTAGGAACTCGTCCTAACTTATAGGAACATGTGCATGCTAAAGGAAGGCAACTTGTGGTCTCTTTGACTAAGGGACAAGGCAAAGAAGACCTTATTCACTACTATTTTCAACACTCCCTCTTAGCGAGGAAGGTGCTTCTAGAAGAACCTCGTCCACCTGGATTTGTCTCCAATACTACCACGTTCTTTGTTGCTGCAGCTGCTTCCTCTAAACTAGAAGGCTTCCTTGCTTTCTTCTGCAGAGTTTGATCTGAAGACTTGTTCTTTCCAACCATGCTCTACAAGTCTATCGCTTTAGTCATAAGTGTCATGTACCTTTGTGGCTGCTTCCTTTGGCTAAAAGTGATACTAGAAGATTCAACTCTCTCCTAATCTCCCTTAAACAAATCCTCTGCCCACTTGACTCGAACTCTCCCTATACTAGGAGTCACTGATTAAGTGGTTACATCCACTCGACCTGGGCTATGCTCCTCGGTCGGCCCAATTGCCAACTAGCTTAAACTCAAATCGAGATACTGGCTGAGGCACCATTTTGAGTAGCTTCTTCACTACTATTTTCAACACTCCTTAGCGAGGAAGGTGCTTCTAGAAGAACCTCGTCCACCCGGATCTGTCTCCAATACTACCACGTTCTTTGTTGCTGCAGTTGCTTCCTCTAAACTAGAAGGCTTCCTTGCTTTCTTCTGCAGAGTCTGATCTGAAGACTTGTTCTTTCCAACCATGCTCTGCAAGTCTATCACTTTAGCCATAAGTGTCATGTACCTTTGTCGCTGCTTCCTTTGACTAAAAGTGATACTGGAAGATTCAACTCTCTCCTAATCTCCCTTAAACAAATCCTCTGCCCACTTGACTCGAACTCTCCCTATACTAGGAGTCACTGACTAAGTGGCTACATCCACTCGCCCTGGGCTATGGTCCTCGGTCGGCCCAATTGCCAACTAGCTTAGACTCAAACCGAGATACTGGCTGAGGCACCATCTTGAGTAGCTTCTTCTCAGGTACTCTAATCTACTCTTGCTCTAAGGACTCCCTCTGAGTTCTACTCTCCTTAACCATCACTTCTCTACTCTGAGAGCTTTTTTAGGTCATGGCTATTTTAGTGAGATTCTCCTTATGATGTTGCACTTGGATGTGCCAATCAACTTGCGTTGGCCTTTATTTTGTTCCTTGCTCTAATAACATGTAGAGAATCCTTGAAATTTTGCAACTGCTATAACGAACAATATGAACACTAGTTTCTTTTCATTAAGAGATAGAATTTCTCTACCATAGATAAGCAGAGGAAATAAAAGAACATGTAAAGATAAAGAACACAATCACATAACACAATACAATTTTTCCTAAGAACCAAACTGGGAAAACCCACTTCTTTTCATGAGAATTTTACTGAAGGAGTTTTAGCAATAGATCTCTTACAAAACAATCATGTTTCAATAAACAACACACTTGTTATCCTTTCTCTACATAAGCTTGAAACGCCCTGCTTGTAGCCTTGATCTGCTCCCAGAATCCTTGTCTAGCTTGAGCCCTATTTCCTAGGGCAATCTGGCAAGAATTCCTCCCTTCAATCCTGCATATGGGCTTTTCCTCACACACTCTCCTTGCCAGAAGTCTCTGCTCACGCAACCTTGTGCAAACAATAATTATCCAACAATGTGCCTTCGTCCTCCTTATAAGCAGATTGACCCATCTAAATCAAGCAAGTTTATTTTTGGAACTCCTAATTGTGATTGACTAGTTAATTGAGTCTAACTAACCCTTGCAACTCGTCCTAGCCACAAATAACCATTGAGACTTGTCACTTGTCCTTTTCCAAATCTAACTTGTACTAGGAGACAAACAATTGAGCCTCCAATTATACGCATGAGCTTAACTGCTTCATGAACTCATCCTAACTTTTAGGAACTAGTCCTAACTTACAAGAACTTGTGCATGCTAAAGAACGACTACTTGTGGTCTCTTTGACTAAGGCACAAGTCAAAGAAGACCTTACTCGCTACTATTTTCAACACCCAATTCATTCAAACACAAAATTTCAATAAAAAAGTATTGTTGTTATAACTCAACAATGACCATCACTTCTAACCCTCCCATTGTAACTTCAATGTGGACTTGTTCCCATTAGTCTCAGAAAAAAATATGAAAATTGTGCTTTTATACCACATGGTTTCTCACCTATAATCAACAACTCGTGATTCACACTAAAATGTGTCTTCTATCACATGTGACTTGAGGCTTTATCCCAGCCCTACCAACTACATGTGCACACGCATGCACTCTCCATGCCTTCAGTGTCCTACATTTAACTATTTTTTTCTATTTTACGGCCCTTATTTTTGTTGTGCATAGTTATACCCACTATGATCTCAAGGCAACCCTTTGCAAGACAAGTCTGCAGCCACCTTTAACCTGCTCTACCTCCTTCACTTAGTCTATGTTCTCTTCAACATTGTTCACGCATAAGCATACAACAAAATTGCCCTTCTTATGGTCTATAGCGCGTCACTACTAGCCTTTCTATAGTTGCAGCCTCACAAACTTCTACTACAAGCCATCAACACATTCTAGTTAACACCATTATGTGAAATTTCCACGAACTGCAACAATTGGAAATTTATCTCCTAACTTATACAATTTATTTGTCTTATGTTAATTATTAACAGCCAATATCGATAAACTTGCATTGCAATTCTTCACAAATGAAATACGTTGCACAAAATAAAATACTGGAACCGAGAAATAATGCACACACAATCATTTTGACATCATTATTTTTGGACAAATGTCTTTGGAAAAACCCCACAAGGAAAACCAATGCAGCAGATCAGGATTTTATTATTATTCAACAATCTAAGAAATTACAATTGGTTGTCGTAGAATGGTAAACCTCCGGCAAATATTGATCTTCACTAGCAAAATAAACTAGAGACTAATTGTCTCCCTCTGCAACTCGATTTTCCCTCTCCCAACCAATTCGTACTTCCTCTGGCTATTCACACTACCTGGTTGGAATGCAGACTACTTGTCCTAGGAAATTTATAAAACCTATGAGAAAACCTACATGCAAGTAAAATTGCCTCCAACAACTGTTAGACCCACTCACTCTACCTCCGCGAAATCAATCCAACAACTGGCAACTCAAACGTGGTCTCTCCTACAACTTGCACTGGATAAACTAGCTAACTCGCACTAACCTATCCGGCCTTCTCTGCAGAAAAATTTGGCCTCCTCTTCGTGTCACTAAGATACTGGAGAATCTGAGGAAATCTCCTTCGAAATCTTGCTCCCAAATCTCTACTAAAACCTCGCTACTGACTCTCTCCCTAGATTCAATTGTGCCCTTGATGAATCATTGCAATTGGGTAGTCGAATTGCTCAACTCTGCGTCTCAATTGTTGTGTCTCTCCAACCCCATCAACCTTGCTCTTATAATCTTTTGTTCAACTTTCAATAGCCATGATCATATCTCAACAATCATATCTCTAGAGCAAAATCAACCTCCCTCAATTAATCTGATTTACTTAACCATTTTTCCTAAGTTAGACTTGGGAAATATTTAGTTATGGGCTAATTAATCTAATTGAGGTGTTTCTAAGGCTTTTCTCGCAAAACCTTTTCAGTATTTTGGAGATCTCGCATTCCTTAGGGTCTTAGACACCATAGAGACTAGAACACCTATCCTTTGCTACCAAAAACCAACATTCCCTCTTAGCAAGGAAGGTGTTCTCCACTACTCCCGTCTACAAACTTTGCCTTACCCAAGGCCTTCGTGAGTATATTTGTAACTTGTTGATCAATGGGAACATGTTGTAACTGAACTGATCCACGTTGTTGGTGACTGACATATGTGATACAACCGGTTGCCATAAATTAGCAAACCTCCGATAAATTTATTCGTTCACTTCTATTAGCTGATCAGACCTCTTAGAAGCTACTCAGCCCCTCCAAATCAATTCGGTATCCCTTTGAGACCCTAAATTGACCTCTGCAGTTATTTACCAGTAATTTATTGCATCTTCTCTGGCAAACTCGCTCTGCTAGGAAAATAACTCAACCTCCACTGGAAATTGAACCATCAAACTGAGAACTGTTTCTCCTTTGTAAATTGATTTGACTAGCAAAGTACCTTGTTTCCCTATAAACTTCCTCTGCGTCAGTCAACTCGCACTCCTAGAGAGACTACATTCTCCCCCTGCAAATAGATCTCCCTCTGACTCTGAGAAACTGGAAATCTCTGTGAAGAAAATACTCCAACAGTCATTGTTCACCATGTTATCACTGCAAAACTGGGTGTGATCTTGATCTCCCATTGAAAAATAACTAGGAAATCTCTTTTCCTTCTAGCAAATTAACTCGCCCTACTCCCTGTTACTTGCACTCCTGCCTGAAATCCTGCACTGACTAACTAGACTGCGCAACACTGCTCTAGGAAATGTGAAATTGCTTTCGGAAACCCTTTCCGACAATCACTCGGCCTCTTGTTGCTCACTGAAGCTACTTGCTCTTCCTCTAACACACCTTCCAGCACTAGCACATGATCTATAGCCTCTGCAACACACATTAGTTGATTGTCTAACTTGTACTAGCAAATTCGCATTGTTTGCTTCGGCCTCTTTTGCTGGAAATCTCGTTGGCTAGAACTACGCCTCGCTGTCTGCAACTGACCAACTTGCACTACCTCCCTGCTACTTTAATACTTGGGCTCCCATAGCAAAGGTAATGGTCCACCTTAGGAATCACATACGCAGCAACTAGATTTGATCTAGTGATCAAGCCCTCCTTGGCTATGATCTAGATCTCCTTGCTGCTCCTTCCCCAGACCCTGCCCATTTGCCAAGAATCATCCTCTTGGCTTTGGCGTTATCCCTTCTGTACTCATGAAACTGGATAGGATATGTTGGCACAGCAACAACTGTTGTAGCAAACTCCTTCAGACCGTGCTCGTCCAATAGAAACAGCATCCTAGCCTTCCAGATACTAAAGTTGGAGGCTCAATCCAACTTGTGCTGATCTCTCAAACTTGCTACGGCAATCTCTAGAAAAATTGGGATACTCAAATAACTGGAGAAATTAATAAATTGGATTGTAAAACTCTCATGTGCTTCCTCTTCCAGGCCCTGCATTGATTACTCCTGCAAAACCCTTTTGTTGCAAACCTTTTGCACTAGATCTGCTTTGCAAAATTCGATTTGCCTCCAAAAAATCTTTTCCTGTAACTTCACTGCTTCTTGATCCTCATTGAGACAACTCGCACTTCCTCTGAATCACTTCCCTAGACTGAAAATCGAGTTGTTGCCTCTATCAGACGCACTGGCTAACTGACCTGCGCGAACATGCTCTTTAGTGATCTTATCTCCCTCTGATCAACACCATATTCACTCTAGAGCTTCTCTGATCTAATCTGCTCTAATACCATGTGAAATTTCCACGAACTGCAACAACTGGAAATTTATATCCTAACTTATGTAGTTTATTTGTCTTCTATTAATTATTAATAGCAAATATTGATAAATTCACACTGCAATTCTTCACAAATAAAATATGTTGCAGAAAATAAAATACTGGAACTAAGAAATAATGCACACACAATAATTTTGACATCATTATTTTTGGACAAACGTCCCTGAAAAAACCCTGAAGGGAAAACCAATGCAGCAAATGAGGTTTGTTAAAATTGGCAACTAGGGCGAAATTCCACCTTGGGACAACTCATTTGATGGAGATGATGATTGCATTGGATTCCTCTTTTCGAGAAGTCCAAGATTGATATAAAGATCACCTCATTCGAACAAGCAGAAGTGTGATTTTGAATTTATGCCCACACATGTGCAAATTGATCAGGTTGGTTTCATCATTATGTAGGCTCTAGAAGCCCAATGGATGTGTCTCTTCACCCACAATGAATTGTATAAATACCAGCATAGATCCATCTTAAATACGGATCTAACATTAGCCGAGACGGATCCAATTTCTTCACGCGCAAATTTTTTTGAGTCGACGTTCTTTAAATGTTTTGTATAGTTATTTAAATTTTTTTATATTTAGATTTTTTTTTAATTTATATTTTGGCCAACATGAGCAAAATTTCAACTTTGATGACAGACACACAGTGTTACACATCATACTGGGTTGTAGAATGAGCCTCTCGGCTCAACAAGAGACCTCACACCTCATTTGGACATTCATCACTCACACATTCTTCTCTCTCTCTTCATTAGATTGGTTCGTACAGTTATTGGGCAGCCTTTCTGTTAAATTTTGGTATGTTCTATGCTTAGAGCAATTTACTTCAATTTTTCATTTTAGCCCAATGACAATATTCAGATTAGCAATCACATCAGCATGATAGTAAAGTGCAGATAGAACATAAACATAAACAGCAGAAGACAAGCCAAGACAAGAGGACCCCAGATGTGGCACCAGCCAGGGACAAACCCCAATGTGGGGAAACCCTTGATCAATTCTTCTTATATTCCTCAATAGTTCAGAAAAGAGAGAGAGTACAAATACATAAATCTGATATTTATGACAGCAGTAGAAAAGTCTTGTCTAGAGAAGTCAATGCTGGTCAACCAGTACATTATCTTCCTCTAAACAAGATGCTCATCAAGCTGAGTCAAAACATAGAAACATTTACCCAATGCATCTTCCAGAATGTTGTTGACTTCTAGTTGTACTCGCTGTCACAGCTTTATGAGATAGGGCATCAACACACAGTCACCAATGCAGGCCTTCGAGGTGCAGCTCCACCATTGTCACGCTTACAAGTCTGACCTGTGCAATCCTTAGGACGATCTTTTCTGTTGGCTATGTCCTACGGCCTAGCCCAGCAACAAGCAATCAATAATATCATTGTAGCAGAATTTAGTCCTACAAGGACTTGACCCAATCTGAATATGCTGACAGATTTCTTCAATGTAATATGGCTGAGATTTGTCAACCTTACAAACAGTCCTCAGAAACAGTCTCTACACTGTGCTGTCACCATGCTTCATTTATCATGCTGTTACCAAAATTCTAGACTGTCCTTTCAGACTCATTTATGTTGTTAAGTCTTCATCTCATCTGCAGATTGGGGTCTCTCTTTGCTACGGCTAGGGTTCTTCTTGGCTGTAGCTAAGGGCCTCTTCAAGGACCTTCCTTAACTGTGGTTTAGAGCTCCTTTAGCCAGTGGATTTGAGCCCTCTTTAATTGCGGGTTAGAACCTCCTTTGACAGCGTAAAGAAGCCTTACCTTTGACTGCGGCTAGGGCTAGTTAGACTGCAGTTAGGGCTTCTTTAGATCTTGATTAGGCCTCCTCTATACAGCGTATAGGAGCCTCCTTCAACTGTGGATATAGAGCTGCATCTAGACCTTCTTTTGTTCCGGAATAAGACCAGCAGTCAGGGCACAAGGGACTGCATATTTAGGGCCTCATAGATCAGCGGATTAGGGCTAGATAAAAGCCTCTTGATACTGCAGTTTAAGGCCTCCTCTTTACTGTGTATAAGTGTCTCTTCTTGCTGCATATAAACCATCATTGACTACGGCCTAGGGCACCCCTAAATGTTGTGGCTAGGAGCCTCCTTTAGCTGCATAAAGAACCCTCCTTGACTGCAGCTTTGGACAGCATATGAATCTTCCTTAGACTGTGTATAGAAGGCCTCTCCTAGGACTGCATAGAGCCTTCTCCTTTTGCCTTTGTCTAGGGCTAGGGCATCTCCTCTAGGGCAGCGTATAGACCTTCTTCAAAGGACAGCGTATATGCCTTCTCTTCTAGGCCTCTCTTTCCACTCAAACCCAAATGAGTGGAGAGAGATTACAAGAGATGAGTGACCAAATGACTTGAAGGCCACCTCTATTTATGGTAAAACGTTGAGGACAAGTGGGGGTAATTTGGTTGCTGGCCGACCTTGACGAATTGTCACATAACACAAATAAATTCGTATCTCCATGAATACATGTCGTCATCGGATGATCTTTAGATCAATCCTACACCTCTCAACGAGAGGATTCCCAGAAAAATATCAGCTGCCATAAATAAGAAGACCCACATGGAGTTTGGCCCTAGTTGCCAATTTTAACACTCTCTCTATCTCACATGTGCGGCTAGGAGGACAGATTTTCTGAGCAGAATTATAGGCTGAATTTCAAACTTCAGGGACAGGTTTGACCAGCATTGACCAAGGTGTTTTGACTGAGTTTGACTTCAATTTTTGGAACAAAAGTTCGATCTTCTCAAGCCGCATTGCTGGGCACAAAAACCAAGGAATTTTGGGTTGTTTGACCTGTGTTGACTTCAGGGCTGACTGTTGTTTGACCGCAGAAAATTACAGCAGTTTTCTCTCTCCTTTGACTGAGTTGTTTTGCACTGAATTTGACTTCCTAATTAGGCTGAGTTTGAGCAAGGAAGATCGAGTTGCTTCAAGGAAGAACTGCTATTGTTTTGATCAACGTTGACTTTCTAATTAGGGCTGAAGTTTCACTACAGAAATTACAAGGTTGTTTTGACTTTGTATTGGGCAAGTCAATTTGACTTTTGTACTCTCTCTCTCTATTGAACTTTTGATTTAATAATAAGAAGAATTGATCAAAAGGTTTTCCCCACATTGGGGTTTTTTTCCCTGGCATCCGCCAAATTTGGTGTCCTCGTCTTCTGTAGTTTGTTTTATGTTCTATCTACTTTTACTGTCAATGCGATTATTGTGATTGCTATTGGAAATTGGAAATTGTTATTGGGCTGCTAAGGAACATTGAAGTAAATTGTGTTACGCATAGAACATACCATTGTTAACTAAAATTAACATGGTATCAGAGCCAAGTTGAAGACAAAGCCCAAGGAAAGTTGTTGGACAAGAATATTGGTCTAACTTTAATGACGACTACATCATACTTCAAATCCGACTATCATGCATGGAAGATGTCTTTGGATTTGACTTTGGAAGAGAATGATGTTATGGACTATGTAAAGGGAAGAATGGTGGAGCCTCCTTCAAATGCACCCGCTGCTACAAAAACAAAGTACAAGAAAGGTGAGGTCAAAGCTAAGAAAATTATTGTAGATTCCATTCACAAGCCTTTGTTTGCCTATATTTCTGATTTGGAAACATCTAAGGAGATGTATGACAAGCTAGTTGGGATGTTCAAAGTAAACAATGCAAATCAAGTCCTCTTCTCAAGAACAAGTTGAAAGACATCAAGATGGATAGAGGAGAGTCCATTTAATCCTACTTCCTGAGGATTACCGAAATCAAGAATGGTCTTCTGTCTATTGGAGAAGTTGTTGGTGTCAGGGAGCTCACTCTTATTGCACTTGGAGGTCTTACAAGAGCATGGGATGTGTTTAACACCACCATCCTCAACAATGATGGAGAGAGATAAGCCCTCGAATGAAAATGATCCTATTTCTTTCTCCACTCATGCTAAAAGGAAGAACAATGCTGGTCCAAGGAAACAAGGACAAGAATTTAAGTCGAGATTCAAAGAGAGAAGAAAAGGAAGATGTTACAATTGCAACAAGTTTGGCCACTATGCTAGAGAGTGTCCTCACAAGAAGGATACTCCATGGGATGATGACAACAACAGCCACAACAACTACAAAGGCAATGGCAATCAAAGGAACAACACGTTCAACAATAAAGGAAAGAGGAATGCTCCCACTGCTCGATATGGAAATGGTCATCCTCCTAAAAGATCAAGAAATTCCAGGTATGAGGAAAGTAATGTTGTAGAAAAATAAAATGAATTTTATCTTATTTTCACTTTATCTACTACCTCTCCTGCAGATACATTGGATCATTGGTTGATTGATAGTGGAGCCTCAAGGCACTTCACTAGGTACAAAGAGGCCCTCTCGAATTTGGTTGAAAAGAAGACTAACTTGCAAATCATACTTGGAGATAATGCCACCTATCCCATAAAAGGAATAGGTACCATCACTCTTCACTTGAATCAAGGTCAAACCATTCATCTACAAGAAGTTTTGGATGTGCCCGATTTGAAGAAGAACCTAGTATCTATTTCTGTGATGGAAGATAAAGGCTTCAAGGTAGCATTCATTGATGGAAAGGTATGTCTTTGGCAAAGAAACCCTAAAGATGCATTTACACTTGGATTTAGGGTTGATGGTCTTTATCAAGTTGGAGGAAGTCCTTTGGGAGCCATGTCTTGCGACACTTCTCTTCAATCCGAATTATGGCACTGGAGATTTGCCCACCTTCATTACAAAGCCTTACCTAGGGTAAGGAAGATGGTCACAGGTATGCTTGATTTCAACATGAATCATGAAGGTGTTTGTCAGGGTTGTGCAACTAGGAAACTTACAAGGGGACCATTCCCCTCAAGCGAAAGTCAAACTTCTGATATTCTTCAACTGGTCCATTCTGACCTATCTGGTATGTTGCCTGTAACATCATTAGGAGGATACTTATATTATGCTATTTTTGTGGATGACTTCTCTCGCAAAACATGGATCTATTTCTTGAAGAAGAAGGATGAAGTATTCAAATGGTTTTGTGCTTTCAAAGCCTTGGTGGAGAATCAAACAGGGAAGAAGATCAAAATATTGAGGACTAACAATGGGACCGAATATGACTCAAATTGTTGATTTGGGGTAGCATCAGATGTGCTCTAACCACGAAATTTGGTGGAGAGGTTGGGGCACATGAGATCTCCAATACCCAGAAAGGGTTTGCGCAGATTTTAAACAGATCAGGAGTTATTAAAATAATTAATATTTTTAATGGAGTCCCTAAGTCTAAACTTAAGGAAAATAAAATATTAATGTGTATTAATATGAATTTGTGTTAGAGCTGTCCAAAAGACATGGATCAAGCCAGATCTAATTTTAGCCGTTGATTAGGGACTTAATCTTGGCCGTTGAGATGTCAACAGGAAAAGTATAAGAGGAGGCTTGAGGGTCACTTGGAGAATACACCAAATGATCAATCATTCTATTCTCTAGAGCGCAGTTTGATAAGAGAGATAGAATCAGTGATCGGGAGAGCAGCTGAGGGGCATTGAGTACAGAGGAACAGAGAAGGCAGAGATTGTGCCGGGAGAGCAGCACAGCAGCCAAGGAGAGTGACGCAAAGCCAGCGAGGATTCACGCAGGGCCACACAAAGGTAGCCAAGTGCTGCGCAAAGCACCAGAGGGGCCAACGCAGCTGACGCAGAGGCTCCCAGAGCTGACGCAGGGCCTCCTGGGGCTGACACGGGGCCAACGTGAGACAAATAGGGGCTGACGTAATCCAGATTGGGCAGACACTGGGGTTACAGAAGCAGTTTTGTGCTGAGGAGCTGCCGGAAGGGTTTTCCGGGGTTTCAACCAGGAGATTTCTCTCAAACTGTGAGGTATAGCTTCTAAGGAAATTCTCTGTTGGGTAGGCTAGTTACGACACCCAGATTGTGCTCTGATATTGCTTAATAAGAAAACCCTCATATAGTTGCATCGGTTTTCCCGCATTGGGTTTTTCCGGGGACATTGGTCCAAAAATAATGGTGTCATGTGGTGTATTTGTTCTTGTTTCTTTTAGTTGTTGATCTGTAATATGTTGAGCATGCACTGGTGTTTATTTTTAGTATTTACTTTGTAAATAACTTGTTAAAGAAAAAATAACAAGTTGGTAGGAATAAATCAAAAAAAGTGCATGAAGGGTTTCTAAGCTAAGTAAACTTAGAAACTTCAACATGGTATCAGAGGGTGATTACAGATCACAGGAGTACTAAAAGACATCAGCCGGGCGGAGCAATAGCAACGGAAAACAGTTGTCCCGAGGTGACAAAAGTTGTTTCTAACAGTGCAGAAGCCAAGACGTGTGACGCAAAGCCAGCCAGAGCCACGCAGAAGAAGTCGAGCACTGCGCAGAGCCTCAGAGAGGCCAGTGTTGCTGACGCAGAGGGCTAGAGGGCTGACGCAGAACCAGCGTGAGGCAGAGAGGCTGACGCAGTTCACAGAGAGGCAGTTGCTAGAGTCTAGAAGGCTGCAGAAATATTACAGAGTGGAGCTGGTGAGGTACTGTAGTCAGAACAGTACCTGACAGAGCAGGGCCAGAGGAGTTGTTACCGAGGGTTTCTAGCCGAGGAACCTGGATCAACAGTGCAGTTGCACAAGACGATCAGAGTAGGGGGCATCTCGACAAGCGACAGAAGGATTTCCAGGAGGGAAATCAGGGCTCAAAGGGAGTCCATAAGACAACTTCCAAACGGGAAGTAGAGACTCAGAGGAGTCAAACAGAGAACTTCCAGGAGGGAAGTAGAGGAGCGTCATGGCACTACACAGGGTAAGAGACCAGGATAGACTGGACGAAGCATCGAACTTCGCAGTCTGGAAAGCCAGAATCTTATCAGTGCTTGACAGGAATCGTGTCAAGAACTTCGCCTTGAAGGTTATAGCTATCCCAGTCGACCCCAATGATAATGACAAGTATGAAGAGGCGATGGCGAGAGCCAAGTGCATTATCCTTGATAGGGTCAAGGATCATGTGGTACCACATATAGCCGAGAAGGAAACGGCAGTTGAGATGTGGGAGGCTCTCAAGAACCTGTACCAGCATACTTCTATGCAGAGAAGAATGCTGCTCGAGAACCAGATGAGGTCGTATCAGATGAAAAAATGGTAAATCGATTGACACCTTCCTCGGAGGACTGAATGAGATCGAGACCAGTTGACTATTATAGGAGCGACACCAGGTCAGGAACTTATGGTGAGGACAGCCCTGAATGTTGTCTTAGAAGATTGGGAAGTGTTTGTCCAGAGTATCCTAGGCAGAGGAACTCTCCTACCATGGGACAAGATGTGGGCAGCTCTTCGCCAAGAAGAGATCAAACGACAGTCAAAGACAGGTAGCAGTAGCAAAAGGATCAAAGTTCAGCAGGAGGAGGAGGATGTGGCCCTAGCATTTGAGGAAAAGCAGGAGAAGCAGAAGAAGAAAGATCTCTCCAAGATCAAGTGCTTCCACTGTGGGGAGATGGGTTATTATGCAACCCAGTGCCCCAGGAAGAAGAGTAAGGGAGAGTCTTCCAAGACTAAGGCAGTGCCAGCACGGGCAGAGAAGGAAGTTTTGACAGACGATGATTGTGCCATGAGTGCACACGCACCACTTGAGCGAAAGTGGGGAGACATCGAGCTGTAGTCAGGAGGACTACAGGCAATGAGGGGCAGGATCCTTGAGGTACCCAGTGTCTTGGATTAGACCTTGCTACGGGAGCCCCGACAAGGAGTAGCAGGACTGGCTGGGTGGGTAGAGACGGATGTGGATGGAGCGGAAAAGAGAGCTACAGTGCAGAAGTCCCAAGACAGCGCAGAGCTAGCAGGTTGCGGCAATGCGAGAGGCACAGGAGTGTTGCACCAGTGCAGGACGGCACAGAGAGGTGTGCAACGGTGCGAGATGCATGAGAGTTGTTGCAGCAGCGCAGAGGTTAGAGAGGGAGCGCTTGTCAGTGGCAGAGGTAGCTTCAGCATCAGTGGGTGTTTCTAGCCAACAGGGAAGTCAATTGGGAGATCAGTTACTTAATTCTCAGTAACTGAGTTGCAGTGCAGCAGTGGGCAGCACAATGCAGCTTGATGAGAGGAGGTGCAGTGCGGATGCAGCGCTGGGAGAAAGGACTAGCAGCAGCACAGATGCAGAGGGAGTTGTCATACAGATGCAGCAGTGGCAGTGGGAGAACCATGGGCAGCAGTACAGAAGGCAACAGTGCAGAGGATGTTGGGCAGGAAAGCCTCGCATCAGCACAGGTACCGATGTCGGATGATCAGAGTAATACTCAGTGTGGAGTATTGCTAGAGCATAGTCCTCGCTAAGAGGAAGTGTTGATTTGGGGTAGCATCGGATGTGCTCTAACCACGAAATTTGGTGGAGAGGTTAAGGCACATGAGATCTCCAATACCCAGAAAGGGTTTGGGCAGATTCTAAACAGATCAGGAGATATTAAAATAATTAATATTTTTAATGGAGTCCCTAAGTCTAAACTTAGGGAAAAAAAAATATTAATGTGTATTAATATGAATCTATGTTAGAGTGGTCCAAAAGACATGGAACAAACCAGATCTAATCTTAGCCGTTGATTAGGGACTTAATGTCGACTGTTGAGATGTCAAGAGGGAAAGTATAAGAGGAGGCTTGAGGGTCACTTGGAGAATACACCAAATGATCAGTCATTCTATTCTCTAGAGCGGGATTTGCTAAGAGAGATAGAATCAGTGATCAGGAGAGCAGCTGAGGGGCATTGAGTACAGAGGAACAGAGAAGGCAGAGATTGTGCCAGGAGAGCAGCGCAGCAGCCAAGGAGAGTGACGCAGAGCCAACAAGGGCTCACGCAGAGGCAGCCAAGTGTTGCGCAGAGCACCAAAGGGGCCAGTGCAGTTGACGCAGAAGCTCCCAAAGTTGACGCAGGGTCTCCTGGGGCTGACACAGGCCTAAAAACGCTGGCGCAGGGCCAGCGTGAGACAGAGCAGGGTTGACGCAGTCCAAATTGGGCAGACGCTGGGGTTGCAGACGCAGTTTTATGCTAAGGAGCTGCCGGAAGGGTTTTTCGTGGTTTCAACCACGAGATTTCTCTCAAACTGTAAAGTATAGCTGCTAAAGAAATTCTCTGTTGGGTAGGCCAATTATTGCACCCAGATTGTATTTTGATATTGCTTAATAAGAAAACCCTCAGATAGCTGCATCGGTTTTCCCACATTGGATTTTTCCGGGACATTGGTCCAAAAATAATGGTGTCATGTGGTGTATTTGTTCTTGTTTCTTTTAGTTGCTGGTCTGTAATATGTTGAGCATGCACTGGTGTTTATTTTTAGTATTTACTTTCTAAATAACTTGTTAAAGAAAAAATAACAAGTAGGTAGGAATAAATCAGAAAAAGTGCATGAAGGGTTTCTAAGCTAAGTAAACTTAGAAACTTCAACACAAATGAATTCAATGACTATTGTAGAGAAGTTGGGATTAAGAGGGAGACAATTGTTGCATACATTCCTGAGCAAAATGGAGTTGCTGAAAGAAAGAATTGAATGGTCATGGAAGCCATTCATGCCATGCTTCATGATCTAGGTCTACCAAAGTTCTTATGGGGAGAATCTGCAAATACCGTCGGATATGTTCAAAATAGTTGTCCACGTTAAGCATTGAATTTCAAGACACTCGAAGAAGTTTTCACTAGTAAGAAACCTGATGTTTCTCATTTTAGAATATTTGGTTGTCTCGTATACTTTCATGTGCCTAAAGAGAAGAGAAACAAGTTGGGAGCATACGGGAAGAAAATAACTTTTGTGGGCTACAGTGAAAACTCAAAGGCAAATAGAATCTATGTGCCTAGTCAACAAGATGTAGAAGTAAGCGATGAAGACACTACTCTTGGGAAAGCCAAAGATCTCCCCATTCCAGGAAAAGAAAATGATGATGCTACAAGAAAGCAGGAAGAACCTCCGTCTGATGAGCCTATGCCCGATGTTGAAGGTCTGATGGATCCCATTGATCCACCTCCTAGTGATCCCTCTACCTCAAGGAAAAGACCGTTGTGGCTCAAAGACACTCTCGAAGATGTTGAAAAGCATATTGCTCCAAGAGGGACATTTCATGAAAGTAAGAAGCCCACCAAGTATCAAGGATACCTTGCTACCATGAGTACCATTGTTCAATATGAGCCTTGTACATTCGAAGAAGTTGTGAAACACCAAGTATGGAAGGATGCGATGAATGAGGAGTACGAATCAATCATGAAGAATGATGTCTGGGATGTGGTTCCTAGACTCAAGGACAAGTCTATGGTCACCTCGAAATGGCTTTACAAAATCAAACATGGAGTTGATGGGAGTGCTGAAAAATACAAGGCCAGGTTCGTTGCTTGAGGCTTCTCTCAAAAGGAAGGGGTGGACTATGATGAGATATTTGCACCAGTTGCCCGATATACCACTATCCATTCGATTATAGCTCTTGCTGCTTCTCAAGGATGGAGCCTACACCAAATGGATGTTAAGACTGCTTTCTTGCATGGATCGCTTAAGGAGGAAGTCTACTTGGAACAACCTAAGGGGTTCGAAGTATAGGATCGAAGGACACACATATGCAGGTTGAAGAAAGCCCTCTATGGGTTGAAGCAAGCCCCCAGGGCTTGGTATGAGAGGATTGATAGTTATCTTATGAAGTTGGGATTTACAAGGAGCGATGTTGACCCTAACCTATATTTCAAGGTTGAGAATGACAGACCTCTCATTCTGGTCCTTTATGTGGATGATCTCTTTCTAACAGGTGCAGACCCTCTCATTTATCAATGCAAGAGGGAGTTGGCTTCCGAGTTCAAGATGAATGACCTAGGACTGATGCAGTACTTCCTAGGCCTGGAAGTCTAGAAAAAGCTAGGTGAGATTTTCCTTTCTTAAGGAAAATACATTGTAAAGCTTCTTGAGAGATGTGGGATGGTGGATTGCAAGTTTGTATCTACTCCAATGGAACTCAACTTCAAGAAGTTATGTGGAAGTGTTCTTGGGCCCGAATTGGCAAACCCTTTTGAATATAGACAACTTGTAGGGGCACTAATGTTCTTGGTAAACTCTCGTCCTGACATATGTCTCGCTGTGAACGCGTTGAGTCAATTTATGGTTGAGCCTCATCACATACATTGGATTGCTGCTAAGAATCTCTTGAGATATCTCTAGGGCACAATCTATTATGGACTGAGATACACTATCGAGAGTTTGAGGTTGCATGGATATACAGATGTTGACTAGGCTAGCAGTGTGGTGGATCATAAGAGCATGTCTGGATGTTGCTTCTCATTAGGGTCTGCTTCAAATTCTTGGATGAGCAAGAAGCAAAAATCGGTTGCACTAAGCACCATCAAGGCCGAATGCACTGCAACTAGTATGGCTGTTGTGAATTTGTTTGGTTGAGAAAGCTCTTCAATGAGCTATTTGAGCACGTGTTGGATACCACCATGATTTTTTGCGACAACCAGAGTGGGATTCGCCTTTTAGAGAATCCCGTGTTCCACGACCGCTCCAAGCACATTGATATCAAGTACAACTTTATTCAGGATATGATACAACGGGGAGAAATAAGGCTCCAACACATCAGGACTGATGAGCAGGTCACAAATATCCTCACGAAGCCTTTGGGGAAGGTCAAATTCTTAACCTTTCGAGAGAGACTTGGAGTCATGGAAAGACCCTCCCATGAGGGTCTCGCTTGAGTTGGACATTGAGCTCTAGGAGCTCCTGGGGGCTTGGGGTACTTCTTGGAGCTATGAGTGACCATAAGGTGAGTGGTTCACCTTCCCCTATGTGCTGCATTATGTACAGGGTGAGTGGTTCACCTTCCCTTGTGATACCCCATGGTGACATGTGTAGGCTGAGTGGTTCACCTTCCCCTACTATAAACACGTGTGTAGGGTGAGTGGTTCACCTTCCCCTACAATTGACATATGCATAGGATGAATGGTTCACCTTCTCCTAGGGCATATGAGCAGGATGAGTGGTTCACCTTATCCTACTAATGCCCCACCATACATCCTACCCATGTAGTTTGGGACTCATGGGAAGTACCTCTCATCTGGCCAATGAGTTGAGAAACGTGGATAGGGACCATAGCATTACCAACGGACGTATCGTGCACTGTCATACTCCCTATGTCTAGGATGCATCATGTTCAACAACTTGATCTGGGATCATTTGAGGTTCTACCTCTGGACTGACTTTTATCAGTGGAGAGTTGTAAGGTCTTGTGACTCACTGTCGATCAATTCTTCTTCATTATTACTTCATGGTTCAGCAGAGCAGAGATGGTACATGATGACAGGATGGCATGTTGACGACAGATGGATTGGCAGGTGGAGTTCTCCCTAGTTGAGAGGGAGTGTTAAAACTAGAAACTAGGGCCAAATTCCACCTTGGGACAACTCAATTGATGGAGATGATGATTGCATTGGATTCTTGTTTTCGAGAGGTCCAAGATTGATATAAAGATCATCTCATTCGAACAAGCAAAAGTGTGATTTTGAATTTATGCCCACACATGTGCAAATTGATCAGGTCGGCTTCATCATTATGTAGGCTCAAGAAGCCCAATGGATGTGTCTCTTCACCCACAACGAATTGTATAAATACAAGAGACCTCACACCTCATTTGGACATTCATCACTCACACATTCTTCTCTCTCTCTTCATCAAATTGGTTCGTATAGCTATTGGGCAGCCTCTCTCTCTCACATGTGCGGTTGGGAGGACAGATTTTCTAGGCAGAATTACAAGTCGAATTTCAGACTTCAGGGACAGGTTTGATTAGCGTTGACCGAAGTGTTTTTTACTGAGTTTGACTTCAATTTTTGGGTCAAAAGTTTGATTTTCTTAGGCTGCATTGCTGGGCACAAAAACCGAGGAATTCTGGGTTGTTTGACATGCATTGACTTCAAGGTTGACTGTTGTTTGACCACAGAAAATTACAGCAGTTTTCTCTCTCCTTTGACCGAGTTTGACCGAGTTGTTTTGGGTTGAATTTGACCTCCTGATTAGGCCAAGTTTGACCAAGGAAGACCGAGCTGCTTCAAGGAAAAATTGTTGTTGTTTTGACCAACATTGACATTCTAGTTAGGGTTGAAGTTTGACTGCAGTTGAATGCAAAAATTTACAGGGTTGTTTTGACTTTGTATTGGGCAAGTCAATTTGACTTTTGTACTCTCTCTCTTTGTTGAACTTTTGATTTAATAATAAGAAGAATTGATCAAAGGGTTTTCCCCACATTGGGGTTTTTTCCCTAACATCCGCCAAATCTGGTGTCCTCTTGTCTTCTGCAGTTTGTTTTATGTTCTATCTGCGTTTATTGTCAATGTGATTATTGTGATTGCTATTGGAAATTGGAAATTTGTTGGGTTGCTCAGGAACAGTGAAGTAAATTGTGCTAAGCATTGAACATACAATTGTTAACTAAAATTAACAAGGGTTTCATTATTATTCAACAATTTGAGAAATTACAACTAGTTGCCATAAAATGGCAAACCTCTGGCAAATGTTGATTTTCACTGGCAAAATAAATTGGAGACTAATTGTCTCCCTCTGCAACTCGATCTGGCCTCTCCCAACCAATTCGCACTTCCTCTGGCTATTCGCACTGCCTGGTTGGAATGCGCACTAATGGCCCCAGGAAATTAGTACAGTCTCTAGGAAAACCTCCTTGTAAGTAAAACTACCTCCAACAGCTGCTAGACCCACTTGCTCTGCCTCCAGGAAATCGTTCCGACAACCGGAAACTAAAACATCGTCTCTCCTACAACTCACACTAGATAAATTGGCTAACTTGTACTAGTTGATTCGACCTCCTCTATAGATAATTTCGGCCTCCTCTTCCTGTCACTAAGGCACTGGAAAATCTGAGAAAATCTCCTCCAGAATCCAGCTCACAAATCTCTACTGAAACCCACTACTGACTCTTCCTATCACTAAGACACTGGAAAATCTGAGAAAATCTCCTCTGGAATCCAGCTCACAAATCTCTACTGAAACCCACTACTGACTCTCTCCCTAGCATCAGCTGAGCCCTTACTAAATCACTACAACTGGGTAGTCGAACTACTCAACTTTGAGTCTCAATTGTTGTGTCTCATTGTAATATTCCTAATTAGCCCCAGCTAATTGGAATATTCGATTTTGCCAAATTTTGTCTTCTATAGTTATTTTGTAAGTAAAAAAAGTGAGAAAGGGGGACATAACTCACTTTTAGAATAAAAGTCACTTCCTAGTAGCACAACGTTGTGACTTAAAGGGAGAGCCAAGGGGGGCCCAAAAGGGGGATGCAAAAATGGAGCCTACGCAGACACATGGAGGGACTGCGCAGGAGGGGAGGAACACCTAGCAAAAGGGGAATCACGCAGGAGAAAGTGAGCATTGGGATTGAGAGAGGCAGAAGCTATAAAAGAGAGAGGAGCCCCCTCATTTTGATCATTTGGTTATGTGCATTTGTGATAGTCGTTTTGGCTTAGAGCACGCTGGTTGTTTAGCTAGTCTGCAGCACTGTTTAGTGCATTGAGTGTCTCCGTTCGGAGATCTCACCCTTAGCCCCGGGGGACTTCGAGTGCCTGCTCGGGCAAGGTATTTTCGTTGGCATTTCAGCAGTGGTTTTATCAGTGTTCTGGAGGACTGCGCAGCACTGGGAGAGGGATGCAATACCTTTTGGGAGCAGTCTGGATTGAGGGTTTGTGGAGGATTTGAGCCAAGGGATTGAGCAAGAGATCAGCTCTTGCATATTGGAGGAGTTTGGCAGAGTTCTGGGCTGAGTTTCGGAGGGTTCTATTCAGTGGCAGCGCAGAGCAGTGAGGAACTGCGCAGAACCCCAAGGGGGTGATTTTTGGGGGTCAGCCATTCCAGGAAAGCTTTCTGGGTTTTTCTAGGTTTCTTGAGTAGAGTCTGATTCCAGAGTTCCAACTTTTTCTGAGGAGGGGAGCAGTCCCAAATCCTCGTTTGATTTCTAGCAGCAGTAGCGCAGCAGTTTTCCCAGCAGCTTGGACGCAGATCAGAGGGACCATTCCTTTGCTATTCTGAGTGTATTTCTTCACTTGCCTTGTGCAAGTAGAGGTGCCATCTTCCTGATCACCTCTTGTACTCATTTTATTACTCAGTATAATAAAATGGCTTAGCATTCTCTACATTTCTTATGTATCTGTTTATGGTTTATTTGATATATATAGTATCATTGTTACTTGTATCTTTGTGAACATTCTCGGCAATTATACCACTTATGTGTTTCTATTATACTCTTAGACAGAGTCTGGAAAGGACCAGGTAGCTTCCGGATCTCGTCCTCTTTTTAGAGGCGACATATCTGGTAAATGCCCTCGCAGTCCATCTCTGGTTGGAGTTTGCTTGTGTTTGGGGTATATTCCTGATAAGGGATATTACAGTGGTATCAGAGCGTAGATCTAGCTCAGCCTGTGGAGCTAGCAATCTATGACACTGGGGGAGAAACCCTATATCTATTACAGAGGTCGGAGATACAGAGACATTGGGCGTAGGTTGGAGAATACCTACAGAGAGGGAGACTGTGTTCCGGTGGTGGATGCAGAACAGGAGGAGCCTTTGGTGGATGCAGAACAGAGGGAGCCGGTGGTGGACGCAGAGCAGGAGGCTCCAATGGCAGATGATGACGGGAAGAGATTTGCGGATATGCTCCTCAAATCAGTGCAGGATCTGTCGAGGCAGATTGAGGTGATGGGACAGAGATTCACGGCAGTAGATGCCAGAGAGCGTGAGAGCCCACGGGTTTTCCAGGTTAGCGAGGGATCGGATGCATTCCACCATTTGCCAGAGCAGCGTGATGCTGCGCAGGAAGTGGCCTCACATGCCCCTACACGCTCTACCATGCCCACTTTCTTAGGAGCAGACACGGGGGCCGTAGCCCAGTGGGAGGCAGAGCTTAGACACATGGGTGATTATTTTGCAGAGTACCAAGCCTAGAGTTCAGGGAAGCCCTCTCATTCCGTGATTTTGTTCAGCTCCAGTGGGATAGTAGACCCCGCGACCATCACAGAGGGTACTGACATTATCATGATGGTGACACCCATCGTGCAGCGAGTAGATTCCACTTGCCTACATTTGATGGCTCATCAAACAGTTCGGCAAGGTCTTGGGTGGAGACGCTGGACATTTATTTCCAGCTTAACCAGATGTCGGAGACAAAGGCCATCAAGGTGGCGACATTGCATTTGGATGGTGGGGCCTAGGATTGGTGGTTTCATGGGATGGTTACACTAGGACACTCCATGGTGACGACATATGCCAAGTTCACTAGGAGATTGATGGAGCGATTTGATCGGAGGGATCCAAAGCAGCATTTTGTTGAGCTGACAAGGCCCAAACAGACAGGGAGCCCAGAGACCTACATTGCAGATTTCTTGAGGGTCTCAGTGATGGTGCCAGATCTATCGACGGCACGGAGGATCTATATGTATGTTGAGGGGTTAACAGAGCCACTTCGGGGTCTAGTCAGATCCGCTAGACTGACCACCTTTCAGGATGCTATCAATAGGACCTGGGACCTACAGGATGTCATACCCAGGACCCAAACACCTTACCCCCAGAGACAGACTTTCCAGCCTAAGGGGAAGGATGTGAGGATTCCACCTCCAAAGGGGAATCCAGGACGAGTGCAGATTGACGATGATGTCAAGAGGGAGCTGAAGAAGAAGCGGTTGTGCTTCACATGTCAGGAGCCATGGGTACCAGGACATAGATGTGCTACTGGCAAAGCACATTTCATTGAGGTTTTCTCCGAGAGCAATGGAGAAGAGGATGACGAGGATGGTGTGGAGGCAGGAGATAGCCATGATGGACAGGGACCTTTGTCACCTCCACCGCCAACAGCAGATGGTGCATATTTTGCACCCACCGGAGGGGCCCTTGCCGCATTGCGAGGAGTTCCCAAGTATTTGACGCTATGCGTACGAGGGACGGTACGTGGCCAGCAAGTGTCAATTTTGGTTGACCGTAGGGCGACCCACAACTTCATCGATGCACAGATGGTTGAGCGGAGAGGCATACAGACAGAGAGCTTCGATGGGTTTTCAGTCTTGGTCCCAGGAGATCAGACCATGACGTGTGCTCGATATGTTCCAGAGCTTTCAGTGACGATGGGCACCTACACATTGACTGACCACTTTTTCGTGGTCGATATTCCGGACACCAACATGATACTGGGTGTTCAATGGCTCATCACTCTAGGGAAGGTCACGACGGATTGGAAGACCCTAGAGATGGAGTGGGATGATGAGAAGACAGGGAGGCATGAGAAGATACAGGGACAGCATACGTATCCGCCTCAGACTGTTTCGGCTCATCGGATGGAGGCAATCTTCCGGAAGGGAGACATAGAGTGGGCAGTAGAGTTGCGTGCATCGGAGGCAGGGACTACAAGGCAGACAATGCACCCGGAGATACAGTCCATCCTTGACCAGTATGCCATAGTATTTGGGGAGATTCCGCCGGGTCAACCACCGGACCGGGGGTTTGAGCACACTATTGAGCTTGAGCAGGGCATACAAGCAGTGATTACTACCCCCTATAGGCATCCCAAGGCCTATTGGGACGAGATAGAGCGGGCCATTCAGGAGTTGTTGGCTCTTGGGCACATCCGACTGAGCACGAGTCCTTTTGCTTCTTCTGTGGTGTTGGTGAAGAAGAAGGACGGTACATTGAGGATGTGCATTGACTACAGGGCCCTGAATAAGAGGACACTGAAGAACAGGTACCCCATACCCAGGATCGATGAGTTGATGGATGAGTTGAGAGCAGCACGGTTCTTCTCAAAGATTGATTTGAGATCAGGGTACCATCAGATTCGCGTGAGGGAGCAGGACATTCCCAAGACCGCCTTCAGATGTCACTATGAGCACTTTGAGTTTTTGGTGATGCCCTTCAGGCTAACCAACGCCCCAACTACATTCCAGTCTTGCATGAATCACATCTTCCGTAGTCACTTGAGGAAGTTTGTGTTGGTGTTCTTTGATGATATACTCATTTACAGCGGGACGTGGGAGGATCATCTCCAGCATATTGAGACAGTATTACGCATCTTGGAGGAGCAGCAGTTGTATTCCAAGCTCTCCAAATGTGAGTTCGGGTTGACAGGGATGTTATACTTGGGACACATCACTGGAGTGGACAGAGTGAGGGTCCACGAGGAGAAGATTAGGGCCATCAGAGATTGGCTGGAGCTGAAAAACGTGACGGAACTTCGAGGATTCATTGGCATTTGTACTTACTACTGAAAGTTCGTCAAAGGTTTCTCACAGCTTGCTGCACCCCTAACAGATTTGACGAGGAATGGGGCATTCAATTGGTCGGATACAGCGCAGCGAGCCTTTGACAGGCTCAAGGAGGTTATGAGCAGCTGCCCAATGCTTGCATTGCCAGATTTTACGCAGCCATTTGTTTTGGAGTGTGATGCGTAGGGAGAGGGGATCGGCAGTATTGATGCAGGGAGGTCACCCTATATCCTTTGAGAGTCGGAAGCTCCTTCCGCACGAGAGGTTGTATTCTATATACGACAAGGAGATGTGGGCCATCATGCATGCATTGGCTAAGTACCTGCAATATTTGGTGAGGAACAGGTTCAGGGTGAGGACTAATCACAACAGCCTCAAGTTCTTTTTGGAGCAGAAGCAGTTGCAGGAGAGGCAGCAGAAGTGGATCAGTAAGATCCAAGCATATGACTTTCACATTGAGTATGTCAAGGGTAAGAACAACTTGTTAGCAAATGCCCTTTCACGTAGACAAGCCCGTTGTCTCTTATGAGCTTGGATACAGACTGGAGGGCTTGACTCTTAGTAGAGTACTCCAAGGACAGGTTTGCATGTGAGATTCTGGACGGGCAGGTGGCAGATGACAAGTTCAAGGTGATCGATGAAATCATCTATTACAGGGATCAGATCTTCTTGACTGAGGGGTCTCAGCACAAGAAGAAGATACTCCAGGCATCACATGATTCACCATTGGCAAGCCATCAGGGGTTTACCAAAACCTAAAGGGCCATTAGAGAGAGGTTCTCCTGGAAGGGCCTCGAGGAGGACATACTCCGGCATATCAGGGAGTGCGATGTTTACCAGTGGAACAAGGGAGAGATGAGCCATCCCGCGGGTTTATTACAGCCGCTACCCATTCCGGAGGGGAAATGGGAGAGCATTTTGATGGACTTCATCACAGGATTACCCACGGTACAGGGCAAAGATTGTATCTTTGTCGTCGTTGACCTACTAACAAAGTACGCGCATTTCTTTGCCATATCCGCACACTACACAGCAGCACAGGTGGCCGAGCTGTTCTTCAGGGAGATCTTCAAGCTACATGGTCTTCCTAAGACCATCGTCAGTGACAGGGACAACCGTCTCATGGGCGGGTTTTGGCAAGAGCTTTTCCGGTTGGTGGGGACAGAGTTGACTCCGAGTACCAGTTATCACCCACAGACGAATGGGCAAACAGAGATAGTTAACAAGTGGCTGGAGGGCTACTTGTGTAACTATGTCAGTGGGCAGCAGCGAGCATGGCTGAAGTGGCTGCATCTGGGGGAGTATTGCTACAATACTTCACATCACTTATCCATTGGTATGTCACCATTCTATGCCTTATATGGGTATCATCC
The DNA here is from genome assembly GCA_031772625.1 of Pinus tabuliformis. Lineage (NCBI taxonomy): Eukaryota > Viridiplantae > Streptophyta > Pinopsida > Pinales > Pinaceae > Pinus > Pinus tabuliformis. Next base: position 311,260,157 of record CM062809.1, read on the forward strand.
TTTATCTTTTGTTGACGTGATGTTTGGTGACAGCAGGGCTCCTAGAGCCAAGATTTGGATCCAAGAGAGTCAGGATATCCTCCGAGCTCTCAAGGATAACATGGCTACAGCGCAGAACCAGCAGAAGTTGTATGCCGACAGGGGTCGGGTAGAGAGGCAGTTCAAGGTGGGGGACATGGTCTACCTACGATTACAGCCATACTGACAGTCATCACTGAAGCAGAAGGGGGCTGAAAAGCTCAAGCCCCGCTTTTATGGGCCATACAAGGTGATACGCAGGATTGAACAAGTTGCATATGAGTTGGAGTTGCCCCAAGGCAGCAAGATTCATAACATTTTTCATGTATCATGCCTGAAAAAGGCATTGGGGCAGCAGGTAACAGTGACAAATGAGCTACCACCTATGGATGATGAGGGGCATTTGGTATTGCAGCGGGAGGCTATCATTGATACCAGGGAGAGGCAATTGCGGAGCAAGACGGTCCGGGAATTCTTGGTGAGGTGGAAGAATTTGTCGGATGAGGATGCCACTTGGGAGAATGAGAAGATCTTATAGCATCCATCACTTGAGTTGCTTGAGGACAAGCAACATTTTGCCAGGGGAGATTGTAATATTCCTAATTAGCCCCAGCTAATTGGAATATTTGATTTTGCCAAATTTTGCCTTCTATAGTTATTTTGTAAATAAAAAAAGTGAGAAAGGGGGACATAACTCACTTTTAGAATAAAAGTCACTTTCTAGGAGCACAACGTTGTGACTTAAAGGGGGAGCCAAGGGGGACCAAAAGGGGGACGTAGAAATGGAGCCCACGCAAACACATGGAAGGACTACGCATGAGGGGAGGAACACATGGCAAAAGGGGAATCACGCAGGAGAAGGTGAGCATTGGGATTGAGAGAGGCAGAAGCTATAAAAGAGAGAGGAGCCCCCTCATTTTGATCATTCGATTATGTGCATTTGTGATAGTCGTTTTGGCTTAGAGCACGCTGGCTATTTAGCTAGTCTGCAGCACTGTTTAGTGCATTAAGTGTCTCCATTCGGAGATCTCACCCTTAGCCCCAGGGGACTTCGAGTGCCTACTCGGGCAAGGTATTTTTGTTGGCATTTCAGCAGCAGTATCTTCAGCATTTCAGCAGTGGTTTTACCAGTGTTTTGGAGGACTGCGCAGCACTAGGAGAGGGACGCAGTACTTTTTGGGAGCAGTCTAGATTGAGGGTTTGTGGAGGATTTGAGCCAAGGGATTGAGCAAGAGATCAGCTCTTGCATATTGGAGGAGTTTGGCAGAGTTTTGGGCTGAGTTTCGGAGGGTTCTATTCAGTGGCCACGCAGAGCAGTGAGGAACTGCGCAGAACCCTAAGGGGGTGATTTTCGGGGGTCGGCCATTCCAGGAAAGCTTTCTGGGTTTTTCTGGGTTTCTTGAGTAGAGTCTGATTCCAGAGTTCCAACTTTTTCTAAGGAGGGGAGCAATCCCAAATCCTCGTTTGATTTCTAGTAGCAGCAGCAGCGCAGCAGTTTTCCCAGCAGCTTGGACACAAATCAGAGAGGGGCCATTCCTTTGCTATTCTAAGTGTATTTCTTCACTTGCCTTGTGCAAGTAGAGGTGCCATCTTCCTGATCACCTCCTGTACTCATTTTATTACTCAGTATACTAAAATGGCTTAGCATTCTCTCTGCATTTCTTGTGTATCTGTTTATGGTTTATTTGATATATATAGTATCATTGTTACTTGTATCTCTATGAGCATTCTCAGCTATTATACCACTTGTGTGTTTCTATTATACTCTTAGACAGAGTCTGGAAAGGGCAAGGTAGCCTCCAGATCTCGTCCTCTTTTTAGAGGCGACATATCTGGTAAATGCACTCCCAGAGTCCCAGTCCATCTCTGATTGGAGTTTGCTTGTGTTTGGGTATATTCCTGATAAGGGATATTACACTCGCCAACCCCAAGGACCTTGCTCTTATAATCTTTTGTTGAACTCTCAACGACCACAATCATATCTCAACTGATGGCTAAGATCATCTTGACTCCATCAATTAACTTACTTTTCCAGAAGTCTCTAGAGCAAAATCGACCTCCCTCAAATAATCTAATATAATTAACCATTTTTCCTAAGTTAGACTTAGGAAATATTTAATTATAGTCTAATTGAGGTGTTTCTAAGGCTTTTCTTGCAAAACCTTTTCTAGGTTTTGGAGATGTCATGTTCCTTAGCCTCGTAGACACCATAGAGACTAGAACACTTGTTCGCTACTACCAAAAACTAACACATTATAGGTATACACACATTGTTACAAGCACGCAAGCAACTATTGCACTATTACAAGCATACACAACACTTTAGATGTTCTCTGCATCTTTACTTCTTTCTCCTTAATCGAATAGTTTTTTTTCCTAAGCATAAAACTTTAGGAAATCTATTAATACTATAAACTTCATAAAATTCACTTATCTTTTATGTGTATGTTAGGTTCACACTGAGTAGCATCCACACAATCTTGTTTGTGTGTTACAGTCCCTTAGCTCCTTTGCCTTTTGCAGTTCCTCGACTCCTTCATCACGTCTCCCAAGATCCTCCTCTTCGTGGCTCCAATACCATGTCAGAGATACACAAATAAATAGACAAATAACAAAGAGAAAATGGCAAAGAAAATGTACTTGGATGGTTGATTAATAATGTAATGTCATTAACAATGGAGATATGAGGAGGGTACACATTGTAAGTTACATAACGCTCAGTTTCTCATCAATTTATTACTGGATTACTTATGAACTCATAATTACTTTATTACATAAGAATGTTGTGATAACAAAAGTACACCGAGTACATAACTAATTATGACCATCATAAACATGTACTTTAACATAGAGAAGTCAAGAATTTATTATTTTCAAATATTTTACATGCTACAAGAATGGAACAAATTTAAGCAAAGGCGAGCCAAAAAATCCATGCTGAGAAGAAATGTATACCTAGTGGTTAGAGAGATGCGTCACTGTGCCAACATCATGTTGGGCTCCTACTATGCAATTCAATAAAGCTGCCTCCCTTCTTACGGAAATCTGTAAGTATAAATGTGTGATGTTCTAACTATAATGGCCTGCTAAGCACCAAGTCTAGAGCTATAAACTTAATCTGACATGGTGAAATGGAAAAAAAGAAAAGCCAAGGCATCATAAACTTGACGGAACCACATCAAGTCATCTTAAAGTCAAGGCTTCAGGAAATTGGTCTTGAGAGTGCATTATCAAGATCATTACACTATGGGCGAGACAAGAATGAGAAGTAAAGGCAAGATCACTTGCGAAAAAAACATGGAGAGTCAAAAAAAGTCCATGCTGGGAAGAAATGCAGGCAGGCCTAATGGTTAAGAAGATACTTCACTAACCCAGCATCATCTTGGGCTACTATTGTGCCACTCAATGAAGCTGTCCCCTCAAAGAAATTCCATATCTGTAAATGTGTGTTGTTCAACTATAATTACTTGTTATGTGCCAAATCTAAAGCTATAAACTTAATCTGACATAGAGATGGGAAAATGAAAATTCGAGGCATCATAAACTTGACTGAGCCACCACAACTAAGCTGCTCGATGAAAGCAAACTTAAGAGTGCACTATCAATGTCAGATTATTGTACTAAAAGCCAGAAAAGAAGTTGCAGTAAGCCAAATATCACTTTCCAAAAATAAGGCATTGCAAGGTCATGTTCTTAGAAAATACAGCATGCACTCTAATTATTGGGTTCCAAGTCCGGTACAGTATCTCTTCTAGCCTGGGTTGGAAGATGGGAAATCTCTGAACTGCACATAAGATATTTTTGTAATTTGGTAATTTAAGACTCAATCTTGTTAGAGTGAGAGAGAGAATAGGGGGGAGGAGGCCGCATTGCAGTCATGCGCCATATGCAATATCTTCGACATGTTCTTCGTTAAACTTGCTAATAAGATATAATTTTTCTGTTTTTGAAGTTGCTACAGAAACAGACGCGAGTTTGCAGGGCTGCACCGCACATTCCAAACTTCCTTACCTCAGGTGCGAGTCTGTGGGATAACTTCCTTTTAAATATCGGCCTCATCCTTTTCGAGACATGTCTTCAGGTGGGAACAGACCACACAGACAATGGAATCCTGTGTAAAAGCCTTAATGTTCCATCAACCTCACTAATGAATCAACCTCACTAATGAACCAAGTCCCCAGTAAACAAGACCTTGTTTCATGTGAAATGCATCCAAATAAAGGTAATATGATAACCAAATAGTAAACCAGCTCAATTTTTAGTACCATGTCTGCGTTATATTATAGACAACTGCCCTAGACTTAGAGCAGAAAAAATTTAACCGACTCGGCCGCTGAGAATTTTCTATGATTAAATCCATAATCTAATTTACATTATCTTTCAAAAACATTGAGAAAAACAACATAAAAGAAGAATGAAAACCTTCTGCCAGAAAATTGGGGGTAAAAGTCAAAGCCCTAGTTTGAGGAAGCAAAAGGCAATACCTGCTACATTGCTGGCAGAAGCGTTGCTGGAGACCAAGAACGAGCACAATTCGAGCCTTTGAATGTTGCTCGCAAACCCTGTGCCTCCTATAGTACTCTTTGGCATCAGCAAGATCCGCCGCGCATTTCTCCACCTGGCAAGCGGGAGGCTGCGCTCTCGGCGACGAAGAAGAAGAGGAAGAAGCAGCTTTGGGTTTTTTCGGAGAGGAGAGCGCAGTGGATTTCGAAGCCGCGTTTTCAGGGCTCTTGGCGAGCTCGAAACCCTGGCGCTTCGCAGGCCTGGGCTCGTCGGCACTGACATTTGTGCTCTGAATGCCGACCTTGACTTCGACTTCATCCATTTCGACGGGCAATTCTGGAATCCTGATTGAAGGAGATGGAGAGGCAATGTGAATGAGTAACGTGTCGGTCGAACAATCACAGCTTCTTCAAGAAAATGCAAAGGACCATGTCGATGTCGATGTGGGTGTGGGTGTCGATGTTGGGCCCTCTGCACATGGCTGTCGCCATCAATCTGGCAGGGGTTCTTCTAGTGCCCGTACAGCGAATTGCTTTACATTGTGTGCTATTGCGTGAAGCATAAGCACAGGGGCGCTCACAGTCGCATTTCCATCTTTTCTTTTCTCTCATTCTCCTCCCACTATCATCAACTTCGTCGTTGGCGTCACTGTAAATGGTGACAGGCCACGGCTGGCTGGCCAACCGTTTGTCGAAAGTGTGGAGTACTATTCTGTCCACCCCGTATCCACATCTTCAATTAAATGTTTGAAATTTTCGAATTTTCTTATAAGGCGTTCAGCGTGGCATTCCACATAACGACAATCATTGCTCTCGTTGGTTGAAGGTGGACTAGATATCCAGAATTGTCGGGGTGGATTCCAGTGCTTCAGTGGTTAATGGCATCTGACCTCAACGTGGCATTCCACATAATAACAATAATGGTTTTGGTTGGTTAAAAATGGATAGGTACCCGAAAATGTTGGAGTGGATTCCAATGATTCAGTGGCTAATGGGATTTGACCTCTGGATACTCCAGACGCTCCCGCCGCTGGACATCTTGGTGTGGGAGGAAATGATGGTGGAAAAAAATATATATATATGTCACAGGGTAGGTACAGGTACAGAGGGAGCCATTAAATATTTTTGCCACTTTTGGAATTGTGTTCCAATTATTAATTGATTGAATTAATTTAAAAGTAACAAAACTTTGGATTTTAGTTCATTAGACCTATCCACATGTCTATACTTTTTTATAGATTTATAATCACAGAGAGAATTTCGTTATTATAAGATTATTTTTTTTTATAATATTTGATTATGGGTGGATATGTTTGTTCATTCAGTCTTTCTTTTTGGGTCGGGGAATGTTTGTTTGTTCTTTGTTTTATAAAAATATTTGTTTATTCAATTTCCTCTTTTATAAAAATATTTGCTTATTCAGTTTCCTCTTTTTAGCTGATTGTGTTTATTTGCTTGGTCCTCCTCTATTGCGGAATTAGAATGAGAGTGTGAATATGTATGTGTGACACATCTTGAAATGACTTTACAATCATCAAATTTTATATCCTCCATGTATAGGTGTACCAATTTTATGCGACTTGTATATGTATTGCAACATAGAGATGTACAATAATAATGGCACGATGTTGGGTACAATTTTTATGGTTGCAAATGAGATGTCTAAACATTTTGACAATATAGGGAAATTATGATTTAATAAATAAATATGTTAGAGTATATAGGTAATGTAAATATATAATTTAGTAAAATTATGATAATATTATTATTTTTTATTATAATATTATGGATTTATGAAAAGCAAAGAAATTAAACTCGTTATGTTATTTGAAAATGGAGATTTTCACAGTGATTTTATTGGTTATAATTTTTGGATAAGAATTGTGTGAAATTTTTCCAAGTATGATGTTTTTAGTGGACACATCACCCATCTTCCAGGACTAGAATCTGCAGATGGGTGGAGTGTCCACCCAAAATGTTGGAGAAGGAAAAATTTCACACAGTTCTTATCCCAAAGTGCAATCAAGCTATATGGCGTTAAAAGCAATAAATATCAAAATAGAGATTGACAAGATCCTTGCAATTTTAAATTCTAAATGAAGTAGGTTAAAAATGCATCGAATTACATTATTTTTAGCAATTTCTTTGAGATGATCCCCATTGGAATCTAGGAAAAAATTACAAATCTATTAAACAATTCATAATTCTACGTACCCTACAGCTTTTGTGTTCTATAGATTGATCTATGACTTTGTTAAATTGTATTTTGTCAAATTTAAGATATTTCAAAACAAGTACTACATAGTAGCTAACACTTTCGCTTAATTTAAATATAACTAAATTAAAATAGAAAAAATAATAAATAATTAAAATTGCATTTGCAAAAATAGAGTGTGGGAGATATCATTTTATATAAACATTTATCATTTTTTATTATTAATATATTTATTTTTAAAATAATAAAATTAATTAAAAATCATTTTCAATTTCTCTAATTTATTATAATTCAAATTTAATTAAATAATTTTTATATAATTATATTTTTAAATTAATAAATCTTTTATATAGGATTAAAGCATATTTTCAATGTTAAGATAAAATGTCTATTAAATAATCTATTAATCTAAAAGATAATATTTTTTATATCTTTAGAAATATTAAAAATATATTTTTACTTTAAAAAAAAATTAATAAAAATAATATTTAATTAGAAATAAAATTTATCACTTAACAACTTATCACTCTACACTAAATAATATTTAATTAGAAATGAAATTTATCACAACAACTTATCATTCTACTCTAAATATTAAAGGAAAGAATTTTTAAAAATATATTATTAATATATTTATTTTTAAAATAATAAAAAATTATAAAAGTAATTTTTCAATTTCTATAATAAATTTAATTAAATATTTTTTATATAATTATATTTCTAAAGAATAAATCTTTTATGTATGAGTAAAGCACAAACATGCATTGGTAAGTGTCTAAGTAGAGGGTACAAATGAATTTATGTATCTGAGAACTAGGTCCCAGATAAAGAAAATCCAATGATCACTCTTATTTTAGGAGGATGGAGGAAGGTGGAAAAGAAGAAAAGAAAGGGTAACTAAAGATTTTTACTTGGTCCCAATGGTGGTTTTCTTCACTGTTCTGAGTTGTTGTTTTATGTCACTCATTTAATTGGTATAATTGAACACTCTAGAGCATATACAACATGTAATTTTATTTTTAATAAAATTACCATTTTTCCTTAGAAAAAGTGTGTAAAAACTAAATATTACAATTCTAAAAAAATTATGAAAATATGTTTAAGTTTGTAAGCTATTAGGTTTAAAAAACAAAATGTATCTTTTCACTTACATATTTTGTAAAAGATATTTGAAAAACACTTTCCATTGTAAGATTTGAAATCCAAACATTTTGTAAAAAAGTTTCAAAATATACTTTAGGAAATTATAAACCTCATTGTTTTGAGAAAATGTAACAAACCAAAAATAAGTTAAACAATAATACTAATGAAAAACACATTTATAAAATATATGTTGTATATTAATTTTCCATTATTCTAATTTTTATCTCTTTAGAATTTTATTTTAAAAAAATAAATAATAACAATTTTGAAGCTACTATGGTTTTAGTATTATTATGGTAAAAATCTAATCAAGATTCATGCAAACAAACTAATCCATTTATGTGGGAGACAGTGCACAATCATGCATTTTCAAATAGGTAAAAAATTATTGTAGAAAGCTAATTTACAATCATGCACAAAAACTAATCCACTTTTGTCTTGGACATTGCACAAACATGCGTGTTCAAATATGTAAGACTATCAATTTCACAAAATAAATAATAAAAATAAGATAATACCAATTTCAAGTTTGTTTTGTTTCAGTATTATTATGGTAAAAATCTAATATGTAAAAAATGTAATATCAATTTTGTGTTGTTTCAGTGTTAACATGGTAAAATGCTAATATCTAAAAGTTAGATGTTTTGCAACTCTAAAAATTTGAAAAAACATGTTTGATTTTTTTGTATATTGATAGAGATACAATAAGAAATAAAAAAATTAGGATGATACCAATATTGAAATTTGTATCTTTTTCAATATTATTATTGTAAAAATCTAATCAACGTTCATGAACAAAAACTAACAACATGTTTAAAACTCCTTGGTTAAACTTAGCTCCTTGGCATTTTGTAAAAATATATTTTAAAATAACTTTAGACTTTAAAATTTAAAAGAGAAAATTGAAAGTTTTACTTAATAAAAATTATTAAAAACACTTTCTAGGAAATCATAAATCTCACTATTTTGAGAAATTGTAGCAAACCAATAATCTATCAATTTGTTGAAATCTAGTTGAAAAAGTCAACTAAAATCCCATCTACATTGTGGCCACTCTTTTATAAAAAAATATGTTGACAACTGTAATTTACATAAAAACTTGTTAACTACCTCAAAAAGAGATTAAAAAAATACAGTTAGCTAAGAAACAACTTTACACCAATCAAATATTAAGCTTTCATGGTGGATTTGATTAAAGTATTCCATGCTTACTGTGAAATTGAAAATAAAACTCATCCGCATATAACATGAATAATTACAATTGACTACAAACAATGAGAAACAGGAAGAGAAGAGACGTTCTCATCCAAATCATCTCAGAATTGCTTAGATACTTCATTTATTCCATCCAAAACTATTTTTAAAACAAAGTTACTTCCATCCATTATTTAAATGACAATTTTTATGAGTAATAACACTAAATTTCTATCATACTTTTACAAAAATTTCACCTATTAATGGGATTTGGGCAACACAATAGTGGTTGGGCACAAGTGCCTTTGTCATTGCATGGGATATTACTGCACTTGGGGATAGTCATCAGTGTGAAAAGTTTTAGCCGTTGTTAGAGTCCAAGGATCTGCAAATAATAAGAAAATAATGATTAATTGAAATCTAAAAATTTAACAATAATCAAAATAAATAAATAAAAATTACAAAGATTGTCAACTTCAACTTCACAAGTTGTCATTTTCCAAATCTATAATATTTGAATGCCCACAATAATGGCAAGAGGTCTTTAAGATTTGAAGTAGAATGAAGAATGAGATGTGTATATATAAGACAATGGAGAAAATTACACTCAAATTTTGTTTAAATTTTATTAATTTCTTATTTTTAGAATTGTTTTTTACTAATTTAATTATATTCATTGAAATGGAAGTTTTATTGTATAGTTATTGCTTGGAAATCATAGAAAGGTGAAGGGAAAAAAATGAAGTCAAATTAAAAATTAACAAACAAACAAAGAAAAGACTATGATTAATGGAATTGATATTGAAAATAGAGGGAAAAAAAGGGCGAAAGAAAAAAATTAAAAAACTAAAAAAATTATTGCAAAATGTTTTTAAAATATTTTTTCTTCTTTAAATTTTGTGATAAAATATGGAGAAAAAACTATAATTCAGGGAAATGGAAATAATAGAAAAGGGAAAAAAAATCAAAATAAAAAAGAAATAAAACTAAAAACAAAAAACAATAAATAGTAACTAATAGAAGTAAAAAAAAAAAAGTCATTTTATTTAAATCGAAAATATTGTGAAAAAACTATAATTCATGAAAAGAGAAATAATAGAAAAAAAAATGGAAATAAAACTAAAAAAAAAATAATAACTAATAGAAATGGAAGTTACTAAACAACCCATAATAAAACTTCAACCAATCATCTTACAAATAAATAAATTTAAATAATAATAAAAAATAACAAAAAAGAATTCTTAATATTAAATTATGGATAAGTGCCATAAATCTTTGGCAAAAACAAATTAATACCCAACTAAAGACAAAACTAAATGTGTTATACCATAAGTGCAAGTATAATAAAATTAATTTATGAAAATTGAATATATATACATCATTATTAACCAGTTTCATTTTAAATTTAAATAATTTTGTGATCTTTCATGAAAATAAATAATTAGCTAATAATTTAACACTTTTTAAATAAAGTATGGTTGGAATTAAATTAAATAAATTTAACTTAAAAAATATTAAAAAGAATATAAAAAATTGAAATTGAAACAAAGATTACTAATATTATAAATGATTAAAAAACTTCAAAATATTTATAGCACTCGAAACATTGTAAATGTGCAAAAAAGTTATTTGTTTTTAATTAAACCATCCAAAAAAACACTAAAGTCTTGATTATTTACATTATATTATTCCTCAATAACAATATAAAGATGTGATATTGTGCCAATCAACACACCTACATTGTAATTTATTTAAAATAATGGGTTTTTAAGTTTTTAGACGGATTGGTTATGGTTTTGGAAATGAAATTTGAATTGGATTGGTTTTGGTATATTTTGTTATGTTGTATGAAAAAATTAAAGAAAGTAAATTTTATTTATTGATTTTATATAATATTATTTATTAATAGTAAGTTGAGTAAAGTTATAAAGAAAAGAAAAAAAGTTGTATTTATCATATTAAAAAAATATTTTATTGGTTTTATATAATATTATTTATTAATAGTAAGTTGGCTAAAGCTATAAAGGAAAAAAAATGGGTTGTATTTATCATATTAAAAAATTAATTAATTGTCTAAAGGGATGAAGTTTTTTGAGATACAATTTTTTTCACAATATTTGTATTTTAAAAGAGGTTTGCATATAAAGAGATATGATCTATTTAGGCACTTGCTTGATAGATCCAAAGTTAAGGTGAATCTAAATTAGTTAAAGCACCCAAATAAAGAGAATAAGAAAATAAAATGTTTGTATTATAATAATGAAAAGCATTATAAAGGAGGCCGAGAGGTGTGGCCAATGTACAAACCGCTAAGGCCTTCGTGTCATTGTGGAGGTCACATGTTCAAACCTCATCTTACCCATGCACTGTGTTTGAGGGCAATGCACTTGCACCTGGAGGTTATAGTGGCAATCGTTGGGGATGTGTTACCAAAAAAACAAACAAACAAAAAAACAAAAAAAGAGGAAATTATCTAAAAGGTTTTATTGAAAAGACTAAATAAACCAAGATTCTAACTTCTAAACCATGTTATTTACTGATTTGTTGTCATTCTAGAAAATTGAAAGTTATCTTTATAATTTTGGTCAATAAAATGGGTATAAACTTAATGAATCTTGAAAACCCATCATTCATTATATTCTATTAATAATTAACCCTTCTTCTTTAAAAATAAAATTATTATTATTAGTAGTAGTAATAGTAGTTTCTTTTTTAAACTCAAATTTGTTTTTTTCGTGTAAGGTTCATTTCTATTTGTGCATTAAACTACACATTATAATTGGTTCTACTTTGTCCTATTATGCCACTTGGGAAACCAAACTACAGCAAAACCAAAGTTTATTCAACATCCAAACATTAAGTTCATGAAACTCTAGCAAAAAAACATAGTGACTATTTTGTATGCCTTTAGAGTGTAATCTACCCTTGAACATATAGACAAAAAACCAATAAAAAGAGTTGAAGTAACGAGAAAAATGGTGGCATGTTGTTCAAACTTAGAATAGTTTAATACATCGACTGTGATCAGCTCCTTGTTGCTACCTAGCGAGCATCTTGGATCCAAATGAAGGCCTAGATGATCTTCAATTTGTTTTAGGGGTGGCCTATTATAGAGGACATGGAGGTTCTTGATGTTGAAGAATCTAGGGCAAATTGGAGTTAGATTGATTCTTCTTATCATGATAGTTATTTGTGAGGTGTTTTTCATTTTTCTTATAGCACAATCTTCTCTTTGACATTATTAGAGTGTGTTTTCGTTAGTTTATCAAATAGCTTATCAAAACAAAGAGACAAGAACACAAGATATTTGGCATTCTGCCAGGGCCAAAACCTCTCCCTCTTGGAGAGGAAAACCCACACTAAATTCTTCTTATAGAGATTCCAATTGACGAATACCAAGACCTTGACCCTTGACCTAATATGCTCCTCCAAGACCAAGACACCAATCCTCCTTTGTGTCGTTGTTGAGATCATCATTATTGGTCCATCATTATTGCACTATCAAGATCTTCATTGTTATAACATCATTGTTGGACCTTCATGGAGAACTTCACCATAATGATGAAATCATTGTTGTTGCACCATCACTGCTCCTTCCTTGTGAGATTATCTCTATTATGTCATCATTGTTGTGACATCTTTGTTACACCTTGCTGCACTACTACTGATATCATCACCGAGACTTGTGAGACAATGATCATCAAGTAATGTATATGTTGAAATAGAGTGTGACTGAGATCCTTCATGTATGCCGAGACTATGATTGAACACTGAGGCAGTGAGTGTGAGCAGGCTGAGACAAAGAGTGTCCTTCTTTCCATATGTATGTTAAGACTGTAACGTTGCTTCTGTGATCGCTGAGATAGGGAGGAGACCGAGTACATTCATCTTGATAATACCCATTCAAAGAACAGTGATTTCAGAGTTTTGCGAGATCTTAGGACTGTGATTACTTATTATAATCACCACCAAAAACTTCAGACATATCTGAGGTTCTGTCTGCATGTAATGCAGATACTTTCCATGCCTATTTATAGTAGTTAGTCCCTTGTATTAAGCCAGCGTGTATCCATGAAGTGTTGTGACTATTTCTTTGAGCCGACATAAGTGAATTTAATTCTTTTAGGCCGACATGACTATCTTTTTAACTTGCTTTTCTTGCAGACTTCTTTTGTGCTCGTCTTGGAGGATTGTGCTTGTCTTGGAGGGCCTTTTAGACTAGTATACATTTACATATATGCTCTTTACATTTTTTTGACTCTTTGACTTTCCTAGACCTATGGAATGAGCAAGAAACTCATTCTTATAATTTACAAAAATAATAATATATTTTTTTCTTGATAAGTACAAAGATCAAAATTACATTTGTAAATACTGAACCTAGTTACACTTTCTTCAACACGTGAGCCCAACAAAGAGTTGAATCTTTGGTGCATCTTTATCGCACCCAAACTCCACTAAATATTCAGGACAAAAAAGCAGAGGTGAAACGCAACATTGCAAGAGAGAAAGGATGTTTGGCATATACTAAAGTGGCTAGAGAGGTAGCAGACTAGGTGCCCAACATAGGACACACCAGAGGAAGATAAAGTCAATATATGTCTATTGTAGATATATACTGGCATTTGAAACTTATGTTAGGCCAAGCATTCTTGGATTGCAACGAGGCTAAGGAGGAAATCCTTAGCGAGTTGAATGAGTTACCATCTTTTTCTAAAGACTGTGGACTTGATTTAATTTTATTTTTTATTCCTCATTTTAATTTTAATTTTCTTTTTTTTTATCTTTTTATCCCTTCTTTACCCTCTCCTCATTTTTATCCATCTTTTTGTGTCTTGAAATACAAACTTAACATATATTTCTTTGACTTTATTTCATGTAACCCTTTCTTTAAATTTGTAACTCTTTTCCATAACTAATAACCTTAATCTTTTATTTTATAAATTTCACCAACAATACTTTTTTTTTATTTGTTGTGAATTAAATTTTGTATTACCTTCAAAATTCAAAATAGATCACTCATAGACCATTTGTCAAAAATAAATTGGCCTTAATCACCACAAGGGAAACTAGATCTGTTGGTTGATAGAAAGAGAGACGAAGTTTCAACAAAAAAGTCTCTGCAACTGATTACAATGGTGTCATATCACAACAAGACTGTGAAATAAAACAAAGTAACTACATATCATCATACTCAAGAATATGAAGATGTCACAGGAGCAAGGTCCCTTGCACTCATGCCAACTAGCGCTAAGGGCTTCAGTTCACATTGGAGGTGATTCTCTAAGCAGGGCCAAGCGAGCATCCAAATTCTCCAGGAAAGACCTCTTATAACGTTGCACCCTTTGGATATAATTCAGGGAGGAGATGATATCATTCCTATCTTTGTGTTTTTTCTTTAGAAATTGGCCTAATAGGGTCTTCAGCTGCCAACGTAAGGTGATGGAATAAAGGTATTAGTTACTTCTTCCCTTGTATGACCAAGGTTAAGAACCCAATTGGAGACCTATGTTAGGGTCCTATAAATTATAGGATCGCAAGTTAATTAAGTATTGTGTATCTGTAATTTTATATTGTACATAAATGTCAATATTCAAATGATTTTCAAAAAATATGAAAAAAAATGAAAAGAGGGTACGTTAGAAAAAAATAAGAAAAAAAATGAACCCCACAAAAGAAAAAATAGAAAATAATATTGAAAGTGCTGCAAGTCCAAGCGCCACTACTGATAAGTTAGTTCTTTAATGTATTTTCAGATAAGATTGTGTGCAAATTGTTCTTGAATGCCACAATGACTAGAATTTTGTTCAGATCATACAGTTTAATCATGACTGAACACATTTAAATTTATGTTAAATAGGTTAGTGAATGAAGATTTACCAAACAGTTCAAACTTGGTAAATCAGTAGCTAGGTAGAAATGAAGTTGACTCAACAATTTAATCTAATTCAATGGCGAAATGAGTGATAGGATAAGCTAGATTTTTATAAAAGAAAATTGATTTGGGTTTGTTAGTTTAAGTGCACCTTGCAAAGCAAAAAGAGAACATGTTAGCTTAGAAAAAAATTGAAATGCAAAAGGGTAGGTAGAAGCACTATGGTGGTTAAAGGAAAAGCATGAAAGTTTTATTCCAAGGTCAATTTTAAATCTATTTCATGTGCAGAAGAAAAAGGCAAAGGATTAAAATTTTATTTTAAAAGTCGGATATATCAAATAATATTTGATATATTTTTCCCCTTTTCCTAAGTTTCATTACCCCAAATTTATTCCTCTGCCATCTATTTCATCCACTCCCCTACCCCACCATATACTCTGATCATTCCCCCCGCTACGCATTAAATATACTTCTCGACCCCACCATACTCCCCGTCACGTCACATTAACACTCCACCACTTTCCCCTCATTTGCGCCCACCTCCCAACATTTGACGCCCCATAGAGCATTTCGCACCCCCCCCCCTTCACCATCTGAATTTTACCATCGGGGGGGGGGGGGTGTCCGAAATGGGCAGTATTCGAAACCGCGCCCGCCACTACGTGTCAACACTACATCATTTCGCACCCCCCAGGCGAAACCATTAACCACCTCCCCCCTTCTAAAAAGTAGTTTCTCCGCCTCCCGATACCACTCCTCTATCTGTTGCGCTCCCGCCGCTCACCTTCCGCCACATCATCTGCCCATTGATCCCACCAATCACATCCGCTCCCTCAAAAATTAAGTAATTAAACAATTAAATGGTTTAACCGTTAACCCAACGGACCCGCGCCACCATCAATGGGAAAACCAGAGCCTTATATAATCCTTCCTTTCGTTCATTCACCGATTACTAATTTCCACACTGCATTTTCATTATCCTGTCACAGGTTTGCTAGACCGAACTCCAACATTTTCATAAGGCTGGGGACATTTCTAGCTGACCAATTGCCTATGTTTTTGTCTCCAAATCCCAAGTCCTCTCTATGTACTGTAAACCTGTAATTTAGATTTCACCACTGTCCCAAAGCCTTATCCAATCATGCCTCCAAAAGACAAGGGACCAGAAGAACTTGTCAGTCCTCTAATCCACCCTCCCATTGATTTTCACCACATCCCTTTGGCAGATAGAGACTATAAGATCCATGAAACTCTTTGTGAATTTGACCTTTTTGAGATGTATTGATGGCTCGAGGAAAAATATATAGATAAATCCGATGACATTTAACTGTGGGAATCCAATTTTCCCCACTATATTTTTCCCCGTACCCACAGCACCCCATAATTTTCTAGGAAGTGCCATGCTTGCTATATGCCTAGACAAAGAGCTATTATTGCCCCCACTGGAGATATTCTATTCAATATCACTCCTCAAGCTATAGACCAGATGATGCAAGCCCCTACAGTAGAGAATGCTACTCCTTTTTCCCATGAGACACTTGTTGAATTGTATCAGAAGTTGGACTTTGCTAGAAGAGCCAAAACCCTTGAACTGTTCTTGACTGAAGATGCCCCATTACCCAAGAAAAATCCTCCCTATCCATCCTCTATTTTCCTTGAGAGAGCCAAGAAAATTATCATAGTCATCTCTTACCTCCTTGGCTATTACTCAGATCAGTGGGTAGATGAGGAAATTATAGGATTCCTTTCCATTTTCTCTACAGATTCCAAGCCTTCTATCATGTTTAACTTTAGCCAATTTCTTGCAGATTCTATTCATGAGAAGTTTATCAAATTCCATACTGAGGAGGTATTCAAGTATGCTTCTGTGTTAGTTTATATGTTCTTATATTTTCAGGGAGACAACATCAAGCTTGCCTTACAAAAGCTGGATGAAGAAGGAAATCAGTAGTCAGTCATCTTCTAGACTACACTGGTGATGAAGGAACAAAAGGAATACTCTTACAAACAGTTCATAGAGATGTTTGTACATCCAGCACTTAGTCTCTTAAGCAGCAAGACAGAGCCAAGGATCAATGAAGAAATTAAGAAAGTTTTGCAGCTATCAGACCAAGTCCAGATAGGGGATTGGTACCTCTATCAGAATTATACATAACTAAGGATATTTGGGTGTGAGATTGCCCCTTACAAGCTGCCAAAATTCCTCCCAATGAGGATTTTTGCTCTAGAGTACATAAGGAAAATGCTCAACATGGATGAGATCCACTTTGTAGCTGCCAAGAAGAAGTCCCAATTCAAAATCAAAACACAAATAGGGCCTTTCATTTGCAACAGTAGGGCAGCAGGGGAAGAAGCAGATAAGCTACTAAAAGACATGTAGTTCAGCCTTAGTTTCACCTGGTCATATGATCCATTAGGGGTAATTTCTAAGTTAAGAGTAGAAAACAAATCTACTTCTTATTTTCACACATCTAAACCAGAGATAGAGAAGTATAAAACCAGCTAGAATGGACTGAGAACACCCTACAAGAGGCCGAGGAGCAGCTGGTGTCATCCTCCACAGTACAGACTCCTATCATGCAGGAGAAAACAACAAATAGAAGTAGGGAAGAAGAGTCACCTTCAGGGACTGAGATTTTCAGTGAAGGCTTCAAAATCATGTATAGGAAGAAGGCCAAGATCAATTCAAAACTAAGCCTCAGCAAGGATTCAGAGCAGGAGAACATCATCACCACCAAAGAGCCACTTATTTCCTCATTGATAGGTGAGCACACTACTCTTTCTCCTACTACCTCCACAGCTTCACAGGATCAACAACAGGTTATGCAGACTAGCACATCTACTACAGAGGAGGCAGAAAAGAGTATATTTGATATTTTTAAGGAGATAAAAGTGAGGAATGAGGCCTTGAATATCAACACCTACAATCAGTTCTGGAAGCAGACTTCCAGTTCTCAAAGCAGGCTGCTGTCAGCCTTTGATTCAAAGAAAGGTAAAATGTAGATGGAATTTCTCCAAGCACAGGTTCCCCAGCCCAAGGCAACATCAGACTACAAGAAGACAACATTTGAATTTGATGTGAAAGACATACATCCCATTGACCAAATGGAGATGCACAAGCAGACTGGGTAAATGATTTTTTCCACTGCCACTAACACTGCTATGAGTTTGCCTAAATTGCAGGTTACATTAACCAATGTTCAATCACAATTGAAGATGGAAAAGGTATCCACACTTGCCAAAGACACCAGGATTAAAGCTTTGGAGGACTTGGTGATCAAAGTAGGTTATGACCCTGCAAACATCAATGCTGCAGAAGAGATTGTAAGGAAAAAGAATTTAGACATAGCAACATTAAGGAAGCAGTTGAAGTTACCAACCACAAAAGATCTTTTGGCCAAGGATATTGAAGAAACAGAGACACAAAAAGTAGACATGATGAGGCTCATCATGGAGCAGAGTGCACAGTTTAAGAAAATGGAGACGAAGATGGAAAATATGATCAAAGAAAAGGAGAAAGCTACCAAAATGGTTGTTGTCCCTTTGGAAGCACAGCCTATCATAGCCATTCCTACAACTACATCTTTTGCAACAAGCACAAGGGCTGCTGCAGACCAGTTAGCAACTGCAGAGCAGAACATGTCTCTCCAAACTGAAGAAATCAAGAGATTGCAGGCTCAAGTAAATCTTCTACAAGATCATAAGACAAAGACTGAGACTTTCCATGCAGCAGAGCTACAAAGAGCTCAAAACCAGGTAGAAATATGGAGGAAATCAGCAACTGAGTCCTCTGTGGCCCACACATTGGCCCAAGTCAAAGAAATTATATGGAACAACATCATCGAAGAAATAGATGAAATTTTTCTATGCATCCAAATTATATTTGAACAGAAAGACTTGATGGAGAAAGCTAAGCTAACCATTTCCACTATCAATGGGAGAAATGCCTGCCACAACCAACCGCATCATAAAGTTTCTCAATTCCCAAAACAGATATGAGTTGGATGACTTGGGAGTAGATGACAGAACATAAACAATCTTAGAAGTAAAGAAAAATCTGACAAAGAAGAACTTGGTTGTGCAGCCGACAGAGAAATGTCACACTTTAGAGATAGCAGTTAACAGGTTTTTCACTAGAATAGATGCATTGAACAAGAAAGGTCTACCTTCTTTATTTGTGATCAATGACAAATTGATGCTCAAGGAAGATTACAAGAAGAAGCTTCAAGACATTGCAAAGGATATAGCCAAGTATTCCCACATCAAAGGTGATATGACATGGAGAGCCTTTTATGAAGCTATCAGCAACATGAGTTTTATCCAACATGAGATAAAACACATTTTTGCAGTAAAACCCACTTTCGCTTGGTATACCGAGGTAGATGAGATCTACCGCAAGGTAACAAAAATTGCCATTCCAGATGAGGAGTGGTGGGATAAGTTATGTGTATTCCAGGATTAAAAGAACAGTTCAGCTTCACCAGCGCAACACCCAAATAATGGCCACTCAGAAAATGTTCTCCTCCAAAGCAGTGCCAGATGTCCAGATCACTTCACCAGATTCATCTCTTTTTATCGCATTATTTCATTTATGTTAGTTTGAAGTCAATAATAGAAATCCATGTCACTGAGGCATTAATTGTAATCTTTTTGTAAAATTTGTTTAAATACTTCATTCTGTCGAAGTATTGAGGATTGGTCCTGAACATTGTAACTCTTTCTATCAAGCACTGTAATTTTCCCACGTTGCTGGAGCACCATTAATAAGAAGACTCTTCATAGGATACTTGTGTTACGAAATACTGGTGATGTTTTTCCTACTGTAATTGTGTTTTCAGTGTTATTCATCTAAAATCTAATTATAAAGCATGAGATGTGAAAAATAGGATATGGTTTTGAACACCTTATTTGGATTGCTTGTACAATCTGTATGTTTTCTTCTGAAGTCCGATTGAGAAATTCTTAACTGCTTTTCAATCCATGCTAAAGCACACCTTTTCTCCATTCCATAATTTAATTTAAAAATCCAGTAAATCTAGCTAGCTTGCCCTATGATTACTCCTTTGAACTTCTGGTGCAACACCCAGTTTTATTTGGCTCCACAGCCCAATGGAAAGAAAGTAATTTGATCAGATCAACCAACCAAACCAATCAAACAAATTCAAACAAACAACCAAGCTTAATCATAACTAGCCTAAAATCAACATAAAACCCAAGTTAAATCATAAAGAGAGAACCCTCTCTGAAGTTGGCAGGGCTAGATCCCAGCTTTAAAAGTGGTTTGATGTTGTCCAATGTATTTACTCCCACAACCTCAAAAATATAGAACAATAGCAACCTCCTCCATAATTTATGTATTTGAATAGGCTTGGCGATCATTAGTAGCATCTGTCTCCAGTTGATGAATTTCCTCTTGTATGGTAGGAGAAATCGTTGAGTGATAAATAGAAGTCACTTCTTGGGCCTAGGTCTGAGTACGCAACTGATCTTTTTAGCCACACCTGCCAGCCCCTTTACAGTTGCACATCCTTTGACGAGGCATTAAGGTTAAGAAGAAAGGAAACCATACATAAAACCAAGGTTACAACCGACTCCCCCAGAAAGAGAACCAACCAACTAGTGCACCCCCCTCCCCCCAACTGCAAATCAGCTACAAGAAAGATAATAGAGACCCCCAAACCACTTTGAGGCAAAAACAAACCAAGATATAGCCAACGCACAGAAGCTTAACCTTGCTTGGATTCAGAATAATCAAGCAACCACAGGGAGAATGTCCTAGACAAATCCAAACCAAAGAGTAAGAGATCGACGAATTAATCCTTAGAACCCCCACCAGGAGAGGGTTAGGGCCAGAATTGAAATTTGACATAAGGAAACTGGTGACCCTAAGGCCTTGAGAACCAATAAATAGAGATGTGACGAGAGAATAAGAAGATGGAAACCATAAAAGAACCAACCACACACGAATAAAAGGAAATAAAATTCATATAGCACGCACGGAACCATTACACACAAAAAGCTACCCAAGAACGTCAGGGCCAACATAATTTGTAACCTTAGTAGTTGAGCGATGGCAATAGTAAAATCCATTAAACCTTGTTGTTGTCCTCATGGTATCCCAATTCTTAGAGCTATGATAACTTTAGGGTCTGGTGCAACATCCCCTCCCACCCCCACGAACGGACAACATGAGCACTGAGACACTAGATGCGGGAAAATTTGGATGTCGGTGTGGGTCACTGCCTTGGCTGCAACATAGGCATGTGAGCCCCGCACTAGGAAAGGTTGAGTCTGGCTCCATCTTTTATAAAAATAACCCTCGGTTTTAGGCTTCACTGTGAAAATTAGAAGGAAATTTAATTTCGCCAATGATGAGTGTGTGCACCAAACTAGGTATAAATACCAATCTATAAGCAATACCAAAGAAAGTCGAGGGTCTTGCAAAGGATAATCCATTGCTCCATGGGAAATAAAGTCTTGCATGTTGTTTGCATGAGAGGGGTTGGCCACACCATCCCCTCTTAATTTCAATGGGAGGCGGCGGAGTGGTGGGCACCCTCCCAACCTCCATTGACATTTTTCCTTACACGCAAATGAAGAAAATACTACTTCTTTTTTTTTTATTATTGTAACCATTCCTTTTTTATTTTATTTTTTGTAATGCTTGGCAGGACCGTCCATTTTCTATTATATATATAAGGCAAATTTACACCACACAGTTTTACCAATTGGCCTCAACTTTCCCTGAGGAGAAATTGAGTCTGTTGGCCACCGATCGGCATTATACACCGTCCAAAAACAAAATTGCTTAAGTCTTTCTAACAAGGCCAGGTAAGTCTCAGTCTCATGTCCAAATACTATATAACATCTGACAACAGGAAATTTAAATGGTATCCGCAAAAACAAAAACTAAGCAAAGATGAATTAATCCTTCTTGACATTCTGCTCCTCAGAGTCTGAGGCAATAGGGGCAAGATCTTCAGCAGTTGCCTTTGGCATTCCATACAGCTCTACAATGCAAGGGATGTGACGGTCGATACAATCCATCCTGATATCCTGTTTTTGCAACTGAAATAGGATTTTCTCCATGTCTTTTTTGTAATTGGGCAAGCCTTGCAGTGTGACTACCATCCCCATAGAAATTTGTTCCATTGCTTTACCAAGCAGACTTTTCATCAAGAAGTACACGTATAGGGTGTGTTTGAACTGCGTAATTCTACCTCGTGTATTCCTTGGGTCAGGAACCATCATCCTCCAGACTTCTATCTCGTTGTCTGGTTCCCTTTCATGTTTTATCTCGGCTTCCCAGTCATCGATCAACTTTCGGATACCTTCGTCAGTTTTGTCCCTGTATGTCGCGGCTGCCTCTGCTATGAGGTGCTTAGCAAGCTTGTGCCCCCTGCGACCTTACATCGAGTTGGGTCTCTTGGCCTCCACGACCACATCCTCGTTTTGTTGGAGCCATGCCCTGTTCCTTGATGCCCTGTAGACATTCAAACACCATTAGATTCCTCATTCCATTCACATCAACCCTTCGCGTTTGGTCATGTTGTGCTTCTCTGTCTTGCCTGGCCTGCGGCGGGTTAAGGTATGCCTATGACCATAAGTGGCCAGGGGAATTGGGTTCCCAACTCGGGTCCTCAGTCTCTTCGTCGTGCCTCTCACCCTTACCATGGTGCCGTTGTTGGTCACCCTCTTGTAGTTGGAGCCAGGCTTTTAAGCCCGTCTGGAACCGGACTTTGCAATTGTTGTCATACTCGCATGCCCTCTCTCAGCTAGCAGTTTCCTGCCCATGGTGTGCTTGCCCCTATACCACTTATGCCACACGGGGTCCCTAGCTACGCTCTTTCTGCCATGCATAGGCAAATGCCAGGGGTTTCGCAGCAAATTGTTGGTGTTGCCAATGTCCCGACCCCCTGCCTGCGGCTCTTGCTTACCTCTCTCTGCATCACTCAACCCCCCCGACATGATGTGCCCGCTATCCCCAATACCCCGGGTCTGAGCAAACAGGTAGGGGCCTATATCTTGGCTCGATCCCTTATTGTCCATGTCGTTGCCTAAACTTTGGCTTAAAATCAAAATGAATGACATGCAAAGTCGGGCCATGGCCCTCCCTTTCCTCCCCTGGTTTCTCCCTGACTGTGCTAAGCCCCATTGGGGCGGCCCCTTGCCTCTCCCTTCCCCCAGCGAAACCCCCTCCAGCGCATGTAATTGCCGCAGGAACCCGACCAGAGCATAGAAATTAAACAGGGGCGAGACCAGACTACATACCAGAAAGTCGTCGCTAGCTCGTAGATGAAGTTCCTCCTCCTCTCTTCCGCTTTGAACTTCCTTCCTTCTCCACTGCAAATTCACTTGCCCCACACGTCGAATACCATTCCCGTCTCCGCCACCCTTCCTTATTTCTCCCTTTGCCACCTTGCCAGCCCATATCTCATGCATTCATGGCTAAGGGCACTGCACCCTTGCCTTAAGCAGGTGGGGGGCGGTTGTAATAAAAACCCTGGTACAAACCATGTAAACTCGAGGCATGTCACCTCTGACACCCTTTCTCATCCCGATCGGGAGTATTCCTTTTTATTATTATTTTAATCACTCTTTTTAATTATTATTTCAATTTTATTTATCTATTATAATAAAAATCTAAATTTCAATTTTATTTATTTATTATAATAAGAATCTGAATTTCAATTTTATTTATTTATTATAATAAAAATCCCAAGGTTAATAAGAATCCAAATTTCAATTTTATTTATATCTTTCACATAATAAATTTTAAGTTTCAAATCCTTCACATCCCAAAAAAAATTAAAGTTTCAAATCTTTCCCATAATATAATTTATTTTAATCCAAAAGTTAAAATTTCAAATCTTTCACCTAATATAATTTATTTAAAAAAAACTTAAGTAACAAAAAAAAATTATAGTTTCTTACAATAATTTATCAAAATTATCTCAATGATAACATAAGCTATTATAATCCCCGGATGCGGGTGCCACCTCGCATAGCCAGGAAGAGCCACTTGCCACGGCCGATAGGACACGCGACGGACGGAGCTCTTTAAGGCTCCTCGCCGCCACCTCCCTTCGCCAAGCAATGCAGCATACCAGCCTTAATGAAGGCGCAGGGACCATAGCTGAGGTTGATGGCCGCATTCAATGCGGGAGAACTTCGAAAGAATGAGGGGGACGTTAAGAATTGCGATTTGGGGGCAGTTGATACCCAAATCGATGGTGTTCATGCTCAGAATTCTGAGAATTACGGGGTTATTGTTAATTTGGGGGAGGCTGGCCGACTGCTGGCCCTCCCTGGTTCTTGCCTGCGTACATTTGTGTGCTACCCGGAGCCGAATTGGAAGGGAACTCTGTCTGAGGAAGAAGTTACTGGAAGAATGGTGCGGGAAAGAATGCCATGTCGAAGAGGCAGAGGTTCAGGGCGAGCCAGATCCTCTCGCGGGCCTGCAGCTGATTCACATCACCACTGCTGCTGCTGTTACTGCCATCGACGTGTGGGAGCTCCTCCTGTGCAGGCTAGCCAATTTGTGGAAGCTGGAGGGTCCAACAATGGCGAGCCAAGGCTACCTGCGTTTGGCTCGGTCATTTTCACACTGGGCAATTCCAGAGAAAATTTGGGTATCAATGCCCACATATCTGTGTTATTCACCAGGATCCCTGAGGAGAATGAGGATGGCTTGCCTCGGCCACCTGCAATGGAAAATCCCTTGGACAACGAGGGGGGAATTCCCTTGGAGCAAGAAGGAAGATTGCCACAGGCTCTGGCGGAAGAACGTCGGGTGGTTGACAAAGGTAAGCGGCCACAGGGTGAGGCTTCAAGCTCAAGGGGCACTGCATTGCGGGAGCACCACCACCCATCCAGCCATATGCGCGAACCTGAATTGCCAGCCTTCATGGACGGCTTACCAGAGGGACATGGATGGGCTTGGATTTGTGAGGCTGAGCCAGAGGACGAGCCGGAGGAAGATGCGACCGAGGACTAGGCCCAGGTGGCTCTCCCGCATTTTGCCTGGACGCGTGTGGGATCGTGGACGGTTCTGTTATCTCTCCTGTTGTCTTGTGTCTTTCTAGTGTTTTCTGTTCAATGATGTTATTGGGTCTCATGTGTCTACTGCTGTTACTTGTTTTCTCTTCTGATATGGATAGTTGCTTTTTTGTTTTGGGCCATAACCACATGCCCTGTAGATGTCTGAGTAATCCAATTGGCAAACTCTGCCCCTGCGTGGGTTTTACAGAGATGTTTAGGGACTTTTTTTTGTTGGTGGTTGCACTGGTTAAAACTGGATACATTCCCAGGTGTAATTGGTTTTTGGACTATGTCACAGCTGCCCATGGAGCCACAAATGGACATGGGCAGCAAGAAATCTCGAATGTAAAGTTTCAGCTGTAAATATTAATACAAAAGTAGGTAGTGTTGCTTAGAAAAAAAAAAACATAAGCTATTATAATAATTTATCAAAATTATCTCAATGATAACATAAGCCATTTAAACTTCATCAATATATTAATACTTAATTTTAGATATTACTCAACTATATCAATGCGAGTAATTCGTTTGTGAAAAGATATAATAGTCACAGCTTGTTCTAATTATTATTGTTTGATATTCTATACAACAAGATCCGCAATGCCTTCCATGCATGGGTGGTTGACAAAAGCTTGTTAACAATTTTAAAGATCACATATCTAAGTTTGAATATATAATTCAACACCACTGGTTGTAGACTGAATAATGTAGATGGGAAGGTGGTTGTGAAATGAAGAAGGGATGATGGTATATAACAAGATTTTTGTGGAGGTGATAAAAGTAGTGTGAAGTTTTAATTAATGAAGTGGAAAAGTGATTGTTTAATATTTTAAATTTAGGTGTATGGATAATTAAGGAATTGTAAAAGTGATGGTTTAGTATTATAAATTTAAGTATATTGGTATATATATTTTTTTGAAAGTCTGGAAAGGAAATTGTTTATAAAATGGATGTAATCCTATGTGAAATCCTATTAAGAAGATTAATATGAATTTTAAAGTATTTAATAAAAAGAATTATTAATAATAAGTAAGAAAATTGTTTTTAAAAGTAAGATGACAATTTTTTAAAGGTAAATGAAGAAGGTCTAATAATCTTTCATAATTAAAATGAGGTATAAAAATTCATAAATTTTCAATCTAAAAGAAAGGTGGTTGGATAAAAAAAGAAGTGTCATTTTAATGAATCTATTAATTATTATAATATATGACTGGTTATAAATGAAAATACAAAAAAATGTTTAATGATTTTTTATCACATTAGATTTACATGTTTCATTGCATGATGCGAAAACACCTTTTTAAATGGGTAACAAGGTGAGGAAATTTATATGAAGTTCTTAAATGGTTATATGTAAAAGAACAATGTTCATCGCTTAATGTATTGTTTGCATAAGTATATTTTGATTGTGCCTAATAATTAAGAACATGTGTTTCCTCTTACAAGATCATGGGTTCAAATTTAAAGGAGACAAAGTATGTATAACTCTATAAACTTTAGCAATCAAATTGCCACATAAGAAAGATCACTTGTCTCAAAATAAAGATCTTATGAATCAATTTAGTGTCTAATTTGGCCATAACCTAAAATTAAATTATTATTATTAATCTTCTATAATAGAATAGCAATTATCATAGTTACTAATGTGAAGCTAAATCAAAATTAACAACAAATTTTGGGATGAAAAATTATAATAATATTTAGTAGTATTTAAATATATAAAATTAAACTAACTAAATGAATTTATTGAATGAAAAAGAAATGAAGCAATTCATTTAATGAAAAAGAAATGTAGTTTTTATTTGTTAAAAATAGTGATATATTTTTTTATAGTTTTCTTTTTGTATGCTAAGAAATTTTTCATTGATAATCACATTAGAGATAATTTGTTGGTGCATTTTGAACCATCTAGTGTGGTTCATCGTGACTGGATAATTCTGACTAGATAGTTCAAAACGCGTCGACAAATTACCTTTAATGTGATCATCACTGAAATATTTCTTACCATACAAGATATGGATCATAGAAGCCTAAATTAAGAAGTTCTCATTTTATCAAAAAATAATGATATATTATTCTTTTTATTTTTTTATTGAAAAAAGAATATATATATATATGATTTATTCACCAATCGGATGTTATTATCAAGATTATGTAAAGTTTGGTTGAGCTTAGACACCTCTTGGAATAGTTTAATTTCCCAAAAATAGCTCTACCTCAACTCTCCCTATAAAATTTAAACATGTGACCTAATAAAAACTTAACCCCACACAAACTAATTAATCTACACCTCTTAAATTAAAAAATAAAAATAATAGTATATATATATATATATATATATATATATATATATATATATATATATATATATTCCATTACCTATTTAATATTAAAAAAAGCAATTTCCATTTAAAAAAATAATATAATTTTCATTCTGCTGAAGAAAAAAAAAGGTAATGTTTTTAGGTTTGTATTTAAATGCCAATACATTGTTACCATTTTAGTTTACTTTTAGAACTTCTTTGGGAGTGATATGGCATTGCCATTTTCTTGTTGCCCTTTTCTTTGGAGAAGTAAGAACGTTGTTTTTTTTCGATGATTGTGGTTTATGTTTTCAATATTTCTTTATGTGTTTAGTTTTAATTAAACGTTTCTAATTGTTGTGTAATATTATATTTTAAATTATCGTAAAATTATGTGTTTTGTTTTGTTTTAATATTTTTATGTGGTAATTAAATATTTTTATAAAATCTATGGTTTGATATTATGTTTAGAATGATTGAAAAGGTGATTTACAAATTTATTTTTTTATAATAATGTTTTATAAAATTGATATTTCTCATATAATATATTGATTTTTAATATATTATTATATTTAAAATATTTAAATATAGATTATTATAAAAAATTGTGTATAAATTTAATGGATGTTTGAATGTTATATAAATTTTTACTATTAATATATTTGTGGATATGGAAGAAAAGAAGGTTTTGAATATTATAATACAAATTCAAATATGTACATCAAGTATATTGATGAGTAAATTAATTTTGATATTCAATGATAATGGTGCAATTTGTCCTAAGTTGTGATGTGATGTATTTGGAGATGTTAAACTTGGAGTTAGAGAAAAATCTAAGATGACAAATTATGGCAATCTCTATTATTGTTTGAATACCCAAGTGTATAAAGACAAAATGAATCAATAGTTTCATCTAAATATGAAGAGCTAATGGAAGTTGTTACTTAGGGTTATAGAGAGAGATGCACGTCATACATACATATATAGGTACACACATTTTAATGTATAATAACATTATGAAATTTTCAATATGTAAATTGAAGATCACAGATGTGGGTCATAAAGTATTGGGTCTAAATCGTTAAAATTTTGTCATATGAAATTGTGAGTGATAAAGTAATGGCTCTAAATCTTTGTCAACATGTAAATTGAAGATCATTCATGTCAAGACGACTCTTCGTATGGGTTTACACGAGTCTTATGAAAGATTGGTTATAGCTTTGGGAATGAAATTTGATTTGATTTTGCAAAAAGTATATCTTGCCATGATGTAAGATAAAGTTAAAAGAAAAAAGCAGGATTGATTTTATTAGCTCTTATATCAATTTATTGATTGAATAATGAGTTGAGTGACGCTATCAAGATTGTAATTATTAATGTTGCAAATAATAAACAAAAAAAAAGATATCCCCATGATGTAGTGTAATTATTTTATTTTTTACCATTTCATTAATTGAAAAACATAATTTTTCAAATTTAAATTAAAAGTAATCCAAAAAATACACCAATACATTTGTTGTTTAGATTACTTTGTATTCACTTTCGTAATGTCAAATCTTCCCAAGAAAGAAAGAAAAATTATTCATTTATGTGATGCCATATATTTAGAAAAAAGGTTTGATGTTGAGCAATAAACATATATCGATTACAAACCATCTATACTATATTTAAAATGAATAACTTATCATATAAAAATGGGGTATTAACATCGAAGGTCTAAATTGTTGTTGTTGTTAATTTGGATGAAAAAGAAAAATTCAAGGTAAATCAATTGGAACAAAAGACAAGAAAGATTTTAGATGAGAAAGAGGCGACTTGGAGGCTAAAGAGCACGACTCCCCGGTTATCACAAGTGGATGATAACAAAAAGTTTTCTCAATAATTCATTAATCATCTAAAAATGCAAATATTCTTTGGAAGATTAATAAGGTCGCTGTTACTATAGCCTCCATTTCTTAAGATCTTCCATAGATTGGGATTGAACACTTTAAGGATATTTATAAGGAGTAGAGCATAGCAATGATAGTAGATGCGATAAAGATGACAAATAATTTTCCCAATTTTGCAAATATTATGGAAAATGAAAGTTTGATGGAAGAAGTTTCCAAAGATGAGATCCAAGAGGTATGTTACTCCTTTCAAAAGGACTAGAGCTTCAGACTTAGTGGATGGCCAATATAATTTTTCCTTGGTTTTGTAGAAATATTTTAGGAAGACCTCTAGGAAATTATTAGCAACAGTTAAAACAACTTTTTTGCACTTTTACACAAATCTAAAAATCCTTCTAATTAAAAATAAATAAAAAATAATAATAGATCAAACTTAATGTGTAATTATATTTTCAAAATTGTTGCAAAGGTAATTGCAATAAGAGTGAAAAAATTGTTGTTAATAGTGATTCCACTAGAGCAGTTTAGTTTTCTTGAAAGTCAACAATTACATGAGCTAGTGGGGTTGCACAAGGGGTTATTCACTCTATAAAGTGAAAAGGGATTTAAGCAATGGTGGTGAAGTTGGATTTGTCAATGATGTATTATAAAGTCGATTAGATCTACTTTAAACTAATTTCAATCCATGTGTGTTTCTACATGTCTTTTGTCAATTGGGTTAAGAGTTGAGTCTCATTAGTGACCCTCTCACTCCTAATAAAGGGGTTTGCATCTCACTTTCTAAGAGATGGGCGATGTTTGAGATGGGGATTCCCTCTATCATCGCTACTCTAACTATTAATGGTAAAAGGTTTAAGTAGGGATCTAATATAGGTTAAGAGACCAAACACTTTTAAAGGATTGAAAATGGTGAGATCATTATTTCTATCTCATTTAATATTTTTGGATGGCATTCTCTTATTTTGTGATGGATCCAAAATGGATGTAATAAAGCTAAGGGAGTTACTAGATCTATATTATTTGACAACTAAAATGGTGGTTAATGTGAGTAAGTCCATTGTGTCCTTTATGGGGGCTAGTGAGGAAGAGATCCTTTTTTGCTCACAACTTTTTCCTTTTTAGCATGTGAGTTTCAAAATGAATTAAAATATTTAGGATTTTGCTAGACACTTAATAATTATGGAGTGAAGGATTGGAATTGGCTATTGCTAAATTAAATAGAAAGGAGACTCAAAGCATGGTATAATAAATAGTTGTTCCATAGTGGGAGGTTGGTTCTTATAAAAAATGGTGTTAGAAGCAATACATGTGTATTAGATATCTTTGACATATATTCCAAAAGTTATACTAGAGAAAATGATAAAGCTCGTCTTTAGGTTTTTGTGTTCAGGTGACAAGGATAAAAGAGGAATAATTTTGGTTAAATGGGAAAGAATTGCAATGTTATTAGAGATGGGTGGATTGAGTTTGAAATTCATTGGAAAAATCATTGGTTACCAAGAGTGCTTGGAGACTTGTTTCATTCAAAGATCATTGAAGTCAAATGGTCACCCAAAAGTATATTGATATGGTAAATGTAGAGGATTGGATAAGGGATCACTCAAAATATTGCAATAATGGATCAATATTTTGGAAGGTTATGGACTTATCTTTTGTAGTGATTGGAGGGTGGTTAGTGTGTAATATAGGTAAAGGAAATAAGGTCGAGTTGGAGGAAGGTCAATGGGTAGGCTATGGGGTAAGTTTTGGGTTATCCATTATTTGGTTCAAAATATGAAGGAGAAAGGCTTTTCAAGCTTCGACAAGTGGTTGATTTCAACCTTACATTGATATGGACATGAGAATAGAAATAAACTATTACAATTGGTTTGATTGGGAGGAAGCAAAGGAATGGGAATGTTATATTGTTAGTAAAAACAAGTTATGTTAGGATAAAGAATGAGGAGGGCAAGTTGAAGTGGTAAAAAAATCTAATGTTAGGCATTTATACTACAAAATTGGGTTAGGAATAATTAAGTGAATCTCAAGAAGTTGTCAACCTAGTCTAATGGCGAAAAGAAATGTGAAAGTTCAAATGATATTTAAAGACATGGATTTTTATGTGGATAGATTTGAACAGTAAAGTATTAATGCGGGCTTTATTACAGAAAATGAGTTATGAAGGGTCAACCAAGTGTGTTCTATGCAAAGTGGATGAAAAATATATTTATCACTTGACTTTATTAATGTTCTTATCCAAAACAAGTTTAAAAGGCGGTAGAGGCACTCTTAAGCATTATAGATGTTTACATAGGAGATTTGGTTGAAGAAGCCTTGAGGAAATTATGTAAGAGCATATCACAAAAAAATTACAAGGTTTTACTCCCTATCATTACTTGGGGTGTGTGGTTTGTAAGGAGTGCAAGTCTTTTTGAAGATTAATATATTCTAGTTATACAATGTGTCAATCAAGGGATTAGTGTCATAAAAAAATTTAAATAGTCTAAGAATGAAAGGTCTCTAAAACATGTTGTTGAAGAGGTTATTGGCACTTTAGGGGCCTGGGCTTATTTTGATGGAGCATATAAGGATGAAAGTAGGATAAGTGGCGTAGATGGGGCTATTTTCTTAAAGACTCTCACTCAAGATTCCAAACAACATTAGGAAGTGGAACAAATAACTTTGTAGAGTTGATGGCCTTAAAACTCATTCTAATCCTTGCAACTGAGAAAGGAGTCTTAAAGATTCAAATATTTATGGACTCTTTATTGGTAATAATTGGATGAAAGGTTTAAATATGATGGAGCAGTTGGTACTAAGGCTCATTTGTGAGGGGATAAAATATTTACATGTTCTTTTTAACTCTTTCTCTTTTCACCCCATCTACGAGAAGGAATAATTAAGTTGATTATATATCAAAGGATGGAATGCATATGTTAATTGGGTTTATCTTGGGTGTTTGGGTGGGATGATTTTTATCCTCCCCACAGAGGTTCAATTCCCACAAGTGACAAGTTGAGCTCATATTGAGTATATTATTGTAATGACTTTAAACCTTGTCGTCGAATAACCTTCAGCCTTGGAGAATTTCTTACCCTTGCCTATGGACTAGAGGATAGGGTACTTAGTTACATGGAAAAAAAAGGTTTCAGGTGACATCTAGCATTAGAATATCAAGAAGGAAGTGAATGCACAAATCTCATGGACCTTTTCCAAATATGTTGACTAGTAATGTTTTATCTTTTAATCCTTTGAGGCATTGTCATAATGATGTTATGTTATGGGATATTGGGATTAGATTGTAATTGATGGAAATTATTCTGATATGTTTGGAGTGGAATATTTTTGGAAACTATTTGGAACATTATTTTTTGAGTTTTATTAGAAGGTTTATTGAGACAAAGCATGGAATTTTAGCTAGTAGATCTAGGATATTTTTTTCTAAAGAAGTGATGAACATGAGATATTTTGGATTTTTCAAAAAGTTATATCAAAAAAATGTTCGACATATGAAAAATGTAATATTTTTATTTAATGAATTAAAATTATGATTTTTTAAAGTTTGAATGAAAATAGGTCTAAACCATTGTTGTAAACACATGTGAATTAATGATCGCACATGTTAGGTATGACTCCTCGTAGGGGTTTGTCTTAACCAAGTCTAGTGAAATATTGGTTATATCTTTGGGAATGAAATTTGATTTGATTTTGTAAAAGGTATACTTTGTCATGTTGCAAGAAAAAGTAGGATTGCTTTCATTGACTTTTACATCACTTTATTATTTAAATAACAAGTTGGGTGAAGTTGTGAAGAAGAAAGAAAGTGGTTTTCATAAACCATAATGATAGGATAATTAAAAAGGTATTATGAACACAAAAGGGGGAGGATAAGAAAGCATATGTTATCATTGTAACAATGTCATTAAAAAGAAGACCATCTAAAATGGATCGTTGAGAAGAAAAAGAAAAATGGAATGAATGTAGTGCCATATAGTAATTGAATCAAATTATCTTAATGGCATAGGCATCTAAAACTTTCTCAATGTGTTGGTAATTGGATTTGGGTATTAACTCAGTGTATGTCCTTAAAGGAGTTGACTTTGTGGAGAATGAAATAGTTATAAAGGTGGGAATATCATTCTTATAAAAACAATAAGATTGGGGATGTAATAGGTCAAAATGTGGTCATTTTTTATTTTTTATTTTCCGAAGAAAGAGAGCGCGTAATTTCCATTAATTCAGAATTGTAGAAAATTACATGTTGTAGATGCAGTAGCATATGCTGTAGTGTGGGTATACCACTTACAAAAACCAATACTTCAGGGAAGTATGCAGATAGGCCCTCAGACAGGGCAACCAGAAAGAGGGTATGTAAACCCCAACAGGAGTGAACCCCTACCCTTACAAGCTAATAAAAACAGAAAATAAAAACAGTAAATACGATAGCTCCTTCGAATGGCAATACAGGAGTACCCCTGCCCAACGAAGCTAAAATAAACAGATATATACAATGGCTCCTGTGGAGAGCGCAGTAGTTCGAAAAGCCACCAAGAAGAGGCACGAAATGGAAAGGAGCAGCCAAGGTAGCCACACCCCCCACCCCCTCAACTCTCCATCTGTGACTGAGGAAGGTACCGCCCAAATATCCAAAGAAACCATAAGAAAAAACCCACCAGAAACAGCCATTGAAGAGACGGCACGAATCGGTGCAGAGATAGACTCCACACCACATATCCCTCAACGCAACTAATGACTGCCGAGGTAAGCCAGCAAAAAACCAAAAAAAGAAACCCACACCTCAGCAAGGGAACCCATCAGGGCTCAACCAGAGCAGAGGCATTTCGAGTCTGGGGGCAGAGGCGGCTAGGGCAGCCACCTCGCCCCCACGAGGCCTAACTAAGCCCCCGCCTCCTCACCACGGCTCAGTACAAACTGGGACGGACCACCAAAATAGAGCCGGAGTTGAGCCGAAATCCGCCGGAAACCAGAAGAGGTCGGTCGCACTCCGCAGCCTCCCCAAACAGAGCACAAGGCGGCGGAGCTCTGTCTATGAAAAAAGCTGAGCAGGCACGCCAAAACTGGGACGACAGACGAAGATATTATATCAGAGCCTCGCAGAGGAAAGCTCGCCGCAAGGGAAGAGGGCCGCCGGTGAGAAAGGAAACAGAGGCCGAAGACGAAACCGCACCACCGGCTACCGGATCCGATGAACAGCAAACCCCACCCGACGAAGCAACCCCCGGCACAGAATTAGCCGCACGACGGGATGGAGCACCAAGGAAAGGTGGAAGGGCGGTCCGAAAGCCTCACCAGAGGCAGGCCCTGCCGCCGCAGGCGCGAAAACAGCAGCTCAGAGCCGAGTAAACCCTAGCAGCAGCCGCGCGACCTCACTCCCCAGTAGGAGGAGATACTGCTCGATCCAAAATGTGGTCTTATTATGAAATTTGTTGGATAATTTTCACAGCAAGATCCATAATGTCTTCTATGTATTAGTGTTTGACAAAAGCTTGTCAATGATTAAAAACAAAAAACAAAAACAAAATCAAAGCAAAACAAAACAAAACATCACATATCTATGATTGACTTTATTTTAATGCCATTGGTCGTGCATTAAAAAGTGTGGATGAGAAGGTAGTTATGAAACAAAGGAGGGATGAGATGATATGTACAATTTTATTGTGGAGGTGACAAAAGTAGTGTTAGAAGCTCCAATAAATGAAGCGACAAAGTGATCACTTAACATCATATATTTGGGTACATACACATATAATCTTTGGATAAGAACATAGAAGCAAAGGGTACAAGTCTATAAGAAACTCATAGAAGAGATCAATGAGGAACACACATAATGCACTTGAATCCTATACACTTTATAAAAAATATTATGAATAACAAATAAGGAAATTTCATTTGGGAGTAAGATGGCAACTTCTTGAATGTAAACAATGGATGTCCAATAATATTCATTAATTAAAAAACGAGTATTTAAAACTCATAAATATTCGGTTTAGAAGGAGGGTAGTTGATCTAAAAATGTTGTTTAGGGCCTCAAAATAACTTCAGAAGTTCATGACCTGAAAAAACTGTCAAAAATATAAAACTGTCGAAATAGGAAACTGTGCTAGAAATTAAGACACTAAAGGGAGACAGTGTTGGGGGTGGCCACCAATATCCACCTCGATCATACATTGTCACCAACTTTGATTTAATCACATTCAACTACTTCATATCACAAGACATAGTAAATGTATCGCCATCATAAAGTGTTATAATAGGTAACTTGTCAATATATTTGATGCATCCATTTAAATTTATATAAGAGTGCCCATAACTTTCTTCATTAAGTATTCATAGATGTGTTGATACCATGCTACATACTTTACTCATATAACTACTTTTGCGAACATTATGTTAAGTGATGATCATTGCCTTTTTGAACATAATCATCAAGGGACTTCATATAAATTTCTTCATCTCACTAGTCATCTAGAAAAATCGCTTTCATAGCAGCAAAACATGCAAATCCAATGTAGTTATAATTGCTAAACAACAATATCACTTAGGTGATCCAAAAGAGCGGTGAAAAGATTTTTTGACAAACTTGTGTATGACCCTTTATTATTGATCATAGCTTATGATGATTGATAGATTCATTAGGGTGGTTTGTGTCCCCAAGTGCCCACTTATGTCCAACTACCCTCTTTTTAGATCAAAGATTTGTGAGTTTCAAAGTCTCATTTTTTAATTAATGAATATTATTGGACATTCATTGTTTACCTTCAAGAAGTTGCCATCTTACTCCCAAATGAAATTTTCCTTATATGGTATTCATGATATTTTTTATAAATTGCATATGATTGAAATGCATTGTGTGTTCCTCAATAATCGCTTTGATGAGTTTCTTATAGACTTGTATCATTTTCTTCTATGATCTTCTCCAATGATTATATGTGTATGTACCCAAATATATGATGTTAAGTTATCACTTTGCCATTTTATTAATTGGAACTTCCAACACTACTTTTGTCACTTCCACAATAAAATTGCACATATCATCATCCCTCCTTCGTTTCATAACTACCTTCTTATCCACACCTTTTAATGCATGACCAATGACATTAAAAATGTTTGTCCGTTTCCCAAAAAATGATATTAAGGGCCTCAAAATGGATCCGGAATTTTAGGACCCAAAAACTACCAAAAATAGAAAACTGCGGAAATAGAAAATTTTGCTGGAAATTAAGAAACTGAAAGAAAACAATGTTGGGGTCCAAGTGGAATAGGCGAGTGGCCACCAATATCCATCTAGATCAATATATAACTAATGATATCAAGTAATTGAAAATGCTTGAAAGTTAACAACAATGTTTAACATAATAAATTATGATAATATTTATTATTATTTAAGTATCCACTTAATAAAATAAAATGATAAAATAGTTCATTCAAATCAAAATAAGCACATTAAAAACATTCTTTAAATTAAAGAGAGATGAATATAAGTTTGTGATGAAGGCTCATTGAAATTATTCTTTCCATTCACAATAACATTAAAACTAGCATTTGCACCTAATGTTGCAAAGGAAATGCCGTAAGGCATAGAGTGGGGAAGAATAGCGACATGTAAATGGAAATGATTGAAAACAAGGGTGGATGATCAGAAACCAAGTGACCAGTGTGTGTTTAATCAGAGGATTGGGCAAGTGTTCTTTGGATTGGTGATCATTAGTAAAATTGCAAGGAGGAATATATATATCAGTAAAAGCTCATTGTCAGGAGAATAATGAGTGCAGTTTGGCTGCAATATCTTTTCCTTCTGGCACTTTTATTGCTATATCTTTTCCTTCTGCCATGCTCCTGCTCTCTAGAAAGTCCCAGAGAGCAGTTTCCCTTGACTATCTATCATGCTCAATTGTGTAGATTTTGATTTCAATTGGAGCTAGAGAAAGCAATGTAAGAATGTCATTCTTGATCACAATAAAACAAGTCGTTGGAGGATATCAAAAACGAAGTGACCAATACATGTTTAGTTAGAAGACCAGGCAAGTTCTCTACGAATTGGCGATCATTGGTAAAATTGCAAGGAGGAGAAGATATAGCAGTGTAAGTTCACTGTTTAGAGAACATTGAGCACACTTTGACT
This sequence comes from Pinus tabuliformis, assembly GCA_031772625.1. Lineage (NCBI taxonomy): Eukaryota > Viridiplantae > Streptophyta > Pinopsida > Pinales > Pinaceae > Pinus > Pinus tabuliformis. The sequence continues at coordinate 311,297,459 of CM062809.1, forward strand.
GCTATATCTTTTCCTTCTGGAACTTCTACCGCTATAGCTTTTCTTTTTGTCATGCTCCTACTCCGATATACTATATTCTCATTCCATTTTCATTAGCAAACATAGTACAACTATAGTCCTGAGCACACCTCTCTCTCCATGAAGTCCAGCTAATCTTATTCCTTCCGTGATGACAAGTTTTGGATTTCATTCCAACAAGGTGCATATGTCTGACAAGTTTGATATGAAAATCAAGTTTATATCTAGAAAGTTTGTAGATACTAGGCACAGTCACTGCCTACCATGTAATCACATCCTTTGCATTCGTTCCTTCACTCAATAAAATGTAGTTTAGTTTCTCACACTAACATCTATCGATCTATCTACATATATGACTAGCAGTATCCACAAAAGATAGGGCTCATAGGTAGCTAAGTCATTAAAATTAACACTTGGATTGATTTTCCTTTCGTAGGTTAGTTCACCCTGATAGGTGCTGCAATTTTAAATGGCCAAAGAAGATGCTTCAACCCTATCACTTATGATCACAACTATCAAACCATGTAATGGCACCCACCCTAATAAGTGCTGCAATTTTAAATGGCCAAAGAGGATGCTTCAACCCTATCAATTATGATTAAAACAATGAAGTTGAAGAACAAGACAACCATATGTCTAAAAATAACTTAAGTCAAAAGCCAGACACTTAATATATTTGTTCTTTTGAAACAGGGCTATTCATTACAAAGATGTAATATAACTCTTCACAACAAGAAGCTTCTCCATGCATGTCTTTAGGTGCCAACAAAACCACTTATTATGGTATTTTGGCAACACCAATAAGGTGGAAACTAACAAAGGTTGCACTTTCCACTATTCCCTACATGATCCATCCTTCTCATTAAAGTTCGAGCCACTGGTCTATCCTTCACTTTTTCTCTTAGAAGAAACCCACTGATTTATTATTCAAAATGCTTGATTGATTTTCCCTGGTAAATTATCTTAATTCAAAAGAGACTGTAATTGGTTTTCACCTGTGTTCATCTGGAAAGAAACATACAAGAATAAAAGCTAAAGAACGATGTCTCATTCAAAATTAGTGGGCCTCCTAATAACATTGCCAAACCTGCTTTCACTCACTCCCCACGAATTTAGATAAAAAAACATTCCAAAGAAGAAATAAATATTTTTTCTATAATCTAGATCTATCTCCATAAGCACTAGACCCTAGCAGAGCAGTTTCCCTTGAATATCTGTCATGCTCAATTGTGTAGATTTTGATTTCAATTGACTAAAATGATATAAAAAAGAAAGTTGTAAAAAAGGAAGCCCATTTTATCTTCAGATGCATAGCCAATTACTTCAGAGGTTCAGCGTATATTTGTGGCTGTAAACATGGCCAGGTCAGTGGCTGACCTTAGAGAAGACAATCATGCATTTGTAATCTTTGCTTAGGCAAAGGATTGATTACAACAATGAAGATCAAATCACAAGTCTGAGTAGTCGGAGGCAAATTGCACATGTATCTCAAGTTGGTGAAAATACTCATTATAACTTCAGCACAAGGAATAAAAGAAAAACAGACTCATTTTCTCAGATTATATTGTTCAAATTTATACACTCCCCTCTTCCATTAGTGAATGTATTATCTCAAGTTGGTGAAAATTCTCATTACAACTTCAGCACAAGGAATAAAAAAAACAGACTCATTTTCTGTTATGAAACCAACTCAAGAAAAGATAGAAAAGATAGATCAACGCCTTAGAATTCAGCCTCTTCGAGGGGGCAACCTCCTTTACATTACATAAATGAACAATTATTGGATGATACAAATGAAAAGACCTCCTTTCTATATATAGGAGTCTAAGGGGTCATAACGTAACCAGAGCCGACATAACAATAATAATGTAAGGGCACAATAATGACAATTGTGGGCTTCTATGGGGCACATTAGTAACAATATGGGCACTACATGGGTACATCAATATAATAAGTGGGTTTTACTAATAACAATAAGGGGTTACACTAGCAGTATAGGGGCCTAACATGCCCCTCTCCTTCAAAAAGCGTTGTCCTCAACGCTTGAGTAGTTCTTGATGTTTCTGTATAAAATTCTTGTCCTCCCATGTGGAATCTTCAACGGGTAAGTTCTTCCACTTGATGAGATACTCTAAAATTGATCGATTTCGTAGCTGTCGGGTTCTTGTTTCTGTGACTTCTCCAGGTTCTAATATGATTTTTCCTTCCTTTTCAATATCTGGCAATATTGTTTGAATTGGGATCTTTTGCAAGTTTTGAATAAGTGGCCATACTTCTTTGTCCTTCTTCTATTCATCCCTTTCTTTGTTTATCCAATCTGGTTGGATAATAGATATAGCACAAAACAATGCTTCCACATCCTCATCCTTCAAGAGTCTTCCCATTCGGTAAGGTCGCCATTTTTTAAGTGCATGTAGTATTGCCAACATTTCCTTCTCATAAATAGCTTGCTTTAGATGTAGCAATAAAAATACCCAATCGCCTACATCAAAACATTTTTCACTATGATGTTGATATACCTGTTGTTTCATTTGATTTTGCACCGAAGTGGCGCTATCCTTTAAAAGTTGGAGAACTTGTTGCTGATGCTCGATGTGATCTTTCACTGCTTGAACCTTTTTCTTCTTGATATGTCCTTCTATCTTTAGATTTTGAGGAGTGGTAATTTCTTCCAATCCTTTACAAGATATGGTCGGATTCATTTCTTGACGCTCGATGTGATCTTTCACTTCTTGAACATTTTTCTTCTTGATATGTCCTTCTGTCTCGCTAGTTTGAGGAGTGGTAATTCCGACCAGTGAATTACAAGATATGGTTGGATTCATTTCTTCTTTCTTGATGTGATCTTTCACTTCTTGCACCTTTTTATTCTTGATATTTCCTTCTATCTTGATAATTTGAGGAGTGGTCATTCTTGCCAATAGTTTACAAGATATGTTCTGATTCATTTCTTCTTTCTCTGGGGTCGGGTCCTGGCATATATCCTCTTCTTTTGATGTTTCTTGATCCTTTTCTTCCTCCTCTTCATACTCTATGTAAAATAATTTCTTCTCAGCACACTTATGACCTTTAGTGCATTTGCTATCACAATTGTAACAAAGCCCTTTTTCTCTTTTTTCTTCCAATTGTTGTGGTGTAACCCTTGTAGGTTGTGGAAGGCTAGGAGGAACAACACGTCCATCTTTATAGTTGTGAGGGGTAGACTTCATTGTTGCCATAATTTTACTTTCAAATATGTCACAAAGCCCTTTTACTCTTTCCAATTGTTGTGGTGTTGCTCTAAAGAAGTTGTTGCTCTTTGTATCCTCATAATGTGCTATCATTTCCTCCGTGAGAATTGACCACGTAACAAGTCTTTTACAAGAGCAAAGCCCTTTATACCATAAAAATTGATCCGGTTCTAAATATGAAGATGCAATACATACCTTTTGTAACAGTGGTACACCATGTAGATAAAAATATTGCTCCATCTGAAGTATCCAATTTACCGGATCCTTGCCATCAAACTTCCTCATCTTGCTTTTTCTTGATTTTTGGACCTCGAACTTGAAACGACTGTAACTCTGTACTTGTGGATATTTAAGTTCTGAAATTGCTACCTTTAGTAGCCCTTTGTGTCCTCTTTCCAATGCCACCAGTCTGATCCAAATTGGATTCCCCAAAAAAGAGTTATGCACAATCTCCCAAGATGACCTAATTATAGACCTTTCCAGAAGAGTGAACTTTTATGAAGTGCCACGTGTCAATTTTTTGACCTATGGATCTGAAAAATGCATACAAGAAACTACAGTCCGTCCTCTTTCTGTATCTTCTTACGAAATTTCAATCCAATTCTCAGAGAGAAAGTTATGAATATTTTCCCGAGGTCACCTGTTTTGAATGTAATTCAGGAGTCTGCAAAAAGACGAACTTCCTCGGATCATATCTCCGCAAATATAGCGCGAAAAGCTCTAAAATTCGGACCCAAGGTTCAGCGTGATTTCTTCTCAAATGGGTTTTTTTTTTGCGACTTCTGAAACGTCACAGAAAAAAAGTTATAGCGAAAATGCCACGATGACCTGTTTGGAGCAGCGAAACCCTAGAATCCAAAGCTCTGATACCAAATGTTATGAAACCAGCTCAAGAAAAGATAGAAAAGATAGATCAACGCCTTAGAATTCAACCTCTTCGAGGGGGCAAACTCCTTTACATTACATAAATGAACAATTATTGGATGATACAAATGAAAAGACCTCCTTTCTATATATAGGAGTCTAAGGGGTCATAGCATAACCAGAGCCGACATAACAATAATAATGTAAGGGCACAATAATAATAATAGTGGGCTTCTATGGGGCACATTAGTAACAATATGGGCACTACATGGGTACATCAATATAATAAGTGGGTTGTACTAATAACAATAAGGGGTTACACTAGCAGTATAGGGGCCTAACATTTTCTCAGATTATATTGGTCAAATCTATGCACTCCCCTATTCTATTAGTGAATGTATATCTCCTGTATATACCCATTTTTTACAAAGGAATATGAAATCTAAGGTTTATAGTTATTGGAAAAAATAGACCTCAATTTTAGAGAATCTAAGATAAAGAGGTTGTCTCATGTCAGGAATTTGTAATCCATGGATCTGCACAACTACCCTCTATTTTTCCAATTGAACTTCACATCCGATCAGTACTATAACAAGGTGATCATGAACACTTATTGAATGATTAATTTTTTGGTGTTGTTTATTGGGGAGGTTGACTAATAATCTGTCCACCAAGGTTCCATTCTTGGAATAACTACACCTCAGGCTAAGCACAACCAAAGGTAGTTTGCTATTTGCAGTGCAACCCCTCTGGACATGATATGTCATTAAAAGAAAAAAAAATCATGTTCTATTCAGAACAGCTGCACATTTCATTTTAAAAACATGCTAAGAGACAAAAAATAATAATTTGACATCTTCATCAGAGTAGTTAACTTTCCAAAGAGTTCACTTAATTGACTTCTTAAATAAATATTGCTTAATATTTAGACCACTTTAATATGATCACTAGTTTGCTGCTAAAAAATGAACAATTTCTCAATGTTAATAATCATCTATAGTTCCTATTGCCTTCGACGTTGGAGGACAAAAATGCATGTGGATGTCTCAACAACTTGTTAAGTGCCACTCATTCATGATTTTCTCTTAAACGTCACCCTTAAGAATGCCCTGGATCTTCCTTGAGGGGAATCGATTTTCTTAATGCTTCTTATCACATAATGGTATCCCAAAAGTATCATAAATCCAGTCCAATGGAGAGGTATGACTGTAGGGGCTAAATGTCAAAACATACATTTTGCATGCATGAGGCTTCACTAATGCTGTAAGGCTGCCTTTATGATTAGCTGCCAGAGTTCTGTGCTGTAATATCCACACAGAGAAGACTATCAGTGAAATAACAAAAAATGTCATCTGCAACTGAGAATTAAGTATAACGGACACGCCACTGATAACCATCCTAAAATGTTTATGTGCAACTCTGGACATGTAGATGAAATTTACCTTCCATAAGTTCCTGACTTTGGCAGAAATAGAAGAGTGAAGTCCAATGTCTTTCCAACCATTTTTCAAGCAATCCCACAAATACTAATTCAAATTCTATTCTGAAAGGAAGGAGTTATGGTGGCTTTCACAATAATCTTGCAGTTCTACTTGAGCTTACCATGCTTTCTTAATTGTACTCCAGTATTGAATAGTGTTAACAATTAGCTGACCTCATCTTTGATACTATTAGCCAACCTGTTTAAATGAATTATCCTGATAAAATTATAATGGAAATGTTTATATATTTACCCGTTAAACCTTGAAGCAAGTCTCAAAATCATTCTGTCATATAGTCTTGGAGACAGGACTGCAAGTTTATGGTCTGAAGCATTGTCCAAAGTGAAGAGAATGCAGCTTATCCAGAAAACATGGGTACAATTTCAGAACAAAGTCAATCTATTGACTTTGACTAATGTATAATTGTACTTATGGATTCTCTCTCTCTTTGAACATTTGATATTATCAAGAAGAAAAGATCTGTGGGTTTTCCGCCTTGTGGGGTTTTGCCCTGGCTTTAAGCCTTTGAACTTTGATGTTCTTTCATTAGTTACTGTCATATGATAATGGTTAATGTGATTGCTAATGAATTAATGGAATTAATAATGAGCTAATGGATTAATGAAGTAATTGACCTAAGCAAAGAACATGTTAACTCAAAAATTAACAACAATTCATTTATGGCGTTTGCCTATAAAAAGACATTTAACAAGTTCTTGGCTTCCCACTCAATAACTGAATTATAACATGAGGCAGAAATTGTTTCAGCTATGAAATGTGAATGTTGTGTGATCCTGCATGGTCATGCCCTTACTTCAAGCTTCAAACTGGATCCATAGACATTGTCTCCTAATACTTTGACAGCAATACTAGTCTTTTTGGTATGTGTTGTATTGGCATTTCATTCTGCTACTCAGTCTGTCAAAAGAACTCAGTGGATGTAGTGAAAATGATAAGACATCATCCATTGTTTTCCTTTCCTCGAGGAAAGAGAGGTAACTATAAAAAATGTGATGGATGACTGCAATACCCACCAAAGATGCTAGCAACCATTTTTCAAGCAATCCCACAAATACTAATTCAAATTCTATTCTGAAAGGAAGGAGTTATGGTGGCTTTCACAATAATCTTGCAGTTCTACTTGAGCTTACCATGCTTTCTTAATTGTACTCCAGTATTGAATAGTGTTAACAATTAGCTGACCTCATCTTTGATACTATTAGCCAACCTGTTTAAATGAATTATCCTGATAAAATTATAATGGAAATGTTTATATATTTACCCGTTAAACCTTGAAGCAAGTCTCAAAATCATTCTGTCATATAGTCTTGGAGACAGGATTGCAAGTTTATGGTCTGAAACATTGTCCAAAGTGAAGAGAATGCAACTTATCCAGAAAACATGGGTACAATTTCAGAACAAGTCAGGAAACATTATTTCCAAAAATGTTGTTTTGAACAATTCACAGAGTTCATTTCAACTTCGTTTGTACCAGAGCGATAAATAAATTCTGTTATGCTCTGGTTGCTGATCATGTTAGAGAATAACTCTCCAATACATAAATGTAATAGGCTATTTAGGGATTCTGTTTTAGAGTACAAACAACTCATGTATAAGTGCTGTTAAGGATGATTAGCTGTAGGTTAATGTGTTAAAATAGGGATGTTAGTTGCTGTTGAAGCTAGAATCTTTCAGCAGGACTCCACTACTGTGTTTGTGTATAAATAGAGGTACCTGTGAATAAAGAATTAGTTAAGTATCTTTCTGTGCACATTTTGTATTGCTGCAATATGTATGTTTCTCATTATTTATCAGGTCACACTCCCAACTGTAGAATCCAGATGATTAACATGTTGGTCTATTTGTTGGACAGTAAGTAAATAACTGTGGAGATCAAGTCATCAGTCAATCGATGTGAACTGTGGTGTAGTTACTGGAGTTGGAAAGATATTTGACTAATGTAGTCAAGTCTGGTCTCGTGCTAGCTGAACAAGCTATGTAATCTGCTCATATAATCAAATATTGAGACTTTACCTTCTGTTTATATGTATTTATGTTTAAATTTGAAGCCGCACTATGACTTAAGGAAATTTTTTGACCTATATAACTTTAGGATGATTTTTGGGTTCAACTGAGTTCCACAAAATTTCAATGCAAGAGGGAAGAAATAAAAGGAGCAAGAGAATACCTTGAGGATGCAGTTATCACTCAAAAAAATGTTTACAGTTTCTATTGTGAAATGATATATACACAATTTTTTGTGATGGTATGGTTCATATAGGCAAAAGACAGAGTTTCATCTCATTCTATCGCTTGTACTCTCTGAGAATGACCATTTTTCTTGTAAATTCGGCACAGCACCCAATAATCAAGCTGGAGAACAGAAGTGCCATCAAAATCAACAATACCAATTTTAGTTGAATGAATCAATTCCTATTCATAAAGAATCAAAACACAAGAACTGTGAAAGGAAAATCATTCATATTGATCAATATTCAAGAAGACATCACTTTGTAAGGTGTGTTATTTGTATTTACACAATTGATTTTTTTATCCAATCAACTATGTTATTCTCTGTGCTTTTGTTGGGTTCCTTCATCACCACCATCATTAGGAAATTCATTTCCCTCTTGAAGTATGAAACGAGTAGCAATTCCCAAATGAACTCACACTACCACCACAAAGAAGCTAACAATCCTGATGTACAAATCGAACCAGCCATCCTATCAAGCAATACAGGTAGTTCTCAATCTATAGCTTTGATAACCCAAAACTCAAATCTTTTATATCTAATATGCACAGAAATTTTCACGTTAATATGTCTGGATCTCATTCTAAGATCTTTACAGATCTGATACAGAGGTAAACCAGATTTTTCATACTATGACAAGCAATATTAGCAAGTCTTGGAGTCTCTCTTATGTAATGTCTCCTCCTTATTTGATAGAGTTGAAGCTGTATGAGCATCAACTACACTGAAGGGATTTTATTGCCTTCTTGTATTGAATTTTCTCCATTGGTTTCCCATAGAGTATGTTATCTCTGACAATACCACTCTGAATCCAAGCTGTTTGTGCCATGTAGGCAACATTGCCATATACTTCAACCTGCACGTAGTCCAATCAAAAAGTTTATGGAAGAATTTATGTATATAGAAAGCAAAAAAGCTGCATCTACAATCTTGTTGAACTATGAAATGCTTACTACTCTGAGTAGTTAATGTTCAACTTACATCTCCTGAAATTTTTGGGATTTCTCCAAGAATTGTATATAGCAGAGCAGATTGCCCTGATCCCACTGAGCCACAAATTGCTACCTTTTCTCCAGTTTTAATGTGCAAATTTATTCCCTTCAATGTTGGCTTTGTCAATGAAGATTCCGGCTCCCAGCTGAGTATGGCTTGATGAATTTCAATGGTATAAAACAAATTGCAAAATTGATTTTGAAATCAACTGCTCTGGAATTTGCAAAATGTTGCATATCTTTTAAATAATGAAAAAAATTGACCATACCTGAGTTGACTTCAGCACATTTCCAAATAGCCAAAAAAAATGGAGGTTTTGACGTTTATCATTCTGGCCTATTACCTCTGCTAATCCATCTAACAGTTGATGGGGCTGCAAAATCTTCTTTCCATGTGATACATATCTGCAACCATTTGAAAAAAAAAAGAAGTCAATCTTCATAGAAGCATGGGACTATTGTAGACATTGCCACTGCTCCCGCACCCCAAAGTTGAAATCTTTTGGAGATCTTCCAGTGTAACTTCTTCAAGAGGAATACAGGGCAAGTTGCAGGCACGATTCAGTTGGTGTATTTAAACATCTTAAATGTCTAGATTATGTAAACCGTTCTTCTTGGTTTCCTCAATTTAAAGATCATACATTCGGATAAAAATATTCATCAGGGAATAGAGGTGAGAATCACCATGAAAGCAACAGAGGTGAGAATCACCGTGAAAGCCGAGAAAGAGAGCGTGTCCTAGACACGCTCAAGTGTACTCAGAGCACGGTTAAGTTTTAGGTAGATATAACTGTCTAATTTGATGATCTTTATTTAGGTACACAGTTATATAAAACAAATTACTGCTCCGGAATTTACAGAATGTTACATATCTTTTAAATAATGATACTTATTTAGGTACACAGTGATATAAAACAAATTACAAAATTGATTTTGAAATCAACTGCTCCAGAATTTGCAGAATGTTGCATATCTTTTAAATAATGAAAAAAATTGACCATACCTGAGTTGACTTCAGCACATCTCCAAATAGCCAAAAAAATGGAGGTTTTGACGTTTATCATTCTGGCCTATTACCTCTGCTAATCCATCTAACAGTTGATGGGGCTGCAAAATCTTCTTTCCATGTGATACATATCTACAACCATTTGAAAAAAAAATGTCAATCTTCATAGAAGCATGGGACTTAAGGTTCAGTTGTGTATTTAAACATCTTAAATGCCTAGATTATGTAAACCGTTCTTCTTGGTTTCCTCAATTTAAAAATCATACATTCTGATAAAAATATTCGTCAGGGAACAGAGGTGAGAATCGCCGTGAAAGCAACAAAGGTGAGAATCACCATGAAAGCAGAGAAAGAGAGCATGTCCTCGACACGCTCAAGTGAACTCAGAGCACGGTTCAGTATTGCAGTAACCATATCTTCTTCCTTTAACTGCCCAGGCCAACAACGCCAAATAAAAAAGAGATTTCGAATTATATTCCTTTCTTCAAATGGGAAAGTTCATATTCAGACTCATGCCCTTCCAAACGAACCTGCATTGTGTACAGAGTTAATAATTAGGAATTTGTTAATAAAACTCAATTTATTTCCCATAGCGATAAGAAAAATCCGAACAGGAAGCAAGGTCAGATAAGAAAAATCCGAACAGGGAGGAAGGCCAAATCCGGTAACGAAAATGATTGTAGACATTGCCACTACTCCTGCACCCCAAAGTTGAAATCTTTTGGAAATCTTCTAGTGTAACTTCTTCAAGAGGAATACAGGGCAAGTTGCAGGCACGATTCATGTTAGGGGGCTTCGGCAATGGAATTGGCTTAGAAAATGCGTTTTCCTGAACCGAGAATGGCAGCTTCAAACCCACCCTCGCTTTTCTCTCCCTTGAACCCATCTTTCCACAGAAACAGAAAGTTTGTATTCAGACTCTTGCCCTTCCAAACGAACCTGTATAGAAAGTTTGTATTCAGACTCTTGCCCTTCCAAACGAACCTGTATAGAAAGTTTGTATTCAGACTCTTGCCCTTCCAAACGAACCTGTATAGAGTTATGCAGTTAATAATTAGGAATTTGCTCATAAAACCCAATTTATTTGCCAAAGCGATAAGAGAAACTAGAATAGGAAGGAAGGCCAAACCCTTATCCAGTACTACTGAAAATGCCCAAATTGGAGAATTAGTAATGGCTCTGAAATTCATACAAATAATTGAAAACGATTATAGACCTTGTCACTGCTCTCGCACCCCAAGTTGAAATCTTTGGGAGATCGTCCAGTGTAACTTCTTCAAGAGGAACACAGGGAAACTTGCAAGCCTGATTCATGTCAGAGGGCTTCGGCTATGGAAGCGGCAATGGTATTGGCTTAGAAAATGTGTCTTCCTGAGTTGGGAGTGGCAGCTTCAAACCCATCGTCGCTGGGATTGGCAGCTTCAAACCCACCTCGCTTTTCCCTCAGTTGAAACCATCTTCCTACTGTAACAGAAAGTTTGTCTTTGCCTCTCTATACCGTCTCTCTCCATAACACTATTTCAAACAAGGAGAACTGTCGACCTTCATTCTGTAATGCAACGCTTGCTACTATGGCCATCTACCTCCATTCTCTACTTCCATTCTGCAATACATGCCGGTTGCGAGCCATGGCTTTTTACCTTCACTCTGCCACGCAACCCATGGCAGTATACCTTCAATGTTCCCAGTTATTAAAACGGATAAATGGATGAAGCGTAGACTGTTATCGTTTCAGTTATAACTAAATTTGTGATTAATGATAGAAAACATTTTAATCGTCTCACATCAAATCAAACGGATCATAATTTGACACGTAAGATAAAAAGAAAGTAAATTTCAGAAAGAAACGCCTTACGGCGTAAAAATAAATACAAATAAATACACACCATATATATGCATATAATACCATTATAAATTTAATAAAATTAATATTAATATCTATATTGATATAACTTTTCTGCATATTTATATATATCACTCCCTACATACACATATTAATATATTAATTATATTAAAACACCATTATTTTAATGGGTTGAAGCCCTCCCTGCCACGTCATTGATCCTAGGTCATGTCAAAGTTAAGCCTCGATAATTGGGTCGATTGGGTGTGAGACCCTTTTGAGTGAGTGTGCCTACAAGTGTTGCGAGGAAAAAAAACACAAACCCCAAAAAAACCACCGAAGTACAAGCGAGAAAAAACAAACCCCCAAAAAAACCACCATTATTTTAAAGAATCGTCTTTTATGATTTTGGGAAGATGATCCCGTAAGATCACATTCTTTTCATTGGCCTGTTTCCCTATGAATCAAGAACATGGTGTTTTATTTAATGATTATATATTTCTTTCTCAATGCGTTTTATTTAATGATTATATATTTCTTTCTCAATAAATTTTATTTGATGTTTGAAAGTCTTTAATTTCAAACAAACATTTATTTGATTTATAAATTTTTTTATTTTATGTTTACATTGATTTGAAAATATATAATTTATTTCTCTTTCCATACAATAAATAATATATTTATTTTTAAATTAATATTAAATTTAAATAATTTAAATATTATTTTTTTATTAAAAATTATGAGATATTTAAAAGATGTTTTTATATATGTGTATCACTGTTTTACAAAATTCATCCACATAAATTGCTATACTTAATTTACAAAGATTTAGATAAGAATCTATTATACAAAACTAACCAAATATCCAATAATAATGATGCCCATTACTTTAGCTAATATTTTAAATTAATCATTTTAATGTTATTACGCAAAAACATAAAAGTTTTAATTTCAAAAGGAATAATTAAAATCACACGAATTTTATGATTTTTAATATCATTATAAACAATAATGCCTCATAATAATTATAGAATTAACATTATCTGCGATATATTGTGTATATCATATGATAATATTTAACACTAATTCACACCATTAGAATATATCATTGGCCCAATAATGACTTTGAAATATCCACAAGTAAACCTAGAGTATCAAATTGTGAAATGATCTTTGAGTTACATAAAGTCATGATTTAGACAAAAAAGGATTTAGACTCTAAAGGCCCCATTGATTTCTTCCAGTACACATATTGTTGCAAAGTCCACTTGAAAGAACTAAAGAGAGAAGGAATACATCCTCATAAATGTTTAGAGGTCATCCATCTAATTCATTTGGCTAATTTGTTTCCAATACATCTTCAATCTATACACATTAACAAGAAAATTGGTTTTATCTTTATCACTAACATTGGTGAGCATAATATCACTATTATAAAAAAACTTTATAATCATGTAGTGCTTGAGGAATTGCACTAGAAACTTGATTGAACAAACTTCATAACATGACTCATAAAGTAACACCTTACTTCATAGGCAATGTCCTCAAACTTGAGGTATGCATTATGCCACTTTTTCCTTTGATCTTACGTTGTTTTACTGTTTTCATGGATTTCTTTTTTGTTTTTATAGATTCTTTCCCACATGCCTTCCCATTGGCTTGTGATAGACCATAGCTATCCACTTATCAACACTTTTTCCTTTAATCTTACATTGTCTTAGTGTTTTCCTGGATTTCTTCTTTGTTGCTAGAGATTCTTTACCATGAGTCTGCCCATTGGCCCATGACAGACAATAACTCTCCACTTACTAACCCACAATGACCTATACACATGCACTTGCAAAACAAAAATAGATGAGAGTAGGGACACACCTTATTCCTGAAGGTTGGTCTTAGGTTCTTTTGACTAGTGTTCTTCTCCAAGATTCATGTCCTTAGCTCCTACAACTTATTAGTTGCAAACATTAAAAAGAATCCAAACTCTCGTTTCCTATATAAGTGTTAGTACAATATGCCAAACATCTTCATAAATAAATAAAAACACAATCCTTCACATGCAACAATACAAAAAATAATATGGGGGAAAGCATTACCATTTAATTAACAATAGTACTCACAAAAATTGTAGTATTTCCAAGCTCTTCAATCAGAGGCTCCTCCTCTCACCTACACTTACAATCAGTCTCACTGTGGGAAGGCTTATCTCAAGTCAAAGAACTTTTGTCACTCTACTATGATTACCTTACTTTCACTATTTCCTTCTTTTTGCTTCATGGTGGAGGTTTGTTTAATAGTTTATTTGGAAAGGTGGAGGGGATGAATATAGACATATTTGACTTGATTTGACATTGGTTTTATCTTCCTTGTCCTTCATTTGATCACTATTTTTACCTCTTTAAACATTATCCTCATGCTCTAGCAACCCTAGCCTCCTTAATGCTCTTTGTTTGAAGGGTTGTAGCATTCAACACCTTTTTCCAAGCCACTGGGAGCATTACCATGTTGTTTTCCAGTGTCCTAGGAGCATTAGAAGGCCAATTAAAGTTGCTTTTAGAGTTTTCCATGAGGCAAATGCAACAACTCAGGCTTACTTTTCACTGTTTCTCCATTGGTCTTAAGGGAGTGTCGAGTTGAGCTATAAAAAATTCCCCTTAATGTGAGGTCAAAAGAGAAATTGATGGACAAAATACAATACATCACAATAGTGTGGTAATCGAAGGGAACATCAAACCTTGGAACCTGCAAGGACTTGTAAAATCCAACAACTAGATACATATGATATACATCTCTGAGGTAGGCATACCCATACTCAACGCAAAATGAACAAAGCATGGATGCCAACACAATACACTAGGATCCATGGAATAATATGTAAGATCATGGCCACGAAAGAGATTACACGATGGATCCATGTCGTCAAATGCTTATCATATCCATGAAATAGTTACAATGTGGATTTATGCCACACTATGTATTAGAAGGACAATGGCCACCAATGAGATTGCCCAAATGTGGTCCTTAAAGTACATGATACAATGAATCACCATTGTAGCTTGGGCGAGAAAACAAGCATGAGTGAGGTACCCAAGGTCTTTGTCTTGTCCCAATGGTACAACTCTATAACATGTGAATATAAGAGCTAATGTTAGGCAAACATGGGATCATCTAATTACCAAGCATTGATGAATCATATTAATAGACATGATGGAAATCACCATTGAGGAAAATGGCTCACAAGGTTCTTAGTTCAATATAGTGAGTGTGAATAGATGTTTTGATGTTAAAGACTCATTAAATCATTCAAAACAAGGGCCAATTATGTGAACCTAATATCAAATACAAGGAATCCTGCCATTGATCATTGCAAGCTCCAAGGTACTAGCTAGTTTTTAGATCTGCTCCCTAGATAATGATTTGGTGTCGAAGGGAAGAGATCCATTAAAGGAGGGGCTTGATGTATACTCCATTATTTGACATGAAACAAACACCAAGATGATGATGATAAAAATAGGTGATGAAGTATGATGTAGAACTAATATAGGGATGACCAACACAAAAGGTCAAATGAGACTGTAGATGGCTAATTTTGGCCGAGACTTCCCTTCAACATATTTCAACATAGCACAAAAAGTGAACTTGGTAGCTTGGACTAAAGAACACCATTAAGAACATAATTATGACAAAGGAGGTATCATCATAAGCCATGTGATTGGAAGGGTAAATAATAAGGTGAAATATTGTCTTTGGGTAAGGAGTTATTTGACACATGTCGATGGTTTGGATTTGAAGCTATGCTAAGACCAACTGTAAAGGATTGATGCAAACATTTGTCATGTTCAAGGGTGAGTGGTGACTACCATCATAGAATGAAAATGGACAATAATTTCTCCCTCCCTTTTTGTATGGTTGATCTCCTTCATAATTTTATGAGCATGAAAGAGAACACAAGTAAACTAAATAGTGCCGTTTTTGTTTAGTTTTAATGAACCCAAAAAAGAGTTAAAAGTATACTTGATAGTGTGTCATTTTTGTGAGGTTTTTTATGAGCCTAAAAAAGAGGTAAAAGTGTGCTTGGAATATTCTCATAGTTTAACGAGCATGAGAAAGGGAGAAAAGTGTGCTTTCCATCTTTCATCTTGGATGACAAGGAGGAAAGGGCGAAAATAAACTTGACATTTTCATTGGTTTAATGAAGATGAAAATAATAACAAAAGGAAGCTTTTGATTTTCATTATTTAACAAGCATGAAAAGATCACCAAAAGAAAGCTTGTTATGGAGAGATGAGTGGCATAATAATGGAAATAACATAAGAAAAGAAAAATCAAAGGCAAAGTGGTTTGGAAAGGTAAGTCCACTCATTGCAGTAGTCACTCTAGAAGGTAGATATGGGTTACAAGATGGAAGCAATATTGATGTAGAGACAAGAGTTCAAGCGTAATTATAATGGCGGTAAGTGATACAAAGGCAAACAAAGGTTGAGCAACATGCAATAGGATGTTGATGATCATAGGAACATGTGAATATAAGGCAACATAAAAATATTTGGTAACCCCTTTGTTTGTAAGGTATGGCTAGAAATAAGATGAAGAGAGATTAATGTGCATCAACTTCAATACATAGAGGGATCTAAAGAGGGGTTTGGGGCCTACAAATTGACACAACATCGACACCAAAATAATAAATAGGCGCTACTCTAGGGGGCCATGTTACAGGGAAAAGTGTCTATATAGAACTGCTCTATCCCACTAAGGTGTGACAGCTGCCTTAGAAACAAACAGAGAAAAGCTACTTTCGTTTTTCCTTTATGAATTATAGATAGAGAGGAACAGAAAGACCAACCTCTGTCTTGCGCTAATCTCCTGATTTGGTCCCTCTCTTCTTTGATAGTCTTCAGCTACCTGCTCCCTTGCACGCCCAACTTCACAAAGTACCTGTAAGATCACAGAAGCATAGCACTATACAAAGACATGGATCTATAATCATAAACAATCTAGGATCAGATGTAAATTGACCATACAAGTGTAGCAAGCATCAATGACACAAAAGAATGGAGGAAAACTTGAATAACTTTTATTGATAAACAAGAAAAGAGCCAAGAGGAGTTACAACCAGTTGTTCTGACCCAGCATCAACCTCCCAGCAAAGAAGCCCCTCTTCACCTCAAACAAAGCTTAGATCACCCAACAATCTGATGTTTGTCTCAAGAAACCAACATCAATTCCTTACAATATGCAAAATTCCAGCCTTCGGATCTCTGGGATGAGGGATCCATATATAGATGTTTGTAATGGAGATGAGTCAGCTTAAGATTTGATTGGTGTCTTCCCTCTGATAGTTCTTGCTTCCACTTGGAGATTGATGGTCTCTTACTCATCCTTGGTCGAATTCAGTGAGGCAAGTGTCACAGGAGAAGATTTTGGAAGCTTCCATTGCCTCTCCACCTCGCGGAATGACACTGCCATTTGTCATTTCTTGCCCATCGCACCCCACAGAAGGGATTTTTGAAATGCAACGCACCCACACAATGTATTTAGGTGAGATGCAACGCACTTAGCCAGTGGAGCAGCTGCAATGATTCTGTTTTGACCAATTCTGAGCAGTTTTTCATGGAGAACTTCTGGGAGAAGCTGTAATCTGTTGACCTTGTTCCTTTAGGGGTTAGAACAACACTTTTAGGGACTTAGGAGCCCTTGGTTTATGGACATTTCATGCTTGGGGTTGTAGGGCCCAAAAATGTCTATAACAGTTGCCCTCTAAAGCATGAGGTCGTTAATCTTTTGATGTCGGGTGAAATGCTTTATTATGAGGATCCGAAGTTATTTCAATGCTGGGAGGAGACCTGTAATAAGATACAATACAATAAATTATCTTCATAATATTTTCATGATCTAGCTGAGGCGGGCATTCCCATGCTCAGCTTTATAAATTCATTTTCATGTACATAGGACAGACAATCTTCTGAGTGTAGACTGATGATTCTGATAGAGCCATCATCCTTTTGATTTGATGATTATCTGTGCAGCAATGATGTACACTTGATGTCTTTATTTTCCCTGAATATATATCGCAGCCTGGATGGATGAAACTAGATCCGGGGTCTTCAATCTCATTCGATCTTCACTCAGAGTACAAGTCGATCCATGTGAGAAATGTTCTGAAGTCGAACATGGAAAGACATCGCTTGATTACCATCCAATAATGTAAACTGTTAACAAGCGCGAGAGGAATCACCGATAATGATAATGACCCTCAAGGTACTGCAGTAAAATTTACGTGGTGTGAATAAAGGACTTGGCGTCGAACACCACGCAAAATCTTTCGGTCGAAGGCCATTGATGTAAACCTGTCGCCGGAAGTGAGAAACTTGCCATTGAGGCATGCAAGCTTCAAAGTACTGAATGGGGTGTTCCTAGATCAACTTCTTGGATAATGAGCTAATGTCGACAAGAAGTGATCCGTCACAGGAGGGCCTTAATGAATCCCACATCAATGACACAGAACGGAGAAAATGATTTTAATGGAGGTGAAAACGATCTGGTGATATAAGGTTCAGGGTGGCGGTCATGAAATAATGGAGTATAATGTATGGTAGTGGATGAGACACAGGTGAATTCTCTGAATGACTTCTCTTGAACATATCGGCGACACTGTTGTGATGGATTGGTAGCATTAACCCCAAATGTGGATGGTATGATGGGACCATGGTGATGTGACTGGGGAATGAAACAACCCAACCCGACTCGGACACGGACTGGAAGTGTCATGTTCAAGAGCGACTTGCTACCAACAAAGTTTCTTCAAGTTTTCTTCCCAATTTTCCCAGTCATTGCTGACCAGTACCTCTTTATTTTTGTCAAGCTTGAGGAGGATAACATATGCTTGTTCTATAATTTGCCCTTCGGGCAAACCCATCGCTATGTTTTAACGAGCCTAGCGATAGTGAAACTCGTTCTCGTCTATAGACAAGTTTGTCGCTATTACACTTTTAACGAGTTTAACGACAAAAATAACTCGATCCTTTTCAATTTTAGAGAGTCTGAAAAGGAACGTAAAGGTAACTCCAAAATTCCTTTTTCGTCATCTAATCCCTTAAGTCCGAAAAAGTATAAAACAATACAAAAGGGATGAATTTTCGATACTTTTAACGAGCCGAACAAAACAAGCACTCGATCTTTTTGTGTAATAATCCCTCAGGTCCAAAAAGATTAAAATCTAGAGGAGGGATAGCACTTCCTATCCCTTTAACGAGCTGGAGAGGCCAATGGCTCGGCAATCTTTTCATATTTTACGAGTCAGTTGAAAAGAGCTTAAAGGAGACTCGTCTTTTGAGGAACGAGTGATAAAATGGGTAGCAGCTGATTCCAGGTAAGGTTTGGAATTTTCCAATCACGGCAGTGTTACAAGGATGGCTAGTGAGATCACTCTTCGCAGCTGTTCCTCAAAATGGGTAAACAATCAAATGGGGGTGAATGATCGGCCAATGAAAAAGTGGAGGTGACGGTGCAAACACGACCAAGGCTTTAATGGCTGAAGTACTACATTCACGATGGTTATTTACCGGGGAATAGTTCATTTTTTAACGAGCTTAAATGCGGGGGGAAACATTTGCTCATGGCTTATGTTTATTTTTTAACGAGCTTGAACTATGTGCTAAAACTGCTCGATGCGGGTTTATTTTTTAACGAGCTTGAACCTTGCGGTAACATTGCTCGATTAATCCAGTCGTGTGATAAGAATGTCTCATATAAAAACGACAACTTTTAGAGTTTTGCCCCACATCCTTTCTTTATGCAAGTTAGGAAACGACCAATCCTACGAGTTTAAAGGGTTAGAGGACCTACAAATTTAAAAAATAAATAGTCGCTCTTCGCTTGCACGCCAAAAGGCTTGCATGCCCCCAGGTATAAAACAGAGTTTCAAGGTTACCCCTTCTTTAGTCCGTTAAAACATTTGTTTTACCGAGAGAGGCCTACCTCTTACAGGTTACCAAAGATTGTTATATTTACGGCGTAAACAAAACACCTCTTCGGCAATGTCTACCGAGATAAACAAAGGTGAGCAGCGATGCCCGCCAACTCACATAACTTTGACAAGAGGATCTTATTCCAGTCCAACTCCCTCTTCCAATCACGAACGGGAGTACGAAGGTCATATACTCTCGCGGAAACCTACCCTATACCTGAGGTTTTCCTGCCGAAGCAGACCAGGGTGCATACCCCCTGGGTTTCAGTCATGTCCCTCGAATCACTCGTGCTCATCGGGTGGACAGACTGGGGATTGAGACATTTCCTGCGTGAAAAGACCATTCAGGGATGGTATATGACTATTTGCTATGCGTGATCTGGGAAATGAAAGCTGGTCTACGAGCTTGACCACTCTTCCTTCGTGCAGAAAACACATCACTCTAAAGAGTGATGAGACAATGGCTCTCAAGCAATAAATATAGTCTCGTCCAAGGAGTAGATTGTAATCCAGGGATCCTTAAACTACCATTACGTTCATGTGAACGGTTTTCCCTCTCAATGTTATGGGCACATTGGGAAGGATCCCTAACGGTTGACTGGTTCCTTTATCAAAACCTGTTAGATTTCTCATCTCAGGAAAAAGCGATGGCGAACCAAGCGCTTTCCAAGCATTTGAGGAAAGGATACTCACAGAAGCCCCCTCATCTATGATGGTACCAGCCATAACCATTCTATATATTTGAACAATGATTCGAAATGGTATACTAGCTGGTAAACGGGGTCTGCCTGGTTGATTCCAGTCAAAGGAGACAACTAGGTTGCTTGGAGGTGGGACCGAATAGACGGCTGGGTACGACTCTGACGAACTTCCTTCCTGCGGTAAAGGAACGGGTAAATTGCCCCCATGTTCGTTGGAGTCTGTGCTTATGAAAATAATTTGGACGGTGTCATCTTTGTTCTCTTCAGTGATTGTATCATCTGAAGATGGAACCTCTGAAGGCAAGACCGGGTCAACTGCCGCCTCGACCTTTTGACTTTCGTCTGGTATGGGTTCAGATGGTTTATCTTCAATGATAGATGCTTCGGCCGACCACCTGAGCGGGTCAGCCGGATTTTCAACTAGTGACGGACTTGGCAAGAGTTTTTTATATCCAGGAGGAAGTCGTAACGGTGAAACCGGACGATCGTCCAAAACTCTTTTAGCTTCGTCTAAGAAGGGACAATTGTGGATGGCATGATTGCCTTCGCACAGTTTACAAGGAAATCTATATTTTCCTTTTTGTCCTGGGGCTTCACTTTCACTAGTTGATGGTGTGTTTTCAACATGACCATTAGAGGTTGACGACACCGGGTTGTGCAAACGAGGAGACCAGTCCCTTAAGATCCTAGGGATGCAAGGACAATCTCTGTGATAGTGGTCTCCTTTGCAAATGACACATGGCGATTTAGGCCTGGTCGGTGCAGTGTGTGGATTTTCGCTAGACGACCCTCGTTTACCCCCATTCTCTTTTGGCTCCTTCTTCTTCTTTTCTTTCTTCTTTTTTTCCTTCTTCTCTTTAAGTACTTGACTTTTGGCTTTACCAGCCCCATCAAGCGAAGAGGAAGGAGGAGAGGAAGAATTAGAGGAAGTAGAAGGCTGGTGGGTAACTCTGGACTCGTCTAGTCGCTGATTCGATTGTTCAGGAATTGTGGTGTTCTGAACGACAGAGGTTGAGAAGAGCCATACAGGCAAACCAATTGTCAGTCCTGGAAGCGACAATGTGGCCATATGGGGTGCACCAACATCTCCCCAAGAGGAGAAGGGACTAGGGTTTCCTCCAAGGGGAATTCCTTGGTTGGTGGATTCCATTTTCCTCAACCCAAGATCAACGTAGGAAAGGGTAATGAATATTCCGTTTAAAATAAATTTTAGATGCTTTGACACAACTTGTTTTTTCAATTTTTAAGAGTCGAGAAAAAACAAAAGATGACTCTAGTCTCCTTCGATTTTTAATGAGCCTGAAGTGACAAGTGCTCAGATGGACCTTTTCTGTTAAGGAGTCTGAAAAGGAACGAAAGGGACTGCTTTGGAAATCTAGGTAGAGGGATTACCAAACCAATCGCAAAACTGCAGAATACTTTTTACGGTACGGCAGTCAATCTTCCCGAATGCTGTGTTCAGTGCATTGCAATCGATAGGGCGGCAGACACGACTTCCTATGGATAAAGGATTAAGCCTATTGGGGTCTCCCAAAATATACTCGACGGTACGTGGGAGCACAATTCCGTACTGGCACTTATCGTCTCAAAGTGGAGGAATCACCCAACCATCAGTGAGAACAACAGTTACCAGGCTTTACGACGCCGGAATACGTCTCTAGCCTAGACTTCTAAATGTTGTGCGTTAAGTTCCAAAGCGTTGTTAGATTCATTGAATTTATTTTAAGTTGATCTTGTTTATGAAGTTTGCCTTTCAGGTTCACCACGAGATGTAGATGTAATTCCTAAAATGCAATCTAAGATGATAAACAAACTTTTTATCTCCTTTGTGCAATGAAAATCCTAGCTACTAAGGAACAGAAAGACAGAATCTTTTCACAAAGAGCAAAGAGCACACTCTAAATGCACTTTCCTAAATCAAGCCAATCAGACTGTCTATATGCAAATGCACATGCATGTATTTGTTTTCGACTTTCTTAGTATATGAATGCTAAAAAGAAAGTTGATGCACAAATCTAAATTTCTTTTCAAGCGACAAATACCAGCAAGTTTCTTTTCAAAATCAAAAAATGGAGGCGATCACAACACTTTACGATTTTGAACTGAATACTTGTTCTCGACACTAGAAAATTACAAATTCAGACCAAAAGCAATAGTAACAAGATAACCGACCATCAACAACAATCAAACTCTTTCCTACGATTGAAATCTTGTGACAGTTTCAAATTAAAGGACAACAGTACGATTATGCTACTTTTGCAAAGGAGAACTGTAAATGACTCAACAAACACACAAAAACATTTGCAGTTCTTTTGTACAAAGGAGGCAGAATAACAACAAGGAAAAGGGGTTCCAAATAGACATATACTAATCACAGGCAGCAAAATTCAGGAATAGAACTGGAAAGAATGAACCACAGAAGCCACAACTGCACAGAGCTAGTCTGATCAGCGCACCTGTAACACAAAGAATTTGAAATGCAGCGCAGCTTGTCCACTCGGGAAGTGCGCTGAAGTTCAGAATCTCTGAACAGTACTTGCGCTGGGCCAGAAACGAGACTCTGTTCGGGTTCTGGGTCACAGTTTGCAGTCCAATTCTTGGGTTTTGGCCGAGCAAAAAGCAATCAGTAATACAACAATCAGGGGTAGATCTAAGGAGGATCTAAGAGCTATCACAAGGGCAATCAGATAGTTCGTGAATCAGTTGTTTAAATCATAAACAGATCCAGTAGATGGATTGAAGTAGCAGTTATCTACTTTGCATTTGTTATGGCAAATGCAGTTCAAATGCTACTTGTAAGTTTATGAAACAGACAACAAAGAATGATAAACAAACAAACTAATTAGCTCCCCAGCGGAGTCGCCATTTTGTTACAGGGAAAAGTGTCTATATAGAACTACTCTATCCCACTAAGGTGTGACAGTTGCCTTAGAAACAAACAGAGAAAAGCTACTTTCGTTTTTCCTTTATGAATTATAGATAGAGAGGAACAGAAAGACCAACCTCTGTCTTGCGCTAATCTCCTGATTTGGTCCCTCTCTTCTTTGATAGTCTTCAGCTACCTGCTCCCTTGCACGCCCAGTTTCACAAAGTACCTGTAAGATCACAGAAGCATAGCACTATACAAAGACATGGATCTATAATCATAAACAATCTAGGATCAGATGTAAATTGACCATACAAATGTAGCAAGCATCAATGACACAAAAGCATGGAGGAAAACTTGAATAGCTTTTATTGATAAACAAGAAAAGAGCCAAGAGGAGTTACAACCAGTTGTTCTGACCCAGCATCAACCTCCCAGCAAAGAAGCCCCTCTTCACCTCAAACAAAGCTTAGATCACCCAACAATCTGATGTTTGTCTCAAGAAACCAACAACAATTCCTTACAATATGCAAAATTCCAGCCTCCGAATCTCTGGGATGAGGGATCCATATATAGATGTTTGTAATGGAGATGAGTCAGCTCAAGATTTGATTAGTGTCTTCCCTCTAATAGTTCTTGCTTCCACTTGGAGATTGATGGTCTCTTACTCATCCTTGGTCGAATTCAGTAAGGCAAGTGTCACAAGAGAAGATTCTGGAAGCTTCCATTGCCTCTCCACCTCGCGGAATGACACTGCCATTTGTCATTTCTCGCCCATCGCACCCCACAGAAGGGATTTTTGAAATGAAATGCACCCACACAGTGTATTTAGGTGAGATGCAATGCACTTAGTCAGTGGAGCAGCTGCAATGATTCTGTTTTGACCAATTCTGAGCAGTTTTTCATGGAGAACTTCTGGGAGAAGCTGTAATCTGTTGACCTTGTTCCTTTAGGGGTTAGAACAACACTTTTAGGGACTTAGGAGCCCTTGGTTTATGGACATTTCATGCTTGGGGTTGTAGGGCCCAAAAATGTCTATAACAGGCCATGAAGGGTAGACACTGTTGTGCAGTTACGACATGCAGAAAGAAAATTACAAGTGTTGCAATGTGACAACCGTCACATTTATCTCCATGTTCCTTTTTATAATTTGAATCTTAATTCCATCATGGAGGCCATGGCTAGCTAAAGAAACCTGATTACAAACACTAGAAATTAAATTTTAATTTTAATTTTAATATTGGCATGAAGGAAGGGACCCCACAGATCCATAGTCTGAGGGGAAGACAAGTGTACATACCTTAAAGAGCCATGAGTTAGCCAAATTAAACGTTGAAGTTCGTTTCAAACCAATCGAGCTACCACTATCTAATAGACAAAAATTGAGGAAATGCAATTGGAGCAGTGGGGAAGTAGAGGACATCACCCTTCCATCCCCCCCCCTCACCACCACAAATTAGGGAGATTTTGGGAAGAGAACGACCCTTTAAAAGCAGAGGAGATAGCCAAACAGAGAAGAGGAAAAGTTAGTACTTTCCCAAATGCACAAAGAGACCCAAAGGAAAAGTACATATGTGAATTATAGAAGAGAAACAGATTGATCATTGGTTGCGTGTGAGAGATGGATTTTTCTCTTTCTCTTTAGTTCTAGTGTGTGGGCTCTCTCATTGTATTGTAGGATAGAGGGAATTCAAGGCTAATTATGGGTTGTGTGGAGTTGATTGTTGAGACTTGCGTTTGATCTCAACTACTATGAAAATTAGGGAGAGGTTGGGTAGAGAATGATCCTTTAGAAAGTAGAGGAGATAGCCAAACAGAGAAGAGCCAAAGTTAGTGCTTTCCCATATGCACAAAGAGATGCAGATGAAAAATATATATGTGAATTATAGAAACATATTGATCACTGGTTGCGTGTGAGAGTCATCTTTCTCTCTTTCTCGTTAATTTTGGTGTGTGGGATCCCTTGTTCTATTGTAGGATAGGGGGCATTCAAGGCTAATTATGGATTGTGTGGAGTTATGGAGCATGAGAGTAGATGACCAAGAAATTGTGGAGTTGTTTGTTGAGACTTGTGTTCAATCTCAACTACTATGAAAATTTGGTGTAATCCCCAATGAATTTGCTTGACATCACTGGACCTAGTAGTCTAAGCCTGCATGGTTAGTGGGAGGCTCAGTAGATGACTGAATCCTTGTGGTGCTTGTTGTATAGCTAATAAACTACTAAGACAAGGCAATTTGAGTCATTGTGGTATAATCCCCTGTGACTTCCCTTGAGGTCAATGAAATGGTAGTTTAAGCCTGCATGGTCAGTGGGAGGCTCAATGTGTTGAAGAATGTAACAAGGTTCGACCTTTGTATTTATATTTAAGTCAAAGAATGAAAAATAATTTTTTATTATTATTACAATGGCTTATTAAAGCAAGGGTTTCATGCTTGGGTCATTATTTTATAGGTCAAAGTCCCCATTGAGGACTTCTAGGTTTTATTTTGAGTCATTAGAGTCATTTTCCATTTAATGAGACCCTTCTTGAGCTTTTGTATCATGTAAAAACAATTATTATTGAGTCAAAAATGAATTTTGTCAATTCCACACCAGGTCGGCCCTAGCCTGATGAAGTTGGCCTACAAGATGACAATTCGACCCACATAAGAGGCTATATATACAAAAGTAGTTCGATCTATTTGGACATCAACTCAACAAGTTCGATACACATCAAGGAAATGCAGAAAAAAGTGTGAAGTTCAAGGAGAATAAGGAAGAAGTGCAAGTCAAAGTTTATGGGTTATCTCTCTCTCTCTCTTTTATGCGAAGTTACTAGGTTATTTACTAGGTCAAAGTTCTGCTACTGGGAGGATCAAACTTTTGAATGTGTTGGGTTGAAGATTCTACTGCTGGAAGGTTGAAATTCTGGATTTGTTGGGTCGAAGTGTTGCTGCTACGAGGTCAAAGATCTAGATCAAAGTTGCTGGAAGGAAGGGTTGACTTGGTGGTTGAAGGAGGTCTATGTCTAGGTTGAAAAGTCTGATTATCCCGTCTTAGCTATTGAAGGAAGAATTTTGACTGGGTTTTCCCCTAGATAGGGGTTTTTCCCTCGCAGAGTGCCTACATCTTTTGTCTCTTGTTCTTGTTATCTTCATACACACTTAACTTGGTAATTGCTTGATTGAAAGATAATATAATAAAGCAATAAAATAAGCCAACATAATTCACAAGTAATTATGAAGAAAGAGAATCTAACCCTAATTCTACTAGCATTGATTTCTCAACGTGGTATCAGAGCTAAGGTCAAGGAAGATTGGAGATCAGTCTATTGGCTTGAAAGAAGGGACTACTCCCTCTATGATAAGATACTTAAAAATGGGATTCAACATTGAAAGACACTGGATCAAAAGAATCATCTACAACTTATTAAACAACGTCAAAAGCAAAGGTTTTTTGGCTGCACTCACAGGTTCACTCAATGATGACAATGCATGGATTATTGATAGTGGAGCATCAAGACACATTACAATAGATAAAAAACAACTTCACACTCTCTCAAAGGAACAATCTTCTCATGCAGTGGAATTGAGAGACAACAAAAGCTATGCTATTAAAGGCCTGGGATAAACTTCTTTAAAGTTGGACAATGGAGAAAAGCTACATCTCAACAATATACTCTGTGTTCTAGGTTTGAAAAAAAATTTACATTCAATTTCTTGCTTAGAAGATAAAGGTGATAAATTTTCTTTTATAGATGGAAAGGTTTTGGCTTGGGGTAAAGATTCAAGCATTGATAAAGCTAGAGTTATTGGAATTCGTGAAGGAAATCTATATAGAGTAATAACACCATCTACTCAAGCCCTAGTTCACATGGAAATCAATCCCATTGAACTATGGCATAGAAGATATGGAAATTTACATTACAAGGTTATTCACTCTATCAACAAATTGGTAAATGGAATTCCTAATATTAAATAAGATCGCGAAGGAATATGCAAGGGATGTGCCTTGGGAAAGAATACAAGGAAACCATTTACAAGCAGTGAAACAAGGTCTAAAGAAATATTGGACCTTATCCATTTAGATGTATTTGGGCCTATGTCTAACAAATCACTTGGAGGTCATCTTTATTATGTAACCTTCATTGGTGATCACACTAGAAAGACATGGCTCTATCTACTCAAATAAAAGGATGAAGTATTTGAAAAGTTCGAGGAATTTATGTCTAAAGTAGAAACCTTAACCGAAAGAAGGAAAAAAGACTTTGAGATATGGTAATGGTGGAGAATACACTTCAAAAGAAATAATTGCATATTGTAGAGAAGCGAGAATTAAGAGGGAGCTCATTGTTCCCTACAATCCCAAACAAAATGGAGTTGCAGAAAGGAAAAATAGAACACTTGAAGAATGTACATGAACAATGATATTTAATCAAGATATTCCTAAATTTCTATGTGGAGAATTTGCAATGACGACTGTATATATACAAAGATATGTCCTCAAATAATCCTTGATAACATGACACTTGAAGAAGCATTCACAGGAAGGAAGCCATGTGTGGACCATCTCCGACTCTTTGGATGTCCCACTTATATCCATGTTCCAATGGACAAACAAAAGAAATAGATTCTACAAGCATTAAAGGGATTTTCATTAGCTACAATGTTTCTCCATTAAAGCATATAGAATCTACATCAAGGAAGGAAGACATATTGAAGTAAGCAGGGACGTTATATTTGATGAAAATCATGCCTATAGAAGATCTAAAGATATTCCTATTAATTATGATGACGAAGACATACCACTATTCGAAGAAGAAGAGCATCACAATAATCCTACTACAAATCAAGAAGGAGAAGAAGAAGAAGGACCAAGTGACACTATTCAACTTGTGATCGCACTCGACACAAGGAAGATGCCAAATTGGTTAAAATCTACTCTTGAAGATGCCAAAGGACATGGAGCTATGAAAGGAACTTTTAGAGAAAGAAAAATACCAAAAAGATATTATGGATATGTTGTACACATGAAAAAACTAATAGAAGTTGAACGAACTATATTTGAGTAAGTTGCTCATCAAGAAGTATGGAAGAAGGCCATGCAAGAAGAATATCAGTGTATCATGAAGAATGGGGTTTGGGAAATCGTTCCTAGACCAAGTGATAAATCAATTGTCACCTATAAATGGATCTACAATATCAAGCACATTGTTTATGGAAGCATAGACAAGTACAAATCTAGATTCGTTGCAAGGGGTTTCTCTTAAAAGGAAGGCATAGACTATGAAGAAACCTTTGCACCTACCTCAATATATACCACGATAAGATCTTTGGTTTTGCTGGCTACAATAATGGGATGAATATCCATCAAATGGATGTAAAAACAACATTTCTGAATGGAACCATCAATGAAGAAGTATACATTAAACAACCTAAAGGCTTTGAAATAAATGGCAAAGTCACTCATGTTTGTAGACTCAATAAGGCCCTATATGGTTTGAAGTAAGCTCCCAGGGCATGGTATGCAAGAATGGATGCATACCTTCTAAGAATCAGGTTCGCCAATAGTTTTACTGATCCAAATTTCTATATCAAGGTTGTGGATAATGAGTGAGTCATTATTCTACTATATGTGGATGATCTATTTATTACAAGTGTAAAGTGAAGGATACACGAATGCAAGAAGATGTTGGCAGCTGAATTTGAGATGAAGTATCAGGGTCTAATGCATTATTACCTAGGATTGGAAGTATGGAAAAGACTTGGGGAGATCTATCTGTGGCAAGGAAAGTATATAATTAAGTTGTTGCAGAAATTCGGTATGATGGATTCCAAGTGTAGAAATTCCTTATAGATTCAAACTGTAGATTGTAATATGCTAAAACAATTGACTTGAATCTACTCTACTCATCAGCAGAAACAATAAATGATCGATCAAATGACAAATCATATAAGAGAAATAATTCAATCACACATAACACAATGATTTTATGGGGAAAGACACAACTAAAAACCCCTGCTATCTGTATATTGCATTAATAAGAAAATATGAGAAATTACAATGCTTTGTTCAAGCCCGGGAAACCTCTACACTATCTTTATCTATCTCATTGCTTCCCAAACAAGCTCAAGCCAATACTTAGCCAAATTCTTGCTTGCCCAAGTCCCTATGTCCTTGCGTTGTTACCTTGGCAATTAACCCATATTTATTTGGGAAATTCCATAATTATGAAGTGTGCAATCATCATAGGCCTTCCTTTGATTGCATGCACCATCGATTTAACTTAAATGATTTTACAACTGATAGTACACTGTCCCTGAACTCCAATCTCAACTAGGTCTTTCTCTGATCTAACATACATGAGTTATTTATGAATGAATCTTCAGTTTAGTATATCACTATAGGTTACACCCCACTACTACAGGTTACACCCCACTACTGCAAGTTACACCCCACTACTACAGGTTACACCCCACTATCGCGGGTTACACACCACTACAGTAAGTTACACCCCGATAAAGTAAGTTACACCCCACTACAATAAGTTACACCCCACTACAGTAAGTTACACCCCACTACAGTAAGTTACACCCCATTGTTGCACGTTACACTCCACTACTATAGGTTACACCTCACTACTGAATCTTCCACTAATTCCTCCATCAGTTGGAGCTAGTTTAACTGACTTTAACTCTGTTGGACTGAATTAAATAATTACAACTAAAAATAAACTCAACTAGTGCTCCTAATTGTAGGAGACACTCTACATGACTCTTGTTAGACCCTCAAATCGAATTAATTGAGATAACTAAGTCAAATTAACTTAGTTAACTATTACAAGTTGTCATGAGATGTGGAATTACAATTTAATTCCCAATTAATTCAAGGAAAAATTAAATTAGGATTTTCTTGTTGCATTTTCAACACTCCCTCTCAACAAGAAAGGGATTGTCTGCTACCTCGATCCTGCCTCTGTGAAACTTGAATTTACATCTTGAAAATTCCTTTGTCAAAATATCTACATCCTGCTCTTCTGTAGGAATGTACTCTAGCAACATGATTCTCCTCTACACACTATCTCGTAGATGGTGATACCAGATGTCGATATGCTTGGACCGATCACGAAAAATTGGATTATCAGTTAGTTTGATACAACTCTAGTTGTCACAATAAATCATTGTAGGTTCCATCTATTGACCAAATAACCCAACAAGGATCTTCCTCATCCAGAAAGCCTCACAAGTTGCCTTACTAGCAACCATGTACTCTGCTTCTGCTGAATTGGTGCAACTAATCTCTGCTTCCTACTGTACCAAGAAACTGTTGCTGAACCAACACTAAAGATTCCCCTTGATGTTCTCTTCTTGTTGGATGGACTCCATGCCCAATCTGCATCTATGAAGCCTTGTAGCCTCACTCCCTCTGTCCATCTGTACCAAAGGCCAAACTGAGTGGTGCCTCTGAGGTATCTCAACACATGTTTAGTTGCCTTCTAATAGAGTTTGGTTGGATTAACCATTGATTGACTAAGATGGTTAACTACAAAACACATGTTTGGTCGTGTGTTCACCATATACATAAGTGAACCCACAAGATGTCTATAAATAGTAGCATCCACTACTTCACCTAAAGTAGCGTCTTCCTTCCTCCAATTACCTGCTAGAGGAATCTCCATAGATTTGTTGTTCTCCATGTGGAACTTCTTTAGTATCTCGTTGGCATACTTACCTTGAGAGACAAACAATTCCCCATCTCTTTTCCATACTTCCAAACTAAGAAAGTAATGCATGAGCCTCCGGTCCTTCATCTCAAATTCTCTTGCAAGACCCTCTTTACAAGATTTTATCAACTTCTCATCACCTGTTAGAATCAAATCATCGATATATAATACTATAATCAACAATTTACCGTCAACCACAATATGGTAAAGGTTTGCATCTGCTTCAATTTTGGTGAAGCCCAACCAGGTGAAATAATTGTCAATCCTGGTGTACCAAGCACAAGGTGCTTGTTTTAGTCCATATAGTTCTCACTTGAGTCTGCACACATGTGACTCTCTATTGAAGGTATTGGCTCGCGAGATTCATTAGGGGGAAGACCCTGGGTTTGGGCACAGGAGGCCAACAGTGGTCTATTGTAGTCTAGGACAACGTCGACATTTTCACCTTACCCCAAAGGGAAAGGAGTCTCACTCGAGGCGCGCCGTGACCAAACGGAGAAGGGTTCAGAATGGAGTCATGGAAGACTTAACCAAGTTGCATTCGATCAAATAAATGAATAAATTATATAAAACACGGAGATAACAACATACTCATGATGTCACATGAACTACCGATTACATGCAATTATTAAGCCATTCAAAAAAAGTTTAAAGATCCCTCATACACAGGTCCTAGATACAAAATAAACCGCAACCAATCTTAGCATATCTTTATATTAATCATAACAGTGAACCATTGCAACATCACTCGACTTCCGCTGTAAACAACTACATAAAATACCCAGGTTAGGTATGTGGGTACTGTGCAACTTCACAAACCATGTCTTCTCAGCTCCTGTGATCTTCCCTTCCATTGGCCGCAACAAGAATCCTTTTCACCTTCCCTTAACCTTGCTCAATCTAACCCTGCTCCTTTCCTGGTCTTCTCTTTTTATATCCCTTCTCTGTTACTTGGACTGCTAGTTCTTCCCCTCGGCTGCTTCTGCACCTTCCCACCCCCTCGGCTACCTTTGCCTCCCACTGCCACCTTGCCACAACTCTTGCGCAACTGCTTGTTCCGCCAGCCAACCGTTGCTGCCACCCGTTTCCTTCTCGTCCCTTGGTCAGTCAAAATGGGTCAAAACCTTTCCAAAATTTAAACGAAGGCCCCAACAGGCCCCAACCACAATTCCTTGACTCGTCCCCGAGTCAAGTCATTTCATCCTCTGTCGGTCTTGCTGATCCTGTGGGTGGTGGCTGTGCTATTGCCTGCTCTAGTTCTGCTGTCAGTTGTGTAGGTGCTTCCTCTACTTCGATCATTGCTTGCGGGGTGGCATCTGCTTTTGTTGCGCCTTCTTGCTCCTGCGGTTCCCCCGTTCCAAACGAAGGCTCCAACTCCGGGACAGAGGTTGTTGTTTGCTGCCTGAACACTATGTAATTTTGAATGACGATGTCCCACCGGGTGAGAATTGCATCGACATCTTGAGTAAACATTTCAGCCAAGTGTGACGTCAGTTCAATGGGTCGTTGGCTTCCGATGTCGCTCCATTGCTGCCCATTGGAGTCACACACTTCCTTCAGAAGTAACATCTGCATTCAGACTGGTGGCTGCAAATCCCTGATGATCTTCTTCATCCGCGTAGACTCCTCCTCTATACTATCAACTTGAGCCTATAGGGTGTCCATTTGATCGTTGATTTGCTGCAGCTGGGCAGGGTCTGTGCAGTATTTCATGCTTGAAAATAGATTCTGTATTTGCTCTCGGAGGGGGTAGACCAAGTGGTTCTTTAGTGCCAAGCTGCCAAACCAGTCATGGACCTTGTTCATCAGGGCATATTCGTCGGTGAGGGCATCAGCTAAGGCTTGCTTCTTGGCTTCCAGCTCCCTGACCTTCCCCTTGACCATCCTTGCGTAAATTTCTACTGGATCCGGTAATGCAGATCTCACCATCTCCAATTTCCTCTTCATCTCAACATTGTTGGCTACCAGGCGCGAGCATGCCGCCTGGATGTGGTCGCATTAGCTAAACAATGTGCAATTATACATGTCTTCCGGTACTTGGGCATCCGCCTCAGTGATGGTCAGCCATAGTGATCTGAACCACTGTGTGACCTGGTCGACCTGGGCCTGCAATCCAGCATTTGCTTGCCACAGGTGATCACGCTCGTCGATCACCATCTGCAACTGCTTCGCTTGTCGTTCATGCTCTTGGGCTAGGTCCTCATGGAGCCTTTCAACTCTATGTGCTTCCTGCTGAATAAATGAAAACAATTGGGCCGAAGACCACTACTGGAGCGTCTCGGCCTGCATTGTGCTACGGTACGGGAACTGTTGCTGTAGGGGTAGACTGCTCACGATGGATTTGTCGAAATGGGAGGCAGGTGAATGGGCTTACTATGATGGCAGGATGAACTGTGGAGTGGGTGGAATGATGCTGGGAATTGAGCAGACTGAGAGACTTATAGGGAAGGGTAGTAGGTACGGATCAACCCTCCCACCCTGTAGAGTAGACTCCAAGTTTCCCCCCTCTGGTGGTTCCAACCCAAGCATCAGGAACATGGTGAGTTTTGTAGGTTGCGTCCCAGTGGTATGAGCGGTATATCAGATTTGCCTTGTCATACTTGCCATATAAATTGTCGACTGCTTCAATTCGTGCATCCAATGCGTCTTGTGGAACTGATACAAGTCCTTTGGCCATCTCCTTTCTCCTATGATAAACTATGTGCACTGGAGGCTTCGTGCTTCTGTCTCTGCTCCTGTTCTTTAGAGCGAACCTGTAACTCTTCTGTTGTCTGCAATTGGAATTTTGGAATTCCCTTCATTCTTCTGTGACTTAAGTAGTCGGTCCTGACACGACGTTCCCTGATTGACGAGGCCTTAATAACTAATTACTCTGTCAATCTTCCCATGCATTTTGGCTAGACTTTGCCGTCGTTGGCCGACTTGGACGTGACAACCCTGACGTGGACTCGAAGGTACAGAGTGGGCTGCATGGCGTATTTATTTTGCCGTGATGTGTTTATTTATTAACTAACTTTATGCTTAATGGGAAAAGATATTGTGGCTCCTACTCTGACAACTGCTTATTTAGTTACTTAATCAGGAAATGACTAGCGGTATGGCAAATGGGATGGGTCTCTGCGTGGTCATAAATGTTGGAAAAAGTGCATGCCTATGTGTATTCTGCTGATTAAGATTATGTATGTGGCCACTGACTCTACTGACTGGGATTGCATGTGTATCCACTGACGCTACCCCCCCCACACTAACTCTACTGACGGGGACTACATGTGTGCCTACTAATGCTACTTCTCCCCCCTGACCACAAATGGGTTGCGGTAAGAGAAAACTCTACCGCAATCTTATTGATATCTGCACCCCATTTTATTGATGATGTTTTTTTTTTTTAGTTACGAAAGGGCTTCAGGCGTGCACCATTCACCCATCCATGCAGTAAGACTCCATCCAGTTGCGCAAGCCTAACGCACCCGACTCTCGGATTTCTGTTACTATGAATGGACCCAGCCAGTGCATCTGCAATTTCCCTGGGAACTTCTGGAACTTGCTGTCATAAAGGAGCACTTGTTCCCCTACCCCAAACGACTTCCTATTGATATGCTTATCGTGCAAAGCTTGTTGCCTTCGCTACTCTACTGATAGATGGAATTCTGCTAAAAACTGAGTTTTGTCAAGTTCCATCAACTGGTTTAGTTGCTGTCTTAAGGCACTGTTGTTTTTCATTCCCGTTGCCTTTGAGATGAACATGCTGGGTAGTATAAATTCTGCTGGTACTACCGCTTCCCTTCCATATACAAGTTGAAATGGAGTCTGCTTATGGAGTATTTTTACTATCATCCTAGATGCCCATAGTGTCGCAGGTATTCTTTCATCCCAGTCATCCCTATTGGCATATACAACTTTTTTGAGTCCTTTCTCCAGTATCTTGTTAAACGCTTCTACTGCATTGTTGGCTTGTGGGTGGTACGGGCTGCTCTTGTTGTGTTGAACCATGAATGTCTTTAGTAGAGACTCAATGGTCTCGTTTAGGAAATGTGTGCCTTGGTCGCTTGTGAGGCTCCTCGAGCATCTGAACCGTGAAATGATGTTCTCAAATATGAACCTTACCGCTATTTCTGTTGTGCAGTCCTTTACGGGTGCTGCCTCTGCCCACCTTGTGAGGTATTTTGTTGCTGTTATGATGTACCTTGCTTGTGAATGTCTTGCTGGTGGAGAAATGGGTCCAATGAAGTCTATCGCCCACTTATCAAATATCTGCACTGTGTGGACTGGATGTAGAGGCATCTCATCACATCTCGACGACTTTCCAACCCTTTGACAGATGTCGCATGTCTTGGCAAATTCTTTAGAATCCTTATGGATAGTTGGCCACCACAGTCCTGCATGGAGTATCTTTCTTGCGGTGGCCTTCCCTCCTACATGACCTCCTGCGACCCCTACATGGCACTCCCATAAGACATCGTTCCTTTCATGTTGAAGGACACAGCGCCTCAGTATTTGATCTAAGCCCATTTTATAAAGGTGTCCTGCAATCAACTAGTAATCTACTGCCCTAACTACTAAGTGTCGTCTCTATGCTGCTGTGTATTCTGCTGGGCAGTGACCAGTTGTCAAGAATGAGGCGATTTGTTCCAGGTGGTCCAGAATTGCCTCTACTCTGAATAAATCGGCATCGGGCAACCAATCATCTACTGCTCCTTCATTTTCCCCTGTTTCTAGCCATGACAAGTGGTCTGGTCCCACATTGAGTCTGTCGGGCTTTACCACTACTTCAAACGTGAATTCCTGGAACAGCAACAACCATCGGCATATTCTCCCCTCTAGCACTGGCTTGTTTACTAAATACTTGAGTGCAAAATGGTCTGTGAAAAATTTGAATGGCGCACCCAGTAAGTAGTGTCTGAACTTTTGGAGAGAGTAAACCATTGCCAGGGCTTCCCTTTCGGTTGTTGTGTAGTTCCTTTCCGCAGTAGACAACTTCCTGCTAGCATAGTACACTAGATGGTCCATGTTTTTCTCCCCTGGCTATGCTAAGACCGCTCCCAGTGCTATTCCTGATGCATCGATGTGCACGTGGAAGATTTTGTTCCAATCAGGATACACCAATATAGGGGCGCTTACTAGTCTCTCTTTTAAGTTATTCAGGGTTGTCTAGCATTCCGCAGTCCAAATGAACTCTTCCGTTTTCTTCAGTAATTTCTCCATTGGAGCCATGATGGATGTGTAATTTCTGATAAATCGCCTGTAGTACCCCTTATGCCCTAGCGTTGCTCTTAGTTGTTTGACGTTGCACGATGGTTCCATGTGGATAATTGTTGCAACCTTGGTAGGGTCCACACATACTCCATCCTTGCAGACGATATGGCCCAGCAGATTTCCAAAGGGGGCTGTGAAGATACACTTCTTAAGGTTTAAGGAGATCTGTAATTGTCTACATCTTTTGAACATTATTCTCAATAGTCTAGTGTGTTTTTTCAACAGACTGTATACTGTCCAGTCATCCATGTAAACTTCTAGGAACTTATGAATATAACCTTTGAATGCAGCTATGATGATTCTTGAGAAGACTGCTAGTGCATTTTTCAGTCCAAATGGCATGACATTGTAGGCATATGACCCCCACTCCATAGTGAATGTTGTTTTCCTCTTATCTTCTTTAGCTATTTTGACTTGATGGTAACCCGAGAAACCATTTGTGAATGAATATGCTTCGTTCCCCGCAACATTGTCTAGGACCTCATCGCTAAAGGGCATGGGAAATGGGTCATGCACGCATGCGTTATTCAGGGTCCTACAGTCGACACATACTCTGATTTCAGTTGTGTCCTTCTTGTTCTGAATAACTATCGAACTTATCCATTCAACTTCATCCACCGGGAAGATGATTCCTGCCTCCAACATTTTGTCAATTTCCCTCTTAACTTTCTCTTTCACCCTTGGGTTTAATCTGTATGGTCTATGTTTTACCGGTCGGGCATCCGGTCTCAAGACAATTTTCATCTCCCCAAGGTTTCCTTTTATTCCCTTCAGTTCTGCCACTGAAGCCGGGAATAGGTCTTGATATTCGTGCAATAGGTCGAAAATTTCCTTGGTGGTTTGTTCATCCCAGTAGTCTCCCACCGATGTTATCTTAGGCTTATCCTCTAACCCAACGTTTTGCTTCCTCAGCTTCATTGGTAGAAGGTGAGCACCTTCCATTAGGGGCTCTCCCAAATATCCCTCTCCCCTTCCGTTTCCCTGAAGGCTAGATGTCTCAGTCCCTCCATCCCGTCATCGTCATCTGGTCCTGTGTCTACCCTATTGCACACTACATATCCTGGTGACTATCTCATACAAATACTGCAGAAAACTTTCATCGAGCCCTCCTTCAACCAACGGCTCCGGTGTGAACAAAACTCCCTTTATTGCTTGGAGTGGCCTTGTTATTTGTGTCTCGTCCCCTCTGAATGAGAAGTGGCTGACAAACTGTGCCTCCACGGTATCCCAATTTTCTGTGTGCCGACGAAGCTCCTCTTGGACATACCACACTCAAGGAACAGGTTCGAGGGTATGTATAAATGGGTGTACCCATCGAGCCCTCGACGCTCCTCTGCTTTTGAATGCTTCTCCCTGGTCATCCCTTCGAACAGCTTAGTTGCCTCGCGATAGTACTTCTTTTGGTGTTCAGGCTGATACCCCTCCCGTGGAGATGCCGATTTAAGGATTAAGGGGGGGTCCTCTGTGTAGCGGTCCTCAATTGTCTTCTTCCCTCCCCTGGTGACTATATTAATATTGGTTGCAGGGAGGCCGTCATCGGTCCGTGGTTTAGCATTCACCAAGTTGGCCCCTCTTTGTCTGGTCCTTTCTTCCCACTTTGCAATGAGTTCTGGACAGTCCTCCGTTGCGTGGGTATTAATTCGACATTGCGAGCACCAGGGTCTCCTCGGCAGCGGAAATTCTCTAGCAACATGCCCTTCCTGATCACAGTTGTAACACCTCACAAGCCCTCTTCCTCCTGTTCTTCCTCTTCGCCCATTTCCTCCTCGCCCCCCCCCAGGTTTGATTCATTGACCCTGAACGTGGACCCGTCCAGCCTTTCTACTAGGGCATCTAGTGCTTGGCATTGGTAGGTGTGATGCGTCATTGATGCGCAAAACTCACATTAGGTATTATTTGGGACGTTAGTGTACTTTTTCAAAATGGGGCACATCCATGGGAGGTGTCCATACACCCTACAAACTTCACAAAAGACTGAGTATTCCTCCCTGGGAAGGCTCCTTGCGCCCCCACCACTGTAATTCCCGCAGTTGGTTGGGCTCATGACGGCCCCACAACCCCACCTGCATGATTGATCCCTCACAACCTCATGCATTCTGTCACGACGTGCCCCTCCACCATGCAGTGGGTGCACCAAACGTTGGGTCTAGCTGGGCGCACTAGCTGAAGATCTTTCAATTTCTTTGTCAAGGTCGCGATTTGGTTTTGCAGGCCTAAAATCGATGGGTCTTGCAGGCTTTCCCCTCCCTTGTACTCTTGTGGGTATCCTGCCATTGCTTCTATGTGTGATGCTTGTTCCAACGCATCCTAGAGAGTTCCTATCTTTTGTTGTGTTATTGGCATTATGGTCAAAGGCAATAGTTCCGTAATGAACCAATCCCGCTCGTGGTTTGGGTCCAAAGTGTAACTTAACTTGGCAATGGCATCCTTAAAACTTTGCATAATATCCCAAGCCGTTTCTCCTTCCCTCTACTTAATCTCCCAAAGTTTTGATATCCCTTGCTGATCCATCTACGATACCTTGAACTCCTGCACAAACCCTCTCTTGATGTCATCTACTGTGGGGTTTTGATTCTGCTCCGCCCACTTTATAAACTAGCGCAGAGCCCTTTCTCTCAGCGTGGTTTGGAATTCTACTACCCTTACATTGTCTGGAGTTTGACGGGCCCTCCAAATAGCTTCGCAGAGATACCAGTGCTGCTCTACATCCTCGTTTCCTCTTCCCGCAAATTCGGGGTATCTGGTAAAAGATCCCACCATATTTATCTGGGTAGGCGCTATCAGCACGAACCCCTTGCTCCCTGGCTACTGGGATCCCTGTAATCCTAAGTTACTAATATTACTGGTTCCTGTGCCGCTCCCAATGTTGAACTGGACTCGATATTTCTCCCGCGCACTATATACCCGCACTGCCTTCGCTAAGCTAATAATAAATTCCTCTGGATTGTGATAAAGTACCAGGGGAAGATCAGGGGAAACACTACCTTCGTCTCGGGGGTATTGCTGCTGACTCTTAATGGATGCTTCCTCTTCACTGAATAACCTCCTCATCACCTCACCCGTATCGTCCTTGCTTCCTTCTCCGTGCCCATGCAGCCCCTTCTCTTGCGATCCATCTGTCGCAACCTGTACTTGCGATACAGATTCCGCAACCTACAGGGAAGGTCCGTCCCCATTTCCCCGACTCTTCCATCTTCCTTCACCACTCTCGCTTTTCCCATTACCGTCTTCTCCTTCCTCTTCGACTCAGGGTTTTCCCCTCACTGCTCCTACTTGGTGGGGCCCCATCCTTTTCTTCCCTAGAGTCTGAATCACCCTCACCTACCACTTATCCGCTAGCAGTGCCCTTCTCTGTGCCCTAACATCTCTTGCTTTCTTCAGTTCTTCAACATCCATCCCTTTAGCAGCATCTCTATCCCTCAATCGACAACATTCCCCCCTTTACATCTCCCCCTGGTATCGGGGATTTACGCTGCCATTCCCGCAACGGGCGAAGACAACAGTCCTTCTTCCACCATAAACATCTTGATCCATGTCAGGACTTCCCTCATCAACTCACCTCTCAGTCCCAAGCCGAACACAACTTCTGCTTTTGAGAAAGACTGATAACTCTCCGCGGCAAACTCAACTACGTATCCCTCCACCGTAGTCCTTACCCAAAAGTCGACTGCTCTGGTTAGATCATTATCCAATTGTTGCAGCAGGGTGACATCCGATGGGGTCCAACTTCGGCAAGTTGTCACCAATCCACCTGGCTGAGTCTGCCTCTTCAGCCTTCTTAACTAATTGTACAGATCCTTTGGGAACTTACACCAGAAAATTTCATATTGATCATTAATGTTGTCAGCATATACAATTTCCTTGCTTACCTTGCTAATCGATTGACTTCTATGGGTAGCCTACTCCACTACAAACTAATCTACTCTATGGTTCCACTAATCCCTGATCTCTCTTTTAAATATCCTCGACACCATAGTCTGAACCAGTTCTCGTACCTTCAGGTCTCGGTAATAGAACCATTTG
Organism: Pinus tabuliformis; assembly: GCA_031772625.1. Lineage (NCBI taxonomy): Eukaryota > Viridiplantae > Streptophyta > Pinopsida > Pinales > Pinaceae > Pinus > Pinus tabuliformis. Next base: position 311,337,655 of record CM062809.1, read on the forward strand.
TTGGCTCGCGAGAGTCATCAGGGGGAAGACCTTGGGTTCAAGCATAGGAGGCCAATAGTGGTTTGCTGTAGTCTATGGCAACACCGACATTTTCACCTTACCCCAAAGGGCAAGGAGTCTCACCCGAGGTGCGCCGCGACCAAAAGGGAGAAGGGTTCAGAATGGAGTCATGGAAGGCTTAACCGAGTTGCATTCGATCAAATACATGAATACATTATATAAAACACATAGATAACATCATACTCATGATGTCACACGAACTACCGATTACATGAAATTGTTAAGTCATTAAAAAAAGTTTAAATATCCCTCATACACAGGGCCCGGATACATAATAAACTGCAATTGATCTTAGCAAATATTTATATTAATCATAACAGTTAACCATTACAACATCACTCGACTTCCACCATAAAAAACTACAGAAAATACCCAGGTCAAGTCTGTTGGTATTTGTGTAACTTCATGGACCATGTCTTCTTGGCTCCTGCGATCTTCCCTTCTGTCAGTCACAACAAGAATCCTTTTCACCTTCCCTTAACCTTGCCCAATCTAACCCCGCTCCTTTCCTGGTCTTCTCTTTTTATATCCCTTCTATGTTACTTGGATAGCTAGTTCTTCCCCTCAGCTGCTTTTGCACCTTCCCGTCCCCTCGGTTGATTTTGCCTCCTGCTGCCACCTTGCCGCAACTCTTGCGCAACTGCTTGTTCTGCTAGCCAAATGTTGCTGCCACCTGTTTCTTTCTCGTCCCTTGGTTAGTCAAAATGGGTCAAAACCTTTCCAAAATTTAAACGAAGGCCCCAACAGAAGGTCTCAAATCCTTCTGACTGCTTGATATACACCTCTTCCTCAATCATACCGTCTGGGAATGTTGTCTTCACATCCATATGATGTATCTTCCATCCCATCTGCTCTGATAATGCTAGAATAGATCTGATTGAAGAGTACATTGTTACTGGAGCAAAGGTCTCATCGTAATCAATTCCCTTGACCTAAGAGAATTCTCTAGCCACAAATATGGCCTTTTGTTTCTCCAAACTCCCATCCGCTGCTTGATTTACCTTATAAAGCCATTTGGAACTCACCACTGACTTGTCTACTGGTTTTGGGACCACTTCCCAAACACTATTTCTGATAATGGATTCATACTCCTCAACCATGGCATCAACCCATACTGGTTGTTGCACTGCTTCCTCGAAGGAGGATGGCTCAACCTCTACACTCTCGCTCATTAGAGCCATATAGACAGTGTACCGATCTGGTGACCTCCTCTGCCTGCGTTGTGATGTGGGTGCTCCCATATTCTCTCTAGCATCATGCATCAATCTGTCATCCTCTCTGGTGCACTTCCTTCCATCTCTAGAAGTTTCTGCATGAGTGGGTTCTTCCACTCTCTACTCCTCTACATGTGGCTGCTCCATGCCATCCTAAGGTTACTCCTTTGGAGCTAAAAGCTCCTCATCTACATGTAACTGAAGATCCCTCTCAAGGGAACATCTCATGGCCTTCTCTTTATTGAACTTCACATCTCTACGAACCACTGTCATCCTGTTGGATGGCAGGTACACCCGATAGTTGTGAGGTGTATCAGTGTACCCCACAAATATGCCCAACTCAATTGTTGGCTCTAGCTTTTTCTATGCATCCTTGGTAACATGATAGTAGACTGATGAACCAAAGATCCTGAAGTGTGCCACATCTAGTTTCTTACCTAAAAAAGCTTCTTCTGGTGTACTCATCCTGAGAATTCGATGAGGGCTTATGTTCTGCAAATAAACAACTGTGTTGCATGCTTCAACCCACAAGTGCAATGATATGCCCTGATCATGTACATTGCTCATGCAACCCCCACAATACTTCTATTCTTCCTTTCAGCCACCCCATTTTGTTGTGGGTTATGAGGTGCTATTAACTCCTATCGAACGCCTTCTGATGCATAGAAGTTCTTGAATTCATTAAACACATGTTCTCCACCGTTATCGCTTCTAAGAGCTTTAAGTTTCTTGCCGGTATCTTTCTCGACAAGTGCTTTGAATTCACAAAATTTAGTGAACGTCTGATCTTTCTTTTGCATGAAGAAAATCCAACACTTACGAGAAAAATCATAAACAAATATTACATAACACCTGTGCTTGGCCATGGAGGCTGTTGAGAATAGTCCACACACATCTAAGTGAACTCTATGAAGGATCACTTGCACTCGATTGTCTTTATCATGAAAGGATGCTTTGGTGTACTTCCCAATGTGCACCCTTTGCACGTGTCTCTCTAATCTAGTGTACCCTTGGGTAGTCATGTAGAAATTTGTTGCATGATCTTCAAAGCTCTGTGGTGCAAGTGACCCAATATTCTATGCCACAATTCACTGATGTCTCAGCTCTGCACCTTCTCTGCTTTTGTGATCAAAGAAACACAATCTTCTATATCCAATTTGTAGAGGTTCTTCACTTGAACCCTGATCCGCTTCACCTGTCCTGAGGCTATGTGACAAAGGAAATCCTTTCCCTTGTTAAATATCACTTTGTAGCCATGGTCTTCCAATATGGAAACTGAAACCAAATTCTTCTTCAAACCTAAAACATGCATAACATCTTTTAATGTTAGAGGAGAACAAGACTCCCTCTGAAAGGTAACAATATTGATTTCAGTCGTGCTATACCTCCCATCATCTCCCATCTTGATGTGCATCTGGAGGTCCTTCTCCTCCAAGTCATTGAAGAACTATTTGTTGTCGGGCATATGGAATGAGGCTCCACTATCTAGGTACCACACACTACCCATCACTGACATCACCATGAAAGCGATGAGGGTGAAATCCAGCTCGAATTGTGAAGCAAGAGCTTCACCTGATACTCTTCTTGAGGGCTTCTTACTGACCTGCTTGTGCAGACACTTTGTGATATAGTGTCCCAGCTCATGACAGTGAAAACATTTTATCTTTGACAAGTCCTTCTTCTTGTTGCCCTTACTGGAATCTGATTTGGAATGGGATGACTTCCCCTTCCCTTTATTTTCCTTTACAGCTAAGGCATGGTTCTCCTCATCATCATGATTGGATGAGGATCCATCTCTGGTGTTCCGTCAAATCTCTTCTTGTACCAAATCAGACCACAACCGCTCCCACTCTAGTAGCTTCTCCCTCCCATTAACTAATTTTTGGTAGTTGTGCCAGCTCTTGGGAAGGCCTAGAAGTGGTAGGCTCACCATATCGTCTTCAACAACTGTAACACCGACACTTCCAAGCTTATCTCGACATTGGGTGAACTTGGTCAAGTACTTCGGTATAGTGTCACCCTTCTCCATCTTGATCTTTCTAAGCTTTCCCTTTAGTGCCAACTTCCTATGGTCACTGTTGTTTTGAAACATGTCTGTTAAGGCCTTCCACATTGAAAATGGAGTCTCCTTACTGTGGAGGTTCAAGACAATATGATCTCGAACTCCTTCTAGGATAATCATTTTCACCTTTTCCACACACTTTCTCCACTTTTCCAGATCCTAAGGATCAACTGGCTTAGGAATATATTTTTCTATGAATTCCTTAAGCCTGTTGTCTTCCAACATTGCCTCCATCCTGTCCTTCCAAGCAATATAGTTCGAACTACCCTCAAGGGCATATTCAAGTATCAACCCGTAGAATGACATCTTGCTGGATCTGAAGTATGATACTGCAAATTCAATTTCTCCTCCAAAAGACAAACTCGTATGCTCCTCTTCTATAGTGATTTAAGCTCTGATACAATGTAGAAATTCCTTGTAGATTCAAACTGCAGATTGTAACATGCCAAAAGAATTGACTTAAATCTACTCTACTCATCAATGGAAATAATAAACGATCGATGAAATCACGAAGAATATAAGAGAAAGAATTCAATCACACATAACACAATTATTTTCTGGGGAAAGCCACAACTAAAAACCCCTTCTATCTATATATTGCATTAATAAGAAAATATGAGAAGATTACAATGCTTTGATCAAGCCCGAACAACCTCTGCACTATCTCTATCTATCTCATTGCTTCCTAGACAAGCTCAAGCCAATACTTAGCCAAATTCTTACTTTCCCAAGTCCCCATTTCCTTCTGTTGTTCCCTTGGGAATTAACCGATATTTAATTGGGAAATCCCACAATTATGAATTCCTCATAGGCCTTCCTCTGATTGCATGCACCATCAATTTATTTTGAGATGATTTTACAACTGATAGTACACTGTCCTTGAACTCCAATCTCAACTGGGTCTTTCTATGATCTGACATGCATGAGTTAATTATGAGTGAATCTTCAGTTTACTAGATCCTTTGATTGCATGCGCCATCAATTTATTTTAGATGATTACAATTGATAGTACATTGTCCTTGAAATCCAATATCAACTTGGTCTTTCTTTGATATGACATGCATTAATTAATTATGAGTGAATCTTCAGTTTACTAGATCACTGCAGGTTACACCCCACTACCCAGGTTACAACCCACTACAATATGTTACACCCCACTATAGTAAGTTACACCCCACTACAACAAATTAAACCCCATTACAATAAGTTACACCCCACTACCGCAGGTTACACCCCACTACTGTAGGTTACACCTCACTACTGGATCTCCCATTAATTCCTCCATCAGTTGGAACTAGTTTAACTTAATTTAACTCATTTGTATTGAATTAAATAATTACAACTCAAAATAAACTCAACTAGTGCTCCTAATTATAGGAGACACTCTACATGACTCTAGTTAGACCCTCAACTCAAATTAACTGAGCTAACTAAGTCAAATTAACTTAGTTAACTACTACAAGTTGTCATGAGATGTGGAATTACAATTTAATTCCCAATTTAATTCAAGGAAACATTAATTTAGGATTTTCTTGTTGCATGTTAAACACCAAGTCCATGACTACTCCCATGATCACCAATCTCAAGAAGTTGAGAAGCTCTGACTCAAGTCTCATAGGTCCTACCTCTTATCAAAAGTTGGTGGGTTCTTTGATGTATCCGGTAAACGCTAGACCGAATATATGTTTTGTTGTGAACATTCTTAGTCAATTTCACTTGAAGCCTTGTCAGGATCATTAGATAACTACCAAGCATATATTAAGATATCTATGTGGTACTATTCATCATTGCTTAAAGTATGATAGCAAGGAAGTCAAGCTAACAGGTTCTACAGATTTTGATTGGGGTGGCAGTGAGACTGATGGAAGAAGCACTACTGGTGGATGTTTTAGTTTGGGATTTGGGATCATTTCATGGATGAGTAGAAAACAAGATCATGTTGCTTTAAGTAGTGTTGAAGCTGAGTATGTCGTTGCATGTTAAGTAGGAAAGGGGGTTGTATAGTTAAGGAAAATTCTGTCAGATTTATTTTAGAAACCTCTAAGTCCTGCTATGATAAATTGTGATAATCAAAGCAACATTAATATGTCTGAAGATCTCGTGTTTCTTGTACCACTATATTAGAAGTTTGGTACAAGATGGGATCGTGAAGCTAGAATATGTTATGACTGATGAACATGCAACTGATTTGTTAACAAAGTCTCTTCCTAATAAGAAGTTTGAATATTTAAGAAGCATGCTTGGTTGGTTGATATTACTGATTTTGTTAATGAAAGGTGTTTGGAAGAGACTTGAGGAGGCATCTTGTGTGATACAAAATTTCTGGGAGAACATCTAGCTGACGCATGTGTTGATGTCTAGTTCCCAAAGTAGGGAGGGTGGCGTTGGTCATAGAGCTTTAACCTTGCATTACACACCTATTTCCCTAGGTTGATGGTTAGCAAGTAAGCATAATGGTACCCAGAGAGGCTGAAATCTTTAGTCCATCTTACTCCCTAGTCAGGAATCTAGTCTGTGACACCGTGTGTGCCAAAGTTCTTCATAGTTCTTGTGTTTTAAGATCTTCCTTGTACTTGTATATACATGTGTAAATTATGAATACCTCCCTAGTTAAGAGTGAGTGTTGAAGAATGTAACTAGGATCGATCTTCATATTTATATTTGAGTCAAATAATGAAAAATAATTTATTATTATTATTACAATGACTTATTAAAGCATGGGTTTCATGTTTGGGTCATCATTTTATAGGTCAAAGTCCCCATTTAGGACTTCTAGGTTTTATTTTGAGTCATTAGAGTCATTTTCCATTTAATGAGACCCCTCTTGGGCTTTTGTATCATGTAAAAATAATTATTATTGAGTCAAAAATAAAATTTGTCCCCTCCACACCAAGTCGGCCTTAGCCTGATGAAGGCGACCTACAAGAGGACAATTCAACCTATAGAAGAGGCTATATATATAAGAGTAGTTCAATCTATTCAGACATCAACTCAACAAGTTCGATACATGTCAAGGAAGTGCAGAAAAAAATGTGAAGTTCAAATAGAAGAAGGAAGAAGTGCAAGTCGAAGTTTTTGGGCTATCTCTCTCTCTTTTATGCGAAGTTACTGAGCTATTTAGTGGGTCAAAGTTCTACTTCTCAGAGGATTAAAATTCTGAATGTGTTGGTCAAATATTCTGCTACTAGAAGGTGGAAATTCTAGATTTGCTGGGTCGAAGTGTTGCTACTGCAAGGTCGAAGATCTAGATCGAAGTTGCTGGAAGGAAGGGCTGACTTGGTGGTTGGAGGAGGTCTGTGTCTAGGTTGAAGAGTCTTGGATTATCTCGTCTTAACTACTGAAGGAAGAAGTTTGACTAGGTTTTCTCCTAAATAGGGGTTTTTGCCTGACATAGTGCTTACATCTTGCATCTCTTGTTCTTATGATCTTCATAAACACATAATTTGGTAGTTTATTGATTGAAAGATAATATAATAAAGAAATAAAAGAAGCCAACATAATTCATAAGTAATTATCAAGAAAGAGAAATCAAACCCTAATTCTACTAGCATTGATTTTTCAACACAATGGATCACTGAATCCTTATGGTGCTTGTTGTATAGTTGACAAACCACATGGCTAGGGAAATTTGAGTCACTATGGTGTTTGTTGGAGAGTTGATCAATAACCTTGATAGTGGAATACAAACTCTTAAGGTGCTTTCTATGAAAATAAAATTGATAAACCACCTGGATAGTGGATTAAACCTCTTGGACTAAGCAATGCCTCATATGGACCCTAGGTGAAGACCTGTGAATTAGCTCAGAGAGTGAGTGAGTCATTCATGTGTTTCTTACTACCAGAGGATAGGTTGTAAGCTACTTGTACAATATATTCCATCTCCTAAGCATTTACTGAGCCTTAGTGTAAATTTTCCCTAGGCAAGTATCCTCTCATACTTTGGATTCAACTCAGGGGTGTTCAGCTACAAGAAAATTTAAGTGTAGTTGGCCTATGCTTGGGTATAGAGTGGAATTCCCTCCTTTAGTTTCCATCCATATTTACACACTTAGATAAGTATAATGGTTTATGCATATTTGGATTATGGGTTATGACATTCCTTGTTATGTTATTGACTAGGGAATGGTCCTATATATTCATGAATGAATGCTTGAGGTTCACTATTATCTTCATGATTGACAACTATCTTATATGTATATGATTATAATGAATATCTACGCTGTGAAGTTTGCTACCATACTCACGATTAGCAGGCCATATTATATGTTGTGAATTCGAATGAATGCTTGGATTGTGCTGGTAGATACTTAGCTCGTGAGTAAGGTGATAAATGGTGGGTTTATTCACATTCATACTATAGTTGTAACTGAGAACTATAACAAATTAATGCTTAGAGATTTCATAATGTATAAACTATAGATTATATCTCTCTTTGAGTAGTATGTAAAATCGTATATCTTGTTAAGATGATTTCTGGTTCACCTTTCATTGAATGAGATTAACTAGCCTGCAATAGGACAACAAAGATGGATTGTTCTATATGCTCCTCCTAATATAATGTCGTAGTATGTGTAAATTGGTCTTTGGGACCAAGCTCCTTCTCTTATTCTGAATCTCGTGTATTTTAGAATCGTTGTTCATTACTAGGAATGAAACAATATTTTTGAAGGTCAATGTTCAGGCTTTAGACCATGACCACTAGAAAATTTGGCGTTCGGGCTATTTCTCCCTTGCCTTATGAAATTTCCCTTCTTCCTTCTCTCCTTAGCGCGTCATTAAAATATTGGAATCGGGGGTCTGACATTGGTAGGGAGCATCCACTTTTATCACAACCCTGACTTCTCTAGGGCCAAATCTCATTCTAAGTGAAGTTAACATTTGGGGTGTCATCCTTTATGAAGGCATAGATTCCTACAGGGCTTGTCTTAATTCTAAATGACAAGTAGATCTAGTGGTGGTGAGGGTGCATATCTTTCAACAACATGGATATGATTTAAATTCAATATGGTTTCATTATTGTAGGGTTGGCTCGCTAGGGAAACCTTGTCAAATGGAACTTTTCCACCATACGACTGAACCATTAGGCTACAAAAATGTTTGTGAGATAATCACTTGGGAAGAGTTGGTCTAATGGTAGAACTCGACCAATAGGAACCCTGCCACCATGCCATCGAGCTGTTAGATCTATCGAGGAGTTAAGTAGGCGAATGAGTAAATGAGTTGAGTCAACATGACGTGCTTAGGGGTGGACCCCACCAAGTCCTCGGTCATCAACATTGGGTACTTTCCATCATTATTAGGTATTTTCTATAGTGGGATCATAGTAGAGAATGGATGAGTCGATCCGGTGCAAACTGTGACAGGGGCGGGCTCATAAGACTCGCGGACCACCATATCACCAGACTAAGAATGGAAGTCATGCAGAGAATGTAGAGAGAAGGGTAACTCTGATTTAATGTGCTTCGATCTGGTGTGACGTGGACTTGGGGGTGCCACCATGGTCGGTGACCTCAACCTTCAACCTTCTCACAAAATGAACGAATACTTTATCATGTACAATAACTAATATGTTATGGAGGGAGTACCCTATGGACCCATTTGATGATGGTGTGGTAGTGCCACATGGGCTATTTGGAGGCTGCGTGGGTACCATATGGCATCCTAATGGTGATGCAAGTATTTTTAATGATTAAAACTTCTAATGAGCATAACTTCTGATTTGAGACTTGGGTTGGGATAAAATTTATACCACAAGAAAGCTCTCAACAAGTTGGATGAAATGGTGGCATTAGAATTAAATTCTATATACCATGAAAAATAAGGTTGTTGTAACCCCATCTTCAAAATAAAACTTGGAGATCAAGTCAAAAAAGTAAACCTCCCATATCCTAGGATGTCCAGGGGGTGGGAGGTGGTTAGAGAGTCATATCAAAACCTAAGCTCAACACTGGTCCTGAATAGGGCCACACAAAAAGGATAAAATTTAATAGGATAATTTAATTATTGAAAGAATATTGATTTTAAGCTTGCAGTTGATGTGGTTGGTAACCTTGATAAAATTCTTATATGTCATATGTTTCCTAGAATATGTAACTGACATGTTTTGATTGCGTGAATAACTTCAGATCAACATGCTCAATGTCAACAAGCCAAGGTTATGAATTAATATGTTTATACTTGATTATTTTACAATTGTGTGTGTGACGACACATAAGAAGACACAATTTTCAGTAAGAAATAAAGAAATGAGCAACATAATGGTAGATTACAACAAGGATAGAATCATAGAAACCACCATGATTAGGAAGAGGACTCAGTTGGAAAGAGGTCAGAGGAAAATTCCATTGTTAGATGGATACCATCAAGAACTTATGAGATGAATTGAGGAGTTGCAGGGCATACAATGAGAAGATTTTCATAGCATATGAAAGGAAAGTAGAGGTGAATTAGTGATCTTGTAGAGCTTATCAGATTCGCAAAGACAAAATCAACATGAGCCTAGTGCTAGCTATATGGACAAACATAAATCCAAGCAAAGTCCATTTAAAATCTAGAAGAATAGATTGGTAACCAATAGGTCAGAAGGAAACAAGTCAAAGAAAAGACATAGGCAAAAAAGTGAAGACATAATGTGGGGAGAAACTCCACTTAGCACACCTAAAGAGAGACTCAAACAACCATAATTATTTGTTTAGTGCTACAACAAGGAGATACCATTAGCAAAGGAGTGAGAAAAGCATAATGTTGGAGGAGTTCAAGAAAGAAAAGCCTCTTACCTTTGATGGAGAAATTAAGAAAAGTAAAGAAGAAGAAGCTTGGCTATTAGTCTTAAGGAAGTACTTCAGAGTCCATGACTACTTTGAAAACATGAAGGATAAGGTAGCTATTTTCAACTTAAAAGGAAAAGTTGATATATGGTGGGAAGACTTGAGAAATGTCAAAGGCATCACAAAGAAGGAGCTGACATGGGGAAGAATTGAGAAATATTTCTAGGAAAAGTATCCGTCTCAGAGTATTATGATAGTAATATTAAATACTTCCATGAGCATAAATTGGGATAACTCACTATGGATGCTTACACCAACATATTTTTGGAGATGTTGAGGTATGTGCCCTATATTAGAGATGAGAAGGTGAAATTCAAAGTTAAATTAGTGGATTATTGCAGACATACTAGGATAGAATTGAATTTGATGAACCAAGGAAATTAGAGGACCCCATCACTAAGGCCAAATATTGCTACGATCATTCCAAACATAAGGCCAAATTTTTGGTAGATTAGAGAAAGAAAGATTGTAACACCCTCCTCCCACATTTACCCAAGTAATCGGCAAACCAAGGTAAACATGCGACGAGAGGCCACTATGATATGATTCGACCTCCTAAGTTACGTTAAGGAAGTGGAACAGATGGAAACACATTATACAAACATTCAACATCAGCTTCAAGACCCTCAGGAACCAATCCAACACTTTAGACAACTTTCCCTTGGGTCCCACTGAGCTTTTGGACAACTTAAGCCTCAGTCGCTCTCATGCTATAGGCATGACAACATCTAGAAACCCAGAGTTGCTCTCATGGGCTTGCTTGCCAGCGTCGAGAGACTCATTTAGTCAGTGCTATGTCAGCATCCCTGGGATTTGAGCCACTTTTTCAGACCTAGAGCCCAGGTCACTGCCCAGAATTGAACCATCTCTTCAAAACAGTACAATAACATGGGAATGACAATACTAAAGCAAATAATTGTTTACGACCTTAACTAGACCCCTACTAGCAATGGCAAGTGGTGGGCTCCAGTATTGTAGCAATAATGCTACAACTCCTGGAGCTTCCTTCTCTAATTTTATCAACCCGGTAGTTCGTAACAAACTTGGAAGCGACGGTGCTGTATGCACAAGTACTAGCTCTTGTCGCAGCTGTCACTTGGTCAGCTGGCACAAGTCCGCTAGGGCTCAAGCCAACTTCTATATGTTCTCAGAAGAAGCTTTTTAAGTGATGAACGAAAGCTATCTCAAAGGAAATTAACCTACTTTGCAAGAATGAACTGAAAGCCAACAAAACATGGAAACCCTAGTAAACCCTAATTCTACCAGCTTAATCCTTATGATGCAATGGTGGGAATGCAACTTCTAAAAGTGATGCCATTAATTCTATTGAGAGGAGATGCATGTGTCTAAACTACTTTCATCTGAAGAGAACATGTTTTTGTATTTTTGCTCAAGTCGTTGGAGTTATTATGACTGTGCTTCTTACTGGGTCTTGACTGTGCAGGGGTAGATCAAGGGGAGGAAGGCTTGGAAAAGGTCAGGAGGACTCTGAGAGGGTCCAAGGGATCCCTAACATCATTCCACAGAAGTTCACAAAGTTCAGATGCCTGGCAACCGTGTTTGTGAGCTTCTACAGGATGTCTGCAGGGGGTTCTACAGGAAGTTCAGGATTTCTACAGGAAGTCCCGTAATTTCTACAAGATGTTCTGCAATCGGAGTTTTGGATGATGGATGAGTGAATGAGATGTATGGGTGGATAGGGAGGTAGGAGGGGAGCTTGTGATGGCTTATGGACAGAGAGATGAGATGGAGAGGGGGTGTGTAAAGCTGGTTGGTCTAGAGGAGGGTAGAGGCAATGGAAGGCCGAAAAGATAAAACAACGTGGATGATAGAAGAGTTGGGAGGCAAATGATCTAACTGGGAGATAAGTAGATGGCCTAGGCATGGATTAGAAGGATAAGGAAACGATGGAGTGGTGCTGCGCAGTGTAAATGAAACAAATCAACCCTGTCTTGCGTATAACCGAAATGTCATCAACCTACTCTAACTGTTTTATTAGAAACCAAAGAACAACAATGTCGTTTTTAAGAGAAAATCGTGCATGGTGCTGAAGCAAAGATTTATTGCTCAAGATCTAAATGCATGGACACTTCTACAAACGGAAATATTACGTTAAAGCTTGCATGAACATGTAAAACTGTGTTTTTGGTGGGTGGCACGGGCTGCAATCCCAATCTCTAAACAGAGGTGGAAGTGAGTGTGCAATCAACCCTTTTTTGGAGCTCTGATAAACTCTAATCTCCTTACTCTAATCTAGACTACTGAAAGCAACTTTGTTCATAACACTAACCTATGTAACCACACCAAGAAATCCGAATCAGCAAACTGTGTTTCCAAGTGCATGTAAAGGAAAAGAAATATAATGCTGAAAGAAAGAAAGGTAACAATACAAAGAAAGGAGGCCTATTGCTCTCAGGTTGGGCCCAACCCTGAGAGCTATAACTCCTCTAAGAACTCAGAACTGAACTCAAATCTGCCTGCCTTTTATCAAAAGATCATAGTCATAAGTCTAACAACATGCCAAAAATGGCTTACAAACAGCAAAACAGAGCTATAGCTCGTAATTCAGAATCTGCAACAAAGGTTCAAAAGTTCCCATCGAAGGCTACAGCCTCAATATTTATACATTATGAGGGCCAAGCTGGCCTCCTAAATTAGTGGGGCTTGGCTGACCAACTAAAAGTAAACTGCTGTTCCCTTAGAATCCGTTGGCTGCCTTCTAGCTCGGTGGTGATAGCTGTTGGAGCTCGGAGTTGGGGTGGAGATCACGAGGAAGGCCATTCAAGGCTGTGGACAACCTTCCTACAAAACCGCAATGCCACCTTGGCTGTCTCCTTGCCTTCATCTGCGTGGTTTTGCTCCATTTAATGTCAAAAAACCTGAAATAAACATGTATTAGCCACCTAGGAATAGTGACTGCCCTCCTTCCTACAAATAACATGAATATACTAAAAAATGATGCATAAGTGATGAAAAATGAAGGGTTGAGCAAGGGTAAGTAGGCCAAATGAGCCCAAAATGTTACCAAATTTGGGGCTCATCAGCAAGCATATCGTCAAACATATCACGAATATGTAAAATACAAGTGTAAATAACAGTTTTGAGCATAGGGGTCTCATACTTAGCTGAGAATCGCTAAGAACCATTGATGCCTCAACACATCAACTACCATTCCATCCATTAGGTCATAAATACATTGATCATTCAATTACAAGTAAAAACATGATGAAAGCCATACATAACTATTGTCATAAAACACATACATAACCAACATAATAGCAACATAAATACTCATGAAAGTACAACCATATAGACCACATATAATCCATCAAAATACTCATAGAAATACAAGGAGAAATAACCTTTCATTAATGATGCAAAATCCAAACCCGGGATGGGACTTCCACGTTCCACCTGACCATAGAATGGCTAAGCCAAATCTCTCTTCATCCATTCACCCCCGTGCCATATTCCAAGCATGAATGTGGGATATCATAGAACACATCAATCAAAACTCATATAGGGCTTCCAAAGGCCATCCACCTCAACCCATCAAATAGTGGTTCCACCTTACGGTCGATCATCACAAAACCATCATCAGATTTGTCTCCATCCAAGCTTTCTGGGGCTTCCAGAGCATTTGTTCCAACCAAGGCTTCCAGGATTAGTAACTCAATCCACAACTGCTGCCGAGCTTCCAAAGCATTTGTCCAACCAAGGCTTCCAAGACTAGTAACTAAACCCAAGCTGTTACAGGGCTTCCAAAGCATTTGTCCAACCAGGGCTTCCAGGAACTAATAACTCAACCCAAGCTAAGGAAACATGAGAAACAACCAAAAACAAACAATGAAAGTAAACCCACAATCACCATGACTATCCAGGAAATGGCAAGGCTAGGCAAACCACTGTCAATCTAGGAAATCCTCCATGCCAATGACAAATCATGACCAAGAATCCAGATGTTTTGAGTGTTTCATGTTGTATTGTCAAGTGAACTAAGTGTGTGATCACGTTCAAGTCTTTATTTTTTTCAACTTTCTCTCACTGATCCAACACTTTGTCAAAACTTGGAAAACTCCCTGACCAGGTCTCTCAACCTCATTCAACCCTCCTAGAATGCACACTACGCAGTCTTAGTCCTCAAGCAGTGTCCTTGCCTCTTGGCATTGCATAATGCATAGCCAAAAACAAACAATGAAAGTAAACCCACAATCACCATGACTATCCAGGAAATGGCAAGGCTAGGCAAACCACTGTCAATCTAGGAAATCCTCCATGCCAATGACAAATCATGACCAAGAATCCAGATGTTTTGAGTGTTTCATGTTGTATTGTCAAGTGAACTAAGTGTGTGATCACGTTCAAGTCTTTATTTTTTTCAACTTTCTCTCACTGATCCAACACTTTGTCAAAACTGGGAAAACTCCCCGACCGGGTCTCTCAACCTCATTCAACCCTCCTGGAATGCACACTGCGCAGTCTTAGTCCTCAAGCAGTGTCCTTGCCTCTTGGCATTGCATAATGCATAGTTTCTTCCTCCCAAAACTATGCACTGCATAATCTCAGTTCCTAAGCCCAACACCTAAGCTCTAGAACTACACAAACCTTACCTCTAGCAAACCTTTCTACACACTATGTAGTCTCAAGCATCAAACTTCAACCTTGAGCTTTTGAACTGTGCAACTACATAATCACTTGGCATTTCTCCCTCTAGAACTGTGCATTGGGCAACTTCAAGCCTCAAGCCTCAAGCCTCAAGCTTGAGGCCTTGAACCCATCAACTGCGTAATCTCCCAGCTTGTTCTCCTGTATGAACTACACATTGGGAAAATTCAAGCCTTAGCTTGAGCCCTTGAGTCCCTAAACTGTGTAGTCCCTCTACCCAAGCCTCCAGAACTGTGCATTATGCAGTCTCAAGGCTGAAGCCTCTATTATGAGCTCTTGAGTCCCTCAATTAGGTAATCATTTGACCCTAGCCATCCTGAACTGCGTATTGTGTAGTCTCAAGCCTCAGTCCCAGACCTTGGCCTCTAGAACTATGAAATCCCTGAGTCAGTCACTGAACCAGTCACCAGTTCCAACCCTGAAAAGTGATCTCATGAAGCATCTTAAATTAGGGGTTAATCAGACTGATGTCGTCTTGTCGTGAGAGGATTGCAGTCATAGGTATTCTATTATGTCATGATAGGATGATGATGAAGTAGATGAAGAAGGAGACCATGCTAGAAGACACCTAAGGATCTGAGGGGATAAGATGATCATTAGGCGAGAAGACGAAGGAACACTATAATATAACAAAATATCAAATATCAGGATCACATGAAGACTCCATATTGATTCACAACCCTTTAGAGGGGGGATATAAAGAGTAAAATATATCTCTTACAAAGATGAAGCATTGGATACATCTTTTATCAAAGAAAGAAACATGAAAGACTGGCCTTGACATTTCCATGTCATCATGAAATCCATGTTATCAATATCATGTCACTTCATGTCATGAGTCATCATGTGCCACATCATTTTGTGGATTATGTAAAATCAATATTGGAAAATGTATTGTAAAGTGGAGGTCCAAGAGTCAAGCCCATAATATGAAGAGTCATGTAAGAGTTGAAAAGTCATAGGGAAGTCAAAGAGTCATGAAGGTAGTCCAAGAGTCACAAGGGAGGTCAAGGATCACCCCATTTGTTATATATACACCCTCACTGTAAGCAAGAGACTTTGCACCTTGACTTATGCCATAAGGCATCAGAGAGACAAAGTCAATACTTTTAGGGTGAAAGTTGTGGCTACAACGTTGCACTATTGGAGATAGTGATGTTCATTGTATTCTTGTACCTTGGGACGTTTACTTAATACTTGAAGCCTGATGGTGAGCACGTTTTCGTGCATGGATTGTGAATATTTGTAAGATTTTCCTATGAATGTTTATGATTCATGTTTTCTTTCACCTGTACTAAAGTAGTTGAACTATTTTGGTTATTTTAGTGCTTATGTTATTGAAAATGTGTTGTAATGGTTGTAACAATCATCACATCTATGTGGACTATTATGCTTGATGTTAGGAAATTCTCTTTTCGCTTGTGTGTGCCTCTACTAAGGTGGTACTATTACCTCTCTCTTAGAGGTTCAATTTCCTCCCTCTACAGTAGAAGAAACTTGATACATCTACAACCGAACATTCACAAGGCACACTTACTTACTTTTTGCAAAGGCACATGCACACTTCTCTCTCTTGCTGATAGCTTAAGCCAAGGAAAATCTGTAAGAATATATGGCGATTGGGCTGATACTCCGGATGGTGCTCCTATTCCAAACGGTGTGAGGTCTAATTGGGACTTCACATAGGGGAGATCCACTTGGTTGACGGATTTCTAGCACCGTCAATAGAAAATCACAAAAATAAATGAGTGGCCTGTTGGGTATGTTTTATATTATTTTCAAAATTACCCCCACGTGTGATTCATTGCATTGGGTGCAACACCCTAAAAAAATGGGTGATTTTCTACATCCATTTTTGTTGGTTTTTAACACTCAATTTTCATTTTTAGTAGTTTCATGGTGCATGGTGGTTCAATCCATAGGTATTTAATTTTTGTTAAGGAACTATAGTTGTATTCTAATAGAGGGTTAATGGATTGGTATTTAATGGATATTGAAGGATATACAATTTTTTTTGTTTGAGGAAATATCCAAGCAGATCCACCCAAAGGGATCATTTCATGATAGCTTATTATTATAGCCTAACCTTGAGGGCATCGAGGAGAATTGACCACGTGACCCCCATTAGCAATGTGCTTTTAGTGGCTGGAACTCGACCAATTTAGCTAACCCTTGGGGTTTAAAAAAATAAATATCTGGGAAGAGTCGCCCGAAGGGATCACGTCTCGCTGACTTATTAGCAGAGCCTAACCTTGAGGGCAATGAGGAGAATTGACCCTGTGACCTCCCATTAGCAAAGGTTCTTTAGCAATGGGAAATCAAAAATTTGTGCTAACCATCGAGGTTGAAATACAATACTCGTCAGTGGAGAGATTTGAAAAAAATTTAAAAATAAAAATAAAATAATAAAAAATTGTAGGGGGGGTTATCTCAAGTGGTTGGGAGGAAGATATGGAATTCTCCTAACCCAGGTTGAATTTCCACAAGTGACATGATGGATGTTGATAGTATTGACAATATATGTATATTCCTCATATGGAGTATACAACAATTTACCTATAAAATAAATAAATAAATAAATAAATAATATATATATATATATATATATATATATATATATATATATATATATATATATTGAAAAATCTTTATGGTTTTCCTAGTTTTGGTTTCCAAGGTAGAATCTCTATGTTAATGTGCGTGTGTGTGTGCCATTGTATCTTTTATGTTTTTATTAAGAATTTGTTTGCAACAATTAATTGTACACGGTTAAAACCAACATTTGGTATTAGATTAGTTTGGCTTCAAGGTGATGCCTTTGTGGCTAAAGGGCTTGACTTGGGATTGTGGTAAACCCTTTTACAATGGGAAATATGCTATATAGATTCTTGTGGTGAAAGGAAGTGGTGAGAAGTTCAAAGATAGAGATTGAGAAATCCAAGGGGCATAGTTTTGAACTATGGTAGCTCAAAATGAAATATATGTTGGTGGAGAAAGGTCATTGGATCATTGTGGATCTGAGAACTGCAGAAAAGGGGTTATCAACAAAATATTGGACCAATTTGGATCAAAAGGAAAAGGGAAAATGTAGCTGTGTCTCTTAGATTTAGTATTAATAAATGTTTCAAGAGAAGCTATGGTTAAGGCATGGTGGAACAAGTTAGGGGATTTTTAGCAATCTATGTCCCAAGTGAACAAATTGTTCCTATGAAAGAAGCAATATAAGTTGTGAGTTGAGGATGGAGACTTAATGAAAAATTATCTGAATTCCTTCAACATTGTGGTAAGTTAGGTATTACCAATTAACCTTAAGATTTCAAATGAAGATAAGTGTAGCACTTTGTTGTGTTCTTTACTAGACTCATGGGATAGTTTGGATCTAACTATAGGTAGTAATGCAACTACTATAAGTTTGAATGAAATGGTCACATCCTTGTTATCTAGTAAAATGAGAAATTAAAAAATAAAGTTAGAATGTAGATGCCTTATCTATATGAGGACATTCTCAAATTAGAAATTAAAATAAGTCCTCAAGTGAGGACATTCTCAAATTAGAAATTAAAATAAGTCCTTAAGTGGGATATATAAATATAGAGGAATATTTAAATCTCTAGGAAGATTCATAAAGGTATGTTGAAGATGTGGAAAAGAGCATTACAATAAATATTGCAGAACAAAAAGTGTTGAGAAAGGGAAAGGATTTAATGATGCTCCTTCTATAGAAATAAATTTTCCTCAAATGAAGGAGGGTATGTGTACTTGGCTTCTTTAAGCACATATGTATATCATGAGGCATGGATGGTTGACTCAAGTGCATCTTTTCATATGAATCATCCTAGGGAGTGGTTTAGTGAGTATGAAAGGTAAGATGATTATGATTTTTTTCTTAGGAGATGACTCCATAGCTAAAATCATAGGATGGGGTAAATTCAAGTTCAGGCTCAATGATGGAAGGATTAAAACACTCCTTGGTGTTCTACATATCCCAAGGCTGGCTAGAAATTTAATTTTTGTAAGCAAGATGAGTGATGTGGGTGTAAATACAATATTTGAAAAGGATAGTTGCAAGTTAGTTTGAGAAGCAATGATATTTCTAAAGGGATCTTGGATTGGAACTCTATATAAGTTGTCGAGAATCACTATTAATGACATATGTAATAGTTCCATTGTATGAGAGTGGATTTGAAGAAAGAAAAAAATCCTATAGTCTTTGGAGAGAAGACTATGCTATGGCATAAAAGACCAGGGAATATTAGATGGAAGGGCCTCCTATTACTACATGGTAAAGGTATGTTTAATTGCTCTCTGGATTTTTCTTTCTGTGAACATTTCTTAAATGGAAAGTAGGATCAGGTAAGATTCTCATCTCGTGCTATGAGGGTAGAGGGAATATCATGCCCTATAGTCTTTCTTTTCTGGCTTCCTCTCAAGTTCAGATCGGTGCTCTTCAAATCTCCTCTAAGAGATTTTTTGTTTCTCATTCCACTGTTAGAATTTTGCTAGGGGTAGTTACAATTGGCTTCAAACTCAAGGTTTAACACTTTTCTATGATCATCTCCAATTTAAAATCCTCATGAAATATAGAATCTAGAGATCTAAATGTCAGTTAAATTCTACATTGAACGATGATTAGATACCTTTTGGACCAGATAACCTTCTAGCTCGAGTCCCAAAATCCAGCTCTATGGTATAGCTTGCAGTGGGGCCTGTGCCAGATATTTGTAATTTGAAGGGTTGACTATGATATAGATACTTCTTTCTGGATATAATGACACACCAATGTCTCAATCCAAATCTCTGGCATCCACTCCTTGGTATAATTTAAGATTGCTTTCGTTCTTGGGTATCTCATGATTCAGATGTGTAAATTTATCTAAAATTTGGACAATCATCACCATTTGAGCTTTTGCTGTAGATGGATACTTCTATAGACCCATATTGATGACAAGATAAAATGGACTTTTTCATGTCTCCATTCGTTGATAGATTTGGTGTTTTTCAAAAGTTGAAATTTCAAAAAAACGGATTTGGTCTTGTCTTCATACTTCACTGTAGACTTAGATTACTATAAACTTGGAATTTAAAGAGTTGTCCGTGAACTCCAATTTCAAATTTGTGAACTACTTGCCTACAATATATAAAGAAAAATAGTTTGGGCTATACACAAATAACATGAATTTAACCCATGGATTGGCCATTGAATTCTATTTCTTGTATAAACAAAAATAAACATGCTTGGATTTGCACTCAACAATCATGATAACCATAATCCAGAAAACCACACAATCAAGCTGAAAGGGGAAGTTTACAAAACTACTATGTTACACACAATCTTCCTACTTTAGACACACACACTCAAAACTCCCCCTCCTATAAAAAAGCTCTCTTCTCAATTACAATGAAATTCTATTATGTAGGACTCTCATACCTAGATTCAACAAACTCAATCTATTTCACTAAATCATCTAACAAATTCCTAAATTGGCTAAATATATCCCTTAACATAGATATCAAATAACACTTGTCATATGTTCCTTAACAATCTAGATTCTTCTAGATTACATCTAGGAAAATATTAAATAAAATTAAGGAAAGAAACTTCCTTTGGTAAATGGGTTTTGACCTAAGATGATAAAAAATGGTTTTAATTGATAGATGCTCTTGCGTTAGACACCAAGAGAAGTAAAAAACTATTCATGAGGTCTTCAATGTTTGTTTCATACTTAGAAAATCTTTGTTTCTATCATTGAAGTGACATCCTTTGTTGGTTGGTTCTTCCATTTGACAAAAGACTGAAAATATTCTTTACCTCTAGTTCTTTTGATTACCCTTTGATCCAACATTGCTTCAATCTCTTTCTAAACTACTTTTGGAAGTTGTTTTTTCTATCCATTGGTACGATTTTCATCATTTATAGGCTCATATGTTGTAACACTTTCTGTCTCCTTAAAGGGATACGGATCCACAACATTGAAAATTGGAGAAATCCCAATATCTTTTGGGAGTTCTAACTCATAACCATTAGAATATTTTTTTCTTAAAATCTTATATGCACCAATTTTCCTAAGTTTTAATTTATTATATATCCTTGTAAGAAACCTTTCCTTTCTGAGATATGTCATCACTAAGTCACCAACTTCAAAGTCCAATTGCCTTCTTCTCATATCTTCTCTCTATTTATACTTGTTGTTGTTCTCTTGCAACTTCTATTTGACTCTTTCTTGTAGTTCCTATATGCTTGTTGCAAAATATTCACCATCAACACTCCTTAATTCCTTCTTCCCCAAATTTCTTAATTCATAAATTCCTCTCGAATGAATTCCATATGCTATCTAAAATGGGCTCATTCTTGTGCTTCAATTGGATGAATCATTATAATCGAATTCATCTTGAGCAAGTACTTGATCCCATTGTCTGGGATGTTCACTTACCAAGCTCCTTAAGATATTTCCTAAGATTTTGTTTACCACCTTTGTCTACTCATTTTTTTGTGGGTGATACACTGAACAAAATTTCGAGTTAATGCCTATTTTATTCCACAATGTTCTCCAAAATTGTCCTACAAATCTTGTATCTATATCTAAAACAATACTATTAGGAAAACCATGCAACCTTACAATACTTTTAAAGAATAAATTAGCAATTTTGGATCCGTCACTAGTCTTTGTACAAGTTATGAAATAGGCCATCCTTGAAAGTTTTTCTATAATGCCATAAATAGAATCATTACCTCTTTGTTTTTGAGGCAATCCAAAAACAAAATCCATAGTTATAGAGCTCCATTGGTTTACTTGGGATTGGAAATGGATAATATAAACACATATTTTGACTCCTTCCTTTAGGATGTTGACATACTCTGCGCCTTTGAACAACGCAAATGTTTAATCCTGTCCATAGTGTCCTAACAATCCTCCACCATGATTTTCCTTTATCAAATTGTTCCTCATTGAGAATTTTGGTATGCAAAGCTTATTGTCCTTGACAAACAATCATTCCTAAATCATGTTGATTGGATTCTCACATGTTGCATATGCATCCTTAAAATCTTCTTCACCTTTATACATCTCTTTTAGCTCATCAAATCCCAAAACATTAATTTGAAATTCATGTAGAATTAAATTAATTCTACTCAATGCATCAACTACCTTGTTGGATATACCACTTATGTGCTTAATTACAAATGTATAATTTTGCATAAATTCTACCCATTTAGAATGTATTTGGTTCAATTTTGGTTGATTGTTAATAAACTATAAAGCATGATTGTCTATATACAAAACAAACTCCTTGGGCATGATATACTATCTCAGTTTATTTAAGGCTTGAACTATGGAATTTAATTCCCTATCATAAGAGGAATACTTTTATTTTGCGTCATTCAATTTCTCACAGATATAGGCAATTGGTCTTCCCTCTTAACTTAAGACAGCTCCAATTGTAGCTCCACTTGCATCTGTCTTAACTTGAATTTTTTTATTAAAATATGGAAACATAATATAGGTTGTTCTATTATATTTTGTTTCAACAATTAGAAAGTTCTATCAGTTGATATGATCCATTTGAATGGTTGTTTGCTTTCCTTCACTGTCTCTACAATAGGAGCACAAATGCTACTAAATTTCCTGATAAATTTCCTATAAAAACTTGCTAAATCATGAAAGATTCTCACCTCAAAGACATTCTTTGGAACATGCCAATTAATAATTACTTTAACTTTCTCTTGTTCCATCTTCAAACCATCTTAAGAAATCACAAAACCCAAGTATACCAATTCCTTATTCATAAAACTACCTTTCTTCAAATTAATTAATTCATTGTGAGGTACTCAAAACTAATTTAATATGTCTCAAATGCTCTTCCTTTATTTTATTGTATACTAAGATATAATCTAACAAGACAATAACTATTGACCCATAATCTCCTTCAAAACCGCATTCATTAACCTCATGAAAGTGTTGGGGGAATTAGGGTGACCAAAAGGCATCACTAACCATTCATACAATCCATGATTTGTTTTGAAGGATGTTTTCCATTCATCTCCTTCTCCGATTCTAATTTGATAATATCCACTATTCAGATCAATCTTAGAGGAATACTTGGAATTACTCTAATAGTATATTAAATCATCAACGCATGGAAGTGGAAATCTATGCATGATTTTAATTTTATTAATAACTCTGGAATCATTACACATTCTCCATCTATCATCCTTCTTTGGGCTGAGCACTATTGGAACAACACATGGACTCAAACTCTCCTTGATGAGACCCTTATCCAACAACTCTTGCACTTGTCTCTTCACTTCTTCATTCTCTTGTGGAGTCATTTTGTATGTTGATTTATTTGGAAGACTTGATCTAGGGATTAAGTCTATATGATGATTAATACTTCTAATAGGAGGTAAACTACTCGAAAATTCATAAAAATTCATCTAACATAACTTTTACTTCTTAAAGAAAATCATCTAAGCTTGTGATAGTAAGAATTACCTTGGGTTTTCCAACTAAATAAAAATGTGCCTCTTCCTTTTTGACTTATTGTAACTTCCTTTCCACTTGCTAATAGCATACCAGGACCAACTTCTCCCTTCGCTCTTTCATCTTGCAATGGTAACAATGTGTGTCTTTGACCATTCTTCTCAAGTGTATAATTGTTCATTTCATAGCTTTTCCTATCATATTTCTGTGGCCTTCCCAACAAAATATGACAAACATACATGTGCGTTACATCACATAATACCTCATCCTTCTAGCTATCAATATGAAATTCCACCTTGCACTGTTCATTCACCAAAATTTGATGTCCTTTTACAGCTATGATACTTTATAAGGAGTAGGGTGCGTTATTCTCCTTAAATCTAAGTTTTCTACCATATCAATAGAAAACAAATTGTCTGTACTAACACTATCAATTACAACTTTCCAACACTTACACTTTGACTTGCATATAGTTCTAAACAAGATTTTCCTCTGGGTCGACTCCTTAACTTCCTTCTATGATTTGATTAAAACTCTCTTTACCAATAATGACTCTCCTACTTCAGGGGTTTCTTCTATTATAGCTGAATTCACATTTTCTTGTTTTTTTCCACATGGGTGCTTCTCTAGCTTGTTGGATTGTTTTATGGACATTCCCATGACATATGTCCCAATTTTCCATTGTTGTAACATATGGGATAGTAATCTATATCTTTACCTCTGCCTCTTCTTGCTGGGTGTTGAATTTTGTAGCTATGTCCAGTCTTTAGAATTAATATTTTGGCCCTTGAAATATATGTAATAAAAAATATAAAACATGTTCGTCAAGTCATTTTCAAAATAATGTTTTTGAATTTTTAAATTTGAATTTTTGGCTCCAAACAAAGTCAAGTCAACCCTCCAAGAGATAAATTCGGCCTAGTTGAAGAGACACCGATTCAAACATCCATAAGACCATAAATAAGGCACTCGATCTCCTTCTCTTGACACACAATTTATATCAATCATTTTCTATTCTTATGTTTATCTATGCGAAGTAGTGAGAGAACATGAAGTGCACATGAGTCACATGAAGTACACATGAGTCATAGGAAGTGTGCATGAGTAACTTGAAGTATGAATGAGTCATAAGAAGTGTGCATGAGTAATAGGAAGTGCACGTGAATAATAGGAACTTGGCATAACTTGCTGGGACCGAGTTTTATGGGCAGTTTGACCAGGTTTGATCAAGGTTATATTGCTGGTCAGTTTGATTTTGTATTCGACTAGAAGAATTAGATGTTTCTCTTGTTGAATTGAAGAATTTCTCTAAAAAAAGGTTGTTGGGTTTTTCCCCCAATTGGGTTTTACTAAGGTAAATCTTTTGTTGTCTTTGTGCATTATGATCTCTACTATCCTGTTTCTTTTATGGTTGAATTTCTGAAGTGTAATTACTTAATAATAAACTGAAAGTGCTAAAATAATATCTATATCATTAGAAGTAATTATCAATTTTTTGAAATTAGTACTTGTATCTATTTCACTTGAAAAATCAACATGGTACCAGAGATTTGGTTAAGGAAAGGGCATTGAGATTACTCTTGAAGAGACCTACATCTGCAATCTGATTGTTTATCTATAACCATGGGTTCCTCTATGAAGTCATAGAACAAGTTGGAAGGAGCTAGAAATTTCAGGGCTTGGAAAACAAGGATTGACCTCATTATTGCAAAGAATGATGTTTTGAATATTGTGAAGGGAAAGGTTACCGAACCTTCATATAATGAAGGGAAAACAAAATATAAGAAGGATGTCATCACAACAAGTATTTTTAACACATCATCTTATATTTGCCCCAATTCACAAGCTCACCAGGGTCAACATGAGATGAGAGTTACTATGTGAGACCCAATTTCCATGGTGCACTTATGGAAAATGGGTTCCACATGTCCATAACTGACTGTAAACACCCAGTGACAAATGATCACACCATTATCATCCTAACTTGACCCAACACCATTTTAGTTTTTGAAATGAGGTATTATGATAGTCAAACGAAGATCACATGCCAAAGTTACGACCCCGAGAAGTCGGAGGTCCAAATTACTCATTTATACAAACACTTTATGTGCATAAGAGACATAGGTTATAAATACATATATTTTTACTAATTCAATAACCTCACCAGAGAATCATCAAAAAGGTGATATTCCCTCACAATGTAGCTGCAACAATGCTATTAGTCCATATATTCATTGACCAATCAATAACTAAACAAATTCATTACAAGAGCCATAGACAATATAAATTATATAGCCATCATATAACCGAAAAATAACCATCATAGAGACCATGGACACTAAGCCACAATATTTCCAACATAATCACTACAAATGTTCATAGATCACAATAAGGAAATGTCTCATATTAACATATGAAAATACCAACCAAGTCAGAGACTTCCACATACCACCTGACCATAGATTGGGCTGAACCAAATATATCTTTCATCCAGTCACCCTCGTGCCATATTCCAGTCATGAATATAGGATCTCATGGAATAAACCAAAATAAAACCAAACCAAGGCTTCTACAGGCAAAATGACCTCAACCCTCAAACACAGTGATTCCATCTCTACGGTCAGACATCACTAATACCAACTAGATCAATCTTTACCCAAGTTCTCTAGGGCTCCAAGAACTAGTAACTAAACCCACAACCTTCCAGGGTTCCATAGCGTTTGTCCAACCCAGCTCCATGGACTAGTACCTCAACCCACCAAGGGCTCCAGAGTGTTTGTCCCAACCTAGGCTTCAAGACTAGTAACTTAACCCAAGTTGTTCCAGGGCTTCCAGAGCATTTGTTCCAACCCACAACTATAAGGAATTATGAGCATCGATCATAAAACAATCAAGTGGAAAAAACCGACAACACCATGGCTATCTAGGAAATGGCAAGGCAAGGCTCAACCCACTGTCAATCCAGGAAAATCTATATGTCAATGACAACACATAACTAGAAAATAACATGCATATACCATGCATCCATAAACCAACAAGGAAATAATACATGCAACCTGTTAACGACAAAGGAATGCGCCCATAGTTGTTGATTAAACCATTCCCTTGTTCTTTCCTTCTTTTTTTCCAAATCCAATGTATGCCAAAGTGCTCCAAGAATGATACAAGAATACTCTAAGTGTGCAGGAGTATGAGATATTGAGAGGATATAAGAGAGCTCTAGGCTAAAAATGACAAAAAGGTTGTGAATTGATCCTCAAAATCCTTTTTATTACTGAGGGCTCTATTTTCTTCATTTTTTTTTTTCATTTTTCCTTCAATTTCCCTCTCATGCAAATTTGTGACCCTTTACCTTCCTTTTCTCCTATTTTCCTTTATTTTCATAAATAAATGCCAATTAATTCCACTTTTCCTTTGTTAATTCCTTTGCCAATTTCCTTATCCATTAATTAATCACAAGTGATACCCATCACAATGTTTTTCCCAACATTCAACTTGGAATATGTGTCCCATAAGCTTGGTCTTATATTTTATTTACATAGAAAATTGACTAGGGGCTCTTACAATAGTATTATTGTGGATTCTATCAAAGATAATTATAGATTCCATATGTCTCAACTCTTTACACTTCAAAGAAGATGTATGATGCCCTTATTGGATTATATTGGTCAAGCGATGAATTTGAAGAATGAGCTTCGTGATGTTAAAATGACAATGCATGATAATGTGGCCTCATATTTTGTGAGTATCTCTCATCTGAGACATCAACTTCAAGTAATTAATGAAATTATTTATGATAAAGAACTTGTGACTATAACACTTAATGGTTTGCTTGACTCACGGGACTCGTTCGCATCTAGTATTTTGGAAAAGAAAAGATTCCAAGTTTTGAGGATCTATGGACCTCATATACCCAAGAAGAATTTAGAATTGTCTAAAAGGGGAAGATTCCAAGACCTCAAGATGATGAATCTCAAGTGTTTACAACCTACTCTAAAAATGGCAGAGGAAGGAGAAATTTTGGAAAATTTCAAAGGAATGCAGGTAGAATACCAACTCCTCATGAAAAGACAGATATTCAATGTTTTCGTTGCCACAAGTTTGGTCATTATAAAAATCAACGCACTAAAGGGAAGAATAATAAGAAGAGGAAGAAAAATGATGATGATGAGCATCCACATCGGAAGTAATCGAATAATGACACTATAAAAGCATTAGCAGCTAATGATAAGGACATGTTTTACTAGGTTGATAAAATTGAAAATAGATATTTGATTTGTGAAAATAGGCTAGGAGTAAGAGGGGGATGAAGGGGTCTCTCACATAAAATAAGAGAAGTCATAACACTTTTTCTATGAGCCCTTCTTGGAAGAATTGATTTGTAAACCCTAGAAATCTAGAATTATTGGATAAGAAAGCTGTGGGGCTTATGAATAAAACCCTAGAGTTAACCCTAGATCAATGTTTCCGCTTGTTGATGCCCCGAAAATCGTTGTATCAACATTGGGGATAACCACCCGGTCCAGACCTTAATACAGCTCCTTCTCCGTTTGGAATGGTGGCTCCGACTGGATATAATGGGACCAGTTTCCCAATAATGAATAAAAGGGGTGGATGAACGATTGATTATCTAATCTAACGATAGGTGAATAACTTAATCTATTAGCAAAAATAAAAGAACTACTACTAATCCCGGGAACTATTATTCTTTGAAATGTAGCGCTTGATGATCTTTGTCTATTGACAGGCATATAGATGACTCTATCTAATAAACATAGACATTTATTCATTCAATGATTACTTTGTTTAAATAGTTAAACAAAGTGATTAACACAATATTGCTACACTTATCATTTATATTATCGATACATATATGATCAAAAGAAAAGCATACTGTAAACATCCAATAGTGGAAGGAATAAAGAATGCTGTTTAAAACACATGCATATATCCGATAATAGCAAAAGCGATCAAATGACAATTCATATAAAAAGAATGAACTCAGACATAGATAATAGTACCATATGAGCTGCTAATCAATCCCAATATCAATCGCTATTTGAAATTCTTCTTCCGACTCAGAAATACTTTCAAACAAAGATAGTATTGCACATCCGCATAAAAGCTTCTTTGTCAAAATAAGAATGATTGGCCCAGTTTTATAAAAGAATATGCCTGAAGTACAGCAGTGCAACTTCAAGTTTTAAGTCATATACAAAACTTACAACCCTTTCTAAATACATGGGGTCTATAAATACTTAATTAAGCTAACTACCTATGAAACTAAACTCCTAGTTAATTGGTATCATTTGATTCTGAATATCTCCTTCATGGCAATCTGGTAGTCGGCGGCATGAATCATCATTTAGGCTGTTTGCCTTTAAACCTGAGCTGGCATATCGCAAGCATTGGCTCCACTTCTGGTGGTCTGTTGAGACGAGAATTGAGTTGGGCAGCATAGGTGGCATCCTGTATATCGGGAATGATATACCCGATTGCATCTGTGAGGCATTTGAGGGCGGCTCTCTGGCTGTATGGTTTGACTAAGAAGAACCAATAGGTGTCCCATGTCAAACTGTTAATTCCTGCGATTAATCTCCCATTTTTCTCTAGTTCCGGATAACATGACTGCTCCAATGTTTTAGCCGCTGTCAATTTACCTGGAGTACATTGAGAAATCATGTTAGACAAGTAGAGAGTATTATTAACCAATTCAACCAAATTACTTGTGGTTAATTTTCATCTTGAAATTGCTCTCTCTGCTTTCATTAAATGGGACTGCCATTCCGTAAATAATATCTCCTTATGTGATTCCAGGATTTTTGGTAAATTAGCCGCCTGTCCCTGATCGGTGTCTTGCCACTCAAGAAAATTAGTTAGTGTTTCATCGGCTTGATCCAAGTCTGTTCTATCTTTTTCCGATTTTTCACTTATTGATGTCGTCAAATCGCATAACGGTTCCGCCTGGGCGATTTGCTGACATAAAAGCTTTATCTGTGTTATCAATGCCTTCTTTATCTGTAATTCCTCTGCTCTGAATTCAGCTAGCTGTGGAAGATTCTTTGTTTTCTCTAGCTGGGCTGATAGTTGAGCAATTTGCTCATCTTTCGACTTCAACATTTTTTCATTTGCTGCTTTTAGTTGTGCCAATGCCTCAGACAACTCTTTCTACTTTTGAACTGCACTGTAATCAATCCTCTGTTTCTCTTCCTGCAATTGTTTAGTCAATTGATTATTTATTCGCTGTTGTGTAAACAATTGCCGTTTTGCTTGCTCCGCCTTCTGCTATGCCTCCGATAGTTGTGCTTGTAGTGAAAAGATCTCCTGGTCTGTTACACTAAAAAATGTCACCATGGCTATTTGCAGTTAGTATGGCTCCATCCACTGTCATACTATTCTCCTTGGCAAGTCTCATGCCTCTGCTCTCCATGTCAAACTTCAAGAAAGAGAGAAAAGTCATTTAAAGTCAATTATCTCTGGTACGCAGTTTCTCTTAGCCTTACCTGCGGGTACGCAACCCAAGTTCACAATACTTGCGTACTTGTACGCTCTGTATGTAAAGGGGTGGGTGCGTACTCCTGTAAAGGTCAAAAGGCGCAAGTTTCTCTCCAAAAAAGTTACTTGTGGTCATTTCTAGAGGCTTCTAGAAGTATGTTTGACGTGTATGAAGCGCCTCCAGATGGTTCATGTATCCCTACCAAAGAGGAACTTATCCCATCAATAGGGGAGCTATCCCATCCAAAGAGGGGCTTATCCCATTGATGGTGGACCTGAATAACTTCCTCTAGAGCACTATAAATGCAGGCATTGGGCCAAAGGGAGGGGAGGTTGAAAGCTGAACATTCCTAAGGGTAGATGCTGCTGGAATTAGGACTTCCTTGTAGAAGCTTGTGAGGAGAGATTACCATCTTTACTTGTTTCCATTGGGAGGTGGGTGAGATGATCAGAGTAAGGGAGAACTCTTGTGGACCCTGGGAGGAGCTTGCACAACACCAAGGCTCAGGTTGTAATGGTTCCTTTTGTTACCTTTTAATACAAATTAGTCCATTCTTCTCAACAATTTGTAATTAATGAGTTGTTTCATGTACTCCTTGGTCTACATGTTAAATATGTTTTATTTTATGTGATATTCAGGTGCTATTTAATCGTTTGATTGTTGGTGAATGCAGGTTTCGAAGTGAAGGAGGAGCTCATCCGGATCAACGGAGCTGGACTACTACAACAACGTTGGATTACAGGTAGGATCTAAACACTTGAATTCTCATATTGTAAAAGCATATTTAGGGAAGGATTGCTCTTATTTGTCTTGTTTGTCATTAGAGAGTCTTAGACTTTCTAGGAAGGTCGGTTGTGTCCGCACTAACGACTCTTTCCGCGTGACAAAATGGCGACCATACTGGGGACTCCATGAATGTGTTTGAGTTCTTTTTGATTTGATATTTTGGTCTGAGAAAAATCGCTTGTTTTATGGTTTTTGGCTGTCTGACTATGTGTTTGGGTGGGTTAGCTTAGAGTTATATTAGATTTTCATTTTTCTTAGCTTTGCCAGTAGTACGCAGGCTTTGAGTTCAGCACAGTGCATACTTGTACGCACTGCGACTGTGTGCACAGAGCGTACCCGCACCTGTGTAAACAGGTCACCTGCGTACCCCTGTCAAATTTGAGAAAATTTCAATTTTTGCTTTTTGCTCTTTTAGATTTAGATTTTAATTTGTTTTTACTGCCCAGATCCATTAGTTTACTGTCAGAGATCTTCACCTGGACTTGTCCCGTTAGTGTCGAGGGTTTTGGTGGAATTCATAGGGATTTTGCCTTAGGGTTTGATTTTTAACTGGTCCTGTAGTGACTTTGGCGTTAGGGGTTGTCAAACTTTGGATCTCCCTGGTTTTGATCAGTCCTCTTAGGAGTCGGACCTGTCATAGAAGTCACCCTAGTGAGAGACCTACCTTTGTGTCTTCTCTTTGCGAATCTCGAAAAGTTTGTTTTTTAAAGCCTTGAATTCCATTCTTGAGAAAAAAGAACAAAAAGATTTCGATTTTGTTTTTTGGTTAGTTTATGATTCTGCATGAACTGATCCTTAGTTGCATTTTGACTAAGTAAAACATCCGGGAATCATCCTTGTAGGCTTTTGTCCTCATTATTTTTACTTTTAGGTAAATTTGCTTTTGATTTGCTTTTGAATGAATTTGATTTGATTGTATTAGATTTGTTAAATTCGATTTGATAAAATAGTTTTATATGCTTTATTAACATAGAAAAAACACAAAAATTCTTTTGAAAAAAGTTTGCTTTGGTAGCATTTGTAGACTTTTGGGAGAAAAAGGAAATTTTCGTAGAGTAATTAGTGGTCATGAGTTGTGCGTTTTGAAAAGATAAAAAGAATTGTTTCTTTGATTGTCTTTACTAAGAAAGTTGTTTTCTATAAAATTTGCATTTTCCAACTCTCTTAGTTAGGAGATTCATTGAAAAGGAAAAGTAGTGTAAATCATCTTAGGTGCATCTTTGTAGTGGTTGCGAGTCGAGTCTACACACCACCAGTTTCATCTCCACTACCTTTTGTCTTTAAGAAAAACCATAAAATTAACGCTTAAAGTAAAATCAACGTAGTAACTTTTATTTACTAGGGCTCTGAAACACCAATTTAGATCAGGCTAGTGTCTTGGAGTAGGAGAGTAATTAACTCTCCAAGACAACAAAACCAAACAAGTAGCTTATCTTGTGATAGAATAAATCCAATTGTCTCATTTGTACTCTGGGAAAGCTCCTCTTAAAGGAGAAGCACGAGCTCGTGTCCGAACCAGTGAGGGGATCAATCCTCCCTCGTTGGGAACGACGCTAGACACGCACGTATTACAAATGGTAAACCTCGGATTAACCATTGTCGAGGAGCCAGGGGTCACTTGTCGGTAAACCTTGGATTATTGTCAAGGAACCGGCAAGGGGATTGAGCTTGATACTCTGCCCTTGCGTGCTGTCGGAGTGTAGACTGTTCCCCCAGGTGCATTTGTTGCGGTTGGTAACCTTAGTGACCATTATCTTTAGGATTCTACCGAGGTGATGGTGGAGGGAAGATCCCACTGTACCTGGAGCAGACGTCGGCTAGACTCACTTGGATTTTCCGGGGGTTCACTTCACTCGAGACGGTTAAAGTGGAGGAACTTGTGCCGGTCTATTCATTAAGCAGGTTGCCGGGGTAACTGTTCCACCCGCCACTTCTGTACTGAATCCGGCGATGTTGGGTTTCATCTCCAACTAGCGTTTTTGGTCTGGAAGGCTACTATTTGTGCTTGGTTTGACGCCCTAGATTCTTTAGGCGTATGATTCAAATTTGTTTGGTTCTTTAGAGACTTTAGGTGGTTTGCTTTGAGATTTTACTTTGTTTGCGTGTGCAGTAGTTAAAAGTTTTTAACTGTGGCGGAATTACCGAGACAGTCCCGTAGACTTCGGGGCAAGTCTCCTGAGGTTGTTTCTGTGGCCGAATTGTTGAGAAGATCCTGTAGACTTCGGGGTGAATCTCCTCAAGAGGTCCCAAGTCATTACGAAGGTTTAAAGGTCCTTGTAACTCCTCCTAGCGGCAGTAGAGTAGGTTCACCAGAAGAAGGAGAGTCTTCGTTGGTAGTCCATCAAGATTATCAAAGTCTAGAAACAGGTTATAATCCTGAAGCAGTTGAAGTTTCTGAGCTTGCTGGTAGTCTTTCATCTACTAGTGATATAGGCGAAGAACCTGAAATATCTGAACCTGTTACTCCAACTTCTAGTGTACCAGATTCACCTAGGGTAGAAAGAGTCATCACCGAAAATCTTCCTACTGGTTTGATAGCTATTGAAGAACTTGCTCCAGAGGAAGAATTAGGCGTGTCTACCCTTGAAGATCAACCTACTATTGATCTAAGGGAGCGTGAATCTATCTTTTACAGTCCTCCTAGAAGTACTACTTGGTACCTTTCGTTAACCAATTATTTAGACAACTCAGGGGTAGGTTTTTCTCCACCTCGTACTCCTTTTCCACCTGGAGGTATTTATACTCCTGTAAATATGTCAGGTCAGTCGTCCGTGTTTACTCAATCTCCTGAATATTTCTTACACGGCGGTCCTTCTGTTCCCACCGGGTATCAATCACTGTCTGGTACCTTTGCGGGGGCATCTCCTCAACCCATTGATCATGGGTTATTAGCTGGAAACAATGGTAATAAACCATTGGGTGTAGGGGACATTTACATGATGTCAGGTTCAGTTCCCGTTTCTCAACCTCAAGGTGGTCAATTACCGCCTGGGGGGCAGCCTCAATTAACGCCTGGGGGGCAACCTCAAGGTACACAAGTTGTGTCTGGGGGGCAACTTCAAGGTCAATATGTACCTGTGGTACAATACATGCCTCAAGGTCAACCCCAGCCTCAATATGTACCCCAGGGTCAACCTTAGTATCAATATTTACCTCAAGGGTATCAACCCCAAGGGTATCAACCTCAAGGGTATCAACCTCAAGGTCAAGGTCAACCCCAGTATCAGTATTTACCCCAAGGTTATCAAACTCAAGGTCAATACTCGAGTCAAAGTTATCAACCACCTCAAGGTCAGTCATATGTTCAAGGTATGGGAATTATGCCTTTCAGTTATCAATCCTATCCTCAATCCGGTTATGGATCTCAGTATCCTCAACCTGTTACGGGTCAATACCCCGGAATGATAGTGTGGGATCCATCACAAGGTCAACAGGTGTTGCAGCCAAGTATACAGTTGGTACCTCAAACTGGACAACCCGTAGTTTCTGGTTCACTCCAGCAACCGCAACCTGTCTAGTCAAATGTTCAAACTTCTGTAACTTCGGTAGTTACTCAGCCGCCAATTGCACCTAGTACTCCATCTCAAACGGCTGCTGCAATTACCGCAACATCTACCGCACTTACTTCTGGAGTATCGACAGCTCCGGTTTCTACTGTCTCTGTAACCACTCCTCAGACATCTTTACCGTTGTCCGGATCTACGATTCAAACCACGGTCCAGATGCCTGTAGGGCAGCCTGGTTTAAGTACCGTTGTAACAACTCAACCTCAATTTACCCACCAACAGTACCAGGGACAGTACCAATTCGGTCCTGCTGTCCAACAACCGGTTTACCAGTATCAACCGTATCTTGGGTACACTTATCAACAACCTCAACAACCCCAGTACGGTCCGGTTAATCCTGGTTTTCCAGGAGGATATAATATCCCTAATGCGATTCCTGTTCCTAGTTATCCTGGATATCCTCCTCCTGGGACTGGTCTTGTGACCCAGAGTTTTAGAGATCTTAACCGGCAGTTACCGTTTATCGCAACTTTGGATTTACCAGACTTGACGCGCCTAACGAACGATCCAATTCAATATCTTCTGTTCTGGCCGCCAATGCCAAATAAGTTGCCCAGTGATATACCCAAGTTCGAAGGTAAGTCTGGAGAGGATCCGTCCAATCACGTGATGACTTACCACCTCTGGTGTGCTTCAAATTCTATCTCGGATGATTCGATCCGCTTACGTCTTTTCCAGCGTATGCTCATTGGTCTCGCGGCCAAGTGGTACATTGAGTTACCACGGGCCTCTTTTTACAATTTTAGCCAGTTAGCTACCTCGTTCCTAACTCATTTTCAGTTGCCGGTCAGATAAGATAACGGCACGGAGCTATTAACTTCATTGAAACAGTCGACCTCCACTTACATATCCGATCATATTCATGAATGGAGACGTCGAAGACGTTTAGTGAAAGTTTTTATCCCGGACCAAATCTTAGCTGAATGGTTTGTAAAATCATTATTACCGAAGATTACTGAAGATGTAGCTAAGGCCGGAGTAGTTACTGAGGAGCAAGTCATTGCTCAAGCCCAGTACCTTGACTTAGTTTACACTCAGTCGGGTACGTTGCACGAGAAGATCCCAGATATTCCTAAGTCGAATCAAATTGCTGCTGCTCCTTCGGGGTCTCATGCTTCTGATGGCATGATTGGTACGGTGAATACTAAAAGTAAGAAGAAATCCTCAAAGAATTCTTCTCCAATAATAACCTTACTGGACTCCCCGACAGGAGAATCTTCTCCTGAAATCACTGCCGATATTCATGCTGTAGAGTCATCTACGGCTAAATCAAAAAACGGTGGTAAGAAGAAAGGCAAGAAGAAGGATAAAGTAGACAAGGCTCCAAAGGAGAAAAAAGAGAAGTCGGAATCTAACGACGAAAAGCGCAAACCTCGCTATCCTTGTTTAATTTGTGAAGAAGATCATTTCACAAGAGATTGCCCTCATCGGGCAGAGGTTGTGAAAATCGTTAAGGGTTCCCCAACTCCTGTTGTTTTGAAAGATCCATTTCCAAAGCAGGAGAGTAAAATGATAGGTTCTTCCTCGAGTGCCAGTGAAGAACCCATATTGATGATGTCTCATGTACGGATTGCGACTCGATCGCAAGATTATGGTAGTAAGAATCCTGTTGATGGCAAAGAAACAGAATCTTCTCATTCTAATCCATCAACCTCAGCTCCCGGTTCCGATCCACTACAGATCGAGAAACCTAACGCGGACTTGATAATTAAACCGCCCGCAAAGGGTATACTTCGGAAGTCTGCTTTCAATCCACATGTGAGAGCAGCTCAGAATTATAACATTGTTGAGGATTTAGCTGTTTCACCCTCAGCAATGTCGGCTTTGGAAGTGCTGCAATCATGCCCAGCACAACGAAAATTACTCTTGTCGGATATAGGAGTTGTTGATATTCAGGACCTGAACCTAATAATCTTTGATCTAGAAAATAGTACACCGCGTCTCCCTCATCAAATGGCTTTCCAGATTCCAGTGATAGTAAAAAACAGGCCTATTCATCGGACTGTAATTGATGAAGGAGCTTCTACGTGTATTATGTCGATTCAGTGTTGGAGATCGCTTGGTTCTCCTTCACTGAACCAATCCCCGACGATTCTTAAGGCCTTTGATGGCCGTGGGTTCAATCTGTTTGGCATTCTACAGGATTTGCCTATAGGGGTTGAAGGAAAAACCGTTAGTCTGGATGTGGAGGTGGTTGATGCCCCTCTAGACTACAACCTTCTTTTGGGTCGCAGTTGGTCTTATGCTATGACAGCAGTCGTGTCATCGGTCTTCAGAGTCATAAAATTTCCACATAATGGTAAGATCGTGACGATAGACCAGCTGGCTTACTTTTCATCCGACCCAGCCTCTTCAGAGAGTATCCAGCATGTCGGTAAAACGACTATCCCTTACAGGGATGTTGGCGTAGGATTGGTTAAAGATTCCGGTTTACTGGGAACTTTTCCCTTTCCTTCCATCAATGCAGACCCTTCATTCACATCTATTCATATGATTACTTCAGACACTATTATTTACGATGATCCTTGGATTGTCCCATCTGAATCTAAAATAGACTCCTTTGGTAATGCAATGCCTTTGAGTCCATACGAAATTGCTTATGAGGTCGTGCAGTCTTTTTCCGACTCCAGTTCAACCCAATTCGACCAAATGAATGTGGTCCGTGAGGAATCACTTTTCACATCAACCTCAGAACGGATAACGTTTCCTGAAGTCGTGTCATCTGACGAACAACTTCGCGAAATCCTAAGTGTAGACGATCTACCATGGGAAGATCTTCATCATAGATCTTCGTTTTTACCTGAGGCTGATGACTTTGGAAATGATTTTTCATCAATTTTTACAGCTGAATATGTCAAGGACGCTCAGAATCCCATGAAACATCCTGATTCAGAGTTGAATTTTGGAAACATTTCCCAAACTATTGCCATCGACATTTCAATCAAAACCGGAGTTATTGAAAACATTCATATAGGTGCCTCGTGTACAGATAACGAAATTCAAACATACAAGGTCCTATTTCAAAAATTCCGCGACGTGTTTACCTGGTCCTATGAGGAAATGCCAGGAATTGATCCCTCCATTGTTGTTCATGAAATCAAGACCTACCCGGATGCTAAACCCGTTCGGCAACGTCTGCGTCAGATACACCCTAGGAAAGCGGCTGCGATTAAAGCAGAAGTCGAGAAGCTATTGAAAGCAGGTTTCATTTATCCGATCCCGTTAACGGATTGGGTATCGAATATTGTTCCGGTTAACAAGAAACAAGGAACAATAAGAATATGTATCGACTATAGGGATATAAATCGTGCTTGTCCAAAAGAAAACTATCCTACACCCTATATCGATCAAATAATTGATGATTGTGCCGGCAGTGAAATATTTTCCTTTATGGACGGTTTTTCCGGTTACAACCAAATCAATATTCTACCTGCCGATCAACCAAAAACGGCTTTCATTTGTCCTTGGGGGACGTTTGCTTACTGCAAATTACCTTTCGGACTTAAGAATGCCGGAGCCACTTTCCAACGGGAAATGTCTTACGCGTTTCACGACATCAAGCACATTGTGCAACCGTATCTCGATGATTTGCCTGCTCATTCTTTACATCGAGCTGATCACCTTGTCCACTTACGCGCTATTTTTATGAGGTGTCGGCATTATCGAATTCGGTTGAACCAACACAAATGTGTCTTCTGCATAGAAGTGGGATGATTTCTAGGATTTGTCGTTTCAAAAGCCGGTATCCGCGTCGATCCCTCGAAGGTCGAAGCTATCATCAAATTGCCTCCTCCTTCGAGTTTGCGCCAACTCCAAAGTTTGCAAGGGAAAGCAAACTTTTTACGTCGATTCATTCCTAACTACGCCGAGGTTACAAAGGGTTTCACCCGGTTGTTGAAACAAAACGCTCAATTTTCTTGGGATGAGATAGCTCAGAAATCTTTCGATGCACTTAAGCACGCGTTAACCCATGCACCGTTGCTGCATCCTCCCAACTACAACTAGGATTACTTTTTGTATCTCGCCGCCTCCCACTCCACCATTGGAATGGTCTTAGTTCAGGAAGATGAATTCGGAACGGAACATGTGATATATTATCTTAGTAGGACGTTAAATCCCACTGAGCTAAAATATTCGCATGTGGAGAAATTGGCCCTGGCAGCTGTTCAGGCTGTGCAGCGTTTTCGTCATTACATTCTTCTCCGTAAAACTACAGTGATTTCAGATTGCAACCCTATGATCTATATTTTGACAAAACAATTGCTAGGGGGCAAGTACTCCAAATGGATTGTTATCTTGCAGGAGTTCGATTTGGAGTTTGAGAAGTCCAAGTCTGAGAAATCCTTAGTTTTTGCGGAATTGATGTGTGACTTCCCGCGTGCTGACACGGAGACTGTGGCAGAGGAACCCATTGCGGACGAATCTCTGTTTCTTATCAGCACTTTAGATCCGTGGTATGGGGATATAATCGTCTATCTCCAAACCCAATCCTTTCGGCCCGAAGCTTCAAAGTCGGAACGCCGGAAAATTCGATTCCAGTCCCAACAATACAGAATTATTGGAGATACTCTTTATCGTCGTGGGGCGGACTTGGTTTTTCGTCGTTGCTTAACTCATGAAGAGGCAGAAAGGGTTTTGAATGACTGTCATTCTGGAGCATGTGGCGGTCATATGTCTGGCTATGCCACAGCTCAGAAGGTGTTGCGTGCTGGCTATTTCTAGCCGTCCATGTTTAAAGATTGTATCATTGCGGTCCGAAAATGCCACAACGGTCAAGTGTTTGATCGCAAGATGCGCACACCACCTGCTCCTCTCCACCCTATAATTGCCGTTGGTCCTTTTGCTAAATGGGGGATCGATTTTATTACTTGTAACCCTCACTCGGCCGGGGGGCATGCGTATATCATCCTTGCGGTTGATTATTTTACTAAATGGGCCGAGGCGATGCCTACATTCGAGGCAAGCGGCAAAACAACGATTTTTGTATTCAATCATATTATTGCTAGGTTTGGTGTCCCACAAGCGATAATCACTGACCATGGGTGCCATTTTCGAAACATTATGATGACAGAACTTACAAGCCAGCTTGGTTTACGCCATGATAGTTCTACTCCTTATTATCCTCAAGCAAACGGTTTGGTTGAATCCATCAACAAAGTTCTCGTTATCATGATCCGACGAATCATTGGTATTCATCGGTCAAATTGGCATAACATGTTATTCTCAGCGCTTTGGGCGTATCGAACCTCAGTAAAAACATCAACATGGTTCACTCCTTTCCAACTAGTTTATGGTTTGGAAGCAGTGTTGCCCATTGAATGCGAAATCCCATCACTTCAAATGGCTATCGAATTACTCCCAGCTACTTCCGAAGAGGAGAAGCGTCTGTTATACTTAGCTAAATTAGATGAGACTCGACGTGACGCTGCTTTGGCAATCGAGACTCACGCAAAAAAGATGAAAGCTCAGTATGACCGTAACGTGACCCCTCGTAATTTTTCGGAAGGAGACCTAGTGCTATTATATGATCAAGCTAACGATAAATTAGGTGTTGGAAAATTCGTTCCCATGTGGCATGGGCCCTACATTGTCAAGCGAAAGCTGGCAAAAGGGGCCTATGAGCTGGTAGATTCTGATGGGGACTTTTTGGGTAAGCCCAGAAATGGACTTTACCTAAAGAGGTATTATGCTTAAATGGTGGGTATGGAGATTTAGTTAGTCCTAGTTAGGTTATTTTCTTTTTAACTGGTATGTTTGCTTAGTTTAGGCTGTGTGCTTAGTTTAAAGAGTGTGTTTTTGTCGTTATTCTGGCTTATCTTGGTTTTACTCTTGATATTGCAGATGTCGACGCCTCTCCAAACATACATTGGATTTGCTGATGGTGCTTGTCGTAGTACACGGAATATCTCTTCCGCAGCTTGGGTTATCTATTCGCCCTCTGACAAGTTAGTTTCTATGCATGGGGTGAGCCTCGGTCAAACAACAAACAACATTGCAGAATACAGTGCAGTGATTGAATTATTATCTGAATCTATTTCATTTGGGATTCGGAGTTTGATAGTGAGGTTAGATTCTGAACTCGTTGTATTACAGCTTAATAGAGTCTAGCCATTAGAAATCCAGTGTTATTAAGATTGTTTTTGAGGGTGCGTCTCTTGGAACGTGAATTTGATTACATTGAATATCAACATATTCCAAGGTCTTTAAATACATTAGCAGATGCAATGGCGTCTCGAATGTTAAATAGACATTTGTAACAATCATAAATGTAAATTTATAAACATTTCATCACACATGTTTAACAAAATAAGCCGGTAATAATGATATATATAGATAGGAGTGTGTCAAAAATATACATCGTCTTCGATCATAGGTTAAAAAACACCTTATGATCGGCAAAAATGATAAGTACAAAAAACCAAAAATGTCATATGTGTCTACAAAAGCGACTAGCCAATCACTGGTGGTGCTCTCTATACGAGACCACTGCCCGCGCTACCCTACACAGGAACCTCCTGAAAGGTCCTGGGACTGCGACCACGTAGCGCTGAAGTCGGATAGGAATGTCATCTATAGTGGTCTCTGGTATATCCGCCGTCAGACGCTCTAGATCCTGTTCCAGCTCGGCTAAGGTCTCTGCGGCCGCATCCTGTGGGGCCGGTGCTGGTACAGCTGGTACTCTCCTCTCAAAAGCCCGTAGGTTGGCCGGACGCCGTGGACCTACATCTGCATTTTGAAAATTTGTGCTGTCAGTATTGAGGCGATATATAAAAAAAAATAAAATAAAAAAAAACACATAATTTAAAAACTTGTGAAAAATGAAATACCTCTGTCGTCCAATTGTTCTCCCTGTGGAAGAACCATGTCCGGATCATTGCGAAAATCCATTCCGGCATACGGAAAGTCCTGAATCGTAAAGACCTGGCCCTCCAGCCAGTGAAAGTAACCATCAGGAAATCGAACAACTACTGCTCCCTCGTCAGGATGCCGGGCCATTACCGCAACCCATCTCGTCAACTTAGGCTCCCGAGGAGGCCCAACTGGAACTGTAAGATGCTGGGGGATCAGCATTGGAACTCTCTCTAGGGCAAAGCTCACAACTAAAGGCCCATATCCAAAGGTCTTCAATTGTCCTCTCTTTTCCCTGGTTAGTTGGCCTTTCATATTGGCCAACACAACATCGCACCAGTTGAAAATGGTGCCTTGGAAGCAATCTATAGCCATCCGCATCTGGGACCCGGTGGCATGGTACAAAGCGGCCACGCCGCAAAGTCTGGTAACAGTAAAGGCTATCACCATAAGTTCAGGTCGGGATATGTATTTGATTTCTATCCCCTTCTCCTGGTTTTGATTGTTGCACCACTATAGCCGGAGACTAGTAAGGGATTGGCCACCCGGCCTAGTCCCGAATAGAGAGAGTTGCTCGCCCCTGTTAGGCAAGCCAGTGAGAAAATATATGTCGGAGGGCTCTATCTCAAGCTGGTGCTCTTCGATGTAGAAACACTGATCCTGAATGTTCCACCTTTCAACCAGCCACTCAAGGAATGGCACCTGGGCCCTCATGCCAGGTATGGCCCAGTACTTGTAGAGACCGCATGCCTTTAACGCATCAATAGAAGGTTGATGACCTATTGCGGCCAAATCAACGTCCTCGTGTTCTCTTTCACGCCAATCAAGCATGGTGTGCACCCTGCACATCATAAAACATCTGTTAGAGTCCATAAAATTTTAAAATTTTGGTCCATTTTCGAGAAATGAGGGTTTCAAAATGCGTTTTGTGGGGTACGCACCCCGGCTTTTAGGAACAGAGCGTCTGGACGCAGCTTCCCTTAAGGCCGGGTGCGTACGCCCGGTATTTTCCCCATTGAGAAAATATCGGGGTACGCAGGTCAGCAGTGCATGACCTGCGTACCCCGAAGGGCGCATCTTGAAACCCCAAGACCTCCAAAAAATCAAATAAAAACCTGAAAATGAATTTTAAACGGATGGAAAGCAAGAGAAGGATGTTGTAGAATACCTGATGAGACGGCGTTCGATTCTGGCGGTCGGATTCTCAGCAATATCCACAGGAAGTTTCTTGTCAAAAGCCCTTTTCTCAACCTCAACAGTGAAATGGTAAAAATGACATGGTAAAAGGTCTTTTTATAGGTTTTTTGGATAAATGAATACTAAGTTTGTTTATTTTTCACCATGAAAGGATATTTTTCAATGTATTTTTTCCCATCTTAAACAGGTATGAGCAATGTGTTGTTTTTGTGCAGGACAAAGGGAATCTATTTAGGGTAAATTATCATTTTTCACGTCAGAGTCATCTTTTAAGCCCTTTTCTGACTCCTAAAACATGAAAAGATTGCCGAGCGTTTCTTTTACACTCGTTAAAATGGAATTAAAAGACGGTCCTCTTATAGCCCTTTTCCGACCGTAAAAACACGAAAATATTGGCGGGTTTTTGTCGTTTCAAACTCGATATTGGAAATAAAACGACGTGTCCTTGATCGCTTTTTACTTTTCAGGTCAACGGCACTAAACATGAAAGTACTCCTTGGTCGCAAGATCAAGCGGTTCTCTCAGGTATTATTTTATACTTTTTCGGGCTTGGGAGACACAAATTTATGAAAAAGTTCTCTTTGGAGTCTTCTTTAGTTTTTTCAGACTCTCTAAAAATGAAAAACGCCGAGTTTCTCCTATACTGGACTCATTAAAATTTCACAGTAAAGGACCTGTTTGATTACAAACAGGAACGGACCACTCCTTCTTAGGGTCTGAATCTA
Organism: Pinus tabuliformis; assembly: GCA_031772625.1. Lineage (NCBI taxonomy): Eukaryota > Viridiplantae > Streptophyta > Pinopsida > Pinales > Pinaceae > Pinus > Pinus tabuliformis. The sequence continues at coordinate 311,380,579 of CM062809.1, forward strand.
AACTAAGTTGGACTCATCCGAAGGATGAGCTTATAATCAAGCACATGTTATCCTCCTCAAGCTTGTAAAAAATAAAGAGGTACTTGCCAGAAATGGTGGGGGAAAAGAGAGAAGAATGAACCGATTTGTTATCCTTTGTTACAGAAGAACCTTATCACCGCTCTTGAACACGACACTTTCCGTTCACCTGGGTTGGGAAATCCTTTGCCTTAAAAGTTGATCAAACCACTTTGAAAGTCTTCAACCGTTTCCGGGTATTAACTTTGGGTCAATCGTCACCAAACCATCTGTCGTGTCGTTATGTGTTCAAGAGGTCTCTGCAAATAAACCATTCATATGCAAAATACTTGTCATCCATTTGACCATCCCTGAGTCAGTCCTTACAGCAACATTTCTTCAACTTGAACAATGATTTCGTGTTGTGGGCTTGCCTGCAACGAGTCGCTTTCTATCGACATCAGCACATTATCTAGAAATATGACTTAGAAATCGACAGTACCTTGAAGTCTGCATGCATCAATGGCAGGTTTATCGCCTTTGACTACAGTTTACATCATTGACTTTCGATCGAAGGATTCCGTGACGTGTTCGACATCAACTCATTCATTCACATTTCATGGATTGTACTGGGTACTTTGAGAACCATTGACATCACTGGTGGTCTCTCTCACACTTGTTAACAATTTACATCATTGACTGGTAATCAAGTGGTTTCTACCATGCTCGACATCAACTCATTTATTCGCATGGATAGAATCGTACCAATTCGGGAAGTAGAAATGAAGACCCTGGATCTAGTTTCCACCATCCAGGCTGCGAGGAGTTTTGTATTCATTATACAGTAGACTAATCATAAACAGATGGCTGCGTCCATACTGTGTCTGCAAAAGTCTAGGATTGTGATGTACTGCAAAATCATTCTTGTATCAGAGCAGTAGTTAGATTGTTAGTTAAAGTTTTCAATCTGAGTATGGGAATGCCTACCTCAGCGATGATATCATCTTACATATGTATTTTGTGTTGAATATTTGCAGGTTCTGACCGGGTCCTCCACAAGATACTCATTGAAATGATAAAGTACTTCACCCTTCCTAGATCATAAAAACCCTAATCTACTACAGGCTTCGCACTTTAGGGGGCAATCTGTTACACTAAAAAATGTCACCATGGCTATTTGCAGTTAGTATGGCTCCATACACTGTCATACTATCCTCCTTGGCAAGTCTCATGCCTCTGCTCTCCATGTCAAACTTCAAGAAAGAGAGAAAAGTCATTTAAAGTCAATTATCTCTAGTACGCAGTTTCTCTTAGCCTTACCTGCGGGTACGCAACCCAAGTTCACAATACCTGCGTACTTGTACGCTCTGTATGTAAAGGGGTGGGTGCGTACTCCTGTAAAGGTCAAAAGGCGCAAGTTTCACTCCAAAAAAGTTACTTGTGGTCATTTATAGAGGCTTCTAGAAGTATGTTTGACGTGTATGAAGCGCCTCCAGATGGTTCATGTATCCCTACCAAAGAGGAACTTATCCCATCAATAGGGGAGCTATCCCATCCAAAGAGGGGCTTATCCCATTGATGGTGGACCTGAATAACTTCCTCTAGAGCACTATAAATACAGGCATTGGGCCAAAGGGAGGGGAGGTTGAAAGCTGAACATTCCTAAGGGTAGATGCTGCTGGAATTAGGACTTCCTTGTAGAAGCTTGTGAGGAGAGATTACCATCTTTAATTGTTTCCATTGGGAGGTGGGTGAGCTGATCAGAGTAAGGGAGAACTCTTGTGGGCCCTGGGAGGAGCTTGCACAACACCAAGGCTCAGGTTGTAATGGTTCCTTTTGTTACCTTTTAATACAAATTAGTCCATTCTTCTCAACAATTTGTTATTAATGAGTTGTTTCATGTACTCCTTGGTCTACATGTTAAATATGTTTTATTTTATGTGATATTCAGGTGCTATTTAATCGTTTGATTGTTGGTGAATGCAGGTTTCGAAGTGAAGGAGGAGCTCATCCGGATCAACGGAGCTGGACTACTACAACAGCGTTGGATTACAGGTAGGATCTAAACACTTGAATTCTCATATTGTAAAAGCATATTTAGGGAAGGATTGCTCTTATTTGTCTTGTTTGTCATTAGAGAGTCTTAGACTTTCTAGGAAGGTCGGTTGTGTCCGCACTAACGACTCTTTCCGCGTGATATGGTCTTTTGCTTTTAATAAATTACTCACCTCTGATGCCTTGTCTATTGTCGCTGCCGAATAGGCTCCAGCATATTGGGATAGTTTTGTTAGGTCATCAGAGGGGTCAAATTCCTCTTTCCAAACCACGTTGCCCGTCACTGTTTGTTCAGGGAACAGGGAAGGTTGATCAATCCTTCTCCTTTTCCGCTGTTGTTTTACCACAGCCTTGTGTCTTGGGCTATAGAAGATATCTAAGGGAGGAATTTCTTCTACTTGCAAAATAATCTGATCGGAGGGATCTTTAGGGATTATTTCTACTTCTTTAGAACTGGGTAGGCCGCTGGTTCCACTTGGAACCTGTTTTGAAGTTGTCTCCTGTGTGTCAGCCGCTTTTGATGTCTCGGCTTCCTTAGAGCACTCAAGATTGCTGATGATTGAGTCGAATTGCTGCCATTCCTGGAACAATTTCGGGTCAACCTGAGCATCTACTTTTACCTCTATGCTGCTCTGTTCCTGCTCTTTCGTCTGGGTTTCCTCTTGTTTTTTCATATGCACTTCCTCCTGTTCTTTTGATGTAACAAGAGGTTCCTTAGTGAGTCACTGCTCAGGCTCGCTTGATTCTGTCGTTGGGGTTGTTGCTAACAGATCTAGAGGCAGAGTTTGCAACCTCTGTTCTCTAAGTCTGTTGAATTCAACTAACCCGTCATTTTTATATTCCGTTCTGGCCAGCGATTTAACTTGGGACATTGACTCGGTTGAGGAGAACAGGTCATCGAACTTATCTTCTTTATGATCAAACTTTGTCAATTTTCCCTGTTCAAGTGCATTATAGGCGACTTTGTTTGGATCAAATCGCCTATTAGGAAGAGTTGCTAGACTTAATGCCTTCATTTTTTCAGCTTATTTCTCTGCACGTTTAAAGTCATGCAAAGCGTAGACACCGCATCTTAGAGGAAAAGAGGGCCAAACCTGCTTCTTATTTTTCTTTAGAGTTTGTGTAACTCCTTCGGACATAATCTGATAGGCTATCTCCCTAGCCAACAGTTTATCAGGTATGTACAAAGGGAGGACATGAGGTTTAGCTTGGCTGTCGAAAATTCTTATATAAGTAAATTTTTCCTCTCGGAACCATCTTCCTATGGATGTCAAATCAACCCCTGCTTGGTAGGAAATCTTAGGAGCAGGTTTATCAAAAATAAAGTAGTGAATGGGTAACATAAAGCCATTGCAGACTTAGTATAAATGGTGCTTATAGTAAGTTTTCCACAACTTCTGATGGTATATGTGAATGGGCATGGGGTCTTGTGGAGTCCACCTCCATCCAAGCACGGGAAATTCAAAATTAAAACACAGGGTGTCCAGGATATAAGCACTGTAGTAGAATGGGGGAATAAACCTTTCAGTGATGCGGGTTTTGCTTCTAAAATCAAGAACTGCGATTGCTAGCTTATCTGACATTTCAATTGCCCAATCCATTATTTCACTATTACATGCCGCCTCCATCAAAGGAACCATTTCTATAGTGAAATTTGCGGAATCGTGTAACCCCCATAATCTATACATCATTATCCCAGCATAACAATAAGGAGAACATAGAGAATCAACAGAGTACTTACCCGAAGACTCATGCTTGTGTTTTGCCGGATTTTGCCTCCAATCTTGAATGGGTTCAGATTCAATTTCGTTCTCTTCTCTGAATTTCTCCAGGAATGCCTTGTTGTACTTCTTCTCTGGTACAGGCAAATGATACATTTGCCTCAAATCATTAGGTTGAAATGAACCGAAGATTCTCCCATCTCTGGTGCAAAAGGTTCTGTCTGTGATTGGGATTTCCTCAATTTCCTACCTCACTACATCCGTATATGGGAGAATTTGTTCTCGAGCTGCTATCTGATGAAGGAAAGAGTCGGCTAAATCCTTTAGAGTAGCATCAGATTTTCGAGTCGTATCTACTGTGGCTTGTACTGCTGTCACCTCGGGTTCTTTGGCCTCAATCAAATTATAGGTACTTTTCCAAGTAGTTTTGCCGAGTCCTAGACATGTAGTGTCGGATATCAATCCTTTTCTTTTAGTTCCTAGATCAACGATGAGTTGTCCTGTGGCTGGCGAAGTGAAGGCCATTGCAGTCTTCTTAGACTTCTTCCCCATTCTGCTTAAATCTACTGCTTCGGAAGAGTTCTGCACAGGAGTGAAAATGAACGTAATACAGAGAATTGGTAGTGCAAACCAAATATGAGCGAGATATATTAATCAATGCATGTTGAAGGATTAACTTAAAGTGGCCGCGGATACAATCTGTAAAAATATTTTTTAGACTTACTATTTCATTAAATGGCCGTTAAAACCTGTCAATCCTTTAAATGCCCATCATATCATTTATTGGCTGAATGATTCGTTTAAGCGTGCCTTGGAAGTTTTGGCGGTTGAGTGTAGGTGAATCGCTGTTGGGAAGATAAGGCCTTTAATATGAATTAATCGTAATATCCCTGCTTTATCAATTCTTTGAAATTTTCGCTTTTAGCTTTATCGCAATCGGCCGTCGGGGAAAACTTAAATCGTTATATTGGTTCCTTTTGGAATCCCCGATTGCCGATAGCGATATCGCATCGCATCGGGAGTATTAAATGAGAACTTTGAAAAGCATGCATGGTACATCTCCGATCGCCGATAGCGATATTGCATCGCATCGGAGCGAACGGGAGTTTTGTCATGATAACTTGTTATTGCCGATATCTGATAGCCTATTGCGTGTTGTCGCGTCGGAGAAAACCAATGGGTCTTTAAGTTATGCCTCCTTTGTCATTGCGACATGCGATCTTGCGATCGCTTTATCGTAATGATAAAAGATTACTCATTTATATATTATAAGACCAATTAATTGGTTTTATCAAAAAGGTTTTGTAATGTTTTCATTTTGTTTTCGGATCTTTTTGAATAATACTAAGTTGATACCAATTAAAATAAAAAGGGGCCCATTTCATATTATAGTTTTTAGAATAAACTTGATATGAAATGGGGGGTTGTTGTAGAGGACAACAATTGGCGATTCGCTGGAAGAAATAGTTATCTCTGAAAAGTACGGAAATAATTAAACTTTTTCAAAATAGGAATCTCATCAAAGGGGAAAATTCTAATATAACTAGGTATATATGCATTCCAAATAAAATGAAACTATCTTTGCTAATTTCCTCTCTTGTTTAAAATTAGATACATTCTAAGTTTTAAATTGGCCTTTATTGGTTGATAATGATAAAACAGAAAACCTTTCCAAATCAGCTTTTAGAATTGACTCCTTTGTCATAGGTAGAGCCTCTGCTGCTAGCAAACGTTCATAGTTTCGACAGGGATACCTTTTAACCATGTTATTGTCCATTGTCCCATTTATTTCAGAGTATGATTAACAGAATGAATTCAAAACATGCTTTTCACATTTTGCATTTCTTTTCTACTTTTCTGTTATTTTGTAAGATAAAAAAGCCATTTTCCTGGTTTGGTGACCAGCTGAGTGACAATGCCATTCACTGGTAGTAATTTAACCGAACAAGCTGGCTCGTGATGAGACCCTTTGTCTTATAATCCTAAGCCATTACCCTGTTTTGGTATGCAGTATTGGTAATGTCGGTTAAACTATTTCCCTATGATCATGGTAAGCAGGCTTGTAATAAGACCTCTTATCTTTTATATCAAATTTTTTAGAATTACACTCTGAGTAATCATAAGCTTTGGTGAGTGGGATGGACAATTTTCTCCTTAAGAGTAAATGGGTGACAGGGTAAGAGTTAAAGATGCTGAAGTTGGATTAGTTCCTGTTTTGATATTGATAACCCTTTTGTGACCAATTTGAAAACATAAAATGATTTACAATACTTCTAAACTTTGAGAAGCGTTCACAAAAATTGAAGTGTGGGTTCAGAATGCAATTATTCCTAGTTTCCTAGAAATTATCCCTTTTGTTTAAGACTTCTATTATTTTAAAAGCAAATATCAACACTACTTCTTTTGAGCAACTTTTAAATACAACAAAGGTCAATGGAAGATACCTTACAACTTTATTTTCTAATGGTCCTACAAACTACAAAATTCTACTAAACTAAAAAGGAGAAGGGGTTACCTCCTCAATTGAAGAATTTTTTTAAGATAAGGCCATTAACAGGGAGAGAATCTCTCAAACCTGATAAATCTTGTACTATGAAGGTCGAATGGCCTATCTTCTCACAGATCTAAAATGGCCCAAGCCACATCTTCTGGAACTTGGTGTGTTTTCCCTTATCTTCATGGGCTTTGTCCCATTTCAGAACTAAATCATCGACTTGAAACTGTTTTGAACCGGATGAGGCTGAATCAAAGGATGACTTGATAATTTGCTGATGTTTTGCATGAATAACCTTGGCTTTTTCTCTTTCCTCTTATAATTTTAGAATTTGGTCATGTCTAAGTTGAATAGAAGAAGAAGGGCTTTCCTCAATAAACTGAACTAGGGCTAGAGAAGGAAGGACAAGATTTGTTGGCAGCACTGCTTCTTTTCCATACACGAGATTGAACGGAGAAGAACCTATGGAAGCCTTCTGCGTTATCCTATCAGCCCATAGTGCAAATATTAAGGATTTGTGCCATTTTTTATGATTCTGTTCGATAGTCCGCTTAATAATTTTAATCAGAATTTTATTTGTGGATTCTGCTAAACCATTACCTTGGGGATAGTAATTAGCAGAATATTTCAATTTAAATCCTCTTTTAATAGCGAAATCAAACATAGCATTGCCTGAGAAGTAAGATGAATTATAAAAAACAAGAGCATTTGGGACACCAAACCTGGTAATGATGAATTGATCTATGAATTCTATAATTACCTCAGAATTTGTTGTCTTTAAAGGAATTGCTTCAACCTACTTAGTAAAATAATCATTGGCGGTAAGGATATACTTATGCTGTTTGGAAGAATGTGGAGTAATTTCTCCAATGATGTCCAATCCCCATTGCTCAAATGGTTGTTCAATGTTGACTGGTTGCAAAGGGAAAGCTGGTTTTCTTTGTCTTCCACTAGAAGTTTGACAATTTCAGCATTTCCTTACATATTCATGAGCATCGCTAAACAGAGTGGGCCAATAATATCCAGCATGAATGATTTTGTGGGCTGTTGTGTCAGCTCCAAAATGTCCTCCTGCTGGTCCATCATGTAATTCCTGCAAAACCTTTTGTGCTTCAGGTTTTTCTAGGCATCTTAATAAGATTGAATCATAATTTTGCCTAAAAAGCACATCATCAATAATTGTGAAATTTTTTGCTTTTAATCTAATGGCCCTTTTGTTTTTGTAAGATAGGTTAGGAGGTGCATATCCATTTTTCAGATAAAAAATTAAGTCAGCATATTGTGATTCAGAATCAGTAATACTTATCTGGTTGATTGCTTCGGTTTGATCTGTATCACCTGATTCTTGAATGTTGGATGCTCCTGCCAATAACCTACAAAAACCTTGGCCTCTAACAATCTTTGCTGGTTTAATTTCTAAGTCATATTCTTGAAGTGCTGTAACCCAATTTGCCCTTTTTTCACCTAATTCCCTTTGGATTAATAGTTGCCTTACCGCAGGGAAAGGAACTATAACTTTTGTATGGGCTTTTAAAAGGAAGGCTCTGTAATGTTTGACAACTTTATATACAACAAAGGCTTGTTTTTCTACTTCGGAGTAATTCAATTCAACACCCTGAAGATTTGAACTATAAAATGAAATGGGTGCTTCTAAATTGTGATTGTTAATCTGTGTAAGTACTGCTGCATAAGACAAATCGGATGCGATAGTATACAATGTGAAATGATTAGAAAAATTAGGAGTATTTAAAGCGGGGGCATTGATTATTGATTGTTTGATTAAATCAAACGCTTCATTTTCTGCTGATCCCCATCTAAAGACTGAATTTTTCTTAATCATAATTTGAAGTGGCAAAATGATTTGAGAAAAGTCTGGAACGAATATTTTGACAAAATTGATTTGGCCTAGAAATGACTGCATGGATTTTTTATTATGAGGGAAAGGGATTTTAGAGATTTCTTTAATCCTGTCCGGATCAATATAAATTCCATCTTTAGAAACAATAAAACCTAAGAGCTTTCCTTGGTCAAGAGCGAAGATGGATTTTTTGGGATCAAGTGAAATACCATACCTTTTGCAGCGCTGAAAGATTTGATTTAAATCATGCAAATGATTGGATTTCTTTTTAGAAAATACAGTAATATCGTCTAAGTAGACAACTACTGTTTTGCTAATCAACCCTTTAAAAGCTATATCCATAGCTCTTTGGAACGTGGCTCCTGCATTAATAAGTCCGAAAGGCATTTTCTGATAAGCATAAGTTCCCCATTTTGTTCTGAATGTGGTTTTGAGTCGGTCATCAGGATGGACCAAAACTTGGTTATATCCTGAAAAACCGTCTAAAAAGGACATCAACTCAGAGCCTGCCACTGATTGGAGTATCTGCTCCATAGTAGGTAATGAGAAATTATCTTTTAGGCTTGCCTTATTCAGATTTCTGAAATCTATACAAATCCTGATGTCGCCATTTTTCTTTCTCACAGGCACCATATTAGAGACCCAGTTTGAGTGCCGAACGGGAAAAATAATCTTAGATTTCAAGAGTTTATTGAGTTCCGATTTTATTTGACTCTCTAAGTTTGGATGTATTTTTCTCAACTTCTGTTGAATTGGTTTCTGTTCGGGAAGCATTGGAATTGTATGCTGGATGATGGATATATCGTATGTCTTTAAATCGTCATATTTCCAAGCAAAAACATGTTTATTTTTCCGTAACAGTCTAATGAATGCTTCCTTTTCTTCCACGGAAAGTCCTAATCCTAAATTAATGTTTTGAGGATTTTGCTCAGTGCCAAGGTTTATCAATTCAAACCTTAATGTGGAACTTTGGATCTTTGTATTGGTCACATGTTTAAACCTGTCTTTAATATCATAAAGATCCTCAAGCTTCACCACAGGCTTTGGGATTGAATTTTCCTCGTGTTTACCTCTCATTTGAAGGTCATGCTCGTTTTCCTCAATGATTTGATCATCATAGGACTTTTCGGAAGTTAAAAATTGTAAAATGTCTTCATCGTGGTTGAATACTCTCCAATTAGTGACATTGTCAGGAATCGATGGCCTAAAAAGTAATTCTACTAAAAATCTATCTGGGCTATAATCTTCGGAAGGTAGGAGCTTGGAAGCAACATTGGCTAGCAAGTCGGCTGCTGAATTTTGAGACCTGGGGATGGAAGAAATATTGAATGCCGAAAAGTGGGAGGTGAGTTCCTGTACCAGCGACTGATAATGTTTGAGATGGCTAGAAAGACAATGAATTGTATTCCTTACCTGTTTAATAATAATTTCGGAATCTCCAAACACTTTCAAATATTGAACCTTGAGGCCAATCGCTTTATATAGTCCTTGGACTAAGGCTTCATACTCAGCTGTATTATTCGTGCATTCAAACTCCAGCCTACAGGACAGCATTGTTTTTTCTCCCTGAGGGCTAACCAAAATACATCCTGCTCCTGAGCCCTCGCTAGACTTAGACCCATCGAAATATAGTGACCAAAATAAAGAAGTATTAACAATTTTATTTACAGTTTCCTCAGTATCATTAAAACATCTTGACCTATTTGTTTGTGAATAATTTTCGATCTGAGATGTAGAATTGTTTACTGAGAAAGGAGATGGTTGGGCAGTGAAGTTGCCAAAGAATGACTCAGATGAATAATTCCCCAAAATGTTGTTATTAAATGCTATTGGTTGGTTTTCTTGTTCAAATTCTGTAACTGTATGGGTCATGTGTTTCTCCCGATCGATTTTTATTTGATTTGGCTTTCCCTTGTAGGGAAGCCACATATGGGACCAATCGGTAGAAATATACCCATGGAGTTTTTCAGACCAATCCCTACTCAAGATCAAACCATAAAATTCAGGTATATCAGCGATTAAGATATCAATTCTTTGAACTACTCTAGGATCAGCTGATAGCCTGATAGTTACTGAGTTGATTTCCCCTAAAACCTGGACTTTAGTCCTGTCTAACTGTACAATATGAATAGCGGACTTTTGGGGTTCATTGTTCAGTTTGGAACAAACTGAAGCTGGCAATATATTAGAGGATGCCGCTGAGTCAATCAAACAGTTGTGCAGTTTTCTATTGTAGATCTCGTAGGTTAGAAGGAAAGGTGGAGTATGAGAATTTGATCTATCTCCAATCAGAACTGCATCAGTAGCTTCGACCATACCAGAAGGTGGTTGACCTGCATCATTTGCAGCTTTAGCACTAGGAAGGGGTGAAGTAGGAACAACAATTAATTCTTTGAGAAGCAATTTTTGCTGATGTTTCAATTTACTAAGTTCAAACATGGTAATGTTTGCCTTAGTCTTTTTCATGTCATCAACAATATTGTAATCCATTGAATCAGATAATACCAATGTCTTAGATGTTGACGGAATATTTGAGGTTGAAGGTTGGTTTTGTGGAATTGTTACAGTTGGCTTCTTTGGGGGTACCTTTTCCTTTGTTGTAGTAGCACCTGCACTCCTTTTCTTTGAAGTTGTCTGAACAGGTTTGGGGGTACTTTTAGTCCTAGTAGTGACAGGAAACTCTTCTTCTTCATTTTATGTATCGGAGTTAGGCAATATAAAATCCCACATTCCATGACATTCAACAACTTCCTCTTCTTCATCAGTTGGTGAGACTGTTTCTTCTTCTCCTTCTTCAAGATCTGAATCTGCATTAGATATAACATTTGTTGGTTTTTATTCAGTTTTCTTGTAATTCTTATAGGGCCTTTTGGTTGAGGTTTCAGCTACTTGTTTTTTGATTTCAACCATTTGATTTGACATAGTCTTGAGGACCTTTTGTAGACCCTCCATGTCATATGGATCTTTAGGGGTTTTCTTCTTTGAATCATCTTCAAAAGAAATTTTTTTGGTTTTTCTATCTTCAAGAGCAGCTTTCTTCTCTAGAGCATTAATACGTTTCTCCATAGCAAGTGCTTCTTTCATGTTTTCAGCTAAAGTTGGTTTTCCAGCCCTGTCTACAAAAATAGCTATATTGGCAGGTAGGGCAGTTATATACCACTCGCTTCTGATTTGCTCACTTGGTTTGGAGGCCGTTGGGATTTTATTCAAGAGTTTATTGAATCGCGCATTAAATTCTTTAATCGGTTCCCTATGCTCTATCCTAAGTGTTGGGCAATTTATTGGACTTAAATTGCTGCATAAATTATCGACCAGGGAAACTCGTAAGCTTGTGATGGTGCCAGCAATATATATGCAGGAGTAGGCAACTAACTCTATGTCTAACTAAATTATTTAGGATTCAATACAATATGTAAGGGAAGAGGCTCCTAACTAAGGAGGTCCTGGTTGTCCTTCCCTACAGTATCATAAAGAAATCATTGATTACATAAAACTAAAACCTTGAAATGAAAACAAGAGAATGAACTTAGTTATTGTTTAGATTCAAGTAGAGAGAGAGACTAACTTAGTCTCTTGATTGTCCTCTCATGTACTAATCCAAACTAAACTAAGATTCATTCACAAGCATAAGAAATGAATTAACTTGAAAACATGAAAGAAAAATGATGAATTTCAATTACCATATAAATCATTGGAGAGAGAGCCTAACTTAGACTCTTGGTATCTCCTCATATGATACTTGAAACATAAAAGCAAAAGAATGAATTTTAATTATCATGCAAATCAAATAGAGAGAGAGTCTAACTTAGACCCTTGGTTGTTCTCTCACATGCTGATAAGATTTTAATTCAAAACTCATTCATCAATCAAATCCTTAAACATCTAAACAATGAAATGAAACAAGATTTAATATGAAATAACATGTTTCTCTCATCCTTTTAGAGTGAGCTCAATTCTCTTAAGAACAAGACAAATTATTCCATATACTACATTAAGAAAACTTATGTCTAAAACTACATAAATTCATATCCTACATTCTAAAACTACATAATGGAAATATATGAAAAATGAAGCCTTATTCTATTCCATCATCAATTGGATACAATGCTCTAAGAGTCCTCCCCTTTGGAATGGAGGAGGTACTCCTATTTATACAAAAACTATGATAACAACCTCATAAATGTAGACCCACTATTCTCTCCTTTGACCCACATATTTCTCAAACAATGATGACACATAACCCTATCCTCCATGATCTCCTCCATGAGGTCCATGATCTTCTCCATGAAGCTTATCTTATCAAATTCGAATTTGATCATTCAAGGCCACATAAAGATGCCCTGGAAGCTTCCTTTGTGCCTACACATGTCAACAAACTCATGCTAATTGTTAGGTATAAGTTTAAGCATATTATTTTCTAAGTTTTAGCCATAAATTCACTTAAAAATGTTAAGAATTAATAAACTTTGGAAAAGTATTGTTAGAACCCAATAATGAGGTAAATGTAATGATATGGAGGTGGAATGGAGGTAACATGAAGGTAAAATGTGAAAATATTGGTGAATAATGGAGTGAAAATGGGGACTATTTTGAGGCCCAACATCTCCCCCAAACTCAAGATATTGCATGTCCTCATGCAATCAATGGTATTGCATGTCCTCATGCAATCTATTACATTACTTTTTGAGCTTTGGCTTAAACTCTGCATGATATCATTTACATAACTTTTGCAAAGCATTATTTTGATGAATTACAACTTGGTTGGTTCTTGTGTTTCAACCATATTTTGTTTGTTGCATTCAATGTATGATCTTTGCATATTGATAATGTGATTTTTGTTGCAGAGTATTTTTGTAGGAATGCATCATGGTTGGTTCTTGTGTAACAACCATGATTGTGTTGGCATCCAATTAACTTTTAAATACTTTTATCAAAGCCACTTGTAAGCTCATGTAATAATGGCAGAGTATTTTTGTTGGAATGCGTCATGGTTGGTTCTTGTGTAACAACCATGATTGTTTTGGCATCCAATTAACTTCTAAATACTTTCGACAAAGCCATTTGTATGCTCATGTAATAGTGAATATACTTTGAAGGTAAGTGGGGTTAAGTGGGGTTGTGATATATGAATGTGGATATGAATGTAACAAAGCATGTATGTAAGTGTATCCTTCCCCTTAAACGGATGGTTTGGGCAGTTATGTGAAATGGGGAAAAGAAGGGAAAAGGAAGTGAAGTTTTTCCAAAAATTATTATCTTAACTTTTCAAGGAATTTAATGGTTAAAAGTTAGAAAATATCATACCTTAACTTACCCTTCCAAAAATGGATGAGAGTTGTGCACGTGTGGCTGCAAAAATGTCGTTCATAGTCCTCCTTACTTGGTTGTGAAAATTGGGGATGAATCATGCATGTTCAGCTGCCACAATTCTGCTCTGAAGCTTCTTCTTCAAGTTGTGGATGAAAGATGGATCTGTATTGTCGTATCGGCTGCTGAATCCTCTCCTACTAGATGATGAATCTGAGGAGTCTGCTGAATATGGCTGAAAGTCGTATATGTTGTTGGATCCTCTGCTGCTGGATGATGAATCCGATGAGTCTGCTGAATATGGCTGAAAATCTATAAGGCTTGGAAGGTATACAAAATATATAAGTTACATTTTCCTCCCAGCCTTATTTATTCACTTGTCCTCAAGTGAAATACAATGTATACAATGAATGGAAATACAATGAATGGAAATTGGCTTCATCTGCTACAAAATATGGGTCTTCAAGTCTTCAACGCTCGATGGCACAAATCTTACTATGTGATTAAATGTGTCGATGTCGAACATAGCAAGAAGTTGTTGACTTAGTGGCCGTTAATGAATGCCCCTAGCCAACACAAGAACTCCCACCATTGATTCCAATGGGAGGCAGGATGCCTAACACATCTTTGTAGGTACGAATAAATTTGTCGTGGTCGAGTCACCTACAAGATCCAACGAACAAGGGATATTAATGTACTCCCATTGTTCATTGGCAAGAGTACTTGCCATTAAGGCATGCAAGCCTCTAGGTGTTTTTTTCAATGATACATAGACTCTAAGACTTTGACTCAAGCAGGGTTTTATTGGTGGAAATGAAGGGGAATGGTAATGAGAAGGAAAATGGATTGATGTAAGGAAATGCATGGTGTATGAATAAGAACTCTTGCTGTGAAAAATGGATATGGAAATGCCATGCTTTATGGATGTACAATTGGTGGAATTCAAAATCTTTTTCAGAAAGGGAGGTGGAAGATAGTGGTTGTGGAGATGGATTTGTCTTCATAATTTTTCATGAATTTAGTCTTTGGAAGACTAATTGTCGTCACAATGTAATCTCCTGAATGATCACTTTGTTATCCTGTAACCTGTAAAAAAAACTTGGCAGAAAGAAAACATAAGTTTGTTCAAGAAGAATTGCGCATTTTCTTCATGATTCTTACGCAAAAATTTCATACCAAATAAAACAGCTTTAAGAAAAATCAAAGTGGTGAAAGTAACTCAATTCATGATATTAATTTCAATCCATTCCTAAACACAACCATGAAAAATAATACTCCCTGTTTGTGTCAGATAACTCATGTGCTTGGCAATTCTGTCCTGCATATTAGTGCGTCATAAAGCATACAACAGAAAGATGTGATGCCAACTAAAAGCTATCAGAAATAATTATCGTCTTGAGAATCCTCCAATCGATTTTCGAAATGTGTTTCCAAGTATCCTATTTTTTTATTTTCAAATCTGTGTGAATTTTGTGAATTTTTTTTTTTTTTAAATGAAAACATAATTTTTTTAGATGTTTCATTAAACAATAAATTAAAAACATAAATTTTTAATTTATTATTTAAGTTAATTTTTTTTTTAAGTAAATTAAAAATACAATAAAAATAAGAAAAACTTTTTCTCTTTTTTATTTTTTATTTTTACGAATTAAAAAAAATAAAAAATTGTTTTGATTATTATCAAAATATGAAATAAATAAACACACAATTTTTTAGTTTTAATAAAAATAAAAAACAATTTTTTTTTTATTGTGATTGAAATAACAAATTAAAAACAACTGTTTTTAATTAATTATTTATGTTTATTTTGGAGATTTTTTTTTTTTTTAAATAAAAATAAAAATTATTTTGTGTTTGTTTCGATTTTTTTTTCTTATTATCAACACAAAACTACACAAAATATTTTTATTTAAATAACAAATTAAAAACAGCTGTAAATAATAAATAAAAAACTAATTAAAAAAATAAATAAAAACTAATTAAAAAAACAACAAACCATATTGAAATCCACTGTATCCATGATTCCCACTGTATCCATGGCGAGGTTTTGGTGGACTTGATCTTTCCACTGATACTATGGCGTACGCTTCAAATCCCTTAGCCAAGGATTAATCAAATTTATTCTAGTGCCCAACAATGTGTGGATTTGCCGCTTCTGCCATCGACTGGGCCCTTCTTCCTTCTGGCCATAAGCATTCACATTCCTTGCTGCTGCTGCAGCTGCTCGTTCGGCCTGAGCACGGCTAAGATCTTTGGCAGCGCTTAGTGCAGCAACCTTGATTCGATCAACCGCTGCTTGTGCTGCTTCATCTTTATTGCTCGACATTATCTCAAACAAAAATAGATAAAACCCTAGCTTCCTTTATTCCACAAATTTAAATTAGATATATCGGTCTCTACAAGTCTCTGCTAATTCCAGAAAATAACTGCGCCAAACTACGCATCACTGGCCAAGGATGAATCTCATTAACAGTGCTGTGTGAAGGAACATGCCACAAGGCCTTTGCAGATCTCATCTCCAATGCAGCCAAGGTCGACCCAGTAGCAATCAAATGTGTATCTCCATATGCTAATCCTAACAGTGCCGCAGAATAGTAAGCATTTACTGCCTCACTTGTGCTTTCTTGGTTTCTCCCGTCTGCACATTCCGTGATCCCACTTGCCCATGAATGGAGCTTCCACAGATCAAAGTTCCGCAGTCGTGGGTATAACATTTGTTTGTTAGGATTCAGAGTCATGAAATCGTTTACTATGGCATAAATCTGAGGCTTGAATTTGAGAGCCCAATTACGGTTGAGCTTGGCAAGTACTGCAATCGCATAGCAGAAGTACCCAAAGTGGAAATGGCGATCATTATATACACCCAAGCCAAAATCTGCTCCCTTTAAAGATTTGTACAGCAACGTACCTTCTATACAACCTGGTGCATATCTCCATGCAATTTCTCTTGATAACTCGCCAGCACAGGCCCAGAAGACTTGCCGTAGTTGCTGTCAACTGATTGTGTGAACATACATCTGATTTGGATTTCCGATCGGACAGAAGATGGCCAGAGAACAATGCAGCTGCATTCTTCTTCAACAAAGCTAGTTTCATGGAAGGAGTAAACATGGAAGGATCAGGATCATATCAAGATGCTGCTGATCAGCAAAATTCGGCCAGGAAGCGCTATCACAGATACACTGCACACCAAATTCAGGAATTGGAAGCGTTTTCCAAAAAGTAATTTTTTTTTTTTATAAGGCTAAAAAAAAGAATTAATCCTATCTTTGAAAAACAAAATTGGTAATAAAAAACAAAAATGGTTAAAAAAAAATAAAAAAATGGTTAGTTGTTAAAATGAATTTTTTTAAAGATGATTTTTTTTTATTTAAATGTTGTGTTTATTTAATGTTTTGCAATTTTTTTAAATATGTAAAAAATGGTTAGTGTTTTTTCTAAAAATAAAAAAACAAAAACAAAAAATGGTTAGGTTTTTTTTTTTTTAAATATCTAAAAAACAATTTTTTTTTTTTTAATAATAATAATATGTGTATATGATACATATATTATTATTATTTTGTGAAATTTTTTTGTTTTTTTTTTTTTTAAATCTAAAATTAAAAACTAATTTTATTTTTTAAATCTAAAACTAAAAAAACTAAATTTCATCTAAAAAAAATTTAAAGATGTTTTTTCATTCACAAAATTCTTTATTGTTTTTTTTTGCAAATTAGCTCTCCAGCAAGAGTTTTTTTATTTGAACAAAATCAATAGATTTTCTGATCTTCCTGATCGCACGAAGCGCAGGAAGAGAGCATACTCATCGCTTGATTCGTTTTTATTCATGCAGGGGGGGTGTTTTTGAAACAACGAAATTTAAAACTAGCTAAACACTAAACTATCTGAAAACTCAAACTTAAACTTCTTTGTGAAGATCCTGCTGTCACCAGGTCTCACAAATTATTTTGTCTTAAAGAAAAATACTAGAACTGAATTAAATTCCTAATGCCTATTCCCTTAGCACCATTCCCCGGCAACGGCGCCAAAATGTTGGGCAATTTATTGGATTTAAATTGCTGCATAAATTATCGACCAGGGAAACTCGTAAGCTTGTGATGGTGCCAGCAATATATATGCAGGAGTAGGCAACTAACTCTATGTCTAACTAAATTATTTAGGATTCAATACAATATGTAAGGGAAGAGGCTCCTAACTAAGGAGGTCCTGGTTGTCCTTCCCTACAGTATCATAAAGAAATCATTGATTACATAAAACTAAAACCTTGAAATGAAAACAAGAGAATGAACTTAGTTATTGTTTAGATTCAAGTAGAGAGAGAGACTAACTTAGTCTCTTGATTGTCCTCTCATGTACTAATCCAAACTAAACTAAGATTCATTCACAAGCATAAGAAATGAATTAACTTGAAAACATGAAAGAAAAATGATGAATTTCAATTACCATATAAATCATTGGAGAGAGAGCCTAACTTAGACTCTTGGTATCTCCTCATATGATACTTGAAACATAAAAGCAAAAGAATGAATTTTAATTATCATGCAAATCAAATAGAGAGAGAGTCTAACTTAGACCCTTGGTTGTTCTCTCACATGCTGATAAGATTTTAATTCAAAACTCATTCATCAATCAAATCCTTAAACATCTAAACAATGAAATGAAACAAGATCTAATATGAAATAACATGTTTCTCTCATCCTTTTAGAGTGAGCTCAATTCTCTTAAGAACAAGACAAATTATTCCATATACTACATTAAGAAAACTTATGTCTAAAACTACATAAATTCATATCCTACATTCTAAAACTACATAATGGAAATATATGAAAAATGAAGCCTTATTCTATTCCATCATCAATTGGATACAATGCTCTAAGAGTCCTCCCCTTTGGAATGGAGGAGGTACTCCTATTTATACAAAAACTATGATAACAACCTCATAAATGTAGACCCACTATTCTCTCCTTTGACCCACATATTTCTCAACCAATGATGACACATAACCCTATCCTCCATGAGGTCCATGATCTTCTCCATGAAGCTTATCTTATCAAATTCGAATTTGATCATTCAAGGCCACATAAAGATGCCCTGGAAGCTTCCTTTGTGCCTACACATGTCAACAAACTCATGCTAATTGTTAGGTATAAGTTTAAGCATATTATTTTCTAAGTTTTAGCCATAAATTCACTTAAAAATGTTAAGAATTAATAAACTTTGGAAAAGTATTGTTAGAACCCAATAATGAGGTAAATGTAATGATATGGAGGTGGAATGGAGGTAACATGAAGGTAAAATGTGAAAATATTGGTGAATAATGGAGTGAAAATGGGGACTATTTTGAGGCCCAACACTAAGATTGGAGAGATCATTTATTAGTGTAGCTAAAGACCTATCATCACCATACTTAGTAAGAAACTGTTCTTGGCAAGTGGTCCAACTGGTAATGGAACCAGAAGGCAAGGAAAAATACCAGGATCCTGTTGATCCTTGCAAAGTATAAGGGAAAAGCCTAACGACAACATCTTGCTCTGTTACTCCCTTCAAATTAACTGCTAACATGAAGTTATTAATATGTTCCTCAGCTTGTGTTCCATCATCTGGATTAAAATTGGGTAGCCATTTCTTAGGAGCATCAGGTAATGCATGCAATGGTGCAGGCATGTTGACTGCACCAGGCCTGGTCCATGGATCTGCCATTGTAACCGCAGTAGTGGATGATACTACTGTTGAAATTCCAGATGTCTGGGAAGGAGTTGATATTGACGATTTCGTAGGTTGGGATGTTGAAGTTGCTAATCCATGATGAACAACAATGTGTGATGAGAGAGTGGATGGTTGACTTCGCACTGGGGAAGATGAGATGGAGGATGTGGATGAAAGTTTTTCACTGTCAGATTCTTCAGTGTTTTTCTTCGCCTTTCTCCTTTTGGGTAAAGGGAACTCAGTAGGTTCAATACCGAGCTTTCCACTCTGAAGTCTGGTGAGAGGGTGAGGTAAATTGAATTGTGAAGTCACACTACTTTGAGATACCTCAGATTTCTGTGGTGATATCGAGAAGCTCTGAAGTTTATGGATGAGAGACTGAACTTCAGGAGATTCAAGACTTAATTGTTCTGGAGTATTGTGAGTTTGAGCAGTGGTAGTTGATTCCTCTTCTTCTTGTTTGGATACTGGAGAACCAGCATGCAATTGGGAAGTACGAGGTGATGTGGAGGGAGAATTACTCTTAGAATGGTCTGTAGATTTGGGTTTGCTTGCCATTCACAGTTGAGGCCCTCCTTCTAGCGCCAAAAATGTTGATGCCCCGAAAATCGTTGTATCAACATTGGGGATAACCACCCGGTCCGGACCTTAATACAGCTCCTTCTCCGTTTGGAATGGTGGCTCCGACTGGATATAATGGGACCAGTTTCCCAATAATTAATAAAAGGGGTGGATGAACGATTGATTATCTAATCTAACGATAGGTGAATAACTTAATCTATTAGCAAAAATAAAAGAACTACTACTAATCCCGGGAACTATTATTCTTTGAAATGTAGCGCTTGATGATCTTTGTCTATTGACAGGCATATAGATGACTCTATCTAATAAACATAGACATTTATTCATTCAATGATTACTTTGTTTTAATAGTTAAACAAAGTGATTAACACAATATTGCTACACTTATCATTTATATTATCGATACATATATGATCAAAAGAAAAGCATACTGTAAACATCCAATAGTGGAAGGAATAAAAAATGTTGTTTAAAACACATGCATATATCCGATAATAGCAAAAGCGATCAAATGAAAATTCATATAAAAAGAATGAACTCAGACATAGATAATAGTACCATATGAGCTGCTAATCACTCACAATATCAATTGCTATTTGAAATTCTTCTTCCGACTCAGAAATACTTTCAAACAAAGACAATATTGCACATCCGCATAAAAGCTTCTTTGTCAAAATCAGAATGATTGGCCCAGTTTTATAAAAGAATATGCCTGAAGTACAGTAGTGCAACTTCAGGTTTTAAGTCATATACAAAACTTACGACCCTTTCTAAATACATGAAAGGGTCTATAAATACTTAATTAAGCTAACTACCTATGAAACTAAACTCCTAGTTAATTGGTATCATTTGATTCTGAATATCTCCTTCATGGCAATCTGGCAGTCGGTGGCATGAATCATCATTTAGGCTGTTTGCCTTTAAACCTGAGCTGGCATATCGCAAGCATTGGCTCCACTTCTGGTGGTCTGTTGAGACGAGAATTGAGTTGGGCAGCATAGGTGGCATCCTGCATATCAGGAATGATATACCCGATTGCATCTGTGAGGCATTTGAGGGCGGCTCTCTGGCTGTATGGTTTGACTAAGAAGAACCAATAGGTGTACCATGTCAAACTGTTAATTCCTGCGATTAATCTCCCATTTTTCTCTAGTTCCGGATAACATGACTGCTCCAATGTTTTAGCCGCTGTCAATTTACCTGGAGTACATTGAGAAATCATGTTAGACAAGTAGAGAGTATTATTAACCAATTCAACCAAATTACTTGTGGTTAATTTGTATCTTGAAATTGCTCTTTCTGCTTTCATTAACTGGGACTGCCATTCCGTAAATAATATCTCCTTATGTGATTCCAGGATTTTTGGTAAATTAGCCGCCTGTCCCTGATCGGTGTCTTGCCACTCAAGAAAATTAGTTAGTGTTTCATCGGCTTGATCCAAGTCTGTTCTAGCTTTTTCCGATTTTTCACTTATTGATGTCGTCAAATCGCATAACGGTTCCGCGTGGACTATTTTTTGAAATAAAAGCTTTATCTGTGTTATCAATGCCTTGTTTATCTGTAATGCCTTTGCTCTGAATTCAGCTAGCTGTGGAAGATTCTTTGTTTTCTCTAGCTGGGCTGATAGTTGAGCAATTTGCTCATCTTTCGACTTCAACATTTGTTCATTCGCTGCTTTTAGTTGTGCCAATGCCTCAGACAACTCTTTCTGCTTTTGAACTGCACTGTAATCAATCCTCTGTTTCTCTTCCTGCAATTGTTTAGTCAATTGATTATTTATTTGTTGTTGTGTAAACAATTGCCGTTCTGCTTGCTCCGCCTTCTGCTGTGCCTCCGATAGTTGTGCTTGTAGTGAAAAGATCTCCTGGTCTTTTGCTTTTAATAAATTACTCACCTCTGATGCCTTGTCTATTGTCGCTGCCGAATAGGCTCCAACATATTGGGATAGTTTTGTTAGGTCATCAGAGGGGTCAAATTCCTCTTTCCAAACCACGTTGCCCATCACTGTTTGTTCAGGGAACAGGGAAGGTTGATCAGTCCTTCTCCTTTTCCGCTGTCGTTTTACCACAACCTTGTGTCTTGGGGTATAGAAGACATCTAAGGGAGGAATTTCTTCTACTTGAAAAATAATCTGATTGGAGGGATCTTTATGGATTATTTCTACTTCTTTAGAACTGGGTAGGCTGCTGGTTCCACTTGGAACCTGTTTTGAAGTTGTCTCCTGTGTGTCAGCCGCTTTTGATGTCTCAGCTTCCTTAGAGCACTCAAGATTGCTGATGATTGAGTCGAATTGCTGCCATTCCTGGAACAATTTTGGGTCAATCTGAGCATCTACATTTACCTCTATGCTGCTTTGTTCCTGCTCTTTCGTCTGGGTTTCCTCTTGTTTTTTCATATGCACTTCCTCCTGTTCTTTTGATGTAACAGGAGGTTCCTTAGTGAGTCTCTGCTCAGGCTCGCTTGATTCTGTCGTTGGGGTTGTTGCTAACAGATCTAGAGGTAGAGTTTGCAACCTCTGTTCTCTAAGTCTGTTGAATTCAACTAACCCGTCATCTTTATATTCCATTCTGGCCAGCGATTTAACTTGGGACATTGACTCAGCTGAGGAGAACATGTCATCGAACTTATCTTCTTTATGATCAAACTTTGTCAATTTTGCCTGTTCAAGTGCATTATAGGCGACTTTGTTTGGATCAAATCGCCTATTAGGAGGAGTTGCTAGACTTAATGCCTTCATTTTTTCAGCTTCTTTCTCTGCATGTTTAAAGTCATGCAAAGCGTAGACACCGCATCTTAGAGGAAAAGAGGGCCAAACCTGCTTCTTATTTTTCTTTAGAGTTTGTGTAACTCCTTCGGACATAATCTGATAGGCTATCTCCCTAGCCAACAGTTTATCAGGTATGTACAAAGGGAGGACATGAGGTTTAGCTTGGCTGCCGAAAATTCTTATATAAGTAAATTTTTCCTCTCCGAACCATCTTCCTATGGATGTCAAATCAACCCCTGCTTGGTAGGAAATCTTAGGAGCAGGTTTATCAAAAATAGAGTAGTGAATGGGTAACATAAAGCCATTGCAGACTTGGTATAAATGGTGCTTATAGTAAGTTTTCCACAACTTCTGATGGTATATGTGAATGGGCATGGGGTCTTGTGGAGTCCACCTCCATCCAAGCACGGGAAATTCAGAATTAAAACACAGGGTGTCCAGGATATAAGCACTGTAGTAGAATGGGGGAATAAACCTTTCAGTGATGCGGGTTTTGCTTCTAAAATCAAGAACTGCGGTTGCTAGCTTATCTGACAGTACAGTTGCCCAATCCATTATTTCACTATTACATGCCGCCTCCATCAAAGGAACCATTTCTATAGTGAAATTTGCGGAATCGTGTAACCCCCACAATCTACACATCATTATCCCAGCATAACAATAAGGAGAACATAGAGAATCAACAGAGTACTTACCCGAAGACTCATGCTTGTGTTTTGCCGGATTTTGCCTCCAATCCCGAATGGGTTCAGATTCAATTTCGTTCTCTTCTCTGAATTTCTCCAGGAATGCCTTGTTGTACTTCTTCTCTGGTACAAGCAAATGATACATTTGCCTCAAGTCATTAGGTTGAAATGAATCGAAGATTCTCCCATCTCTGGTGCAAAAGGTTCTGTCTGTGATTGGGATTTCCTCAATTGCCCACCTCACTACATCCGTATATGGGAGAATTTGTTCCCGAGCTACTATCCGATGAAGGAAAGAGTTGGCTAAATCCTTTAGAGTAGCATCAGATTTTCGAGTCGTATCTACTGTGGCTTGTACTGCTGTCACCTCAGGTTCTTCGCCCTCAATCAAATTATAGGTACTTTGCCAAGTAGTTTTGCCGAGTCCTAGACATGTAGTGTTGGATATCAATCCTTTTATTTTAGTTCCTGGATCAGCGATGAGTTGTCCTGTGGCTGGCGAAGCGGAGGCCATTGCAGTCTTCTTAGACTTCTTCCCCATTCTGCTTAAATCTACTGCTTCGGAAGAGTTCTGCACAGGAGTGAAAATGAACATAATACAGAGAATTGGTAGCGCAAACCAAATATGAGCGAGATATATTAATCAATGCATGATGAAGGATTAACTTAAAGTGGCCGCGGATACAATCTGTGAAAAGATTTTTTAGACTTACTATTTCATTAAATGGCCGTTAAAACCTGTCAATCCTTTAAATGCCCATCATATCGTTTATTGGCTGAATGATTCGTTTAAGCGTGCCTTGGAAGTTTTGGCGGTTGAGCGCAGGTGAATCGCTGTTGGGAAGATAAGGCCTTTAATACGAATTAATCGTAATATCCCTGCTTTATCAATTCTTTGAAATTCGCGCTTTTAGCTTTATCGCAATCGGCCGTCGGGGAAAACTTAAATCGTTATATTGGTTCCTTTTGGAATCCCCGATTGCCGATAGCGATATCGCATCGCATCGGGAGTATTAACTGAGAACTTTGAAAAGCATGCATGGTACATCTCCGATCGCCGATAGCGATATCGCATCGCATCGGAGCGAACGAGAGTTTTGTCATGATAACTCGTTATTGCCGATATCCGATAGCATATTGCGTGTTGTCGCGTCGGAGAAAACCAATGGGTCTTTAAGTTATGCCTCCTTTGTCATTGCGACATGCGATCTTGTGATCGCTTTCTCGCAATGATAAAAGATTACTCATTTATATATTATAAGACCAATTAATTGGTTTTATCAAAAAGGTTTTGTAATGTTTTCATTTTGTTTTCAGATCTTTTTGAATAATACTAAGTTGATACCAATTAAAATAAAAAGGGGCCCATTTCATATTATAGTTTTGAGAATAAACTTGATATGAAATGGGGGGTTGTTGTAGAGCACAACACCGCTGAAAGAAGAAATACTCTCTCATGCAAGAAAGAAAAGCAAAGAAACATGATGATGATGATGATGAGGATGATGAAATTACAGATGCATTTCATTCATGAAAGAGGAGAAGGATCAAGAGGGAGTTGACAATTCCCTACAATCCTCGAAAGATAAGTACTTTATATCTCTCTTCCTTGATTATTGTTGTTTTATTATTAGTTAATATCTTGTATTTGTTTCCTTTTGCTAGGTTATAATCTTTTCTTCCATGACCTCCTAGTGAGGGTTGCAGGTACATCGTAAAGGCTTCCAAGGGTTTGGAAGCAGATGAAAGCATTGGGAACAATAGAGCAAAGCTTGCGACAAGAGGATTCTCCCATAGTGATTTGTGTTCAAGAGGGTGACATTTAGAACTGTGTCTGATGTTTAAAAGAGCTCCTAGTTTAGAGAGAGTAGGCAAGCCAACAAGTTTGAAGGATGACATAATGAAGACTTTGTCGAGATTTGAGGAAATTTAGTTGTGAAGTTGAAGTGGATCTACAAGCATGTGGTAGATGGAAATATAAGAGAAGTACAAAGAAATATTCAAGGATTATTCCAAAGAGAGGGAGAAGACTATAACAAGGCGTTTTCTTTAGTTGTGAGGTACACTTCTGTTAGAACTATTATCATTTCTATTGCTTTGAAAATCACACCAAGTGGATGCAAATATCACTTTTCTCAATGGAGTAATTAAGGAATAATAATTGTATATAGAGTTATTCCAGGGATTTGAGGTACATAAGAATAAGTATCATGATTACAGACTAAAGAAATCTTTATACGATCACAAGCAGACATGTTGGTATTTGTATTCTTGGATTGATGGATATTTGACAAGTCATGGTTGATCTTATTATTACATGGCTTATTTATGATGGGAGTAGAAGGACTCATGTGAAAAAGGGAGAAACAATGGTAGGAGGATTTGCTTCAGTGCTAGAGGGAGTTGTCAAAATCCCACTTCTGTGTCAAAAGGAGTTAACATTTGAGTTCAAGATGAAGGATCTTGGTTGAATACATTACTTATTAGAACTAAAAATGTGGTAGTTGTCAGGTAAGCATATTATCATGATCCTTCAGAGATATGGGATGATGGAAAACCACTCCATAGCCACTTCCATGTTGACTAATGTGAAGTAGCTAAGTTGAAGAGGTAGAAACTAGATTTCTACAACATGATCTCTTTTAGTGTCAAGAAGTTGTGGTAATGGTTCTAGTGAAGGAAGCAACTTCATGGATATACAGATTCATATTGGGAAGAGAGTGTTGAAGATAAGAAGAGAACATCAGGATGATGATTCAATTTAGATTATTCTTGGGAAAGAAGTAGACATCTGTATGCAAAAGTTGAGTATGTTGCAGCTAGTTTGGTGAGTTGTGAAGTAGTGCGACTTAAGTAAGTGTTCACAACATTATTTGATTAGGTGTAGGAGATGACCATGATGATAGGTCAAAGCACATTAAGATCAAGTACCAAGACATGGTATAGAAGAAAGCAGTGAGGCTCTAGTCGAGCAGGTTGTTGACATTCTCACAAAGTCGCTATCCCAGGGTGAAGTTTGTATACTTTATGAAAAACTTGAGAAGTTGGTACAATCTTAGAAGTTTGTATACTTTAGGGACAAGCTAGAGTGGTTGAGAATGTTTTCCTCGGTTAGAGGGAGTGTTGATGTTGTTGAATCAAGGGACAAACATTATCCCTATGCTAAAATATATACAGGTCAAAGTATTGACCAGGGACCATGTAATGTGGCTAGGGAGAATGGACTAGAGAACATAAAGGTCCAGAGTGCTCTCCATATAGGTGAGTAAGTGCCTTTAGCATCAGGCAAAGAGTTACAATTTAATTAATATGAAGGAATGGTAATTGCCCATGGTTTCACCATAGGCCACAGGTGTTGATCAGATTCCAAGTGACGACTTGGATAATTTATGAATTTCTCCAAGTGATGACTTATTGAGCATGATGCTGATGTGGGATGCTTTCCATAGGTAGTGGATTGTCACATCAACATAGCTA
Organism: Pinus tabuliformis; assembly: GCA_031772625.1. NCBI lineage: Eukaryota > Viridiplantae > Streptophyta > Pinopsida > Pinales > Pinaceae > Pinus > Pinus tabuliformis. The sequence goes on from CM062809.1 coordinate 311,407,229, forward strand.
GCTCATTCAACCTTTTCCTTAGGACAACCATTCTTCCCGGGTCAAGTATGTTGACCAGAATTAGGAAGAACGGTCCTAGAGGCTTAAAATTACTTAACCATAGAGTTGAATGGGTGTATTTTAGCATCAGAATTATGATTACTCTCCAGATAGGTTGAATGACACATTTAGCATCATGGGATAGAATAAGGCCTTTGGATTTGGGATGAGAATTACTCAAATGGATTGAGTATGTCCCTAGGGTTTCACCATGGGTCAAATAGATTGACCAAGATGATGGTAAACCATGACTAGTCTGTATACCATGGGTCAGAGGCACTGACCAGAATCATGGTGACTAGTTGATGCTAATGATGTACCATAGGTCACAGAAACTAACCATAATTATGGTACCTAGTTGATGCTGTTGATTTTACCAAGGGTCAAAGTTGTTGACTGGGATTATGGTAATTAGATGATGTTGACGTTGATGATGTGTTTTAATCTTTTATTAGAGAAATTTGTCAACAAGAGAAAATCTGGATAGTCATTATGAATACCTCCCTAGCTAAGGGGGAGTGTTGAATTTTGTAGCTATGGTCGGTCTTCATAATTAATATTTTGCCCTTGAAATATATGTAATTAAAAATATAAGACATGTTCTTCATGTCATTTTCAAAAGAATTTTTTAAAATTTTTGGCTCCAAACAAAGTCAAGTCATCCCTTCTAAAGATCAAGTCAGACTAGTTGAAGAGACACCCATTCAGGCATCCACCAGAATATAAATAAGGAACTCGATCTCCTCCTCTTAACAGATAATTTAGATCTTTCATTACATATTCTTCTATTTTATCTATGTGAAGGAGAGAGAGAACAAGAAGTGTGCATGAGTCACAAAAAGTACATGAGTCACATGAAGTGCACATGAGTAACAAGAAGTACACATGAGTCACAGGAAGTGCACATGAGTAATAAGAAGTGTGCATGAGTAATAAGAAGTTCACATGAATTATTTGGGCCAAGTTTTGTTTGCGGTTTGACTAGGATTATATTTTTTGAGACATGTTTTCAGTGATAATCACATCAAAATTCATTTGTCGACGTGTTTCAAACCAACGAGTGTGGTTCATCGTCACGACAAGATTAAGAATCAGATCATGGCAGCAAGTTAAATACAAAGACCGATCATTCAAACGGCTAGAAAGAAACGACTACTTTTGACCAAAAGAAACAACTACATTTCATTGGACCAAGAGTTAGGAGAAAGTTTATTAATTAATTAGTTAATTTGTTTTCTATATATATATATATATATATATATAGCTTATAATTAACTAAAATTATTTTAACTATGTTTATACATAAACATATTTATTATATATATCATGTTTAATTAAATAAAAACTAAATAAAAACTTAAAAATATATATTAGTAAAATTTTATGTACCTAAACGAAGAAATTAAACCCAATAAATAATTATTAAGGGAAAAATTATTATCTTCTTTTTAATTTAAAACTTATTATAGGAAATATGATGAGATAAATTAGGATTAAAAATAATAATAATAATAATAATATTAATATTAATAATATTAATAAAAATAATAATGAATAAATAAAGGCAATAAATACCAATAAATAACAAAAAAAGAAAAACAACAAATAAATAGAAAAGGGAACACAAGAGGAAATTCAAACAATTCATGAGTTGAGGGAATAAAATAGAAACTAAAATTAACCCAGAAAAGAAAACAATAAAAAGAAAGGAATCAAGAAGGGTAAAAATGAAGGGGGGGTGCGCTTAGAGGAAATAGCAGGGATCCAACAGTTGCTAATTTTCCAGTCGTCATCCCTGTTAAGATTACTCGGCCTCCTTTCAATTTCAATGGCCTCCCTAAACTTACGGTGATGAAAAGGAGCAATCCTAGCAATAACTCGGGCCTCCTCAATGCATATATGATGCTTAGTCTTCTCTACGTGTTCTACCAAAGCTGAAGACCAGGTCCTCCCATGCTTGATGTCGGTTGCATGCTCATGAATCCTCTGATTAATGGATCGCCTTGCTTCACCAACATAGGGGGTCCCACAAGAACATGGAATAACATAAACACCTTTCATATCCTTGGGGTCAACAGGGTCTTTTACAGATCTTAGGGAGCTACGAATGGTGTTAAGGGGTCTAAAGGTTGAGGGAACATTATGCTTCCTTAGGATTCTCACAATCTTGTCAGTGGTCCCTTGGATGAAAGGGAGATGCACCCTTGAGAATCGATCTTTAGGGTCTTTCTTAACCTTGGGACCTCTACTAGATTTAAGGAAATATTTAAGACCCTGGTGCCTACTATATCCATTATTAACAAAAACATTAAGGAGATGGGCTTTCTCTTTATAAAGGTGGTTTTCATCAGATATTCTCAACACATGAGTAGCTAGCGTGTTGAGAACACCAAACTTTTGAGCAAGGAAATGATGAGACTTGGCATGAAGATGATGCTCAATATGAGTTTTATTCTGAAACACCTGGTGGGAGAAAGGACCATCAATCTTCTTCAAAATGAGAACATTAAGAAAAGGCAGGAACGCGTCAACTTCCTGCTCCATAGTGAATTTTATGGAAGTAGATTGATTTTTGAGATGCTGGAAAAATTGATCTAAATTTTCTTGGCCATGAGGCTAGATGACACAAGTGTCATCTACAAATATTTTCCATAGCTTGGGCTGGAATCGGGCTGAGGCCAAAGCCTTGGATTCAAAGTCTTCCATAAAAATATTAGCAATAACCGGGGACAGGGGGGAGCCCATGGAAACCTCACATGTCTTCTCATAGAATTCCCCTTCAAAGCATAAATAAGTAGAAGTGAGACAAATATCTACTAATTTAGCCGTATCGGGATCAATAAGGTGATTGATGACCTCAATGGCCTCCTTAATAGGGAATGCTGGTCAACTTGATTTTGTATTTGACTAAAAGAATTTGATGTATCTCTTGTTGAACTAAATAATTTCTCTAAAGAAAAAGTTGTTGGGTTTTTCCCCCAAGTGGATTTTCCCAAGGTAAAACTTGTGTTATCTTTGTGCATTGTGATCTCTACTATCCTATTGATTTTATGTTTGAATTTTTGAAGTGTAATTGCGTAATGATAAACTGAAAGTGCTAAAAAAATATCTATATTATTAGTAGTTATCAACTTTCATAAATTAGTGCTTGTATCTATTGCACTTGAAAAATCAACAATGGGAAAGATATTCTTCCTTCAAATTCACCTCCTATTGGTGATTGACTACTTCACCTTCCACTTTCCTCTTTTAAGGATTGATATCTTCCTCTTCCACTTTTCTATCCTTTTCCTCTTGTAGGACTTCTTCCTCTATTCTTCCGAATCTATTTTCTAGTGATCTTCTCTTATGCTTTCAAAGCAACTTGATATGCATCTTCAAATGTGCTTAGGGATAAGATACTAATATCATCATGAATTTCATACCTTAAACCATTGATGTATCGAGCAACCTTTTAAACATTCTCTTCAATATGACTAGATATAATTTTTAATTTATAAAATTCTTCAATGTATTCCTTTATTGACATAGATTTCTATTTAAGAATATGCATTTGCTTGAAAATATTTAACAATAAATCTTTAGGCATGAACTTGCCTTTTAACTTTGCAACCATTTTTGTCCCAACTCTTGAACTTAGACTTGCCTTTCCTCTATCTGTCTACCCGAACTTCATCCCACCATAGAACTACAGGACCTTTCAATTTTGTCACTACATAATTCATTCTTTTATCTTCATCAACATCTTCATAATCAAAATATTTATCCATGGCATTGATCCAATCCATCAGTTCATCAACATTTAAATTTCCTTCATATACAAGCACCTCCATATTTGGTCTAGCACTCATCTTAGCGATCATATTTGACATTCTCACCTCTACTAAATTTTCACCTTCTTCTTCACTAGAATATTCTTATTTTTCCTCACTAACATCTCCCATGTTAGTGCCTATTTTTTGGGCAGTTTCCATTGCCTCTAACCTTCTCTAAATGTGCCTCATCTCTGCTTGTAGGGATGCATTTGCTATAGGCCTTTCTTTACCTATTCCTCAATATGCTCCTTTACATATTTTTTCCATATATGAGCACTCCTTCCTCTAATACCAAACTAATTCGCTTTGGTCTATGTCTTCCATCTTCCTCTCAATTTCTGATCGATGCTATACAAATATCCTTTGAAATATTTATTATTAATTCTCACTCTAATGTTGGAATTCTATGAGGGGTAATGGTAATTGGCTTCAAACTCAAGGTTTAGCACTTGATCATGCTTTGACCATACCTAATTTAAAATCCTCACGAAATATGTAATCTAGAGATACAAATGTTAGTTAGCTTCTGCACTCAACGATGACTAGATACCTTTTGGACTAGATGACCTTCTAGCCCGAGTTACAAAATCTGGCTTTGCGGTATAGCTTGTAGTGGGGTCCATGCTAGATATTTGTAATCCAGATGATCAAATATGATCTTGATACTTCTCCTATCCAGATATCTTGATGTTCCAATGTTTCAATCCATCTATTCGACATCTGCTCCTTGGTATAAAATTTAAGATTGCTTTCGAACCCAGATATCTCATGATCTAAATGTGTAAATTGGTATAGAATCTAGATGATCATCACTTTTTTAGATTTTTTTGTAGCTAGATACTTCTATAGATCCAAATTGATGGAAAAATAGAACACACTTTTTCATGATTCCGTTCGTTGACAAATATGATGTTTATCAAAAGTTAAAGCTATAAAGAAATGAATCTGATCTAGTCTTTAGACTACACTACATATTTGTCAGGCCAGGAGGTAACTCCACAATAATGAGATTGTATTATTCATTTAGGTTTTTCATTATTATATACAAGTGGGAGTGACTGTTCAGTTTCATCTCCTGATGACTCTCCATTTCCTCTATTATTTATTTACACTAATTATAGTTGGTCACCCAATCCCTATGATTAGGTGTCAAAATTCCCACCCTTAATCTGAAAGGATGTTGGTGAGTCCAAGAATTGTTCTAAATCTTTCAAGCTTTTCTCTTCCAAGCGCTTTGGTGAAGATGTCTGCAATTTTCTCATTAGTGGAACAACGGTGAAGATGGATTGTTTTGGCCTCAACATGATGTAGAATCAAATGATATTTTGTATTGATGTGCTTTGTTCGATCATGGAACTTTGGGTTCTTGGCCAAATTTATTGCCAAGGTATTGTCAATCATGAGTGGAGTTGATTGTACTTGTTTTACTTGCAAATCTTCTAGAATTTTCCTGAGCCACACAATTTCTTTTGTTGCCCCAGCTGCTGCCACATATTCTGCCTCTGTTATGGAATCTTTTGGAACTGATTATTTACGTGATCTCTAGGAGACAGCTCCTAATCCAAGACTCATAACATAACCCGAAGTAGATACCCCAGTTTCTTTGTCTCCATCGAAGTCTAAATTAGAGTATCCAATCAAGCTAAAGTCGCCCACCTGTATATACTTGAGTCCAAAGTCTTGAGTTCCCTTCAAGTACTATAGAACTCTTTTTGTAGCAGACAAATGTCCCTCACAAGGCTTTTGCATAAACCTGGAGAGGATTCCAACAACAAACAAAATGTCTGGTCTGGTAGTAGTAAGGTAGTTGAGACTTCATACAAGCTTTCTATACTTTGTTGCATCGTCAAATTCTTTTCCTTCAATGGATGTGAGCTTTAACTTTTGTTCCATTGGAGTAGTTAGAGGATTGCATTCAGTCATGCCAAACCTGTTCAACAGGTCTCCAATGTACTTCTTTTGAGAAAGGAATATGGACTTCAAATGTTGAGTTACTTCAATACCAAGATAGTAATGAACATAGCCCAAATCAGTCATTTCAAAACCTTTCCTCAATTCCTTATTTATGGATGCAATGTAGCTCTCATTGTTCCCTGTCATCAAAAGATCATCTACATGTACCACAAGATATATAATTGTTTTTCCAACCTTCTTGACAAACAAAGTTGCATCATCAAGATCATAATGTTTGAAATTGAGTTTCAGAAGATGTTGAGTTAGTTTTTCATACCAGGCTCGCAGTGCTTGTTTAAGGCCATACAAGGATTTCACAAGTTTGCATACTTTATGTTCATGTCCTTTCACAGAAAATCCTTTAGGATGGGACATAAAAAAATTATCTTTTAGATCTCCATTCAAGATATCAGTTTTTACATCCATTTGATGGACTTTCCAACCGTTCTGAGCTGCTAGGGCAAAGAGTGTTCGGATGGTATCCCATTTTGCTGTGGGGGAAAAGTCTCCTCATAATCGACCCCTTCCTTCTATGCAAAACCTTTTGCCACAAGCCTGGCTTTGTGGTTTTTAAGTGAGCCATCATCTTTATACTTGTTCTTGTAGACCCAGTTGTAGCCAAACCCAATTGGTTTGGTTCCCAATAGAGGATCAACCAGCTTCCAAGTGCCATTCTTTATCAAGGCATCATACTCCTTTTGCATTGCTTCTTTCCATTCATCATGAGAAGCAACTTCTTTGAAGGAAGTTGGTTCAAAATCTGTAGACAAATTCAATTCACAATCATAAGAAACATCCATATCAACAGGTGAATCAGAGTCATCTACATCACCTCCATTTTGTCGGGTTGAATTTCTAATTCCTGTCTTTCCAACCTCATCAGGATGAACAATTTCAAGCGTCTTTGTCAACCACTTTGGGGGACCTTTCTGAGATGGTCCAGGCTGCTCCATTGATTGAGTTGGGACGAAATCAAGATTGAGTCTCCCAATTCTACCAATCACGTCACTCAAAGTATCATCCATTGTTGGAGTTTCATGTGGGGGAGAGAGTGCTTTAGAAGAAGATTCCATAGGTTGATCTAGTATAGGAATCCTCCCTTCAAGATGTGGAATCTGATTATCAAATTCTTGAAATGATTTTTCATTTGCGAATCTATCCAAGCAATCAAGTTGCCGCTCAACAACATTGTCAATTTTGGATGATTCAAGAAAGATTACATCTCTAGATACAACAAACTTTTTATTGACTTCATCACAGAGATGGTATGCTTTGGAGGTGTTTGAATACCCCAGGAAGATACACTGACGACTTCTTTCACCAAGTTTTTTCTATGTACCTTTGGTATCAAGGCATAACATGTGGAACCAAATACCTTGAGATGCTTTACCGAAGGAATGTGCCCATACCACATTTCATAAGGAGTCTTGTTTCTAATAGCATTAGATGGACATCTATTCTTTACATATACGGCACATAGAAATGCATTAGCCCAAAACATTAATTTTACATTTTTGAAAAACATCATGGAGCGCACCATATTTAAGATTGTCCTATTCATTCTTTCAGCTACTACGTTCTGTTGGGGATTATAAGGCACCGTTTTTTGATGTTTGATCCCATGTTGGCGAAGATAGTGTTGAAATTCATTTGAAGTGTATTCTTTTCCATTATCAGTGCGAATAGAGACAATATGAGATTGTGCATCATTTTCAATCCATGTATGAAAGTTCTTGAATGTTTGAAAAGTATCAGATTTGTTCTTCAATAAATAAACCCAACACATTCTGGTGTAGTCATCAATAAATGTCATCATATATTTATTTCCATTTGCAGAAGGAACATGCACTGGACCACATAAAAATGGGTTCAATTTTTCTATGTGCTCTGGAATGTGAATCATGAAAACACTGTTTGCTATGCTTTCCTAGAATGCAAGCACCACATTGCTTAAGTTTCCTAGGAATTGTAGGCAAACCAGTAACGCCATTTTTCTTCAACAAGCGGAGGCTGTCATAGTTCAAGTGTCCAAATCTAGCATGCCATAATAAACTTGATGGAAATGTACCTTCTTCATATTGAGAATTGTATGAGAAATTTTGTGCACGAGGAGCGGTACCATACAGTGTGAGAAGCCTTTCTTCTTCTATTCCCGTCATGACAAGTGAGTGGTCTGATTCTTTTCTCACCTCAAGCTTACCATCAAACATATGAATGGAGTGTGCTTGCTGGCGGATGTGGACCAAGGACAACAAGTTTCTCCTCAGCTGTGGGAGATAAAAAACATGATGCAGAAGAAAGTATGGAAGACCAGGCAATTTAATATTGATGGTACCAAGACCTGATGGCTTGAGTTTTGATTTGTCTACAAAGTATACTGCTCCATCAACATTGTCAGTGAATTCTTCAAAAAAATCTCTTCTAAAATTCACGTGGAAAGTTGCTCCTGAATCAAGCAACCAATCATTTTTCCAAGAAGCAAGTGAAGCATTAAATAAGTCTTCATTTACTCCAATATTACAGTGTGCCACAATATAGTGAGCGAATTCAGGTGCATTACCTTTCTCTTTGTCATTATTTTTACCTTTGGGTTGGTTTCTTTCTTGCTCAATTCTGTCCCAAGGCAAATTGCATGTGGATGCATCATGTGGTTCATCTCTTTTGCAGCGTATGCAGTGCAAATATGACTTTTCTCCTTGAGAGTGTCTTCCCCCCTTGCCTCTGAAATTTATTCCTCTTCCTCTTCAACCACCTCGTCTTCTGGAAGAATCTTGAGCAAGAGTCTTCTCTCTATGTGCAAGGCACACAACCTCTTCAGAAGACTGAGGAGCTGTCTTCTTCCCAAAATCTTTCTCTCTTTCAACAAATTTTTTCATAAGGGAGTCAAAAGTAATATCTTTGAGGTTTCCATTTGCTTGCAATGACTCAAGATAATTTGAGTAAGTGGGATAAAGTGCCTTGAGAAAAGCTATCAGAGGAATGTCCAGTTCAACATTAGTGACTTTGATATCATGCATAATAGATTTTACTTCTGATGCAAGAGCAAGAGGATCATCATTTTGTAATTCAAGGTTGAACAATTTAATCATGAATTGAACAACTTCAAGTTCAAAATGTGAGTCATAGAGTTCCTTCAATTTTTGTAAGGCTTTGAAAGCATTTGAAAATGGCGAAATATGGAGACTGTTGGGTGCAAGAATTGCGCTTGAGCAAACTCCTCAACATTTAATTGTCAACCTGAGGGTTTCGTAAACTTAGAGACAAAGCACAGGCAATGCAAAAAATGGTATGAACTTTTCCTATTTCTAATCCTACTTCTTAAAGGAAATGGTTTGCAAAATCAGATAGAAAACAATTGGAAAGGCAATTAACACCAAGGAAACTCTAGTGCTGGAATGTAAAAGACAATTTGCAAGTAAATCAAGTAAAGAAATTCCACACAACAGAAACAATCTTAAATGTTGGAATGAAATGCTATGTTCATCTTCAGATGGATGGTAAGTAGTCTGACAAGTGGGCCCTTGCAGAATTCTACCTTCCTTCTGATCTTTCTCTCACATAAACAACCTATCCTTGCACGGTTGTAATCTGCTTCCACTAGTGCAGGTACAGTATTTCTGTGTAAGAGTATATTCAATCTTCCTTACTGAAGACTTATGTCTGAGTGAAGGTGATCTAAGCCTTAAGGCTTGGAGCACTCTGTTCCTATGTCAAGAGACTTGTTCTTGCACCGAAGCAAAGTCCCCTTTACTCAGTTTCCGAATTACTTTCGAAAGCTGAAAGACGTGTTGAAAAGGAATTGCAACTGTAAATGAAATTATGAAGTAAACTAGCTGCGAAAAAGAAAATGCTTCAACTCATTAAAATTCGTAAGGGAAATAAATTTCATGAGATAAAAACACTTACAAAAGAATCAATCAATAACCTAATTACTTTGCATGTGTTAAAAAATTTTGGTACTTCACCGACAATAATGACATTATTTGCAAGTATAATATGGTGGTTTAATATAACTGCTTCCAGATCTTTTAGAGATGAACTTTTAATACCAAAAATAGTTACTTGATTAATCGATCCATTCACTTGCAAAATAATGGGAAATAAGATGCAGGTAAGTGATTCACAGTTTGCTGCAACAAATTACTACGCCAAGGTGCAAGCAACAACATGCACTGGTGTAGGAAAGAGTTCCTTGCACAATTCATTTCGAAAATGAATTAAGACAGAAAACAAGAGTAAAGTAAATGCGTGAAAGATATCTTATAAACAAAAGTAAACACAACTACTCTGCAAACCACGGATCCGTTCCACACATACGCTACCAAAGATAATTTAATCCAGAGCTTAAAGATTACCGATTAAACTATTACATCACATAGCTGCAAATAAATAACCACACCGTCTTTCCAAATAATGAAAGCGAGAGGGGTCAACGAGCTGGGCCTGGCCAACCAACTCGTTCCCCTTCTAAGGAATGAAAGTGATCAACATTGCAAATAATACATCAAAGACAAAATTAAACACTCGTGTGCAAACCATAGCGATTCTCTTGTTTTTACTTGATTCAGAAAATTACAATACAGAGCAGTCCAGCCCTAGAGTGAGCCGATAACCAGATTACGTAAACCAAAATAATAACCTATGGTTCACTAGCTTCCTATCTACGATCTACATCATATATATCCTTCGGCTCTAGGCCGTTTACACTAATTACAAATAATTCTTGTTCAGGCCTCTAGGTCGAACAGACTTAGAAAACCAAATTACAAACTTGGCCAATGGTTATAACACACATGAGCTTCGCTGGGCCGTAATCTATCTTTGGAGAAAAATCCCTGGATGTGCACCACCTGCTTCAGTTCATCAATAGTTAGACTCAGAGTCGAAGATCGAGATCCGTCCTCGTGGAAGATAGCTCTCAGAAATCTTGGATAGTGGCGGTGCAGGAATCTTCCTGCACTAGTCAACTCATACATTATTAACACTACGTTCCATGATTACTTCTAGGAAATCAATATGAGTTGCAAGAAATATGTAAATAATGCAAAATCTATATAAAAAGATTAATAAAGTTCTGTAACAAATATTAATATAAACTATGAGCATGTGCAGGAAAAGGGTAACCATCTTGTACTAGTGCAAGAAAGAAGGGTTTTATATTAAGGTAAATCAGAGGTTGATATTGATGGAAATGGGGTAAAAAATAGGGCAATTTAGGATACCAACATCCTCCCATCCCTAAGTTGTTGTGTGTCCTCACACAACGTTTTACCTCTGCAAAAAATCTTCAAAAAAAATGAGTGGCCGCTCCTCAGTTCTGCACTTCAATGTTTATTCTTGTCTTTACTATCTTTGGCTTCTTGTCTCGGGCTTTTCCCAACTGCTTAGTTATCTTCTTCAGGTGTCTATAGTATCTGGAAGCCCAATATTTCCACACCTTTACCTGCTGCTTTTGCTTTTTTACTTTTGCCAGTAATTCCACCTCACTCTGTTTCTACCAACTTTGCTCTTTCATGACCTGGTTTAAAACTTCCAGGTCATGGACTTGTTGCTCCAAGTCCACTATTATGCTATTAAGGAAGAGAGTGGACGGCGTTGTACCGAGATCTTCAGGTGCGAACACTTTTTTTGCCACAGACTCAACATCAAGGTCAAGATTGTCAAAAGTATTCCTTAAGACATCGCCGAGGGTTTCTATGCTTGGGGTTTTGCTGTCACTGAGGGTTTGGATACCCTCACCAATCTCTGTGCCAGGGGTTTCAGTACCCTGTGCACCTAGTTCCTCTGAGCTCTTAACAACTTTCTCTCCCAGTTTCTCAGGGAATTCCACACCCTGTCCTTCCAAATTAGTAGGGGTTTCGATTCCCTATTCTTCTACCACCACAGGGACTTCAGTACCCTGTCCTTCGAACACCGTAGGGTCTTCAATGCCCTGATCTTCAGAAATCGTAGGGTCTTCAGTACCCTGATCTTCACAACCCGCAGGGTCTTCAATGCCCTGGCCTTCAAAAACCACAGGGTTTTCAATGCCCTGGTCCTCGAAATCATTAAGGGTCTCCACATCCAGTTCACTAAAATTGTCAGGAGGCTCTTCATGCTGTTCCTCTTCGTCCTCCTCTGCTTGGACTTCGCCAGTGTTTGGTGTCGACATTGTTTTCCTACTCCTTAGCCTGCTGACAAACGTTGACAACAACACATCATCTTTTGCATTCTCCTCATCCTCCACAGTGTGTGCCACTGTGTCTGCGAGCACCGAGAGATTATGAACTGTGGGGGAGACTTGGGGCAAGTCGTCGATTACAATTGGAGAACCCGACTGGTTTGTCCCTTGGCTGACAACTTTCCTCCTCGCCGAGGTCCTAATTTTCCTTTTCTTTGCTGCAGGTGGAGTGTTTTCAACGACCCTCTTCTCTGCTTGCACTGGTGAGCCTTTACTTCGCTGCTTGGCAGGAGACAATGTCTCTACCTTTCTCTTTTTACTTGCACTTGTGCTAGCAGGTTCTTTAGAACCCCTTACTCGAAATTCTTTTCGAAATACCTCCCATGCTATTCCATTTTTCTCTAACTTCTTCTTGACCAGCATCGTAATGAGTCCATGATGGCAGAGTTTGGTTGCAGCCTAGCTTGCACTTCCGCTCTGCACATTTTTTGCCATCTTTTCAAGGCTCATGAGCAAGAAGTGAGGGGAATTAATCAGTTTCCCCACCTCGAAATGTGACAACAATCGAAGGTGGTATACGAATGCCAAGGTATAGCGTCCTTTGCTTGTGATAAACTTCTGTAATACAAACAGTAAATCTTGCCATTTCCCAACCATGGCGGTCTGTGACAGTCACTTTTTCCAATCGACCTCAATCTTCTTATCGACCACAAACCGCTGCCAACGCTTCTTTGTCAACTGCTCTTTCTTAAACTAGTGCTCACCTGTAAGTGGCAGGCCTGTGGCTTGCGAAATGAACTCTTCAATGATTTTAAATTTTAAGGACCCGACCCTAACTGGGACTTCCTTGAACGTTCTTGCAAACTCTAGCACTACGCCCATGTCGAATCCGTCAAAATTTTGGAGAAATGGCAGGAACCCAGATTCTTGCAAAAGTGCAAGACTGTTCCTGTATTCGGCGGTTTGTTCAATCTCTTGTAGTGACAGTGGTTCACTCCTCACAGGTGCCAATTCAAACCTCTTCCACTTCACTGATCACACCCTCGAAAGAATTTCAAGGTAACTCCAACATTCACCGAGAATTCTACGTCAGAGGTTCCTCGCCTTCCGTCTTTGTAGACCTGCTTACCCGGTTATGATGGAACAATCCCTTCCACTTTGGGTGTAGATTCTTGTCAGTTCATTATAGGTGAATCGTGATGATTGGATGCAGTGGTAGTATAGGCGGTGATGATGCAACAACTAGAATGATTGGATCACAGGTAGGTTAATGATGGTCAGGTAGTGCAGAATGATTGCAAAGAGGGTCAGTGCAGGTTATTGGACAAAGTACCCTTCCGCAGTCAGCATCATAATTAAATCAGACTTCTTTTCAGCATTTATTAAGAAAAAATAGATTTCAGCCTTACACATCTTGCACTTTAAATATTTGTCCCTAGATTAGTAATTAATGAAACAAAGCATCAATTAAAACATGGAACGAGTTATCATATCAACACATGTACAAAAAATTAGAGGCGCATAAATCTTTGATAAACAAGTTCAGGACTATGTAAATTTCTTCCACAGTCAATTGTATTTCTGTACCAGACTTGCTTGCACTACTATGCTTGCACCAGAGATTTTTACCAAATAGAAATTCTGATAAGACATAATTCTGTAGCTGGACTTTAAAATTTTTTCCTCATTATACAAGAAAAATTTATTCGCTATCCTTTGGTGCTTCTCAACATGCCTTCTAAATATTGCATCAAATTCTGCAATAAACTTATGAGGGAATAAAGAAGTTGAAAGGGGTAAAAAAAAAAATTCAGAATGGGAAGGAATATTACAGTAGGGATTTCAGAACAATATCACCAAGGGGGATAAACGAAACGGGATGTGGGAAAAAATTCAAGGGAAAAGAGGGATTTTACGAATCGGGTAAGGGTAGTTTCTTGGAAGAAAGAGGAAGGTAATTCATTGGGGAATTTAGAAAAGAACTAGTGGGAAATTTTGAAATGGGAAATAGAAGAAGATTTCTACCTTGAAATCTGTCTGCACTGGTGCAGGAAAAATAACTGCAGTGGGAAGTAAACGTTTACTTAGATAGAAATGTCCATGCTAGTTACCCAAAACTTGGGTAAGTGCTCGGTTTCGTGAACCTGCTTCTTCTTGGTGGCAGCCATCATATCTTAAAATCAAGTAACATTCCCTTTTTATGAAACTTTTGATCTTCCTACCAGCGTGTTGGTTTTCAGGTTGATCCTTCTGCAATTATGTCAGTCAACTGATTTTCATAATTACAAGTTTTTTTTTTTTGTTTTGTTTTTTTTTCATTATTATTTTTTAAATAAGGACAAGAAGGAATCAATTCTTCAACAGGTCGGTGCTATCACCTACCAACTCCTTTTCAAATGGCTATTGGACTTGTTGCATAAAATATCCTTTAGTAAGGGGCTGAAAATATACCTTCAATCTATGCCCATTTACTAGGAACTTAGAATTTCAGCCATCAATAGTTTTGATTTCTACCGCTCCATTTTCGAACACTTTGACCACCTCATAGGGTCCCATCCAGCGTGTATGGAATTTTCCTTTAAAATGTTTGAATTTTGAATTGTAAAGGAGCACCCAATAACCTGGTTGGAATTGCTTTTTCTGAATAGACTTGTCATGCCACTTCTTGCACTGTTGTTAAACCAAGATATTCTGCTAAACAACATCCCTTCAAATTTCATCTAACTCGTTCAACTGTAGAAGGTGCTACAGCTGTGCTTCAGAGAGATCTAGCCCCAATTGGACTGCAGTCTTGAAAGTCTTGATCTGGAATTCTATCTGCAAGAGGACTTGTTTCCCATACACCAGCTCAGATGGTGTGCGTCTCGTGTTGTTTCTCCAAGTGGTCCGATAGGCCCACAATGCTTCCAGTAATTTGTCAGCCCAATCTTTTCTGTTCATATTTACCGTCTTTGTGAGGATAGACTCAATCACCTTATTTGTGGATTCTACCTGGCCATTTGCTTGCGAGTGATATGGTGTGGATTTCCTGTGTCAGATTTTGTACTGCTCCATTACACCCTGTACCAGATTCGAAATAAACTGCGATCCATTGTCAAAAACAATTTCTCAAGGTACACCAGATCTAGTAAAGATTTCAATAAAAAGAAAATCAACAACAACTCTTTTAGTAGCAAAAGAAACAACTTTAGCTTCTACCCATTTTGTAACAAAATCTGTACAAACCAAGATATGTTTTTTATTGGATGATGAGGTATTTATTGGTCCTACGAAATCAATAGCCCATTTTTCAAAAGGCTCAATCATAAATTGAGGACATAAAGGCATCTCATTGGTTTGGTGGCTGGCCAATTCGCTGATAGCTATCACACCGTTTGACATATTGTTTGGCATTCTTGAACAAGGAAGGCCAAAAATAGCCAGCTTGTAACACTTTGTATGTAGTTCACTTATCAGCGAAGTGACCTCCACATGGTTCATCATGGGTATATTTTAAGATATCAAACAACCCATCCTCTCGTACACATCTACGGATAATGAGATCTACTCTAGTGTAAAAGATGTCTCCTTGGATCCAGGAATATGCAGCACTTTTCTGAATGATATTCTGCTTTTCATGAGCGGATAAGTGAGGTGGTAATTTTCCAGTGACTAAATAGTTAGCTATGTCATTAAACCATGGAGATTTTGTTGACACTGCAAAAAGATATTCGTCAGGAAAATCATCATTAACAGGAATTGCTTCACCAGGATTATTTAATCTTGAAAGATAATCTGCTTCTACATTCGATTTCCCTGGTCTATCAACAATAATAATATTAAATTCCTATAATAATAAAAGCCACCTAGTTACCCTACCACTAGTTAATGGTTAATTAATGAAATATGTTATAGCAAAATGATCAGTATGTACAAAAACTTCATATCCTATACTACAATGTCTGAATTTATTAATAGAAAAAATTACAGCTAAAACCTCTTTCTCAATAACAGTATAATTGAGTTCAGTGGGTGACAAGTTTTTACTAATGAAATAAATAGCATGAGATTGTTTGTCTTCTTCCTGTCCTAAAGCTGTGCTAATAGCAGTATCTGAGGCATCGGAGGAAATATGGAATGGCAGGGACCAGTTTGGTCCTCTCAAAACTGGTGCCTGAACTAATTTTTCCTTCAATGTCTCAAAGGACTGTTGGCAAGCTGTAGACCAAGAAAACTCACTATCCTTAGCCAAAAGTTGGAAAAGGGGGGTAGCTATCCTTGAGAAATTCTCAATGAATCTCCTATAGTAGCCCGCATGTCCTAGAAAACCTCTCACTTCCCTTTGAGTTTTGGGTATAGGAAGACTCGAAATGACTTCTATCTTTGCAGGGTCAACCTAGATACCTTTGTCGGAAATAAGATGGCCAAGAACTACTCCTGCCTTGCACATTAATCTACATTTCTTGTCACTCAAGGCGAGATGAGATTCTTGGCAGCGAATAATCATTTTTCTATATTCTTGAGGGCTTCTTGAAATGAATCACCAAACACAGAGAAATCATCCATATAGATTTCTACGCATTCAAGGTTAGCAAAAATAGCCAAGACTGCCCTTTGAAAGGTAACCGGGGCATTACATAGCCCAAAGGGAAGCACTCGGTAAGAAAATGTAC
Organism: Pinus tabuliformis; assembly: GCA_031772625.1. Taxonomy (NCBI): domain Eukaryota; kingdom Viridiplantae; phylum Streptophyta; class Pinopsida; order Pinales; family Pinaceae; genus Pinus; species Pinus tabuliformis. The sequence continues at coordinate 311,423,848 of CM062809.1, forward strand.
CCAATGGACATGTAAAAGTGGTTTTGTCTTGATCCTCGAGTGCTATCTGTATCTGGTTATATTTGCTAAAGACATCTAGAAAAGAAAAGTACTTCTTACCAGCAAGGGTATCGAGTACCTGATCGATGAAAGGAAGGGGGAAGTAATCTTTGAGAGTGGCTTTATTTAATTCTCTGTAATCAATGCAAATGTGCCATATCCCATCTTTCTTCAGGACTAACACTAATGGAGAGACCCATTGGCTATTAGAAATGGGATAGATAAAATCAACATCTAAGAGTTTTTGCAGTTCTTCCTTTACAACATCTCTTAGAGTTGGGTTCATTCGCCTTTGGGGTTGTCAGACAGGTCGAGCTCCATCCTAAATATAGATATGGTGTGTACAAGTTTTAGGAGGGATGCCTTTCATATCTTCATAACCCCATGCAAAGGCATCGAGATGGTTTCGCAACAAATTCACAAGATTCTCTCGTTGAGAAGGGTCCAAGTCTGAACTGATATACAAGGATTTACCTAGACTAATCTCAACAAGAGTAGTGTCAGGATCAAGAGTACACAATGGTGTCACTAGAGATGGTGATGATGGAGGTAGAGAGTCATATCTTTCCTGAAAATCTAGACTAAAAATCTGACTCAATGACTCAAAATTAGGCATGGTGTCTAGATTGTTTAGGAAGTCTTGAATCTCACCATCTTGTGAGGACTCAACTTTCTGATGTACCAAGGAAACAGGCTGGGTCTCCTCATCACTACTGTAGTCTAACCATAAAGTATCTCAGAGCTTCTGAATAGATCTAGTAGGTGGATATAAGGTGACTTTCTTTCTAGAATCTCCATGGGAAATATGCATATCACCAGAACGACATCCAATATAAGCATCAGCCGTAGCAAGCCATGGTCGTCCCAAGATCAAGGGATGCCCTCCCACAGGATTCTTTGGCTAAAGCAAAATTAAATCTGTAGGATATTCCCAAGAATTTAAGCAAATGACCACATCATCCAATACTCCTTCTGGCTTGATTTTAGATCTATCTGCCAGTTAAAGCACAATGGGAGTAGGATGAATATGGACCAATCCAAGTTGATCCATTGTTTGCTTGATCATAACATTAATGGTTACCCCTAGGTCTATAAGTACATTGGAGACAAGGAAATCACCTATCTGAATAGAGACAACAGGGTTTCCAAGGTCGATATATTTTTCCATGTTCATACATCCTGTCATCAACTCTGTTGCTCTACCAACAACTTGGATGGTTTGGGGTTCCAATCTTCTCCTTCCTGGCTTCTTGAGGAAGAGTTCCCTAATTATTTTCGTACATATGGGGATCTCTTTGATAACTTGGAGCGAGGGTACCTTTATGAAAAGGTTCCTAAGCTCAGAAGGCAGGCTAGACTTAGGAATGGGGCCTTTCTTCTCCACAACTAACCTCTCTGGATAGGGAGGTCGGTTGGAGGAAGATGACGAGGGCTCAGAATGTACAGGGATAGGCTGAATGGTGTCATATTTCCCAAAATGGTCAGGAGTTTCCTCCTCTCCTTTCTCATCGATAATCACCATGGGCTGCTTTTGATTTTCTGAGGTTACTACTTTCCCTGATCTCAATTGAAGATCATTGACTCCAACTGGCATGGTCTGAAATCTGGATGAAGAAAGCAGGGTCATAGAATGGATCATTTGTACCGCTTTATTATTGGGGTTGGGTAAAGGTTGAGAAGGCAGCTGAGAAGGTTGAAATAGTGGAGGTAAAGGTAATGGTGGCATAGGTTGACTCAGCTGAGGTAATGATGGTTGAGGCATTGGGTAAGGTGCATATGTAGGAGGATATGATTGCATCGGTGCATGATAGGAATTATGTGAATGATGTGAATGGTTTGGTCCTCTCCATCCTTGTTGCCAAGATTGGGAGGGCTGTCCATATTGATATTTATTCCCATGTTGCCAATGTTGAGAGTGACCAGTGTTAGGATAGGAATATGAGTGTGCATTATAACCAAAAAAATGTGGTGGAGGTTCAGGAACCATACCTGCACTTACCTGAGGCCAATTTCTTCGTGCTCCCATTGCATGCAATGATTCAGCTTCAGGTTTTCCCCCTTCAAATACAACTTTTAGCCCAGGTAGGGAGGGACATTTTTCTATAGCATGGTTTTTCAACACAAATTGCACATTTATTAGTTTCTTTAATATCTAGAGGACATTCTCTTAGAGGATGCTTTCTTCTACATCTTGAACAGAAAATAGACAATGTTTCTTTCTCTTCTACAAGTTTTTGCTGAAACTTCAAAGAGTCTATTTGTTTACTAACAATATTCATTATTTCAATTTTCATATTGTCCATTTTGTTTTCTAATCCAATAATCATAGCATCAGTAGATTCGGTTTTCCTATTTTTATTCTGAATTCCTTTACTGGATCTATATTGGTTCCTCAAGAATTTCCTGCACAAGTCACAGATCTGATCAAAAGGTTTTTGAGAAATATCCCCTTGTCCTAACAAATTTAGATTATTCCTAGAATCATCAGTAAGCCCACGTAAGAACAAGGTTCTAATAGTACTTAGATCAAATTTGTGCTTTGACCTTTGGAGGATGTACATGAATCTCTCCAAATAGTCCTCTAGCATTTCATCATCATTTTGCACAATAGTAAAGATTTCATCTTGGATATCTCTAGTTTTACAATATTCCTGATATTTTGATAAAAACACTTTCTTCATTTGCTCCCAAGAATTTATAGTGTTTCCCCCTAGTCCCATGAACCAACAGAGTGCTGCGTCCTTGAGAGTTGCAGGAAACAACTTTAACTTTTGGGCATCAGATAAGTAATCATAACTTCTACACAAAATATCAAACTCAAATAAGAAAGAGTCTGGATCTTCATGTACCTTACCATAGAAATGAGGAAGAACTGATGGTGAAATATTTTTCATTTGTGCTTGTATATTAGGATTCACAATAGGGAATTCGAAAGTAGATTGTTCCTCATTTACCTGATTTTCACCACTTCATTCTGCGTGGTATTCCATATCTTCCATTGTTGTTCTTCCACACAAACCGCTATTAACAGGCTGAGAAGGTTGACTATGAATTCAAACAGTTCCCTTCTTCGCCTTTATGGCTTGTTTCACACCTGAACTACTGCTACCAGAGCCTAGGTGGACTGTTCTTGCGTAATGAGTCTAAGTTTGTTTGGACTTTTTTCCTGCAAAAGAAGGCCCAATATGAGTTTTGGTTTCAGATTTGTTAGTGTTTCTTTGGCCTCTAGCGGGCTTCAGACCCCTACCTCTTTCAAGCATTCATTTCAGAAAAAATGACAAAAGAAATTCGAAATAAAAACTGCAAGTTTTAGAAATAAATCGGCACCTATAAACTCCTTCAAACAATAGAAGCACACTACGGGAAAAAATAATAGCAGACTTACCCCTATTGAAAAAAATGGAAAATTCTTACCAATTCAAATCGCCTCCCCGGCAATGGCGCCAAAATGTTGGGTGCAGGAATTACGCTTGAGAAAACTCCTCAACACTTAATTCTCAACGCGAGGGTTTCGTAAACTTAGAGACGAAGCACAGGCAATGCCAGAAATGGTATGAAATTTTCCTATTTATGATCCTACTTCTTAAAGGAAATACTTTGCAGAATCAGATAGAAAACAATTGGAAAGGCAATTAACACTAGGGAAACTCTAGTGCTGGAATGTAAAAGACAATTTGCAAGTAAATCAAGTAAAGAAATTCCACACAAGAAAAACAATCTTAAATGCTGGAATGAAATGCTATGTTCATCTTCAGATGGATGGTAAGCAGTCTAAAAAGTGGGCCCTTGCAGAATTCTGCCTTCCTTTTGATCTTTCTCCAACACAAACAACCTATCCTTGCACGGTTGTAATCTGCTTGCACTAGTGCAGGTACAATATTTCTGTGTAAGAGCATATTCAATCTTCCTTACTGAAGAATTATGTCTGAGTGAAGGTGCTCTAAGCCTCAGGGCTTGGATCACTCTGTTCCTGTGTCAAGAGACTTGCTCTTGTACCGAAGCAGAGTCCCCTTTACTTAGTTTCTGAATTACTTTTGAAAGATGAAAGATGTGCTGAAGAGGAATTGCAACTGTAAATGAAATTTTGAAGTAAACTAGCTACGAAAAAAAATGCTTCAACTCATTAAACTTCGTAAGGGAAATAAAGTTCATGAGATAAAAACACTGACAAAAGAATCAATCAATAGCCTAAGTACTTTGCATGTGTCAACCAGTTTTGGTACTTCACCCACAATAATGACATTCTTTGCAAGTATAATATGGTGATTTAATATAACTGCTTCCAGATCTTTTAGAGATGAACTTTTAATACCAAAAACAGTTACTTGATTAATCGATCCATTCACTTGTGAAATAATGGGAAATAAAATGCAGGTAATTTATTCACTGTTTGCTGCAACGAATGACTACGCCAAGGTGCAAGCAACAACATGCACTGGTGCAGGAAAGAGTTCCTTGCACGATTTTCTTGAAAAATGAATTAAGACAGAAAACAAGAGTAAAGTAAATGCGTGAAAGATATCTTATAAAAAAAAGTAAACACAACTACTCTGCAAACCATGGATCCATTCCACAAATAGGTTACAAAAGATAATTTAATCCAGAACTTAAAGATTAACGATTAAACTATTACATCACATAGCTGCAAAGAAATAACCACACTGTCTTTCCAAATAATGAAAGTGAGAGGGGTCAACGAGATGGGTTAGACAGGCCTTGACCAACCAGCTCGTTCCCCTTCTAAGGAATGAAAGCGATCAGTGCTTCAAATAATACATCAAAGACAAAATTAAACACCGCGTGTGCAAACCATAGCGATTCTCTTGTATTTACACTATTCGGCAAATTACATTACAATGTAGTCCAACCCCAGAGCGAGGTGATAACCAAATTACACAAACCAAAATAATAACCGATGGTTCGCTAACTTCATATCTACGATCTACATCATATATATCCTTTGGCTCTAGGCAATTTACACTAATTACAGATAATTCTTGTTCAGGCCTCTCGGCCGAATAGACTTAGAAAACCGAATTACAAACCTGGCCAATGGTTATAACACACATGAGCTTTGTTGGGCTGTAATCTATCTTTGGAGAAAAATCCCTAGATGTGCGCCACCTGCTTTAGTTCATCAACAGTTAGACTAAGAGTCGAAGATCGAGATCTGTCCTCATGGAAGATAGCTCTCGGAAATCTCGGACAGTGGTGATGCAAGAATCTTCCTGCACTAGTCAACTCATACATTATTAACACTGCGTTCCATGATTACCTATAGGAAATCAATATGAGTTGCAAGAAATATGTAAATAACGTGAAATCTATATAAAAAGATTAATAAAGTGCTGTAACAAATCTTAATATAAACTATGAGCATGTGCAGGAAAAAGGTAACCATCTTGTACTAGTGTAGGAAAGAAGGGTCTTATATTAAGGTAAAACAAAGGTTGATATTGATGGAAATGGGGTAAAAAATAGGGTAATTTAGGATACCAACAACGACTCACCTCTTAATTTACTGATGCTGCAATCAATGCATAAGCCTTGCTGTTCTTATTTTCCCAAATGGCGAATTCCTTGTCTGAGGTAGGCTGTTCTAGCTCTTTGTCTTTGTCTCCAACACACACTCCTTTCCGCAGCTCATTAAAAATTAGAGCATGTTTGATTTTCCGAGACCACTCAGGATAATTTTCCTTGCTGGTGAGAACCACTCCCACAACGTGAGGGAGGGAGCACTTTTTGGAGGTATGCGAGGGAGGGAGCAACATATGTAAGGGAGCCAACGTATAAGAGTTGCCAACGTTTACATACATGCAACATGGAGAGGTATGGTCAACGTTTACAGGCAACGTGGAGTGGAATGGGCCGGACATATGTGCAGAGGAGGGGCCGATCCGAGCAACTTCCAGCATGGGAGGAGCAGTGCAACGTGGGACGTATGGAGCGGCTTTACAAGCAGCAACGTTGCCGGCAACGTTTACAGGCAGCAATGTTGCCTTGCTATTAGCACTTGTCCATGAGACGCTGCAAGCGAAGGTTGTAGGGAGATGCTGCAAGCCTAGCTGCATGTGAGAGACACTAATATACAATGAGAAATGCAAGCTGAGGCTGCGTTCCCATCAGTCGCTGTGCCTCCCCGCGCTCTCAACCATACACACCGTTAAGAAATCCTCTCAACAGATAATAGAGAGGTACTACTCTCGTATGACACTCGACTTCCATACCAAGAAGATAATTGTTGAGGAAGTTGCCATTATTCCCTCCAAACATCTCAGAAACAAAATCGCCGCATTTGATGAAACATATTAAAAAATGGGTTGGTGAGAGGAATCTAGCTGAAGCTTGAAGCGTTAACTAAGAGAGGTTCAATTCATTGATGAGAGGTTGAGGAATTTGTGCTGGCAGAAGGCAGATGTGTCAAGCTGTAGAAATGCAGAACATGGGCAGAATAGACACAAGGGAGTTATAAGGGCAGGAATGCTAAAAATAGAGCTCGCTCTGATACCATGTCAGGCTAGGAGGTAACCTCTCGAAAACGAGGTTGTATTATTCATTTAGGTTGTTCATTATTATATACAAGAGGGAATGGCTGTTCAGTTTCATCTCCCGATGACTCTCCATTTCCTCTATTATTTATTTACACTAATTACAGTTCACCCAATCCCTATGATTAGGTGTCAACAGATTCAGATGATTGTAAACTTGGAATTTAAATAGTTGAATGTGAAAGCCATTTTGAAATATGTGAATTGCTTTCCTACAACTTTTAAATCTTCTTGAAATTGATAAAGAAAACTAGTATGGGGTATATGCAAATAACACAAATTCAACCCACAGAATGATCACTACATTCTATTTCTTCTATAAGTGAAAATAAACACACTCGAATTTGTACTCAATAATAATGATCACCATAACTCAAAAAACCATGCAGTTGATATATATATATATATATATATAGATATATATATATATATATATATATATATATATATATATATATATATATATCAACATGAAAGGGCAAGGTTACATAACTCTTATGTTATGCACAATCTTCCTCCTTTACACACGCATACACTCAAAACTTTAAATCTCTTGGTCTCCTACAAAAAAGTTATCTTCTCAATTACATTGAAATTCTATTACATAGGACTTCCATACCAAGATTCAACAACCTCAATCTATTTCACTAAATTATGTAACAAATTCCTAAAGTGGCTAAATCTATCCCTTAACACAACTATCAAATGACACTCATCCTCTCTTGGCTAAAAATATAGATTCTTCTAGATTACATTTAGGACAATACTAAATAAAATTAATGAAATAAACTTCCTTTGGTAAATGGGTTTTGACCTAATAGGGTAAAAATGGTTTTAACTGGTAGATGCTCTTGTATTAGAATAGCATGGTTGATGCATAATGATGTTTTTGGACTTGTTTCAAATCCATGATTGGGAAAATATGTGTTCTATGTCTCATTTATAGGTGAATTCTCAAGGAATACATGGGTTTATTTCCTTAGGAAGAAAATTGAAGTATTTGACAAATTCAAAGAGTCTAAGGCTCTTGTGGAAAATAATATAGAGAATAAAACTAAGGTGTCAAGGACAAATAATGGTGGATAATTTTACGAGAATGAATTTAAAGAGTTCTGTAAGAAATGTAGTATAGCAAGGCAAAAGACTATGTTGAATAACCCTACAAAAATTATGCAAGCCATTACAACTTGACTCTCTTCCATAAAATTTATTATAATAAAACAATGAAACACTTGAGTAGTCAGGGTGTCCATACGAAATATGGAGATGTGGCTCTCATATTTGTTTAAATGTTCATGACTCTTTGATTATTATGGTCATTGATATGTGTATGGTTTACAATTATTATGACAACAAATTGGAAAAAAAACTCAAATCCGATATGTTGGTTTCATGATTAACTTCACCTAAGAGAATGGCTCTACTAATGCATGGAGAAAAATCATCTAGCCCCTTTTGTATGACATTCCTTCATACATGTATCGTGTATATAGTTGGACTATCCCAGTTATGTGTATGGTATATTTTGCCTTTCTTACATGCTAGGTTAATGAACTACTTCATTGCTTGGTTATGGATGTTATTGAATGAATGTTGTTATGCTTTAATGATTGTGGTTTATTATGTGGACTATTCTGTAGGCTCTCAACAAGTATTTCTCTTTACCATGGTGCCCCCTTTAGGATACTTTTATTACTTTTCTAATGGGTGGCTCGTTTCCCTCACCATCTGTGGAAGTCTCCCTCGTACACCTGACACCGAGTGTATCACAAAGCTCACATTCTTTCTGACCCAAAGAGGTGTTGTGTTCTCTAATGCCTAATTGTAACCAAGGTATTCTTTATCATTCCAATGGTGGTCGGCTTGTATGACTGTATGAGACTCCTACACCAAACAGTGTGAGGTCTAATTGGGACTTTACATCGAGGAGATCCGCTTGAAATATTGGCAGAATCCAACACCGTCAACATTTCTGGCGGTAAAAGGAGGGCCAGATGACTAGATGAGCCCATCAAGTTTGTTTGAATCTTTTACCTTTAATGGCTTCATCCCAAATCATAATCCTGAGGTGTTTTACATAACCTTTAGATCTTTCAATCCCCATGGAATTTTTACATAATTTGTCACGATTTAAATTTGATGGCAAGGGTACATCAACTGTTCTTGGGTATGTTGTTGAAATTGTTCAATTTTTCTTCTTGAATAGCGTTGATTCAAAAGAAACCATTGCACAATTTTTTACCCTTACATTGGATGGTCGTGCGAAGCAATGGTGCTATTCTTTACCCATTGCTTCTATCACATCTTTCGATGACTTGGTTATCAAGATTTATCAATTTTTTGAAAAATATGAGTATCATGATGTTATTGATGAAATTGATCAACTTAGAATGGAATTGACTAAATCTCTTGAACATTTTGCTGATCAGTTCCTTCATCCTTGTTATCAGTTTCCAGATGAGGATGTGGACTAGCAGTTCTTGGATGAAAAGTTTCGTTTCTTAGTCTATATGTCAAGGAAATATTTTGAATGAGATCTTTTTGATCAAGAATAATTTCAACTGCCAGAAGAAGAACCAGGTGTGCTCTTTCTCCCATGTCCTCCTCCCTTTGATGTTCTGTATGTTGGACCTAAACCAATCATTGAACCAGAAGACCATCTTGTGGATGAAGAACTTATCTTTATTTCACATCTTTCATTCGATGGTGATTCATCCAACCTTGTCAATCAACCATATTCAAATCTTGATATTCCCCTTGTCAATCTTCCACCCTTTAATCAAGGTGAACCCTTGGATGATCATGGCCCTGGTGATTTTATTCTTTCTAAATTATATGGTCATGGCCATTCAAGTAATTTAGATGAATCTTTGTTTCCACATGAATATTTGGATTTGTCGAAGTTTCAAAAGGAGTCAGATACCATTATTGATTATTTCCTTTCAGCTTTATCTCCTTTCGATCAAGAAGATGCTATGCTAATCATTGAAGAATTTTTCACTAGTCTTGAACATCTATCTTCTGTTGAATCTCATGTTGAATATTCCCTTGATCAACTGCTAACCATGATGTCTTGGGATTCAGATTTAAGTCAGTTTAGTAGGGAACTTCAGCTAAGGTTGATGGTTATGTCAGGTCCCTGTCACTGTGGTGGTATTTGTGATCTTGGCTAGCTTTTGATTTTCCTACACAACCTTTTTGTTTATGCTAGTACATGAGATGATGATGCCTTCTTGAGGGATGCTTCTTTTATCTACTTAAAAATTTTCAATGCTCAAGAAAGAAAATTTAATTTGATTATCGATATTTCACCACTTCATCCCTTTTTGACTAAATCTCAAATACGTAATGTAGGCAGAAAGAACAATCTTAGTGAATCTCTTACATCATCCACCAAATAATCTCACGTGCATGACAACTTAGGTTTTGGTCAACCTTGTGACATGGCTTATGACATGGATTTGTCCTTGTTTAGTCTTTCTAGTGTGTCTTTCCCTAAAGGTTGTTTCCACAATCTTGTTGTTGATTCATTAGAAAAATATTTTCAATCTGGGCCCATGTCTCATGGACTATGTTTTCATATGCTTCATTGATTCATATATGGTCATAGGCCCGATAATTATTGTTGTTGTGGAACCCCCAATTTGATAGAGAATTTAAGTGTAATACACTATTGTGGTTGCACATCCTGGTTTCGTCAGTCATTGCAAATGTTAGCACGATTTATTCTATTCATTGCACTACTTTTTGTTTTGACTTCAAATGATCATACCATTCTGTCTAAACTACAGAAACAAATTCATGGTTCGATTGGAAATTCCATTTTACATGATCTAGCCTTGGATTGTTTAGTTTAGGTTAGGCTAGGTTGCATGTAGTTAGATGCATTTCACCGTTCTTTCGTCTTTCATGTTATGGTTTTTTTTCTTTTATTTTGATTAGTCTTTGAATAAGTCGGTTTGAGATTTGAGATGGTTTGGCTAATGTTTTGCGAAAGGTAGGTTGAAGAAGCTTGCAACCATTGGCATATCTATTACCTCTTCCTTGATTTGGTTTACATCCTTCAAGGCGGTGATTTTCCAATGGAAAATATGATCCTTCAAATTGGAAAATGTAAGAAAACCATGTAACCCGTACCTATTTAGGATTCTCATTCCTACACTCAGTCCTATTATAAATGATGTGTTTCGTCCCATCTATCTGTGTAGAATAAGATCAGGGGAACTTTTTTAGTGATTAAAGCATCAAAGGTCTAAAACCTGTCTCTAAAGGAACAACCTATTTTTCTCTCAATAAGTCGAGATCCCTATTCCACCCGTTAAAAAAAAAAAGTGCCTATGCATAGTCCTATGACATAAAAGAAACATAAAGGGGTGAAAGAAGAGAAAGGATTTCTGCGCAGGGTGGTGAAGCAAGCGACGTTGTCGGGGTACTGTGCAGGCTTGCTGGCAAAAAAGAAACGTTTGTATTCTTGAAGTGACTTCATCGAGATACTATTTAGGCCTGCCAAAACAGTGCAATGCCATAAACGTAAAACTCACACTCCCATTGCTTCATTATGCTATACTATATTACCCATACTTACGTTGACATGATATTAGCTTGGCTTCTTTAATGTTTGTGTTAGGCCGAGTAATGGAATTGGGAAAGACTATATCTATAACCGAGTTTAGTGAGGAGCCGATGGTGACTCGTTGATCGAATCAATACTTCCTGGAGAAATGATACTTTCCGCTTACAATGAAACCATTTCAAATAATTTAGGGTTCTCCCAGTGTGTTGCCAATGTTGTTGATGCGACAATGACCCTCCAAAATTTTTGTCTATGTAAATTTTGGAGCTTATGCTAACTGTTGTTTCAAGCCCCCAAGTTTCTTCATGTGGTTTAATTTGATATTTGTTCATTTTCTCCTAATGTCGTATCCTCCTAAGTCAATGTTTCTAAAGTGGCATCACTTAACCATTATAAGTGTTTGAGTTAGTAGGTTGTGGTTACGTGAGCTCATGATTTTTTCTAGACTTAGAAACTTTCCTTATAGTCATGCATACTCTCAAAAGGCACACAAAAGTGAAAAAAGGCAAGCAAAATCACGAAAATCTCTCACAAAAGCTAAAAGCACACTTAAAGTTGTCAAAGGCTTGCACTTGAAGAAAGGGCACTTATTTGGGCTGAAGGAATGCACCCTGATTGGGTGCACTCCTTCAGGCTGATAAAGTGTACCCTACCTGGGCACACGTATTCATGATGAATACTTGCACCCTATATAGTTGCATGCATGATCCAACGTATTGCATGAGGTTGTGCTCCTAGAAAATAGGAACTACCTTAACTCCTTCTTAACTAATCCTTTCACTCGATGACAAGTAGCACTCATGAATGAGTTTGTTTTGCATGTTGATTTCTTTAAATGAACTCAGTGAATCAATCTTTCACCATCATTTCATCTGAGGGCACAACTTGAGAATCATGGAGCCCTTCATCAACCAATGCATCAAGTAAGTTTGCATGCTCAAACATTGTTGTGTTTGCTGTCAATTTCTTGTTTTGCAGTGTGTTTGCTGGTGTTTTAGCTGGATCTTTATCTTACAAGTGTTCATTTGTTGTTCCATGCAAGAAACCTTTCACATTCCTAAAACTTTTTATCTTCCACCATGCATGCGACAACAAATTTTATAGCCTTGAAAATCTTTCCTTTTCTTATCTTAGCATCGAATTCTACTTTTTGTACTTGTTTCTAGGAATTTTTTAGGCAGATCACACTTCCTGAGCTTGAAGCTCCTCCAGTCTAAAAATTTTCACACTGTTCAATGCAGTTTTCTTCATGGGTGCATCACAAAGGCCTGAAGCTTTTCCCTTCAACCCTTTGGAGGGCTACAATGCGCCCTCTTTTCCTTAGGGTGCATGGGAACATCACGAAGGCATGAAGCCTCATCATTCAATCCTTCAACATGTGACAGTGCACCCTTCTTTTCCTTGAGTGCATAGGTGCACTTTAAAGACCCGAAGCTCCCTTTTCCTCATCCTTCGTCTATTTAGAGTGCAACGTCCTTGTCTCCCAGGGAGCATAGGTGCATAGAGAAGACATGAAACCACTTCTTCCCATTTCTTCGACCATTCAGGGTGCGATAGTGTGCCCTGACTACTTTTTTCCTCTTTCTTGAGTGCATTAGTGCACTATGAAGCCTTGAATGACCATGCATTTCCCCTCGTGCTTCGAGAGTGCGACCTCCTAGTTTGCATGTGTATTTTTTTTTGTTGCTTGCATGCAAGTTATTTTTGGTTGTCATTCATAGTTTTTCATGCTCTATCATTTGTGGTGACTCTTTGAATGTGATTTACAAATATTTTTTCATAGTTAGTTGTTTTAAGATGATCTTGTTGCTATGAGTGTGATTCCACAAACAGGTGTTCATGCTACAAGTGTTAACACTTTGTCGTCATATTTTGGAGACATGTCACCACATAGAGTAGTCTCCAAAGAATTTTCAGAATAAAGCATTGATGACACGATTGAAGTTACAAAGTTCAATGTCCCTATATATGCAGACACTCGGTGTTTTATCGAAAAGGCTACAGAAGTCACTCAATGCAAGAACTACAAAACATTCATGCAAGAAATGTTTCCCAAGGACTTAAAATATGCACATGCATATATCAACATTAAGAAGTCCAAGATACATAAGATCACATGAAGATACTTGATCATGCCATGTGCTGAAGCTATTGAATGGATAATTACACGTATGGATGACTCACACCTTGTCCTACGCAATGAGAATGGAGGTCACCTCACCACCCATTATGGTGAGGATATGCAGACATATTATGAATATGAAAAAAATACCATTTACACAAGTTGGTCTAACCTCAACATGAACGATGTTATCAAGAAATGGTGTCAAGAACCTGCCAAGTTTTTCCATCACCCATCAGCAGTTTGTTTGATGAAGATCTTAAGAGATGTATATCAATATTTGATAGTTATGTATTTCAGATGTTTGGGTGCAAGAATGCTAAGTTGTTCCAAGATAATTGGATATATATTCTCAATATGGTGGTGAACCATGGAAAAGATTTTAATTGGGCGGATATATTATTATTTAAGTTGCAGCGATAGGTGGGGAAGGTCAAAGCATCTTTGCAAGCAAATAAAGCTCCAAAATTTCACATGTCTTCATATCCACTGGATTGTATCTGTGCACGATATGTGTTCCCAAAGCTATATTTGAAGTAGGCTCCTAAAAAGAAGTTCCTAGTTTATGTCCATTGTAGGGTGTTATCAGAAGGAAGCTTCAAAGCTGCGTACGATAGATTGGATAAACACTTCTTTGCAACCATATTTTGCTGGATATTCGAGACTGGTCCGCAAAGCATGATAGATCAAGTGAAGGAGTCACTCTAAGATATTACGGACTAGTTCAAAACTTCTGAGGGAACATACATCATATGCTTTGGATGTCAAACAACCCCTCATCTTATGCCGCAATATGTGACAAATAAGGTGGTCATGCATGAGGTGGAAAATCAACTGGACAAGGGACTATCAGGAACCCTTCATAGGAGGAAGACATACCTTTGGCCTATATTTCCATCAAGGATCAAATTATATGAATTGAAGAGTCACAAAAAATTAATAGTTGAAACTGAAGAGTTGAGATGCCTACACTTCACCACCAAATACTTCCATGCATATGATACCAGGCGAATTGTGAGGTAACAATGTGAAAGGATCATGCATAATACAAGGTATTCATTAATATGTTGATAAGAGGCTTAAAAGATAAAGAACTAGTATGCTATCAGAATGAAAACACATCCAACCATGAATACTAGTTCACCTCACGATCCTCCATCTCAGGAATTGCAGGAGCAGGAACAAGAGGAGAAGGAGGAAACAATGCCTCAAGTAAAGAAGTTAGCTCCTTGGAAACATATTAGGTGCTCATCAGAAAAGAGTAGTAGAAAATGGAAGGCTGATCCTTTGAAAAAAGGATCTACACAAACAAAATAAGAGAGGAGAGAAGGAGAAGGAGAAGAAAAGAAGGAGAAGAAGAGGAGAGCAAGAAGCAGGATGAGTTGCTTGAGAAGCAACTAGTCGAAGAAGAAGAGAGGAGACATATAGAGGAAGAACAACAAATATAGTCTCAGGAGGAGGAAGTACCAAAAAGGTTGGAAGAAGAAAAATTGACTTATGAACTAGAAGAGGAACAATATGAGGAAGAAGACACCATCCAGCCCATGGATGATGAGCCCAATACTCCAGATGAACAACCACTCATAGGGGGCCATCTTCCATTCAGAGAGATGGGGATTACACCTCCACCAGTAGATAGAGTCACAAATGTCTACAATGTAACATTTGATCAGCTAAATAAGAGCATCATGCAACAAAGGAACATGTACTTTCCAAATGATCCCTAGAACCCAGTCTTAGTGGCAATAAAAAAGGTGATCACCTCCAACACTAGAAGAAATCTGAGGGCAGTTATGGTGGAAAATGTTGCATTTTCTAGAGCGACACAGGGCAAATCAAAGTACTTGCTAAATGAGAATTTCAGGCTGAGAAGAGAACTTACTTCCATGAAGCAACAAGTAGAGCATCTTCTGCAAAGAACCAACAACCGTCATCATATAACTTCAGTACCATAGAGTGGCAGTCATCGATGCTAGAAGAGTTGGGAAAAATGGAGGATACTATGGCACAACTATATGATGAGATGATACTTATACAGCAAGTCATGGACCCTCTCATTGGAATTCAGAAGAACGTGAAATAAGTAGTGAAACTCCTAAAGATAACAACCATAGTAGTTGACCATATGCAGGAGTGGACTTCCAAATATCTAGATGCTCCACAACAATTAGAAAAGAAGGATAAGATTAATGCTGAGATTTATAGAGTGCATTTGAGTCTCCACCTACAAAACTACTCACAACTTGGATCATAGTTGGTTAACACCATAATTTCCTACAACCGACTGCATAATGGGTTTGAGTCTCTTACACAGAACAACGAGATGTCCGCCATCAAATCTCTTGTAGTAATCAAAGGCAGGGAAGTCGTCTTTCAGGAGATCGGGGATTACATTAAATAAATCAAGCAAGTAACAGAACAGGAAGGCCTGTAAGTGACCAAAGATGTTATTCAACATTATGCCTTTGCACTAGTTAAATTGCACATGAATAATTTCCAGTCAAGCTCGAAGAACATACTGTCAAAGGCATTGGAGGTGAAGGTGCACTACAAAGGAGATGTACCAGATTAGATTGAAGCCATCACAAAGGAGTTCGGAGCATGACACACTTACATTAGGAATGAAATTCATGAAGAAGAACATGATCTATCCATTTGATGAGTTCTGTCTTTTAGCAGTTTTGTATTATTAGGCCACCGTCTCATGTGTAAGTTGTCTTATGTAATATATGTTATGTGATGAAGTCCAAGGGACACATGTGGAATATTAAAAGCCACACATTGGAATGTAATGAGTCATATTAGAATATGAATAGTAATAGAAGTCAAAGAGTCATGAGGAAGCTCAAAAGTCATTGTGTTTGTTATAAATAGCTCCTCATAACTCAAACAAGGGAATTTTGCCGGGATTTTGGAGTCCTATCCTTGGCTACTATTTTACTACATAGGAGATAGATATATCTTTGGAGAAGCAAGTTGTGTCTTCATATTCCACTTTTGGATATAAGGTTTCACTCATGTAACAATGTTCTTGGGATCCTACACTTATAACCAAAAGCTCAATAAGCTGACATTCCTTCATACATGTATCGTGTATATAGTTGGACTATTTTGGTTATGTGTATGGTATATGTTTCCTTACTTACATGCTAGGTTAATGAACTACTTCATTGCTTGGTTATGAATGTTATTAAATGAATGTTGTTGTGATTTAATAATTGTTGTTTATTATGTGGACTAATTTGAAGGTACTTAATAAGTCTTTCTCTTTACCTGAGGCCCCCATTTAGGATAGTACTATTACTTTTCTAATGGGTGGCTCGTTTCCATGACCATCAGTGGACGTCTCCCTCGTACACCTTACACTGAGCGTCTCACAAAGCTCACATTATTTCTGACCGAAAGAGGTGTTGTGTTCTTTATCATTCCAGCGATGGCCGAACTGTATGACCAGATGGGACTCCTAAACCAAACCGTGTGAGGTCTAATTGGGACTTTACATCGGGGAGATCCCCTTGAAATGTATACAGAATCTAACACTGTCACACAATCTTAGAAATGTAAAATATTTGAATAGTTGTAGGCTTCAACTTGATTGAGGCACCAACCTCAGTGGAGGCATCTACCTCCTTTAACTTCATGTGGACCACTTTTTCATAATATTTCAAACTAGTTTCACATGCTCTTAAAAAAATATAGCTCTTCAAAATTGTTTAAATTGCTTCTATCACAATGTTGTCATATCCTATTACAACTTGTTCATTAATTTGTTCGCATAAAATTCTTCTTGAAGCATGTACTAGCCATACACATAATAATTGCTACAATATGATCATAAACCCCCATGACACATAAAAATGATTTTGGACATCAAAAAAATATCATCAAGGATTTCACACCCTTAAAAATGTTCACAACTGAATATTGATCATCATGCTTCTTCTAGAATCAAATTTGGCTTCATAATGACTCCAAAACCATATAAAACCAAAAATTAAATTAATGGCATAGAAAAATAGCACAATCTAAGCATGCGCTACAAAATGGACAAAGTCTGACAAGCATTTTACAGGAAGGTTATCATTGGTTAGCTTAACCATTTGAAAAAATGCATTTCTGTTGGCAAAATAAAAACAGTAAAATAATCAACCATTCACCGTTTTGAATCCTTGACCTCAAGCGAGACAAACAATATTCCAACCAACTATGCCATACCATAAGTCATGTAGGAAAGGATTACTGAATCTATTTCCATTTCTTATCCATGTCCCTATGGCCAATCCACCAATGTCACAACACCATAGTTTCAACGTCGAACTAATAAGTCAATCAACAATTGTGCCTTCAACTCCAGATCCATGTCACAGTACCATAGTCTTGGGGTTGATCCAATCAACAATTGTGCCTTCAACACACTTCAAGTCCACATCTACAACATCGAGCCAACAATGCAATCAATAGTTGTGCTTCATCACAATTTAGATCCACGTCACATTACAAAGTCAAGCCAACAAGAAAATCAACAATTGTGCCTTCAACACACTTCAGATCCGCATCACAAAAATACATCAAATGAATAAACCAATAAAAAATTATGCCTTTGGCACACTCTAGATCCATGTCATAGTACAATTTCTCTAGGTTGAGCCAATCAACAGTTGCGACTTCAACACACTCTAGACTTGTGTCACAATACAATGTCAAGCTAGCAAGCCAATAGACAATTGTTTCTTTGACACACTTCAGATCCACATCACAGTGAAAACTTCAAAACAATAAATCAATCAAAAATTGTGCCTTCATCATACTCCAAATCCACATCATAACAAAACATCTCAAGGTTGAGCTAATCAATCGTTTCTCCTTCAGCACACTCCAAATCCCATGCCACAGTACAATATTGAGCCACCATGCCAATCAACAATTATGCCTTCAACGCACTTCATATACACGTTAAAGTACAACATCAAGACAATTAAATTAAGATCTATGTCACATTACAACGTCGATCCAACAGGCCAATCAACAATTGTGCCTTCAACACACTTAAGATCCATGTCATAGTAAAATGCCAAACTAATAAACCAATGAAAAAGTGTGCCTTCAACACACTCTAGATCCATGTCACAATACAATGTTGAGCCAACAAACCATTAAAAAATTGTGCCTATGGAAGAATCCAACTTTTCAACCCTACGACCCACCAAACAGAATCACCTTAAACTAGCCATGAGGACCAAACTCTCACAATGAGCTCTGGATTGAAAACCAACGTGCTTAAACCAAAACTCATGCCATAATATATACTCATCGGGCCCCTTGATTTAAGGTATGGGCCAACTCATTGAACCATGCCATAAAATCCAACGGCTAAAAGTGATTGGTCATTTATCATCATGACATCATACTTTCCAAGTGGTTCATTTTGAGTGGGCCTTTTGTTGTCTAGATTCACTCTTATAGGTCAACCAAGAGATCCATGTTGGCATGCCATGTGGTAGGGTGCCATGTCATCAATATTATGCCATGTCATCCTACATTTCCATGTAGACCTATCATGAGACGCCACTTAACCTAATATTGCCACTTGGGTCTACCACCTGTACAACCACTAGTATCCTTCCATGTTTCATCATCTTAATGGTCCATTGGGAAAGGTTAAATTCCATGCATATTTACTCATCATTCACAACTCATGCTTTTGGTCACCATTATATCAGTTGAAATATGCACACTATTTAACTTCATTAAACAATGCAAAATTTTGTGTGCCTAAATTCATTGATTGACTTGCCAATTTTGGATCCACCCTCACCATGTGTGATCTTTAACAAATTTGGTGACTTTACATAATTTGGTTTTTTTTGGTCCTTATTACAACTCTCAACTTTAGATTTTTATAACATATCCCCTATAGGAGTTTTTCCAAGTGTGATATACTATCAGAAAGGCATTAGAGAGGGCTATCCAATCACACCATCCATAAAATCATTAGGGCACCATAAATTTGGAAAAAATTCAATAAAATTCAAACCTCCTTGAAATCACTCGATGAGGAGATGCAAGCTATTTGACAATCATACCGCTTCATGGGTGACACTACGTCTTCCTTAGGTATCCCCTTTGAAATCAAGGACACTTGTTTTCATAAATGACCACACTATGTGCAACAATATCCCCATTTTTCATTGATGGAAACACCATAAGACATTGATGGCAATGGACCAAACTCCCTTTGACATTTTGTTCGGAACTCAACTCCCCCTGACTGGCTGTGAAGATTCGTCCTACTACTTTCTCTCCTTTATTATCTACTTTAATGTCTACTTACCAATTTATTCCTTTATAATATCTACATTCTCACCCCTTTGACATCAATGGAAAAGTGACATGGTTGCTTACAGGTGCTCCATGATTGTTTGTGGACCTACTCTTGTTGTAAATGGAGTCTCCCCTTACGACCATGATTCCTTTGTGCATAAGCTCTTCACCTGTAACTGAATGTCAATGCTATACAACTGTTCCTAAACTTTCCTATGGAGTTGATCAATGAAATATCCTCTTGGGAACATACTTCCTACTGTGAGAATCTCCCTCTATTGATATGATTCCCTCTTTATGTACAAACTTCCTTATATAACTTTTCCTCTTGTATCTTTAAGAATTCTTCTTCATTGGATACAAGTGTCAATATTTGCATGAGATGATAGATCAAGTGTTTCTCCTTTTATTTTCTATTCAAATGGTGGACCTTCTCCCCCTATGAAAAATTTATGGGCTCCATAAGATACAAAAATACTATGTTTTCTTGAGATGGTGCATTAACAAGCTTCCTTCATGTTTGAACTGTTGAATCTTTGTCTCACGGAATTTGATTGTCCAAATTATTTTTATGTACATATCTAGATGGAGTCTTTATGTGCAAAGGCTCATCTTCCTCTCTTTTATCTCCTTCAAATTATTCATCTTATTTTTCTTCTCATGTTGATCCTTGGAAGATAACAGGATTAAGGTGAGCTTGTAGAAGAACTTCAATATGAGTTAGTGCTTCATCTAATTTCACATCTATGCTTTCAATGACTTCTCTTGTTCTTTTTTTATAGCACTTGCACCCCTTGCTTTGATAGGCATGTCCTAGGAATATTCCTTCAGAGACTTTGGTTTCAAATTTTCCAAGTTTTTCTTCATAATGTAACATTTGCTTCCAATTTTTTTTGAAATGCTTAACTATGGTTGGTCTTCCTTTCCATAGTTCGTAAGGAGTTTTAGTGCTTTTTATCCTAATTTGATCCATGTTCAAGATATGAATAGTTTTATTTATTTCTTATCCCAAAAAATGACCTAGCAACTGAGCTTCAGAAAGAAAAGATCTTGCCATATTCTAAACTATTTTGTTCTTTCTTTCAGCCACACCATTCTGCTGAGGTGTTCTTGTGATAGTGATGTGCCCCTAATTCCATGAAGTTCACAAAAATCATTGAATTCATGGCAAGTGAAATATCCTCCTCTTTCCGTCCTTATACATTTAATCTTCAAATCCATTTCATTTTCAACAAGATCCTTGAAATTATTAAATTTCTCAAAAGCTTCAAACTTTTCCTTATGAAAACTAAGCTTAGTCATTCTAGTCAAATCATCAAAAAACAACATGAAATAACTTTCTCATTTTATAGAACAAATCTTGGCTAGTAAGTAGAGGTCCATGTAAATAATTTCCAACGGTTAGGATGTTGGATATTATTTAGCCTTGAAGAAGACTCTAATTTTCTTCCCAAATTGACATGCTTTATAGACATCAATGTGAGGTTTTGAAATTTTGTCATGTTTCTAATGGCTTGTGTTCTTTTAACTTTTACCAAGTTGTCAAAAATGGTGTGTCCCAACCTTTTATGACATAATAAGCTCTCATATATTCTTCCAGTGCAACATTTTTAATTTTTAATTTGTCAAGGATGTATAGATTTCCATCAGTCTTGATAGCTTTTGCAACCAATTTACTAGTATTTGAGTTGATTTCACTTATTTTGGAGTTGAACATGAAATTCAACCCTTGAGCACACTTTTGACTAATGCTTAAAAGGTTATGTTTCAATCCTTCCACATACAATACATCTTAGGATTTGTTCCTTCCATTATCAATGTTGATAGTTCCTTTTCTTGTGATTCTTGCAGATGCATTGTTTCCAAGGATTACCTTACCTCCATTTATCTCCTTGAGGTTGATAAAAACGTTTTGATCCCTTGTCATGTGCCTTGAGTAGATAATATCAACATACCATTTATTTTCCTTCTTTTGAGTATATAGCATGAGACTAATCCTTTCTTATTTCTCCTTCCACATCTTAGGGGAGCATCCTTCCTTCCTTTGATTAGTTTTACAATCCTTGGCCTTGTGTCCAAAATTATGGCATATAAAACATTCGATATGAATTTGAAAAGGATTTCTTCCACTTTTACAAACATTCTTCTAGAGAGGTTACTTGAATCATTACAGTTGACTGCCTTATGACCAAATGTATAACATATATAACAATAACCATAAAAGAACTTGCGGTAACTTGATGAATGTTCCTTACTGCTTGTTTTGGCCTAGTTTCCTTCCCAATTTTCCTTTTTTGACTATCTTTCTACATATATCTCCTTTTTAGTAGGACAATTTCATCATCCCTTTCCCTTAGTTGTTTTTCCCTTTATCCTAGCTCTTTTGACAATATTTTGTTGTTCCTTTTGAACTCTTCCAACTCAAATTGCAAGAGAATGAATGAATTTTTATCTGGATCCATATTTACAAGACTCCTTAGGTCTACCTTCTAGTAGTTAACTATTCCTAAAGGCACCCACTATGATACCACTTGTTAGACCAAAGATCACACTGATAAGGGAGGGTGAATTAATGTAGTGGAAAACATATTATTTCAAAACATTTCATTAATAACTAACTATGGAACCATGTACCATAAAAAATTGCATCATAATAATAAATAAAACCATGAATCAAGAAGCCACCATCACATCAACACAAGAGGATACAATATTTCATATGGAAACCCTTGTGAGAGAAAGCCACCAATTCTTTTCTTCTTCTTCTTCAATTCATTTACATATACTTGTAGGCATCGACCTACTAGAGTCACCCACCCCCAATACATGCAAATAACTACTTGCAATAGGATACAACCTGATTGAAGCACCTACCTTGAAAATGTGCAAGCACCCACTTGGAATAGGCTACAACTTGATTGAGGCACCAACCTAGGAAATATGTGAGCTTTGACTTACTGCAGGCTTCAACCTGATTGAGGCACCAAACTCCATGGAGGCACCCACCTCCTTCTTAAACATCCTGTGGACAACTTTTCATAATATTTCAAATTAGATCCATATGCTCTTCAAACAATATAGGCCTTCCAAACTAATCATGTTGTTGTTGTCACAATGCTATCATACCCTATGTAATGAAGTGCTTGTTTCTTATGAGTACCAAAGACACCTTCCTTGGAGTTGGTTGTTACCTACAAGGAGAATACAAGAAATTGGATGTTGTTAGTGGAAAAACATGGATAAACAAAGCATTGAAAGTAATGGAAACAATGCATGAACAAATACAAACTAAAAACTACACTAGATAACACATAAACAAGCTTAATGAAGCAAACAAATCAACAAAAGTTAGGAAAATGATCCTTTTTATTGACCATTGGTGGTAGAAGAGTTACAATAGAAGAATAAAAGGCACTTGAAGATGATTGTGTGAGAAATGGTGCTCAAAAACTCTCAACAAGGATTTCCCTTTCTCTAATCTCCTTGCAAGCTCTCTCTCTCTCTCTCCCAAAGAAATATAGAAGACACTCTCCATGATGTAATTCTCTTCTCAATGATATGCTTGATTGCTAAGGAGAAATTTTTGCAGCATAACAATGCACTACTTCTTATTTTTGTCTCTCCAAGAACTTGTATTTATAGACTTTTTTGGACACTCCCCTCCTTATCTCATCAATGTGGTTGTTTGCCTCATAAATGAGACGAGATCTACCATATCCTTGTCTTTAAGGCTTCTTAGGGATTAAGGCTCAAATTTGTTAGCCAATCATGTCAAGAGTTGGAGTATTCTTCAAGAAATTTGGTGGCCCTAGGTGTTGATTGGACTTTTCCCATTGCACGGATATCGAAGAAACAATCGCGCGGTTGTTAATTTCCAGTAATTATGCACTCACATGGTTCAATTTTTTAAGTTGAACCTTAGGAAATATTTTAATTTTTGGTCTTCATGGTCCTTTCAGCTGAAAATGTAACCTCTGTATGTGTTGATCATTGATTCTGAGTGTCTTCTAATGCGTACATATGAGTGTACGATTTTGATATGATAACAACTGCCCCCTGATGTATGAGGTCAGGAGCAAGCATATAGCCGAAATACATCATGTTTTTGTTGATATGACTAAGAGTCTTGCTAACTTATTGAGAGATAGAGAAACTTATTGTAGAGATAATTAGGGAAAATCTTTGACTGAGAACTAAAGAGGACATGCTCTGCAAACATACATATACAAAAAGTGTCTATACGAGGAGGGCATATCCCATGATTATTATAATGACTGTGACTAACTAGTAAAATGATATAGGAAATGGTCTTGTCAAGTCAGCGTTGATGTGGCTGACATGATGATGGATAATGATGATAACTTCTTACACTCTTAAGGGCGTCTCTGGCAATTAGACTAAAATGGGTGTCCCCATGCGTAAAAGGTAAAGCACCATTGAATGAGTTGCTAAGGGATGCATGGGTCTTTGAATCTGGGTACCTCCCATGCATCAAAATATAAGCACTAATAAATGAGGTGCTAAGTGATGCATGGGTCTTCGACTAAATTAGAGAACTACAATAGTCACAAAGTATGCTACTACCTTGACATGAAAAGGTATGTTGGTGTCAAATGTCAAGGAGACCGATGACATCAATAGGTAATAGTGATTCCCACTGTGCCACCCAAGATTGTTTCTTAAAGAGGGGAGAAACCAAGGTACTTCTTCTATCCTAGAAGATGAGTGTTGAAGTCAACATGAAAGAAGCACCAACTGCCCAAAAAGTTGATTCGGGGAATCATTGTAAAGGGGTAGATATAGTTGTAATATGATGGGTCATAAAGTCATGATAAAAAGAGCTCACAACATGAGTGGATACAAAAAAACTACCCGAGGTTGATGCTGTAATGTGAGTGGTGGCAATCAAAATAATTTTTATGGGGGAAATTCCCCTTGAATTGATAGGACATACAGGGAGGGTATTAGTATGTTCTAACTGTGATGGTAGATAATTAATGAATATGGGTCATGGTGTGGGTGACAAAAGCGAGCTCCAACCAAGGGCAAATAGGGACTATTGTCAGGTAACTGACACACAAAAAATGGGTGAGAATCCTTTCACTTAAAAACTCTTTGTACACTTGCGAAAATAATGTAAAAGTGGTTTGGGATGTACAAACACAGAGATGGGTGCCCCCAAGAAAATGGTGACCTAAGTAATGATGCAGGTGGTTTTTTTTCTGATGGCTTGGGCCCCATTGGTTGGTCTCGGTGTGAGGTGGAAGAGGTAGATGAAGTGATGCAAATGGGTTATTTTCATATGGATGGATGGTATGCCAAATGTAAAATGCAGGTGTGCATTCCATTCAATCTGACAATAAATAAATATGGTGGCTTGGGAGTGGGGTTAGTAAGCAATGAGAAAATAAGTGGAGAATGAGGTTGATCTTCAAGAAATGCATATGAGATGGCTTTAGGGCCTAGGGGAATGGTAATGTATCCCAATAGTGTAAGGTGAACTAAAAAATGGGGGATCCTAGTAGGGGAGGTGTTATCGGTTGACGTGGACGTTTACCATGTGAAAGTGGAAGGTGGTGGTAAAAGTGGTGGAGATGATGGACCCTATGGTTTATTACATAGAATTCATGTCAGGATATGCAAATATTTCACGAAAGCCTATCATGATGAGTGTAGAATAATACATTAACTGTCAATTGCCACCGAAGGACTGATTTTGCTAAGAAACTGCAATGAACATGCAACTTCAACAACCAATACCCCAAGTGAAAACATCTTGATGAAACCATGTGTAAACTAAAATATGCTAAACAAGATGAACTAAGAAACATGGAAAGGTGCACGTGATGGGTACTCTGAAAAGTGAAACGAGCCCAAAAATGAATATGTTGAAATGAAATAGAGGGTACCATGACATAGGTGGGGATGTCTTGATCCTGATGCCGCTAACAATTTTGTGAATGGAGGATGTGATCTCTTAAACAAGTGTTATACAGGAAAATGACCTCCTCACCAGCTCAGAGGAGAAAGTCAAGTTGACTGAAATATTGACCAAGTTCACAGGCCTATTTTCCAAGCTAACCCTCCCCTTGAACTAGGAAGGTGCTTTATAAAGCTCCCTAGCCATGAATCAAGTGTGTTAGTCCCTAGGGTAATTCTCTGTGTTGCCTTAGGGGAAGCGTTAGTCAGCTTTGGTGAGTTTTTGGAGGTCAAAGGAGCGGGTTGACCAAATAATATCCCAATATTCACTCATATGTCAGCCCAAAAAGCAGGAAACATCTAGATTCGACCTGTTTGAGGATATTATTATTCCTAACAGAGCTAACAAACAGGGAAAGAGAAATAAAGCATGGAAACATACTAGATTTTTCCCAAAAGAAATCATGAAATAATTCGCAAGGTTTATCCTCTCATGCAATATATTTGAGGCTTGGGGCATTGTGAAAGGGGTCAAAAGTATTGAAAGGATTTCCTATTGAATGTTGAAGCTTTGCATTAGACATTGGTTCATTAAGAGGTTAAGAATAGAGAGAGAGAGAGAGAGAGATGGAGGAGTAAGGGAATCTTGATGCTACTGATGGTTGTAATAACTCTTTCATACCATTAATATAGACCTGCAATTGTGTTGTCTACTCCATGGTGTTGGTATTCTGATCTATTTACATGTTTATGCAACACTATTGATTATGAGTAGCTTAGATATCCTTATGTATTCTTGTATTGATTATCAAAGTTATATGCTGTGATATTACTCCTCATCTTGTCTATGTGCAGGTATTGATCTAGGAGCTAGCTGAGAGGTCTTTTGCTCTGCTACTTTGGGTTCTACAGCAACACAACACCAAGATCCGAGGTAACAATCTTCCTTCTTACTTTTATTATCATTTCATTGATATGGATATGTGCGTGTATCTTTGTGCCAGTTGTAGCTAATTTGATCTGTCTTCCAAGGATCTCGGGAAGAGGGTATTTCCACCACAATCACCTGTGCATTAATCCCTATAACAGAATTAGCGACTCTGCTGGGGACTATACTTAGTTCTCGGTTTCTCCTTGCAAGTTGCCATATCTCTCTTTCTTCCAGGTCCTCCTGTACTTCTTGATTCCCTTTCTGACCACTTAGGAATATTCAACACCCTT
This sequence comes from Pinus tabuliformis, assembly GCA_031772625.1. NCBI lineage: Eukaryota > Viridiplantae > Streptophyta > Pinopsida > Pinales > Pinaceae > Pinus > Pinus tabuliformis. The sequence goes on from CM062809.1 coordinate 311,450,591, forward strand.
CTCACATTGTCAGCTCTTGATCCGATCCCAACAACCTTATTTTAGAGGTTCTGCCACACTGACGCACCCCAGTAGTGAAACCAGTGCTTTATAAAGCAATGATGCCTTGTAAATAGAGTGTTAGTGCAGCCACTAACTCTCTGTCTCCTCCTTTGAAGTGCGTTAGCCAGCCAAATCTTGATAAATAGCTAGTTCTGTGAACTCTTGGGTTGGGGAAGCTTCTTGTAGGCTAATCAAGGATCTGCCGTCGTGAATGCTTGTTTGGGTGCCTATTTCTTGAACATTTTTTTCTTTTCAGGAAAATATCTTTACTACTTATGTTTTTCACGAAAAAAGAAAATACAAAATTTTTACAGTTTTTCTGCTTAGTTAGTTAGACTATGCATTTATTTGGTTTTAAAAGTTGTTAGAGAGCATTGCATGTTTTTACGTTGTGCTTGTGTTTTACTGTACTAGATGCATGGTACATATTGATGTATAAATGATCCTCTCCCTGTAGAAGCAACTCATTCATCGAAGTGAACTTATAAGCATTTTCTACATGGTTTGTCCCACATAACTCCATACGTCAACACCCTTTCTGAAGACATTAACAAAGTACATTTAAAATTTACCTCATAATAAAATCAATCAACAACTCTTTTATGAGAAAACACACATATTAGTCTAGGCTAGGATCTTGGGTTAGGTAGTTGTGAGTTAACTGCCCAAGATCATAAATCAATACTAAGTGTCGTTAACGAGGAAAAATCCTTCTGCACTCATACTATCCAAGACCACTCTAGTCAAAGCGTAGCTAAATGCGAGACAACATTGGAATGTGAAAGAAGGTAGACCGCCTTCGATTACATCTCCTTTGGGTATTCTATGTATCGGGGATCCCTTCGGGGATATCAGAGCTAAGTTGGGGACTCATGTATCCTTCCCACATAGTGTACTATCTATGACCATGTCCCCCCGGTAGTGTCGGTAATTTGAGGTAACCATAGTGGCCATAATTTTTAGGGACGAACACAAGGTGACTAGGGCGGGCTGCCCTGGTACCTAACCAGACAAACCTACTCTGTCTTCGGTTTTTGGGAGGGTGCTCATCTTCATGAGAGTACTTGGCCCCTTAATCTGAGGTTCAGGTGAAGCTTAAGAGTAATCATAACTATACATTTGGCCAACTCTCTATTTTATCCATTGTGATACTGGGTTTCATCTCCAACAAACTGTGGTTATTAGAAAGAGTCATATCCCCTGCTTGCTGATTGAATTTTTTTAGAGTATTTTTTATTTTTTAGGTTCCAATTTGTTATCACTGAGACTATAATAAATATCACTATAAAATATTTTGATAAAATATATCAGTCACCGTGGCTACATAATGCCCTCCTCATCAATCATGGTGACAACAAGGTCTTCCTCCAGTGATTGTGGAGGATCCGCCGAGCCTCAGTGAGCCGTATTACCCATCTTTAGGTAATCACTCTCTAGTATCTAACACATAATCAATCTATACACCCATGATTCAATTCTTCCGGAAGATTTCTTTGCTGAAGGTTTCGTACCTGCTTATAATCCTTTGATCACTAATCCATTGGGACCGTTATTGATTCAAGTTGCACATGTACCTCATATGTCTTCCACTGTACCTATACCCACCATCCCATTGATGACTAATGGATTGTGGGCTTATGTGGACAATTTTGGTCCACCCTCACTTCCCCAGTCGACAGTAAGTACTACACCGCTGATGGCCAACCCCGCTATCCAAACTGTGCTAGGTCCGAGCAACCTAGTTACCCTCAAGTCATTTGTCATCACCTTGGTCTGAATTGGGGGCATCAAATGCTTTTCCTTTCTTGGCAACACTTGACATCCCCTATTTGTACAAACTCACCGATGACCTCATTTACCATAACTTACATTGGCCTCCAATCTCGCACAAAATTCCTATCCCAAAGTTCGAAGGGACACAAGGGGAGGATTCGGGTACACATATCACCACCTATCACCTATGGTACATGTCAAAATCCATGGTGGATGATAGTATCCAGATCCAGCTCTTCCCCCGCACCCTTACTGACAATGCAGCCAAGTGGTACATTTAGTTACCACGCACGTTAGTTAATACCTTTGGCGCCTTAGCGATGGAATTTTTAAAGCACTTTCAACTACCCATCCGTTATGAAACTGGGACAAAACTCCTAACTACTTTATGCCAAGACACCTCCACCCACATCTCCGATCAGATTCATGAATGGAGACGTAGGCGGAGGCTATTAAAAGTGCCCCTTTCGGATGATCTATTAGTGGATCGGTTCTGCAAATATCTTCTCCCCCAAATCACCAAGGACGTTGCCTTAGGTGGTGCGGTCACTGAAGACCAATCCATTTGTTGTACCCAACAATTAGATTTGATTTATTTGCAGTCTGGCACATTATACAACATCATCCCCAATGCCCCCAGAACTTCCAATGCTTCCGCTACTTGGCAACCCGGTGCACACGCTGATGGTATTATCGGTGCCACCTCCGGGATTGTTGTAAACAACTTAGTGGACACATTGCCCAGTTTACTGTTGATCTCGCTACCCAATAGACTACTCTTCCTACCGCTGCGATAAAATTTGTGTAGTGTACATAAAAACCCGATGGTAAGAATAAGAAGAATAAGAAAAAGATCGCTCCTTCTGAAGAGTAGTCAGTTAAGTAGTCCAACCCAAAGTAGAAAGTTGTTGCACCACCTGACAGCAGAAAGGACAGAGCTGTCAAGTTCCCTTGCAAGAACTGTGCGGAAGACCATATGACACATTGTTGTCTATGCCTCCAAGAATGCATAGATCTCTTTGCTCAAAAGGACACTGGTTGGACCCCCGCGATCCTAAACAACCCTTTCCCTGCTCAACAACAACAAAATCTTATTTCAAACCCACCTCAACCCCCACAAGGGGGAAATGCAATTCACATCATCCTTTAGCTAGTGAAGGGCCATCCACCGTTTACACTTTTGAAATGGTTGATCTTCAAACGCGAGTCAGAACTTATGGAGCTCCAGTCACTAATTCTCAGAACACTGCCTCGAGTTCAAACCCATTGTCACCCAACGATCTGCATATCGAAAGGCCAGTTGCTGCCCTTGTAATTTGTCCCCCAAAAGGGGCACTTCATTGCACAACACATAATACATATGCACGTGCTTCCCAAAACTACAATATTGTAGAAGATTTGGTGCAAACACCGTCATCTATGTTTGCACTAGAAGTATTGCGAACTTGTCCAACACAAAGGAAAGTTCTACTTTCATCTATTGGTGTGGTTGACCCCTAGGATTACATGCTAGCAATATTTGACATGGAAAAATGTAAACCTGCCCTTTCACACTAGCTTGCATTTCAGGTGCGATTTTTTTTGAAAGGACGAGGGGTACATAAAACAGTCATTGACGAAGGCGCTTCGACCTGTGTCATGTTGGCTTCATGTTCACTTGCCTTGGGTTACCCAACCCTCTCTCCACCTTTGAACTCCCTTAAATCTTTAGATGAACACACTTTCATCCCAAAATATTACCTTGCCAGCTACCCCATCACTTTGAATGGGAAAACAATAATGGTGGAAATTGAAGTCGTGGATCGAAAACTCGATTATAATCTGTTGTTGGGTTGCAGTTGGACTTATGCCATCACTTCCATTGTGTCTACTATCATTTGCATCATCTTATTTCCATTGGATGGAAGGATAGTCACAGTGGAATAGTTGTCCTTTTTCACCCCAGATTACTCCCCGTTACCTAGCAGCTATGTACCTTTAGTGGGTGGCATACCTGACCCTTATGTCAATATCAATACTTGTCTTTTGAAGGGTTCTTCCCTGATGGGTTGTTTTGCTCTCCCACCGCCTGTGATTCCTTAGACGATTTTTATGGTCTTATATATTCCTCATGACTCAACCAATCCTTGGATCCTCCAAGCCCCTTCAGAAATTGACTCTTATGGAGAAAAAATGCTTGTGTCACCAACTGAATTGACCTATCAAGTTATTCAATCTACATCTGATTCTTCAGTCACTTTGGTCATGGCCGATGGTACCACCTACTCTCCCACAACGACTCCCTCTAACAATATCCTCAATCAAGTCCTACCTTCGGATGGATCTATTTGAGAGATCATGTGTTTAGAGGAGCGACCTTGGGAAAACTCTCACCATCACGTTTAGATATCTGATTTGGACGCGACACCTATACAAATCCTATCCTTTGAAGCACTTGAGATCGTTCTCTCGAGTTATACAACCATCCAAACTTTGGATTCAGAAGGGAACATGGGAAATATTTCAAAGATGCAGCTCATTAACATTTCAGTTAAGATAGGCATCGTGGAAAACATACAGATTGGAACTGATTGCAATCTTGAGGAAATTACAAGCTTCACCTGCCTTTTCAATGAATTTCATGATGTATTCGCTTGGTCTTATGAGGAAATTCCCATCATATATCAATCTATTATCGAGCATGAGATCAAACTTTATGACAATGGAAATCCTGTCTGCCAAAATCTTCGACCAATCCACCCCCATAAAGCTGTGGCCATCAAAATTGAGGTGGAAAAATTGTTACGTGCTAGTTTCATTTACCCCATTCCCTTAACGGAATGGGTTTCCAATCTAGTTCCTGTAGATAAAAAACAGGGTACCATCTGTGTCTGTGTCGACTACCGGGATTTGAACACTGCATGTCCAAAAGATAATTATCCGAAACCGTTCATCGACCAAATAATCAACAATTGCGTCGGTTACGAATCCTTCTCATCTATGGATGGTTTCTCAAACTATAACCAGATCACTATAAAACCCATAGACCAACAAATCACCTTCATTTACCCTAGTGGAATATTTTCATATAGAAAACTCCCATTCGGTTTAAAGAATGCTACAACAACATTTCAATGGGCCATGGACTACGCATTCCACGATATTAGACACATTGTTCAAGCTTACTTGGATGACCTTCCATCCCATTCCAAGAAGCAAAATCAACACCTAGTTCATCTACGAGCAATTTTTCTTAGGTGCAGGTTATACAATTTATGTTTGAATCCTCACAAATGCATTCTCTTTGTCGAGTCTGGATACCTACTTGGTTTCATTGTCTCCAAACATGGGATTAGGGTTGATATCGATAAGGTAAAGGCAATTACTCAATTTCCCGAACCAGAATCCATTTTACAGCTCCAACGTTTGCAAGGGAAAGAAAAATTCTTACGATGATTCATTGTAAACTATGCCAAGCTGACGAAAGGATTTATGCACCTATTGAAGAAGGGAGTACCATAGTTGTGGGATGATCAAGCCCAACGATCATTTGATGCTTTGAAAGAGGCACTTATATCTTCCCCACTACTTAGCGCTCCCAACTATTCCTGTGACTTTCTTCTCTACTTGGTAGCCTCGCCATCCTTTATAGGAATGGTGTTGGTTCAAACACATGATGATCTTAGTGAGAATATGATATATTATCTCTCGAAATTCCTGGCTGGGCCCGAACTCCGAAATTCACATGTGGAAAAGTTTTCCTTGGCAATAGTCTTTGTTGGCAATCACTTCTGACACTATATATTGCTGCGATAGACTACCGTCATCGCTTTGGAGAATACGATGAGACACATTTTGTCTCTTCAAGTCATCGGAGGAAAATATTTCAAATGGATTGTTATCCTCCAGCAATTTGATTTTCTTTTTGCCACTGTCAAGGCGAAAAAATCCTTAGTCTTCGTAGGACTATTTTTGGATCTTCCCATTGTCAATCGAAATGAGATAGCCCATGATCCTCTCTTGGATGAATCTGTCTATCTGATCGACTCGACTGAACCTTGGTATGGTGACATCCTAGTCTACCTCCAAGCGCAACGCTTCCGCACTGAGACATCGTCAGGTGACCTTCGTCGCATTTGCCACCAAGCTCGACACTATTTAGCGCTGAATGATACTTTATATTGTTGTGGTGCTGATACAGTTCTTTGACGTTTCCTCACTCATGAAGAGTCGGAACGCGTTTGAAATGACTGCCATGCTAGGGCATGTGGCGGTCATCTTTCTGGCATGTCTACTACCCAGAAAATTCTACGTGTAGGATACTACTGGCCAACCTTGTTCAAAGATTATATCAAGGCAATCCAACAGTGTCACCCTTGTCAATATTTACAAAGAAAATAAGTGCACCCCTGGCCCCCCTACACCTAGTTATCTCTGTCGGCCCCTTTTCCAAATGGGGTATTGACTTCATCACATGCAACCCCACTTCCTCTGATGGACACAACTACATTATTGTCGATGTGGACTACTTTATGAAATGGGTTGAAGCCATTCCCACTTTCCGGGCCGACGGAGAAACCATGACATTATTCTTGCTCAATCAGGTGATCTTTCATTTCCGTGTGCCCCACATGATTGTAACATACCATGGTTCTCACTTTCAGAATCACATGATGTATGACTTAACATCATTTATTGGCTTTCGGCAGGAACAATCTTCCTCCTCCTACCCCCAGGGTAATGGTCAAGTGGAAGCCGTTAATGGTGTCCTAAAAACCATGATCCACCGGTTAGTAGGTAACCATAAAACCCACTGGCACCGTATGTTATATCCTGCGTTGTGGGCATACCGAACTTCAGTCAAAACTGCTACAGGCTTTACACCATTCCAACTCGCTTATGCCCTGGAAATGGTACTACCTATCGAGTGTCAGATTCCTTCACTAAAACTCGTTGTTGAACTCTTGCCTGACATCATTGCCGAAGAAGAGTGCTTGATATATCTCAATCAATTGGAAAAGACTCGTCGAGATGTCGCACTGGCACTCGAAGCCCATAAGCGTCAGGTCAAAGTCCAATATGACAAAAATGTCAAGCCTTGTTCTTACCAAGAAGATGATCTTACTTTACTCTATGATAAAAAAACATGACCTCTTGGGGGCAGGAACGCTTCAACCATTATGGATCGGTCCATATGTTGTCACCAAGGCCCTCTCAAAAGGTGATTATGAACTTCGAGACTGTGAAGGAGTCCCACTTGCGAAACCTCGAAACAGGCTCTATCTGAAAACATATTATGCCTAAAATTGCAGTAGGCATGTGCTTTGTAATTTATGTATTTATAAGTTTTGCTTCTTTTTGTTGTGAGTGAATTTTTGGCATTTTTTAAGTATTTGTCTCATACATGTTTCTCGTTGCACAGATGCCTTCATCACCCTTACCATACATAGGATGTGTAGATGGTGCCAGTCGTCACACACGACACATTGCATTAGCTTCTTGGGTCATTTAAACACCTGAGTCGGAACTACTTTGTTCTAGGGGAGTCTTTATTGGCACCACCACCAACAATATTGCCGAGTATATGTCTGTAATTTCACTTCTCACTGAAGCGTTATCATGGGACATCTCCAATCTGGTGGTCAGGTTAGACTCTCAACTTGTCGTTATGCAATTGAGAAATCACTATCACATTCGCAATGCAATCTTGTTACATCATTATTTAAGGGTACGATTCTTGGAACGCCAATTTGAGTTTATTACATATGAACACATTCCTCGAGAATTTAATGCAATTGCTGACTCATTAGCAAACTATGTATTAGATTGGTGTCTATCTCATTTATTATAGGTACATGCATGAAAGTAAATATTTACATAGTTAAAAATTTACAAAAACATTAAAAAACATTTACATCATCAAAACGTCAATATATATATATATAGATATCAAATCCAGTCTTTTACATAAGAAAATTCCCAAAACTTGGGTGTTTTAAGTACCAAATGGCTTTACTAAGCCTCGCTATAATAGTTGTTGGCTACACCAGGCTACTGCTAAGTGTCTATTGCTCATGAAAACTCAGAACAACTCTAGCTATCCTCTGAAGAGGAACCAAAAACTGGTCAGGCACACCAACGGTGTGTCGGCTGCACATGAGCGGGAATCTCCCTCATGGGAAGAGGATGAACGCCCATGCTGAAGCCTTCAAGGTTCCTCAGAACCTCGTGCCGACTCTGCGCATCATCCCCATCTTTAACAGCTACCGCACCCACGCCAGCTCCAAGTAGTCGGTCCCCCCACCTTGCTTGGCGGGGCATGCTCGCAGGTTGCACTGGTGCCACATGTGTGTTAAGCAAACGATTCATGTCAGTGCTTCTTCACCCATAAAAACAAAAACATTACATAAATATTCAAAAGTTAAAAAATACTTTAAAAGTACTCTAAAAAACCTTCTTACCTTGAGGCCCTTAATGTGTACCAGATGGCAGCATCAAATCCGGATCTCCTATAAAGTCCATGCCTTCATAAGCATAGTCATCAATCATCAGAATCTGGTTGCTCAGCCACTCGAAGAAGTACTCTATGAAGAAATGTGGGATTGGTCCCCCTCCAATACGAGGATCCAGTGAAGCCCATCACCCTTGCCTTGGCTCCCTGGGATCAACCTGACCCACACTCATCCGTGGCCTCATCACGGGCACTCTCTCAAGAAAGAAGGACACAATGAGAGTACCATACCCAAATTTCATTTGGGTATGAGTCTTACAAGCTGTCAACTCTGCCTTCAGTTGACGAAGAACTGCCTCACACCAGTTGAACATCTAAGGCTGTAAGCAGTCAATAACAAGTAATAGTTGAGCCTTTGTCACTACATGAGGACTCTTGGACCCCACCAAGCGTACGATCATCCAAAAAATGGCCCTCATGGGCCTTGTCCTGATCCGCTCAATGGGGACCCTGTTGCTCACTAAACCACTACCAGGTCTACAGTGAGTCTGGACCAACTCGAGGGTGGACCGTGGATCTATCCTACCTCAGGTCAAGTTTGCTTGTGCGTCTCGACACGAAAAACCTATCAGAAAATAGATACCATCTCTGTCGATCGAGAGCACTTGATCCAAAATCCGTAACACCCCTTGGTGTTCATCCCATCGTTGGATTATCCAACTCAGAATTTCTTCCTGACCCTTCATCAGGTCAAGCCTTGCATACTTCATCAAGCCACATCTTTGCAAAGAAAGTATGCATGTTGGATCATTCAACATCTGTAGTTCCTCACTATCATGAGCTCTTTCTCTCCACAGACTCATGATGATGGCTCCAAACCTGCACAAAACACCCAAAAATTAGTCAAAATGATGGAGAAATGACAAACAAATCATGTGTTGGGGTTTGGAAGTGCACCCATGCTACCTAACACCCTTCCTGAGGGTCCACAGGGTGTGCTAACACACCCCTGTAGGTCGTGAAAGGCGTTTAACACCCCTCTAGACCTAGATGGGAGCGTTAGGCGCATAGCATGAGCTAGGGCTTCCCCAAACTGAAAAAATCCACCCCTAATGTAGCTAAAAAAGGTTAAATAATGAAAGATAAAGGTTTGGCCATCTACCTGGAACAAATAGCACCTTGAATGGTGGCCTGGATTACTCGCAATCACCCGGGGAAGTTCTGCTCCTCTTTCACTCCAGAACACTCTCATAGCACTCAAATGGTGAAAATGGAGGCTCCAAAACCTTCTTATAGTCAATATGGAGGTATGACTCACCTTATGTAGTCATTGAAATATTTTTTTTATTTCGTATGCTGTTTATCATATGCCATTTCGATATATTGCCAATATTACTCATGCTTTGATGAAGGGGTTTCAGGGCTAAATTTCAGAAATGACCATGTTCGATTCACTATGAGCACTTTCTTTTATGGGATATTTTCTCACTCTTGAATTGAAAAATCCTTGATTTTTTCGTCATCGATCTCATAAAACTCCTACAACGACGATATGAGTGCTTTCTTTTTGGGACTCTTTTCTTTCTCTTAAATTGAAAAATCCCCGAGTTTTTGCCTTCTTTGGCCCCGTTAAATCTACGAAGAAGGCATGAACAATTATTTTATGTATTTTTCCTCACTCAACAAACTGAAATAGATACCTCGAGTTTTCTCCATTTGACTCGTTAAAATTTGATGAAGATCTATTGATTTTGTCTTTGTGTGACTCATTAAAATTTCACAAAGAATATCAAGTTTACTTTGTCCCCTCTTACTTATAACAAAATGAGGCAAACATCTATTGATCATAGGTTTATCACTTTATCCAGACTCAGTAGACTAACTTACAGAAAAGGAACCATGTTGGTTATACTATTAAATCTTTGTCGCACCCGTTTAACAAATATGACAAAGGGACCCCCCTGGATTCTCTCTTTATGATCTTTTCAGACTCTGTAAACATGAAAAGATCACCGAGTTTACCCGTTTGGACTCATTAAATTTAATCAGATGGGGAAAATTGGACAACACAATTGCTTTATGTCATTATTTTGGAAAGAATTTTTTGGCAGCAATCGTTCCCTTGAACATGGCACTCCCTCAGCAAAACCTCCTTTTTGTCGGCCTCTCAAAATGAACCTTACCATCCTATGAGTTTAGCCTATATACCCCGATGTTCTTGCATCTCTGTATCCTAACACTCTTTGGTGTTCATGAGTCTAGAGCTGCCTGGTTAAAACCTTTGTGTCGTGCCTTCTAATGTTCAAGGGATCCCTTTATCCTCTATTCCCTCTATCAACCATCAAACATATACTTCCATCACGCCCTCTGTCAATTTGACCCATTGCTCAAATTTTTTCTTCAAAAAGCAATCATTCTTGTCCCGTTTCATGTCAATTGATGTAGGACACATTATTTCCTACCTTTCGACAAATCTCTTCCTATCGACTTCAACACTCTATCTAGGAAGCAAATCGAGAAACATATCAGTGCCTCGGAACTTGCAGACATTAGTGGTAGGTTATCGTGTGTTTGATCATGGGTTTTTACTATTGGCTCCTGGTTGAATGATTCTACGAGTGTTCGACGACAACATCATTATTCACACTCGCTAGATTGTACTGTGCATCTTGGAGACCATCATCATTATCGGTGGCCATCCTTGCGTCTGTTAACAATTTTCATTATTGACTAGTAATCAGACGATTTCGTACATGTTCGAACTCAATGCCTTTATTCACATGTGTCGAAATATGTTGTTAAGATGAAGTGACAATCAAGACCTTGGGTAGAGGCTTACATCACTCAACCTTGTTTCCTCTCCCAAGTTGCGTATATTATTTTTTGGAGACAACTCATTAGGATGATCCTGTTATGACACAAGTTCCACATTGTGCTTATCAGTGGACATGATCATCATATCTATTTGTTTAGAAATCACTCTGACATAGCTACTGAGAGTGGGAATTCCCAACTCAAGACATGATTTTAGATTATATATATATGTGATTGTATCAGGTTTCTTGTAGTCCCGAAGCTTCGATCCTCTCTCTCTTTTTTCCAAACATGACAGTTATAATTATTTCGGCAATCGTCTTTGCCTTTGATCTCACACTTTAGGGGGCATCTGTTATATAGGAAAATGACCTCCTCATCAGCTCAGCGGAGAAAGGCAAGTTTATTGAAAGATTAACCAAGTTCACAGGCCTATTTGCCAAGATAACACTCCCCTGGAACTAGCAAGGTGCTTTATAAAGCTCCCTAGCCATGAATTAGGTGCATTAATCCCTAGGGTAAATCTCTGTGTTTCCTTAGGGGCAACGTTAGTCAGCTTTGGTGAGTTTATGGAGGTCAAAGGAGTGGTTTGACTAAATAATATCTCGATATTCACTCATATGTCAACCCAAAAAGAAGGAAACATCCAGATTCGACTTGTTTGAGAATATTACTATTCCTAACGGAGTCTAACAATTAGGGAAAGAGCAATAATGCATGGAAACATCCCAGCTTTCTCCCAAAAGAACTCATGAAATAATTGGCAAGGTTTATCCTCTTATGCTATATATTTGAGGCTTGGGGCATTATGAAAGGGGTCGAAAGTATTGAAAGGATTTCCTATTGACTATCGAAGCTTTACATTAGACACTAGCTCATCAAGAGGTTAAGGAGAGAGAGAGAGAGAGGAGCTGGAGGAGTAAGGGAAGCTTGATGCAACTAATGGTTGTAATCACTCTTTCTTGCCACTAATTAGACCTGCAATTGTGTTTTCTACTCCATGGCGTTGGTATTGTAGAAATTTTGAATAATATGACACATATTCAATGGAGATTACCCTGATCATGTACTATTGCAGAATACATACACAATACATAAGCTCCTCTACGTCGATCATCAATTTACAGAAGCAGAAACATTCACAGGCGCACATAGAAGCATCAATCAAACTCATTAACACAGTATGTATCCCGGGGAAAGCATCTCGCTAAAAACCCCAACTATCTGTATATTATATTGATTGAATCATGTAACATTACAAAGTACAATGCTTATCACAAGCAATCCAGTACCAGCTCCACCTGTTACACACAATACAACTCAGATCTGATCTCCAAATCTATTCCACTGCTTGCCTGCCTCCACAGCTCAATACCTGCTCAAGAACTGATGAGAATGGTTTACCAAACTCGTATTTGACCTGCAAATAATCACTCACACTGTGTTGGACGTGAGCATAGGCTACAATTCTTGGTATTGGCCAATTCATTGGCATACTCAATCCCTCTGATTGTGCAAATCATCATGCACAGCTATAGTCACAACTGATAGCAATCTGATCCTCTAACACCTGTCCCTGCTGAACTGAACATGCACTGACATGCAACTAAGTTAACTGATGTATTCTATAGTTGCATTATGAGTTAATAACTTGTGAATTAATTAATAACTAATTCACCCAACTCATCTCTAGTCTATTGATCAGTTAGACTAAATACAACTAGTTTAAGAAAGTTAAACTAAACACAACTCCATCAACTGCACCTCCAGTCCACTAAACTCAACTCACTTGAGTTCTAACTGAAGTCCTGCATGCAAATATTAGTCATCCCATAGGTAACCACGTATTTCCTTCTGGGATCTGCATGTACCACATCCGTAGCTCATCCTGAAGTGCTCCAAGAGAATAAGATCAAGTTTATAGTCCAAATATTATTATGAGACAATAATATTTGACTTTTCTATTTTTGACAGCCAGTCTAAAAATAGACTTTGATCACTCATACTATGATCACTCATACTGTGGTCACCCATACTGTGGTCACCCATACTGTGATCACTCATACTGTGATCACCCATACTGTGATCACCCATACTGTGATCATCCCTACTGGGATCAAAAATAGAACTTGCGCCATAATTTGCCTGCGGGCCCACTTAGTGAAGGCGACTCTTTTCACTAAGCTCCATCATCTTGTTGCATTCTCAACAAGCATTTCTTATTGCACACTTTTCAACACTCCCTCTCAACAAGAAAGGATTCCTCTCAAACCCGATCTTGTAACTCTGGAATGTTCTCCATGCAACACATCTGGCCGGTCCACTTGCTCTGTCATCAAAGTCTCTGACTGCTATTGCCTTTGTCGACTGAAAACTCTGCATCTCTGTGCTCTTCAGCATCTGACTGCTCTAGCCTCTGTGACTTTGATCTCTGACTGCATCTGTGCTGTTGCTAGTTCTATCTCCCAGCATTGCATCCGCACTGCACCTCCCAACTGACCTCCCTGTTGGGCTAGAAACACCCTCTGATGCTGAAGCTCTACCTGCTGCTGACAAGTGCTCCCTCTCTGACATCTGTGCTACTGCAACATCTCCATGCATCTCGCACCATTGCACACCTATCTGTGCAACCTAGCACTGTGCAAAACACTTGTGCCTCTCGCATTGCTGCAGCCTGCTAGCTATGTGCTGTCCTGGGATTCCCTGCACTGTCGCTCTCTCTGCCGCTCCATCCGCATCTTTCTCTACCCAATCAGTCAGTTCCTGCTACTACACATCTGGGGCTCCCATAGCAAGGTCTCATCCAAGAGGTTGGGTACCTCAAGGATCCTTCCCCTCCTCCTTGGGACAATCAATCCACATCACCCCACCTCCTACCTGGAGGTATGGCTGCATGCAATCCCTCAGCCCACCTGGCTCGAAGTTTCCCCCTACTGGAGGTCTCTGGATGAGTAGATGTCTCTACTCGATCTCCTCTCAGCTTCCCTTGTTGTGGCTGCTCCACAACCTCCTGAAGCTGCTGTACCAATCATGGCTCCTCCACAATCGTCTGAGACTTCTTCTGGCTCTGCATGTTGAGAGGTAATATACCCTCCCTCTCAACCACCAAGTCTCCCTCAGTTGCCTCGCTGCTCAAGGCTTTGCATGCATCTTGAACCTCAAGAGCATACAGGTTCTTGACCCGTGAACCAATCTGCTTCACCTGTCTAGGGTTGATGTGTCTAAGGAAAAACTTTCCCTTACTGAAGACCACATCATAGCCTCTGTCTTCCAACATCGCGATCGACACCAAGTTTCTCTACAGTCCTGGTACATACTTGACATCGGTCAAGGTAAGGCGAGCTCCATGCTCCCTCTGAAAAATAACCGTGCCTACACCTGAGACACTATACTTCTCATCATTACCCATCCCTATTAGTATCTGGAGATCTTTCTCCTCCAAAGTACTGAACAAACTTTTGTCACCGGTCATGTGGAAAGAAGCTCCACTGTCAAGAAACCAACCACTTCCCATCATGGATGAAACCATGCATGCGAAGAGTGTGAAATCCAACTCAAACTGTGAAGCAAGTGCCTCACCTTCAGATCCTTCCCCGGATCCCTTCTTGGACTTCTTCTTTGGGCAATTAGTAGCATAATGACCCAACTCATGACAACAAAAGCATCTCACCTTCGACTTGTCAACCTTCTTCCCATCACTGGAAGAACTGGATTTGGAAAGAGAACCCTTCTCCTTCCCCTTCTTCACCTTACTCGCTAAGGCGCAGTTCTCCTCATCCTGCATGGATGAAGAACCGTCTCTGGTGCTCCGTCTAATCTCCTCCTGCACAAGATCTGACCAAAGTCTCTCCCATCCTGGCAATTTCTCCCTTCCATTCACCGAGTCCTGGTAGCTATGCCGACTCTTAGGAAGGTCAAGGAGTGCTAGACTCACCATCCTCATCCGACAGTCACCACCACACTTCCCAGCTCATCTCGGCATTGGGTGTACATCGTGAGATACTCGGGCATACTGTCTCCATTCTCACACTGAATGTTTCTGAGTTTCGCTCTTGCTTTTGAATTAAATTCGAATTCCACCAGCTCAAAACTCAACTGCTTCCGATCTAAAATTTGTGAGAACAAAGTATTTCTTGTACAGAGATCGACTGTATGGGCATTCACCGGATATCTCACCTTCCAAAAGAAGGATGAATCTAGAGGCTACCTGGCCTGATTACAGACTTTGCCTGAAGAAATAAAATGTAAACACTTTCTGAATAATAGATCCGATGATCAATCCTCGCTTGATATCCTGTAAAAATCTCTTCTACAAATCAACCTGGCTCTGATACCATGTAGAAGTTTTGAATAATATGACACATATTCAATGGAGATTATCCTGATCATGTACTATTGAAGAATACATACACAATACATAAGCTCCTCTACATTGATCATCAATTTATAGAAGCAGAAACATTCACAGGTGCACATAGAAGCATCAATCAAACTCATTAACACAGTATGTATCCCGGGGAAAGCATCTCGCTAAAAACCCCAACTATCTGTATATTATATTGATTGAATCATGTAACATTACAAAGTACAATGCTTGCAATCCAGTACTAGCTCCACCTATTACACACAATACAACTCAGATCTGATCTCCAAATCTATTCCACTGCTTGCCTGCCTCCACAGCTCAATACCTGCTCAAGAACTGATGAGAATGGTTTACCAAACTCGTATTTGACCTGCAAATAATCACTCACACTATGTTGCACGTGAGCACAGGCTACAATTCTTGGTATTGGCCAATTCATTGGCATACTCAATCCCTCTGATTGTGCAAATCATCATGCACAACTATAGTCACAACTGATAGCAATCTGATCCTCTAACACCTGTCCCTGCTGAACTGAACATGCACTGACATGCAACTAAGTTAACTGATGTATTCTATAGTTGCATTATGAGTTAATAACTTGTGAATTAATTAATAACTAATTCACCCAACTCATCTCTAGTCTATTGATCAGTTAGACTAAATACAACTAGTTTAACAAAGTTAAATTGAACACAACTCCATCAACTGCACCTCCAGTCCACTAAACTCAACTCACTTGAGTTCTAACTGAAGTCCTGCATGCAAATATTAGTCATCCCATAGGTAACCATGTATTTCCTTCTGGGATCTGCATGTACCACATCCGTAGCTCATCCTGAAGTGCTCCAAGAGAATAAGATCAAGTTTATAGTCCAAATATTATTATGAGACAATAATATTTGACTTTTCTATTTTTGACAGCCAGTCTAAAAATAGACTTTGATCACTCATACTGTGATCACTCATACTGTGGTCACCCATACTGTGGTCACCCATACTGTGATCACTCATACTGTGATCACCCATACTGTGATCACCCATACTGTGATCATCCCTGCTGGGATCAAAAATAGAACTTGCGCCATAATTTGCTTGCGGGCCCACTTAGTGAAGGTGACTCTTTTCACTAAGCTCCATCATCTTGTTGCATTCTCAACAAGCATTTCTTGTTGCACACTTTTCAACAGGTATTGTGATTTATTTACATGTTTATGCAACATTATTGATTATGAGTAGCTTAGATATGTGTAGTTAGATATCCTTATGTATTCTTGTATTGATTACCAAAGTTATATGTGTGATATTACTCCTCGTCTTATCTATGTGTAGGTATTGATCTGGGAGCTAGCCAAGAGGTCTTCTTCTCAGCTACTTTGGGTTCTCCAGCAACACCACACCAAGATCTGAGGTAACAATCTTCCTTCTTACTTTGATTATCATTTCATTGATACATATATGTGCATGTATCTTTGTGCCAACTGTAGCTAATCTGATCTGTCTGCCAAGGATCCCAAGAAGCTCCTTGAGGGTATTTCCACTACAATCACCCATGAATTAATCCTTATAGCTACGAGCCTTTAGAATAATGGCTAAGGGGGAAATATATAAGGGTGTAGGGCCCATATTTCCACCTCATTTGTACTTGTTGATATATGGTATGAAGCAGAGACCGGATGTTGTTTCAATTGTAACGTTCAGCCAAAGCACCCGGGTAGTTCATGGTGAGAGACAGGTTAGAGGCCTCTATCCTCCCTTGGTTCATTTAGTAGTCTAGGATAGATAGGTCATACAAGGTGGCTAGTGTACGAAACTTTTTAGGAAGAAAAGTGGGAACCCGCGCAAGCACCTGCGATACAGTCATGCAAGGGCACGTGGGTAAGGGAGAAATAGTCACGTGATGCACATGAATATTAGGAGAACAATCGTGATGCCTTCTTTTCAAAGTCATCATGGTTAAGGGAGTGGCAGTCGTGTGATGCACACAACTGTAGGGAAAAAAGTCGCACGATGTGCGTGACTGTGAGGATAATAGGCGTGAGGTACCCTTGTCGAGGTCATCATGAGTAAGAAGCAGATAGTCGTGTGGTGTGCGTGACTCTTTAGTGAAATGATGCACAATATCACACGTCTATTTGGGAAACAGACATAAGCGCGTTCCTGTTTTGGGAATATGCGCGCAAATCTAATAAAATTTATTTTTTTAAGCCAAGAGGTTGATTTTCTAATTTGTCCTTACTTTGGGGAGGATGGTTGTTACTTGGTGTGAGTGGGATTGGGACCGTGTTCACACTGCAGTGGCTGGTGATGCTCAATCTCAAGCATAGCTACTAAGGTAGGGGTTGTTGAATTTTTTTCAGAACCCTCTGTTGAGGATGCAAGAGGAGTTCCTGTAGTTTGTGATTTTGAGATGGTAGCCAGACAAACAGGTTTTTGATAGTCAGGGCTGAGATGTGGCATTCTCCACTAAGGTGATGTTTTTTTTGTTAATGGGCTAGTACCTCGAGATGAGGTACTACCGACATAACTCCTACTCGGATGGGTGAACATGATGGCTTGGGTCGAGCATCACTGTGGGGATGATGCATTCCAAGAGGGGTGCATTTGTATTTCCTTTATTTTGGATTTGGCTTAGCAGATGATAACAACTATGATTGTATGGTTGCTGGGATCAGCGACCCCTAACCATATCTCAGGACCATCACTAGTTGCGCTTGAGAGGATTTAGGTGGGAATCTTCTATGACTAGGCAGGTTTCCTCCATATGAGGATGACGACACAACTATCACAGGCTCGTAGGGGAAAGTTGAGTAGCTTCTACTATTGTAGTGTGATATGCCTCATCATGTATGAGAGAGTGGTGATGTTGCATCCAGTACTGGTGGTGCCAATTGGGCCACAAAAAATCCATGTATACGACGATGGGCACCCATGATGCTGCGAGAAAGCGAAGGTGAGGAAGGGTGGTAGTGGACACCCTCATTAAGGGTTGGTTCGTGTCCAACCCTAACGTTATCCTTGAGTTCTTGTATGATGGTGTGGATTTCTGATGAGATCCAAAGATGTGTTTGCTCCTAGGTGATGCTTGGGGCCCAATAGGTATGCTCTTATGACTTATGCATTTTATTAGTTATATGTATCTTGGTTTATGATATATCTCGATGCTGATACCATGTATATTTGGTTGTAGATGTTGAACTTACCGAACACCCATTGGCCAGGTTAGTGGGAAACTATCCTTAGCGTCTTAGTGGGCAGGTGCAGTTGGTAGGTAGTGACGTCAAAGGGATATCAGGTGAGAGGAGGGCCCTGAGAGGTTGGCTCAACATCAAATTTTGGAGATAGGTGACCCCTCTAGGGAGGGGGAGGCTGCAACTTTTCGAGCTGAGGTGGAGAGGTTGGGAGCGTGCACTTAGGCTACTAAGATGTGTGCTAAGGTTGTTGAGGATGCTTGGGACCATTTGGTAGCCTTACTCTGGGGGATACTTGATGCTGGATGGTCCATGCTGGATGAAGATACCATCCAAAGGATGTTGGCCCGAGACTAGGTGAGGTTCCCTATCCTTTGTCAACTTGTAGTGGTTGTGGCCACTGTGTGACTGATCTTGGTTCTAGTACTGGGTGAGGCAGGAGGGCCTCATATAAGAGGTGCATGTTTTGGAGTGGGTGTTGGGCCCCAAACCTAGATGTAGTTATTGTATGCACCAGGGGAAGAACCCATTATGAGGATACTCCCATATTTTATGACTCATTTTTTCTGGCATGGGCCAACAGATGTATATATATATATATATATATATATATATATATATATATATATATATATATATATATATATATATATATATCTATATATATATCTATATATATCTATATCTATATATATATATATATATATGTGTGTGTGTGTGTGTGTGTGTGTGTGTGTGTGTGTGCTATGATTTTCATACATGTGATGTAATTTTCATTTATTGATGGATATGTTCATTATGATTTATGTTTCTTGATGATGATGTATATGTTATGCCTAGCAATCCAAGATTTGATTAGCGATGCAACCTACTACATGATTATGATTTCTTGGTATGTGTAAATGTGATATGATCAAAACCACGAGCTAACCTTTTTGCATGCAGATATTTCCAAAAAAGGCAAGGGTCACGTACCCTAAAGGTTTTGTTCAACTGTGATACAACAAGCTAGGAGTCAAGGAACACATGCAAGGGAATGATACCTAGGTGGGAGGAATTGATCAAGAGGCCTATGATGACATCATATTCAGCTTTATTATTGGTGGTTGACCTAATATAAAGCTCATTCTGGTGGAAGGGTTTCAAGTTAGGGGAGTATATGGCCAAGGCTACTATGGCGAGATTTTGCGACCATAGAGAAGCACCATCAACAAACCTGTGATTATAGGCTGGTGAATGATCCATCTGCGACACATGATGAGAGTATTATTTTAGAGTACATCTGTGATGAGGTGATCATCATAAAAAATAAGTCATGGTGCATACATTTACATCCTAGGGCTGAATTGAGTGTTATGGATATAATTTTTTGAGGTAGAGCCTGTTGACAGGGTCTTTGAGGCAAGTCCCATTAGGATCTGCTAACATGTATGCTCCTTTGAGGAGGCAATGTTTAACTATGTACAGTCCTTTCCATAAAGTTTCAAACTTCCCTGGTCATAACATATCTTTGGCAACATCGTAGCGAAGCACTAGATCCCCATTTGTGAATGAACGAGGGGTGACATTGCAATCAAAGGAGGATTTTGTCCTATTTTTGTGGGCTTTGTTATGTTGGAGATATTTCGAATGACTTTTGTCGACGTGTTCCAATTGTACATGCCTCTTCTCTAAAGGTGAGGTGTCTGAGAGGAGCTCAATGGCTGAGTGTAAGGTAGGTACCTCGCACTCAATGGGTAGTATGGCCTCGATTTGTATACTAATTTGAAAGGTGTGACTCCCTGTGGATGCTTTGATTGTTGTGTGGTATTTCCATAGGGTTTAAAAAATATGTGATGCTAATTGGTTTTTTTTTGTTCACCATATGCTGCAAAATTGTTTTGAGGATTTTGTTGACAACTTCTACATGGTCGTTAGACTGGGGGTAGTATGGAGAAGAGAACTCATGTGAAAAACCAAGGTGTTGGGATAGTTCTTGAAAGATCTCATTCTTGAAATGTTTGCCATGATCCGATACTAATTCGTTGGGAACTCCAAACCATGTGATGACATGGTTGAAGAAAAACCATGGAGCAATTTCAACAATGTTATTATAAGTGGGAATGGCCTTTTCCCATTTGGTGAAGTAGTTGACATCGGCCACAATGTACTTATAGACTCCTTGAGACTGTCAGTTACAGGTCATGTAGTCTATGCCCCATTTGCTGAAAGGGCCTACAACAATGACTAGGTGAAGGGGAGCTAGTGGAGCTCATGCTTTGTGAGTGTATTTCTATAAATGTTCACATCATTTGACTACTTGAACACAACCACAAAACAAAGTGGGCCAAAAATAACTAGCACACCAGATTTTTTGGGTAGTGGCCATCCTAAATAGGTAGTTGTAGCAAGCTTTGTTGTGGTAGTCATTTAAGACTTGTTCAGCTTGCTCAATGGTAAGGCATCGATGAAGAATGGTGTCGATGCCATGGCAGTAGAGGACATCCTCCATAAGAAGGTAATGGGGGGGCTTGGTGGTGAATGCACCTGCGATCTTCGCAAGTGAGCTGAGGGTTGAAATTTTGAGTTCAAAGAAATAGAAGGATATTTCCATACCTGAGGTCATTCGTAGATATGACGAACAAGTGTTTGTATAGGAAAGAATCATTAATAAGATACCCTTGGGATTTTGTGGGCATATCGACGATGAATTCTGTAAGGATAAGAGCTTTCTTGCTTTTAGGGGAGGAAAACTATAAGTCAAACTCTTGCAAAAAGACTACCAATAGGGTATAATTATGGTTCATCATACGACATGTGAGCAAGTATCTCATGGGGTTAATGTTTTCTATTACGACAGTGGTTTGCAAGATGATGTAGTATTGAAGCTTCTGTACTAAGTGTACAAGGGTTAGGGCTATTTTCTCTACTGCCTCATACCTTAAAGCAGGCCCAAAGAGGTTTTTGCTTATGTAATAGATGATGCGTTCTCTATTATTTGTTCCTTCTTGGACTAATACCCCCACAATGACTAATTTTGATGGTTATAATTAGAGGGTATAGTCCTTGGTATGGTCAAGAGGGATAGTCAACGACGCCTGTGATAATGTACCTTTCAAGGCATAAAATGATTTTTAGGTTTCTTCATTCGAGTGGAAGGGAACATCCTAACAAAGAAGGCACAAGAAACTACGCACACAAGTGGCATGCTTGGGGATAAAGTGGTGTAAGAAGTTGGCCTTACCTTGTAGGCTTTGTAAGTGCTTCAAAGTTCTCAGAGGTGGAATTTATCGGATATCCTTGACCTTCAGAGGGTTGACTCTAATACCCTGCTAGGAAACAATGAATCCCAACAATCGTCTTGCGTTGAAGCAGAAGACACACTTGAGATGGTTCAATCATAGGTTATATTTCTTACACCTTATAAAAACTAGGCAAAGATCTTCCAAATGGGTTGAGTGCATTTTGGATCGGATTGCAAGATCATCCAAATAGGCTAGTATTAGATGAACCAAGTCATGGAAGATTTAATTAATGGTCGTTGAAAAGTGGTGCTAGAATTTTTAAGGCCAAAGGGAAATACACAATAGGAAAACGTGTCACATGGGGTAGTAAAGGTTGGTTTTTACTAATTGGTATCTCGTATCTAAATCTAGTTATACCTTGAGAAGCCATCCATAAAGGATAAGGCTTCATGTTTGGTGCATGCATCGATTACTTGATCGATGAAGGGTGTAGGATAATTGTCTTTGGGACATGCCTTGTTCATATATCTAAAGTTAGTACAAACTTGAATGGTTCCCTGTTTCTTCATGATGGGTACAGGGTTAGAAACCTAAGATGTGTAAGTGATTGGGTAGATGAAACCAACCTTATGAAGCTTGTTGATTTCTTGTTTAATTGTTGCTACCTTGGAGGGGTGTCGCTAACGTTGATTTTGCCTAATAGGGTAAGCATTAAGCCATGTGTTGATGTGGTGCTCCATGATTGTAGGACTAATGCTTGGCATTTTCGAGTAAGACCATGCAAATATGTCCCTATATTCTTGAAAGAGGGCTTTGTATGAGGCCACTTCATCTGGGGAGCATGCTACCCCCAACGAGATTTCTTCGACTATGTCAGACTTGGTGGAAATATCTACCTTGACTGTAGGTGAGATATTGGACATGTTCCCTTCCTCAAATGCATCTGGTGTAGGAATGGTATTTTTGAACCAATCTACTTGTCCTGGTGGTAGGAAGTCCTTTATTTCTATTGTGAAAATATTGTGCCTTGGTGCATCAATAGGTGAGAATGCTTTCTCAGATAAAAAGAAAGAGTGATGATGGATCGCATCCCAAGGAAAATTTGGTTCTATCATGTCCTTGAGAATATCTTCATCTGAGTGAAAAATATTATTTAAGGGTGATAGAGGTTGCAAGATGTCATGAGGATGGGATTCAGACCTAGCGGTGTTGATTGACAAACAAGAGAACAAATCACTGGTTTCTATTGTAGAACCCAATGATGTTGACAATTTGAAAATTGCATGGGTCTACATAGTCACGAGTGGTACTACTTTCACAATGGGAAAAGTGCTCTTGACCAAAAAGTAATGAGCAAATGACATGAATCAAGATTCCTACAATTGAGGAAATGAATCATATGTGGTGTTGTGTGTCGTCAGCACTAGGTGGTGGGAGAATTTCCATGATGGTGGCTTGATGATGAGTGGGAGAAGGTTCCTGAGATAATGTTGGCATCCTAGGAGCCAAGGAATATTCCTCTATGGGAGGAGGGTGTTCAGGGATTACCTGAAATAGGTGGTGTCGTATGCTAAGTTGTCCAAATATTTGCAACATAGGACATGTGTCTGAACTATGAAAGTTGTTGGTACAAATGTTGCATGTGTGTATTGCACTTAATGTAGGTTTTGTGCTAATGTAAAAAAATGTTTTTCATATTAGAAAGTGTTTGGTTTCGTAAGGTGGGGAATTTAAGGGCGCGAGCCACCTATGGATCTTAGTATCGGTGATAGGAGGAGGATTTGTAATCTCGATGTTAGTTTGATGCAAGGCTGCTCTTACTGCTTGAAATCATGGGAGGTATTGATAGTTCTGCGTATGATGAACTTGGGAACAAATGAAACAATGGTTGCACATGTGTCTAGACTAGTTTGAGCAGGTAGGTCAAGGAAGGTGGACCAATAAGAGAATTTTTTTTTGATTTTACTCAATTCTCAACATTGATTAATAAAATGGCTTGGTTCGTCACATATGGTGCAGGAGTGGAAAGGTTTTGGCAATATTGTGTTGGGCATATTTTCCATCCTCTAGATACTAACCACGGGTAGGAAGTAGAATGAAAATGGGCACAAGGATAAACTGGGCATGAAGCTTCTTCCTCAAAGACATAATTCTTCCACTCATGCAACGAGAAGTGATGGTGTCACAACATTGGCTTGAGCAAGAGCTCCCAACGCATCTCTATAACGAGGAATTTTGAGATAGTGATGTGTGTAATTTTCGTACTCTGAGCATATAACGATGAATGGTTGATGCATAATGACTTATTACATGTTGGTGTAGACTTATCTCATGAATATGGAGGTGGAGATACTAACGTTTTTTGGGTATGAAGAAGAGCTTTCAACTCTTCTAATTTTGGGCATAAGTTTGTAGGGTGCCATGATACTTCACATAATTCAAAGGTTGGTGGTACCCTGGATGAGGAAGTGGTTGAGGCCTCCCCCTTATTTCCTTTATGCTTTTCCCTTTTAGTGTCACTTTCTAGTGTCTATGCAGGTATAACTCATTTTGGGGTGACTTCCTGAGGGGTGGCTACAGCAATGATTCCTGTAGAGGTAATACCTGAGTTTGCTGACATGGCCTCTATGGCCAAATACTAGACAAGTATCCTGAAATCCATATTTGGAAATGTCAGTGTTGCCATGACTTGGTGCGAGACAAAACCAGGTGGGGGATATAAGAAAGGTTTTTGAGTGATTGCGTCTAGTAGGAATGTTGAGTCAATAGTTTGTTGTACTATACAACATCCCCCATTTTAATATATTATAAATTTCCTATGAAATTTATTATATTAAAATAGGCACCCTTTATTTAAAAAAAATTCTTATAATTAAAGTTTAATACTTAGGATTTTTAATTAAACCCAAATATTAAACCTTGATTATCCCAAAAAAACCAAATTTTAATAGCCCCAGAGATCAAAACTATACTCATGCTTCAAAAGCCTTAAGTATTTAAAAAATATGGGTTATTTTAAATAAACCAGAGTTTTATTCCCCTAAAGTTCAAATCTTAAACAATCTCTGATTCATCCCGCTTCCCTGCATCGCAACCACACAAAAGTTCCAAAGGCCTTAAGTCTGAGCCCTAGCTGATTGCGATATGCAATTAACCCAACATCTGCAATCGGGAGTTAAAGTCAAGATCAAAGCGCAAAATACAAAGGAAATGGGCCATAGTTCTAAATATTCTTAACAAAGAAAAGACGTGCAAAAACATTAATCCAAGACTGCTGGGACCTACAAGGCCACGTCACTACACTGCATCACAAACCACACTGTGGAAGTTAGAAAGGCTTAAGTATATACCCCATTACCTTAGCCGATTGCGATTGTGATTAGACCAAACCCACGAGTATTATTCGCTACGATTTATATTTATATCGCGTCTAGAGGCCTATATTGTAATCACATGAATTTAAAGGTTCTGTCTCCTACTTCCTCCCTTAGCCAATTGCGATCTACGATAAGCCCAGACATGAGGGAATTATCAAATTCATTTCATTTAAATCCCGCATCCAAAGCTATCGCAAGAACCATTCCCTTTGCTGATTGCAATATGACGTCAGTAGTGACGTCAAATCCACGTCATCCTCCATGTAAGCTACCACGTCATTGTCACATCTCCCACCATGTCAAAGTCACGTCATCTGCCACATCATTCTTGATGTCACCTTTGGATCCCGCAATCGCAAAATTTAAAGGGACGCAACCTGTAATAAACCTTTCACCCCAGTCAATTGCGATTTTCGATTAGACCGAACTTGATGTGATTATACAATCCAACTCATACATACCTCGCGTCCATGGCAATCACAAATTTTAAAAGGACACGATTTGTAACAAGCCATCCACCATTCCAAATGCTGATGGCAATGTAATTTTAAAAAAGGCCCCTTTTGGACTTGATATGAAATACTCCCGCTCCAAGCCAATTGTGATTGCTCTAAATTTTTTCCCCTGGTTCTATGTCGACAACAACTATTTTATGATCTGCCCCAAACTCTGATAGCCGATTGCGATAAGCTGTAAAACTTCACATTCCTCTCCATGATCTCTCTCAGATTTATTGCACTCCACGTTTTCCTAATTTCCTCCAAAAGTGATTTGTTTCAAATAAAATTTGTTTATCATATCATTCATTTTTATCTTATCAATCCTTGTTTATCGTGTTCAAGTCCATTACAAAGAGAGACCACTATGCTGATCAGTGGCAGATCAGTTCAAACAAGACAGACAGGCATCCGAAGAATTCGATGGAACGAATGAAGCTAATGATGACAACAAATCCTTTGCAAGAAATTGCTACCAAATACTGTTTTATTTAAACATTGTTGAAGGGATCTGTTTAATGCCCTTAACGCTCTGCACAATACATTAGAGTTGTTTTTATTATTTAAGTTTAGCTGCTATAAGAAATAAGGGTCCTAAATTTTATGAAGAAAGGCTTACGAAAGCTTGCACTACTGTACTTTCATCCTTTTTGAATAGAAAGACTGGAACATGGTTTTATGAATTTTCAATAAAGGATTTCGAGAAGTTGCACTACTGTACTCCTGGAATTATCTTTGTGAGAAGGATTAAACTGCTGCTATTTCCTTTGTGAGCTAAGAAAACATGCATCTGGTATTTCTATCTTTGTGCCTCTATTTTGTTCATGAAATAAATAGTGAATTTATCTCTGCAAATTGTTTATTACATGATATTTCAAAAAGAACAATGTTACATGTATTCACTTCTGATCATGCTGCCATTGATGTTTTTTAAATATTTGTTAAGAAATTTGCCTTTTTCTAAATGCGATATGAACTATACATATTATTTTGATTAACTATTTAATCATAATAATCATCTTTAAATATTTTCATTTCCATTAGTGTTTGATCAATCTATATTGTCATTCACTATGGAAAATTATTGTAGATCGCATCTAGATGAATGTTAAACAATCCCGGGTTATAGAATAGATTAATGTATATGTTTCCCATTTGATTCATTGCTGAAAATCCATCTATTTCACTCCACTATTCAATCACCTTCATTATATCCAGTCGAAGCCACTACTTAAATGGAAAAGGAGCTTCCTTAAGGTCTGGACCGGGTGTTTTTCCACATGTGTTGACGCAATGATTTTCGAGGCCTCAACACTTTTTGGCGCTAGAAGGAGGGCATGCAGACTATGAATGGAAAGTAAGTCCAATCCAAAAATAAAAGGCCATTCCAAGAGTCATTCTCCCTCCAAATCTCCTACAACTTCCAGATCCCCTCTACAATCTCCTAATTTTAGATCAGAAGTTGTACAATCACCTCCCAAGTCTCCTAGAATACTTCCTAAGGTAATATCTGTGGATTATACTTTAGAATCACCAGAAATTACAACTTTGATAAATAAATTGGAAGATGTCTCCATTTCAGCAGAAAATCTTAAATCATCTGAAGTTTCTGAAGGAGGTATAACTTCTATTTTTCAAGGAACTTGTGTTTTAACTCGGTCCCAAAGTGCAAAACTTGGAATCTCGCCATTTCAATTTCCACTTCAATCCCACTGAAAGAAAACTTCTACATCAGATTTTGAAACATCTACTAGTGAAATTACCTCATTCTCTCATTCACCAACATCTCCATTTCTTCCTTTTTCATTTCCTTTCTCTCTACCTTTCACTTCATCTATTTCCATTTCCTCTACACAAAAAACTAGTGTCGCCTCAAGCATACTATCTTTCATCACATCCACCTCTCTAATTGTTACAATAGCAGCCAGACCATGGTCTAATCTAGGCGCTGTTCAAATGTGAGCACCACTTCATCCTCTACCAAAACATCCTGAAAGATGGCTTCCCAAATTCAATCCTGATGATGGGTTACCTACTGAAGAGCACCTTCACAACTATATGTTAGCCATCAATCTTAATGGGGTAGATGAAGAAGATGTTGTTGTTAGATTATTCCCGTACACTCTTACAGGATTAGCAGGGTCTTGGTACTTTTCTTTACCAGCTAATTCTATTAATAGGTGGGATATTTTTGAAGAACAATTTTGACTAAATTTTGTGATGATCATTCAACTGAATCTTTTATCAATAACCTTTCCAATTTCAAAAGGAATTCAGGGGAAAAGATAAAAGATTTCAATTCCAAATTTAACAAATTGTTAAATAAAATCCCAACTAATTCTAGACCTAGTGTCGATTTACAAATAGAATGGTATATTTAATCTCTTCCTCCTAAGATAGGAATTTTTGTAGATAGAGCTAATAAAATTACCTTGGTAGAAAACATGAAAGAAGTTGTGTCTGTAGAGAAGGGAATAAATGCACTAAAAAAGAAAAAAGATCAGGAAGACAAAAAACTAAAAAAGGTTACATTCAAGGATGAAGCTAAAAAGAAAGCACCTAAAAATCCCTTTGATCTTGAAGGCTTACAACAAGTCCTTAAAACCTTGTCTAATGAGATGGTAGAGATCAAAAAGCAAGTAGCTGAATCTTCTTCTTCCAAAAAACCTTTTAGACCATTAAGAAGAAATTATCCGCCTAATTCACAACCTCCAAACATGATCTCTAATGTAGAAACTGATGATGAAGATGAGGAGGAAGCAACATTTTCTGCTGAAGAATCCCAAGATGAACAAGTAGCTGAATTAAATGGAGTGTGGGATTTTATGCTTCCTATTTCTGATAGTGAAAATGAATATGAAGCATTACCTGTTAGCACAAGAAGTAAAGGTTCAGTTGATCCTATAAAACCAACTAAAAAATAGAAACCTTCAACTTCTATTGCTAAAGATAAAGCTGTTTTTTTTTCTCAGTAAAAACTAATTCTATTAAGAGAACGTATGGTACAATACGAGATTACAGATAAGAGAAGCAAGAACACAGGCAGCCGGAAAGGATTGGCTATCCACCTCAGCTCCTAAGAGAGAAAGAGAAGAGAGCAGAGCTGAGCAAGAAGAAACAAGAGGAACAGAGGAGCAAGAACTGAACATAGGATTCTACCCAACATGTGTAGAATCCACTATTCGGCATTCTTTCCCTTTCTTTTTACCAACTTTGACCCACTCAAGAGGACTTTGCTGAGCTGGCATGATTTGCAAAATGAGATGAGCTGACGGTGAGGTCTCCTTGTCTGAGTCCGAGGTGGAGGATTCATGGTTCCTTTTCTGTGAGACTGGTAGGACGGACGAATCCACAGGACCTGTCGAGGGCGGATCCGGTTCCAACACTGCTGCCACACCTTCTTTATTCTCTTCCTCTTCATCGGAGCTGAAATCAAAATCGTCCATGGGGGGAGGATCATGAGGCTTCCAGCTTTTGGATTTCTACTTAGGATTGGCTTTCTTCTTTTGGGCTGGCATCGTGGGACAAGAGCTCTGAAGGTGACCTGTATGATGGTAGTTTCGGCAGCGAAAGGCTGTGTTCTCGTAATCCAAAGTTTGAGTCCAATGGAAATCTCCAATTTTGAGATTGATCTGGTCTGGGAGACCTTTGCTCATGTCTATTTCTGCACAGATCCTGGCAAAAGTTTATAAGCCCTTTTCCCCTCTAGAGATGTCTGTGTCTAAAAAGCGGCCTAGAGAGTTGCCAATCCTTTGGAAAACAGCAAAGTGCCATAGATGCGTTGGGAGGTTTGGAAGTCTGACCCAGATGGGGAGTTTGGTGATGACTGTTGTAGAGGGATCGAAATTTGGGAACCAAGGGGTGAGGAATAAACCAGCTGCACCCCAGAACCATGGGCCACTAGTTAAGGATTTTTGATAGTCCTCAGTGAAGGCAAACACTACAATGAAGAATCCCTTTGAGCATAACAGAACCTTGCAATTGTTGGTCTAGTTAGAGTGAATCCATTGATAGAGGTCTGCTGTGCGTGGCCATAGCCCATTAAACCTGCAAATAATGCCATGTTCCGCAAAATGCTGGGTTTGCTCATCCAGCGTTGGATGCTTTATTTCTATGGAGGGGGTTTCCTCCAGTTTATCCACCAGGAAAGGCTTGGGAGCTTGAGCAGGTGGAGCTGTTCTCTTAGGCGGCTTAGCACGGATAGCGTCCTTGTATGAAAACGCCTCAGCTGAGGATGACTGTCCTGCAGCTCCCCCTCTCAAACGAAGGGTAAGAGCAATGGAGGTATTTCTCTTAATGCTGTAAAAAGACAGGGGGCAAAGATCCTCGAGTTGTTTACCTTCGTGGAGAAGTCGCTGTGCTGCAAAGGGAATCCCCAGCTTGAGTTCCAGAGCCTGCTTGAGGTCTTGCACTTGATCCGATGCTCTCACCCATTATAGCAGAGTTTTGCCAGAGATAAGCTTGATCAGGATCTGGAATGAGGCAGAGAGACCAGAGTTCTGCTTGCCTCTGCAGATCTGAGACAAGAGGCGGCTGGAACTTTGAAGGGACTTCTTTTCCTGTATTTGCCGCAGGGGATTGTGAGGAGAAGAGGAGAGAGTCCTAGGGTCGCCGAGTCTGACATTGCGTTCCGCCCAAAAGAGCGCCCAAATGCTCCATCCGGGCTGATCCAGGAAGGTTGAAGATTTCTGAAGGTCAAATACAGAGTATTGGCTGTTCTGGGGGGATAGAGAAGAAGTTAATAGAAGTGAGCGACCTTCCAGGGTAAAGAATTTATTTCCAAGAGCCGCCGCTTGGGGAAAACTGAGAGCATGTTCTGCGAATTCGCTCTTGACCAATGCATCTGCAATCTGATGGGGGTAGCTGTAGCCAGATGCAGCGGCAGAGGGCTGAGAGCTGGCGGCCCCAAAGTCCAGAGCGGAGTAACACAGAGGGCGGGGAGCTCTCGAAAGAAGCTTGAAGACGGGCCGAACAGATATGAGAGCGTATACCTGCAATCCTTGACTGAGACACGCTTCTCCATCATCGATAGGGCCGAGTCAGGGCCAGACGGCGGCTGAGGGAGAGGAGGCGGCGGCTGAGCATCTAGGGTTCATCTTCGTATCCCCACAGTGGGCTAAAGATAAAGCTGTTGTTAACAAACCCACTTCCATTTCTCCCTAAGAAATTCCGTCTTCATCCAATTATCCATCTTCACCCAGAACTTTAGTAGTTTCAGATACTATGGATTACAATATAGTTGAGGATATGAAGAAGAAAAAAGGAAACATTTCTCTTTTTGAACTCACTAAACTCAAACAACAACATAAATTTTTACTGAAAGAATTAAACGCAGTACCTACTTCTCCTCTTCCTACTGCTGTAGTATCCAAAACTTCTAACGGAATGGGTAAACCTCCCGTTCATTCATTATTAGATCCCTATGATGCTATTGTGATTGGTGACAAGTCTAACTCACATACTCCTCCTTTTCTTTTGACTTTTGAAATATTTAATAAAAATGTGCATAATTGCTTGGTAGATTCAGGGGCTTCTTCAAATATCATGTCGTATTCAGTTTGTCTGAAATTAAACATGTCACCCCAGAAAACTCTAGTTCACATTGTGAAACTCGATAGGACAAAAGTCAAAGTCATAGGAGAAATGAATTTAGTTCTTATTAGATTATCTTCGAATCGTGAAGTGTGTCAAATAATTGATGTACTTGTTGTTGATATCTCAGACTTTTACGGTTTAATTATTAGTAGAGATTGGTTAGATACATGGTTATTTTTCTACTGATTGGTCTCACCTATAGCTCCCATTTAATGGAAATCCAAATCAAATCAGAATCAACTGAGAGAAACATATGAAAAATTCAGTAACAAATTTCGAAGGTGAAAATGAGATAGTAGTATTCAATAACAACATTCTTGGAAACTACACCACTGAATCATTTTTTGAGAATATTAAAGCACAAACGTCACCATTTCTGATTAATTCTGTAACTTCTCAAATTGAAAAACTTTCATAGATATAATTTTCTAGATGTGTAAATATAATAGAAAAATGAGTAGTTAATTCTTTATTCTGGACATTGTATTTTGATGGGTCGAAATCAAGCGATGGTGCAGGAGCAGGTTGCATATTGATCAATCCTGAAGGTGTGAAGACAATGCCAACTTGCAGATTGGACTTTGAATGCACAAATAATATCACAGAATATGAGGCATTAGTCCAAGGTATATATAAATCAATTAGCCTTAACGTTAAATACTTGCAAGTTTATGGAGATTAAAAAATTGTAGTAAAACAAGAAAAAACCATGATGCATAGTATCTCTATGCACTTGAAGCATTATCAGTCATTGGTTCAGTCTCTCACTTCACGTTTTTTTGCATTTAACATTTATGCTATTCCTAGAATTTAGAATGCCAACGCTGACCTTCTTGCTAACGTTACATCAAAATTGATCCCATCCGAAGATTACAATCTCAATAGATTTTATGTAGAATTAATATTTAGGCCATCCATTCCAGATAATATCACCAATTAGCGGGTATTTAATGATGATGAAGACATTTTAAGCTTTTTAACTTCTGAGAAATCATACGATGACCAAATTATTGATGAGGATGAACACGATGATCAATTAAAACAAAAAATTGATGATAATCCCATACCCAAATCTATAGTAAAACTTGAAGATCTCTATGATTTAAAAGACAGATTTAAAAGAGTTACTAATTCAAAACTATAGAGCTCAACTCTGAGTTTTGAATTAATAAATCTTGGGACAGATCTTAAACCCCAGAACATCAATTTAGAACTTGGTCTCTCGTATGAAGAAAGATTATCCTTCATTCATTTGTTTAAAAAATATAAGGATGTATTTTCTTGGAGTTATGAGGATCTGAAAACATTTCACACTTCCATCATTCAACATACAATCCCAATGTTATCAAATGATAAACCTGCCCAATAGAAGTGAAGGAAAATTCACCCGAATTTAGAGAATCAAATCAAAACGGATTTGAATAAACTCCTTAAAGTTAAAATTATTTTTTCCTATTAGGCATTCAAGATGGGTTTCCAACTTGGTATATGTTAGGAAGAAAAATGGTGATATCCATATTTGTATAGATTTTAGGAATCTTAATAAGTCCATCCAAAAGGATAATTTCCCTCTACCCACTATGGAACAAATTTTACGATCAATTGCTAGTTCCAAACTTATGACTTTCCTTGATGGTTTCATTGGATGTAATCAAATTATGGTACACCTAGATGATAGGCTAAAGACCACTTTCATAACCAAATGGGGAACTTATGCCTACCAAAAAATTCCATTTGGTTTAATAAACACAGGGGCCACTTTCCAACGAGCCATGGACATAGCTTTCAAACATCTGTTAAATAAAATAGTTGTTGTCTATCTAGATGATATTACTATTTATTTGATGGACATAAATAGTCATTTACAGGACTTAAAAAAGATTTTTGAACGCTATAGAAAATATGGTATCTCATTAAATCCGAAAAAGTCTTTTTTCACTCTTATTGAGGGAAAACTTTTAGGATTCATTGTGTCAAAAAATGGAATTTACATTGACCCTGCCAGAATAAAAGAAATTTCAAAAATTTCTCCAGCACATAAAAAAGAAGCATGCAATCATTTTTTGTACAAATCAATTTTTTCAAGAGGTTTGTCCCTGATTTCTCACTGATTATTATACCGTTACAGCAAATGATTAAGAAAAACACAGTTTTTAAATGGGGCCAACATGAAAAACAAGCATTCGATTTTATCAAAGAGTCAATTATCAATGCTCCATCTCTAAATACTCTGAATTTCTCCAATCATTTCATCTTATATACCTTTGCTTTGTAAAAATTCCCACTGTAGATCACCTGATAATGCAATATACTAACGAAACATACTTGATCTACTTTTACAACCAATTATGCAGAAGCTTAATCGAATTGAGAGAGATCAATTAAACACATATAACTGATAAGAAGAAATCAATCAACATAACACAGAAGAAATAACCCCAGGAAAGCCTCAGCCTAAATCCCCAATCTCTGTATTATCATACAAATGGAAATCTTGTTCAAGTTACAAAAAGAATCAGCTCTCAAGCTATCCTTCTCTCTCTACAATCAAACAATACTGCTCATAGACAGTCAAAGGCTCTAACAACCTTCTCCTTTGCCCTCCAAGCCTCCTATTTCCTTGCGCAGTTTTTCCTGGGGTCCAGTGCTTCCACTTGTGTGAATTCCCACCTCACACTGCTCACTTGGCTCAGAAATAATTGCACAAACCTGAAGGAGATAAATCCTTCTCCACGGATGAGCTTCCTTTATAGGAAAAATCCATCCAACTGATAGTAC
This sequence comes from Pinus tabuliformis, assembly GCA_031772625.1. Taxonomy (NCBI): domain Eukaryota; kingdom Viridiplantae; phylum Streptophyta; class Pinopsida; order Pinales; family Pinaceae; genus Pinus; species Pinus tabuliformis. Next base: position 311,484,678 of record CM062809.1, read on the forward strand.
ACTATCCCTCCTCTGATCTCAACTGGGTCTCTGTCTGAACTAACATGCATGAGTTATATATGAGAGAATATTTAGTTATCTGAAGAACAACAGTTATATGCAAGCATGCATTAACTAACTGAACTCACATTAATTTAAACAAACTGTTTAAATCAATCTAACTGGACTTGAATCAGTTAATTGAGCCAACTAATTACAACTCAAATTAGAACTCATCCTTATCTCTTTAACTAATGGATAAATTCCTCAATTAATGGAGAAACTGTTGCATGTCCTCACATAGACTTCATGTTTGATTTTTCACAACTAATTAACTCATGGTGAATTAATTAATTTATTTTCAAACAACTGTTAAGTTCAAATTCGAATTTTACTTCTCAATTTTAGTCCAGGGACTGACTAAAATTGGAATCTATCCCGAACTGCTAAAAATAACAATGTTATTTTTAGCACTTCCATTTTTCATTCTCTATTGCTCAATCCAGGACTGGTACTCAAAATGCTATTTATAGCAGTGTTATTTGTAGCACTTTTATTTTTAGCATTTCTTGTTGCCATTTTCAACACTCCCTCTCAACAAGAAAAGCATTCAACTCGAACCCAATCCTGTACCTTTGGAATGTTCTGCATGCAACACTTCTACCAAGTGTGGTTGCTCCAACAACTCTAGAAACAAAAAAGAAAATCCCAACTGACCTCTCTGTTAGGCTAGAAACATACTTTGAGGCTGAAGCTCTACCTGCTGCTGACAAGTGCTCCCTCTCTAACCTTTGAGCTACTGCAACACTCCATGCATCTTGCACCGTTGCACACCTCTCTGTGCCATCCTGCATTGGTGCAACACTCCTATGCCTCTTGCATTGTTGCAGCCTACTAGCTCTACATAGTCATGGGACTCCTGCACTATAGCTCTCTCTGCTGCTCCATCCACATCTGTCTCTACCCAATCAGTCAGTCCTGCTACTCCTCGTCGGGGCTCCTGTAGCAAAGTCGAATCAAAGAGGTTGGGTACCTCAAGGATCCTACCCATATTTCAACCTCCTTGGGACGATCACTCCACATCGCCCCACCTCCTACCTGGAGGTATGGATGCATGTGATCCCTGTGCCCACCTGGCTCGAAATTCCCCCCTACTGGAGGTCTCTACATGAGTGGATGCCACCACTCCATCTCCTCTCAGCTTCCCCAGTTGTGGCTACTCCACAACCTCCTGAAGCTGCTTCACCAATCATGGCTCCTCCATAATTGTCTGAGACTTCGTCTGGCACTGCATGTTGAGAGGTAATGTACTCTCCCTCTCAACCACGAAGTCTCCATTAGTTGCCTTTCTCCTCAAGGCTTTGCATGCATCTTGAACCTCAAGAGCATACAGGTTCTTGACCCATGAACCGATATGCTTCACCTGTCTAGTGATGATGTGTCTAAGGAAAACCTTTCCCTTATTGAAGACTACATCATAGCCTCTGCCTTCCAACATCACGATCGACACCAAATTTCTCTTCAGTCCTGGTACATACTTGACATCGGTCAAGGTAATGCGAGCTCCATGCTCCCTCTGAAAAATAACCATGCCTACACCTGAGACACTATACTTTTCATCATTACCCATCGCTATGAGTATCTGGAGATCTTTCTCCTCCAAAATACTGAACAAACTCTTGTTGCCGGTCATGTGGAAAGAATCTCTACTGTCAAGAAACCAACCACTTCCCACCATGGATGAAACCATGCATGCAAACAATTTGAAATCCAACTCAAACTGTGAGGCCAATGCCTCACCTTCTGATCCTTCCACAGATCCCTTCTTGGATTTCCTTAGTGGACAATTTGTAGCAAAATGGCCCACCTCATGACAATGAAAGCATTGCACTTTCGATTTGTCAAACTTCTTCCCACCTTGGGAAGAACTAGATTGGGAAAGAGAATCCTTCTCCTTCCCCTTCTTCGCCTTACTCGCTAAGGCACAGTTTTCTTCATCCTCCATGGATGAAGAACCATCTCTGGTGCTTCTCCTTATCTCCTTTAGCATTAGATACAACCAAAGTTGTTCCCAATCTGGCAGTTTCTCTCTTCCATTAACTGAGTCCTAGTAGCTATGTGAGCTCTTAGGAAGACCGAGGAGTGCAAGACTCACCATGTCATCATCAGCTTTCATGATCCTTACACTTCCAAGCTCATCCCTGCGTGTGGTGAGCTTGTTCAGATACGTAGAGATTGTGTTGCCCTTTTCACACTTGATCTTCCGAAGCTTGTCTTTCAGTGCCAGCTTCCTTTGATCGCTGCTATTCTGATATAGATCTTTCAATGTTTTCCACATTGAAAATGGTGTCTCCTTCCATGGAGACTCGAGACCATGTGATCTCGAACTCCCTCCAGAAGAATCCTCCTCGCTCTAGCCACACATTTCCTCCATTCTGTAGCATCAGTCGGCTTGGGGACTTCTTGGTCAATGAAGTCCTTTAGATCGTTATCCTCTAATACTTCTTCCATGCGATCCTTCCAGGCTATATAATTCGAACTGCCATCAAGGGCATATTCGAGTCTTAAACCATTGAACGCCATAGGTGAAATAGAGATGTGATAAGAACTCGATTTCTATATTTAGGAATCACAAACTTCAAACTTCTTCCTTCTTGTATACTGTTCTTCCTTGATCACCTTTGCTCTGATACCATGTAGAAATTCCCACTGTAGATCACCTGATAATGCAATATACTAAAGAAAAATACTTGATCTACTTCTACAACCAATTATGCGGAAGCTTAATTGAATTGAGAAAGATCAATTGAACACATATAACTGATAAGAATAAATCAATCACACATAACACAGAAGAAATAACCCGGGGAAAGCCTCAGCCTAAAACCCCAATCTCTGTATTATCATACAAGTGGAAATCTTGTTCAAGTTACAAAAAGAATCAGCTCTCAAGCTATCCTGCTCTCTCTGCAATCAAACAATACTACTCATAGACAGTCAAAGGCTGTCACAACCTTTTCCTCTGCCCTCCAAGCCTCCTATTTCCTTGCACAGTTTTTCCTAGGGTCCAGTGCTTCCACTTGTGTGAATTCCCACCTCACACTGCTCACTTGGCTCAGAAATAACTGCACAAACCTGAAGGAGATAAATCCTTCTCTATGGATGAGCTTCCTTTATAGGAAAAATCCATCCAACTGATAGTACAATGTCCCTCCTTTGATCTCAACTGGGACTCTTTCTGAACTGACATGCATGAGTTATTTATGAGAGAATATTCAGTTATCTGAAGAACATCAGTTATATGCAAGCATGCATTAACTAACTGAACTCAAATTAATTTAAACAAACTGTTTAAATCAATCTAATTGGACTTGACTCAGTTAACTGAGCCAACTAATTACAACTCAAATTAGTACTCATCCTTATCTCTTTAACTGATGGATAAATTCCTCAATTAATGGAGAAACTGTTGCATGTCCTCACATAGACTTCATGTTTGATTTTTCACAACTAATTAACTCATGGTGAATTAATTAATTTATTTTCGAACAACTGTTAAGTTCAAATTCGAATTTTACTTCTCAATTTTAGTCCAGGGATTGACTAAAATTGGAATCTATACCGAACTGCTAAAAATAGCAATGCTATTTTTAGCACTTCCATTTTTCATTCCCTGTTGCTTAATCCAGCACTGGTACCCAAAATGCTATTTATAGCAGTGCTATTTTTAGCATTTCTTGTTTCCGTTTTCAACATGCTTCTTCAACGTATTATGCTGCTATTTTGACACAAATTAATAATTATAAAATTGAAACACCCATCTCATTTTTCAACTCAAATTTTCAGGGTGCTGAATTGAATTATTAAGAAGTAGAAAAATAGGAATTTGTTGTATATAAGTCTGTAAAGAATTTCAGACATTTTCTCTTAAAAACACACACGAAAGTAATAGTCCTGTTCCCAACAATGAGGCAATTACTATTGCAAAAAGAATTAGGAGAAAAACGAAAAAATTGGGTAACAACTTTGCAAGAATACGATATCGAAATAAAACCAGCCAAGATTGTCAAAGGGCAAGGTTTCTGCAAGCTGCTTATAGAAGAATCCAACATACCAACTGAAGGGGATATAGGTAACAATGAACACATTTATGAGGTAAGTGTAATTGATGTTGATTCCCAATACACTGATTTGATTTTTTACTTTAAAAATGGATATGCTCCTCTCGAACTCAATTATAAAAGAAAAAGAGCTTTATGATTAAAAGCAAAAACTTATGAGATCATTGATAACGTGTTATTTAGGAGAAACTATGATTCCATATTGTTAATATGCTTAGAAAAGTTTGAAGCACAAACAATTTTGCAGGAACTTCACGATGGACCAGCAAGTGGACACTTTGGAGGAGACACCGCAACACACAAAATATTACATGCTAGATACTACTAGCCCACTCTATTCAAAGATGCCCACGCATACGTAAGGAAATGAAAAACATGCCAAAATGCTTCTGGAAGACAAAGGAAACCAGGTTTGCCTCTGCAGCCATTCAACATTAATCAACCATTCGAACAATGAGGACTAGATATCATAGGTGAGATCATTCCTCATTCTTCTAAACAACACAGGTATATTCTGACTGCTACAGATTACTTCACTAAGTGGGTGGAAGAAATTCTGCTAAAGGTAATCAATTCTGAATCTATTATTGAATTTATTGATCAATTTATCATTACAAGATTTCATTTGCCTTCCGCACTTATATTTGACAATGCATCTTATTTTTCGGGTACTAGTATGATTGCATTTGCAATTAGGAGAGGATCTAAACTCAAATATTCTACCAATTACTATCCTCAGGGAAATGGTTTGGCTGAATCCACCAGTAAAAATCTCCTTAGAATAATCAAAAAAATTATTGATCAAAATCAAGGAACTTGGCACAAAGCTTTAATATTTGCTCTATGGGTTGATAGGATAATTCAAAAGGCCTTCATAGGTACTTCTCCATTTAACTTAGTCTATGGAAAGGAAGCCATTATTCCATCACATTTAGCTCTTCCTTCATTAGCCCTAGTTCAATTTATTGAAGAAACACCTCTTTCTTCATTGCAATTAAGAAATTCACAAATCCTAAAACTAGAAGAAGAAAGGGAAAAGGCCAAACTCACACACACCAAACATCAACAGATGGTGAAAGCTTCATTTGATGCAAGTTCAGTGACACAAAGATCCTTCCAAGTTGGAGTTCTTGTTCCCAAGTGGGACAAAGCACACGAGGAAAAAGGGAAGCATACCAAATTTCAAAGATTATGGCTTGGTACATTTCAGGTTGTTGAACATATAAGATCATCTACATTTATACTTTAAGATTTATCAGGAAAGAGAGATTCTCTCCCTGTAAATGGGCTCATCTTAAAAAATTTCTTTTCTTAAATTTAAAAAAATAAAAAGAGATAAAAATTAATAAAATGAAATCTGTAAAAAATCACTTCCATTTGTACATCTCGCTGCAATTTACTTTCCTTTTTACAGATTTTATTAATAAAATGTTAAATAGTATGCTATAATTGACTTTTAAAACATCTCTTGAAGTTATTTTTATCTTTCATTTTGAAGGTAGGATTTTTTTTAAGAAGTGGTTACCAAAATTGAAAATTAGATAAAAATTATATAACTTTGAAAATCTTTTCCATTAAATTGTAAAATATTTAAAAAACCTCAAAAAATTATATCCTTTTACTCTAGTTTCAGTCAAAAAGGTTATCCTTAAAAATTAAAGACCGTCTTATGACTAAAAAAAACTTTCAACTCAGATTCGTGATCCAAAACCCTTAAGGAGTCAACAATCCTCCCCATCCATTAAAAAGATAATTTTTAGAGTGTAATTCTAAAATATAATAAATCTAAAAATATAAGAGGTCTCATCACGAGCCTGCTTACCATGTTCATAGGGAATCAATTACACTGACATTACCACACTGATCACCAAATCAAGGTAATGGCTTACGATTTTTAATTGTAAGACAAGGGGTCTCATCACGAGCCAACTTGTTCAATTTGATTGTTACTAGTGAATGTATTTGTCGTTATCTGGCCACCAAACCAGGATAATGATTTTTTGCATTAAAAAAAAATAAAAAATAAAAATAAAATAAATAAATTAATTTACCTCTAATTATTGCACTATTAACTGGATGGGACACTGGATTGTTGTTGGTTAAAAGCTAACCCTGTCGAGGCTATAAACCCCTGCTGGCAGCAGTGGCTCTACCTATGACGAACGAGTACATTTTAAATCTAAGATGTAAAAGGCCCCTTACTTTATTTGTAAACTGATTAATGACTAATACAAGTAAATATATGTTTTTCATTCACAAAAGGTTTTTACAAGAGATTGTGAGTTAATGAGTTTTTTAATCAGAGTAATTTTATTTATCTAGCTGTTTCAAAAAATAATTTTCACTTTCTAGATTATTTTTACTTAATTATTGGAAAATTTCATTCATCAGAGATAACTACTTCTTCTAGTGAATCACCAATTGTTGTACAATGCAACATCCCCCATTTTAATATATTATAAATTTCCTATGAAATTTATTATATTAAAATAGAGACCCTTTATTTAAAAAAAAGAAATATTATAATCAAAGTTTAATACTTAGGCTTTTTAATTAAAACCCAAATATTAAACTTTGATTATAACAAAAAAAAAAACCAAATTGCCCCCGAGATCAAAACTATACTCAGGCTTCAAAAACCTTAAGTATTTAAAAAATATGGGTTATTTTAAATAAATTGGAGTTTTATTCCCCTAAAGTTCAAATCTTAAACAATATCTGACTCATCCTGCTTCCCCACATCGCAACCACACAAAGGTTCCAAAGGCTTTAAGTCTAAGCCCTAGCCGATTGTGATATGCGATTAACCCAACCTCCGCAATCAAGAGTTAAAGTCAAGATCAAAGCGCAAAATATAAAGGGAATGGGCCATATTTCTAAATATTCTTAAGAAAGTAACACGCGCAAAAACATTAATCCAAGACTGCCGGGACCCACAAGGTCATGTCACTACATCGCATCACAAACTACATCGTGGAAGTTACAAAGGTTTAAGTCTATACCCCATTACCTTAGCCAATTGCGATTGCGATTAGACCGGACCCACGAGTATTATTCACTACAATTTATATTTATATCACATCCAAAGTCCTATACCGTAATCGCATGAATCTAAAGGTCTTGTCTCCTACTTCCTCCTTAGCCAATTGTGATCTGCGATAAGCCCGGACCTGAGAGAACTATCAACTTCATTTCATTTAAATCCTGTGTCTGCAACTATCGCAAGAACCATTCCCTTTGACGATTTCGATATTTTCCCCAATGCTGATTCTGATATGACGTCAACAGTGACATCAAATCCATGTCATCCTCCACATAAGTTGCCACGTCATTGTCACGTCTCCCACTATGTCAAAGCCACGTCATCCGCCACATCATCCCTGATGTCACCTCGGGATCTCGTAATCGTAAAATTTAAAGGGACGTAGCCTGTAATAAACCTTTCACCCTAGTTGATTGCAATTTGCGATTAGACCGGACCCGATGGGATTATACAATCCAACTCACACGTACCTCGCGTCCATGGCAATCATCAATTTTAAAAGGATATGCTTTATAACAAGTCATCCACCATTCAGAACGGCAATTGCGATGTAATTTAAAAAAAAGGCCCCTTTTGGATTTGATATGAAATACTCCCGCACCAAGAAAATTGCGATTGCTCTAAAGTTTTTCCCCTGGTTCTATGCTGATTGCAACTGTTTTATGATCTACCCCAAACTCTAATAGCTGATTGTGATAAGTCGTAAAACTCCGCATTCCTCTCCACGATCTCTGTCAGATTTATTGCACTCTACATTTTCCTAATTTCTTGCAAAAGTGATTTGTTTCAAATAAAATTTGTTTATCATATCATTCATGTTTATCTTATCAATCCTTGTTTTCCGTGTTTAGGTCCATAACAAAGAGAGACAACTATGCCGATCAGTGGCAGATCAGTTTAAATAAGACAGATAGGCATCAGAAGAATTCGATGGAACGAATGAAGCTGATGTTGACAACAAATCCTTTGCAAGAAACCACTACCAAAAGATATTTTCTTTAAACATTGTTGAAGGAATCTATTTAATGCCCTCAACGCTCTGCACAATAGATTAGAGTTGTTTTTTCTATTTAAGATTAGCTAATATAGGAAATAAGGGTCGTGAATTTTATGAAGAAAGGCTTACAAAAGCTTGCACTACTGTACTTTCATCCTTTTTGAATAGAAAGACTGGAACATGGTTTTATGAATTTTCAATGAAGGATTTTGAGAACTTGCATTACTGTACTCCTGGAATTATCTTTGTGAGAAGGATTAAACTGTTGTTATTTCTTTTGTGAGCTAAGAAAATGTGCATCTAGTATTTCTATCTTTGTGCCTTTGTTTTGCTCATGAAATAAATAGTTAATTTATCTCCGCAAATTGTTTATTACATGATATTTCAAAAAGAACAGTGTTACATGTATTCACTTCTGATCATGTTGCCATTGATGCTTTTTAAATATTTGTTAAGCAATTTTCCTTTTTCTAAATGCGATATTAACTATATATACTATTGTGATTAACTATTTAATCATAATAATCATCTTTAAATATTTTCATTTCCATTAGTGTTTAATCAATCTATATTGTCATTCACTATCGAAAATATTGTAGATCGCATCTAGATGAATGTTAAACAATTTGGGGTTATAAAATATATTAATCCTCTTTAAATATTTTCATTTCCATTAGTGTTTGATCAATCTATATTGTCATTCACTATGGAAAAGTATTATAGATCGCATCTAGATGAATGTTAACAATCCCGGGTTATAGAATATATTAATGTATATGTTTCCCATTTGATTCATTGCTGTAAATCCATCTATTTCACTCCACTATAAGCATTATATATCCATTCAATCACCCTCATTGGGAAACTAGTCCCATTATATCTAGTCGAAGCCACTACTTAAATGGAAAAGGAGTTTCCTTAAGGTCCTGACCAGGTGTTCTTCCCCCCCTGTGTTGACGCAATGATTTTTGAGGCATCAACATAGTCGTAGCAGTGAGGGTGTCTGGAACTAGTTCTTGAGGTTGAGGCATGTTTGATGAACTCATCATACACACTAGGTTGCAGGAGTGGCCTCAATTAAAGGCGGATCACCAGGGTATGTTCCAATGAATGATGACGATTTGAACATTCCTGGACCTGCTTCAGTAAAATATGTGACAAACTATGTGTTAGATCTTATGAAGGGTAATACACCATCGGGGGTGGTGGACGTCCTTTTCTCATAGTATGTGAGTTGATATATCATAATTATTTTCCCATCATGGGGGAACATCATGATATGAAACACTAAAATACTATTGAAAACATCTGATACATGTAGCTACGACCCAATAAGATATTGTAATCTAGTTGGGCATAAAGGACCTCTATATCTATGAGAACTATTTTACTAGCAAGCTCTACCAAAATGTCCTGAAAAAGTCCTATGGGAGCCTAGGGATGCCCATCGTATGCTCTGAGTGTGATGGGTGATGCCATGAATTTGAGGGATCCTAGTGTTTGCCAACTTGATTTGGACATGATCCAGGTAAATGCTCCCTCATCAATGATACAATGATGGATGTTGATACTCTGAATGGCGAATGGAATTTGAAAGGCGACTATCAATGGAAGGCATGGAGTAGCATTATCCAAATCGAAAGCCATCAAATGAAAATCGACTGGGTCAATTGTTTCTAACTCAGAAATAAGGGATTTCTACTAAGTTGGGAAAGTTTGTAAAACCTCTAGCATTGACATAGTTGATGGGGATTGAGCTAGATCATCTATGATGCTATAGCTATGAGCAACCTTTAAATTATGTCCTGCTCGATGTAGTGGCCCTTTGACCATTCATGGGATGTTTTCTACCAGGGGTTGAGGTAACGTTAAAGGTGTCATGGATGTAACAGTGATTGATGTGGAAAGGTTGGTTTCTAGAGGGGTTCCATACTCCTAGTTTTGTGTTTGTCGGAGAATATCTTCTATGGCCATGGTAATGTCATAATTGGTGGGATCCTTGGAACATCCTCCACGAGGATTCTCATACTGCTGGGGGGAGGGTTCATGTTGGGTATTCACTACTCCCTGGTGGTGGAAGGGATTCTGCATAACTGCATGTTGTTGGTTTGGCTCTTCCTCCCCCCTAGTTTCCTTCATCCTCTTCAACTCGGGGAGTTGAGGGAAATGATGGGTGTAATGCCCATATTCCCCATAAAGAGTACAATCATGGTTAGTCCTTAGAATATGGTTCTTTTTTTGCTTTTCTGGGTTGTTAATGTTCTAACCCTGGTTTTGGTTTCAGTTAGGGGGATTGAGCCCAGATGGTACCTACGAAGGTTTTTTTGGTTGTTTCCCCCTTTCCCAGGTTCCTCTTTCTTCTTGTTATTTCCTTTCTTATTTTTGGCATTCGGCGGGTTGGTCGTATTTAGTTATTCAAAATAATTTTGTTGTTGTGGAAAAGAGGATTGCATGAAATTAACCCCAATGTTATGTTGTGTTTTGGGGTTACTCTATTGGGGTGTTGTAAAAGGGAAGTAAGGATTCCCTTATCCTGGGTTGGTGTAAGTGCTTTGGGAGGTGGAAAATACCTATGCGACACATGGAGGGTATTGACCACCCTGCATGGGAGGGTATTGACCACCATTTCTAGGAGGGTATTAGCTACTTTGCATGGCAGAGTATTGGTTACTCTAGATAGTAAGGTTCTATGAGGGTGCCGACTGATTAGGATGATATCTTATGTTGGATAGTGTTTGTATTGCAGGTAGAGTACTATATGGTTGGTAAGTGGTTGGGCCACTGTACATGTTTCCATATTGCTGGAAAGTGTCTCAAGGATGATTTTTGGCTATGGTTCTAATCAAACCATCTACAACACTTGATGCTCCTGGTTTCTCTTGTTTGGATGATTGTAACCAAGGGGAATCAAGTAGAATGTAGTAGAGGTATTATAATTGAGTATAAATGAGCTAAAATTGTTTAACTTTACTTATAGCATCTTCTTTTGTTTGTGGGAAGTGGGTAGCCACATCTTTTGAGATCATGTGCATAAGAGATTTTAAAAAGAGGTCGAGGAGGAGGTCCTCATCTACGTTCACTTTACACAATCTACAACATTTCTGTCATTCATGGACATGGTTTGAGATATGGATGAAAATTGTTTGTTGTAACTCGGTGAGTAGATATAATCCAGTATCATGATGATTTGGGAGCTGAAAGAAAGTGAGAAATGACTTGGCTAGAGAGCCAAAGGTCTCATGAGAACCAAAGGCCTCACTTATGTACTATTTCACCACAAGCCTACTAAGGGTGTGCTGAAAAAGTTGTAGGCAAATTGAGTCATCTGCGATGTTATTGTATGAGCTCCATAGATGAAAGTTCATTATGTGGTTTCCCAGATATTCCCCCTATTTCCCTTTGAATTTTGGCATATTTGAGTGTAACTTGGTTGCAATAGGGGTCCAATTTTGACTATGTGTAATGGGGTCATTTGTCAACTTGCTTAGATTAGGGAGATTTAAGGAAGAGAGAAACAATATTTTGGTGTTATTTTCCATCGTAAAACAATTTTGAACTACGATGTGAAAAGGGGTTCCCTATGGGGAAGTGTGAGATGGACTACCCGAAGGGGAAACGTGTGGGCTCCCCTAAGGGGTGGTGTGTGGACTCCCCTAAGGGGTAGTGAAAGGAGTACTTTGAGGTGGATGGGGTCCCAATCAAGGTTGCTCCAAAAAAGGATGAACCAATAATAGTGGATGTGTGATGTCTTCTACACTGAAATGGTGAGAGATTTGGCACACCTTCCCACAACGATGGGAGGTTTTGGAAGTGCCTAGAGTGACGAGGTACCATTAGGTCCCCTGTGGTGTCAAATGGAGTGTGCGTTACTTCTGTGGTGCGGGAGAATATGTATCAAAGCAAGTAAATCACATACATAAAACAAAGCGAAAAATAAATGGTTACTTTCCCTTTATGTTATGCTATGTGATCAATCAAACAAGAAAAAAGGTCTTTGTTTGTTCTTCGTATGATAAAAAATCCTAACAAGAAATACACGTCCTTTCCACTCTCAAAGTAACTGGGCCTTACAATGATATATTTTTGATAGGTATTGGGGCTACATCCCGAAAGAACTGGAAATGCTTTCAATAGCCAAAGAATCAATCAATGTAATCAAGAGGATTTAGTGCTTATTGCACCTCCAACTATAAGTAAATATTCCCTAAAAATTTGGCCACTAGGATACCTTCATCCCATGGGGGAAATCGAGTCTTTAGCTTCTTGGTATTCAATCTTTAGTATCGATCACAATACAGATCAGGTAGCCCTGTATAGTACCACACTCATTAAGACCTAAGCCGAACCCCCTTTAAATCATATTTATGACATGTCCGAGTGTTATTTTCGTGAGATGAAGAAAAATTTAAAGAACCCTAAAAGACAACTTCTATGTTTCAAAATGTAACATGACCATGGTGGCTTATGGGATGCCTACCCCCAATGGTTCTAACATGAACTATAAATTATTTTGTGGCCCTTGTGGTGAATTTAATGTATTCAAGTTAGGGTTTATTTTAGAGAGTCTTACTTCACTTATGGTGTGAAGGGGTAAGCTAGAATAAACTAAGTACAAAAGCTCTTGAAACTAGATTCCCTTTGTACAAAGTTTAGAGTAGCTTAGTGTGTGGAGTGTAATACATGTGCAAGTGACAAAGTGAGCATACAAAGTGTGTAATGATGTGTTTGTTTCTTATGAGTACCAAAGACACCTTCCTTGTATTTGGTTGTTACCTACAAGGAGCATTCAAGCAATTGGATGTTATTAGTGGACAAACATATATAAACAAAGAATTGAAAGTAATAAAAACAATGCATGATCAAATACAAAACTAAAAACTACACTAAATAACACATAAACAATCTTAATGAAGCAAAAAAATCAACAAAGGTTAGGAAAAGGGTCCTCTTTATTGACTACTGATGGTATAAGAGTTACAATAAAAGAATAAAAAGACACTTGAAGAGAATTGTGTGAGAAATGGTGCTAAAAAACTCTCAACAAGGATTTCCCTTTCTCTAATCTATTTGCAAGCTCTCTCTCTTTCTCAAAGAAGTATATAAGACACTCTCGGTGATGGAATTATCTTCTCAATGGTAGATTTATTTCTAGGGAGAAATTTTGGCAGCATAAACATGCACTACTTCTTCTTGTTTTGGGCTCTCCATGAACTTATATTTATAGTGTTTTTTGTACAATCCTTCCCTCCTTGCCTCATCAATGAGGTTGTTTGCCTCATAAATGAGATGAGAGATACCATCTATTTTCCTTTAAGGCTTCTTGGGGCTTAAGGCTCAAATTTGTCAGCCCATCATGTCAAGAGTTGGAGTGTTCTTCAAGCAAGTTCCTTGGAGTTGGTTGTTACCTACAAGGAGCATACAAGAAATTGGATGTTGTTAGTGGAAAAACATAGATAAACAAAGCAATGAAAGTAATGGAAACATTTCATGAACAAATAGAAACTAAAAACTACACTAAGTAACACATAAACAATCTTAATGAAGCAAAACAAACAACAAAAGTTAGGAAAAGGGTCCTCTTTATTGACTGTTAGTGGTATAAGAGTTACAATAGAAGGATAAAAGACACTTGAAGAGAATTTGTTAGCCCATCATGTCAAGAGTTGGAGTGTTCTTCAAGAAAGTTCACAACCCAAGGCGTTGATTGGACTTTTCACGACCATGCGACTATCAAAGAAAAAACTATGCGGTTGTTAATTTCTGGTAATGATGGACCCTTACAGTTCAATTTTTTAACTTGAACCTTAGGAAAGATTTTAATTTTTAGTATTCGATTTTAGTTGAAAATGTAAACTATGTATTTGTTTATCACTAAATTTGAGTGTCTTCTAATTCATACAGACGAGTGTACGATTTTCATATGATAACACCCTGTTACAAACTAGTCATCAATCTGGTCACATAAAATTTTCCTTGGAACCTGTTTTGGACATATACACAATACTTGATGCAATATGCTCATAAGTTCCCAAAACACATAAAACTGATTATGGACATCAAAAATATATCATCAAGGTTTTTCATGCCTTTAGAAATGTTCACAACTGGATCCTGATCATCATGCCTCTTCTAGAATCAAATTTGGCTTCACAATGACTCCAAAACCCATATGAAACCCAAAAATTAAACTAGTGGCTCGATAAAATAGCATAATCCGGGTGCACTCTACAACATGGAAAAAGTACAACAAACATTCTATAGAAAGGCTACCACCGATTGGCTTAACCATTCGACAAAATGCATTTCCATTGGAAAAATAAAGATAATAAAATAATAAACCATCCATCAGTTCAAACCCTTGACCTCACATGAGACAAATAACATTCCAACCAACTATGTTATACCATACCTCATGCAAGGAGGTATTCTTGACTCTATTTCCACTATTTATCCATGTCACTAGGGCTAAGCCACCCACGTCACAATGCCGCAGTTTCAAGGTCGAGCCAATAAGCCATTCAAAAATTGTGCCTTTGGTACACTCTAGATCTATGTCACAATACCATAGTCTTTGGGTCGATCCAATCAACAGTTGTGCCTTTGGCACAATTCAAATCCACATCATAGTAAAACATTGAGCCAACAAGTTAAACAACAATTGTGCCTTCAGTGTGCTATAGATCAACATCACCATACATTTTTGAGCCAAAAAGCTAATTAACAATTATTCCTTCGACACACTTGAGATCCATGTCACAGTACAACATCAAATTAATAAACCAATAAAAAAATGTGGCTTCAACACACTCATAATACAACATCTCAAGGTAGAACCTATTAATAGTTGTGCCTTTTCACACTCCAGATCCATGTCACATTACAATGTCGAGCCAACAAGCCAATCAATAATTGCGCATTCGACACACTTCAAATGCACATCATAGTATAATTTCAAACCAATAAACCAATAAAAATTGTGCCTTTGGCACACTCTAGATCCACATCATAGTACAATGTCTTGGGGTTGATCCTATCAATGGTTGTGCCTTCAGTACACTCTAAATCCATGTCATAGTACAATTTTGAGCTAGTAAGACAAAAAAAATGTTCCTTTGGCATACTTCATATCCATGTCAAAGTACAATGTCAAGCCAATAAAAAAATCAACTTCAAATCCATGTCACAATGCAATTTCGAGCCAGTAAGCCAATAAGCTAATAAAAAAGTATGCCTTTAGCACACTTCAAATTCACACCAGAATAAAGTGTCAAACCAATAAACCAATAAAAAATTGTGCATTCAACACACTCAAGATCCACATCACAATACTACGTCGAGTAAAAAAAAAAAAAAAAATTGCCTTCGACACACTCCATGGTTTCGACCCTATGACCTGCAAAATAGACTCACCTCAGACTAGCCATGAGGACTGATCTCTCACATTAAGCTTTGCATTCAAAACCAATGCGCTTAAACCACAACTTGTGCCATAATATATACTTGTCAGGCCCCTTTATTTAAGGAATGAGCTGACTCATAGAATCATGCCATAAAACCCGAGGGTTAAAATTTATTGGTCATTTGTTTTAATAATGTCATACTCGCCACATGGCTCATTTTGAGTGGGCTATGTGTCATCTAGATTCACTCTTATTGTCCAACCAAGAGATCCTTGTTAACATGCCAAGTGGTAGGTTGCCACATCATCAATATTATTCCATGTCATCCTACACTAGCATGTGGACTTATCACAAGATGCCGCTTGTCCTGGTATTGCCACTTGCGTCTACTACCTGTATACCTTGCCTGCCATGCATCATCATCTCATTGGTCAATTGAGGAAGGTTAAATTTCTTGAATCTTTTCTCATCATCCACCACTCATGCTTTTGATCATCATTAGATCAGTTGAAAAACACACATGGCTTAACTTTGTTAAACAATGCACAAGTTCATGCGCTTGAAGTCGTTAATTAATTTACCAATGTTGGATCTTCCCTTCAGTATGTGCAATCTTTAACAAATATGGTGATAAATAAATTTTTTGTTTTTGGTCCTTATTATAGTTTTCCACTTTATATGATCATAATTTCTCATTTGGGAGGATTTTTTCAAAGTGTGATATCATTGGAAAGGTATCGAAGAGGAATATTCAACCATACCATCCATAATCTCATTAGGACATCATAATATTGATAAAAACTCAATAACTTCAAACCTACTTGACTTCACTTGATGAGGACATGCAAGTGATCTAACAATCATACCTCTTCATGAGTGACACCGCTTTTTCCTTAGGCATCCCATTTGACATCAATGGGACCTGTTTTCATCAATAACAACACTATATGCAATACTCTCCCACGTTTTCATTTATGGAAACACCATCAAACATTGATGGTCATTGATGGAAATGGACCAAACTCCCCCTGACATGCTGCTGAAGATTCAATTCCCCCTGACTGGCTATGAAGATTCTTCCTATTGCTTTATCTCCTTTCTTATCTACTTCAATGTTTTCTTATCAATGTATTCCTTTCCAATGTATGCATTCTCTCTAGCTTTGACATTAATGACAAAGGAACATGGTTTCTTACCAGTGCTCCACAACTATTTTTGGACCTGATCCTATTGTAAAAGAAGTCCCTCCCAGAGACCATGCTTCCTTTGTGCATAATATCTTCACGTGAAAGTGCCTTCCAATGCTCTACAATTGTTCCTAAACTTTCTTGTGGACTTGATCAATGAAATCCCCCCCAAGAACATACTTCTTTTTGTGTGAATCTCCCCCTGTCAATATGCTTCTTTCTTCGTGCAAAAACTTACTTATATACATCTTCCTCATACATCTTCAACAATTCTCCTTGATTTTCTGCAAGTGTCAATATCTATCTCTAAGATGTTGGATAAAAATATTCTCCTTTTGTTGCATGTTTTAATGGTGGACTTCCTCCCTCTGTGCAAAATTTTGGGGCTCCATAAGAGACAAAAACGATATGTTTTCTTGAGATGATTCATTGACAAGCTTCCTTCTAGTTTGAACTCTCAAATCTCTGTGTCCATCTCCTACAAAATATTAGGTCCCAAAACAATTATGTCTTTGTTTGACTCCACCTCAATTGAGTATGAAATTTTCATCCATAAGGGACTTCAAAGGAACTCATTTTAAGAGATGCCTAGTAATTATTGTTGTAAGAAAACTCAACCAGATGTATATAACGCTCCCACTTAGTGGGTTGATCCATCACATACATGCGAAGAATATCCTCAAGAATCTGATTAGTTCTTTCAGTCTATCCATATGTTTGAGGATGGTAAGCAATGTTGAAATTCAATTGTATACCCATTCCTACAAAAAGTGTTTTCCAAAAAATGGAGGTAAATTTTGCATCTCTATAAGATATAACAATTTTCGGTATTCCATGCAATATAAAATTCTATTTGATGAAAATTTCAGCTATCTGAACAACTTTTTATGTTGATTGAATTGGTATAAAGTAGGCTATTTTAGTCAATTTGTCCACTACAACCATAATTGAATCATTTTGTCTTCTAGTTATAGGTATCCCTATAATGAAATCTAAGGAAATAATTTCCCATTTCCATTCTAGAATGGGAAAGGGATTCAATAATGCCACAGGATGTTGATGTTCCACTTTTACTTTTTTTCATTCCTGAAATTGTGCTAAATATTCAGCTACCTCCCCCTTAATTCCAGACCAAAAGAACTCCTTCCTAAGTGTTGAAATATTTTTCTGGTATCTGGGATGAGCTAAAAAAGGCTTTTTATGATGCTCATATAGAATTAGTTGTTTGAGTCTTGGCACATTAGGGATGTAAATTCTATTTATGAATGTTAACATGTCATCCTTATTGAGGGAATATTCTGACTTTTCTACTTGATCGACTTCGATTATCAACTTCTCTTGTATTTGATTATACATTTGATCCTCTAAGGTTGTGGTTTTAATTTTCTCAACAAGGTTTGTTTTAAGACTACTCACATAAATTATCAAACTTGTTTTACACTTCTATTCAAAGCATCTGCCATGCTATTTTCTTTTCCTTTGGTATGTTTGGTATCAAAATCAAATTTTCTTAGAAAGGCCATCCATCTAGCCCTTATAGCATTTAAATCAAGCTAGATGAAAAAGTACTTTAGGTTGATATGGTCAATAATTAATGTAAGTTTCCTTCCTAACAAGTAATGGTGTCACATCTTTAATGCATGTATTACCGCAGCTAGTTCCAAATCATACAAATCATAGTTCTTTTCATGATCTTTCAATTTCCTGGATTCATAGGCTATTATATGATTATTCTGCATTAATACCCCACTTAATCCTTCTAGGAAAGCATATGTACATACTGTATATTCTTTATTAGGATAAAAAAATTTAAGTATTGGTGCTATAGTTAATAGATGTTTTCGCTGTTCAAAACTTTCTTGGCACTTCTCAGACCGCTCAACTTTGACTCTTTTTTTTGTAAAGAGGTTATGGGGTAGGCTAACTTAGAAAACCATTCAATAAATCTACATTAATATCACATAATACCCATAAAATATATGACATCTTCATCTTTAGGGACATACCAATTAAGGATTTCTTTGACCTTTTTAGGGTTTATGCAATTCCTTCTTTGGAAATTACATGTCCCAAGTTTTGAATCTGGTCTTGGTAGAACTCGCACTTATTGAATTTAGCATAAAGTTGATATTCTCTAAGTGTCTAAAACACTATTCTTAGGTGTTTTTCATGCTCTTTTGGGGTCTTAAAAGTAAAGTATAATGTCATCAATGAAAATTAGCACAAACCTATCCAAATATTGGTTGAAAACACTATTCATTAGACACATGAAAGTGGTTGGAGTGTTTGTAAGTCCAAACGGAAGCACAATAAACTCATAATTCCCATATATGGTTCCAAAACTTGTTTTATGAATGTCCTTATCCTTAATCCTCAATTGATGATAGCCAAACCTTAAATCTATTTTGGAAAAGATAGTGGCTCCTCTTACATGATCAAACAGTTCATCTATTCTAGGCAATGGATACTTGTTTTTTATTGCCAACTTATTTAGTTGCCTATAATCAATACACATACTAAAAGTAACATATTTATTTTTCACTGACAATATTGATACTCCCCATTGTGAAACAATTAGTCTAATATATAATTTATCCAACAGTTCTTGAAGTTGCATTTTAAATTCCATCAATTCTAGTACATTATATACAGTACCTTAGAAACCAGTGTGGCCAGAGTAACCAACTAAATAGTGAATTCAATATCTATTTTAGGTGGTAGCCTAGGGATTTTATTTAGAAACAAATCCTTGAACTCCCGCACTACCTCCATATCATCTAAAGTTCTTGCCTTATTTTCCTGCAAAAAGTCTTCCACCTGTACAACAAATAATTTACAACCTTCTTTAGCAAATATTTTTAGTTGTAAGGTTGTTATCTTCCTATTATAAATTGGTCTGGGTATACCCTTAATGACCTATACCTCCCCCTCATATATTGTACAAATTACAATCTCTCTAAGCAATTAATAATTGATCTTTTCTTTTCTAACTTGTCCATTCCTACCAATACATCATAAGATCTTAAAGCTAAAACATTTGGGTTCATTTTTATTTTACATCCATTTAAATTAATGAAACTTGTGTCTTTAACCTAGATGGTAACTTTCCTTTTGGTACAAATGGCTAGTTGGACCAACCAATAATTTTTATTTTTTCTACATTCAACTTACATTTATCCAATATTTGAGGACTGATATAACTTAAACTGGCCCCTGGATCTATTAAAATGGATACAAGTTGGTTTAGGAGATTACCTTCTATCTCAATCATGATGTACTAATGCTCAACTTAATCCTATTTCAGGGTTTCATTAATTCTTGGAATGCTTCTAGCCACGTCATTCACTATGGAGGCTTCTTGAACATTCTGCAGGGCTTGAAATGATTTCACATTATATGGGAAATTATGAAGTAGATGAGGCTCTCCAAACCCACAATACTTAGTAGTTCCCTTTCTTTTCCATTAACTCCTTTACTGTTCAACTCTATTGGTATAGACCTATTCTAAGATTGAGTCCTTTGTTGTTGATTATTTGCCTCGTTAAAATTTCGATTCCTGTGACTTTTACCAGAATTTTTAGGGGAGAAATATTTATACCCCTTGTTTTCATTCATAAATCTATCTTTTTTCTCAATGTTTGGCCAAGATTTATAATTATCACTTATCTACTCAAATTGTTGATAATGGATTCTAGCTTTCTAACTAACTTCATCCATGGTTTTAGGGTTGTCATACTCAATTTTTTTCTTTAAAAGAAATGGGAAGACAATTAATAAATTGTTGTGCTTTTTCCTCACGAATGTAGGGTATATATCATAAGAGGTGGGTAAATTTTGCCACAAGTTCATCTATATTGATTTTGCCTAGCTTTAGCTCATGAAATTCTTTTGCTTTATCATCATAGTATCTCTCTACCAGATACATTTCTTTAAAGAACTTATGAACTCCTCCCAACTCATAGTCTTTTCTTCTATATTATGCACAATTTTGATCTCCTCCCACGATAATGATGCCTTGCCTTGTAGCTGATAAGTGGCTAGACTAGCTTTTAAATTGCTAGGATATTCATACACCTGAAAATATATGTTCATGTTGAGTAGACAAGCCTTTGCTACCTCCTATGACTCACCATCAAAGGTTGGAGGTCTAATATTTTTAAACTCCCCTTCCAATTCTGCTTTTTATTGCTTTCCTTAACTAGGTAATATTGGGATTGTTTTGATTGAATTATCTTCATTATCCTCTTCATTTTCAGGTATAACATCCTTACTTTTATCCTTACTTGTTTCTATTTATAGGTCTTCTCCCTATCTTCCTCCTCTACAATTGGTTCTATTGTTTTCCTATTTGACTTATTAGTTAAATTTTTTATGAGTCTTTCTTGCTTAGCACTAGCTTTCAATACATATCCGTTGTTTGCTCTAATACTGGCTAATTCCAGTTTTAGTCCTTTAACTGTATCTAATAGTTCCATTGTAAGGGGTGATGTTTCTCTTCCTAACTATACCCATATTTTTTCTTCTCCTAGAGGAGATCTTGCAGGTGGTTCTGCCATCACCGTTGTTACTTCACCTCCTTACTGTGGAAAACAAAAAATTGTTTTTGTTAAACAAAAGTTGTGATTTGGTTCATAGGCCATAGTGTTGTAACCTGTAGCTCTGATACCATATGTAAGATACCTCAAAATTCTCGAAAGTATTATTATTATCATCACTATTATTATTATTATTATTGAATCGTTATCATGTAAGAGAGAAATCATATATATCATTCATGCTTAATTATTTAAATGTATAGAACTTTTGAATATTGCAATTTCATATTGTTGTCTCATAATCATTTTCAATTTTCTCCTAGGCAAGCAAGGATTAATCAACATCATCTCTCACTAAATTCTTTATTTGTTACAAAACATATGATTAGTAATGGTTAAGTGTAATAAGGTAGCTAAACCACCCCACCACCATGCCACACATGGGTATACTAATGTTTTCCCCATGCACATTGCATCGTAGAGGGGAATTATCACCTAGATCATCAACATGTTTATACCTTTAGTCCTTCTATTAAAAATAATGGTTCATAGATATTGGAAACTCATGGCCATGCTTATAATAACAAAACATTTCACCATCGCTCTATTAATCAACCTTTATATTGGTATTGATATTCCTCCATGATATGGTATGGTACCATGTGGCTATAGGTAACATGGTTGTAATGCCCCATAATAAATCAATAAATAATAATAATAATAAGCATAATAATAATAATAATAATAAATTGAAATAATATTAATATATAAATAAATAAAATAATAAATAAAAAAGAAAAGATGACAATAGTAAATAAATCATAAATAATGAATAAAAGATAATAATTGCAAATAAACAAAATAACAAATAATAAACTGAAGTTTTGAATAAATAAATATAAAAATAAACTATAAAATAGTAACAATAAGTAAAGTTAATAAAAGTAAAAAGGAATAAAATAAGTAAGAATTAAATTAAAAAAAATATTGAGTTAAGTAAAACTTAAGACAAAAAAATAAAAGTTGGCATGTTGACACATGGATTATGTACATGTGGATCCCCTTCCAATCCCATTCCATTTTTGGAACACTTTACTCTATTTAATGGCTAAAAATGGAGATGAGAAGTATTCATTTTTTCTACAGGAAAATGTTGTGAGACAAAGGATTCCCTGGCAGTAGTTGATTGAGAGATCGAGGGTGGCGAACTATAGAAAGAATGTATGTAGCTGTACCTATGGTTGGGTGGAGATTCGTCCCCAAAACTTTGTTGTGGACAACAGGATCAGGGTAGTGTCACAACTCTGAAATCACCAGTAAGGTATGCCATTGCTGCAGGTAAGAATTCTTTGCTAATGGTTTCAAAATTCTATTTTAATTAGTTGAATAGTTTATGTGTTTATTATTAATTGCATAAATTGATGTAATGAGTTTGCTTATTTAATTTGGGTTATTACATATGATATTAGAGCAAGGTTTCAACTCTATTGGACCTTTCAACTTTTATGTTCTCGTTCATTAATTGTTATAAATAATATTTTTATAATCTATTTAAAAGGAATCAATAAGTGAAAAAACAAATTCCCAACATCAAATTATAAATATAAAACTCTTGTTAGTTATATGATTGTGAAATAATTTAGTAATTAAATATCGAGCTTAAAATTCTAGTAGAGAATTATTATATGGTGGTGAATTCTTTAGTAGATCCAACTGTATGTATGAGAAATAATAAAATGTCATGGGAAAAAAACACTCTAGCATATGATATAAGGTTTTATTTATACGTGGTTCCATTTATTAGTTGATGTCATGATATATCTTTGATACAGATAAGTTGATGTTATAACTTATGATGGTATTTCAGGATGTGAAGCATATAGTTATTGCATGCAGGTTTGATGACACACATGAGTATGTCGTTTTTTACTATTTAGAATGTTGTGATAACAATGATGTTATGTTCTCATGATGACATGTGAGAGTTAGCATGTGGATTAATTTCTATGATATGATGATGTTATGATTATGACTAATGCATTGGTTGCATGTTGAGATGTGTTGATTGATAGGAAATCCACAAATGGGTTGAGAGGGGTGGTTTATTTGATGATCTCATGGGATTCCATACTTGTAAGGGAGAATAAGTAACACTATATGGGCTAGGGACAAAATCAATCAACACCACATATGCTAGTGGTTCTTTTACCTTGTATAGATCTTGATGGATAATCGCTCTTGAGGGGATGTAGGACGATCTTGAGGAGGTCGAGTGCTTGATATTGGATTGGAATGCCAAAGTCCAGAAGTGTGTGTAGGACTTTGATGCCTCGAGTTATGCACCTTAATGAGTGTGGAAGGAGATAGGCCAACCTTTTGAGATGCCTGGACTACTGAGTCAGGTGCCTACCTTGGGGCAGATGAGGTGTGAGTCTTGGGGGTATGGTATAGATCGATGAGGTTTTATGCCTAGTTATGGAAGTTGAGAAAAAAGACATGACATTCCTTGGGATTTCTTTGATGTTATGTAACTTTCAATGCTTGTTGGTATACTAGTTCAACATAGGGTGTAGGGAAACATGAAGTAAGAAATAAATAAATAAATAAATAATAATAATAAAAAAATATAGATCAATAAAATATAAAATAAAAATGAAAGGATAATAATAGTAAATAAATAATGAAGAAAAGATAATGATAACAAATAAACAAAATAACAAATAATAAAATGAAGCTCTAAATAGATAAATATACAAATAAACTATAAAAATAATAATAATAAGTAAAGTTAACAAAAGTAAAAAAGAATAAAATAAGAAAGAGTTAAATTTAGAAAAACGTTGAGTTAAGTAAAACTTAAGACAAATAAATACAACTTGACATGTTGACGCATGGATTGTGTGTATGTAGATCCCTTTCCAATCCCCTTCCATTTTTGGAATAATTTATTCTATTTAATTCATGACAAGGGAGATGAGAAGCATTCATTATTTTTAGAGGAGAATATTGTGAGACAAAGGATTCCTTGGAAGTAGGAGTTGATTGAGGTCTTAGGGGTGGTTATTTGTAGAAAGAATCTATGCAGTTGTACCTATTATTGAGTGGAGATTCGTCCCCAAAAAATTGTCGCTGTCAACAATATTTGGGTAGCGTTACAAGTCTGAAATCACTAGTAAGGTATGTTGTCACCGTAGGTAAGTCTTCTCTACTAATGGTTTCAAAATTCTATGCTAATTAGTTGAATAGTATGTGTGTTGATTATTAATCACATAAATTGGTGTAATTAGTTTGCACGTTGGTCATTGGCTCACCCACGTCAGCTAGGAACGACTGGGATCTTTTGAAGAGATCCAATGGTGTGATATTTCTTGCAAAAAGTTAGGGATACTACCCACCCCTACCTAATCTCCTTCGACATTTGCATTGCTTGAGTTTAGCATCCAGGTGCTCTGCAAGTTCCATGAGGATTTTTCTTGCTCCTATTTTTTCTTTTACCCATACTCTTTGGCTCATTACTCTACTCCTACCCTGAAAGCTTGTATTCCTTTCCCCTCATCACAAACTTGATTTTGTTATCCATTGAGGTGGTTTTCTTGTAGTGTCATATCCACTCGGAAGATGATATGAGCACAGAGAACCTTTATAGGTAACGACAACTCCATAACTTTACACAAGGTTGACAAAATATTAATTCCTTTCTTGAAATTATTCAAAGTTTGAGAAATTAACTAATTAGCTAAGTTTTTGTGTAGGTCTAAGAGGATTCATAGGGACTTTGACCTTTTCCCTATCAAATTGGGGTTTCCCCATCTTTGATAATGGGATTCTTCTTGCTTATTATTAAATTATTATCTTGAGATGATGTTCCAGTTATGACTCTAAGCCTTAGCTTCGTTACTCGTTTCATGGGGGTTTTATTCAGGTAATTTTCAAGGCATTTTAATTGTTTTATTACTTCCTTTAAGATTTCCCCTTAGTTACTCTAAGGGTTTACTTATCAAGATTTATTGAACTCTTGCTTCCATTAGCTCTCCTTTCACAAGTCTGAGTGAAGTTATTGTGTAACTTCTGTCCATATTTCTAGAAGCAGGTAAATTTGTCATTGTTAGGGCTTTATGCCTTGGAATCTTGGTTTTATTTAATTTTAGCATCATTATAATAAATTATTCTTGGCTTTTGCCCCACTATGACGATGTCATTCTTGTTTCTTTAAAACCCTAACCCATCCTTATTCAGTATTGAGAATCCCTTTCATTTCCTATAGGTTTCCTCAGGGAAAACGTGAAGACTACCCTTTCTCGAGTCGCCCCGTGATACAAATAATCGTCAAAGTTCATATCTAGATTATTAATGTATAAGCAAGGTCAATATTTGTTGTCTTATTTTACCGTATTACCCACAATATTTATAAAAACCCTCTTCCAACAAGTGTTAGAGGTTTCAATGGATGAGTAAATCATTCTTAGGTAAAATTTAGGATAATTTTTTCTTTCTTGTTTATTTTCATGGTTTGTAGGGATTATGTATAGCATACTAACTAAGCCTTTCTCTTTTTTCTGTTCCAGGTTAGCATTAATTCTTTCAAGGGTTATTGTGCAATGAGCTTAATACTCAAAAGTATTCTAGATACCTTATTATCGTTTGAAATTATTTTGTTGTAGGTTATGTTATGTCTTGCAATTTTTTAGTGGCCTTTAGTGGTCTTAGCCTCAAGTGGCATAAATTTTGCCTTTGGGTGTTTTAATAGATTTTTTTTTAATACTAAGCTTGGCATCACTGAGGCATGTAATGTATACAATTGTATTTGTATGATGAGTTTCTAATAGGGTGAATGCATGAATATGGGTAACACTTTTGGGACAAATGTGGTGATGAAATTTGAAGTTTTTCCTCTTTTATCGAATCGCAACCCTCAAAATTCATATAAGAATTGTGAATTTTGATTCAGAGTAAAAAGACAATATGTGGAGAATTATGTACTTGTCCTAATGATATTTTTTGCAAAATGTTTTAGTGTTGTATAATCTCTCAATATTCCATTAAATGCAATACTTGTCCTTGCAAATTTTCACACTTCTTAAGATGTATGCATATGTTCACGTAGCGAAACTTAGTCTAAATTGTTTAATTTTTACTATATATAAATATATATATATATAGTTGAGCATGATATACACATATAGAACCAAGTTTTTCATAATAAAATTTTATTTTTTATGCAAAAATATATTTTTTATTAGTTTTCAAAGTTGGCTTAGTAATATTTCAATTGCATTTTTGAGACACATGTGTTTGCGTAAGATTTTTTTCAACTCTTTAAATAAATTAAAAAACCAAGAGTACCCTTTTGAAGAGGACTTGTAAATGAAAATAGTGGTATCTTTTTTTCTTTCTTTTTTTTTTAATTTCATTTTTCATATTTTATGTTATTAATTTTTTTATTCAGAGCCTTTGAAACTGTCCAAAAAAATTTCAAGCGTTATGTTTAAAAGAAATTACATGAAAAACACCATATGAACTCGAAAGTGTCAAATTCATATGCCATTGGATAGAGGATTCTTTCATGAATCCAACATGATCAACTCCACCACTTAAGGACTAATTCATCCCTAAATCCGCCAGGGTACAAAATGGGGTTGCAAAGAAATTTGCAGAAGGGGTGTATAAATTGTGATTTATAGGACCTTGGGAGCTCGACTGTGTGCTTAAATTCAAAATTCAAATTGCTTGATCAAGTGTTAAATAAACCCTCGATCGAGCCATTTAGGTGGTTAACCAACGACTCGATCGAGCCATTAAAAGTATAACCACCGCCAACCTCATACCAACTTTTATTAATGTTATTTATGAAAATTTCTACAACTCAAGGACTCGATTGAGCCTCTATTTTCAACCCAAAAATAAATAAATTAATCTCTAAATTTGGATGTAGAAGAAAAAACAAACTTTCATTCATAGAGAAATATTAGAGCGTGAAAATTACACAACGATTCACAACAAACATTGGAAATTGGAGATTTGGATCTAGAAAAGGACAGAAATTTCCATCCACAAATGAAATGCGAGAAAAAGCTAGAGAAAGGATGAGAAAAGACGTCAGACATTGAGAGAATAATATGATCATGCAATTCAAGAAATTCATGCAAATACAGGTAATTCAAATTGTCTCACTTCTCATAGTACTTGCTCCATATTTTATGCATTAGGAAATATGATTGAAAACTAGAAACATATGGATAATGAAACAATAAAAATAAGATAAAATAAGAATCGAAATTAATAACATGTAATTAAAAAATGAGATGTAACAAAAACTAAATAAAACCACTTGAAACCATGCAAATTATTGAAAACCACTTGAAACCATGCAAATTATTGAAAACTACTTGAAACCATGGTTTATTGGAATTTCTGAAACCACTTGAATTCATGCAAACCACCTTTGGATGGTAATGGGTTAGGATAACCCACAAAAACTAAGGATTTTATTTAACCAAAGAAAAGCATTGAAATTTAATTTCCATATATTATTTACATGAATTACAATTCATGGAACTTTATTTACAAGAGGGATTAGCAAAAATGGTTGTCACATAGGTGCTCCAAAACCTATAAACATTAGATTGATTAATTTTTGATATACTTGTAGGAGTTAAAAGAGAGAAAATGTGTCAAGATCTAGTAGGAGCAAGAATATCCCTACTTCCAATGTGCATGAACTGAGAAGAAATTCTTTGTTAAACATATATAACAACATTAATTTCCATAACATTCATCATTATATATAAAATTTAATGGTTCCTTCAACCTTGAATACTAAATAATGATCACTACCTTTGAAAACCTCACAAGTTTATTCTTTCAATTCTCACCTGAAGGCTATGAGAAATTTTTAAAGAGAACAAGTATTTTAAAGACATACAAAGTGCAGTGTAGATTTGGGCTTGCCCAAAAAAGAGTGTATTATTGCATATACCTATAATGCTCCATGGAAGGCTCATGTGATTAATCAAGATTAAATTCATAAATAATAAATGAAAAAGAAATAAATCAACATGAATGTATTGATGATATGCTAGAAATGTTTACAAAGTTAATCTTCTTAGATTGTGGCAATATCATGTCGATTAAATTCATCTAGTTATTTCTCAACATGTAATAGTGAAGTATATTGCAAAATACAGTTCAAAAGTAAAAACAAGGAGTTCATTATTTTAAATTTTGTCAATCTTTGATGGAAATCATTGAAAACATAAAAGATATTGGATATCCATCTTTTACCGTACATAAAAAAGGTTCCTTGTAGAAGCATATACTTTTTAAAATCCTCTTAGCCCTCCTTGTGCCCTACTTGATTGTGTTAATTTTCAGATTGTTCTATCCTGTATCAATTACTTTAGACCAATTCCAAACTTCAATTACCAATATTTCCAATTACAATTAGTTTTTCCATTCATCAACGATAATTGAAGATAGAACAATATATGCAATGACAACAAAGACAATCAACACATCAACAAGAGACACCATATTTGGTCAAAGACCAGAGAAAACCCCACTAGGGGGGAACCCTTTGAAATTCTTCTTCTATTAGATTTTCATAAAATGTTCATCAGAGAGTACAAAAAGTCCAATACAAAATGATCAACAATACAACCCAACAACTTTAGAAATCAGTTTATAGTGGTAGAATATATCAGAGACAACTTGATTTAGACTTCAGACAACTTCAAAAGACTTCGGAGGATGGTCAACTGTAGTCAAACCCCTGGACGCTCCCTTCAAGTTAGCATGTGTGCGTCTGGATATTCCTCAACGTTTTCTTGCCCATATCATGCGTGCATCCAGGGACAAAATTTCCCAGTTCTGTGCTAGTGTCTGGAGCTTACACTCTAATTTTGTGCAAACTTCGAACCTCCGTCTGACCTTTTCCTTCGCCAATGCACTGAACCAAATTAGATAGAAGAGAAGAATATAGTTGATGTTGTGATGTCCAAATGAGCTTCTAGGCCACTTGTATTTATAGGCTTCTAGGGGTGTCCAATAATGTCCATTTGATGTTACGGGTGACCTGTCCAAGTGTGCATGAAAGTGAAGCTGACCTGATCAGATATCCACGAGTGGGTGCAAAAAATCAAAAACCAACTTCTGCTTATCCGAGCGAGGTGATCTTTAGGTCGATTTTGGTACTCTCAAAAAGACGAACTCAATTCCATCATAATATCCATCAAATGAGTAGTCCAAAGTGGAATTTGACCTTAATTGAATAATTTTAACACTCCCTTTCAACTAGGGAGAATTCCACCTGTAAAACATGTCCATCGATTAATGTGTCATCATGTGTACAAATATGCTCAAGTCTATATGCTGAAACATTTACAAATATAAAGAAGAAGAATCATAGGGAGAAAAATGTACCACCCTTTGTCCATCGGGCTACAACTTGGAATCTCTATCAGCGGGCTACATCTCGGAAATCTCTGTCATCGGGCTACTACCCAGAAATATGTCATCAGGCTACAACGCGGAATCTCAATCAGAAGGCTACTATCTGAAAAATCTTTGTCATCGAGCTATTAGCCAAAAATATGTCATCGGGCTACTACCCAGAAATATATGTCCTGGGGGAGCTATAACTCAACCCATATCGAGTAATATGTGATCTAGGGGAGCTACTATTCAACCCATCCTATTTCTCATCGATATTCCCAACAATGACCCTTAAGAGTAATGTGGTAGAACACATGCATCATAATCCTAGCTTGGGCGAGATACTTGACTTACCAAAGGTAAGAATCTCATGCCCCCAAGCCTCCTCACCCGTTGGTCAAACGGGGAGGGATAATCCCAGCAAGCCCAACTTGTGGGTATGATGCCAACTGGGGTATACTCTGCAAAGACCAAGACAGGGTGAGCTACAACTCCAACCCTATGTGTAACATATAGGGGTGATACCCTATTGTCCAGAGTGCCCTCAACCCTAGGAGACCTCTATCTCAATTCTTCAACCTAGGAACTCAAACAGGGGGGAAGAGTATGGCTCAGTTTCTTCGATCAGTGGTGCCCCTTATCAAGAGGGGTCACATCCATCAGTCCAAGATGCTCGCTGAAGACCAAGAACTTCCCTTTCAACAAATCCTTGGCAAGAATATCTGCAATCTACTCATTTTTCGATATGTGATGGAGTTGAACGACTCCTCTTTGTACCATATCATGAATGAAGTGGTATTGAATCTCTATGTGCTTGGACTTGTCATGGAACATGGGAATCTCTGCCAAACGGATCCCACTCTTGTTACCACAATATATCATTGGTAGTGTCTAGGACCTACTAAAAAAGCTCTTAAAAGAGATTCCTCAACCAAACTGCTTCACAACTAGCCATGCTAGCGACAATATACCCTGCCTCAGCGGTACTCAATGCTACGTACTTTTTTTTCCTTCTCATCGAAGATATCAAAAAAGATCTAAGTCTAAAATTACATCCTGACATACTCTTTCTGTTGATATCATTACCCACCTAGTTTGCATCGATGTATCCATGTAGTTGAACATCTCCGACAGAGTATCTCAGATCAAGTGTAATCCTTCCCTCCAAATATCTCAAAATGTGTTTGGAAGCGGTCTAATGTGCATGTAGAGCCTTGATCATGAATTGAATCAACGTGTTCACTACATAGCATATGTTTGGATAGGTGTTCACAAGGAACATTAGATCCCCAATCAACTGTCTATAATTGGATGGATTCGCCAAATCTGGTCCTGCAGCTTCTCCATAACTTCTTGAAGTTTATTTCCATCAGTGTGGGAAGGGACTTCCATTCTATCATTCCAAATCTTTCCAACAACTTCACAAGGTATTTTCCTTGTGAAAGGAAAATATCACGGGCCTTTTCCATACCTCAAGGCCTATAAAATAGTGCATGAGTCCAAGGTCCTTCATCTAAAATTCAGAGGATAGCTCCCTATTACACTCGATCATCAAAGGCACACTCCATGTCAAGAATAGATCGTCAACATTTAAAACCAAATTCAATGGCATACCTTGGACTACCTTGAAGTAGAGGTTGGGATCGACATTACTTCTTGTGAATTCCAGTGTCACCAAATAACTGTCTATGTGGGCATACCATGCTCTTGGGGCTTGACTCAAACCATACAATTCCTTATTCAATCTACAAACATGTGTCTTCCGATCTTCTACTTCAAATCCCTGTGGTTATTCAACATATACTTCTTCTTGTCGCATGCCATGGAGGAATGTGGTCTTTAAATTAATTTGATGAAGGGTCCATGCTTGACTTGTGGCAAGGGAAACTTTCAAACAAATGGTTGTATATCGAGCCACAAGTGCAAATATATCATCATAATATTCTTTCTCTTTTTGGGAGAATCCTCTAGCCATGAACCTCGCCTTGTATTTTTCAATGCTTCCATCAATTCCATGCTTGATCTTGAATATCCACTTTGAAGTTACCACAAATTTATCCTTTGGTCTCGGAACAACATCCCATACATCATTCTTCATAATAGATTCATATTCCTCGACCGTAGTATATTTCCAAACTTGTCCTTTTACAGCTTCCTTGAATGTGGAAGGTATGGCTTGAATCATAGTGTTCATGGATGCAACATATCCCTGGTACCTGCATGAATTCTTCCTTTCTCTAAATGATATTCGAATGCGCACATGACTATCAACATCCTGAAGAGTGTCGCGAAGCCAAAGTTGTCTCTTCCTAGTAGGAGGGTTACTAGGAGGAGAATCTAATGGATCCACGGGCTCCATGGGATCATCCAACAATATTAGTCTCTGATTTGGACATGGATGGGCCATCCAAGATGTCCATATGACCACTCTTCTTGGGAGGAGGCGGAGGAAGGTTTCTTGCTTTTCCAAGAGCGACATCTTCATTGAATGTAACATCCTTGCTAATTTCAACATTACTTTGACCAGGAATCTATATTCTAAATGCTTTAGAATTTTAAAAATACCCAACAAATGTACCTTTTCTTCCTGTAGATTCCAATTTGTTCCTTTTGTCCTTCGGCATATGGAAATATATGGGACATCCAAATATGCGGAGATGAATAATGTCAAGCTTCACACCTGTAAATAATAATTCAGGAATTTTGTTTTCCAAGGCCTGATGAAGCACCCTATTTTGAACATATACAACAACATGTGAAGCTTTGGCCCAAAGAAATTTAGGCAATTTTTTTTATCATGGAGCATTTCTCAAGTGGTTTCTCCTATAGACTTGTTCTTCCTTTCAGTTAGACCATTTTGTTCGGGAGTATATGACACAATGTTTCCCTTCTTGATACGTTCCTTTTTGCAAAAGTCAATGAATTCATTTGACATGTATTCTCCACCATGATTGGACCTGAGTATTTTGATTTTCTTCCTTGTTTTATTTTCAACCAATGATTTAAACTCCTTAAATGTTTCAAAGGCATCATCATTATGCTTCAAAAAGTATATCCATGTCTTCCTTGAAAAGTCAATCAATGAATGTGATGTAGTAGAGATATCCACTAATAGAGTGCACTGGAATTAGTCCACATATGTCAGCATGAATGAGATGGAGGATGTCCTTGGTCTTGTTTTCACCAGAGGGAAATGGATCTCTTATCATTTTTCCACTAGCACATCCCGTATATACTCCATCATGTTAAGCTTGAACCTTTGGAATTCTTGAGACCAAGTTCTCCAATTTCGGAAGAGCATCATAATGAAGATGAGCCAACCTTCGGTGCCATAATTCACTTAGATGATTTCTATTATGAACCAATTCTAGTAGTGGTCTTCCAGTGACCTTGTAGAGTCTTTCATATCTTGTACCCAAAGTGAATGCATCTTTCATAAGTGTTCCAACGGGTCAAGTAAGAAATTTTCCCTTGATGAAGGCAACCCTCATCCCTTTGTCTTCTAAAGTGGATATTGGCACCAAATTCTTCTTTAACCCATGCACATAAAATACATCATGTAGTACAATAGATTCCCCAAAATTCAAATGAAATTTGACGGATCCAAAACCTTTAACGGATTAGTGGAGTTGTCTCCAAGAATGATTTTCAAATTTGACTCCCTCTCTACCAAGTTAGAGAGAACGTGTTTGTAACCAGAGAAGTGATGAGTGGCCCCATTACCAACCAACCAACTATCCCACAAACCCAAATGAGATGAACTAGTAAGAGCGGAAATAAGAATATATTCAGATTGATTCATAACATTACTTTCATACTTGGAGAATTTTCACTTCTTTTGTGGACAACGATCTTCTTCATGGTCACTTGGAGCATCTCTTCTTCTTCTATGATTTCTCCCATTACGGTAATTCCTTTGGTCATCTCTCCTTCTTTGATCATTGAACCTATTGTTGTTGCTTCTAGTATTATAACGTGGTCCATTTTTCTTTTCAGGGTAATCTTGAGCATAGTTCCCTTTCTTATGACAATTGTAGCATTCAATGTTCACATATTCCTCTCTTCCACAAGAATTTCAAGGAGGAGGCTTTCTTGAATTTGATGGACCTCATTACCCTTTATTTTTCTTCTTGCCATGAGCAATGTATGCAGCGGGTTCTCCTTCTTCGTGCTTTTGAATCCTTCCTCTTCCTATCATCCTCAACTCTTCTTAAGTGAGATTTCCAATAATTTCATCATATGAAGGGAGGACATTTGTGTTGCTTATAGTATTGATGAATATTTCCCAAATAGAGGGGAGACATATTAGAGTCGTGACCACCAGTTCCCTATCCGACACATCTTCTCCAACTCTTAGCAATTGATCTCTAATATGAGAGATCCTCATTATGTAGGATTGTATGGACTCTCCTTTGTTCATCTTGGTGTCTTTGAGTTGATATTTGAAGGTGAGGATTTCATTCAAATTGTTGATCTCAAACATGCAGACTACCTTATCATACATGTCTTTAGACCTTTTCAAGTTTCCAACATATGCACATAGTTATCTTGTAAACCATCAACTATAATTTGTTTTGCTTTACACTCACCTTTCTTGTGCGTGTTCTTGGAAACAACGGATGCATTCTTCAGAGGCTTGGGTACCTTTCCTTGAATGTAGTCCAAAACATCATTGTTATCAACTATGATTTCCAACCTAACTTTCCAGGCAACAAAATTATATTATTCACCCAACTTCTCATCACTCTTGAAGAATGAAATCATATTGACTTTGACTAGATCGATTATTTCAAATTTCCAGAGATGAGTGCTTCAAGGTTTGTCTCCTTTTGGGCTTGTCCTTCCCCTTATCTCCGATACCGTGTTAATTTTGAGATTGTTCTATGATGTATCAATTACTTTAGCCCAATTCCAAACTTCAATTAGCAATATTTCCAATTACAATTAGTTTTTCCATTCATCAATAGTAATTGAAGATATAACAATATATGCAATGACAAAGAAGACAATCAATACAACAACAAGAGACACTAGATTTGGTCATAGACCAGGAAAATACCCCACTAGGGGGGAAACCCTTTGAAATTATTCTTATTAGATTTTCATAAAATGTTAAACAGATAGTACAAAGAGGAAAACACAATATAATCAACAATACAACCCAACAACTTCAAAAATCTGTTTACAATGGCAGAATATATCAAAGACAACTTGATTTAGACTTCAGACAACTTCAAAAAAATTTGGAGGATGGTCAATTGTAGTCAAACCCCTGGATGCTCCCTTCAAGTTAGCATGCGTGCGTCCGGAGCTTCCTGGACGATGTCTTGCCCATAGCATGTGTGCATTCAGGGATGAATTTCCCAAAACTGTGGCAGCGTCCGGAGAAGAAGCCCTAATTTTGTGCAAGCTTCGGACCTGAGACTTCATACCTCTGTACGACCTTTTCCTTCGCTAATGTACCAAACCAAATCAGATCGAAGAGAAGAAGATGCTTGTTGTTAGGGTCCCACCCTAACCCCCTTATTTATGTTTTGGGATCACGTCATAGTCAAGAGTCAATAAAGCCCATATTAATATTTGTAAGTGGTTAACCCGCAATTAATGACGGGACCACAGTTAGTTGCAAATGGGCGGAAGTATTAGATAGATGGTAAATAGGCGGTAGTATTAGATAGATGGTATTAATAAAACCCACGATATTGGCTCGTGGTATTGCATGTATGAGTCATATATAAAGGATAGAGACTCCCTGCAAGGAGCATTGTGTCTTGTTTTGTAATCGAGCTCTGCTCTATTGGAGGTTGCCCCCTCGAAGAGGCCTGTGAACATTTCTCTCGGAATAATAAAAATCATTGCTATTCTGTGTTCTGGGTATATTTTCTTCGCATATTTTGTGTTCTTGGTATCTTTTCTTCGCTTGGGTATTGATTTGCAGGTTAAGAGCATAACAAGTGGTATCAGAGCACTTTCCAGGGCTCGGTGGGATCTCCAAATTTTAGCAAAATTTTTTTTGGCTAGAGACGTGTTCCGGCGTCTTTAAACCACGGGATCTGTCGTTAAGCGCATAAAACCTGCGGATTTGGGGAGGCATGCACGCAGGAAATACAAGAGGTGGTCACGTCTGTTGGACTCCCTTGTAACCCCTGTGGGTACCCCTTCGAGTAGTAGCGCATTAGACAGAACCGCACACGGACTGTCTTCCACATACCCTCTGGGTATATAGGAAGCCCCCTAGCTCCCTTGAAACCTCGCCATAGATAAACCTTCGGCCGTCTTGTTGCTACAGTACACCGAGAACAACACTCGGAGAGATTACTCGCCCGTACGATAGGGTAGTCGGGTTGTACGGCTAAAGGTACGGTCGATCCTCCTTAGTTAGAGCCCTGAAACATTGGGCCGAGTACTACTGTCAGACCCTTATGTATATTGCGATCTGTAGCACCTGACACTCCCCAAGACCATAGTTCCCTTTCTATCGGGGGATCAAACATCATCTATTCCAGATCAGCAGCAGCAGTTGTTCCACCATTCAGATCTCTCAGATCCACCAGATCGGATATTTCAGATCAGCAGCAGCAGTTGTTCCACCATTCAACTCTCTCAGATCCACCAGATCGGATATTCCAGATCAGCAACAGCAGTTGTTCCACCATTCAGATATCTCAGATCCACCAGATCGGAGTAGTTGCGAAGGGTTCCTGTACCTGGATATGATTTTCGCAGGACTTTTGGCGGCATTGACAGTTTGAGGATTTGGCGACTGCAGTATTGATCAGGAAGGAGTAAAAATCCGTTAGGAGTTTTCCAAAAAAAAAAAAAAAGAGTCTGAGATCTTACGGGGCGCTTATTGGTGACCTAGCCCATCAGTATCAGGACGACGAGCTGAGCAAGGTGGTAACATTCAATTTCTTAGCAAAAATTTTTAGGTGGTCCCAATTTTTCATCAGGTTGGTGTATGGTAGAAACTCGCGCTCAAGCGATGGCCAATGAAAGGATCGACCAAATTGAAAACTATGTCAACTCCCTCCAAACTGCGGTGAACAAGATCACACTTGACCTTCAAGGAATGAGTAACCACATAGAACTTGAGCTTAAAGGAATGAGTAACCAGTTACAGGAGGCATTCTCAAAGGGCAAGAAGCCAGCCCACGAGGAGGCGTATAATGGCCATGAATACCATGAGGGTGAGTCTAGCCACTCTCCTCACGTTTGGCACTCCCATCCACCACCCAGTCAGCGACCTCCCAAGTTGGATATGCAGAAATTTGACGGTTCTCACACGTCCGCATGGCTAGCACAAATGGAGCAGTATTTCCAATTGAATCATATCACAGATGAGGGGAATAAGCTTATGGTTGGCACCATGTACTTAGACAATGAACGATGGCAATGGAAGGAATGGCATCAGCGTTGCAATGGACATTTTCAGAATTGGGCCCAATTTGCCAAAACTCTTCGCAGCCGCTTTGAACAGGAAGACTCTTTTTTGGGGCGTCTCACTAAGCTCCGACAGACGGGTACAGTGGAGGAATATATTACTGCTTTTGAAGCCTTAGCCTTCCGCACTAAGGGTCTCACAGATGAGTTCTACATGGAATGCTTTATCAGCGGTCTTAAAGAAGCCATCAAAGCTCAGGTTCTACTCCACCACCCTCCCACATGGACAGAGGCTTGCCAGGTAGCCCGTAAGGTGGAACGTGCATTAACAGCCCAATCTAGCCACCCCGACTTCCCCGCTAAAGGTCGTCCCTCACAGGCTCCCAATATGACCCAGACACTTAAGATTCAAAAGGTGTCACCTGCGGAAATGGCCGAAAGAAGGAAGCAAGGACTATGTTACTACTGTGATGAAAAATATTCCCTGGGTCATAAATGCAAAGAGCACAAGTTTTTTCAAATAGATGCCACTGACTACAGCTCCACAGAGGAAGATCCACCACTTGAGGAACCGGAGGCGGTCGAAGAAGATAACCAACAGGAGATTGTATCTGATGAACCAATTATTTCGCTGAATGCATTGGCAGGAATTTCTTCCCCTCAAACTCTCAAAATCAGGGGTTTTCTTAAACATCGCCCAGTAATAGTCTTGATTGATAGTGGAAGTTCCCATAATTTCATCCACCAAAAGATCGCTGAAGCAGCACATTGTTTCGTCTGGGCAGTTTCTAACTTCCAAGTCCAAATTGCAGATGGGGGCACAATGAAATGTGAAGGTTGCTGTGAAAATGTCAAAATTCAAATGGGGGATTATCAATTGAAAACCCACATGTTTGCAATACACATGGGGGGTTGCGACATTGTCCTCGGCGCGGAATGGCTCCGCACTCTTGGGCCAATCACAATGGATTTCCAGGAGTTATATATGAGTTTTAAGCAGAACAACTCCACACATACCCTCCGTGGACTACAGGCGGGAGCCCCCTCTATCATCAGCTCACATAGGATGGAAAAATTGTTAAAAAAGGGCCATCATGGAGTGGTAGCTCAATTTAATGCCATCCAGGTAGTAGACACCATGTCTCCGCCAGTTCATCCTGAGATGCAACAGATTTTAAATAAACATCGGACGGTCTTTGACAAGCCTCATGAGCTTCCACCCTCGCGAGGGGAACATGATCATAGCATCACATTGGTTCCAGGGGCCCAACCCCCAAATGTGCGGCCATACAGATATCCGTTCACCCAAAAGAATGAAATAGAAAAAATCATCAAGGAATTGTTGGAAGTAGGTGTCATTCGTCCCAGCATTAGTCCTTATTCATCCCCAGTGGTCATGGTCCTCAAGAAAGATGGGGAGTGGCGGATGTGTCCCGACTTCAGGGCCCTCAATAAGTTAACAGTCAAAGATAAATTTCCCATCCCAGTGGTTGACGATTTGCTGGACGAACTCAATGGGGCTCAATTCTTCACTAAGTTGGATCTTCGCTCAGGCTATCACCAAATTCGCATGAAGGAAGTCGAAATTCCCAAGACAACTTTCAGAACTCATGAAGGCCATTATGAGTTCCTCGTCATGCCATTTGGTCTCTGTAATGCCCCCTCTACTTTTCAGAGCCTTATGAATCACCTCCTCAAACCATATCTCAGAAAATTTGTCCTTGTCTTCTTCGATGATATCCTCATCTATAGTGGCACTTGGGCGGCACATCTTCAGCATGTAGATCTACTCTTGCAACTGCTCCGAACACATAAATTATTTGTCAAGATGTCTAAGTGTTCGTTTGGCATGGAAGAAGTTGAGTATTTGGGCCACATTGTGGGGCGCGAAGGTGTCAAGGTGGACCCCAAAAAGATCCAGGCCATGCAAGGATGGCCTCAACCTAAGACCTTGAAAAGCTTGAGAGGATTTTTGGGTCTCACAGGCTATTATCGTAAATTTGTCCGCAATTATGGCCGCATAGCGAAGCCCCTAACGCAACTCCTAAAGAAAAATTCCTTCTTCTGGAATGAGGAAGCACAACAGGCATTTACTGCTCTAAAAACCACCATGTGTTCCACTCCTGTCTTAGCACTACCGGACTTCACCAAATCATTTGTCATTGAATGTGATGCTTCGGGAACAGGTATTGGAGCGATCTTAATGCAGGAAGGGTGACCATTGGCCTTCACCAGCCAACAACTAAGTGGGAAGAATCTGGGCCAATCTACCTATGAGAAGGAAATGATGGCCATCTTACATGCAGTCGAGACCTGGAGACCTTACTTGTTGGGGCGACGTTTCCAAATCCACACAGATCATCACAGTCTTAAATATTTTTTGGAGCAACGCCTATCTTCCCCTCAACAAAATAAATGGTTAGCCAAAATGCTGGGATATGATTATGAGATCATTTACAAGAAAGGGAAAGACAACAGAGTAGCAGATGCATTGTCGCGCCAATTTGAGGAGGAAAGTACTCTGCTCGCAATTTCCCTCCCCATTCCAGACTGGATTGAAGAGGCTCGCAGGGAATGGTTTTCACATCCAGGGCTCTCCCAATTGCAGGTAGATCCTAATTCCAGCAAGGGCTACTCGTGGCAGAATGATATTCTTCGCTACAAGGACAGAGTCGTAATATCACCAACATCCACCCTCAAAAGTCGCATTTTGGCAGAATAGCACTCATCTCCCATTGCAGGACATTCGGGCTTTCAGAAGACGTATGCTCGCACCAGAAGATCATTTTTTTGAACCGGCATGAAACAGGACATCCTTACTTTCGTAGAAGAATGTGATGTCTGTCAACGCCACAAAGGGGAAACCGTCAACACACCAGGCACATTACAACCATTGCCCATTCCGGCGTCAATTTGGACAGAGGTTTCCATGGATTTCATTACAGGTCTTCCAAAGTCTGGGAACAAGTCAGTCATCATGGTGGTTGTGGACCGACTATCGAAGTATGCTCATTTCTGTGCCCTACCCCACCCATTTACACCAACCTTGGTTGCTCAAACTTTCATGGATCAGATCTTCAAATTGCATGGCATGCCCACTTCTATTGTATCCGACAGTGACCCAATCTTCACCAGTAATTTTTGGCAGGAGCTCTTCAGAATACAAGGCACTCAACTCAAACTCAGTACTTCATATCATCCACAAACAGATGGTCAAACCGAAGCCGTCAACAAATGTCTAGAAACCTACCGTAGGTGTTTCACTTCAGAAAAGCAACACCTTTGGGTACAGTGGTTACCTCTGGCGGAGTGGTGGTATAACACCAACTATCATGCCACGACCAAAATGACTCCCTATGAAGCAGTCTATGGACAACTTCCGCCTTCCCCTACTTCTTATCTCACGGGGTGCTCCAAAGTACAAGCCGTGGATCAACTCCTACAACACCGCGCAACCATGCTTGCCCATCTGCGCGAGAATCTTCATCAAGCTCAGAACCGTATGAAGCAACAGGCTGACTAACATCGCTCAGAGCGCCAATTTCAAGAAGGGGATCAGGTCTTTTTGAGGCTGCAACCATATAAGCAAACATCACTCAAAGACAAGGGTTGTCAAAAGCTCTCCCCAAAATTCTATGGACCATACCAAGTACTTCAGCGCATTGGAGAAGTGGGTTACAAGTTGGCTTTGCCACCTACAGAAAAAATCCACCCAGTTTTCCATGTATCGTGCCTCAAGAAAGTGATTGGGAACAATTGCCGAGTTCAAACCAGTCTACCTGAATTGGACGAAGAAGGGTCAATCTGGCTTCAACCTGAACAGGTTCTAGACACACGATACAAGCACCTGCGCGGCCGCATGATTAAGGAGGTCCTCGTCAAATGGAAAGACACCTCTCCGGAAGATGCAACTTGGGAACCAGCCACTATTCTTCAGCAGTTTCCGCAGCTTCAGCCTTGAGGACAAGGCTAGTCTTAAGGGGGAGGGCATGTTAGGGTCCCACCCTAACCCCCTTATTTATGTCTTGGGATCACGTCATAGTCAAGAGTCAATAAAGCCCATATTAATATTTGTAAGTGGTTAACCCGCAATTAATGACGGGACCACAGTTAGTTGCAAATGGGCAGAAGTA
This sequence comes from Pinus tabuliformis, assembly GCA_031772625.1. Taxonomy (NCBI): domain Eukaryota; kingdom Viridiplantae; phylum Streptophyta; class Pinopsida; order Pinales; family Pinaceae; genus Pinus; species Pinus tabuliformis. Next base: position 311,525,883 of record CM062809.1, read on the forward strand.
TTAGATAGATGGTAAATAGGCGGTAGTATTAGATAGATGGTATTAATAAAACCCACGATATTGGCTCGTGGTATTGCATGTATGAGTCATATATAAAGGATAGAGACTCCCTGCGAGGAGGATTGTGTCTTGTTTTGTAATCGAGCTCTGCTCTATTGGAGGTTGCCCCCTCGAAGAGGCCTGTGAACATTTCTCTCGGAATAATAAAAATCATTGCTATTCTTTGTTCTGGGTATATTTTATTCGCATATTTTGTGTTCTTGGTATCTTTTCTTCGCTTGGGTATTGATTTGCAGGTTAAGAGCATAACACTTGTTGTTGTGATGTCTAAATGAGCTTATAGGTCACTTGTATTTATAGCCTTTTAGGGGTGTCCAACAATGTCCATTTGATGTTGAGGCGGACCTATCCAAGTGTGCATGAAAGTGAAGTGAAATTGATCCAATATCCATGAGTGGGTGCACAAAATCAAAAAACAACTTCAGCTTATCCGAACGAGGTGATCTTAAGGTTGATTTTGGTCTTATCGAAAAGAGACACTCAGTGGCATAATCATCTCCATAAAATGAGTACTCCAAAGTGGAATTTGACCACAGTTACATAATTTTAACATATTGTTGTGCTAAAATTTCCATGTAGATTCTCCCAAAAAACACAAATCATTTGTGCCCCTCTTCACCACAAATGATAACAATGTGTATTCATTGTTGATAAGACCTTGAATCATATTCCTTGTTCTATAAATCCACTAAAACCTCTATCTCTTGATTTCTTTTTGTTTCCTTATCAACAATTTCATTGTCCTTCTCATACCTCTCATCCCACATTTCTTTCATTTTTTATTTGGAATTGCGAAATTCTCTATAATTATGGTAAGTTCTTCCTTTAAGAAAATCATTGTTACGATTTTTTTATGGTAATTTTAGTTACACATTTTAAAATGCTAAATGATATGGTGCTTCTAATGAGGAAATTTTTTTCCAACTACTTTTATTTTGTATAGTAGGCTTTCAAATATTAACATACTTAAAAACTAGTTGAATAGGTTCCTTATTGTATCATGGGATGTTTAGTCACAATGTATCTTATAGTTGATTAAATTTGTATAAATTTGTAGATGTAGATTTTGTTTTCTCTCATGAAATAAATTTGGCCCTTCAATTATTTGGTAATCACTAGCATGATTTTTCAAGAATCTCTCATTCTCTCAAACTCAAAAGACTCGCCATATCATTAAGTTCTTTAAGTAATAATTCCCTGTGAAATATGTATTTAGAAGTTTCCTATATAAGAATTTAAACTTAATTTCTATTAGTCTTTAGTTCAACAACCTTGCAAATTATTATACAAATGAGTATATTTAAATAATTGACATTGGATTTAAATAATTGAAATGTTTGGTAAATGAGATATATGAACAAAAATATAATACCATCCTTGTTATAATATGGATCACTTTTAGTTTGGGATTTATATAGTCTTTTGAAGAAATAAAAAAATGTTGCTAAGAAGTAAATTTTAAAAAGGTCTTGAAATGCTTCACTTGATAAATGTGACTTGTTGTGAAACCAAACAAAGCTTCAAACCTAGATTCACTAGTAAAATTTTAGGGTTATATCTAACAATAGATCACCTTTATCACACACCCTTCAATCCTATGCCCAAATGGTTTTTAGTTTTTTCATTTCTTAAACATGTGTTGGAGGGGAAATGAAGAGAGATTATTGCTTGTGGGACTAGATTACTTGGTAAATAGGTATATATTGACAATTTACTATCCAATTCCTCTAATTTTATTCTTAACACCTATTATTTTTAAATAATATTTCTCTTTCCTTTTGTTCTAACAATCTCATTTAGTTGGCATTGGATTTTAATTCACATGTTTGGTGAATGAGATGTATGAACAAAAATATAACTTGATCATTGTTGTATAAATCGCTTTTTGTTAAGATTTATAGTCTCTTGAAGAAACAAGAAATTGTTGCTAAAAATAACTAATTTTGAAAAAGGTCAAATGGTTCACTTAGTAAATGGAGAAATGGAGGTAGATATATTAAAAATAAATATATATAGATATATATGAATTTTTACTTTTTTACATTATTAAATGAATAAAGAAATTCCAATTTTTTTAGTAATATGGTACATTTTCTTGAAATAATTGAGTAAATATAATAATTTTATATAAATAATATTAAAATATAAATTAAAAAATTTGAATTATAACAATGGAAAATTTATAAAAATAAATTATTTTAAAGTTTTTGACAATATTGTATTTTATTAACAATTTAAAGAAATATATTTAACCACACATTATAACTATATAATACATATTTCCAATGACAATTTTTAAACACTTAAATTATAATATATCATTGAAATTTATATATTATTTTTTTATTTTTTATTTTTTATTTTGCCAACATAACTTCATGATTTAACATAAAAGATAAATTTATTTTTTATCATTAAAATTTATATATAAATGAATTAGTTTTTCATTGTTAACATAGGATCATATTTAAAATGAAAAATATAATTTTTTAAGTGTGCAAATACTTTACAAATTGCGTACCTTCAACTAGTTTGCAAAATTCTTATCCTTTACATCGGGCTTCCTCTATCGGGTGTTCTCAATTGTGGCATCGTTTGAAGTTAAATCATGATTTATGCATAAAAAAACAAATTTTAGTTATTTAACTAAATCAAGTTACGTAATTCAATTTAGTTGGTAATGGAAATATAATGTTTCCCTAAGCACTATTTTTTCATCTCCCTATATTATGCTCACATATAGCATAATTTGGAAAAGTAATTGGCCTATTTTCCACACATCACATATTGTAATTAGGGGAATTGTATTAAAGGACCACGAACCACATATCCACATACTTGCAATTCAAACACTTTGTATGTGTACTAGATTCACCTTCCACACACCATCTCTACTAACCAATTTGCTTTACTAACCATTACAAGTAGAGTAACTGAAGCTTATATTTTACTTTGAATTTTTTCACACAAACATATGCTCACATAGTATAATTAGGAAAGAAGTAAGTGGTCCATCATCCACACATCATTTCTTTTCTTGCAAGCAACAAACAACACATAGCATAATTAGGGGAATTGTATTAAAAGATCATGAACCACATATCCACATAATTGCAATTCAAACACTTTGTATGTGCACTAGATTCACCTTGCACACACCATCACAACTAACCAATTTGAGTTACTAACCATTAAAAGTAGAGTAATTTCTTATATTTTACTTTGAAATTTTGAACACAAACATATGCTCACATTGTATAATTAGGAAAGAAGTAAGTGGCCCATCATCCACACATCATTTCTTTTCTTGCAAGGAACAAACATCACTTAGTTTAATTAAGGGAATTGTAAAGGATCGCCACATATCCACATCAATTCAGCTCACAATTTCACTTGCACACACATTTAACCCACACGCTAAGCTCACTTAAACTTTGTATAAAGGGTATCCTCTTTCTGGAATCTTTGTACCTAATTTATTTGAGCTTATATTTTGTTGCAAACCCTAAGTGAAGCAAAGCCTTTCAAAAACCAACCTTAACCTGAACACACTAAACTCCCCATAGGGGCCACAGGATAATTTATATTCAAGCTAGGACCATGGTGATAGGAAGCACATAAACTGTCATGATTTTTTTTCATACTGAAACATAGAAATTGTGTTTTAGGGAGCTTAAAATCTTGTATCATCCATTGAAAATTCTGGCACATGGAAAGAAACTCGTGAAGGGGGTAAGGCTTGGGTGGCAGATTATCACGGACCTTCATCTTGTATCCTGACACACATTAAGGGTTTTGGGTCCAAAACTAACAACCAAAAGTTGAGATTCATCCATTCCCACTAGATGCAGGGAACTTAGTGGCCAAATATTAGGGCATCTTTCCCTATAGGTTGAAGTGCGGGAGCACTTAGACCTGAGGGGATCTTGGTCAGGCTATTGGAAGTGTCACCAGATCTTTTGGGATGTATCCCTAGTATGCTTGGCCATTATAACCCTCCCATACCTTGGTTGGTATTTTGGCTACTGGAAGCATCACTAGTGACATTTATGACATGGCCCCAGTACCTTATTCTAAAATATTTACAAGGCCCAGTTACTACTTGAGTGGAAGGATGATAGGTCCTTTTAGGAATTTTTCTCATATGCAAAACCTTAGATAAATATTTTTCGTTGATTTTTTCACACATTAGAATTAACGGGAAAATTAATCATTTATTTTTTGTTTTGTCTTATGTATGTGATTCATTTGGTTTTCCTAAAGAAAATGTATGTGTTTAGGTGTGCTTACACATGTAACAATCTCAGGTGTTGTTGATTTCTTTCTTTTTATTCCAATTGATTTAGTTCTCATAATAGAATGCTTGTCATTAGTTTAATGTTTGATAGGGATTATATCATCTTCAGGCACCTCCTATATACAATTAACATCATCATGAAAATTCTTTTACCTTTCATACATGTTGAATGATTTTACCTTTCATCATATTTTGAATCACCCTTTTTGTTGACACATGGACCAATACTTTTAATGACCTAGTGTCTTCTTCGACCCATCTTTCCTTGAGCTCGAAACCCTTTTCTTTCCATGTTTCAACTTAGAACCCTTGGTCCATGTCAACTTTTGCTACCTAGTTGCTAAATGTCAACTTGCTTTTCATTTAAATTTTCCCTAGGGTTTGTGACAAGAACCCTAGGGTTTTCAAATTGATTTTTATTGATTGAGGATGAATGATTTCACCTTTCATCATATTCTAAATCACCCCTTTTGTTGACACATGGACCAATACCTTTACTAGTGCACTCTTCTTCGACCCATATTTCCCTGAGCTCGAAACCCTTTTATTTTCATGTTTCAACTTAGAACCCTTGGTCCATGTCAACTTCTACTACCTAGTTACCAAGTCTCAACTTATTTTTCATTTAAATTTTTCTAGGGTTTGTGACTAGAACGCTAGGGTTTCCAAATTAATTTTTGTTGAGTGAGGTGGAATTATTTTAGCTTTCATCATATCTTGAATCACCCTTTTTGTTGACACAGGGACCAATACTTTTACCGATGTGCTCTTCTTCAACCCATCTTTCCCTGAGCTGAAAACCCTTTTATTTTCATGTTTCAAATTAGAGCCCTTGGTCCATGTCAACTTATACTACCCAACTACGTACTATCAAATCATATAAAGACCTTCCATCTATGGCGATTTCTTAAATAAACATGTGTATCTAGATCTACTATTCACATATCTTATGATGATGATTAACTTGACTTACAAGTATATTTTGTATTCCATTATGTAGAGGTGAAAATTGAGCATCCACATCAGGGAGAATATGTGTCCCATCAAGCTAATCAACCAGATGATGATCAAGATGTTCCCGATGGACCTGATCAACCACCAAAGGAACATGTGCCCTATCAAGCTGATCAACCATCATTAGTGGAAAAATATGTGCCTCCTCAAGCTTATCAACCAATGGAGGAAGAAGATTTTCCCTATCAAGTTGATCAACCAATGGAAGAACAAATTGTTTCCTCTCAAGTTGATAGGATAATAAGGAGTTGTAGTGGTTTGGAAAGGGGTGGACCATTTGAAAAAAAATTGGATGCAAGCACAACATAGGACTTTAGGGAGTCTATCCCTACTCACACTATTAGAGACCATGTAAATACCATCATTCAACAATATTTTGAGAATCATTCAATTGTTGCACAAGATTAGATACTATAGGGGTTGATCAAACATAAGAAAATAAAATATGCCACAAAGATTTTGGGTGTCTAAGATTCTAAAAGCAAGAAGACACATATAAATGTCACTAAAAATATATCAAATACATTCACTGTGTTTGGAAAATCAAGAAAACCCGATGTTTGAGTTGTGCACAGGGAAATTACAATTGTTATTGTTGCACCAAGTACATCAAGACAACAAAATTTGGAAATAACATAAAAATTGCTCCATGTCTTGAGAAAAACATTGCACAAGCATACCAAATTCAAGGTTCGAGTGAATGAAAATGATGAATCTACTTGTTGGGTTCTTATCACCAGGTAACCCTACCAAGACAGGCTTACATTAGGAATTAGAGCCTTTGTGGTAGAGTTTTGGGAGAACTATTCCCATGTTATTCTAGATAGAAAGCATGTCGTACGACATCACGTAGCTAAAGGTGAGTATGTGGAACACGCTAACCACATTGTAGAAATGATAGAAGTTGCGATGTTTGAGGAATTTCAAGAAAGTAATCACCATGTGAAGATATCCATGAGAATGTTTCAAAAATTGAAGCCATAGTTTATTAGGCCTAATACAGTCTGTGACACGTATTTTTACTGATATCATGTTTAATTTCAACTTCATTATGACACTTTTCAGGAATTTTACAAGAATAATTGTCACAACAACTCTCCTCCTCACGCAATGTGTGATTTTGTTTCATCAATATTATGTAGAATGGAGCCATAAGAGTTGTTTTACAAGAAAATATGTATAGGTGGGAGAAGTTGCACTAAATGCGATGATTTGGCATTGTTCCATAGGAACTTTCTTATTGATCCCAACCAGCATGGGATGTCAAATGTTACTATCACATGGAAGCATTATGAGTATGTCATGGGAAACAAACCACTTTCTTCAACTATGGCACCTAAGAGGATCAACTATGTTGAGGATGAGATTCCTATTTCAAAATTCATGGGGGTGTTTCAAAACCATATCTATAAATATATCAAACACTCACACAAGCTCTATTGGTAAGTGTATGAATATAAGAATTCTCACAAAGTATTTCATCCAAGAACAATCTTATCAATGGTGGACATTGTTGACAATTACACATTTTCTCCTCAGACAAATATCCGGAGTGAGTATTATCACTCAGACCAAGTGTCCTTATTCGTACATGTTATGTATAAACATGCTCAATTGAATCTTGATGGTAGGGATAAAGATGACAAGTCACGTGATGTGATTAAGGAGTATCAATTTTACATTAGGGATGATCGTGAGCATGCCATATTGTTCATGCAACATTGCTTTGACCTGACTTATGAATCATTAAAAAAAAAGGACATATCATTTAGGAAACAATGGATATGGTCAGATGGTTGTGCAGGGAAATTCATGTCAGCACACACTTTTTATTGGTTTAGCCAACTACACAAGAAGACAAAAGTTCAACATACTTGGGGCTACTTTGAAATAGGACATGGAAAGGGTAAGCATGATGGTGCAAGTTCTTGTGTGAAGTGAGAACTTAGGAGGTACCAAATGAGTCATGATGTAGATCGACTCAAATGATCACTAGAGGTGTTCAACTGATGTAGATCCCATTTAGGACATGAAGGTCACAAATCTATTAGGCTAGTGCATTGGTTCTTCTAGCCTATGTTGAACTTGGCGATGTGAATAGATCCATTCCTTGGTATTGTAATACTATGGAAGGAAAAAGGGAATTACACTCAGTGTGGAGCAAAGACACGGGGGAAGTATTTTCCATTGAGACAAGAAAACTTGCATGTTTTTGTGATTTTTGCACTGGCGTTGATGGATGTAGATTCATTGATCTCTGTGAAAAACATGGGTATGTGAAAGGATGGAAATATGTCCCTCTTAATCCAAAGGGACCTCATCCAATTCTGACATATCAAGAAATGCACGATGAAGAGGCCATCATTTCACTTGATCATGATTGAGTCCCTGGGCTTGTAAGGGAAGGTATGTGGCCCATCTATCATTAACAATTTCATCTATAAATTGAAATCTTGAACGTATTTAACTAGTACATATTTGTATTTTAGTTGTAGGTGATGTTTTTGTTGTCACTGCCCCCACAGGAAATTAAGAGAACATGGCCTACTATTTGATGTGATGCACACAAGTAAATAGTAGGTTGGTGAATACATATGAAGATGGACAATTCACATACAAAATTGGTGACATGGTTCAGATGGGCCATTTTTTTTTAAAAGGTTAAAGGACAGACCGATAACATCATTTATAGAGATTTATGCATGAATATATATCTTGTCAATACAGTCATAGTATCTTAGATCAATCTCATAGAAATCAAAACAAAGAAAGGTGAACCAAGAAGATGGAAGATGAGAGAATCAGATCGTGAACGTATTATGGAGACTTGCATTCCTATGAGCCATTGGACATATGAGTAGATGATGCAAATGGAAAGCCCTAAAAGTCGAGTTTATAGGAGTCAAGTGTAATCTAATCTAGTATAAGAGATCTCAAATGTATGATTTTTGTAATCTATAAATGTGATAGTTGAATACTCTTGTAATTTTGAATAGATAAATGTTTCCCTTTGATCTAGGATGGATTCATAATGGTGTACATATATGTTATATAATCTTTAGTTTCCTTGAGGTGCTTAAGTTTCTAAAGTACACCAAATTTCAAGGAGGTTTTAATTTTAAGGATAAGATCCTTATGTGAACCCCATAGATCTAAAATTTAATTAAAATTTAGAATCAATAGGGATTTAGATTTAGATTTAATTAAAAATTTTGATCTTAATTTTTTTAAATGTCATGTATATTATTCATGTTGAGCATGTAAGAAATTTTATAGATCTATATACATGTCATACATTTGGTTTCTAGAAAATCCATTTCAGTAAATAACAACTAAGTTGATATAATATTATTTTACTTAAAATGGTGAACAACATTGAAATATTTTTATGTTATTAATAAATATTTCATGTGTCAAATTGATATAAAACATTGAAAGAGTTACACACATGCTTCATATTGTATTGTAAAAAGTGCAACAAATAGAATAGATATATATATATATATATATATATATATATATATATATCCTGTTATGACTATTAATATTTTTAGATAAACATGGACGGGTTTGGTTTAGGGTTTTTCTCGGGCACAGACTTTAGGTTAAGATATTAACGACATTTGGTTTGCAATGGAGGAGGAGGCAGAACCGGATTACTCACCAGATCCATATGAGTCAACTGACATATTTTCTGATGGGGCTGGGCTTCAATCATTGATGGTGGGTGGGGATATGGTCCCGAGACTGTCTTTTACAGGGGAAACTAAATGTGGCTTCCATGAGGCTGGGCTGGTAGTGATGTCGAAGGACTGTTGGAGGGACGAGTTTTTACAGGCTGGTGTGGTACTCTCTGATGGTCAGTTGGGGCATAACTGGGGGGTCTCAGGGGCTTTTGGGACTTCTGTTATCAGTATTGGTTATTCCTCGCATTTAGGACCTCCCTCAGACTTTTGTGATCCTTGTAAGGACAATCTGGGTTCTGCGCTATTACAAGGTCTTTCTATTGATTTAAGGGTGAGGACTTCTATAGAAAAATCATTTCTAGGGTTGGTGGTGGAACAAACTTCTAGATTAGTCAGTGTATCTAAGGAGGTGGAGCATTTTTCATTTGGGGCTGTTGTCTCATATGCTGTCTGTGGATGTAAGCATTCTAGGGAGTCTTCATTAGCTGGACATACACGGGTGGTGGAGGTGAATGCTACTTGTCCTTCTATTTGCGAGGCATCAAGAAATGGTATGATTAGTAAGAGTGTGGAGGGTGGTCGTGTTGCATTCGCTCTCCCTGGCTTGGGGGGTTTACAATAAATTTTGAAAGATAGGATCGAGGCTACCAATATGAAGGGACATAAGAAGCATAAATTCATTGTAGCATAGATTAAAGACTGTGGTGAAAGGTTAATTTTCGGGGAGGATGTGCCTATGTCCAAGTTGGTGGAATATTTAGAATTGGTTGTTGTAGGTTGGGCTCGTGGTAGACATTTGGGGGTCCCTTTTCTCAGGGATTGGATTAAGGAGACCTGGGGTTCTAAGGTTTCATATGCCCCTAGGGTTCAGAGGTTGGAAAAAGTTTGGTTTTCTTTCTTCATGCAAACCAAAGATGATGCAAAATGGGTGATTGATACAAACTGGTAGATGGCGGGGGTGCCTGTGTGTTTCTCAAGGTGGTCTACACTATTTGATGCCAAGAGGGCTAAGGTTTTTGAGGAATTGGTCTGGGTATGCCTACCGTGTCTTCCTAGTGGATTCTGGGAGTTGGATTGACTGAAAGCTATTGGAAATTATATTGGGAAATTTGTTGAAGCGTATATGTCATTTGTGGATACTCGGGTAGAGACAGTGGCTTGAATATTGGTAAGGTTGAAAATTCGTGAAGGTCTGATAGCTAAAATTCCTATTCACATTCCTTCAGGATCCTTCAATCAAAAGTTAGATTATGAAGGTATACCATTTCAGTGTTTCAAATGTCATACCTATGGTCATTCGATTGATCAATGTATGCTACAGTTTCATCCTAGGTTTGTGGGGGCAGATCATGGGGGATGCAAAGCGGGTGTGTCAGGGGCTGCTTCGGTTGAGACGAGTGGTGGTGTTAGTCGGGATATGGAACATTTGGGGGTTTCATCGGAGAAGAATACTCGTATTATTGATAGGGAGGAGGTTTTGAAGGAGAAGGAGACTTCTTGCAGGGAGGAAGGGATGCATATTCTGGAGGAGTTGGTCACTTCTGCTATTGTGAACGGTTCTCATGGTATGTCTCCATCTGTTTCTATAGTTCATATCTCATTTTCTCTCGACAAATCTATTGATATTTCTCCATATTAGGCATCAACATCATTTTCTCCCTCTCCGATAATGGTGAATTGTATCATTCCATGTATTGAGCAATGTATCCTAACTCCAAGAGTTACATCTATGTATTCGCTCTCGAGCAATTATGAAGAACAATGTATTAGATACTCGTTGTGTATTTGGGTGATAATAGTGATGGTATATGTTCTTCTTCTGGCATAGGATTGGCCTCCTCCATACCTTTTTTCTCCAGGGGTAGGGGTAGGAAATCTCTACTTTCGCATGCACAGGCTCGGGTGAAATTGGATTTAGCTTCTGGGAGACAGTCTTCTATTGAATGGGTGCTTAGAGTAGCGAAACCCAGGATTGGGGTTTCCTGATGAAGCTTTTGTCTTTTAATTGTCGTGGGTTGGTGAGCCCATAAAAAAAATCATCACTTCGAAGACTGGTAATGGATACTAAGTCGGATATTATTTTCCTTCAAGAGACTTTGGGTATTGGTTCGTGGGTGAAGGCGACATTGGATTCATTACCCTGGGTTGGACATTTGAGGCTAATGATGTTTGTGGCCGATCTGGTGGCTTGGCGGTGGGTTGGCTTGATAGGACTTGTCGTTGTGAGACCATATGGGGTTTTGAATTGGTTATGGGACTGGAATTTTTCTCGACGGAATTGGATACCTCTCTGTTAGTTGTTAATGTATATGGTCCTTATATTGATTGGATCCCATTATGGGAGAACCTGTTTCGTAAATCATTTTTCAAAAATAGGAAGGTGATCTTGGGTGGGGATTTGAATTTTACTCTGGGGGTTTATGAGGTGTGGGGTGAAAATGCTAATCTTGATGCACTTTCTCCTTTCTTCATCAATCTGATGGACTCTCATGGGTTGGTGGATATTGAACCTATAAAATTGAATCCTACTTGGAGGAATCATCGCTCGGGTGAGAATGTTATTGCTAAGCAATTGGATCGCTTTTTGGTGGCTGAGGATGTTTCATCGTCTTTGTTTTGTTTGAGGCAATGGGTGGTTTTTGGTGGGGAATCAGATCATAACCCAATTTTGTTGGAATGCAAAGGGTGGGGGAGGAAACCTCCGAGCCCATTCAAATTCAACGCTGAATGGCTGAAGGATGTGCACTTTGTTGATCTAGTTACAAAAAATTGGATTCCTTATTGTCACCATGGTGGTCATGCAGAGGTACAATTTGTGAATAATCTGAGGAAGATCAAGTAGTTATCTATGGCTTGGGATCATGATAAGAGATGTAAGGATGATCAAGTATTAAAAGAAATAGAGGATAAGCTCTTTATTTTAATGGAGGGGAATGGTAGGGGTTTTCATTTGGAAGTGGATAAGTTGGAGGTAACAGGGCTGTTACACTAAAAAATGTCACCATGACTATTTACAGTTAGTATGGCTCTATCAACAGTCATGCTATCCTCTTAGGCAAGTCTTATGCCTCTGCTCTCCATGTCAAACTCCAAAAAGAGAGAAAGTCTTTATAAATGTATTTATCTCTGGGTACGCAGGTTCTCTCAACCTTACCTGCGGGTACGCACCCAATGTTCACAAAAGTTGCGTACTTGTACGCTCTGTATGTAAAGGGGCAGGTGCGTCCCCCTGTAAAGGTCAAAATGCGCAAGTTTCATCTTTAAAAAGTTACTTGTGGTCATTTCTAGAGCATTCTAGAAGGTTGTTCGACATGTATTGAGCGCCTCCAGATGGTTCATGTACCCCTACCAAAGAGGAACTTATCCCATCAATGAAGGAGCTATCCCATCCAAAGAGGGGATTATCCCATTGATGGTGGACCTGAATAACTTCCTCTAGACCACTATAAATACAGGCATTGGGCCAGAAGGAGGAGAGGTTGAAAGCTAAACATTTCTAAGGGTAGATGCTGCTGGAATTAGGACTCCCATTTAGAAGCTTGTGAGGAGAGATTGCCATCTTTGCTTGTTCTATTTGGAAGTGGGTGAGCTTTGTCAAAGTAAAGGAGAACTCTTGATGGACCCTGGGAGGGACTTGCACAACACCAAGGCTCAGGTTGTAATTGTTCCTTTTGTTTCCTATTAATGCAAATGAGTCCATTCTTCTCAATAACTTGTTATTTATGAGTTGTTTCATGTACTCCTTGGTCTATGTGTTAAACATGTTTTATTTTATGAGATTATCAAGTGCTATTTAATCGTTTGATTGTTAGTGAATGCAGGTTTCGAAGTGAAGGAGGAGCTCATCCGGATCAGCGAGGCTGGACTACTGCAGCAGCGTTGGATTACAGGTAGGATCTAAACACTTGATTTCTTATATAGTAAATGCATGTTTAGAGAAGGATTGTTCTTGTTTGTCTTGTTTGTCACTAGAGAGTCTTAGGCTCCTAGTGAGGTTGGTTGTGTTCGCACTATCGACTCTTTCCGCCTGACAAGGGCTTGAGCACAGAAGGAGGGTCATATTCACTACGTAGGAGGTGGTATGGCATTTAAAAAGCTGGGCCATTTGGATGCAGAATGGTGATGAGAATACAAAATTCTTCTAGGCAGTTTCTCGGGGCAAGAAAAGAAATAATACAATATGGGAGCTGGCTGATGAGGCTGGGACTAGGCATTCATCTTTTGAAGATCTTGCTCGTTTGGGAGTGAAACATTTCAGTGATATTTTCAAAGAGCAGGGGGGGACATCCATTGGGGAAATTATACAGGTATCACAATTGTTCCCTAGTTTTGTGGAGGATAATGATAATGTGAAGCTGATGGCCAAGGTAACTATGGAGGAGCTGAAGATTGTTCTTGCATCCTTCCAGAAGGATAAGAGCCCTGGTCGAGATGGGTGGCTAGTCGAATTTTTTCTGGGCTTTATAGAGTTGATTGGAGTGGATCTCCTTCAGGTGATTGAGGAATCCCATTCAGAAGGATTTATTCACCCTCCTGTGAATGCTACATTTATTGCATTGATACCCAAGGCTAATAATCGAGCACACTTGATGAGTATCGGCCTATCTCACTATGTAATTATTTATACAAGATTATATCCAAGGTTATTGCATGAAAGCTAAAGGTGGTTCTTTCTGAGAGGATATCAAGGGAACAGTTTGGTTTTCTGGCTAGAAGACAGATTCATGAGGTTGTTGGGGTGGCACAGGAGGGTTTACATAGTTTAAAGACTAGGGGATTAAAAGGTGCAGTGATTAAACTAGATTTGTCGAAGGCCTATGATTGGGTCAATTGGCTTTATCTCAGACTTCTCCTGACACATTTGGGCTTTTCTGTGAGCTTCATTTGTTGGGTAATGAGTTGTGTGACCTCGATATCCTTTGTTGTGCTAATCAATGGGGTGACTTCTCCCTTTTTCACTCCTGGGAGGGGTCTTCGTCAAGGGTGTCCACTGTCCCCTCTACTGTTTTTGCTGGTGGTGGAGAGTTTGAGTCGTTTTCTGAAGCAAGCTAAAATCTCTGGCAGCTACAAAGGGGTCCCTATTTCTCAGGTTTTGTACATCTCCCATCTTTTGTTTGTTGATGATATTTTGATATTTTGTGATGGGTCGTGTAGAGATGTAGATAAATTTTGTAGGGGGTTAGAGTTGTTTATGAAAGCTACAGGTATGGTTATTAACCTGGGTAAATCCTCCATTACCTGTTCCAATCTTGAGGTGGTGGAAATTGAATATTTGTCTTCTAAGTTTGATTGTTCTATATTGGATATTGATGAGGGACTCAAGTATTTGGGGTTATATTTGAAGCCCAATGATTAACAAAAAGCTTATTGGAAGTGGTTAGTTGGAAAGACTGAGATTGAAAGTATGGTGCCATTGGTGGCTCTCGAGGGCTCACAAGTTGGTGATGGTCAAATCTGTCCTAGAGGCTATATCGGTTTACTGGTTGTCTCTCGCTTGGATCCCAATGGGGACTCTAGAGAAGATTTGTCGGTTATTTTTTTAATATTTGTGGAGGGGAAATAAGTTGCAGGCATGCCTTGGGTTCGATGGAACACTATCTCAATGTCAAAAGTGTTGAGAATTTGAGGACTGAAAAACATTTTTCATTTTTCTAAGGCGTTGGTGGCTAAGGTTGGGTGGTGACTCATCTCCACAGACAGTCTGTGGACTTCTGTGGTGTATGAGAAATATATTAAACCATATTCAATGACTGAATGGTTGAGGCTACCATCATGGACTGCTGGGAATTCCTCTGTGATGTGGAAGGCATTATTGAGATCGTTGGAGATTATTAGGAGTGGTTTGGCGTGGAAGGTAGGAGATGGGAAGTCGATTCGGGTGGGTTTGGACCCATGGCCGGGTAGTGGAAACGATCATAAACTTCCTAAGGAATTATGCATACTTCTTGTGGAGGTTGGATATAGAACTCTACATCAGATTCAGGATCCCGTAACAACTACTATATGGCAACATGGGTGGATTTCTGGGGAGTGCCTCAATTTGTTGGGTGTACATCTTGCATGCTAGAATAGATTTACAAGTGCGCTCTCTGTTGCACACATTCAGATCACAGATCATGCAAATATGTTGGTTTGGGACTCTGTTTTGTCGGGCATCTATACACCGAAGGCAAGTTATATTAAGCTTTGTGTGGATGTTCTGGTGCGGAATCTCAAATGGTGGTGGCGCAGATTATGGAAATTACAGTGTCCTGCTAAAACAAAGTTATTTGGATGGTCGTTGATGGAGGGTAGGGTGCCTACATGGGATTTTTTGCAGAAAAGATAGTTTAATGGTCCGGGTTGGTGCTACTTGTGCAAATTGTCATCGAAGGATATTCCTCATTTATTTGTTAAGTGTCCATTTTCTGTGCTGTTTGGTTGGAGGTTTCACGACTGTTGGGTATGCAATTTGTTTGGGCGAGTAACTCCTTTGATGAGGCATATCAGACATGGTATTCTGAAGGTCCTTATATGAAATTTCAGGCTCTTCCTATGATTATTGCCTGGGGTATCTGGCTGGCGAGGAATGTTGCCATTTTCACTGACAAACTCTTGACTTCTTCGGTGGTGGTTGTTCAAGTTATTGGTGTATTCTCATATTTTACATCCATTCCTTCTGTGGGGTGGATTCGTGATGTTCAGGTGGAGTTCATTGACTATAATATCCCATGGGGTTTTTTTGATGGTTCATCTAGGGGGAACCTTGCTGTTCGAATGGCAGGGGCAATCCTATATATTTATGCAAATCAGTACTTTTATTTTTCTACGGGTTTAGGGGAGGGGAGTAACAATTTTTCTGAATTGATGGGCCTGTACATTCTTCTTCAACAGGAAATTTTGAAAGGTTGTCGGGCTATTCAAGTATTTGGAGACTCTCAAATAGTCATGCACTAGGTGAATAGGATTCATCATTGTCATATAATTCGATATTTGCCAATCATTGAAGATATATTTCTCTTCATTCAACAGTTTGATAGTTTTACTATTACACATGTCTACAGGGAGAGGAATTCTCTGGCTGATGAGGCTGCCAAGAAGGGTTCAGTGCTTCAGATGGGGATGATGCAGATTGAAGAGTTCCTTCCAGATGGGCGGAGGGGTTCTTATCATCGACCCTTTCATGAGAGGGGCTCAATATAATTCTGTTGATATGATTTAGGGATGCAGTTTGGACATGATTTTGGTAAAATTTTGTTATTTTTTGATCTTCAATATATATGTAATATTCGATATATATGGACAATATATAGCACATATGATTTCTGAAATGTATGCAATGCATATATCTACAAATGTAATTTCTACTTTGTTTTGAAAGCAATGAAATTATGATTTTTCCCGAGGAAAAAAATTAATATCTTTTAGATAACCTCAAAAGAAATAAAATTGAATAAAACTTATTTGTAGTTTACATCTTGACATCATTTAAAATCATTGTAATTCAACATACATTGATTATGTACTAAAAGACACTTTCTACAAGCCAATATGACAACTAAAATTGTTATTTTGTAAAATTTTGCTTCTTAAATGTTCTTAATTGAAGGACTTAAGACAAGGAATTGATTGAAATACTTGGATAGGCAAACAAATTTAGGAAAGTGCATAAAATTATCGAAACATATCATTAATTGCTTAAATTAACATACATTGACTACATTAAAAGACACTTTCTACAAATTCAATATCAAATTGATGTACATGATATAGTTTAGTTCATTTTAAGTATCAAGTTGACTTGCATCACAGTAAGATTGTACTTATTTCCTTAGCCTATGAAACTAGAATTCAAAATTGTTATTTTGTAAAATTTTACTTCTTGAATGTTCTTAATTGAATGTCTTAAGTTAAGGAATTGATTGAAATATTTGGATAGCCAACTAAATTAAAAAAAGTTCATAAAATTATCTAAAAACATATCATTAATTGTTTTTTGGTATATTAAATTCCAATACATATGACTTATATCATGTGTTATGACTAAGCTCCTATAGATGACCTCAAAAGAAATAAAATTTAATAAAACTTATTAGTTGAACATTACTAGTTGAAGACATCTTTTAAAATTGAATTTAAAATGTATTTCAATCCTATTTGTGTTTTTTAATTGAACCATGAACATATATTTTAGTTCATTTTAAGTATCAAAGTGACTTGCATCATAGTCTAAGATTGTACTTATTTTCTTAGTTTATTTCCTAAGAAGTAAAAATTGTTATCTTGTTAGTTATGTATGATAATAAGCTATCCATATGAAAATATATACAAATTACATTATATATGAATATCAACAAACTAAAATAATAAGCATCCATAAACTAAAATAATGTTCATGTATCCATAAATTGTCCATGTATGAAAATATACGAAGTCTGTACATCACATGTGAATGTGCCCTATTAAATGGGCCTCAAAATATAAAAAATATATATGATCCACTCTAGAAAATATCGCTTCTAGAACTCTTATGTGTGTTCTATTGCACAGAGTGAGCATCCATAATCCAGTACTACAATTAAAATTAATTAGAACATTATTTGTACAAAATAAACAATCTAGAAATAAATGATTTTGAATTGTGCATTTAAATAGTCCCCTACCAGTAACTTAGTCAAGTGCAAATGGAAGTCAGGTGGGATGGGGGTCTCATAAATCTAGGTTTAGTGTTCCCCTGTCTGTGGATCAATGCCTCAATACCTAGCATCCCACTCATGTGTCCACATAACTACAACATCGACACCCCTCTACATCTAGGCCTGTGTACACAATGGCAAAGACAAAATATAATCAGTCTATGAATTAATTAGCAAGCAAACATGTAACTTAAAAAAATAAAATGTTGAAATCTTAGGAATACAAAAATTTACCTCAACTGCTAGACCATGAGTGTTACGAGATGGAGGTGGAGGAGACTGAGTCATGGAAACATGCACTATAGGAGGTTGCTCTAGCTGATCAACTTCCCCCTTAGATGACCTCAGAAGCTCATATGTGTAGTTGGATTATAGATGCATCTTATCATGAAATTCTTAATACAAATAAAATCTGACACTGAATTACAAATATAAATAATGTATAATTTGACGATAAGAGTAAAAATTTCCGTATATATGTTCCTAGTCTGTGTCACATGGGTCGTGCACCCTCCAAGTGCCACGAATGGTATCACGACACGTACATGCATATGACAAAATTTGGCCATGCTGGTGAGCCCTGTATTGCACCAAGAGTGTTTCAACTCCCAAGGGCTCCTCAACTCTATTTATCAAACTGAGGTTCGTACAAACTTCGAGGTGACAGTGCTATATACACAGTAGATGGGCTTCTACTCATGCCACCCTCAACTAGGAAATTTGATCAATAATGCTCCAATACCATTCCTCCTACTTAATTAGAATGAAAGCTAACTAACGAAGGTGCAATTTAGAAGCTACCTCTAATTATAAAAAGGAAAATGCTTTTGAACTTCAATTTGTAAATGTTATTGAATCAATTCATGAAAAGGTAAGAGCTACACTACTTGTAGAAAGGGAACTAAATTATCTTGCAATCAACCATCTAACTACCAAATATACTTGCAGGCAAGAAGATAACCTACCAAATCAAAAATCAAGATTGTATGTATCATCTATCTAGCTCACATTTGCATATAAATCAATGTTCTATTTGTGCCAAATATGTGATAAGCAAACTAACGCTATTCTATTTTGTAGTTGATCCGGATTTAAACAGGAACACAAAAAATTACTGATATAACCAGAAATACAGAGATGCAGTAGAAATAATACTCTATTTCATTAATGTAAAATACTAAAATATGCTTACAAACAGAAATGGAAATAAACCAGCTAGGGCGATGGTAGCTTATCTCTGAGAAGAGATGTGGCGGCTACATGCCTATGAACTATCTTACAATAAGGCTCAAAGGCCTATTTATTGTTGAGAAACAATGGAAAACCCTAAACATCCAAAAACCTAACCCTAGGAGATGAAGCGCCAAACTATGGGCCTCGTTTTGGGTAAATTGGTACATCAACTTCCTGGGGTCCTAACTTTGGCATATGATCTTTGTTTGATGCACACAATAGCTTGTTAGAAAGATCTATCCAGGGACTACAACTTTGGGAAGAGAAACATCAAGACAATGACTGATGTTTCTCCCAGGTTTCCCAAAAAACGTTGTTTAGGGCCTCAAAACGGTTCCAGAAGTTCAGGACCCGAAAAACTGCTAAAAATAGTAAATTGTGCTACAATTAAGGAAACTGAAAAACTGAAAGAGACAGTTGTGGGGGTCCAAGTGGGATAGGTGGGTGGCCACCAACATCCACCTGGATCATTCCTCCCCCCTTAGAAATAAATGGTCCGCATTGCGTTGAGTTTCTCCATGAGATGAGGAAACTTCTACTAAACTTGGTCCCTGGTGAGCTGTTCTACAACCTCTGATGTGTCCAGTAATGGTGGGAACCTTGGTCGAGGTCAGTCCAGATTGAACACTTGATGAAAGCGAAGAAATGGGGGAATGCTTTGCTCCAAATCATTATTTCCCACAACCTTGGTACTGGTGTAAGTACCATGTCGGAGTGGTCTGAGCTTTTGGTGGGCTCTTGTAAGGCGTTCCTTCTGCAGATGCAACCAGACTTTGTCGCCCACTTGAAACCTATGTGGTACCTGATGCTGAT
Source organism: Pinus tabuliformis (assembly GCA_031772625.1). NCBI lineage: Eukaryota > Viridiplantae > Streptophyta > Pinopsida > Pinales > Pinaceae > Pinus > Pinus tabuliformis. The sequence continues at coordinate 311,545,661 of CM062809.1, forward strand.
CATATCATTGCTTGTTCTTGGCATTTTCTAGAATGGAGTGGCGATAGATCGACTCGTTGGGTAGAGGTGTTCCGGAAGTCAGATCAGACGAATGTTTGACCTGACAGTGCAATGGTACTCTTGTGGGTGAGGAGAAGATGTCCTTGTCTTCTTTCATGACCGTATCCACCTGATTTTGCTGCATGGGGGAACCCTTCCCGGGGGCCATGGATATGGCTGTGATCTTCCCCTTACTTTGGGAGCGAACCAGACAGAAAATGATTTTCCTAGTCTGGGAGATGAGCTTGCTACATTTCTTAGCAGTGATCAAAGAGGTGGCGGTAAGTGGGGCTACCTCTGGTATCCTGTATAATGAATTACCCAAAGAAATAATAACAACATGCGGCCTTGACTCATACACAACATGTCACCTCCATAAGTATGGTTGGCCTAATAGTACATCACAAACATCAAGAGGTGCAACATCACACAATACCTCATCTGTGAAGGGCTTGATGTTGTAGGGAAGGTGGCATTGCTAGCAGACTCGGAGATCTTGTCCTTGGTGAAGCCATGTGATACTGTACAACTGCAGGTGTGCTGTAGTTAGTAGGCCCAATCGCTTCACGACCTCTGCTGAATTGAGATTCTTTTGGCTCCCACTGTCAACAATGAATTGCAATGGCAAACCCTTCACCCACATCTGTGAGTGGAAAAGATGCTCCCCCTCCTCTGGGTCTTTGGGCTCATTCTTCTGGACCTTGGCGGTGGCAACAATGGCGTTGGGCTCTGCGTTAATGATCTGCTTCCTTTGCCATTCCCCTTCTCAGATTCTGACTCAGGGTTGGAATATGCATCTGATTCTGAAGCCTTCAACTTGAACACCAACAATTGCTTGGTTTGACACTCACTTATGTTGTGAGTGGGGCTCTTGTGGAACTCACACCACTTTCCTGTGTCCATCTTTAAATTCGTGGCGCTGTTATTTTCTTGCGGCTTCGATAGGTTGTCTTAGGTCACCCCGCCTTGGCTTTGTCCTTGTTCTTCGGATTTGCAGATCCAAAGTCTCGCTTCTTTTGTTTAAACTTCTACTCGATCTTGACAACATATTGGTATGCCGTGTTGAGCGAGGAGATGTTCAAGAACTCCATCTCATCTTGGATGTACCTGTGTAGGAAGCCACGATATTTGAGTACCATATGCAGCTCAAAATCCTTGATACCAAAATTTGTGCAAAGGGTATGAAAAATTTTTGTGAACTCTAACACATCTTGGTCCCTTCCTTGCCATAGCATGGTCCACTTTATGTATTTGTCCTCATAGCACTTGACAGGGTAGTATTGCTCCTTGATGGCATCCCTGAATGAATTCCAAGTGGGAGCAGCTAAAAACAGTGAGTTTGTACTTTCATCCTTCTGCTCACAGTAGGTTTCCCACCAGTCCTTGACGTGGGGGGCTGCTTTGAGAAATGCAAAACTGATTTTTGCTGGCTGGAAAAGTCATGAACAGAAAAATACCCTTCAAGCAGATTTAACCATTTATCTACGGTATCTGCGTCTATATGAGCCTCGAATATGGGGATTTCAAAATTAACTTGTACCTTAAAGGGTGTGACTTTTCCAGAGTAGCTGTTGGAAGTCGATGCGTTGCCTCTGGGTAGTCACTAAAGGATTTGGGAAAAGTTGTCCATCATCGTGCTCCTTTGTCGCTCGAGGGATTATTCGAGCAAGATTTTGATAGGATCCCTTGGCCCCTCGTATTTCTTTTCATCTTCCATGAGAGGCCGTCGAGATTTGCGAGGCTGGTCTTGCAAAGGTTCGACCAGTTCAAGCCCTAACTCCTTATATCTCGATCTTGTTGGGGACATGCAAAGAAAGATAGAGAAAGAGAAGACCCCTTTGATACCACTGATCCGGATTTAAACAGGAACGCTACAAATTACCGATATAACCAGAAATATAGAGATGCAGCAGAAATAATACTTCATTTCATTAATGTAAAACATTGAAATATGCTTACAAACATAAATGGAAATAAACCAGCTAAGGCGATGGTAGCTTATCTCTAAGAAGAGATGTGGCGGCTACATGCCTCTAAACTACCTTACAATGAGGCTCAAAGGCCTATTTATTGTTGAGAAACAATGGAAAACCCTAAACATCCAAAAACCTAACCCTAGGAGATGAAGTGCCAAACTATGGGCCCCATTTTGGGTAAATTGGTACATCAACTTCCCGGGGTCGTAACTTTGGCATACAATCTTTATTTGATGCGCAAAATATCTCATTAGAAAGATCTATCTGAGGACTACAACTTTGGGAAGAGAAATATAGAGCCATGGACCCATGTTGCTACCATTTTTCCCAAAAAAGTCGTTTAGGGCCTCAAAACGGCTCTGGAAGTTTAGGACCCGAAAAATTGCTAAAAATAGTAAATTGTGCTACAATTAAGGAAACTGAAAAACTGAAAGAGACAGTTGTGGGGGTCCAATTGGGATAGGTGGGTGGCCACCAACATCCACCTGGATCAGTAGTGAAGGAAAAGGAGGGTTTAGAGTGGCCTAGGAGATTCCCTTGATCATGGAGTCATAGCTGGGGGTCAACCTACTTCTAAGATGAGTCAAAATTGCAACAAAGGTAAAAACTGGTGAGAAAACATGCTGCAACAAGTCTGCTACAAGAGGCTACTAGAGGTTCCCTATATTGCTATAAGAAGGTTGCCGAGAAAGTTTAGGAGGTGGAAATGATGGGTTCAAGGGATGGAAAGGTGGATGGAGGTTGAGGTAAATGGATGAAGGGTGGACAAATCCCCTATCCAAGCTCAGAGCCTTTTGAAGGCCTATGTTTCACTAGGAGAGATTCTCACGTCGATTTAGGAAAATGAAATCAAGAACATAACTTTGAAGACAAAATTTGGGATTCATAAAAGAGGGTGAGGAAGTCCAAGGTGGAGGTGGTGAATGTGCCCTTGCCCGTAGATCCAAACAACCATGCAATCATCGCATGCATATACCCTTTTATCATTGAAAAAATGAAACAACTAGCAGTGAACAAGATGAGTAGAAGTTGAATGCCATCTAATCTACGCCAAGCTCAGAGCCTTTTGAAGGCCTATTTTGCACTAGGAGAGCTTCTCACGTCAGTTTAGGAAAATGATATCAAGAACATAACTTTGAAGACAAAATTTGGGATTCATAAAAGAGGGTGAGGAATTCCAAGATGGAGGTGGTGAAGCTGCCCTTGCCCATAGATCCAAACAACCCTGAAGTCATCACATGCATATACCCTTTTATCATTGACAAAATGAAACAACTAATAGTGGAAAATATGAGTTGAATTTGAATGCCATCTAATCTATGCCAAAAAATTTGATCTAGTCAATAAATCAACTCCTAAGCTATAGTAAGCACATGCAAAACAAGATGACTAACATAAATCTTCTTCCAAGAAATCATAAACATAGTATTTTTGGGTTGTGATTGTAGATCCTTCTATTCATGCTCCCATGGGAGAGATGAGGTAGAGGTTGCAATCACAGGATTTTGATGGGTTATTTTCTAATGAAATGCAAGAAACTAATAAGCACTCTGAACCAAAAGGAGATACAAATACACAAGAGGGACCTAAGCCACTGGGGTTGGGCCCAAACCCAAGAGCCTCAACCCTTTGGAACTAACTCAGTGATGAACCAATAAGCAACTTCTCATTATCATTGCATCAATGTCTAATACATCATATAACAGTAAAAAATAATAGTGCCAAGTACTTGAGCTCAATAGCTACCTAGCTGAAAACAAAACTCGAATCCTAATGAGCTCTTTTACATGTTTATTTATACAAGAGGGTAGCTACTAGCAACTCGCTAGAAAAAAAGAATTTTGGCTTGCATGCAAATTTCAGAGCCTACCGTGGATCCTATGATCGATCATTCCTTGGTCACTTATTTGTAATCTGATGATTTCAAGCCCCCTTCCTTGATCTTAAGTGTTGTTCACGTTCTCATCTTTATGTAGCAGGTGTCATCTTTGGGCATGGGGATTATCGGGTGTCATGAAAAGGGAAGTTTGTTCTGCTTCAAGGGGAAATCTTTGTGCATATGAGTTGTTCTCATTACATAGACATGTTTCACACTCACTTCAAACACTCTTAACACAAATATTGTTGAATCACAGAGTATGTTTTATATGTTCGGTATGGTCTATGTTGTATCACTAAGTGTTCAAGTGTGTGATCATAGTCAAATTTATATCATTTCTCGCACCAGTTCCATTGATCCCACACTTAGCCAAATTCTGGAGTTCCCTAGCAACTTAGCCTCATCCAACTTTCCAAAATTGCACACTTTTCTTTTGCAACCCTCAAGATTTTTCCATTGCCTACTCGAACTACACAATGCATAGGAACCCCAACCTCCCTTGGCATCCAAAACTACACAGTGGTTTCCTCTACTGTCCTTCCCTCAACTGTAAACCATTATCTCCAGAATCTACGCAGTGTTGTCCCTCAGCTTCCCAATTTGTCTTGCAACATGAAACTACGCAGATGTGTCCTCCCAGGACCCCTTCCTACAACGATGCCTTCCATTTAGAAACTGCGCAATATATTCCCTCAGCTGCGCATTCTGTCTTGCATTCAGAAACTGTGCAAATGTGCCTCCCAAGGCCTCATCCCGGAAGTAGTCACTACCCTCTAAAACTACGCAGATCTATCTCTCAGTGACCACAAGGAAAGATTAAATGCTAGATTACTCTCAAGGATTTGAGGATAAAGACCATGGAACTGAGTTATGATAAAATATCGGGACCACATTCAAACTTCGTCAAATGCATAAGCATCTGGAGGGTAAGTATGGTAAGTAAAGTACATATTTTGAAGTACATCTCTTAGTGTAGCTTGAAGTATTGTTGATCATCATCATATCATTCTGTCTTCAATGAAATGCATGTTTGCAAGCACTAAAATTCATTCCGTGTGTTTCCTCTACATGTCTTGCTCCCTTTCTCTTGTTGGACCAACTGTCGTCTTTGGCATATTGATCGTTGTGTCATGCTTGCAATCTTGTTCTGGTGATGTCGAAGATTTGTCTTTGTGTGTTTGGGTTGTCTTAGCTATGTGAACACCTATCACACTCACACACAATGTTGTAAACATTGTCATGCAAGTGTTGTTGCAGTCGTCCGAAGGTCTATCCCAAGTGTTGCACTTGTCATCTATGTGATTACAATGTCGAGTCATCACAAGCTAACTTCCCTCTCACACTTAGCCATTTTCCTGAAAATCTCTCGATGAAACAACTTCACTTCCCCGGACCTCGACTGAGCTGCCCTGCATAGTCTCAACCCTAAGTGGTGATTCTATGTTGTCTGGAATTGCGTAGTGCTTGAGGCTATCTCCTGGGCCAGCTGCACTACGCAATCCTAGAAGTGAGCAGCTTGTCTGCCTCCTAGAATTTCCAAGAAATTGCTTCCACAACCCAACTGAACTACACATTTCTCAAGCATAGTAATCAAGCCTCCCTCTAGACTGCCAGAAAACTACACTGCACTAAAACCCGAGGCTTCACATCTCTCCAAAACTATGCAGACATGCCGAATTGATTCCCCTTCTGCCCACCTTGCACTGCCTTCAAAAACTGCACAGAAATGACCAGTAGGGCCTCTGCTACCTTGCTCTGCAATGTCTCCAGAAATTGCACAATACTGCTTGCCACTTCCTCTACTAGCTTGCTATGTGCTGCCTTAGGAAACTGCGCAAAATTCCCAGCTGGACTCCCTGTGTCCTATCTTATCCTCCTATTGAAAAATATGCAACAGTTCCCCTGCACTTTGCATTGTCTTCCTCCCAGGAACTGTGCAGAACTGACCAACAATCCCTCTGCAGCTATGTTATGTCTTCCCTTCAGAAATTGCATAGAAAAGCCCAGAAGGCTTGCTTTATCTTCCCCTTGGAAACTGTGTAGAACTTCCCAGCAGTCCCTCTGTAGCCCCTCTCTGTCCTCCCTCTTGAAACTGCGTAGAATTTGTCCCTCTCAAGGTCTCATATTGCAACTGACACTAGTGACTATCATTGCTCAATTCTGCCTCCCACTGGTCACTGCGCAATTTTTCCTGGCAGTGCAAACCGAGCTCCGCAATTCATCATCCCAACCTGAGCTGTGCTCTGCATAGTTTCATTGTCCTATCCTCCCTCCCAGTCACCTGGAACTGAACATGGAAAGCAATGGATCATGCTAGACTGGGAAATTTTCATATTTGATGTTGCACCGTCATGAGTTAATTGTAGTAGCAGGTACATTGATGGAACATAGCGAGACAACGAACAAGATGAAGAAGGAGCACATGCTAGAAGACTTGCTTGCAGTTGGATGGACGTACAAAGCACATCGAGTAGCAAGCGAAAGGAGTACATGCATGGAACCATATTGCAAAAACCAAGACCATTGGAGACCTCACAACACCAAGCTATGCGAAGGTGAAGACAAAGCACATCCAAGAACACATCTATCACTCAACAACGCAACAACTTGACATGGACACCACAGTCAGCCAATACATGTCAGCAGTGTCATGTCGAGTTGTGTCATGAGTTGTCTCGACCACCTCACTACTATGATCCGTATCTGTTGTAATCAAATGTAATGTAAAGTGAAATTCCAAGTGTCATTAGTGGAATACAAACAATCATGTGTAATGTAAAGAGTTATATGTAATTAATTTGAAGAGTCATGAGGGTAGTCCAAGATTCAAACGGAAATGCCAAGGGTCACCCCACCCTTTGCTATATATATATAACCTCATAACTCAAAGACGAAGCTTTTGGGAGCCAAGCTTTTGCTATGCATTGCTTACAGAGGGTGCGGAGAGTATTGTGACGAGCCTTGGCTTCTCCATAGTGCCGAGTGAGTACATCTCTTTGGAAGAGCAGGTGGTGTTGACTATAATGTTCCACTATTGGGGCTAGTGGTTGTCATGGTTGTATGTATGGATGGAACTTTCACTTTGTATATATATATATATATATATAGATATATATATATATATATATATATATATATATATATATATGTATATATATATATATATATATATATATGTATATATATATATATATATATATATGTATATATATATATATATATATATATATATATATATATATATATATATATAGATATATAACAGAGCCAACACGTTTTCATGCATATGTAATTATTGTAGTTGGAATATTCTGGTTGCTTTAGCAATATATGCTATTTAACTTACACATTCAAGTATGAACTACTTTATATATGATTGTATGAATCTTGTTGGAATCATGTTCTTGGTTTAACCCGTCACCCCGGATTGTGGACTATTCTTCTTCCAACCTGTGATGTCTTTTTTCTTGTGTGTTCCTTTTAGGTAGCGTACTATTACATGCTTCTAAGGGATACACTTTGTTTCCCCCTTCGTGTGTTAAAATCTCCCCATGCATCTCTCATGACTCGCCACAAGGTCACACACTTGCTTCTGACAAAGATATATTGTTTACCTCTACGCACTACTATAGTCAAGGCACTACTGTAATACCCAATGTGGGGAATCCTACTCCAAATGGTTTGAGGTCTAGTTGGGACTTCATACTGGGGAGATCCCCTTACATGTTGGCGGGTCCAACACCGTCAACATTTGTGGCGCTAGAAGGAGGGCCAGATGACAAACTGAGTCCTCAAAGTCTGTTTTTAATCTCTGCATATATTTCATGACTTATGCTATAGTTAATTCTCCAACATGTCTTTCTTATGGAAATACTTTTGAAGTATCAAAGGATCTTTGGAATGACTTGTCACGTAACACATATGATGGTGAAGGTGAAGCAGTGTGGCTTAGACACAGAGCTGCCTTCGTTGCCTTCTATGTAAGGCATGAAATCCATGAGGATTACATTGCTTGCTCGTTGTTTGCATTCATGCTTCAAGGGCATGCACTACAATGTTGTGACACATCGCCCGCAACATCTATTCACTCTATTAATCATCTGATTGGAGAGTTGGCTTGAGCTTTCTATCATTATGACAGTAAAGAACTCAATTAGAAAATTCTGGAATTACGGAAAGCACCTGATGAATCAATTGAGAAATTTCACAAATGCTTTCATAATATTTCATTTCAAATTCCCAAAGATGAAATTGATTGGAAATTTCTCAATGAAAGATTTCAATATCTTCTTCACATATTTGATAATCCGCATATCTTAGAATCATTTGAACGCCTCCCAGCATATCTCGGTGTTAAAGCTTCCAAATCTAAGACGACAAGGTTGTTGTCACAAGTGACTGTTCGTCCTCTTCTCATCAAGCAGCTCTAGCTTCGTAGTGCAAGGTGGGAGAAGGAATGCGCCCATCTGTTGAACTATCACATCCTCCCACCCCTCCTACTCTGGATATCTACACAGATTTGGCTTGCAAGCCTGTTGGTTGTCATGTTGTCTTGTCTTCTCAACCTTCGTCTTTTAGTTCCATTGATCCTCCAGATTGTACTGTGTTGTGTTCTCCCATTCTGGACTCCACATCTTGTGTTCACGTGGATCAAGTTGTCGATGGAGTTGATGTTGTGCAACCAACTTGCACTGTCATTCATATTGAGTGTGTGTGGGAATCTAAAGAAGAATCCGCTATGAAGGATGACTTCCTTCCATCCGTGCCTCATCTTGTGATTCTGCCACCTTTGATTTTCCTTATGAAAACTCATCACTGAATGTTTGTACTTCTGATCACTCATAGGAAACACCAGATGTTGTTGGGTTGTGTTATATTCTTTCCACGACTATCCCATGTAGTTAACCAGGGGGTTAGAAGGGGGCAGAGCCCCCCCTTCGTTGTGCCAATTGCGTAGCGGGGGGGCGGTCACATGGGGTTTGAGGGGTGCAGGTAACCCCACTCTGTGGGGTTCGGGGTAGCACCCTGAAATTTTTTGGTTTTGGACACTATATTAGGTTGGTCGGACCTACCTATGGTTTTGTGCATGTTTTCGCACATGGTTTTGGACGCGATGGTTTTCGGTCCATGGTTTTGGATGCGATGGTTTTCGGTCCATGGTATTCGATGCTTCGGCATGTATAAATATGTATTGTAACATTGAAAGGAACATAATGAAAAATCAAGCTGGTAGTCCCAATTTTGGGATCCAGGGGAAAATATCTGTGTATATGTGTTTTATGTGTTATGCTCTTGCATTGTTTATTTTCTGTGTTTTAGAATTCATATGCAGGTAATTTCTGTATGGGGTTAAAACCTACATATGTCAGTCTGTCATTGCATTGCTGAGAGGACACATCTTTCTCTGAAAATCCAGTCAATCTTTCATCTGTAATTTCCATAAATGCAGGGGGTGAACATTCTTGTTTCTTGTTAACCCCTCTGCATGATTAGTTAGATCATGAAGTTTTCGATGAACATCTTAAATTTTTTGATTGTGGTTGTCGTGATATCTTTACTCCTTCATTCGATGATGAGGTTGATTAATTCATTGTTGATATTTCTAAGCCACTATTCTTTGATGATCTACCTGCTGATGAAGTGGAAACCCCTCAAGCCATCGAGGCACTTCAGCCTATGCTGATGGTTTTCAGGACCTTGTTGTCCTAAGGTCAGTTCCACTTCCGATCATAAATCTATTGAAACACCCTAGGCTCCCCATCACTATGTTGTTTGCATTGAAGATTAATCTAGTGCATAGATTTCACTCCCTCCACCAGCATCACATGATCCTATCATCCATGCACAAGAGGAGTCTTACACAATGAGAACTCTTGTGAAACATAAGTTGTCTTCCTTTTTCATGTCTTCTCATTTGTCAAGGTCAAAAGAGTGTACGTACTCATCGTCTACGTAAAGTGTGTTGCAACACCATGATACGTCCGTAGAATGTTTGTCTTGCTTATTTACTCTTTTCTTTTCAGTGGACACTTTTAAACTTCGAGCATGTTGTTTTGCACTGCCTTATCTTTTTTGTTTGCTGGTTTACATGCTTATCTTTCTTTTCTACCTTGCCTTCACCAACATGGGCCAACCAATGTGTCGGTGGATGCATTGTAAATATCATTTCATGTGAGTAGGCCCATGTACTGTTTAGCGTAGGAGTAGTAGTAGTGTTTTCTTTCTTGATTTTCTTTGCTTTTTTTCTTGCTTTGTTTTTCTTGCATGCTTTTTTTTTCTTTCGCTTTACTTCTTCCCTTTTCTTTCTTGTTTGTTTTCTTGTTTTCACTCGTAGGTTAGCTTCACATGAAATTGTGTTTGGCCCTTGAGACAGGCCAGGAAAATATAAGAGGACTTGTACAACTATCAACATTTGGTTATCTGTCTATTCCCTGTCCTTATGAAGAGCTTGTTATCTTCGGTCAATGATACCCTGATTGAAAATACATTTTGTTCAGAGTGAGTCTTGGTGAAAACACAACGCTTTCACTTTTTACTAGTACCACCAACTCTAATAAGTTTTTTGGGTTAACCCTTGTCAGCTTAGTCAAGTAGAGTAAGTTGGGGGGGGTGGGGAGGAATTAAAAAGTATGTCAAAGGTATACATAACATAATTTTATGAAGGGACAATCTCTTCTACTCTCAATAAGGCGGTATCCCTCTTCCGCCTCTAAAATAAATAAGTGCCTATGCATAGTTCTTTGAAAAACATAAATTTGAAAATGAAAATAAATAAGGCAAAAGAAGAGAAAGATTTCTTGCGCAAAGAGGTGATGCAAGTAACTCTACCGAGGTATTTACCAGGCTCGATGGTAGTGTAGCGATGCTTGTGTTCCTGTATGACTCTGTTGGGGTACTATCCAGGCCTGCGGGCAATAGAGCAACACCAGAGATGAAACTAAAACTCTGACAGTCATATTACTTGTGCATCAATATACCCCTCATCCCTAATCGAAACAACTCAGTTGACTTGGCTTGGTACGTGTGCTGACCAATCAAGAGAATGACAGGGACTACATATTTCACTCAAGCTAGTGAGGAAGCCATGAAAATCAAATTATCGAACAATAATTCTAGAAGAGTTAGACTCACTTTCATGAGACAAGGTAAATACAAAGAGCTAGAGTTCTACTAGTGCATCACCAATGTTGTAGCATCTACAACCACCCTCCAAAATTTTGGTTCACATGCAAATTTAGGAGCCGACCATGGATCTTGTGATCAATCTTTCATTAGTCACTTGTTGGTAAGTTAATGATCTCAAGCCCCCTTCCTTGATCTTAAGAGTTGTTCACGTTCTCATCTTTATATAGCAGGTGTCATCTTTGGGCATGGGGATTATCATTTGTCATGTAAAGGGAAGTTTGTTTTGCTTCAAGGGGAAATCTTTGTGCATATGATTTGTTCTCATTACATAGACATGTTTCACAGTCACTTCACGCACTCTTGTCACAAATATTGTTGCATCAAGTAGAGTACGTTTTATGTGTTTTGGATGGTCTATGTTGTATCGTTAAGTATTCAAGAGTGTGATCGTAGTCAAAGTTTTATCGTTGTTCACACCAGTTCCATTGATCCTAATGGCCGGATAAATCGTTTTTGCAGACAAGACCGATCTCCCTAGTATCAACTGATATCTAGCGACAAGTAGAACAAGAAAATCTACCTTTCTCTAAATATTGTGAATTATAAATAAAAACTAAGAGGTGTTTTAGACCCTACCTTAAGTCCAATGCTAGTTTGTGGAAGCCACGTTTCGACCGTCCAAATGAGTTTCCTTTTAAGAACCTGCAAACACAAACAAGCACAAATCAAATAACACCTACATAGCCAATATAATAAATCATATTCACCATGGTGATCAAGGAATCCATGAAATAAACCATAAGAGATAGCTTATTGAGAAAAATAAACTTGATTGTATTAACTTTAAACAAAGAAGAACTTTACAACCTTGGTGCCTTGATGCTGTACAAGCTCCTTCCAGGGTCCAAGCAATAATCTCCTCTACTTTGACAAGCTTCACACTCTTCCCAATGAGGTAAAAAGATATGTAATCTCTCCTCTCAAGCTCAATTAGTAAGTCTAAATTCCAACATCATTTACCCTAAAAAATATTTATCTTTCAACCTCCTTAGTAACCAGCCCAATGCCTCATTTTATAGTGCAGAGGAAGGAAGTTACTAGGTCCACCTATGAAGGGATAGAGTCCTCCTTCAAAGGGATAAGCTCCTCACATCAAGGGGTTAGCTCCTTTAGTTATGGGATGCATGAACCACCAAGGAGCGAACTTGCCACCTCAAGATTCCCTCTAGAAGCTTCCAGAAATAACCCAAAGTGAGTTTTTAAGAATGTACTTGCGCCTTTTTTACTTTTACAGGGGTCCGCACCCATTACACAGAAACAGAGTGGGCAGGTCTGCAGGGGACATGACCAGGGGGTGCGGGACTGCAGGTAATGCTAAGAGAAAGTGCAGAACCAGAGTTTTAGAGATTTTTAAGGACTTTCTCTCATTTTTCAAGGCTTGACATGAAGAGTTGAGGTTTAAGACTTGCATAGGAGGAAAGTATGAGTGGTGATAGACTCACACTGACTGCAGAATGTCATGGTGACAATATTTTGTGCAACAGATTGCCCCCTAAAGTGCGAAGTCTGTAATAGATGAGGATTTCATTTATCATCTAAGAAGAGTGAAGTACTTTATCATTTCAAGGATCATCTTGTGGAGAGCCTGGTTGGAACCTGTAAAAACATTCAATACAAAATATATATATGTTATCATATCATCAGTGAGGTAGGCATTCCCATACTTAGATCAAAACTGACTAGAAAACTAACTAAATAGCTCTGATATAGGAATGATCTTGTAATACATCACAAGTATAGACATATGTAGACACAGTATGGGCGTAGCCATCTGTTTATGAATAGTCCAATGTATAATGAATAACAAAATTCCTCGCAACCTGGATGGTGGAAACTAGATCCAGGGTCTTGATTTCTGCTTCCCGAACTAGTACGATTCTATCCATGTGAATGAATGTGTCGAAGTCGAACATGGTAGAAACCACTTGATTACCAGTCAATGATGTAAACTGTTAACAAGTGTGAGAGAAACCACCAGTAATGTCAATGGCTCTCAAAGTACTTAGTACAATCCATGAAATGTGAATAGATGAGTTGATGTTGAACATGTCACGGAATCCTTTGATCAAAGGTCAATGATGCAACCTGTCGTTGAAGGCGAGAAACTTGCCATTGAGGCATGCAGATTTCAAGGTACTGACGATTTCTAGATCATCTTTCTAGATAATGAGCTGAAGTCGATAGAAAGCGATCTGCCATAGGCAAGCCCACAACACGAAATCATAGATCAAGTTTGAAGAAATATGTTTGCAAGGACTGACTCAGGGATGGTCAAGATGGATGACAGATATTTTGTAGATGAATGTTTTATTTGCACTGACCTCTTGAACACATAACGACACTGCAGATGGTTTGGTGACAATTGACCCAAACCTAATACCTAGAAACCGACTGAAGACTTTCAATATGGTTTGATTAACTGTTAGGCAAAGGATTTCCCAACCCAGGTGAACAAAAAGTGTCATGTTCAAGAGTGGTTGAATGCTTTTCTGAGACACAAAGTATAACAAACAGGTTCATTTTTCTCTCTTTACCCCCACCATTTCTGGCAAGTACCTCTTTATTTTTGACAAGCTTGAGGAGGATAACATTTGCTTGGTTATAGGCTCATCCTTCGGATGAGTCCAACTTAGTTTAAAATTCGAACCCTAAGAAGGAGTGGTTCGTTCCTGTTTGTAATTGAACAGGTCCTTTATTGTTAAATTTTAACGAGTCCAGTATAGGAGAAAGTCAGCATTTTTCAATTTTAGGAGTCAAAATTAAAACTTAAGAAAACTCGATAGTTGTCATTTTTTGTAAATTTGTGTCTCCCAAGCCCGAAAAGTATAAAATAATACTTGAGAGAACTACTTGACCATTACGATCAAGGAGTACTTTTCGTAATTAGTAGTCCTAATCCGAAAAAGTAAAAAAGCGATCAAGGACACGTCATTTTATAACCAATATCGAATTTGAAACGACAAAAATCCGGCAATCTTTTCATGTTTATGCGGTCAGAAAAGAGCTGTAAGTGGACCATCTTTTTAATTCCATTTTAACGAGCTTAAAAAGAAAAACTCGGCAATCTTTTCATATTTTAGGAGTCAGAAAAGAGCTTAAAGATGACTCTAATGTTTTTTGTTGAAAATGATCAATTTTGCCTGAAAAATCCGATATTCTGCACAAAAACTCAAACATTACTCATACCTATTTAAAAATAAATAAAAATGCATCAAAAAGTTACCTCTTTAAAGTGAAAAATAAACAAATTAAAAATTCATTTATTCAAAAAAACTTATAAAAAGGGCTTTTGTAAATTCATTTTTACGTTTGACTTCAGAGTGAGAAAAAAGAGCTTTTGGGTAAGAAACTTTCTGTGAAGATTGCGAAAAATCCGTCCGTTGGAATCGAAAACCGTCACCTCCAGGTAATCCACATCATTTTAATCTTACATTTCAACTGTTTGAATTTTGTTTTTAGGTTTCTATTTTTATTTTTAGGAAAAATTTAGTTTAAAAGACTGCTCGCGGGGGTCCGCTGGCTCAGCATGCGAAACCTGCGGACCCTGACTTTTCCCTACAGAGGAAAATTCCAGGGGCCCGCACCTTCTGCTTGGGCAGAGTGCGGACCCACGCACTGTCCCTAACTGGAGAGTGCGGACCCCACGACATAGGTTTTACAACTAAATTTTTCAATTTCCGCCCAAAAAATTTGAATTAAAATGTTCTAATCCGCCTTTTCCTTCAATGTAGGATATACACAATGCTCAGTTGGTGGGAACGGGAGCACGAAGATGTGGACCTTGCCGCAATTAAGCATCAACCTTCAATAGATGCATTGAAAGCATGCAGGTTATTTAAATTCTGGGCCATACCTTGCATGAGGGCCAAAGTAGACTTTTTGCAGTGGCTGGTGGACAGATGGAATATACAGGACCAGTGTTTCATTATTGGTGGCCACTAGCTAGAAATGGAGCCAGAGGAAATTTACTTCTTGACTGGCTTGCCCAAGAGAGGTGAACATTTGACTCTATTTGAAACTAGGTCAGGTGGCTAGTCTGTTGATAGTCTCCGCTAGAGTTTTGTAACGACCAAACAAAGGACAAAGGGATTGATATCAAAACCATCTCCCATCCTGAACTCAAAGTGATTGCATTTACTGTCACCAGACTCTGCGGAAGCGCAGCACTGCATGTAGCCACTGGATCCCAAATGCGAATGGCAGTAGACTGCTATCAAGGCACCATCTTCAGCTGGTACGAAGCTGTGTTGGCTAATGTAAAAGGCCAACTGACCAGAGCAAAGTACGGACAACTAAAAAACTTTGGATATGGTTTCTTAGTTGTGAGCTTTGGTCTAGAGAGGGTCCTGATGTTGGTCCCACAACATCTTTCCATTGGAGCTGGACTTCCCCGAGAGCCCAAATTGATGCATTGGGTTACAGTTATGGCCCGTCATCCTGAGGAGGGTTCAGAGGTTGTTCGATTTCCTCCTGAGTATTTTCATTGGTTGGAGAACCAAGTTTTTGCGATTCAGGATTTTCCTTATGCTCGGATGGATTATCGTGGTGACCCAGACATGGCTGTTCCACCAGGAGAGCAATGGGATGACTCAGGTAAAATCATTCTCAACATTTTCTAATTTTTTTTTTTTAATCGTCCAAAACTGATAGTAAAAAGTTTCAAATGCAGATGTGGGTCCACGACAACCAGCCACTCTCCGGCCCTATGAGAGGAGACACCCAGCTGCAGCAAGACCTGCCCCACGGGACGAATCTACAGAGACCCTGGCTGAATTGGAAAACCATCCAGAGCGCTTGACAGCAAATATTACAGAGACTAGCATAGATGACATTCCTCTTAGGTTACAGCACTATGTGATTGGGGTCCCAGGACCTTTCAGGAGGTTCCTTTGTAGGGTGGCCCGAGCAGTGGTTTCTTATCGTGATCATCACTAGTGATAGGATGATCGCCTGTTGTAGAATCATATGACATTTTTTCTTTTTGTACTATCATTTTTAACGATCGTAAGGTGTTTTTCAACCTATGATCGAAGACGATGTATATTTGACACACTTCTATGCTATGTTATATCATTATTACTGGCTATCTTGTAAAACATGTTATGGAATGTTTTTAAATTTACTGTTTGATTATTGCAAATGTCTACTTAACATTCGAGAAGCAATTGCATCTGCTAATGTATTTAAATATCTTGGAATATGCTGATATTCAATATAATCAAATTCACGTTCAAAGAGACGAACTCTCAAAAATAATCTTAATAACACTGGATTTATAATGGCATAAACTCTATTAAGTTGCAATACAACGAGTTCAGAATCTAACCTCACAATCAAACTCCGAATCCCAAATGAGATGGATTCAGATAATAACTCAATCACTGCACTATACTCTGCAATGTTGTTCGTTGTTTGACCAAGGCTTACCCCATCATAGATACCAACTCATCAGAGGGTGTATAGATAACCCAAGCCGCGGAAGAAATGTTCCATGTATTACGACAAGCACCATCAGCAAAACCAATGTATGTTTGCAGAGATGTCGACATCTGCAATATCAAGAGTAAAATCAAGATAAGTAGGAATAATGACCAAAACACTCTCTAAACTAAGCACACTTTTCTAATCTAAAACACACCAGCTAGAAAGAAAACTAATTTAACTAAAATCTCCACACCTAGATTTAAGCATAATATCTCTTCAGATAAAGACCATTTCTGGGTTTACCTAAAGAGATACCGTCAAAATCTACCAATTCATAGGCCCCTTTCGCCAGCTTTCGCTTAACAACATAAGTACCATGCCACATAGGTACGAATTTTCCAGCCCCTAGCTTATCATTTGCTTGATCGTATAGTAAGACTAGGTCTCCTTCCGAAAAGTTACGATGTGTAACATTTCGATCGTACTGAGCTTTAATTCGTTTGGCATGAGTTTCGATTTCTAGTGCAACATCACATCGATTCTCATCTAGCTGAGCTAAGTACAACAAACGTTTTTCCTCTTCAGAAGTGGCTGGAAGTAATTCTATGGCTATTTTCAATGACGGGATTTCGCATTCAATGGGTAACACAACTTCCAAACCGTTAACCAGTTGGAAAGGAGTGAAACCAGTTGATGTTTTTACTGTGGTTCGATACGCCCAAAGTGCTGAAAATAACATGTTATGCCAATTCGACCTATGAATACCAATGATTCGTCGGATCATGATGACTAGAACTTTGTTGATGGCTTCAACCAGACCATTAGCCTATGGGTAATACGGAGTAGAACTATCGTGACGCAGGCCAAGCTGATCTGTTAGTTCAGTCATCATGATGTTTCGAAAATGACGCCCATGATCAGTGATAATCGCTTGTGGAACACCGAATCTAGCAATTATATGATTGAAAACGAAAATTTCAGCAGTTTTGCCGTCTGCCGAAAATGTGGGCATCGCCTCGGCCCACTTGGTAAAATAATCTACCCCAAGGATGATATATTCATGTCCCCCAACCGAGTGAGGGTTACATGTAATAAAGTCGATACCCCACTTTGCAAAAGGACCGACGACAACTATAGGGTGGAGAGGAGCAGGTGGAGCACGCATCTTTCGATCAAAAATTTGACAATTGTGGCATTTTCGGACCACGTAAATACAATCTTTAAACAAAGACGGCCAGAAATAGACAGCGTCCAATATCTTTTGGGCTGTGGCATACCCAGACATATGACTGCCACATGCTCCAGAGTAACAATCATTTAGAATCTTTTCAGCTTCCTCATGAGTTAAACAATGCCGGAAAACAGAGTCCACCCCACGACGATAGAGTGTATCTCCAATAATGTTGTATTGTTGGGATTGGAAACGTATTTTCCGTCGCTGAGATCGTGAAATTTTAGGCCGAAAAGATTGGGTTTGGAGATAAACTATGATATCTCCATACCATGGATCAAGAGTGCTGATAAGAAACAAGGATTCATCCGCAATGGGCTCTTCCGCCACAGTTTCAGTATCAGCACGCGGGAAGTCACACATCAACTCCGCAAAAACTAAAGATTTCTTTGACTTAGATTTTTCAAATTCCAAGTCAAATTCCTGTAGGATAACAATCCATTTGGAATACTTGCCCCCTAGCAATTGTTTGGTCAAAATATAGATCATAGGGTTACAGTCAAAAATTACGGTAGTTTTGCATAGTAAGATGTAATGACGAAATCTTTGGACAGCTTGAACAGCTGCCAAGGCCAATTTCTCCACATGTGAATATTTTAACTCAGTCGGATTCAAAGTTCGACTAAGGTAGTAAATCACATGTTCACTACCGAATTCATCTTCCTGAACTAACACCATTCCGATGGTGGAATGAGAGGCGGCGAGATATAAGAATTAATCCTGGTTGTAGTTGGGAGGATGCAATAACGGTGCATGGGTCAACGTGTGTTTAAGTGCATCAAAAGATTTGTCAGCGATCTCATCCCAAAAGAATGGAGTATTATGTTTCAACAACCTAGTAAAACCCTTTGTTATCTCGGCGTAGTTAGGAATGAATCGACGTAAAAAATTTGCTTTCCCTTGCAAACTTTGGAGTTGGCGAAGAGTCGAAGGAGGAGGCAATTTGACAATAGCTTCAACCTTCGATGGATCGACATGAATGTCGACTTTCGAAACAACAAATCCAAGTAAACGACCCGTTTCTATACAGAAAACACACTTTTGTGGATTCAACCTAATTCGATAATGCCTACATATCATAAAGATTGCTCGTAAATGAGTGAGATGATCGGCTCTATGTAATGAATGAGCAGGTAAATCATCGAGATAAGGTTGCACAATGTGCTTGATGTCATGAAATGCGTAAGACATAGCTCTTTGAAAAGTTGCTCCGGCGTTCTTCAGTCCAAAAGGTAATTTGCAATAAGCAAATGTACCCCATGGACAAATGAAAGCCGTTTTTGGTTGATCAGTAGGTAGAATGTTGATTTGATTGTAACCGGAAAAACCATCCATAAAGGAGAACATTTCACTGCCGGCACAATCATCAATGATTTGATCGATATAGGGAGTTGGGTAATTGTCTTTGGGACAGGCTCGATTAATATCCCTATAATCGGTACATATTCTTATTTTTCCTTGCTTTTTGTTAACAGGACAATATTCGATACACAATCCGTTAAGGGAATTGGATAAATGAAACCTGCTTTAAGTAATTTCTCACCTTCTGCTTTAGTAGCAACAAATTTTCGTGGGTGGATCTGACACATACGTTGCCGGACGGATTTAGCATCCGGGTAAGTTTTGATTTCATGAACAACAATTGCTGGATCAATTCCTAGAATTTCTTCATATGACCAAGCAAACACGTCGCAGAATTCTTGAAATAGGGCCTTATAAGTTTGGAGTTCATTTTCCGTACAGGAGGCACCTATATGAATGTTTTCAATAATTCCAGGTTTAACTGAAATGTCAATAGGAACAGTTCGAGAAATATTTCCCAAATTTAACTCAGAATTAGGATTTTGCAATGGATTCTGTGGTTCCTTGACATAATCAGTAGTAAAAATAGATGAAAAATCATTCTCAAAATGATCAATCTCAGGTAAGAACGAAGATCTATGATGAAGATCTTCCCATGGTAAGTCATCAACAGACAAAATTTCACGAATCTGCTCATCAGTATGAACAAGTTCGGAAAAAATTGTTGAATTTGAGTTCGATGTTGAAAGTGATTCTCCATGGACCACATTCATTAGATCAATTTCGGTTGAAGAAGGGTCGGAAAACGACTGTACAGCTTGATACGCAATTTCATAGGGACTCAAAAGCATCGCATCACCAAATGAATCCATCTCAGATTCAAAAGGTACGATCCAAGGATCATCATAAACGATAGTGTCTGATGAAATCATATGAATGGTTGCAGTAGAAGGCGATACATTAGGAGGAGGAAAGGAAAAAGTTCCTAGTAAACCAGAATCTTTAACTAATCCTACTCCGACATCCTTGTAAGGGATAGTTGTTTTGCCGACATGCTGGATACTTTCAGAAGAGGCTGGGTCGGATGAAAAGTATGTTAGCTGGTCTATAGTTATGATCTTTCCATTATGAGGAAACTTTATAAGCCGAAAGACCGATGAAACAACAACAGTCATAGCGTAAGACCAACTACGACCCAAGAGAAGGTTGTAATCTAGAGGGGCATCAACCACTTCCACATCTAGATTAACAGTTTTGCCTTCAACCCCTATAGGTAAATCCTGTAGAATGCCAAAAGGATGGAACCCATGGCCATCAAAAGCCTTTAGAATCGTCGGGGATTGATTGAGTGTAGGAGAACCAAGCGATCTCCAACACTGGATTGACATAATACACATTGAAGCTCCCTCATCAATCACAGTCCTAAAGCAAGGTTTGTTTTTGACTAACACTGGAATTTGGAAAGCCATAAGTGAGGTGTACTATTTTCTAAATCGAAGATTATAAGGTTCGAGTCCTGAATATCAACAGCTCCTATAGCCGACAATAGCAATTTACGCTATGTTAGACATGATTACAGCACCTCCAAAGCCGACATTGCTGAAGGGGAAATAGCTAAATCTTCAACAATGTTATAGTTCTGAGCAGCTCTCGCATGCGGATTGAAAGCTGACTTTCGAAGTATACCTTTAGTAGGCGGTTTGATTACTAAGTCTGGGTTAGGTTTCTCGATCTGTAGCGGATCAGAACCAGGAGTTGAAGTTGATGGGTTTGAATTAGAAGATTCTGCTTCCTTACCACCAACAGGACTTTTACTTCGATAATCTTGCGAGCGCGTCGCAATCCTAACATGGCACATCATCATTATGTGTTCTTCTGAGGCATTTGAGGAAGAACCGATCATCTTACTATCTTGACTAGGGAAAGGATCCTTCAAGACAGCAGGTGTTTGAGAACCTTTGACGATTTTCGCAACCTCAGCACGATGAGGGCAGTCTCTTGTAAAATGCTCTTCGTCACAAATGAGACAAGGATAGTGAGGTTTACGTTTCTCGTCAGTAGATTCTGTTTTATCTGATTTCTCTTCCGAATTTTGCTTATTTTTATTCTTCCCTTTCCTTTTACCATTGGATTTTGATTTGGCCGTAGATGATTCTACGACATGAATATCAGTAGGAATTTCAACGGAAGAGTCTCCTGTCGGGGAATCTGGTAAAGTTATGATAGGAGAAGAATTCTTTGAAGCTTTCTTCTTACTTTTGGTGTTAACTGAACCAATCATACCGTCAGCGGCATGAGACCCTGAAGGAGCTGCAGCTATTTGATTTTGTTTAGGAAGGTCGAGGATTTTTTCGTGTAAAGTACTCGACTGCGTATAAACGAGGTTAAGGTACTGAGCTTGAGCAATTACTTGCTCTTCAATAACAACTCATGCCTTAGCTACATCCTCAGTGATTTTAGGTAATAATGATTTAAAAAACCATTCTGCTAAAATTTGATCTGGAATAAAAACTTTCACTAAACGCCATCGACGTCTCCATTCATGAATGTGATCTGAAATATAAGTGGATGTTGATTGTTTTAATGAAGTTAATAATTTCGTGCCATTTTCATATCTGACAGGCAACTAAAAATGAGTTAAAAACGAAGTGGCTAACTGACTAAAGTTATAAAAAGAGGCTCGCGGTAACTCAATGTACCACTTGGCCGCAAGACCAATCAGAGTGCATTGAAAAAGATGTAAACGAATTGAATCATCTATAATGGAGTTAGATGCACACCAGAGGTGATAAGTCATCACATGGTTTGACAGATCCTCTCCTGATTTACCTTCAAACTTTTTGATATCACTGGGAAACTTATTTGGCATTTGCTACCAAAACAGAAGATAATTAATCGGATCGTTTGTAAGGCGCGACAAATCAGGCAATTCCAAAGTTGCAATGAATGGTAACTGATGGTTAGGGTCTCGAAAACCCTAGGTCATAAGACCAACCCCAGGAGAAGGATATCCAGGATAACTTGGAATTGTAATTGCATTTGGGATATTATATCCTCCCGGAAATCCAAGATTAACCAAACCGTACTGGGGTTGTTGAGGTTGTTGATAAGTATATCCAGGGTACGGTTGATACTGATAGACTGGGCTTTGAACAGAAGGACCAAATTGGTACTGTCCCTAGTACAATTGATAAGTAAATTGAGGTTGACTTGTGACAACTGTACTTGGACCAGGTTGTCCTACAGGAATCTGAACCGAAGTTTGAATTGTGGGTCCAGACTGAGGTAAAGATGCTTGAGGAGTTGATGCAGGAATAGTGGAAACCGGAGCTGCCGATACTCCAGAAGTAGGCAGGGTAGATTGAACAGAAGTTGCAGCAGTCATTTGAGACGGAGTTCGAGGCGAACTAGGCCTAGACTGATGAGCTACACCAAGTGCAGAAGTTTGAATAGTAGGCTGGACGAGTTGCTCGGTTGAACCAGAAACTAAAGGTTGTCCAGATTGAGATGACAAATGCACATTAGGATGCAAGATCTGTTGAGATTGAGATGGATCCCACACCATGTTCATTCTGGGGTATGGACCCATAGAAGGTTGAGCATATTGAGGACCATAATCGGGTTGAGGGTAGGGTTGATAATTCAAAGGTACATTTCCAGCTCCTTGGACAAATGATTGACCTGAAGGTGGTTGGAAACCTTGAGTTGGGTATATACCTTGAGGTTGATAACCTTGAGGCACGTACTGAAACTGGGGTTGACCTTGAGGCATATATTGATACTGGGGTTGACCTTGAGGTACGTACTGAGTCTAGGGTTGACCTTGAGGAATGTACTGTCCCGAAGGTATGTACTGTCCTTGAGGTTGCCCCCCAGGCGGTAACTGGGTACCTTGAGGTTGCCCCCCAGGTGATAATTGAGTACCTTGAGGTTGCCCCCAGGCGATAACTGACTACCTTGAGGTTGCGGATTTGGAATGGTACCTGACATCATAAGAATGTCTTCTAGACTCAACGGTTTAGTTCCGTTATTACCAGTTGATAATCCATGTTCAATGGGTTGAGGAAATGATCCTGAAAAAGTACTAGTAAGTGACTAATACCTAGAAGGGACAGAAGGACCGCCATATAAAAATGTTTCTGGAGATTGGGAAAACATGGATGACTATCTCGACATATTCAAAGGAGGATGATAACCTCTAGGTGTTGGATGAAAAGGAACTCGAGGTGGTGAAAAACTGAGACCTGGATTTTCTAAAAAGTTGGTTAAAGAAAGATACCAAGCATTCCTCCTAGGTGGACTGTAAAAAATTGATTCATGCTCCCTAAGTTCTATAGTTGGTTGATTTTCAGGGATAGTTATACCTTCTTCTGGATTAACAAGTACTTCAATAGCAATAAGTACAGAAGGAAGATTTTGGGTAATGATCCTTCCTACCCTGGGTGAACCAGGACCATTGGAAGTTGGAGAAGCAAATCGTGATGATGGAGTAGCAGGAGGTTCAGTTTTAGGCTAAGAAATTTCAGGTTCTTCAGCTAATTCACTAGTAGAAGAAAAACTACCAGTAACTTCGGAAAATGAAATTGGTTCGGAAATATACTCTATTGCTTGAACTTGATAATCAGGATGAACAACTAAAGAAGATTCTCTTTCTTCTGGTGACCCAACTCTACTGTCACTAGGAGTTACAAGAGCTCGTAGCCCTTCAAGCTGGCTTGGTGAATACTCGGGAGGTTGCCCTCGAAGTCTACGGGATTGTCTCGGTAATTCAGCCACGATTAAATATTTTAATTACTTCACACGCAAACAAAGAAAAATCTCAATAAAACCACCTAAAGTCTCTAAAGAACCAAACAATTTGAATCACACGCCTAAAAAATCTAGGAGTTCAAACCACACACAAACAGTAACTTTCCGTACCGAAAACACTAGTTGGTGATGAAATCCAACGTCGCAGAATTCAATACAGAAATGGCGGTTGGAACAGTTACCCCGACAACCTGCTTAATGAAACAGACTGGCACAAGTTTCTTCACTAAACCGTCTCGAGTGAAGAGAACCCCCCAGAGAGTCCAAGTGAGTCTAGTCGATGTCTGCTCCAGGTACAGTGGGATCTTCCCTCCATCGTCACCTTAGGAAGGAATCCTATAGATTATGGTCACTATGGTTACCAACAAAAACAAATATACCTGGGGGAACAGTCTGTGATCTGATACACACGCAAGGGCAGAGTAACAAAGCTCAATCCCCTTGAAGGCTCCTTGACATAATCCAAGGTTTACCAACAAGTTACCCCAGGCTCCTCGACAATGGTAAATCC
Source organism: Pinus tabuliformis (assembly GCA_031772625.1). NCBI lineage: Eukaryota > Viridiplantae > Streptophyta > Pinopsida > Pinales > Pinaceae > Pinus > Pinus tabuliformis. The sequence continues at coordinate 311,570,017 of CM062809.1, forward strand.
GAGGTTTACAATTTTTAATACGTGTATATCTTCTATCGTTCCCAATGAGGAAGGATTGATTACCCCACTGGTTTGGATATGATCTTGTGCTTGACTCCTTTAAGAGGAGCTTCCCAGAGCATAGATGTAACAATTGGAATTTATCTCCTACCGCAAGATATAGCTACTTGTTTGTTTTAACTATCTTGGAGAGTTAATTACTCCCTACTCCAAGATACTAACCTAAGCTATGTTGGTGATAAAGAGCCCTAGAAATAAAAAGATTGCTAGATAAATTTTACTTTAAGCGTTATTTTTATGGTTGTTTCTTAAGTCAAAAGGTGTGGAGATGAAACTTTATGGTGTGAAGACTCGACTCCAAAACACTAAAAATGCACCTAAGATGATAAACAATCCTTTTTCTTCAATGAATTTCTAGCTAAAGAAAGAGTTGAGAATGCAATTGCTTGAAAAACAAATCTTTCCTTAACAAATAAATGAAAAGAAAAAAAAATTTGTCTTTTTCAATAAACTCAAAAACGAGACTACTAATTATGCTCACGAAAAATATCCCTTTCTTTTCAACACTCAAAAACTACAAAAAACAAATTCTTTTCAAAAGAGATTTTAAAATTTCTAGAAAACACTCAAAACTATAAAAAATCTAATCTTGAGATCTACAACTTCTAAAAACCTAATTGAAGCAAAAGCTTACAAAATTTCTTTTCGAGGATGTTTTACTTAGTTATTGAGCAAACTAAGGACTAATTCGTTCAGAATAACAAATTAATCAAGAACACGCAGCTATGTTTCTTTTTTTTTTAAATGAAATTCAAAACTTTTAAAACAAGTTCTTTCAAAGTTTTGCTAAGAGAAAACGAGATCTATTCCTCACCAAAGGTAGATTTCACAAATCGGTCAGACTCATTAAGAAGACCAGCAAAAACCAGGGTAATCTGAGGTTTCTTAGGCTTCTAAACTCTGAGTTACTACAAAGACCAAACGAAAATCAAGCCAGGCACGCAAAACTTCTAGAAAATCACCTAAAACCAAAATGCTAATGGAACTCACCTACAAGAAGTTTCTGACAAGACACATGCAGATCTGGGCAGAGGCTAAAAAACATAAACAAATCCTAAGCTTAACTGGATGAATAGATTTTAGGTTTTTCAAAAATTTGACAGGGTCCGCAAGCATCTGGTATAACCAGGTCCGGTACCGCTCTATGTAGTAAAGCAACAGTGCGAGATGTCCGCACTGTGTTACAAGAAGAACGTGCAGTCCTCTTTCAAAAGCGTGAGAAACAAAAAACAATTCAGGATCTAAAAACTACCCAATCCCACACACATCAAGCAAAAAACCAGAAACAGAGAAAAAGTTTCTCAAGTCAAAGTAAAAGTAAAGGAAAAAAACCAAAATTCAAGTCCCCAGTGGAGTTGCCATTTTGTCGGTCGGATAAATAATTCTTGCGGACAAGACCGATCTCCCTAGTATCAACTGATATCTAGCGACAAGCAAAAAAAGCAAATCTACCTTTCTCTAAATATTGCGATTTATAAATAAAAACCAAGAGGTGTTTTAGACCCTACCTTAAGTCCAATGCTAGTTTGTGGAAGCCACGTTTCGATCGTCCAAATGAGTTTCCTTTTAAGAACCTACAAACACAAACAAGCACACATCAAATAACACCTACATAGCCAATATAATAAATCATATTCATCATGGTGATCAAGGAATCCATGAAATAAACCATAAGAGACAGCTTATTGAGAAAAATAAACTTGATTGTATTAACTTTAAACAAAGAAGAACTTTACAACCTTGGTGCCTTGATGCTGTACAAGCTCCTCCCAGGGTCCAAGCAAGAATCTCCTCTACTTTGACAAGCTTCACACTCTTCCAAATGAGGTAAAAAGGTATGTAATCTCTCCTCTCAAGCTCAATTAGGAAGTCTAAATTCCAACAACATTTACCCTCAAAAATATTCAGCTTTCAACCTCCTTAGTAACTAGCCCAATGCCTCATTTTATAGTGTAGAGGAAAGAAGTTACCAAGTCCACCTATGAAGGGATAGAGTCCTCCTTCAAAGGGATAAGCTCCTCACATCAAGGGATTAGCTCCTTTAGTTATGGGATGCATGAACCACCAAGGAGCGAACTTTCCACCTCAAGATTCCCTCTAGAAGCTTCCAGAAATAACCCAAAGTGAGTTTTTAAGAATATACTTGTGCCTTTTTTACTTTTACATGGGTCTGCACCCATTACACAGAAACAGAGCGGGCAGGTCCGCAGGGGACATGACCAGGGGGTGTGGGACCGCAGGTGATGCTAAGAGAAAGTGCATAACCAGAGTTTTAGAGATTTTTAAGGACTTTCTCTCATTTTTCAAGGCTTGACATGAAGAGCTGAGGTTTAAGACTTGCATAGGAGGAAAGTATGAGTGGTGATAGACTCACACTGACTACAGAATGTCATGGTGATAATATTTTGTGCAACAGATCCCACACTTAGCCAAATTCTGAAGCTCCCTAACAACTTAGCCTCATCCAACTTTCTAGAACTACACACTTCTCTTCTGCAACCCTCAAGTTTTTTCCCTTGCTTACTAGAATTACACAATGCGCAATAATCCAAACCAACCTTGGAATCCAAAAATGTGAAGTGGTTTCCTCCAATGTCCTTCCCTTAGCTGAAACCCACTGTCTCAAGAATCTGTGCAGTGTTGTCCCTTAGTTGCCCAGTCTGTCTTGCAACCTGAAACTGCGCAGATGTGTCCTCCTGGGACCCCATCTGCAATGGTGCTTTCCATTCATAAATTGTACAATATTGTCCCTCAGCTGTGCAGTCTATCTTGCATTTAGAACTGCGTAGATGTGCCTCCCAAGGCCTCATCCTAGCAGTAGTCACTACCCGTTGAAACTACGCAGATCTATCTCTCAGTGACCACAAGGAAAGATGGCATGCTAGATGAATATCAAGGAGTTGAGGAGAAAGACCAAGGAACCGAGTTATGATAAAAGATCGGGACCACATGCAAACTTCGTCAATACATAACCATCTGGAGGGTAAGTGTGGTAAGTAAAGTATATCTTTTCGAAGTACATCTCTTAGTGTAGCTTGAAGTAATGAAGTAGTGTAGCGTGAAATGCATGTTTTCAAACACTGAAAGTCATTCCATGTATTTCCTCTACATGTATTACTCCCTTTCGCTTATTGGACCAACTATCATCTTTAATATATTGATCATTGTGCCATGCTTGCAATCTTGTTTTGGTGATGTCGAAGGTTTGTCTTTGTGTGTTTGGGTTGTCTTAGCTATGTGAACACCCATCGCGCTCACACACAATGTAGTAAGCACTGTCGCAAAAGTGTCGTCACAGTCGTCTGAAGGTCTATCCCAAGAGTCACACTTATCGCTTTCACCATTAGACAGTCCCACAGAGGGTCACGCTTTGTTATGTTGTCCTGGTGGTTAGTGTTGTCGTGTTGTCAAAGTATTCTAAGTGTGTAATTACAATGTCGAGTCATCACAAGTTGATTTGCCTCTCACACTTAGCCATTTTCTTGAAAATCTCTCGATGGAATAACTTCACTTCCCTGAACCCTGAATGAGCTGCCTTGAGTAGTCTCAGACCTCAGTGGTGATTCTTTGCTATCTGGAACTGCGCAGTGCTTGAGGTTATCCCCCATTCCAAGTACACTGCGCAATCTTAAAAGTGGGCAACCTTTCTGCGTCCCAACATTGCGCAGAAATTGCCTCCACGGCCTAATTGAACTACACATTTCTCAAACACAGTCATCAAGCATCCCTCTGGACTCCCAGAAACCTGGACTACTCTGAGACCCCTGGCTACACTGATCTCAAAAACTATGCAGACATGTCCAAATAATTCCCCTACTTCCCGCCCCTCATTTCCTTCAAAAACTAAGCAGAAATGATTAGCAAGGCCTCTGTTGCCTTGATCTGCACTATCTCTAGATATTGCGTAGTCGTGTCCAACAGATCCTTTGTTGGCTTGCTCTGCACTTCCTTAGGAAACTCTGTAGGATTCCCAGTTGGTCTCCTTGTGGCCTATCTTGTCTTCCTCTTGAAAAATGCGTAGCAGTTCCCCTGCACTCTACCTTGTCTTCCTCCCAGGAACTATGCATAGCTAAATAGTAGTTCCTCTGCAGGTATGTTTTGTTGTCCCTTTAGAAATTGTGTATAAATTCCAGTAGTCTTGCTTTGTCTCCCCCCTGGAAACTATGCATAAATTCCCAGCAGTTCCTTTGCAGCCCCACTCTGTCCTCCCTCTGGAAACTGCGCAGAAGTTGTCCCTCTCAAGGTCTCATCTTGCAGCTGACACTGGTGACTGTCACTGCCTGATTCTGCCTCCCAGTGGTCACTGCACAGTTTTTCTCGATAGTGTAAAACGATCTCTGAAATTCCTCATCCTGGCCTAAGCTGTGCTTTGTGTAGTTTCGGTGTCCTATCCTCCCTCCAGGTCACCTCAACCCAAACATGGAAAACAATGCATCATGCTAAACTAGGAGATTTTCGAATTTGATGTCGTCTCGTCATGAGTGAATTGCAAGAACAGGTACATTGATGGAACATGGCGAGATGACTAACTGGATGAAGAAGGAGCGCATGCTAGAAGACTTTCTTACAAATGAACAGATGTACAATGCACATCTAGCAGTAATCGAAAGGAGTACATGCAATGAACCATCTTGCAGAAAGCAAGACCATTGGAGACCTGTTGTGCCCTACAACAACCCCCCATTTCATAATATTTTTATCACAAACAATTTACATATGAAATGGGTCCCTTTTAAAATTTTTAATTGGCATTAATAAACTTGTTCAGTTAAGGTATGATAATCAAATGAATTTGTGCATAAAACCCTTGTTGAACAAATAATGAGCAATTTTTGAGGTTAAGTCCGAAAAAAGGCAATCGCAAGATTGGCTGCCATCTTGGTTTTTCCCGATGCGATATCGCTATCGGTCATCGGCGATAACCAATGCACATAAAGAAAAATCACATACCTTTTTCCCGATGCGACACGATATCGGCGATCGGCTATCGGCACGACACTATGTCTTGTGAAAAGTGTTTTAACGCTCCGACCCGATGCGATATCGCTATCGGCAGTCGGTAGAATCCTACGCAGTTTCATAAGACGTTCATATCTTTTCCCCGATGCGATATCGCTATCGGCGTTCGGTAAATCAATTGGGAATTGTTTTCGCGCGCCGATACAATGTCGCAATCGGCGTTCGCTAAAGATCCTTCCCAAATGACAATGTCATTTATCCTCCCGATGTGATTTGATGACGCTTAATGATGACCTCAGTTTCCAAAAGGTGATTATTTCAAAACATTAAAGTTAGATTTAAATCCGATTTGACAACAACACAAATCTCAAGATACCGTTAAGTAAAGGGATAAGGTAATGCATGCGTATTTAAAGCTTTGCCCCTTCGAATTAACGAGCAATTACGATTAGACCTTTGAAAAAATCTATTACACGCTTTAAGGGGTCATTCGGTTTAATAACTTCAGTAATGGTCATTTATGAAGCTGCAGGCCGTAAAATCACCATCATTGCATCTACGATGCCTTCTCAAATCATTAGATCCGCAGCCTCTTTTAGGAATAATCTCGCCACGCTTCAAATTATATATTTATCCCGTTATGGATTGTCATTGTTATTTCTTTGTTACGATTTCTCTTGCACTTGTGTAGAATTCGACTACCGAGAGAAGTCTGAATATGATGGGAAAGAAGTTCAAGAAGGTGGCAGGTTCTACTGCGACACCTGCCTCAGGCCAAGCTGCTACAGCTTCAAGGAAAGGCTTAATCTCAGATACTACATGCACTGGTCTTACTGGTACTACATGGTAAGGGACATACAATTTGCTAGAAAGAGAACAACCAGAAGCGACAGTAACGGAGGCAAGTGTGGATGAACTAAGAAAGTCTGAGGCAACTCTTAAAGATTTGGCTGACTCCTTTCTGCACAGAATAGCAGCCAGGGAACAAGTCTTGCCTTATATTGATGTGGTACGTTGGGCAATTGAAGAAATTCCTCTCACTAATAGAACCTTCCTTACTAAGGATGGAAGGATTTTCGGCTCCTTCAAGCCTGACGACTTGAGACGAATGTATCATTTGCCCAATCCCGAGCAAGTCTATAACAGAGCATTTGTGGAGAAATTCGCCAGAGAGAATGAATCACCAGCCGAACCTCTCCGAGATTGGAGGCAAAATCCAGCAAAACACAAGCAGGATATGTCGGGTAAGTACTCCAATGCTTCTTTGGCTTCACCTTACTGCTATGCTGGAATTATGATGTGTAGATTGTGGGGATTTCATGATTCTGCAAATATCCATGTTGATATGGTTCCCCTAATGGAAGCGGCCGTCAATAGTATAATTATGGATTGGGCCACTATCCTGTCTGATAAGTTGGTCTTAGCTATTCGCGAGTTTAGGGCCAAAACCAGAGTCACTGAGAGAAAAATCCCACCTTTCTATTATTCTGCCTACATTATGGATGCCCTTTGTTTTAATTCTGAGTTTCCTGTCCTTGGTTGGAGATGGACAACCCATGACCCAACACCTATTCATTTGTATCATCGTAAATTGTGGAAACCCTCTCACAAAGACCATTTATACCAAATCTGCAATGGTTTTATGGTTCCCATTCACTATTCTATTTTTGACAGACCTATCCCTAGGATTTCCTATGAAGCCTCTTTTGACCTACCAGCCGTAGCCCATTGGTTCGGTGAAGAATGTTTTTCTTATATCAGAGTTTTTGGAAGCAAAGCCAGGCCACATGTTCTCCCCTTATACATGCCAGACAAATTGTTAGCCCGAGAAATCTCCTATCAGATCATGTCTGAAGGTGTCACCCAAACTCTCAAAGAGGAGAAGAAGAGAGGATGGTCATCTTTTCCTTTAAGAATTGGAGTTTATACGCTGCTAAATTATAAGCATGCAGAAAAGGAAGCAGCAAAGCTCCAAATGCTATCTCTAGTTTCTATTCCCAACAGACTCTATGACCCGAAAAAGACAGCTTTCATTGCCTTAGAACAGGCTAAGCTGACAAAGGTTGTTCATCAAGAAGACCAGTTCGACGACCTGTTCATGGGTGCTGATTCAATAAGCCAAGTCAGACAACTTGCTGCGATGAGATATGAAGATGTGGAACTAACTGAATTTAATAAACTTAGAAAGCAAAGGTTGCAAACTTTGCCTCTAAAGTTATTATCCACAACCCCAACTTCATCCTCAAGCGAGCCTGATCAGCCAGAAATAAATTCACCTCCCGTTACAATTAGAGAACAGGAGGAAAGTCAAAGAAAGCTGCAGGCAGAAAGGCACAGAAGAGAACAAATAGAAAGGCAGCAAAAAGCACAAATTGAACAAGAGCAAAGAAGGCAAAGGGAGCAAGAAGAGCAAAGGAGACAAAGGGAGATAGAAGAACAGAGGAAAAAAGAGGAAGAAGAAAAAGTAAAGAAAGAACTGGAAGATAGACAGATAAAGGAATTGGAGGAACAGCAACGAAGAGTACAAGAGGATCAACAGCGGGAGGCATTCGAAGAACAGCAGAGGATAGAAAAAGAGAAAGAACAGAGTAAGCAAATCTTTGTTGATACTGAATTGATTAAAGAATGGAATCGATTTGATTCCATTATAAGTGGTAAAGAAGCCTCCAAAGACTCAGATGCCTTAAAGACTCCCGATACTACTCTTTCTCCGGTTCTTGAAAGAACCAGCGGCCCACCCATGGTACAAAGTGTTGAGGAAATTACTCAAAGCCCAGCCGATCAAATTGATCTTCAGGTAGAGGAAATTCCTCCCCTAGACATTTTCTACAGCCCTAAGCATAGAGCCGTTGTAAGACGCTCAAGGAAGAGACGAAGGATTGATCAACCTTCTGTTTCAAATGAGCAAACAGTCACGGGCAATGTCGTCTGGAAGGGAGAATTAAGTCCCTCTGAAGATCTGACAAAGCTATCGCAATTTGCGGGAGCTTATTCAGCGGCAACCATTGACAAAGCATCCGAAGTGAGTCTTCTTTTGAAGACTAAAGAGCATGAGGTCTACGCATTGCAAGCAGAAGTGATAGAAGCAAGGAATAAGGCAGCACAGGCAGAAGAACAATTGCTGGTCCAACAACAAGAAAATCATTTGTTAACCCAGCAAATTGAAAAACTGAAGATAGATCAGAGTGACATTCAAAAGGCACAAGAATTGTCAGAAGCACTATCCCAGTTGGAGGCAGCGAATGAGCTGTTATTGAAATCTAAAGAGGAGCAGATAATTCAGCTGTCAGCACAGCTTGAAAGTATCAAAAGTGCCAAGAGTATTGATGATTTCAAAACAGAGGCAATTCTAATAAACGGCGCATTGATATCTCAGACCAGACTCTTGTGTCAACAACTAGTCGAATCTGAGATACTCTGTGACACATCTACAGTAGTATGTGAGCAAATCGAGAAAGCCAAGAGTAACTTGGATCAGGCCGAGGAAGATATAACAAATTATATTGAATGGCAAGACACTCCAGAAGGTAAAGCGTCAAATTTTTCCCGAATCTGTGTAACATATAAAGACATACTTTTTATGGAATGGAACACACAGGTAATGAAGGCAGAAAGGGCAGCATCCAGGTGCAAAACAATTTCCAAAAACATGATCAATCTAGTCAATGATACATTGTATCTGGCTAACATGATTTCACAATGCACACCTGGAAACATAACAACCGCGAATATGCTGGAGCACAAGAATTATTCTCAGCTGGAAGAACAAGGGCGGTTAATTGCTGGAGTGAATACCTTGACCGCCGACGCATACTGGCTTTTCCTGATTAAACCGCATTCTCAAAGGTCGGCTCTTAACTGCTTAACCGACGCTCTCCGATACCTGATTGCCGATTTCCAAGATGCCACATACGATGCACAGCTGACTTCGCGCCTCAATACTCCACCAGAAGTAGAGCCAATGCTGGCGATATGTCAGCGAAGGAGTAAAGGCAAAGAGACCTCTGCCTAAAGCATCATCGCCGACTGCCGAATCATCCAAATGGACAATGATATTTGTTAATGCCGATTTAGTTGTTTTTCAGTTTTAGATATTTAGATATTTTTAGATTAGTATAGTATTTATAGACCCTTTCATTGTTTTGGAAAGGGTCGTAAAATTTTGTAAAAGACTAAAAAGCTGAAGTTTGCACTATTGTGCTTCAGTCTATATTCTTTTTGAAACTCGACCACTGGTCCTTAATTTTACTTGGAATGTTGTTTTAAGTAAATTGTGCACTATTGTCGTTTGCTTGGAATGTTGTCTGGTTGGAAGGAAGGACCGCGACATAGCGATTAATATATTGGATTGATCAAACAGCTTGCATGGTACTATTATCTGTATCTGTTCTCTTTTCTGTTATATAAATTGCTGTGTTATTACTCTGCTATTATTGATTACATGTATGCGATATAACAACAAATTTACATTTCATATCACTATCGAATGTTTTTTGATTTGTTATCTCTTTCACTCATGTATGTAACAATGATATAAATGAATAAGTGCAGTAATTCGCTATTATCGCTCTGCATAACTATTTATGCAGAGCAATCTTAAATGGTTTAAACATTTATGCTTACTGTTAGTGACATCTATATGCCTGCTATTAAGCATAGATTATCAAACGCTGCATTGTCTGAATCGATAAGTCCCGGGATTAGCTTATAGTTATTATATTTCTTTCATAGTTTAATTATTTGTTTATTATCACTTCATATCCTAAAATCATCCATCCATCTCGTTTACTTATAAATCTTTGGGAAACTGGTCCCATTATCCCCAGTCGGAGCCACTATTCCAAACGGAAAAGGAGCTGCACTAAGTTCCGGACCGGGTGGTTTCCCCGATGTTGTTGCAACGAATTTCAGGGCATCAACATTTTTGGCGCTAGAAGAAGGGCCATCAACTGTGAATGGCAAGTAGGTCCAAGTCCACAAACCATTCTAAGAGTAATTCCCCCTCCAAACCCTCTTCTCCTTCTCAATCACATGCTGGTTCTCCAGCACATGATCAAGAAAAAGAAGAATCAATCACCACTGCTCACGCCCATAATATTTCAGAACATTTAAGTCTTGAATCCCCTGAAGTTCAGTCTCTTATCCATAAACTTCAGAGCTTCTCGATTTCACCTCAGAAATCTGAAGTATCACAAAGCAGTCTGACCTCGCAGTTAAACTTATCTCATCCACTTACCAGACTTCAGAGCGAAAAACTTGGTATTGAACCTACTGAGTTCCCTTTACCCAAAAAGAAAAGGGCTAAGAAGATCACTGAAGTATCTGATAGTGAAGATCTTTCTTCCATATCTTCCATCTCAACTCCTCCTCTGCGAAGTCAACCATCCACTCCTCCATTACACATTGTTGTTCATCAGGGAATAAGTACTACAGCATCTCAAGCTACTCTCTCTCTAACAACTTCTTCTCCTCAGTCATCTAGAATACCAATAGTAGTAACAACTAATATCACCAGCATAATGGCAGATCCATGGACTCAGCCAGGTGCAGTCAATATGCCCGGGCCATTACATGATCTACCTGACGCTCCCGAAAAATGGTTGCCTAAATTTAATCCAGATAACGGAACACAAGCTGAAGAACATATTAACAATTTCATGTTAGCAATTAACTTGAAAGGAGTGACAGAACAAGATGTTGTTGTAAGACTTTTTCCTTATACTCTGCAAGGATCGGCAGGATCCTGGTACTTCTCCTTACCCTCTGGTTCTATTACCAGCTGGACTACATGCCAAGAGCAGTTCCTTACCAAATATGGAGATGATAGGTCTCTGGCTACTTTAATAAATGACCTCTCCAATTTGAGAATAGAACATAGGGAACCAATAAAGGAGTTTAATGCTCGATTCAACAAACTCCTAAATAAAATCCCCACCGCTTCGAAGCCAAGTGAACAAATCAGGAGCGAATGGTATATTACTGCCCTCCCTTCCAACATAGCCATTTTTGTTGACAGGGCTGGCAAACCTACCTTAGCCGAGAACATGAAGGAAGCACTTGCCGTTGAAAAGCATGTTAATGCTTTAGAGAAAAAAGCAGCCTTAGAAGATAGAAAATCCAAAAAAGTTTCATTTAAAGAAGATTCTAAGAAAAAGACCCCAAAAGATCCATATGACATGGAAGGCTTACAAAAGGTCCTTAAAACATTGTCTAATGAAATGGTTGAGATAAAAAAACAGGTGGCTGAAACTTCAAACAAGAGACCATTTAGAACTTTCAAGAAAACTGAAACAAAGCCACCCAATGTTATATCTAATGCAGACTCTGAACAAGAAGATGAAGAAGAAGAATCAACCTCTCAAGAAGATGAAGAAGAAGAAGTAGTTGAGTGTCACGGTATGTGGGATTTTATACTCCCAAATTCTGACACTGAGAATCAAGAAGAAGCATTTCCTGTTACCACGAGAAGCAAAATTGTTTCTGAACCTACTCAAACAACTACAAAAAAGAGGAGCGCAGGTGCTGCCACACCAAAAGAAAAAATTCTTTCAAAGAAATCTCCGTAGCAGCCCCTCAAAACCAACCTCCCATTTCTAACTCTCCTTCAACATCCAAGACACTAGTATTATCTGACTCCATGGAATACAATATTGTTGATGATATGAAAAAGACTAAGGCAAACATAACCATGTTTGAACTAAGTAAGTTAAAACATCAGCAGAAATTGCTCCTAAGAGAATATAACGCTGTCCCCTCTTCCCCTCTTCCTAGTTCAAAAGCTGCTAATGATTCAGGACAACCCCCTCCAGATATGGTCGAAGCTACCGATTCGGTTCTGATCGGAGATAGATCCAATTCACATACTCCACCTTTCTTGCTCACCTATGAAATCTATAATCGAAATCTGCATAACTGTTTAATTGATTCAAGGGCTTCATCTAATATTATGCCAGCTTCAGTTTGTTCCAAACTGAACATAGAACCTCAGAAGTCCGCAATTCATATTGTACAGTTAGACAGAACCAAAGTGCAGGTTATAGGAGAAATTAATTCCGTGACTATCAGGTTGTCTGCATATCCCAGAATAGTCCAAAGAATAGACATTTTGATAACCGACATACCTGAATTCTACGGTTTGATTTTGAGCAGGGATTGGTCTGAGAAACTGCATGGATATATTTCCACGGATTGGTCACATATGTGGCTCCCCTACAAGGGTAAGCCAAATCAAATAAGGATCGACCGTGAGAAACACATGACTCACACAGTAACCGATTTCGAACAAGAAAACCAGCCTGTGGCCTTCAACAACAACATTTTGGGAAATTATTCTTCAGAATCATTCTTTGGCAACTTTCTTGCCCAATCTTCCCCTTTTTCAGTAAACCATTGTACATCTCAAGTAGAAAATTTTTCACAATCAAATTTATCCAAATGCTTCAATGAAAATCAAAAGGATGTAAATATTTTTGTTGATTCTCCTTTATTTTGGTCTTTATATTTTGATGGCTCTAAGTCCAGTGAGGGCTCAGGAGCAGGTTGCATTTTGGTTAGTCCGCAAGGCGAAAGAACAATGCTATCCTGTCGATTAGAATTTGAATGCACCAATAACACGGCTGAATACGAAGCTTTAGTGCAGGGACTATATAAGGCAATTGACCTTAAAGTCCAATATATAAAGGTATTCGGCGATAGTGAGATCATTGTTAAACAAGTAAGGAATACAATTCATTGCCTGTCAAGTCACCTTAAGCATTATCAAACGCTAGTGCAAGATCTTACTTCACATTTCTCAGCATTCAACATTTCTTCAATCCCAAGATCACAAAATTCAGCAGCTGATTTACTAGCCAACGTGGCTTCCAAACTCCTCCCTTCCGAAGACTATAGTCTTGATAGATTTTCTATAGAATTAATTTTTAGACCTTCAGTTCCTGATAACATCACTAACTGGAGGGTTTTCAACCATGACGAGGACATCTTGCAATTCTTAACCTCTGAAAAGTCCTATGACAATCAAATCATTGAAGAACATGACCATGATTCTCAAATGAAAGAAACATCTCAAGATAACGCGATTCCTAAGCCTGTAGTAAAGCTCGAAGACCTTTATGACATTAAAGATAGGTTCAAGCCTGTAATTAATGCAAAACTCCAAAGCTCTACTCTTAGGTTTGAATTGATCAATTTGGGAACAGATCAAGCTCCTCAAAATATTAATTTAGGACTAGGACTTTCTATAGAAGAAAAGGAAGCATTCATCAAACTTTTAAGAAAAAACAAACAAGTTTTTGCTTGGAAGTATGACGACCTTAAGACATATGATACATCTATCATACAACACACTATTCCAATGCTTCCCGATCAAAAACCGATCCAGCAGAAGTTAAGAAAAATACATCCAAATTTGGAGAGCCAGATAAAGTCGGAACTTAATAAGCTCTTAAAAGCTAAGATTATCTTCCCTGCCCGACACTCAAACTGGGTCTCCAATATGGTACCAGTCAGGAAGAAAAACGGCGACATTCGAATCTGTATTGATTTCAGAAACTTGAATAAGGCAAGCTTGAAAGATAACTTCCCTCTGCCTACCATGGAGCAAATCCTTCAATCGGTAGCAGGATCTGAATTAATGTCTTTTCTTGATGGCTTCTCAGGATATAATCAAGTGTTGGTTCATCCTGATGACCAATTAAAAACTACATTCAGAACAAAATGGGGAACTTACGCATACCAAAAGATGCCTTTTGGACTCATAAATGCAGGAGCGACACTCCAAAGAGCTATGGATACAGCCTTTAGAGGGTTAATTAACCGTACAGTAGTCGTCTACCTTGATGATATTACAGTGTATTCTAAAAAGAGATATAACCACTTGCATGATTTAAATCAGATTTTTCAACGATGTAAAACATATGGTATCTCTCTTAACCCGAAAAAGTCTTTCTTCGCCCTTAATCAAGGTAAGCTCTTAGGGTTTATTGTTTCTAAAGATGGCATTTATGTAGATCCTGATCGAATTAAAGAAATTTCTGAGATTCCTTTTCCACATAACAAAAAATCGATGCAATCGTTTTTAGGACAAATTAATTTCGTTAAGCGATTTGTTCCAGATTTTTCACAGATTGTACTACCACTGCAAACGATGATTAAAAAGAATTCAACCTTCAGATGGGGACTAGAAGAAAAGCAAGCTTTTCATGATATTAAGCAATCCATAATCAATGTCCCAGCTCTGAATACTCCAAATCTTTCTAATCATTTTACATTATACACTATTGCATCCGACTTATCTTACGCAGCAGTACTAACTCAGTTGAATGATGACAATTTGGAAGCGCCCATTTCGTTCTTCAGTTCAAACTTTCAAGGCGCCGAATTGAATTATTCCGAAATTGAGAAACAAGCTTTTGCTGTCTTTAAAGCAGTCAAACATTATCGACCCTTTCTTCTGAAAACCCATACTAAAGTAATAGTTCCTTTCTCAGCAGTTAGGCAACTATTAATCCAAAAAGAATTGGGAGAAAAGAGGGCAAACTGGGTCGTAGCCCTCCAAGAATATGACCTAGAAATAAAGCCAGCAAAGTTTGTTAAAGGTCAAGGGTTTTGCAGGACATTAGCAGGAGCATCAAACATTCCTGAATCAAGTGATACGGAGCCAACTCAAGAAGTTAATCAGCTAAGTATATCGGATTCCGAATCTCAATATTCAGATCTGATCTTTTATTTAAAGAATGGTTATGCACCTACCAATTTGTCCTACAAGAACAAAAGGGCCATTAGATTGAAAGCTAAGAATTTTTCCCTTATTAATGATGTGCTCTTCAGGAGAAACTATGATTCTGTCCTATTAAGATGCCTTGAGAAACCTGAAGCTCAAAAGGTTTTGCAGGAGCTACACGATGGACCGGCAGGGGGACATTTTGGAGCTGATACAACAGCTCATAAAGTCATCCATGCTGGATATTATTGGCCTACTTTGTTTAAAGACGCTAATGAATATGTTAGGAAGTGCATCAAATGCCAAACTGCCAGTGGAAGACAACAAAAGCCAGCTTTCCCTTTGCAACCAATCAACATTGAACAACCTTTTGAACAATGGGGATTGGACATCATTGGGGAAATAAATCCTTCTTCTTCCAAGCAACACAAGTATATCCTTACAGCTACTGATTACTTTACAAAGTGGGTAGAAGCAATTTCGTTAAAGACAACAAACTCTGAGGCAATCATCGAATTTATAGATCAGTTCATCATTACCAGGTTTGGTGTTCCAAACGCTCTTGTCTTTGATAATGCTTCTTATTTCTCAGGCAATGCAATGATTGATTTCGCTATTAAAAGAGGATTTAAATTAAAGTATTCTGCTAACTACTACCCCCAGGGCAACGGCCTAGCAGAATCAACTAATCAAAATCTAATCAAAATCATTAAGCGGACAATTGAAGAGAATCATAAGAACTGGCATAAATCCTTAGTATTTGCATTATGGGCCGACAGGATAACACAGAAAGCTTCCATAGGGACCTCTCCGTTTAATCTTGTATACGGAAAAGAAGCAGTCGTACCAACCAACCTTCTTCTTCCATCTCTAGCCTTAGTGCAATTTATCGATGAAACTCCTTCTTCTTCTATACAGTTTAGACATGATCAAATTCTCAAACTTGAAGAAGAAAGGGATAAAGCCCAGGTTACACATGCGAAACATCAACAAGTCATTAAAGCAGCTTTCGATCAAGCCTCATCCAGCCCTAGACAATTTCAAGTCGGAGATCTAGTCCTGAAATGGGACAAAGCCCATGAAGACAAAGGTAAACATTCCAAATTCCAAAAACTGTGGCTAGGACCATTTCAAATCTGTGAAAAGGTAGGCCATTCCACATTCATACTTCAAAATCTATCAGGGGTGAGAGATTCTCTCCCTGTCAATGGTCTAATCTTGAAGAAATTCTTTAATTGAGGAGGTAACCCCTTCTCTTTGTAGCTTGATAGTTTTTATATAATTTGTAGGATTTGTAGAAATAAGAATGTGGGACATTTTCCATTGACCTTTCGCTGTAATTAAAAGTTGTCTCGCCATGACAATATTAGTATTTACTTTTGGATAATAGCGTCTTAAACCAAGAGAGATCATTTCTAGGAAATTAGATATCTTTTTATTCTGAACATCACAGTCTAACCTTTGTAAAACTTCACTCTGAACAAAGTTCTATGAGTCATCTTGAGTGTTCGAAATTAGTCCCCAAAGGTTATCCATATGAAAATAAGAGCTAATTCATCTTCAGCATCTTTAACTCTTAAACCTGTCATCCATTTATTCTCAAGAAGATAGTTGTTCATCCCATTCACCGAAAGTTTATGATTACTCAGAGTGTAATTCTAAAATATAAAAGATTAAAGATAAGAGGTCTTATTACAAGCCTGCTTACCATGTTCATAGGAAAATAATCTAACTGACATTACCAAAACTGCATATCAAACAGGGTAATGGCTTGTAAGTTCAAGACAAGGGGTCTCATCACGAGCCAGCTTGTTCAGTTTAAATTACTACCCGTGAATGGCATTGTCATTTATCTGGCCACCAAACCAGGACAATGGCTTTTATCTTAAGTAAAAAGGAAAATGAAATTCAAAAAAAAAAAATATACAAAATTATTTTTTGAATTCATTCTGTTTAGTCACACTCAAAGGTAAATGGAACAATGGACAACAACATGGTTAAAAGGTAACCCTGCCGAGACTATGAATGTTTGCTGGCAGCAGAGGCTCTACCTGTGACAGAGGAGTTTATTTTAAAAGCTGATATGGAAAAGTTTTCTATTTTTACTTTTACAAACCAATAAGGACTTAGTTTGATACTCGAAGTGCATTTATAAAAAGAGGAAGTCAAATGAAGAAACCTGTTTTATTCAGAATCAATTGATATCTAGTTATATTAGAAATTTCCTTTCCTTTATAAAGATTCTATTTGAAAAGATGTAAGTATATTTATTAGTCCAGAGATAACTGGTTCTGCCAGCGAATCGCCAATTGTTGTGCCCTACAACAACCCCCCATTTCATAATATTTTTATCACAAACAATTTACATATGAAATGGGTCCCTTTTAAAATTTTTAATTGGCATTAATAAACTTGTTCAGTTAAGGTATGATAATCAAATGAATTTGTGCATAAAACCCTTGTTGAACAAATAATGAGCAATTTTTGAGGTTAAGTCCGAAAAAAGGCAATCGCAAGATTGGCTGCCATCTTGGTTTTTCCCGATGCGATATCGCTATCGGTCATCGGCGATAACCAATGCACATAAAGAAAAAGCACATACCTTTTTCCCGATGCGACACGATATCGGCGATCGGCTATCGGCACGACACTATGTCTTGTGAAAAGTGTTTTAACGCTCCGACCCGATGCGATATCGCTATCGGCAGTCGGTAGAATCCTACGCAGTTTCATAAGACGTTCATATCTTTTCCCCGATGCGATATCGCTATCGGCGTTCGGTAAATCAATTGGGAATTGTTTTCGCGCGCCGATACAATGTCGCAATCGGCGTTCGCTAAAGATCCTTCCCAAATGACAATGTCATTTATCCTCCCGATGCGATTTGATGACGCTTAATGATGACCTCAGTTTCCAAAAGGTGATTATTTCAAAACATTAAAGTTAGATTTAAATCCGATTTGACAACAACACAGATCTCAAGATACCGTTAAGTAAAGGGATAAGGTAATGCATGCGTATTTAAAGCTTTGCCCCTTCGAATTAACGAGCAATTACGATTAGACCTTTGAAAAAATCTATTACACGCTTTAAGGGGTCATTCGGTTTAATAACTTCAGTAATGGTCATTTATGAAGCTGCAGGCCGTAAAATCACCATCATTGCATCTACGATGCCTTCTCAAATCATTAGATCCGCAGCCTCTTTTAGGAATAATCTCGCCACGCTTCAAATTATATATTTATCCCGTTATGGATTGTCATTGTTATTTCTTTGTTACGATTTCTCTTGCACTTGTGTAGAATTCGACTACCGAGAGAAGTCTGAATATGATGGGAAAGAAGTTCAAGAAGGTGGCAGGTTCTACTGCGACACCTGCCTCAGGCCAAGCTGCTACAGCTTCAAGGAAAGGCTTAATCTCAGATACTACATGCACTGGTCTTACTGGTACTACATGGCAAGGGACATACAATTTGCTAGAAGGAGAACAACCAGAAGCGACAGTAACGGAGGCAAGTGTGGATGAACTAAGAAAGTCTGAGGCAACTCTTAAAGATTTGGCTGACTCCTTTCTGCACAGAATAGCAGCCAGGGAACAAGTCTTGCCTTATACTAATGTGGTACGTTGGGCAATTGAAGAAATTCCTCTCACTAATAGAACCTTCCTTACTAAGGATGGAAGGATTTTCGGCTCCTTCAAGCCTGACGACTTGAGACGAATGTATCATTTGCCCAATCCCGAGCAAGTCTATAACAGAGCATTTGTGGAGAAATTCGCCAGAGAGAATGAATCACCAGCCGAACCTCTCCGAGATTGGAGGCAAAATCCAGCAAAACACAAGCAGGATATGTCGGGTAAGTACTCCAATGCTTCTTTGGCTTCACCTTACTGCTATGCTGGAATTATGATGTGTAGATTGTGGGTCTGCAAATATCCATGTTGATATGGTTCCCCTAATGGATGCGGCCGTCAATAGTATAATTATGGATTGGGCCACTATCCTGTCTGATAAGTTGGTCTTAGCTATTCGCGAGTTTAGGGCCAAAACCAGAGTCACTGAGAGAAAAATCCCACCTTTCTATTATTCTGCCTACATTATGGATGCCCTTTGTTTTAATTCTGAGTTTCCTGTCCTTGGTTGGAGATGGACAACCCATGACCCAACACCTATTCATTTGTATCATCGTAAATTGTGGAAACCCTCTCACAAAGACCATTTATACCAAATCTGCAATGGTTTTATGGTTCCCATTCACTATTCTATTTTTGATAGACCTATCCCTAGGATTTCCTATGAAGCCTCTTTTGACCTACCAGCCGTAGCCCATTGGTTCGGTGAAGAATGTTTTTCTTATATCAGAGTTTTTGGAAGCAAAGCCAGGCCACATGTTCTCCCCTTATACATGCCAGACAAATTGTTAGCCCGAGAAATCTCCTATCAGATCATGTCTGAAGGTGTCACCCAAACTCTCAAAGAGGAGAAGAAGAGAGGATGGCCATCTTTTCCTTTAAGAATTGGAGTTTATACGCTGCTAAATTATAAGCATGCAGAAAAGGAAGCAGCAAAGCTCCAAATGCTATCTCTAGTTTCTATTCCCAACAGACTCTATGACCCGAAAAAGACAGCTTTCATTGCCTTAGAACAGGCTAAGCTGACAAAGGTTGTTCATCAAGAAGACCAGTTCGACGACCTGTTCATGGGTGCTGATTCAATAAGCCAAGTCAGACAACTTGCTGCGATGAGATATGAAGATGTGGAACTAACTGAATTTAATAAACTTAGAAAGCAAAGGTTGCAAACTTTGCCTCTAAAGTTATTATCCACAACCCCAACTTCATCCTCAAGCGAGCCTGATCAGCCAGAAATAAATTCGCCTCCCGTTACAATTAGAGAACAGGAGGAAAGTCAAAGAAAGCTGCAGGCAGAAAGGCACAGAAGAGAACAAATAGAAAGGCAGCAAAAAGCACAAATTGAACAAGAGCAAAGAAGGCAAAGGGAGCAAGAAGAGCAAAGGAGACAAAGGGAGATAGAAGAACAGAGGAAAAAAGAGGAAGAAGAAAAAGTAAAGAAAGAACTGGAAGATAGACAGATAAAGGAATTGGAGGAACAGCAACGAAGAGTACAAGAGGATCAACAGCGGGAGGCATTCGAAGAACAGCAGAGGATAGAAAAAGAGAAAGAACAGAGTAAGCAAATCTCTGTTGATACTGAATTGATTAAAGAATGGAATCGATTTGATTCCATTATAAGTGGTAAAGAAGCCTCCAAAGACTCAGATGCCTTAAAGACTCCCGATACTACTCTTTCTCCGGTTCTTGAAAGAACCAGCGGCCCACCCATGGTACAAAGTGTTGAGGAAATTACTCAAAGCCCAGCCGATCAAATTGATCTTCAGGTAGAGGAAATTCCTCCCCTAGACATTTTCTACAGCCCTAAGCATAGAGCCGTTGTAAGACGCTCAAGGAAGAGACGAAGGATTGATCAACCTTCTGTTTCAAATGAGCAAACAGTCACGGGCAATGTCGTCTGGAAGGGAGAATTAAGTCCCTCTGAAGATCTGACAAAGCTGTCGCAATTTGCGAGAGCTTATTCAGCGGCAACCATTGACAAAGCATCCGAAGTGAGTCTTCTTTTGAAGACTAAAGAGCATGAGGTCTACGCATTGCAAGCAGAAGTGATAGAAGCAAGGAATAAGGCAGCACAGGCAGAAGAACAATTGCTGGTCCAACAACAAGAAAATCATTTGTTAACCCAGCAAATTGAAAAACTGAAGATAGATCAGAGTGACATTCAAAAGGCACAAGAATTGTCAGAAGCACTATCCCAGTTGGAGGCAGCGAATGAGCTGTTATTGAAATCTAAAGAGGAGCAGATAATTCAGCTGTCAGCACAGCTTCAAAGTATCAAAAGTGCCAAGAGTATTGATGATTTCAAAACAGAGGCAATTCTAATAAACGTCGCATTGATATCTCAGACCAGACTCTTGTGTCAACAACTAGTCGAAGCTGAGATACTCTGTGACACATCTACAGCAGTATGTGAGCAAATCGAGAAAGCCAAGAGTAACTTGGATCAGGCCGAGGAAGATATAACAGATTATATTGAATGGCAAGACACTCCAGAAGGTAAAGCGTCAAATTTTTCCCGAATCTGTGTAACATATAAAGACATACTTTTTATGGAATGGAACACACAGGTAATGAAGGCGGAAAGGGCAGCATCCAGGTGCAAAACAATTTCCAAAAACATGATCAATCTAGTCAATGATACATTGTATCTGGCTAACATGATTTCACAATGCACACCTGGAAACATAACAACCGCGAATATGCTGGAGCACAAGAATTATTCTCAGCTGGAAGAACAAGGGCGGTTAATTGCTGGAGCGAATACCTTGACCGCCGACGCATACTGGCTTTTCCTGATTAAACCGCATTCTCAAAGGTCGGCTCTTAACTGCTTAACCGATGCTCTCCGATACCTGATTGCCGATTTCCAAGATGCCACATACGATGCACAGCTGACTTCGCGCCTCAATACTCCACCAGAAGTAGAGCCAATGCTGGCGATATGTCAGCGAAGGAGTAAAGGCAAAGAGACCTCTGCCTAAAGCATCATCGCCGACTGCCGAATCATCCAAATGGACAATGATATTTGTTAATGCCGATTTAGTTGTTTTTCAGTTTTAGATATTTAGATATTTTTAGATTAGTATAGTATTTATAGACCCTTTCATTGTTTTGGAAAGGGTCGTAAAATTTTGTAAAAGACTAAAAGGTTGAAGTTTGCACTATTGTGCTTCAGTCTATATTCTTTTTGAAACTCGACCACTGGTCCTTAATTTTACTTGGAATGCTGTTTTAAGTAAATTGTGCACTATTGTCGTTTGCTTGGAATGTTGTCTGGTTGGAAGGAAGGACCGCGACATAGCGATTAATATATTGGATTGATCAAACAGCTTGCATGGTACTATTATCTGTATCTGTTCTCTTTTCTGTTATATAAATTGCTGTGTTATTACTCTGCTATTATTGATTACATGTATGCGATATAACAACAAATTTACATTTCATATCACTATCGAATGTTTTGTGATTTGTTATCTCTTTCACTCATGTATGTAACAATGATATAAATGAATAAGTGCAGTAATTCGCTATTATCGCTCTGCATAACTATTTATGCAGAGCAATCTTAAATGGTTTAAACATTTATGCTTACTGTTAGTGACATCTATATGCCTGCCATTAAGCATAGATTATCAAACGCTGCATTGTCTGAATCGATAAGTCCCGGGATTAGCTTATAGTTATTATATTTCTTTCATAGTTTAATTATTTGTTTATTATCACTTCATATCCTAAAATCATCCATCCATCCCGTTTACTTATAAATCTTTGGGAAACTGGTCCCATTATCCCCAGTCGGAGCCACTATTCCAAACGGAAAAGGAGCTGCACTAAGTTCCGGACCGGGTGGTTTCCCCGATGTTGTTGCAACGAATTTCGGGGCATCAACAAGACCCTGCAATACCAAGCTATGTGGAGGTGAATACAAAGCATGTCCAAGAACACATATATCACCCATTAGTGCAACAACTTGACATGGATACCACAGTTAGCCAGTACATGTCAGCAATGTCATGTTGAGTTGTGTCATGAGTTTTGTCAGCCACCTCACTACTATGAGTCATATCTGTTGTAATCAAATGTAGTGTAAAGTGAAATTCCAAGTGTCATTAATGGAATACAAACAAACATATGTAATGTAAAGAGTTATATGTAATGAAGTTGAAGAGTCATGAGGGTAATCAAAGAGTCAAAGTGGAATGTCAAGGGTCATCCCACCCTTTGCTATATATAGAACCTCATAACTCATACATGAGGCTTTTGGGAGCCAAGATTTTGCTAGGCATTGCTTAGAGAGGGCCTGTAGAGTATTGTGACGAGCCTTGTCTTCTCCACAGTGCAGAGCAAGTACATCTCTTTGGAGGAGCAGGCAGTGTTAACTGTAATGTTCCACTATTAGGGCTAGTGGAAGTCATGGTTGTATGTATGGATGGAACTTTCACTTTATATATATATAACAGAGCCAACGCGTTTTCATGCATATGTTGTTATTGTAGTTCGACTATTTTGGTTTCTTTAGCAATGTATGTTATTTAACTTATGCATTCATGTATGAGCTACTTTGTATATGATTGTATGAATCTTGTTAGAACTGTGTTGTTGGTTTACCCATCACTCCAAATTGTGGACTATTCTGCTTCCAACCCGTGATGTCTTTCTGTTCGTGTGTTCCTTCGAAGTTGCGTACTATTACAGGATTCTAAGGGATACACTTTCTTTTCCCTTCCAGTGTTAGAACCTCTCCATGCATCTCTCTTGACTCACCGCAAGGTCACACACTTGCTTCCGACAAAGATATATTTCTTAACTCTGCGCATTACCATAGTCAAGGCACTACAGTACTACCCACTGCTAGGACTCCTACTCTAAACGATCTGAGGTCTAGTTGGGACTTCTAACCAAGGAGATCCCCTGACATGTTAGCGGGTCCAACACTGTAAACACTCCCATAACTCGAGAATGGTGGATCTTTATCTTCATTAAATGCGCTTTCTTAGCTGCTAATGACCTCAAGCTAATGAAAGAGTGTGGTGATCTTGGGCCGATTGAAGGAGTTAAGGAGTTGGACAACTTCCTAGAATCTCTCCCTATTGTCTACTTCAAGCCCTTGCATGGAAATGATCTAAAAAATGCTCCATTTCCTGCAATTAAACCATATTAGGCCACATGACATAGAAAACCACCTTTTTCCCCTCTCAATAAGCATAATATAACACAAATTGTAAATAAATGTGAGAAATAGATATTTCTAAGGCTTTAGGATGGAATTATGACCCTTATAATGTACCTATTGATGAGCCTCATCATCAACCCCCTACTGAAATTTTCGCTCATCCTTTGAGCAACTCAGTAATCTATGTGCATTTATTTCATGGCCCTGGTGGCCTCCCTGACATTCCAGGGTTCCTCATATGGTTTTCATTCTTGGGGATAGAAACCTGCATTATTTTCTATCTCTATCCACTCCTTCTACTCTTCTGCTTCATTTCTTCCTTCCTGTAGGCCTAGCAACAAGGGTGGACTGAGCTTGAGTCTTATCCACTTAACTTTTAATCTTTGCATGATCCTCTTGTACAGGGGTGTCCTCTCCAATGCATTCCTCAGTCTTTCAGGAGAGTTTTATTCTCTAATCTGGAGGTTGCGAGGTAAGGCATGCCATCTCCTCTGGAAGGCTTGCATGATTTTTTTTTCCAACAACAAAAATGTGTCTTCAAAATTTAAGATGGATTTTTCCTGGTTGGCAAGGTATTTAGGTGCTAAGTCAACATCATTGGAGATGATGTTATGATTTCTAATGACAACCATTGGGCTCACTAGCTCTGCCCTAATATATAATGGTTCCTTTTCTTCCTTTGCCATGACTCTCTTCACTTCCTCAGCTCTTGCCTCCTCATGAGTCATCTAGGATGTTAAGGCCATCAACTGTGTATCCCCCAATATTGCATTGGGATCCCAAATATTCATATAAGTCAAAGTGAGGTTATGAATGTAAAACTAAACTAATTTTTCTTTGTCCTCCATGCTATCTTGGTTGCAAAATTCAATGAATTGTTTGTAATCCTGAAATGGCATAGATCCATGTTGTGATAAGGTTTTGATTTGGAATTGTAGCTAATGATATTTGAGAAAGAGTGCATAAGGCTTGGATGGTGGTCTGAATTGTAACGCCTCCATGGAGAGACTTTCCATGGTGGAAAGTTGGGTTTTCTTCTCCTGCAACTTCTCTCTCAACCACATATTTTCTGCCTGCAAATGCTCCTTCATTGTCGTCCCTCATTCTCAGCTCACTTAATTCTTTACCCATTTCAAGGACCTTTTCTTCCATGAGGCCCACGTCCTTTATCTTCTTAGAATTAGAAATTTTCATCCACCTGTGGGTTCTTCCTCTTTTTGTTTCTAGCTCATAGAAAAGTGGGACTGTAAATTTTTGGGGAATAGTTCTCCCTCCTTTAATGAATTTATAATAGGAGATTAGACTAGGTTGTGGACTACGCTCTTGGAGCTCTAGGAAGTCTTTCTCAATTTTTTTTAGAGAGTTTTCTACCTCCTATAGTTGTTGTGTCACATTCTTCCCCTCTTGTTGCTCATTCTTCTCCTCATGTAGCGCATTCTTCCCCTCCTATAGCATCCTCTGCCCCTCCTATAGAACGCTCTGTTTTTCCTGTAACATACTATGCCCCTCCTGTAGCTTCCCCTTTTCTTCTTGCTAGTGGGTTGTTGGTGCCTTGGGTTGTTTGAGGGAAGTTGATCTGGTGGTGGGCATCCTTAAATATTCTATTAGAGTATTTGTTGTGGGTTTTGGAGAGGTGATCTCTTTGATTTTTCTTTCAGTTGGTCCCACCTCCTCTTTCTTTCTTGGAGACTCCTCAATTGTGATGGGGACCTTTACGGGAGTTTGTGGCCTCCCTTGCTTGATCCTGGTGCTTTTGAATGCAATCTAATGGATGGATGAAGGAGATGGTGGCACTTAATTTTTATCAAGTGGTATGGGATGAAGGTGGTAATTTGGAGACCAATTCAAACCTCTGTGGCTTTACTCCACCCTCTCAATCTTCCTGTAGTAGTTTATCGACCCTCTTGTAGAGGTAATTATTTCTTCTTCCCTTGTAATCATCACCCACAATTTGTGATCCCAACTCAGATGATGTGACATGTCCACATTGCATGAGTTCTTATCATCACTTTTGTTTACTAACCAAGGGTGGCCAAGTTAACTGGCCACCTCGAGCTTATTAAAACATCTCCTCTCGATATTTACACATTTTTGTTATTCACACATAGGGAGGAGGTGAGAGTTTTCCATAACTGTGCCTACCTCATGATTGAACTAATTTAGGGATTTTCATGCTGGAGCTAGACCACATCATTGGAATCAAGGGAGTTGACTTGCTGACTTATTTCTTGTGTATTTCTTCATTGCTCCTCATGATATTTGATTGTTGTGTTCTTTTGTGTGCAGGTACCTTGTTTATTTCCAAGATGCTACTGCTCGTGGAGAGTCCTCGTGGGAGTGATATGAATACTTCAGAGTGGCCTCATAAGTTTCCATCACCCCCCTACCAATGAGAAGAAAACAAGATCAATGCTTTCTATGATGTGTGCACAGGCTACTATAGGAGGAGGTTTTCTTCCTATAGCAATCCTCTCCTTTTCTTTTGGGTATTCAATCTGCATGGGGGTGATTGGATAAGTTGTAACAAGTCCTGAGGACAATTCCAGGACCTCGAGGGAGTAGTGTAGACTTGTAGAAATGAAGATAATTGCCTCTCTGTATTTTTCCAAAATTTTAACAAGGGAAAGACAAAGTGGAGGAATTGAGTGATTTTTTTTATGAAATGGGATGGATGAGTGATATATGGATGATGGACCATAGTGAGGGAACCTTATTCATCATTTTAAAGGTCATAGGGTCCTTGTTGGGCTGCCCTTGTCCTCATATATCCCTCCTATATCTTTCTAGAACACTCTTGTAGCACTACAAGACCTTCCTCTAGCACTTACAGGTCCTTCCTGTAGCAGTCCAGAGAGAGGGTGAAACCTAAATTTTGGGCTAATGGGATAGTGGAGAGAGGTGATCACATGAACGTGGATGATGGATAGGAAATGCATGGATGGTGGAGTGAAGAAAATATTGATAATTTTGGCCCTGTAGCCATGCAATCTGCCACTCTATCTAATCCTACAAAATGACAAAAAATATTAGCAAACATAGTGTAGATCCATTTCTAGTGTTTTTTTTCTTTTGTTTGTTTTTTTATTTTTTTTGAGACACACAGACTGCCTCAGAGAAGGTTTTCAACCTGTTTGCCTACTCTAGGTGCCCTAAGAGAGGTTTTCACCTAGGGATCTTTATTATTTTTTCTTCTCTTTTTTTGCTCCTAGGCTGCCTCAAAGAGGTTTTCAACCCAGGAGTTGGCCTAAGATGCCTCATAAAGTTTTTAATCCAATCCTTTTATTTTCTTTTTTCCTTTTTTCTCTTGAAAAAAATATATCTAGAAATGTTGTGGACTAGAAGCTATGACACTCCCAATCACATTGACTTCTCTATTGATTGCACTAATGAATTCTTCCTTAGACATAGGTTTTATGTATATATTCATCCTATATCCATTGACAAGCAAGGGGATCACTTCCTCATCAATGGTATTGATTTGAACAACTCCATTGTCATGACATTTTTCTATAGGTATGGGCCTAACCATCTTGTCATTAGTTTTCCTTTAAAATCTGTGAACCTAGAATCATATAATAATGCCCAATCCCCTTATTGAAAAACATTTTCCTTGATATGCCTATAATTTCAGAACTTCCTTTCCAATTGTATAACTTTAGTGTTTAGGAGGTCCTGCATTCTAAACTCATCCAAGTCATTCAATTGGAGTAACCTCTCTTGTTGTGCACTTTGGTGACATCTAAGTCCAATTGGGCTCCCATTCTCAAAGTATTATACTAAAACTCAATATAAACTAGAGCTTTCTTTCCATAAACCAAATCATATGAAGTGAACCCAGTAGTTGTATTACAAGTGGTGTTATAGGCCCAAGTGGCATCCACTAACATGTCTTCCCAATCTCTCTTGCTACTTCTCACAACCTTGTTGAGGATTCTCTCCAATGCCCTATTTGTAACATCTACTTGCCCATTTTCTTGAGGGTGATAGGCAATAGATATTCTGTATTTGATATGATGCTTACTTAGGAGATTCTCAATCAGATGTGATGTGAATTGAGCCCCCTAATCGGTGATTATCTCCCTGGGATACCCACATTTGTAGAAAATATTTTCCCTTAAGAACTCAACCACATTCTCCTCTGTTGCTTCTTTGAGAGCCTTTGTCTCAACCCACTTTATCAAGTAACCAATGCACACAATGATGTAACTTTTCTGCCTTGATGGTGGATCAATTGGCCCAATGAAATCCATGCCCCACTTGTCAAATGGATCTAAGGCCACTTGAGGTTGTAGAGTCATTTCATCCATGAGTGTGGGTTTTCCCATCCTCTGGCGTTGATCACATCTATTTGTATACCTTCTTGCATCTTGGTGGAGAGTGGACCAATAATAACCAACTTGTAGAGCTTTGAAAGTTGTTCTCTTGGCAGAAAAATGACCTCCATAGGGCCCATCATGGCAGGCCGAGAGGATGTCAAATAATTTCTCTTCCTTGACACATCTCCTTAATATCTAATCTAGTCCCATCTTGAAAATATTGCCCCCAATCCAAGTGAAAGGGGCACTTTTCCTTACAATTCTTCTCTTCTCCCTAGATGACATATTTGGAGGAAATCTTGCAGCAACTAAGTAGTTGGCTATGTCAGAAAACCATGGAGAGAGAAATGAGATAGAAAATAGGTGCTCATTTGGAATCTGATCATCGACCATCCCTTCATCACTTGTAGGCAAAGCAAGTCTAGACAAAAAATATGCAACTACATTTTCTTTTCCTGGCTTGTCAATGATAGTTAAATCAAATTGTTGTAACAATAACAACCATCTAATGATTCTAGCATTCACATCAGGATTGTTCATAAAATATTTAATAGTTTCATGATCAGTATGCACAAAAGTTTGGTATCCAGTGATGTAGTGTCTAAATTTGTTTAAGGAGTGTACAACAACTAAGAGTTCTTTCTCAGTGACAATGTAGTTCAATTTAGCCTTAGACAATTTTTTACTAATGAAATAAATGGCATAGGGTAACTTATCATCTATTTTCCCCAAGGATTCCCCCACAACTTTGTCAGATGCATCAACATGGATATGGAAAGGCAGAGCCCAATTGGGACCCCTAAGTATGGGTGCAGTGGTTAATTTCTCTTTCAAAATATCAAGGGCCTCTTGGCAGCTACTTGTCCAACAAAATTCAGAGTCCTTGGCCAACAATCCAAACAATGGTGAAGCCACTTTACTGAAATCCTTGATAAACCTCATATAATAGCTAGCTAAGCCCAAGAAAATCCTAACATCCCTCTGCTTTTGAGGAGTAGGGACCCCTTTTATGATGGAAATATTGTTTGGGTCCACCCATATTCCCTCCTAAGATATTGAATGGCCAAGGAAAGTTCTTTCATTCATTAATAATTCACATTTCTCAAGACTAAGTGAGATGTTCATTTCAATGCATTTTATCAGGACTTTTCCTAGGTTAGAGAGAGCGTCCAGGAAGTCACACCCATAAGAAGTGAAATCATCAATGTAGATCTCCACAAAGTCATGAAAAAGCTCATAAAATATGCTCATAACTTCCCTTTGAAAAGTGGCAGGAACATTGCATAGACCGAAAGGGAGGACCCTATAAGCAAAGGTACCCAAAGGAAATGTGAATGTAGTTTTGTCTTGATCCTCAGGGATGATTTGGATCTGATTATAACCCTTGAATCCATCCAAGAAAGAGAAGAACTTCTACCATGCAAGACCATATAAAACTTGATAAATGAAAGGCAGAGGGAAATGGTATTTCTTGGTGGATTTGTTCAATTCTCTGTAATCCACTCAAATCCTCCATTTCCCATTCTTCTTTGGGACTAAAACTAAAGGGGACACCCACTCACCATTTGAGATGGGGTATATGACCCTTGTATCCAACAAATTTTGTAAGTCTTCCTTTACTATGTCCTTGAGGGTTGGGTTCATTCTCCTCTGAGGTTGGTGCACAGGTTTTCATCCCTCCTTGATGTAGATGTGATGAGTACAAACCAAGGGATCACCCCCTTAATTTATTTACAGTTCCAAGCAAAAGAATTTAAGTGTTCTCTCAGCATCTTGCATCTTGGCTGAGAGAGAGGGGTTAATCTTCAAGGTTATAAATGGACCAAATTCTACATCTTTGACATGGGCAGCACTTGGGTCAACTGAGCATATTTCGGTCCAAGGACTACTCTCATATTCTTTCACTAGCTCATCAAGAGGTATAGTATTGGGAGGTTGGTTCTGAAGGATCTGGTTAGTGAGGTCACCTTCATTAGGTTTCCCCCCTCCTATAACAACATCTACGCTACAAATTAGGTAGGATGTTGTATGATACACTTCATCTTCCTCCTCCTCTTCTATCCATAAGGGTAATTCATGCTCAATGGATGGCTGAGCAGGAGGATACAATACCAATTTTTTGGACAAATTCCCATTCTTAATGGTCATGTTCCCAGCCCTGCAACTAATGTAAGAATCAGTAGTGGCTAACCATGGCCTTCCCAAGATGAGAGGATAGCCATTGAATTTGGTTTTGGGCTGGAGAACCAAGAAGTCAGTAGGATACTCCCAGGAGTCAATGGAGACCATTACATCCTCAACAACTCCCTCAGGAGATATTGTGGATCTATCTGCAAGTTGCAGCACTGTAGTGGTATTTCTCAAGGCTCCTTGGAGGTTTAGTTTTAGCATGGTTTCTTTAGTCATCACATTGATGGCAGCCCCAAGATCAATCAGGGTATGAGGGACAATGATGCCATCAATGTGTACATCTACTACTGGACTTCCAGGGTCTAAATATTTTGGACAAATCACTCTTCCAACTTCAAATCAGATAATTGATCAATAATATTGATGGTGGGGGTGTCTCTTTTTCTTCTTCCACGGTGTTTGAAACATTTTTCCTTGATAAGCTTATCATAGATTGGAACATCCTTAATAGCTTGGAGGAGGGGTATTTTAATGCACTGATTCTTCAATTCTCCCAGAATTTCAGTCTCTTATAGGGTGTGTTGTCTAGGGTGGATCAATCTCTTAGGAAAAGGAGGTGGACTTTCTTTAGGGGTACTCTCTTCCTTTTCCCCTTCAATTTCTTTAGGTGGAGATGGAGTTTTGTTATCTGGAAGCACTCTTCCAGACCTAAGATTGATTTCTTGGATCTCCACAACATAGGTAGGATAAGATGTCTCTCCATTGTAGACCTGTTTTGCCTACTTGTTATTTGGGTTCGGATTTGGTTGAGTAGGCATCTAAGGTTGCTTGGGTGGAGCAGGATGAGTGGGTTGTGGTTGAGTTGGAGTTGGAGGTAGTAAAGCAGGAGGTTGGTTTAGTTGAGGCCTCCACCCTTGTGATGGGTTATTCCATTGAGGAGGTTGGGGAGCATATGGATGAAATGGTTGATTAACAGGTTTAGGAGAATATTGGGGATCATAAGGCCAAGAAGGAGGTGTGGACCATGATGGATGAGTGGAAGAGTACTAGGTTTGAAAGGGTGCATTCTGGTTGGGATGGTATTAAGAGTAAGATGCACCTTGCATGCCCTGCTGGTATGGCTGAGGTCCTTGAGGCCTCCTTTGATTTATAAAGAAGAGTTTCTCATCCCCATGTTCTACCCCTTGTTATATAACTTTTAAACTAGGAAAAGAAGGGAATTTATCTGTGGTGTGGTTTTCCTTACAGGCTGAGTAGACCTCTATGACATTTAATGGGCATTCATTTCTAGGGTGACTTCTAGTGAATTTAGGGCATAAAATAGCTAGGGTTATCTCTGCTTCCTCTTGTTTCCTCTTGATCTACATGGTATCCATTTTCAAAGCAAAGGTATGCAACATTTCTCTTTTAAATTCCTCCAACATGTTCCCAATCTCATTCTTGATGGATGTTGTGGAGGGAGAGGAATTGATCAAGCCTTTACTAGCCCTAACCTTCTTTCTAGAAGCCCTAGAGTGATTTTTGATCATTGTTTTGATGTCATCATAGGATAACTGATAGATATCTCCCCTAGATAGCATGTTTATGGTTTACATCATGTCCTCCCTGATCCCTCAGGGAAGAACTAGCTCAAGTGATTCAGGATCAAGGGTGCATCTAGCCCTCCTATAACTGAGTTGAAATCTCTCCTCATAGTCCTCTAGGGATTCATCAGGTCCAAGAGTCATTCTAAATATTTATTCCTTAGTTTCTTTATACCTACAGTAGTCCCTGTACTTGCTATTAAAGGCTTATTTCATTTGAACCCAAGTAGTGATGATATCTCCAGGAAAACCCATAAACTAGCACAAGGTTGCATCCTTAAGGATAGATGGGAATAACTTCAGCGTTTGGTCATTAGAGTCATAGTCATATTTCCTACATACAACAAAAACTTCAAACATGAAGGTATTAGGATCCTCAGAGGTTAAGCCATGGAAGTATGGAAGGGAAGTATGGCTTATATCCTTCATTCTAGCCTCTCCATTAGTCTCTCTGATAGGGAAAACACTATTGTTCTTGTTTTCATCCATAGGTTGGGTAGGTGAAGTGGGTTCTTCTTCTTCCCCAATAGGTTCTTCAAATATCTCAGGTTGCTCACCTAGAGGGTCTTCTAACTCCCCTGTAGTCAGAGAGGGAAGTTGATAGTCACCAAAGAAGAGTGAAGGTTGACTGCTTGAGGGTGTGGGGGTGTTTGGTAAGAATTTTCCTTGAGTATCTCTATTCCTACGAGGCATGAAAGAAAATTTTCTCTTTTTCTTTTATGTTACTTTTTCAAAACTGTATGCAAAACAGAAAACAATGCTTAAGCATAAATAACATCTACCTAGACACCTCCCCAACAACAACACCAAAAAGTGGTGAGCCCTAGTATTGCACCAAGAGTGTTGCAACTCCCAAGGGCTCCTCAACTCTATTTATCAACCCAGGGTTCATACAAACTTCGAGGTGAAAATGCTATATACATAGTAGATGGGATTCTACTCATGCCACCCTCAACTAGGAAATTTGATCAATAGTGCTCCAAGACCATTCCTCCTACTGAATTATAATGAAAACTAACTAATGAAGGTGCAATTTAGAAGCTACCTATAATTATAAAAAGGAAAATGCTTTCTAACTTCAACTTTTAAATGCTATTGAATCATTTCATGAAAAGATAAGAGCTACACTACTTGCAGAAAGGGAACTACATTATCTTACAATGAACCATCTAGCTACGAAATCTACTTGCAAATACTAAGCTAACCTACCAAATCAAAAATCAAAATTCTATATATCATCTATCTAGCTCACATTTTCATATAAATCAATGTTCTATTTGTGCCAATTTTGTGATAAGGAAACTAATGCCATTATATTTTCTAATGAAGGAAAAGGAGGGTTTGGTGTGGCCTAGGAGTTTCCCTTGATCATGGAGTCACAGCTGGGGATCAACCTACTTCTAAGCTAAGTTCAAATTGCAGCGAAAGGTAAAAAATGGTGCTACAGGTGCCTTGTATTGCTACAGGAAGGCCTGTAATGCTACAGGAAGGTTGTTGAGAAGGTTTAGGAGGTGGAAATGATGGGTTCAAGGGATGGAAAGGTGGATGGAGGTTGAGGTAAATGGATGAAGGGTGGCCAAATCCCCTAGCTAATCTCAGAGCCTTTTGAAGGTCTGTTTTTCACTAGGAGAGATTCTCACAGTGGTCTAGGAAAATGATATCAAGAACA
The DNA here is from genome assembly GCA_031772625.1 of Pinus tabuliformis. Classification (NCBI taxonomy): domain Eukaryota; kingdom Viridiplantae; phylum Streptophyta; class Pinopsida; order Pinales; family Pinaceae; genus Pinus; species Pinus tabuliformis. The sequence continues at coordinate 311,603,259 of CM062809.1, forward strand.
TAACTTTGAAGACAAAATTTGGGATTCATAAAAGAGGGCGAGGAAGTCCAAGATGGAGGTGGTGAAGGTGCCCTTGCCTGCAGATCCAAACAACCCTGCAATCATCACATGCATATACCCTTTTATCATTGACAAAATGAAACAACTAGTAATGGAAAAGATGAGTTGAATTTGAATGCCATCTAATCTATGCCAAAAAATATGATCTAGTCAATAAATCAACTCCTAAGCTACATCAAGCACATGAAAAACAAGATGACTAACATAAACTTTCTTCCAATAAATCATAAACATAATATTTTTAGGTTGTGATTGTAGATCCTTCTATTCATACTCCCATGGGAGTGATGAGGTAGAGGTTGCAATCACGAGATTTTGATGTGTTATTTTCTAATGAAATGCAAGAAACTAATAAGCACTCTGAACCAAAAGAATATACAAATACTTAAGAGGGACCTAAGCCACTGGGGTTGGGCCCAAACCCAAGAGCCTCAGCCCTATGGAACTAACTCAGTGATGAACCAATAAGAAACTTCTCATTATCATTGCATCAATGTCTAATATATCATATAACAATAAAAAATAACAGTACCAAGTACTTGAGCTCAATAGCTACCTAGCTTAAAACAAAACTAGAATCTTAATGAGCTCTTTTACATGTTTATTTATAAAAGAGGGTAACTACTATCATCTCCCTAGAAAATAGGAATGTTTGCCTCCCATAACTCGAGAATGGTGGATCTTGATCTTCATTAACTGCACTTACTTGGATGACAATGACCTCATCTTGTTTGGTTGCCAATGACCTCGAGTTGATGAGAGAGAGTGTGGTTATCTCGGGCTGATTGAAGGAGTTAAGGAGGTGGATAACCTCCTAGAATCTCTCCCTGTTGTCTACTTCGGGCCCCTGCTTGGAAATTATCTCAAAAATGCTCCATTTCCTGCAATTAAACCATATTAGGCCACGTGACATAGCAAAACACCTTTTACCCCTCTCACTAAGCATAATATAACAAAAATTGTTAATAAATGTGAGAAAGAGATAGTTCTAAAGCTAGAGGATGGAATTATGACCCTTATAATGTACCTATTGATGATCCTCATCACATGCCCTAGAATCTCAAGATATAAATCATCATGTAATGAAACTGGTGGGCCACAAGGAAACGAAGGTGGTTTCCTCATCTCTGCATGCAATGTGACATGTGCAATGGCCAATGGCATATGCATGTTATCTGCAATGGTATGCCTAGTCTCAACAACAAGTTGTGACAACTTCTCTAGCTCTGTTTTCAATTCCACACTCTGAGATAGTCATGGAAACAATCTTGGAGGTGGTGCTACATGTGCAGGGTCCCTACAAGCCCCAACACCTTCATAAATACATCCCAAGCTGGGTCCATAAAACTTAGATCCGGTGTCATGGTGGGGGTGGACCAAAATGTCCAACATGACAGTCTAGACGGAAAGTCAAACAACACCCCACGAACATCAATTTCTTGGTGGCGTTTTTCACTGTCTTCCAAGTATGTGGGCATCTAACCTCTACCCTCCTAATCGTATGTATGGAATATAGGATGTGGATTTGTGGGACCACCCTCTAATATGTCTCAATCAAGTAGGTGAACTAGCAAAGATTTTATCTAGTTCTCGTGTGATACATGTATGCTGGGCCCTAACATCCTCAACTGTGATATTGGCTATAGTGTCATTCCACTGAGGGATCAACACTGCACTTTGATCCTCGTCTTTGCCCAACTGAGGATCTGCAAATCGTAAACATAATTTAATATGTATACCAAACTAGAAGCATAATAATATATAAATTAAATTCAAACACATCAATTGCAGACGATTTAAAAATTAATGACAATTTCAAGACATTAACACATAAAGTTGAAAGAGGATTTAAAATGCAAGATGTGTACCTGCAATAGATGAAGAAGGTCCACTATCCATAGCAAAATCATCAATAAAGACATAAACATTGCCTCTAACACTCCGACTAATGTCAGAGGAAGGATCTATTAGTGGAGTAGACACTCTAGTATCGCTATGTGATCTAGCTTGACCATGTATAACAAATACCCCAACACTCCATCAAGCTGCGGTTGGGGGGCATATGGGAGATGGCTCTGCAAATTACATGTAATCCATATAAACTAATCCAAGAAAAAATGTTGACAAGAAACCATTTATAAACTCAAGTAGAATAATCTATGTTGAAGTCTTCAACTAAATATAGTCTCTTTTTTGATATATTATCAACCAAAGTATTGAGTTTCACATAAACACAATCGAAAAATGTGATCAAATCTAACTTACATTTTTTCCCATTTATGAATAACGCATTTTATTCATAGAGCATAAATATGTAAATATATGTAAAAAATCAAAATAAACCTATTCGCAAAACTAATAAACTTCATGCCAACCAAATACTCCATAAGACAAGCTCTTATAATGTTTTATTTTGACAAGTGACATGTACTAGGTGCAAGCACATGAAGACAATGTTTTTGGTATGACACACTACATAATGAAACAATATGGTACAAATTAGAAAAGAGTAAAGTTGCTTATATATTCGCTTTAAATGCACTTTTCATCGAGGATTTAATGTATGCATCAATGATGCATTCTTGAAACTTGAAAACATACACACACACACACATATATATGCTATGTTGTGTTATATAGTTAAATAAAAATGTAGGGAGTGTAAGTTACAAAATCATTACTCAAATAATAAATTTAATAAGGGTGGGAACTAAGAGATATATAGTTTTCATATCATTATATTAAATAATTCTACAAATATGAGTAATGGAAATTTTAAGGAAAATTACAGTTTATAGATCAACTCGAGTCTTAAAAAGTTGTTGAGCATCACCCATCTTATGTTATTATGAAGAGCACATTATGTTAAATAGTTATAAAACTATGTTTAATGTTTTATGTGTGTGTGAGATGTACTATGTTATATATAGTTATATAGTTATGTTACATGCTATGTTATGTTATATAATTATATATAGTTATGTTGTATATATATAATAGTTATAATTATGTTATATTTATATTTGATTTATAATTATGTTATATATATATATATATATATATATATATATATATATATATATATATATATATATATATATATATATATATATATATATATATATATATATATTTGATTTAATAGAGGTTCACCATGAGCAACCATATTCATTATGTCAATTTAAAACTCCTAATTTATTTATTTATTAGTTATAGTTTAATTGTTTTCTGTTTTGAAATTTTTTTGGGCATATTTTTTGTCAAATTTGTTTGAAATTTAAAATGCATTTTTAATAACAAAAAAAATGAAAATTTATTTCACTAAATTCCTAAAAAAACTTTAAAACCTAAAATAATTAAAAAATAAAGTTTTTACCATAGAAAATATTTATAATAAACATGTTACCATTGCAGATAACTTATACAATGAAATTAAAAATAAAATAAAAAATTAAAACCTAAATTATAGTTTTTATGGGTGGTTTTCAAGGGTTTTCTTGGTGGTTTTCTAGGTTGTTTTTTGTGGTTTTAAAGGGTTTTCTTTGTGGTTTTTTGTGGTTTTCATGGTGGTTTTCGAGATTGTTTTTTGTATGGTAGTTTTGTTTCAAATTAATTTATTTTATTTTGCAAAATAAATAAAATAAAATAAACAAAAATTATAGGAAACCTACCTCGGCTTGAGCCTTTTGGTCGTTGGTAGGGTTGATGGGTAGCTGGATTGAGTTCCTCCATCTTGATTGAGCTTAGAAATCTTTCGTCAAACTCCTTTTTTTCTCACGGTCTGAGCAAAATGACTTGTGCAAGTCGTTGCTGGGGTTTTTAATAAGAAATAACGCTCAATCAAGCCAAAGTTCTCGATCGAGCCATAATATTTATCGAAACATATAGCCCGATCGAGCCTCTAAATCAGGTTATAAAAGGGCTCAAGTGAGGGTTTGTTTAAATGCTCGATTGATATATTTTTAAGCACCTAAACAACTCAATTGAGCGCTTAAAAATTGCTTGATCAAGTGCTTAAAATTACTCGATCGAGCATCCTTTTTTCACCAAAACGCGTGCTTGCTTCGTGAAAAAGTGTAATCCAACGTCGTGCACTCACTCAATACTCAGATTAAATATTTATTTATATATATTCATGTGTGCTTATATTTATACAGTTTTCTATTTACCAAGCACATAAGACTACCTGTGCTTCAATTAACTCTTAAATGACGTTAAAGCGACTTACTTGTAGCCACATAAATTTGAAAATTCCTAGATTTAATTAATTTCTTTTTCTGAGTTTTTCCATCTTCTAAATTATGTGAATGAAGTAATATCTCTATCAACAATAAATGTAAATTATTGTATCTTTATAGTTGCTTGTCGATTTTAGACCTTCCTGTATAATGAATGTAACTTATTTGGTTGTATCTACTCATCTTTATATTCAAGGATTATGTCCATTCTCATATATATCTTTACTTTTGTATAACTTCTCAACCATTTCTTTAAGAAAATTGCTTAGTCATGGTTTTGTATATGTGAGTTGTCTTTCTTCTGTCAGTGTATAGTTCATAGCATAAACACATGTTCCTTCCTATTCAACAAGGTATATTCTCAAGCATTATTCTTAGCCTATATTAATCAGGTTCACTTATTAACTTAATCTTAGAACCCTCGGCCTAATCAAACTCGAAATTTCTTGAGTATTGTTGTTGCAGAAAAGGTTAGCTACATGTTTTCTATTCCAAATGTTTATGCCACTACTATTCAAGGTTTTCCATATTATAAGTGAGAATTGTATTTGTCAACTGGTAGTATAGAGGATATTCTTCTGCATATGCCCAGGAATTTTCCAAACTTGCTTATAGTATCTACCAGTACAAACATGCAAAGATAATTATTTTCCCTTTTTTTAGAATATTTGAGTAAAGGAGCAACTCATATAAAAAATTCTCATACTTATCAAAATCCCTTTAATAATTTTCCTACTACATGTTTAAATATTTATTCTTCCATCCTATGCATACATTCATTTTCTGTTTAAGAACAACTCTTAAAAGATTTCAACAAAACAATATGATCACTTAGTTGAGTATTTGGAAATATAATAAGAACAATCATGTTCCACCCAATCAAATGACTCGGTGTTACAACGATTCCCCATGAGCCTCAGGCTTCCCCTCTGTCAAAACTCCCAATCAATATTTGTTATTATTCCTCCTTAGACCCTAGCAACATCTTGTTAGTTCAATGTATATCACTTTCTCTTCTATCCAATACCTCTGATTGGAATTCCTTCCTTCCCTAAAATTGCCTTTCTCCCCTGCAATCTCTCCCTCTTCTCCACATCCCCCCTCACATGAATTTTTTCTCCTGTCATGCCAATCTATGGGGGTTAGGAATCTTGGGAAGATGAAGGTTTAACTTGTGACAACTATCACTTCAAAATATTTCCCTTCTTGGACTCCATCTAATTTGTAACTGATTTTCTGATAGTAGGGTAGCCTGACTACTAACATGTTGGATCCTTTTATATTTTCAAATAAACAATAAGTGAAATAAAACAAAATTTCATTCATAACAACATATTACCACTTACACCTGTCATTAATAATATCCAACTTAGTCTTAGCCCCATGGCTCATTATCCTAATTTAAATATTTGCAAGCAATATAAGACCATAAAATATTATAAAGAAATAATTGCATCAGGGGCTCTACAATAATTCTGAGAATTACTCAATTATGTAATATTCTCCCTATAACATCGAATAGCTTCCTTGTAAGATCTATATGAGCAAAAACAAGGGTGAAAGGGGATGCACTTCAGCCTACAACTAATGTGAAATGAGCTAAGGTCTCTCTCAACATAATGAAGTGGAAAATAGGGTTATAACACCAATAATGTTCAGTTGCGTACCATTTTAAATTGAAAGGAAAATGTGTTACATTATATAAATCCATTTAATCATTATTACATCATGTTATTTATTTTCAAATTCCAACACTTTACAGTGCATTCAAACATTTGTTTTAGCAAACAAATAATTGTGCAAGGCTAAGAGTGTCATAATTACTTTCCCCACTAAAATGCTTATCTTAGAATTTCATTAGCAATTAGTGTTAATGCAAAGTTTTTGGAGAAGTGTGCCAAAATCCCTTACTTAAGTTATAGGTGACTTATAACCCTAACAACAATGATGGTTGTTTCTATGCTTCAGATCTACAATAAAACAAGAAGAAAAACCTTGCAACACAATAGATCTTGCAAATAGAAACATGTAACGACATAAAATAGAAGTGCAATAACCCAATGGAGGACTTGAACAAATGATAATTTTATTAATGAATACACCCAGTGAGGAGAAATTACAAAATGTGTATGTATTTTCCCCTCTGTGGGATGGGTTCTTTTCTTGTCCTTGTGCTTCAGCACCATGCTTCTCTCTCTCAATTTGCAATGTGCAAAAAAAACCAAAAAAAGTGTTTGAACTCAAGTGGGAGCTCAAATGCTATGAGACGATAATGGTGAAGAATGAATAGAAAACCCTCTATTTATAACAAAGTCTTGAACTAAATTAGGAATTATAAAATAATAAAATATTATTGACTAAATCAAAATCTAGCCATTGAGAATACTTTATTATATTTTTTGAGAGGGAAAATTATTTAAAATGGTCAAATATTTTTTATTTAGAAAGTGGTTGAAGTAATTAACAAATAAAAATGATTTATTAATTACATAATGAGAATTAAGAAAAATATGAATTTGAAATAATTATAAAATAATAATTTAATAATTATCTCAAAAGGAAAATAGGGAATAAATAAGGAATAATAAAGTCAAAAGTGATAAGAAATAATCATCAAATAATCATTTAATAATCATTTATAGAGAATATTAAATAAATAAATAATGATTGATTTAATTATTCCAAGACGATTAAGTCATAAGTGATAAGAAATAATCATCAAATAATTATTTAATAATTATTTCTAGAGAATATTAAATAAATAATGATTTATTTAATTATTCTCATGGGTTTTTTTGAATTTTAATGAGAAATAATTTAGGAAAAATGGTTTACTAAATTATTTCCTATGGTGAAAGTGGGTTTACCATGGTAAAATTAATCCTACATGGTGTATTTCGATCAACCTAGTAAAAAATGGCTAGGTGATCATTTTTTGGGTGATAACAGATTGCATCCCAATGTAAGAGTGTTAGGAGAAAATTGTATGATCGAAATATGTTATAGGTTGCACTTTCAAAAGACACCAAAGTGGAGTCATAGAGAAAGAGAGTGTGCGTGTGTTGAAGCAAGGTAAGGAAGTACTAAGAATAGAGGGGGCGAGACCTTCTTATCTGATAGAAGTCTTCTTTTATTGGTAAGTAAGTAATTTCAAATGAGGCAGGGGAGGCATATCCATACCTGTCGAGATAACTAAGTACAAATAATAATGGTGTGCCCATCAATGTGGGTTTGAGAAAAAGAAGTACATGACAAATGAAATGTTGGCATCAATAGGCCAGAAAGTGATACAATGATATAATGAGTCTCATATAAACAATATGCCTGGAAAACAGAGGTCGGGACTAGATACAATAACTTATCTTGATCTAAGTACATGAGACATAATGTCTCCCCAACCTGACATGGTGAGGGGAGATCACAACCAAAGAAGCCTTGCTGAACAGGAAAGGGCTCTGAAGACCGGAATGGATAATCTAAAGGAGACAACCATGCTATGAGCATTGTTATTGACAGAGACCAAAATAGTCAAATCTATGGAATTGCATCTGAGGTTGGATCATAATCTGTTGCCATTCGGGTATGTGAGGGATGACTTGAAGGGATACCCCTCATGAGGTTGGGAACATGTCACACACACCCCGAAAATGATGGTACAATATGCTGGATCACTGGACCATAAAGTGTACCATTCTCGATTGTGCGATAATGAGATGGATTTGAACACGCAAGAAACAACCAAGTCAAAGGGAAATGATGATTCCCTTTGCTTGATCTGAGGCACTAAACAATGAGGAAGGCTAGAACCAAGGTACACCACCCTCTAAACCACTTTCCTGGAATAAATGTATTGAAGTCAATAGAAGAGGGCCCACTAGAGTTGAGGCAATAATGATTCCTCAACAAAGGCATGAGGGATACAGTAATGTGACTAATAGACTGAAACTAGGGATGATGATGAAGGAACAAGATGAGTGGTAGACTGACGACTTCCCTTGTGAGAGAATAATACTCATGGTTGAACTAGAAACAACTAACTCGATTCTAGATGGGATGGTCAATTACTCAAACGAAGGATTTTCAAAGATATATCGGTATAGTTGGAGGCCAAATATAAGTGAAATAGAGTGAATACAATGTAAGGATGGATTATGTACTACAAAAACATTCAATGGGACTCGGAACAAACTCCATGGATGCAAGGGTGACTCATCTCTGATGCTTTGAACAAGGGTGACTCTATAATGCTGCTACATGGGAGAGGCCTGAAGGGGACCATAAAACATGAGTAAATAATGGTTACTCACGAAGAAACTAGACACATAATTCAACAAGTGAAAAGACGAAGTGGTACCAAAGTACAGGTGACTCATATGAAGAGATTCGGTTTTGAAAGGCGGAAAAGTGAGACCTCATGGGGAAAACGACTTCCTATTGAAGTTTAAAATTACCAAAAACAAAGAGAGACCCATTATAGAGATATGTGAGATATTTCCAATGGTATCAATGGTTTTTCAAATCGAGCTATGATTTTCTCATAGTTGTCGATGAAAAAACTATGGGTTTTTCTTATAAAAGGGCTTCTTACCCCCAGATCCAATTCATTTGCACATTGAGTTGTTGGAGAATTTGGAGAGGAGGAGGAGGCCCTTAATCTTAGCAAGCTCATAACAGGAAAACTGACCATTTATTTTGAGTTCTGTGAATTTCAGGTAGGTCCCCTTACTTTTCTAAAGATGGCCTTCATGCTTCTTGGAAGGATGGTTCCTGGGGAAGAATTAAGGAAAGAAAAGAATATAGGAATGAACTACTATAGAAGGTCTAGAATCATCCCGACCCACCAAATCAAACATGGGGACCAGGTGGTAAGTGTGGTATCACATAGAGTAGAATATTTTAAGATATGGTATCAAGCATCTATGATATGTTATGTGTATATCGCTCATCGGAGAGGCTAGTAGGACAAACTATCAAAGGAATGGAAGGATAATTGACCATACCTAGATTGTTGAGGTTTAGGCTGAGAATTATGTTAATCAAGTGAGAAGGTGGCCAGGGGTGTCATCCTGCCCCCAAGCATGAGATATTTCCCCCCATAATACGATGACGGAGGGAATTTATCGGGTATTGAAAGGTAATAATGATTCCCCTACTTGAATGAGTTTGTGGAGTGCCATTGTGTTCCAAGTGCGCAAATAAGGGATTCGAGCATTCGACCCTACTGGAACAAGAGTCTCTAAAGGATGATGAGAAGATGTAGGGGCATAGGTACCCCCTAGTTTTGTATGTATAGTTATAACATGCTATGGACATGTTAGATGTATTTAGAATAATGGATTCCAAAAACTTGTATGGATGTACATAATATGGTTATGCACATTGGTGGTGTCACCATATGTTGTTTATGGTGGTCTTCTTATGAGAAGAATGAATGGACACAGTAGGAGAAAGGAAATGGTGTATTACCAGTCTAGTTTTGTGCTATAGATATGAGTCAAATGGACTGAATTTCTGAGTTTTCATACATGGTGTCACCATACCAAAGAGTGGCTTTGAATATAATGAACGAACGCTCACCTAGACGACACTAGGGTTGAAAAAATCAATGTCTAAGGGACTGGGATATTGATGGAAGATGGAGAAATGGTTAAGTGGATCATTCCAAGGGTGATCTAGAGTGATATGGGACTTTAAAATTTCTTCAGCATGGGGAAGCATAGTGGTACTAGAGTTAACTCTACCATATGGACTAGGAGGGTTGGGGAGAATTTCTTCTTCAGGACTCTCGAAAGTGGATGCCCCCTTACCAAAAAATTGTGTGGCAATGTAATCGCCAAAAGGTGGATGTGGTTCAAATTTATGGGTTCGAAGTAAGGAGGGATGGAAACAATCATCATCATGGGATAAAAGGTTCACATACACATCATCTACGATGGAAGACTGATGATAAGTGGATTCAAGTTCCATCAATGTTGAGACCAAAGTGTCTTTCAAAGATGGTTCAAAAGAAGCACGATAGGAAACTCCTAAAGAGTCTAAATAGATCGATCCCATGGATGAAGACACATAGAAAATAGGGGTTGAACTATCTGTCATCTCAACATCGAAAGGGGGAATTATGATGGTGGGTTGAGAAACCTCTTGTCCTGGTGAAGTAGTGGGGTCATGACCTATAGGTAGAGTGGAAGTGGAGTCACTACGAGTGACATATAACTCATGAAGTGCTTGAAGTGTATCACGAAAATCTTCGAGACGGAGACAATTATGGGAATAATGTCCATACTTATCACACAAAGCACAACGTGATTCATGCATAAGGTTTTGTTCTTCTTGGTGGATTCGAGTAAGGTAACATGGACCTCAAGAATGTTAAGGTCAAGAAAAGTATCTGAGACCACATTCTTAATATGAGGGAATTCAGGACAATTATTGGTGGTGTGCCCAACAACATCACAAAAATCACATGAAGGAGAAGTCCTTTGTGGCTTAGGAGGAGTGGGAGTTGCTTGGGGTTCCTTGTCTTTTCCCCCTTCCTCGGGCCTTTTCCCCCTCACCAGATGCTTTCACAATAAGAGTGGTTTCATGTATCCATTTTATGGTATTGTGCACCAGAAAAAAATTTCGTTCATGGAATCATTTGCGTAAGGGAATGAAGGAAATTATCAAATCTGTAATTGAATATACAGGTTGTTGTGGCACTGAAGCAAAGGAAGGGGTGGTAGGTGTTATCACTTCGTACTTTTCCTAGGCTAAGGAAGAAAACTACAAAGATAACCACAAAACCAATTTTAAAGTTGGGATCTAACCCTTCTAGCTTCAGAGAGGGATCTCTCTGTATTATTTAGATTTCTGTTTTTTAAGATATTAAGCTAGCTATTTGAATTTGAGGTTGGTTTTTCAAAAGTTTGGTTGAAAGATGCAGGAAAATTCCATTGGGCGTGGAGTCATGAACCTTTCAGAAATCAATCACAAAATGAAAGAGTAGCTATAACAAGGCAGGATAGGAAAACTTTTGGATCTTATAGAGTGTCTGGGGTGTTAATAGTATGAATATGATTTAAGTTCAATCAAATATAGAGCATACTGAGATGAATTCAATACCTAATATCATAAATAAAATAGGGATATTTCTAACAAGCCAGAGCAGAGTACATTTAAGAAAATTTGGACCTTAATATTCTTGTAACAATAAAGAGGAAAAAACATATGGAAACTGAGAAAAGAAACAATTTAACATAGGAAAACACATCATCAATTGTTTGACATAGGAATCCTAGAACAAAACTCTCTGTATTTATGTAAATTGATCACTTTGAGTCAAATACACGACTTACATCCATGCAGAGCCCTTTTCTTCATACAAGTTCCAACCTTGTTTACATATTCACAAATTGTTTATATAGTGCTTTACTTAACAATTTTACAAAATCATAGTCATCAGATTATTACAGAATCAGAGATATTTTTAAATATCTCTCAAGTTCATGTATGCAAAGATAAACTTAAAATATATTTTGTATATCCTAAAATAAATATAGGAAAATATGCTTTCATTCAAGCAAAAGAAATATATGGTCAACTGCTTCCCTTGAAAGTAGAACAAGTCCCTAACTGGAGTTTTAGCATTTCTGCTATCATAACAGATCCCTTTGCAATAATCCATCCAAAATGATCCTTCGCTCTTCTCAATTCTACTGGAAAATCCTTATCCTCTAAATATGGAAATTAGTTCAATATTGTCGATCTTCTGCCTTTAAAACTAGAGTGGTTGTAGTTATTTTCGCAGAGACTGGTTGACTGTCCATTTGAAACTATCATTTCCCTCTTTTCTGTGATTCCATAGTTGCCGACCCATACATCTGTTGACACTTTTGCATGGCCTATCCAAGAATTTTTGCCTTGTTTTGGACTTATTGTTTCACTGGTACTATTCAACTCCTTGCACTTTTCTCCTTTGGCCTTATTTCTATTATATAATCGGGCCAATGATTCTACGGTCAATTCTATTGACACTCCTCTATAACTTGATTTATCATGAATTTGTGCTTTTGTCTTGGCTCCTTTGGCTTTATCCCCTTCTCACATTTCTTTGCATAGGACCAAGGGCTGTGACCTGGTGCTTAGCTTTAGGGCGCTAAGGTATTTAGACTCTCGCCGGGGGTGATTTTCCTTTGTTACACGCTTTAGCCTTTGATTCTTTAAGTCTTCATGACTGCGTGCTAGCCCCTCTATCAAAGCTCCCTTTGATTAGAACATTTTCAAGTGGCACCCATTACAAAACGTCGATATGCCTCAACCTCCGATTGTGATGTCATCACTGCCACTTGGCACATTGTGAGTGGTGACATGTGTTACCCTATTCCCCCTTTAGGACCCCTCAAAACGCCGAAATTTTCTGCCACGTGTCTACCATAATCCCACATCATACTAACGTCAAATGCCACATGGCTTTATTAGAACCAATCATATTCTTCCATGTGTCCCTTATCGGAACCAATATTATTGCGCCATGCGTCTCGCTGGAGGAGAGAGAGAAGGGTCGTCCGGCCTTGGTTTTGTAAATAATTTCTTTGTTAACCTATTTTTGTGCTTTCCCAGCGATATAACACTATCAACCCCTTTTCCCGGTAGTTTAACACTATTAGCCCTTTCCATGTTGCAACTTCGCACATCGCAATTTTTTAAAGTGGTCACTCTCCAGATTCGTCAATTGTCGACATGCGATATGCAATGTGCCCTAGACCATCACTGATTTCCAATTGTCGATACACCGATATCACTAATCATCGATCTTCTAATCGTACGTTTCCTCCAATAAGTGATCGATGACATGCCATGAACCTCTAATCGCCAATCATCGATATCACTCTAGAACTCCGATATGCCTCCCTTTGAAAGGCTTCAAAACCTTAAACTTCAATAGGCTATATATTTTGATCCAGAAGTCCATTTTTGGACTTCCACATACCGTTGGAAAGATTGTTCAGAGAAATTTCCAATGGAGAGGGTCTAATGTAGACTTTGAGTCCTTATGGTGCTTGGAAAATGGATGAAAACCTCTATGCTCATTTTCTCTTTGGATAGCTGAAATCACCCATCATGATGATCCTCTACATGAAACCTACAACTACCATAGGAATCCTTCTAAACCATGCACTGCAACACACATTTTTTCCAGTCTAGTTGACATCAGTGCCAACATTCACTCATGACAACTCTGATGGCCCCTTAGGGACCTTACAATTCAAATCAATACTATTGGACCCCTTTTGACACACATATTTCCAATGACATGAGAAATTTGAGACCTTAGTACAAAGATAATTTAGACTATAATACACGGTGAATTTATAGGCTAAATTTTATAAGCAGATTCCCAAAATAAATAACTGGACAAGCGTGCTTTGATTACGTATATTATAGGACCCTAACAGTAGGAACAAGTTGAACCAAATTCAAAATCGTGTAACGCTTAAGTTGGTCGAGGGGAGTGTTTGCTAGAGGATCAAAGTTCTAGACTGGGATCCCCAAAGTGATATTAGGAAGACTCAACGTAGCCATGACGGTACTAGAAACAATTCCTGGTGATAGGATTAAGAAAGGTATATGACTAGAGGGCTAATGACCTAAAGGAATTTCTCCTGCATGGGAAATACCTAGGGGAACTGTTCCAGGTTGGAAAATACCCTTGGGGACACCAATTGAAGGGAATGAGCCTGGAGGAATTGTTCTTGAAGGACAAGTTGAGTATTGAATAGGGTGTTGCTAAGGAGCTTGCTGTTGGGAAGACATACCAGACCACTTGTCAGCGACCCATGACACTCGAAGCATGCAAACACTTGAAGAGCTAGGCTTAGAAGGAGTAGCCAGTGGGGCATAATAATCCCCAAGTAGCATGGAATATTTATAGACTCTAGAGGAAACATTGGTAAGAGGGGGAGAGGTCTTATTTCCAATAATTGATGAAATAATGGTCTAAGGAGAGGTATGAGACTGAGGGTCATAGTAATTCAATTGATCGATAATGACGATCTTTCCATTATGAGGGAATCACATCTTGTGAAAGACATAGGATGTGAAAATTGAAATGGTGTATGTTTAACTATGACCGAACAAGAGGTTATAATCTAAAAGGGCTTCGATGACTTCGATATCGATCATGATCGTCTTGCCAACCAAAGTGACAGGGAAATTCTAATATAGACAGATAGGTTGTGAGGGGTGACCATCCCATGCATGAAGGGGGATGTTGGATGATGATAGGTCAAGGGAACTAATTCACTTCCAGACACTAGTGACCATCACACAAGTGGAGGCACCTTCATCTATTATACATCGCTCGACAGTGACGTTTTTTATGGGGACTCGTATCTGAAAGGAAATTGATGAAGGAAGGGGGGGGGGGTGTTTTGCTTTATCAACATCAAAGAAAATCAAACTATTGCTAGAGGGATCCATAGTGCCTAACATGGATAATAGAGATTTTCGTTGGGAGGGGCACGTCTGGATGACTTCCAGCATTGACATGGTGGCAAGAGATTGTGCCAATCATCTACTATATTATAGGTATGGGTGGCTTTAGAAGAAGAAACATTTCGAAGTAATGGAACTTTGGTGATCTTGGTATGAACCTCTACCTTAGGTTGAGGGATCTGTAAGGTACCATTTGGTGACGGAAAGGGCTCAATAGAACTTTTGGGTTGGGAATTAGTAGCTGACTAATAGGTAGAATTGTCATATTGGTGTAACTGAGTCTAGAGATTGATTTCTTCAAAATCCATCATGAGAATCTGGTACTTCCCATTCTCGCGTTATGAAGGTTGAAGAGGTGGAAGATTTTCGGAAGGTTGGGTAGCCACATATCCTTGATGAGGGAATGGATTGGTAAGCATTGTTGGTTGTGACGAAGAAGGAGGGGTAGGAGGTGAAACCATGGGCTGAGGTCCTCTAAAGGAAGCTTCTTGAGCTTCCCATGCCTAGTGCATCTAAGATAAAAGGGGACATTCATGAGTATAATGGAAAAAAAACTCCACAACAAGAACATGGTTCATTGTTTCTAAGAGCCTTGTTATGTTTGGGTTGTCTGCCCTATTACTAGGTTGCAGGATTAGGGTGGTCACCCTTAGGGGCATTAGGTTGTCAACCTTGATTTCCTTAGTTAACTTGAGATTGTTGATTATGGTTACCCTTCCCTTTATTATTCTCTTGGGGTCAGGTGGATTGGTAGTACTTTTTTGAGCATACACTTGATTCCATGGAGGTGGTTGGTCTTGAGGCAAAGGAGGTGGAGGCATGGAAGGTGAAGGCGCTGGTGTTGGTGGGGCTAGAGTGCTAGGCAGCGCATAAGATAGTAAGAAGTCACGAAATAATCTTGATAACAATGTTGAGAAACTATTGGGCCTAGCATTGATTGATATGGATGGGTAAATACATATGATGTGATTTTACCTTGATAAGAGTTGACACGCGACAAATCGGGAGGGGGGATAGGTGTAAGAAGAACCAGTCATAGGAGGTTGAGGATATGGTGATGGTTGAGGGTGGGAAAGAGATATAATGATACCATCAGTGGCATGAGGTGCCCTTGGTGCATTACTAGCCCGAGGTAGATCACATAACCTAATTGGGCATATATCATATCATATTTTAAGGTTATCTGGAGAGCTTGTTCCTTAGTCTGAGGGAAGTGAGAGGTTACATATTTACTTATGGGGGCCAAAAGGGTTCTTAAAAACCAATCCATATATACACGATCTTCAAACTTAGGGTCTCTACACATTCTCCTCCTTTTGTGCCATTCTCGTATGTGGTCAGAAAGGCAGGTGGCAGAAGTTTGATGAAAAGAGGTCAATAGTTCGATACTTGTGTCGTATCGAAGGGGTAATTGGAATATAAAAGGAAATCTTTGGTGAGAGTCTCAAAGGTAGAATGAGAGGCATATGATTAGTCCACATACCATTTGCCAACAACTCCAGTTAGTGTGCATTGGAAGAGATGAAGATGAATGCAGTCTCTAATAATGGAATTTGATGAACACCACATGTGAAAAGAGTGAACATGATTGGTGGGGTATTCTCCAGGATTACCTTCAAACGTAGGAATGTCTAAGGGGAGTTTGGTGGGTATACAAGGCCAATTCTATTCATGGAGAAGGGGATCATTGATAAGCTGGCTGAAATCAGGGAGGCTTAGGCCATCCATATAGGGAAGCAAGGGAGGATTAGTTGTCATACTTGTAGAGGTTTCGCCAGTAGGGTTATTTTGGTTAGGACCTTAATTATCACCTTGGTTTCCACCACCCACATTGGTTCCTAACATGGTGTTAGTGCGGGGTTGTGAAGATGCGGAATCAGAGGAAGAACTAGAGTCAGTATGGGGACTTAATGGAGGACTAGCAGTGTTATAAGCCTTTTTTTTGCATCTGGTCAATAGGCCTACAAACCAGATCAATCCACATCCATGAAGACCTTGTCATTATTCCTACACAAAGCCCTAAGCATGACTCTTCCAAATCCCTGAGTTTCTAGGTATGACTGCTTCATTTCAATTATTTTAAGACCCAACACACCCTTTCCCTTTAGGTACCTACGTTCACCAATTGGATGCTCCATTCTACACCAATGTTGATAAGCATCAAGTTGTCCCTTGTTGGGGGTGCGTTGATTCTATAAATTCGGGAAAATTAAAAAGAATCCTAAAGCTTACTCTTGTAGAAGCTTCCAGGAGTTGTTCCAACCATTTACCTTGGATAAAAACTTTGAATCTTATCTTATCCTACCTTAGAGATTTCACCTCTTATTCCTTGAGTTCATCCTCCCCTCTTCAGTGGATCTCAATCATAGATTGGTAAGTGGATAAGAATTCCTAAACTACCATCCCACTCTTATAAATTTATAGCCATCTACAACATCAAGGTTGGATTTTGGAGACTAATCATACCCTCATGCTGTTTCCTTTAATCTAAAGGAGTCATCATCTTCATGCATTAGGGTGACATTGAGGTATGCTTTGTGACAAGGAAGGAGAAGTCAACTTGGGGAGATCTCTACAAGATCAATTACTATTCTTGGTTGTAAACTCTCTCCTATTCATATTAATGAAAAGAGTATACCATTTTCCTATATGTGTTATGTTATGTTTACATTCTTATATTTCAATGCTTTGATGGTCTATTGAATAGAGTGATTGGATAATGCCACATAGATGTCGTAGATATTTGGATTTTGTTGGTTGTATGTGCAAATTCTAATTATAGCAATCAGAGCTACAATTAGAGCTTACAAGCCAAGAGGAGAGAAGAGCTTGCGAAGGATTCCAAGCCTCTTTCCACTCTTCAAATTCTCTAAGGGAAATTTATATTCTTTGCTTTATGTTGTTTTAGACCAGTCCACTAGATTTAGGGAAGATAATTTTATCCGTAGTCGTAAATTCTGCATAACAAGGAGGATGGGTCCGAACTTGACGAGCAGGAGTAAGATCATGTCCTAAAGGAAACTAGGGGGAAGGCCATGAAGTCTCCGTGACAAATGCCTAGGGGATGCAATGGTGTCAAGACAAAGATAACTCAAGAGGCTAAAGGGTGATGATAGGAGAAAAGAGTAACAATCAGCAAGCAAACACTTGTGGAATGGTGTCAGTGTAAACTAACTATAATGATATGCTACTCTAATTCAAGCGAACATGTCCTATCAAAGAGAAAATAACCTCTAGCCAAAAGGTGATCTAAATCCTAAAAAAAGTCCTAGTTCTACTATTTTAGATGGCCTTCCAAGGGACTTCTTACTTGACGAAATATCATCAATGCAAGTAGAGTTTTCTCGAGAAAGGTGGGATAGAGGACTAATTGCTTGCCCACACCCAGTCATATAGGGTGTTTTTCTACGATTGGACACTAAGGTTTCCTTCATCCCACAGGAGCGGTCGAGTCTTGAGCTTCTTAGTGATCAATCATGACACGTAATTCCCTACCATGAGTTGGGTAGCCTCGAGGAGAACTACTCACACCGTGATCTAGCCTAACCCCCTTTGAATCAGGTTTCTAACACGCTCCAAATTTGGATCGTGGGATGGTGAAGGATTTTAAGCTCCCTAATATGTCAATTTTCTATGTCTCAATGTAAGTGATCATTGAGTGTTATTGGAACCCTATGCCACTGATCCTACACCTAACTACAAATATTGTTTTGGCCCTGGTGCCCAAGTGGGCTTAATCTATGTGAGTTAATTTATTATTAATGTGGACTATTTCAAGTCTTGGCTTGGCAGTGATAATCAAGCTCACGTTCACTTAAGGTGTTTGCGTGTGTGAAAAATGTATCAAGTGGATGAATTAATTAAACATGTTTTGATGATGCAAATACTATTGAAAATAAAGTGCATAAACTATAAATAATACTAAAAATGAAAAATAAAATAAACAGCAAACTCAAGCACATAACCCCCACCAAAGAAGGAAATAAAGCAACAAGGAAAATTAGGGCAAACAAGAAACTCAAATACACACAAAATGGTCAAAAGATTAATGTCTAAGGGATTAGGATCTAAAGGCAAAAATCTATTGAAAGTGAATCAGAAAACCAACAAAAAACAGAGGTGAAAATGCTGGAAAAAGACATGCAAGAAGCTGCAAAAGCAAGGATACACAAGGGGATCCTGAGGAGGAAAGGAAACACAAAATTCTAAAGGGAATAAATTGTTGTAAAAACCTATCTAAAAGGGCTGCAAAAAATGGACAAAACACTAAAAAACAACGGCTGAAAATGCTGCACACTAAACTCCTCAACTCAACCATTCTCTTCCTCAATGAGAAACTTACTAAGTGGATCCAGGCCTAGAGGTGACTCAAGAAAGAACAAAAACCCTTCCTGACACACGCACAACAATATCGGCAAAATCTGGAAAATTTGATTTTTTTTTTGTTTGAAAAATTGCAGAGTACGGAAACTGAGCTGGAAAGTGCATTGGGTGCAGTTTGTGGGCTGAAAAGTGTTTTGGGAGCAGAAAAATGGTCAAAAGGTGTGTTTTTTCTTGCTTCTTTTGCTCGGAAGATCTAACCCAGATTGTGACTTCTCTTGCTCGGTTGGTATCTCTGACTTGCGAGAAGATGTGAAACCACAAAAGAAATAGAGAATTTTCCAAAAAATAGAAATTGAGAGGAACAAAAATTTTGGAAAAACACTGAAAGTAGTTGAAACATTAGTCACCAAGGTTCTGAATTACTATACTAGCGAATTTTTCATTTGTTAGTGTACTGTTTTTGGAGAAGTGTACCAAAATCCCTTACTTAAGATATAGGTGACTTATAAACCTAACAACAAAGATGGTTGCTTCTATGATTCAAATTTGTAATAAAAAATGAAGAAAAACCCTGCAACACAATAGATCTTGCAAATAGAAACATGTAACAACATAAAATAGAAGTGCAATAACCCAATAGAGGACTTGAACAAATGATAATTTTATTAATGAATACACCTCGTGATGAGAAATTACAAAATGGGTCAGTAGTTCCTCCTCCATGGGACGGGTACTTTTCTTGTCCTTACGCTTCAACAATGTGTTTCTCTCTCTCAATTTGCAATGGGCAGGAAAAACCAAAAAATGTGTTTGAACTCAAGTGGGAGCTCAAATGCTATGAAATGATAATGTTGATGATGGAAATGATCATAGTGAAGAATGAATAGAAAACCCTCTATTTATAACAAACTCTTGAGCTAAATTAGGAATTAGAAAATAATAAAATATTATTGATTAAATCAAAATCTGATTGTTGAGAATACTTTATTATATTTTTTTAGAGGGAAAAAGATATTCAAAATGGTCAAATATTTTTATTTAGAAAGTGGTTGAAGTAATTAACAAATAAAAATGATTTATTAATCACTTTGTGAGAATTAAGAAAAATATGAATTTGTAATAATTGTTAAATAATGATTTAACAATTATCTAAAAAGGAAAATAAGCAATAATAAATAAATAATGATTTATTTAATTATTCCAAGATGTTTAAGTCAAAAATGATAAGAAATAATCATCAAATAATGATTTAATAATTATTTCTAGAGAGAATTAAATAAATAATTATTTATCTAATTATGCTTATGAGGTTTTTTGAATTTTAATGAGAAATAATTCCTAAATTATTTCCTACGGTGAAAGTGGGTTTACCATGGTAAAATTAATCTTACATGATGTATTTTGGTCAGCCTAGTAAGAAATGGCTAGGTGATCATTTTTTGGGCGATAACAATTAGTTTTCCCACTTTACATTTTGTGGGATGAGGGGTTCACATCACTCACTTTAGCACTTAAGAATTTCTCGAAACATTTAAATAATCATGTATTTTCATGAAATTCATTCATACAATTTCTTGTTCATTGCTAGCATGTATTTATTCAATGCATCAAGCTTATAGATTATCAAAGTATTTCAACAATTTCTCTATATTGAGATTCTAATGCCTCTATCATACTCTAATTATTATTAATGGCATACATGTGGCATACAAATATTTACATATCAATAATTCCATGCACAATTGCATTAATTAAGGTCAATCAAAAGAATCCATGTTCATGTGATAGACCAACACTCATTGCATTAACAATTTCCATGGTCACTCACATTAGCATAAAACCTTCAAGTATTCATGCATATGGTACCATTTTATAATGTTCATCACTCTGTGATGAGATTATTTGCATCATATTCAGAATCTCTTGGGCCATTACCCATGGCTTCATGCATACATCACACATAACCATGCATTATCAAACATAACAAATTTACCATGAGTGTATCACTCACTTATTTAACTATCGTCCATTATGACAACTCACACATGCTCATATTATTAACATTTCTAACAAACCTAGTGTATTGGTAGCTCCCTACCTCAGTCATACCTCAAGTGGAATATCATGCAATTCATGCATCCAAAGGCGAAAACATTTCACCAAAATATAAATTTAAACTGAAGGAATTCTTACCCAACTCCTTCAACTTACCCTTTATTGTTTCATTATTGGTTTCCATCATTGTTATACTTAGTTGATAACTTTTTCCAAGGATTCCATCTAGCTCCTTCTTCAACTTCTTGACAGACATCTTCTTCTCATTGTTCTCAATGTATTTCAATGGCTAAAGGCACTTATGCCACCTCATTTTCCACTTCATATAAGTGGCCTTTAATACCAAATTCCTAAGAAAAATTGGTTTTTTACAACATCATCTACACATCATTTGTTAGTCATTCAAGTTAAAATAAGTGCTACAACCCAATTCATTTTATAATGCATTTCATATTAGAAACTAATCAAGCACTATTAAGCTTAATTCATTTCACAAATTAGCCTAAATCAACAAGCCAATTCATTTTATAATGCATTTCATATTAGCAACTAATCAAGCATTGTTAAGCTTAATTCATTTCACAAATTAGCCTTTCCCATTTTTAGGAAAGTATATCAACCAATCCACAAATGTCATTCAAGGAAGACTTACCTTCTTAAAATTTCGCACATATGTGATTTCATTGTCCATCTATCCACATTGACTTATTCAAGCCCTCTTTGATAGATTCTTTATCCAAATCTCCCCTCTAGTTCAACTTAGCAAAGAAGTTTTACAAGTACAATATGAACATTTGCATACCAATCACATGCAATAATTTTTATTAAAATTCTCTATGATTTCCAACAAGAGCAACAACCCAATTATTTCTTTTTATAGCCTAAGAAACCCTCCTCTTACAGTCTTATACATACCATTTATTTCATCATAAATTATATCAATACCATTATTTTTTTATTTGATGGCCATTCAAGACATAATTAGTCTTTATTTGAGCATCTATTGGTCTTATTATTTCTTATAACCTTTTCCTCTTGACAAGTTTTTCCATAGTCCACCAAAGGGACCATCTTCAATGCAACCTCACTTTATTACATTCTTCGTGATCAAACCACTTAGTCTCTTGATCTCACCAACAATTACTCTGTTAGTCTTCACATAAATCTTTGTACATACTTGCAGTTCATAAGAGATTCAACTAGCTTTAAAATCTTGATGGCTTAACTGTAGGGATTGATTTTCTCTACTATTCATAACTTAAATAAGGTGATGACAATAAGGTAGGTTAGATAAGAAAAATAATAAATAAATCTCTTAAAGACCCTTAACTTTTCACCACTTCTGGTATTGTTAGACTCATGAGAGCATAAGAGAAAATTAGCTAAATGTCACATGCAATATTCAGTGATATGATACACATAAATTCAACATTTTGTGACCCTTCATTTCATATTGCAAGAGGTTTCTTGGACTCCTCACAACTCTTCAACTTCACTTAAGGCTTTTCACGTTCCACACAAGTGAATATTACAAGCTCACATAACCTCTAAAGATTATGTTTCCAACAGTTATCGCCTTAATTCGAAGGGGGTGAATGTGACTCCAAGAAGAGAGCTCAAATAATACGGTAAATAACAATCAATGGCTGGATGTCATGTTTGAGTCTGGTGGTTTAAGGAATACCACAAATCAAAAGGGTAGAAAAATTCAGTCTTCTACTGGTGGTTTTCTAAGGCTAACCACCATCTCTCGAACTTGGCTCAAGCAGGATCATGGAAAGATTATACATTTGGCTAGAAGTTGATATATTCTGCTAAATGGAAGTGCTCCCTAATGATCATTTAAAGATAATCACAAAATATTGAAATGATGGTTTATAGATGACCACAAACTATTGTAGATAGTAGGAGTAGTAATTCTTCTACTGAGTGATGGTTTAATGAGGACCACAAACCAACTGGTGGTTTTGGGATGACCATAAACGAAATGAAACTAATGGAACATGAGTTTATCTTTGGCTACAACGCGGACTCTAGCTTAGGCTCACTCTAGCTCTAGGTTGTTGGCTACTAGATCTAGTTCTAGTTGTGACTCAGGCTCGCTTGATATAACTTTGAAACTAGTAGTTGACTATCGATTCCCCCCATCAAATACAAGATGAGAAGACAAAAATCTCTTCATGGAAAGATTTGTCAGTGCTTGACTTTGTGGTATGACCAATATAACTTATTGGTTGTTGAATAACATTGCCAAGAAGTGATCTATCCAAGGTGAATCTTTGTTCTTGCATGAGTCTTGTGTATGGAACATCTATATAAATTATCAATATGTTTTCCAAAATGCTCACAAGGGTGAAGATTAAAACACTTATCTTTCATGTGGCCAACTTGATAATAATGTTGGCATTTGAAAATATGATGTGGGAGTGGAGTAGGTGAAGATGAGGTTTCTTGAAGAAACTAACACTCTGAAACTGGATTGGTTTGAAGTGGTCTGGAATGTAAAAGGTCATTTCCTTTTCATATCCAAGACTAGTTCGACGTTTGTTGTTGATGAATTCTTCTCAAGGTCTGACGATGGGCTTGGGAAGTGCAAGCAAAACTTCTTCATCTTCATTTGAATCTACCTCTGAAGTGACATCATTGATTTGATCAAGTGTTGACTATTGATGGGAATCAATATGAAAGAGAGGTGTTAATGAACAAGAGCTAATTCATAATGTTGATTTATTTGTTGTAATTCATCTTGCTAGAATTGTGATTCGAGTTGAAGAAACTCATCAAGTCCTATAAATCTTGTAAATAGGTTAGAATATTTGTGAAAATGGCTTTGTAGATTTTGACTATATCATCAATAGTAGAGAGTATAAAAATATTTAGTCAAACTAATATTCCATCAATTCGAGCCATTTTACAAAAATTGTAGCTCAACAAATTAAAAGTGTAAAACTAATATTCCATCAATTCAAGCCATTTTACAAAAATTGTAGCTCAACAAATTAAAAGTGTTGGCTTCAACTGAAAATGCACCCTTTTACAATGCAAATTCAACTTATTTTTAAAGAGTACAAATAAACTTACCATCTCCATGTTGTCCAAATGGAGTAGAAATCACGAGACTAAATGTCACCTTAACAATAAAAGAAAAGTGTTTACTTCAACTAAAAATGCACCCTTTTACAATGCAAAATCAACTTATTTTTAAAGAGTAAAAATAAACTTACCATCTCCATGTTATCCAAATGGAATAGAAGTCACGAGACTAAATGTCACCTTAACAATAAAGGTGTGAGTAATGACAATATTCAAAATGTTGAAAAGGTGTGAGTAGTGAAAATATTCAAAATGTTGAAGAGAAAGAAGAGTAGACTCCCGAGGTGTTCAACCTTCACAATGACGGCAATTTTGGGCACATCACATGTAATGGTACCTAAATCTTCTTATTACATTTTCAAGTTCTTGGCTGCCTGAAAAAGACTTGAGCCTTAAGCCAAAGTTGGGGGTTATAAGCCCCTCAAATTCTTAAAAAACCAAATCCTCGAAACTACAAAGAGACAAAGCAGCCCTCGATGCCAAAGGTTCATAACGAAGTTTGTTCCAAGAAATATGAATTGAAAAACAACTTGTTATGAGGAAAGATGTGAACTTTGCACTTTATTACATTCTATAACAAATATTGGTCCAGTATTCTATGGGGCACAATAATAACAATAGGGGCACAATAGGTTTTAGCACAGCTAACATTTTTGAGCGCTGGGCGTCCTCGGTGATCAGGCCTTCGCTGCGAGCCTCGGCTCCTCTCGAGACCCGCCCCCTGCGGGCTCTAAGCCTGCGATCTCCTTGCTGTTCGCCGATCCTGCAACCTGCGGGCCTTCTTGAATTAGATCTGATCGGATCTAAGGCATTCAGCTATTCTTCTGGCTAGGGTGTGGCCTATGCTGCGCTGCCCGTGTGGCGGCCGGCATCAAACCTGATGGAGTCTCAGGGCCAGAAACAATGCCTCCAAATTCGTCAAGAAGCTAGATGAAATTCCAGAGATCTCCTTGCCTCCGGAGACTCCCATGCAAGTAGCTTTGTCATTGGCGGATCAGGGACTTATTGGCCAATTCACGGGACTTTGGTCCTCCCCGAAAATTATAGAGCAATGGGTTAACAGAAACTGGGCGCCCCTAATCAATCAAAGCGTTACCTCTTACTTTCTAGGAAGAGGGTTTTTCCTTTTTGAATTTACCTCCAGAGAGGACAAAGACCTGATCTTTCGAAATGGATCGTATTTCATGGGTCCTCAAGGTCTCTACCTGAACAAATGGACCCCGGATTTCGATCCAGCGGTAGATGTTCCCAAGGCTGTTCCACTATGGGTTCGTCTACCAAATCTGCCGGTTCACTGCTGGAACTGGGACTCCTTGAAACACATTGGAAACTCCCTTGGGAAATTCATAGATCGGGCAAGCAACAAGGATTAGTATGATTGTGCCAAGATCTGTGTGGAGGTAGATCTAGAGGAGGGTTTACCAGAAGCAATCAAAATCAGAGTCGGTAGCTGGTCCCATCTGCAGATCTTGGATTATGAACAGCTGCCATTCAAATGCAGGAAATGCCACGTGTATGGGCACTTCGCTAGAAACTGCCCGACTAATCCAGAGCCAGAGAAAGGAAATGAAGAGGGATGGAATCAAGTAAAAAGAGCCAGAACCAACCACAGGGGACAGAAACAGAGTGGACCATCCAGCAAAGGCAACTTTCAGGGTAATGCTCAGAAACCTCCTACCAAAAAAGCGCAAGAAAACAAATTCGTCCTCTTAAGCCAACCGACAGAAGGCACTCCAGAGGTAGAGATCCAAAAGCCAGAATCCTCAAGGAAAAGCACACCTCCAGCTTCCCCCAAAGAAGTGGAAAATCTCAAAGTCACAGCCCAAGAGGATGAGGAAGAAGCTCCCTCGGCCTCTCTCAAAGGACCAAGCCCAAAAGGCATATTCATGGAAGAAGAAGAAGAAGAGCAAGAAACGGAAGAATCAGAAGAGGAAGGAGAAATAGGAGAATCCCACACCCCGGTAAGAAGATCAACAAGAGGCCAGAAAACAGATAGGGAAAAAAGGGAACAGGAGACTTACAAAGAAAAACTCCAGGGAAGCCAGCCAACCTTGGAAAAAATGCTAGCTTCAAAGCCAAAGATATTGAAAAACCCGCCCCAAGGCTCCAAGGGAGCTCATCTGAAGCATAAATAATGAAGGTCATCTCCTGGAACTGCAGAGGGATGGGGAGCAAAATGAAAGAAGAAGCCACCAGAAGTCTAATCAGGACAGAAACCCCAGATCTACTTCTCGTCCAGGAGACAAAGCTGGAAGACATAGTCTTCCTCCAAACAAGCAAGAAAGTTTGGAATAAAAGTGAAGCAAGAGCAATCTCCGCCCGGGGCGCCTCAAGAGGAATAGGTACTCTCTGGAACCCCAATAAATTTACAGTTCTATTAGAGGCCAGGAATACCCATTGGTTGATGCTAAAAATGCAGAATCTGGAGTCTAAGCAAACGTTCTGCCTCTTCAACGTTTACTCTCCAGTCAACGTTGGGGAAAAAAAGATTGTTGGGACTCTCTAAGACAGCAAGCAGATTTGACAGATTTGGAAAACATAATAATTGCTGGCGATTTCAATCTTACCTTACACCCTTCAGAAAAAAGGGGAGGCAGCATAGTTAGAGATCCGGCTAGAGAATGGGTTGAGGACATAGTGCAAGACTGGGATTTGCTGGACATTAAACCCTCTTCAGGTAAGTACTCTTGGTCTAATAAAAGAATGGGCCCTGGCCACATTGCTGCCAGGTTAGATAGGTTTATCATTCAAAGTTCCTTTCTGCTGCTAGGATTAGAGCCTAGAATGCATATACTTGCCAACAGCATCTCTGATCATAAGCCCATTATGTTAGACTTGTTAGCCCATCATGATCTGGGCCCCATCCCATTTAGGTTCAGCCCTCTTTGGGTAAAGGAGAATGATTTCATGCAAATAGTCAAGGAATGTTGGAATTATCCGGTCAATGGATCGCCATTCTATATTTGGGAGGAAAAACTCAGAAGGATGAAAAGAGTCCTAAAAAGATGGGCCAAAACGCTGCCCAACCCAACCATAACAAGGAAAACCATTAAAGCAGCTCTTACTTCTCACCAAAATAGCATGGAAAACGCAATTCTTACAAAGGACTCATTAGAACAAGAAACCCTTCTGCAACAGCAATACCACAAGGCCTGTTTAGCTGAAGAAGAGTATTGGAGAATGAAATCTCGGAACCTCTGGCTCAAAGCAGGGGATAGGAACACTGCTTATTTCCATAAACAAGCCCAGGCAAGGAAATGCTTCAATACTATCTCAGAAATTAAAGAGGAGGGAGATATCCATAAGGACTTCGAGCATATAAAGAGAGCTGTGTTTACTCACTTTCAGAATTTATATAGTGAAGACAAGGATCCAAGTCATTCTCCGGAGATATTACATAATATACCCTCTATAATTTCTCAGCGAATCAATGAACTGTTGGAGACCAAAGTCACAAAAGAGGAGGTGAAAAAGGCGCTCTTCGACATGGATCTGGACAAGGCCCCTAGGCCGGATGGTTTCTCAGCTAGATTCCTCCAAACGTGCTGGCCAATTATTGAAAAAGATCTTCTCAAAATGGTACAAAAATCCCACAACACTCAGAAAATCGGAGGCAGTACAAATTCTGCGTTTTTAGCACTCATACCTAAAGAAAAAGGGGCCAACAACTTCAACAGATTTCCGCCGATCTCTCTATGTAATACAGGGTATAAGCTGATCACCAAAGTAATTGCAAATAGACTGAAGTTTATCCTCCCCAAAATAATTCCAGAGAACCAAGGAGGCTTCATCTATGGGAGGCAGATCGTGGACAATTTTCTACTGGTCCAGGAAGCAATACACTCGAGCCAACTCCGAAAAGAGCAAGGTATGGTGATCAAACTTGATTTAGCAAATGCTTTTGACCGTGTCAATCATAGCTTCCTCTTGAATGTCATGTGTAAGCTAGGTTTTGGAACAAACTTCATTAATTGGATCCGGGCCTGCATCTCGGAGCCTTGGATAGCTCCCCTTGTTAACGGAAGAGCCACTGACTTCTTTAAAGCCTCGAGAGGACTCAGGCAGGGGTGCCCTCTATCCCCCCTACTCTTTGTCATCCAGGCCTCAGCCCTCAGCTTCCTGCTTGATAAAAAGTTGCAGGATCAAGAGATCAATGGACTGCGCATTGCAAGAGGAACCAAAAATATCAATCATGCTTTATTTGCAGATGACACATTGTTGTTAGGTCCTGCCTCTGTTCCCTCGGCCACAAAGTTTAAAGAGGTGCTGGATGAATTTAGTGAAGCTTCAGGCAGTGTGGTAAACAAAAGCAAATGTCATATTTTCAGTTGGAACACCTCGCCTAGACTGCTATCTGCCTTATCAAGATGCTTGGGTTTCGAAGCTTCCTCCACCTCGTCGACCTTCAAATACCTGGGCCTACCAATATCTCAAAAGAGACCAACTAGTAAAGATTGGCTCCCGCATTTAGAAAATTTCAAGGCAAAGATCCAAGCCTGGGGTTATTCCTGGCTGAATGCTGCAGGCAAAACAGTCTTAATTAAATCAGTTCTCAACAGCTTGCCCTTATTCCAATTTGCAAGTCTCCTCGCTCCGGCATCTATATTAAACAAAATGGAGGATTTCATAAGGAGATTTTTTTGGAAAGGAGGGAAAGAAAATGAAAAAAAGATCCCTCTTGTCAGCTGGGACATCATATCCAAGCCACTGTGGGAAGGTGGCCTAAATTTTAAGAATCTCCGTCAACAAAATGTAGCAATGGCAGCAAAAATAGTGTGGAGGATCATCGCCCCCAATCCTGGCTGGGCTCAAAAGGTGATCTGGAAAAAATATTTCAGAGGACCAAGACTAAGATGCTTAAAAAATGTGATACGCCTGACTAATTCGACATTCCTCAAAATATATGACAGAGCCGCATCTCTAATCATCGATCACTCCTACTGGATACCAGGCAACGGTAAAAACATCAGTATTTGGTCGGACAGAATCATGAACAAAGAGCCAATTGAAGCCAGAGCCTCCATAAATTCGTTGCGCTGCTGGATGGACAGAGAAGGAATAAAATCTCTGTGGGATATTTCATGCTGGAACAATCTGATTTGGGCAGGCTGGAAACGATTAAATGTGCCGGACAATCTGAAAGCTGAGTGGAGCACGTTGTTAGACGCCCTCCAAGGACTGGCTCCCACGCAATCGAAGAAGAGAGACGAGATGGGCTGGGGATCAAAAATCAAAGGTTATGCAGTCGCACAGGGGTACGCCAAATTGATTGAGAAACCGCACGTCCCTCAGAATCCAGCTCCGTGGCAAAGCGTTTGGCATCAGCCCTCATGGCCCAAGGTCGATTTCTTCGCCTGGGTCTTCTGTCACGGGAAAATATTAACGTATGACAATCTGCAGAAAAAAGGCTTCCACGGCCCTTCCATGTGCCCTCTGTGTAATGAAAGCGTGGAGACAACAAACCATCTAATGCTAGAATGTAATTTCTCCAGGCAGATTTGGTCCCATTTTACTCACGACTTGGATCCAAATTTCGTTGTCCCTTGCTCCTCTTATGATCTTTTCGCTGAATGGTCAAACAGATTCCCAGGTCCTCCCTCCAAAAATCTGATTATCAAGGCAACATGGGTTGTCCTCCCAAAAATCATCTGTTGGCAGCTATGGATAGAACGCAACAAAAGAATCTTTAGAGACACAAAGCATAATCACAAAGTCCTGGAAGCCAAGATAAAAAGCCATATAAAGGAATGCCTAATGGATATAAAAGATGACAATAACCTCAGACAGCAGGACATAGCATGGGGATCAACGCTAGAACTCCAATTTCAGCCAGCAATCAAAAAAGCCCTCATCTTCAAAGAATGGCAAATAAGAAAACCTGAGAATGACTTTCAAGAGTGGCTAAAATCGCAAGCAAGGCACTTCCTTTTCTTTGATGGAGCAGCTAAGGGAAATCCGGGCAAAGCAGGTGCAGGAGGTGTTGTCCTAAATCAATCCGGGGAAAAAATTCACTCCTACGCCTGGGGACTAGATTACACTACCAGCATCCAAGCTGAAGCCTTGGCTCTCTTCCAAGGTCTCAAGATCCTCAAAGAACTGGACATAAATGAAGTAATTGTCATAGGTGACTCTCAAGTCATTATAAATGCAATGATTACCAACACCCCAGTACAGGACCTCAATCTTGCAAGGCTGATTATCAGGATCAAAGATATGGAAAAAAGCTTCCAGGATTTGAAATACTATCATGTGTTAAGAATCCATAATAAAAAGGCGGACACAGAAGCCAATAAAGCTGTCCTTCTTTCTGCTGGGACCAAAAAGATAGAGGATGAAGAATCATGGGAGCCCATTCCGTAAATAATCTGCTGTCATGTTCTACTGTCTGCTTCTAAATCAATTTGTTTGTATTTACAAGTGGGGGAAAATCTCTGAAATCAACTCAGTGGGGGTCTACCGTAGGAAGAAAATTGTAAGCTTCAGCTTCATCCTTAGCAAAGAAATGCAGCACGACAAAGAAGCTCAAAATGTAATCAGAATTTGACATTCTGCCTAAGATTAATATAAAGCATCATAACCATAACCGTTCCTGTAAAAAAAAAAAAACAAATACGGACCAACTCTGACCGCTTACAGGAGTTGGCTCTTCACTAGTACATCTCTATTGAATTTGGCATGGAGGGAGTATTTTGTGCTACCCACTACCAAACCTAGCAAATTTTATCCTTTGAAATAAATAAATAAAATACGCATAAATAGTGTCATTTTTTAAGTAGGAGATGGTAAATAGCTGGCCCTGTAAGTTTATAACAACAATAATTTCTAGAATTTGACGTGTTCCGTAAACAAGTATACTCACAGTCTTGGAACATCCATTTTCACAAGGAATTTATAGCTTGTCCACAATAAGAAATGCCACACAATTTTTTTTGATAGCATGGAAATAGTCCAAGTTGGTTGTCCTATGCATTCACCTTTTAAGGTATTCAACTGAAATGTCTCATCTAAAAAAAATCATATGTATACAGTTCACACATCATTCTATCCAAAACCAAGCAATGGTTTCTGCTCACTTTCATCAACAATGTGACTCATTGAAATAGCTGGAATCAGTGGGATATATATATATATATATATAAAAGTTGACTCATGAGTAGAATATTGCTCAACAATCTGCACATAATATGTATATAGTCTGCACATCATTCTATTTGGATACCCCATTTTGGATATGAGCACACCAATAATAATACAACCAAGTTTACAGAACTTGAACCTTAGCAACTCACAGCAGGAAAATAAATGTACAATGGGAGGCCCCTAAAGCACATGCACATCAAAGGTTCAAACCTGTTGCTGCTATCATGGTCTCATAAGAATTTTTGTTTCAACACATTATGTTCAGAACTATTCAAGTGTCATGGAGATTATTGTTGTATTATTTCTCTCTTCTTTTTAATGAAGCATTGTAGGAAAAAGACCAGTTTTGGGTATACAGAGCACCCAACAAACATTTCCTGGTTTTGAATCAAGAATCCTCTTAATTGGTAAATGGTGAACAATTTGATACCAAAAGAAAAGCGCTTAAAAGTGAAGCACACAGAGATATGCACTGAGAGCTGTAGGCGGGCAATTAGATTAGAGGAAATAGCATGCAGTTGGGAATTAGATTAGAGGAAATAGCATGCAGTTAGGCACGTAGATGGTGATAGAAGATGGGAAAAAATTACCATAGAAGGGAGAGAGCGCCCTGGTCAAGAAGACCACAAAATTTTGATGGTCATGTGGGTGCATGCGATCTTGAACATAGCAACACATCTGACGACAACCCACCGTTTCTACTTGAGGGCGATGGTGCAGAGGAACGTTATGGCAGTTTTGACGGGCATAGACAGACGTACAACATATGATGCATTGCATAATATGATATGCATATATAGAATATTTTGTTACCCTTGGTTTTATGTTCTAAGAAGATTTTAGACGGTTCATATTCTTCAATTTCAATTGAGACTTTGCTTTTCACACAAATGAATATTTTTGGTTTACACAACCTCAAAGGATTAATTTCACTCGAGACTCTTCACTTTTTACACAAAAGAATATTTTCTGGTTTACATAGTCTTTAAGGATTATGTTTCCCATAAATATAATAGTCTCTATGATTATGTATGGTAATTTTGGTTATTATCATTTTATTAATCGTAAAAGTTAAAAATATTTACAATGTTATGGTGATTAGTATTTCTGAAAATAAATTTCCTAAAAGATAAATTGGGATGTTATATAAGAGGCAACATAAAATTTGAATTTGTTAATGTAAGATGTGCTATTAAAGCCTAGTCCATTTTTCTCATGTATTTCAACATTATCAATTTTATTAAAGAAACATAGGATATGGCATAATCAATGACACTTTTAATTTTCTAGTGAAGTTAGTCCAAAATAAAATTGTGAATATTTTATTGAACTCTACCAACTTCATAATTAAAATCTCCTAGAAGAAGACCTTTTTAGCTATCAAAGTAGAATATCATTCTCCAGTTAATAAAAAGGCATCAACCACATTATGGTTATGTAGAAGGTATAATTGAGAGAGACAAAGTAACAAATAACAAAAATATAGAAAAAATATATATATTCTTGCATTCAAAAGTGATATTAAGCTAGATATATTGGTTATAGGGATCACTCTTGTGCATTTTAATCTTTGAGTTGAGCTTCTTCTTGATGTAGCAACAAATGCACCTATTCCCCTATGCCATTGCTTTTTATTTTAAATTGAAAAAATGATATTATTCATCTAAATTAACAAAATTCATCATGTTCCAATCTTTCCACAAGTAATATAAAGATCAATTGAGGTTCAAATCCAACTTAAGCTCAAAACCCTTCCTCTAAGGAAGTTTTCAAAAATTCCACATTATTATTTTAAGTTTTCTTAATCCTTATTTGTTACTTTTGAAGTTAGCATGTAAAATTGCTATTTTATTCCTTCTTATTGCCCATTTGGTTTCCTAGCATCTTTGATTATTTGGCCGAACTTTCTCAAGTTGGTATCCATGGGTTTTTAATTTTTAATTTGCTTTATACAATATCTAATGTCTTAGTTAGAACAATTTCATTAGTTGTCTCATCAAATCTGACTATGACAATGTTTAGACACTTTTTTATCTTTGATTCTTTTACCAATTATTTCTACTTTCAAAATCCTAAAATTTACAATTTATAATTTGTTTTCTACAATATTTGATGCCTTGGTTAAAAAAAGTCCTCATTTGCCTTATTCATCCCAATATATTAGGCTTAGATTATCACAACCACCACTGCAAGTTGTCACCAGACTACAATCAACCAACTATTATCATATATTAATCTAACTTTTTATGTAACAATATGATTTTATTAATCAAATTAATAAATCACTAAGAATAAATTATCATAACATTTAGAATCCATTATAAAGAAACATAAGATGTCCAAATTAACATAACACTGGCAAACAATTTTGTTATTCACTAGTTAACTCCTTTCCATGGCCCAATAAAATCATATCTGAGAATGCAATTCTTATTTTAACATATCACTTATATATTCATCATCATTATTTTATATATCTATTACATAATGATTGTTCGAATTAATTATAAATAAACTATAAAATATTTTCTTTAATATTAGAATTGTTTGTCATTACTTTTGAATTCCTAATTTGAAATGAAAAATATTATTTGATTTAAAGAGTAGATTTTCAAGATTTTAGGTGCTTGAGGGGTTTATTTGATCAAGCTTTTAAATTTTAAAGTTTAAATTTTATATCTCTCAAGTTTAGTTTACAAATCCCACTAATCAATTAAAGGCAATTACACCTACTTTAAAATAATATTTTAAACTACTTATTTTTATTTGTATCTATTTTATATTATTCACGATACCTCTTATCTTATGTAACCCAAAACTACATCTTCATCATGTCCAATATATCAGTTATCTTTATTTATCTATTTTATATTATTCAACGATACATCTTATCTTATTTAACCCAAAACTACATCATCATGTCCAATATATTAGTTATCTTTATTTTTATCTATTTTATATTATTCACAATACCTCTTCTCTTCTGTAAAAAAATTAATTGTGTTTAATTTTTTTTTGTGAGATTGGTAGGACTACATCTTCATCATGTCCAAGATATCACCCCTATCAGGGTAGGGAATTGAACCAGACTCACATCCAGTCACTTCACATCAAGGAGTGCCTTAACGGAACACCCATCTTTTTACTTTAACAAAAAAACCTACATTTTTATATAAATTTATAACTCTTACTAATTAATTAAAAACAATTACACTTAAACTAAAAACAATCACATCTACTCTAAAAAAATAAATAAATTATTATTATTATTTTATATTTTTATTTCTTTTATATTATTCAAAATACCTCTAATTTTACGTGACTTTTATTATTATTATTTTATATTTGTATTTCTTTTATATTATTCAAAATACCTCTTGTTTTACGTGACTTTTCTAATTTTATCTTTTTATTATTTTGACTATTTATAATTTTCCACCGATCAATTAAAAGCAATTATATTTACTTCTCCACTAATCAGACAAATACATTTAATAACATATTAAAAACAATTAAACATACTTTTACAAAATATTTTAAATTATGTCTTTATTTTTATTTATTTTACATTATTTATATTCCTCTTATCTTATGCGACTTTATTTTTATTTATTTTATATTTATATATCTTATGCGACTTTATTTTTATTTATTTTATATTATATAGTTTAATTAGTTTTAAAATAAGTATATATACAGGGCTGAACCCTGGAACACAAACCAGAGCCTGATACATATTTAAACTATGTTTCTTTTTCAGTCTTCAAAAAACTACACTGATATCTATTACATATTACACCTATTCTAATTGCATCTATTCTAAACAAAGACTCCTCATTCAATTTCCAAAAAACACCCACTTATTGATTTGACCTGGGTTCGTCGTGAGAGTACCTTTTATGTGAACTTTTTAGTTGTCACTAGCAAAAGAACCCACATTTGCATGTTATCAGTGTACAAAAAGTTGTGAAGCAGTTCAAAATGGCAACAGGGAAGAGGTAAACAAAGTTGACTGAACTAACTTGAATGTATTCAATGTATTTCTAATTTTGCATCAGTAATTTGATTAACTAAGTAAAGCCACCAGTTGTATTGTAATCTCAAAGGCAAAAGTAAAATAGACGGTGACTAACACATCAAGCCTGGATTTCTTTCCATTGGGTGTAGGATTTTCATGAATAAATACATGTATGTATATACATTTGATCAAAAACTGAATCAGGTCTTGATTGTGGCAACTTAAAGCATACATCAGAGTTCAACAGAAGAACCACAGGCATCCAGGAGTGCTATTTTGTAACCCTCGTTACTTAATCCACTGAGAAATGCAAAACCCAATTCCTTAAAATATGTTCTATCACGAATTTCAAGAAGATCAACCATAACAAAATATCTTGTTGGAGGTTGGTGATTGACAGCCACAATTTTTGGAGAAAAAATTCTTTATGTCGTTCGTGCTTTTCCCTGTGCTCAAATCAGGTAGCTCTAAGGAAGAACATGATGCAGGATCTTCATTTAGAGATCGTTCGTACAGATGATAATGGAGACTTCTTTTGGTTACGAAGTCGGTTTGATCTTCTTACAGGTGTCACTTTCATCTGCTCTTCACTTGAACCCTGCATTGTAGACAAGCAACTCATAAAAAGGTATCTCTGAAACCAAATTTTGGAGATACACAATCAGACAAGTATGAAATTGGATCACTATCTATAACTCATTCAAATATTTCCTACATGCTGGTTTGTTTTTACATATTTATGGAATGAATTGAGGACTGCCCAGAAGAAAATTTTCGAGGGAAGAATAGAGATCCTAGAAATAAAATGGAAGCAAGGTGCAGTGAAAAGAGATTTGAGACTGAAATAAGAACATGAACAACATCTTTACATAAAATTGCTCACACAACACTAAAAAATCTGATAAGATATATAAGAAAGATTGGTAGAATGGAAAAAGAGCATCCCCGGCTCCTAGAAACCTTGTAATGAAGAAACCAAATTCCATTTTTACTTGAAATGCAAAGGAAACAAGGTGCAGTGAAAAGAGAATTGAGACTGAAATAAGCACATGAACAACATCTGTACATCAAATGGCTCGCACAACACTGAAAAAGTCTGACAAGATAGCTCAAATCAGGTAGCTCTAAGGAAGATTGGTAGGATGGAAGAAACCAAATTCCCCTGCTCCTAGACAACTATTTTACCAACCTCGAAATGAAGAAACCAAATTCCACTTTTACTTGATATTCAATGGCAATTGATAAGCAAGAAAATGCCTTGCAAAGGTTGGAATATTATTTCAAAACCAAAACACAAAGGTAGAAAAAACAAAGGAAAAGCTTAACAAGTTTGATGTTGGGATTAAAAGTAGAATACCTCTTTCATCAGAGTTGTGAAGCTCCCATAAGATGGAGAATCATCCATAGACATCTCTTGAGTAGCCATACTTCCTTGCTCTGTTTCCGAGTATGTGTTGCTTCTCCTAACCTTCCTCTCTGGGGTGTGAAATGAATTTTCTTGGGTACTTGATAAAAGCCAGGTATTGAGTTTTCTTTCTGAAGTGTTTACCACCTTTGATGGCAAATACTCATTAAGAAGTTCCACCTTCGGCACATAGGAATCCCTCGGCTCGAAGTTATTTTCGCAGGGCACAGTCATCTGCATTGAAGAAAAGTGATTTCTCTGGGGATATAGTATCTCCCTTCTCGGTATGGAATGACCATCTTCTGTAGGACCATTTTTCTCTGCTACAGTGTTCTGATCATGTTCTTGGGCTCTCTTAGGACTTGTACATTTGGCACTCTTTCTATACACACTGACCAAATATGTAGCAAGCATCGCAACTGCAAAAATAGATGCACCTATAGTTCCAAAAAGCAAGATATATTTCAGTGATTTTGCTGGAGTACTAGAATCTCCGAGATCATGAACAACTGATATGTCTGATCCCCCTCCCTACTACTCTTTTCCACTAGAGACATGACAGATTCATTATGTCTGAATTCAAATTCATTTTGGCTCTCAAAATTTAGTGTCTTGGACTGACTGGCCATTGCAGGAATATAGTAATCACCTCCACCTGATGATGTGCTCAGTTCCTCTGGATCTTGAATGAAAAGGCTCTCAAAACTCTGTATTTCACTGTTAGTTTCTGTTTCAGATGAGGAGAAAACAAAGTCATGTGAACCACTATTACCAAAATGAGACTCAGATTCATGAGATACATCTGCACCAAAGTCCATAATTGATACCAATTCAGGAATACTGTCCTCAGAACTATTAACATTTTTTTCTGCATCTACTGGTAAGTTTTCTATATCATGTACACTGTCTAGAATGACAGATTCAAGAACTTGGGTATTCTCTGCATCAACTGAGACTTCCATCACCTGCTGGTATTCTGCAGCAACTTTTTGTTCTTTACCATATATTATATCAAATCCTTCTGTTCCAGCATCGATTTCTTCTGGCCATGAGAAGCCGATCTCAAATGAGCGTGGCACCTCGGTATACTCTTGCGATGGAGAAAATAAACCATCAAATCTATCTGCATCCTCTTGGCCTTCGGTTTCAGAGGACAAGGCTGAAGGCTCATAATTGTGATCTGCCTCATTGTGACCGTAGTCTGCCCCGCTGCCATCCCGAAAGTGGTCATGGACGTAATCAACTTCATGCCCGTAATGTGCCTCGTTACTCTGCACAGATTCATTTAATCCAGATGGGGGTATGGGCAAAGAACTTTTAGCAAGGCTGGCATGGCTATAGGATGGGTTTTCATCATGCAGTTCCAACATAGAAACTGAATCACCAACAGGTGAAGGTTCATTGGGACTATACTGCATGGAATTGAACTCTGTATCATAACCATACTCTGCCCCATCACTCTGCACAAATTGACTTGAGTCAAAAGGGAGTCTGGGCGTAAAACCTTTTTCAGGGATCTCTGGATTTTCGTCATGCGATACCATTGCAGAACCTGAATCCCCAGCATCTGAGGGTTCATTGAAATTACCAGGCATGGAAATATCAGAGACAAAAGACCGTGGCAACTTTTCAGTACCAACTTCAAGCTTATTAAAATTATCTAAACAAAATTCCTTCGTAGATAGCCAAAAACCAGTTGTTCTCATCCGAAGCCCAGACTGCCCATGTTTCTGCAGTGCTTTCAAATTGACATCACAATACATCGGTGGGCTCCAAAGACCTTCAGCACCTCTCAAAACCTTCATTGTAGGACCGTGTAACTTGCTAGACTGCCATGAAGTAGCCAAGGGGTTGCCGTGCAATGAAGAGGGAAGAAGTCCTGGACTACCAGAAGCTAGAATGGCCACCGATACGGAAACCACTGCAAATATCAGCACCAAGCAGTTCTTTGCAAAACGAACCCATTTGGGAGCTTCTTCCATTTCATCATCATCACAACTTTCTTCAACCTCTACAACAGAGCCTGACTTAGGCTTTACAATGGAAGTATCCAACCTGGTCACAGCTTCTTCAACTCTATTTGCTTCATTAGAGATAGGGCTGCAGACAATTGTGTCTTCTTCAGGCACTAAATCCATTTCATGTTGTCTATCGTTGCAATACTGATCTGTAATTTGACATGTTTCATCTCCACAAAGTTGCTTATCCTCTGCAAAACCTTCATTACCTTCACATGCCAACCCTGTTGATATGTCAACCGAAGCCATTTGCCTCTCCAAAGACTGCAATTCACTCTCTTGTTGAGGCTCATTATCCGAAAAGTCCTCAACCCAAGGCCTGTTCTCTGTAGATACGTCCTCCAAGTGAAGGCCATTGATTCCAACACCCTCATATTTTGAAACACCTTCATCCAAGCCTCCAA
This sequence comes from Pinus tabuliformis, assembly GCA_031772625.1. Lineage (NCBI taxonomy): Eukaryota > Viridiplantae > Streptophyta > Pinopsida > Pinales > Pinaceae > Pinus > Pinus tabuliformis. Next base: position 311,642,486 of record CM062809.1, read on the forward strand.
ACAACTCTACTTGGTCTCTGTCAAATTCCAATTGGAATTTCCCAGGGCTGTCACCATTCAGAATAAAATCAAGATTTCTATCGGGGCGATAGCGCAGAAACTGCGGCCTCGGAGACAAGTAGTTCTTCTTAGGATCATACGGCGGCAGACCACTCTGTTTTTCCTGCTAAAAAATCTCTATAACATCACATAAATGCCGATGTGGGCAATACCCATATATATAAAATCTTAATGCAAGGAGAAAATAAAGAGAAGAATGTATACTAACCTCAGATAAAATAGAATTAACAGAATTTTCTGCTCTGCGCTGGGGCGTGTGCTCTTCCAGGAACTTCTTTACTTTTCTCTGCAACTCTTCCAATGTTGGTGGCTCCGGCGTTCTTTCTACGTCCATGACATCTTCTCTCTTCTTAATTTCTTGATCCTTGGCTACAGCAAGGGCCTCTGTAACCACTGAGGAAGCGATGGCTGAGGAATGGGGGGTTACAGGTATTTTGTCCCAAGTGGGTTTCCATGAAGAAGGATCCTGTCTATCTGAGGGTGCCTTTTTAGCCTTAGAAGAAGCCGAGAAAGTAGGGGAAGCGTAGCTTTTCTTCATTGCTTTCTTCAACGAGGAGGATCGATCTTCAGACCTGGTGGCTTCAGAATAATGGTTGGTATTATTGGTGTTTTCCTTGAGATTATGGATTCTTGAGAAGCTGGGAGAATTGGGCTTCTTCGGAGATTGAAACTTAGGCCGATACGGAAACGCCATGGCTCATGCCAAAGCTTGATATCTCAGCGAAATTGGGACCCTTTTTCTTCTGCAAAAATTGAACACTGTGAGAGGATTTGCAGCGTAGCAGATACTGAGTCTCAGAAATGGAGGGATAAATGTTTGAATCGAAAAGCGATGGGAAGTTGAAGAGATTGCTTCGGACACAAGGGAATGAAATAAAAGCGAGATAGGGAAACACGGTTTTGAAGTCGAATCTTCAATTTGTGAACGTTATAACCTATTTTCAGCTACCGACTTCAATATTTGACCGTTGGAAGTATAAATTTGGAAACTTCAGTTTACCGGCCAGAAAATTTGGCGTATTCATCGCTAACGTACTACTCATGTCTGGGTTTTTTCCTTATCGGAAGAAAAAGTATTAAACCTTCCTAAATTCGGGGAAGCATTTAATGGGTACATGAGAGAGTATTTAATATTCCTAATATTATCTTATAACCATATAGCATTGTCTTAGTATATAATATTTAAATAGTGATATAAAGCATTTAATTATGAATGTGTAGATTTAGCGATACTTTATTAGTAAATAGTGATAAAATTAGTATGTATAAGTGGTATTTAATATTTTTTTAAATAGCAATAAAATTTATTAGAGCCGTGAGATGTTTTTAATTTTTTGGTTATTTTTTAAAAGTTAATTTTACTTTACGGATTTTTTTGGAATTTGGAGTTTTAGCTATGTAATTTGAGTTGGAATCCGTTTATATATTTAAAAACAGTTTTTACATAAATAAAATTTATAATTAACCAAAAAATTAAAATTAAAAAAATTTTTAATAATTAGACTATTTTTTATCATAATTTAAATTTCAAATTGATAATGAAGATAATTTTTATTGGTTGTTATTTGTGATGATGATGATGATGGTTAACATCCACTGAGACCAAACTTTGGTCTATCAGACCTAAAGAAACGAATTATTTAGTTTGATTTAAGATTTTATTCCTATGCTCAAAAAGCTTGGAGAGAAGCCTCCCGAGGTCACTGTAATTTTGACAACGTAAAAGGCTAGGAAGGTTAGTATTGCAACAAAGATTTTGAAACTGAGATCTAATGTGGTTGTACCTAGGGCACTCTAAGAGGAAGTGATTTTCATCCTCGATGTTCATATTCTCATAGAGATGGAAGAACCTTTCCATCCATGGTGTTTTAGGAACTGCCCAACGACCTGTTTCACTATGGAGCTCATGAGAGTTTGTTCTAATCTTGGCTATATTAATTTTCTTCTTTGAGCTAGTTAAAACAGAGAGATACTTTTGATCTTCTAGGGTGGGGTTGATGACCTCCTTATAATATCTTAATTTTCTTTTAGCTATTAAATCTTTCTCACACCACATTTTTCTTTGAACTTAGAAGTAACAATATTTTTAATGTTATTAATGTTTTGCAATGCAACATTCTCGTCGATCTCCCAATGGTTTAATAAGGCCCTGGTGTCTTTATACCAACCTCGTTTGAGCCTTAGGTGGTTTTTGCTGGAATTTAAAGCTAGCTTAGGAAGTCTATGGTCTCCTATGTTATTGTGCTTGTGCTTGTACAACAGAAGCCTAGTCATAGCTAGGCTCTCGATAGGGGAAAGACCCACTTCTATAAGGAGAATAGGATAGGGTGTGTTGCTTTTAATTTTGAGATTATACGTTATAAAACGCTTCTGGATTTGCTCAATCTTTCTCCAAGATTCTCTAGAGATGCTACAACCCCAAACCTCACATCCATATAAGATAACCGGAGTGACTAAAGTTTCAAAGAAGAACTTCTTTCTATCCCACATTACGAGGTTTGTTGTTTTACAATTATTTTCAAGACAAAAATAAGCTTTCCATCCCCCATTAATCCTTCTCTCAATGCTATAGTTCCAGTTGAGCTTGTGATGAATATCAATTAAAATTAAAATTAATAACTGTAATTATTATTGTGAATACATATAGACTCATTATTATTATTCAAGGAAAATATCACTATTTGGGATAATTTGATGGTAGGTTATAAGAAAGCTTGTTTTTGCTATGTTTCTAGATGTTGGGTTCTTAAACTATTATACAAAGAAGATATTTTTTAATCAAGCAAAAGTAGTTTTAGAGCATATCCCAAAACCAATGTAGTATTTAGTATATATAACAATATGAATATATTTTTGTGTCTAGAGGCTCTCCTGCCCAGTATGGAAGAGATGTTGTAAGGTTATGTTATGTGATGTTATGTTATGTTTTATTATGTAAACGTTTTGACTAAGTAAAATTACATAACAATAAAAATAAAAATAAAATACAATTAAAATAAATAAATAAAATATAAAATTAAAATTAATAACTGTAATTATTAGTTAAATTTTTTGGAATAGGTCAAATTACGTAAAAATAAAAATAATTATAATTATCAATTATCAATTATTAATAATTAAATCAGCCTAGGGTGCATTTTGAACCTACTAAGAGCGTGGTGATCGAAACATCAATATTAATTGTTATGCGACTAAGGTTGTGTTGCATTGTTGCATGTGTTGAGGACTCATGTTGATCGATTTGCATGATGGCCCCTCCAGGGGAAACTTCAGAGGGAGGTCGTCCTCCTTCTCATTCCTCCCCTGATCCAGCTGCTCAGGGTTTCAAGAGGCTCATCAGCTCTCTTGGTCCTCCCCGGGATCATCCCTCAATTTCCATATTTGTAAGAAACTAAACTCAATCCTGGAAATTGAGCTCCCCCCTTCAATACCTCGCAAAGATGCTCTCTCTTTGGCAAAGCGAGGTTTGGTTGGTCAATTTATAGGCCTCTGGAATTCCCCAAAAACTATTCAGAATTGAGTCGAGCGAAATTGGGCTATAAAAACCCAAGGTCAGATCTCCATCCATTTCTGCGGAAGAGGATTTTTCACATTCTACTTTGAATCCAAAGAAAACCGATACCTGATCTTTAGAAAGGTTTGTATTTTATGGATTCAAGAGGTCTATATTTAAACATATGGACTTCAGACTTCGATCCAGAACTTGACATTCCCAGTTTAGTTCTAATGTGCATGTGTATTCGTCATCTCCCTCTCCATTGTTGGGGAGACGATTCTGTAAGAGAAATTGGCAATGCAGTTAGCAAGTATATAGATAGAAGTGAACCAAAAGACAATTCACATACATGCGCTCGAATTTGTGCGAAAGTCGATCTGGGCAAATGAATTTCGAAGGCAGTCAAGATCAAGGTAGATAACTGGACACACATCCAACAACTGGATTATGAACAACTCCCATTAAAATGAAAGGTATGTCATGAATATGGTCATTTCACTAATAGATACACTAAGAGAGTTGCCAAATATCTAGCTGAAATCCAAGAAGCACATTGGGAAACTATTAAATGCAAGAATTTATGGAATCTCAATAAATCTTCTAAGTGTGCAAGGTCATCCCAATCTAGATCTATCCCCACTAAAGACCTCCCATCTATCCCTTCTATTCCTCCACGATCCAATTATCACCTTAGCAACAATCCATTTTCTTCTCTTACCAACGAAGTTGATCCTTCTGACCATGAAGAAGGGGAAATTATGGAGCAACACCATGTTCTCCTCCCCATCACCTCCTTCTCCCTGTCCTCCAAAAATCCCTCTCTCCTCCCCCAACCTCCCTCCTCCAGCTTCTCCCAATCCCTCGCCTACTCCCCTCACCACCTCTTACGTAGGGATTACACTAAGAACAAATCTAAGGAACCCTTGGCCTCATCTGAAAAGCCCAAAAAGTCTAGAAGGAAGTCCAATAAGGAAATACGATATGAAGAATCTCAAAAGGATATGGCGTGGGGATCCAACAACCAATGGATTCTTATATCGATAGAGGAGCAGGAAATAAGGACCTGCAAACCCAAGCAGGTAAAGGAAAAGGCCTTACAGCTCCAGCTCATAATAAATAAAAACTTGGTCTCCTGGAACTGCAGAGCTCTTGGGAATATCTCCAAAGAAAATGCAGTCAAAGATCTAATCAAATCTGAAGCTCCATAAATATTTCTAATCTAGGAGACCAAACAATCTGAAGAAGAAATGGTAGAGATAGTACAAAGAATAAAAAAAAATTAAAGGACCTGCAATCAGTGTGAGAGGAGCATCTGGCAGGATTTGCACGATGTGGAGTCATACAATTTTGGAGCTCAAAGGAACTAAATCAACATTGGATCAAAATGGAGTACTCAAGCAAAAATACAAGGAAATCCATAATAATATACGATGTGTACGCCCCCTTTCTCTTTTATTGTGTCAATCCCTTCTTTATTTCCTCTATCTCCTTCTCTTCTTAGAAAATTTGTCCTAATGATTAGTCTTGTTATAGACTCGAAACGTCAACTCAAAAATGGATACTATGGATTTTCCGAATTCTCCAAACTCTCAAAATGTTATTATTGGAGGAGATTTTAACCTGATAATCAATGCATGAGAAAAACATGGGGGCGCCTTCCTTCTAGACCCAAGCAGAGATAACTTAGAAACCATAATAGAGGAGAGGAATTGACTAGACATTCCCCCAAAGAATGGCAAAATTACGTGGAGTAATAGAAGGAATGGACCTGGTAACATTAAGGAAAGGTTAGATCATTTTTTAATCCATGTAAGCCTCATCAATGGAATAGGATCATTGACTTCAAAAATTATCTCATCTACAACATCTGATCACAAGGCAATTCCGTTAACATTCGAGGAGGGTGTCAATTTGGGACCCCTTCCATTTCGCTTCAATCCTTAATGGGCAAAAATTGAAGAGGTTGGGCAATTGGTACAATTAGCTTGGAAAACGTGAATTAATGGCTCTCCTAGATGCATATGCAATTCTACAACCCCAAACCTCACATCCATATAAGATAACCGGAGTGACTAAAGTTTCAAAGAAGAACTTCTTTCTATCCCACATTACGAGGTTTGTTGTTTTACAATTATTTTCAAGACAAAAATAAGCTTTCCATCCCCCATTAATCCTTTTCTCAATGCTATAGTTCCAGTTGAGCTTGTGATGAATATCAATTAAAATTAAAATTAATAACTGTAATTATTATTGTGAATACATATAGACTCATTATTATTATTCAAGGAAAATATCATTGTTTGGGATAATTTGATGGTAGGTTATAAGAAAGCTTGCTTTTGCTATGTTTCTAGATGTTGGGTTCTTAAACTATTATAAAAAAGAAGATATTTTTTAATCAAGCAAAAGTAGTTAGAGCATATCCCAAAACCAATGTAGTATTTAGTATATATAACAATATGAATATATTTTTGTGTCTAGAGGCTCTCCTGCCCAGTATGGAAGAGATGTTGTAAGGTTATGTTATGTGATGTTATGTTATGTTTTATTATGTAAACGTTTTGACTAAGTAAAATTACATAACAATAAAAATAAAAATAAAATACAATTAAAATAAATAAATAAAATATAAAATTAAAATTAATAACTGTAGTTATTAGTTAAATTTTTTGGAATAGGTCAAATTACATAAAAATAAAAATAATTATCAATTATCAATTATCAATTATTAATAATTAAATCAGCCTAGGGTGCATTTTGAACCTACTAAGAGCGTGGTGATCGAAACATCAATATTAATTGTTATGCGACTAAGGTTGTGTTGCATTGTTGCATGTGTTGAGGACTCATGTTGATCGATTTGCATGGTGGCCCCTCCAGGGGAAACTTCGGAGGGCGGTCGTCCTCCTTCTCATTCCTCCCCTGATCCAGCTGCTCAGGGTTTCAAGAGGCTCATCAGCTCTCTTGGTTCTCCCCAGGAGCATCCCTCCATTTCCATATTTGTAAGAAACTAAACTCAATCCTGGAAATTGAGCTCCCCCCTTCAATACCTCGCAAAGATGCTCTCTCTTTGGCAAAGCGAGGTTTGGTTGGTCAATTTATAGGCCTCTGGAATTCCCCAAAACTATTCAGAATTGGGTCGAGCGAAATTGGGCTCTAAAAACCCAAGGTCAGATCTCCATCCATTTCTACGAAAGAGGATTTTTCACATTCTACTTTGAATCCAAAGAAAACCGATACCTGATCTTTAGAAAGGTTTGTATTTTATGGATTCAAGAGGTCTATATTTAAACACATGGACTTCAGACTTCGATCCAGAACTTGACATTCCCAGTTTAGTTCTAATGTGTGTGTGTATTCTTCATCTCCCTCTCCATTGTTGGGGAGACGATTCTGTAAGAGAAATTGGCAATGCATTTAGCAAATATATAGATAGAAGTGAACCAAAAGACAATTCACATACATGCGCTCGAATTTGTGCGAAAGTCGATCTGGGCAAATGAATTTCGAAGGCAGTCAAGATCAAGGTAGATAACTGGACACACATCCAACAATTGGATTATGAACAACTCCCATTCAAATGCAACGTATGTCATGAACATGGTCATTTCACTAATAGATACACTAAGAGAGTTGCAAAATATCTAGCTGAAATCCAAGAAGCACATTGGGAAACTATTAAATGCAAGAATTTATGGAATCTCAATAAATCTTCTAAGTGTGCAAGGTCATCCAAATCTAGATCTATCCCCACTAAAGACATCCCATCTATCCCTTCTATTCCTCCACAATCCAATTATCCCCTTAGCAACAATCCATTTTCTTCTCTTACCAACGAAGTTGATCCTTCTGACCATGAAGAAGGGGAAATTATGGAGCAACACCATGTTCTCCTCCCCATCACCTCCTTCTCCCTGTCCTCCAAAAATCTCTCTCTCCTCCCCCAACCTCCCTCCTCCAGCTTCTCCCAATCCCTCGTCTACTCCCCTCACCACCTCTTACGTAGGGATTACACTAAGAACAAATCTAAGGAACCCTTAGCCTCATCTGAAAAGCCCAAAAAGTCTAGAAGGAAGTCCAATAAGGAAATACGAGATGAAGAAGCTCAAAAGGATATGGCGTGGGGATCCAAAAACCAATGGATTCTTATATCGATAGAGGAGCAGGAAATAAGGACCTGCAAACCCAAGCAGGTAAAGGAAAAAGCCTTGCAGCTCCACCTCATAATAAATAATGAACTTGGTCTCCTGGAACTGCAGAGCTCTTGGGAATATCTCCAAAGAAAATGCAGTCAAAGATCTAATCAGATCTGAAGCCCCATAAATATTTCTAATCCAGGAGACCAAGCAATCTGAAGAAAGAATGGTAGAGATAGTACAAAGAATAAAAAAAATTGAAGGACCTGCAATCAGTGTGAGAGGAGCATCTGGCAGGATTTGAACGATGTGGAATCATACAATTTTGGAGCTCAAAGGAACTAAATCAACATTGGATCAAAACGGAGTACTCAAGCAAAAATACAAGGAAATCCATAATAATATACAATGTGTACGCCCCCTTTCTCTTTTATTGTGTCAATCCCTTATTTATTTCCTCTATCTCCTTCTCTTCTTAGAAAATTTTTCCTAATGATTAGTCTTGTTATAGACTCGAAACATCAACTCAAAAATGGATATTATGGATTTTCTGAATTCTCCAAACTCTCAAAATGTTATTATTGGAGGAGATTTTAACCTGGTAATGAACGCAGGAGAAAAACATGGGGGCGCCTTCCTTCTAGACCCAAGCAGAGATAACTTAGAAACCATAATAGAGGAGAGGAATTAACTAGACATTCCCCCAAAGAATGGAAAAATTACGTGGAGTAATAAAAGGAATGGACCTGGTAACATTAAGGAAAGGTTAGATCATTTTTTAATCCATGTAAGCCTCATCAATGGAATAGGATCAGTGACTTCAAAAATTATCTCATCTACAACATCTGATCACAAGGCAATTCCGTTAACATTAGAGGAGGGTGTCAATTTGGGACCCCTTCCATTTCGCTTCAGTCCTTAATGGGCAAAAATTGAAGAGGTTGGGCAATTGGTACAATTAGCTTGGAAAACGTGAATTAATGGCTCTCCTGGATGCATATGGGATTCTACAACCCCAAACCTCACATCCATATAAGATAACCAGAGTGACTAAAGTTTCAAAGAAGAACTTCTTTCTATCCCACATTACGAGGTTTGTTGTTTTACAATTATTTTCAAGACAAAAATAAGCTTTCCATCCCCCATTAATCCTTTTCTCAATGCTATAGTTCTAGTTGAGCTTGTGATGAATATCAATTAAAATTAAAATTAATAACTGTAATTATTATTGTGAATACGTATAGACTCATTATTATTATTCAAGGAAAATATCACTATTTGGGATAATTTGATGGTAGGTTATAAGAAAGCTTGCTTTTGCTATGTTTCTAGATGTTGGGTTCTTAAACTATTATACAAAGAAGATATTTTTTAATCAAGCAAAAGTAGTTTTAGAGCATATCCCAAAACCAATGTAGTATTTAGTATATATGACAATATGAATATATTTTTGTGTCTAGAGGCTCTCCTGCCCAGTATGGAAGAGATATTGTAAGGTTATGTTATGTGATGTTATGTTATGTTTTATTATGTAAACGTTTTGACTAAGTAAAATTACATAACAATAAAAATTAAAATAAAATACAATTAAAATAAATAAATAAAATATAAAATTAAAATTAATAAATGTAGTTATTAGTTAAATTTTTTGGAATAGGTCAAATTACATAAAAATAAAAATAATTATAATTATCAATTATCAATTATCAATTATTAATAATTAAATCAGCCTAGGGTGCATTTTGAACCTACTAAGAGCGTGGTGATCGAAACATAAATATTAATTGTTATGCGACTAAGGTTGTGTTGCATTGTTGCATGTGTTAAGGACTCATGTTGATCGATTTGCATGATGGCCCCTCTAGGGGAAACTTCGGAGGGAGGTCGTCCTCCTTCTCATTCCTCCCCTGATCCAGCTGCTTAGGGTTTCAAGAGGCTCATCAACTCTCTTGGTCCTCCCCGGGAGCATCCCTCCATTTCCATATTTGTAAGAAACTAAACTCAATCCTGGAAATTGAGCTCCCCCTTCAATACCTTGCAAAGATGCTCTCTCTTTGGCAAAGCGAGGTTTGGTTGGTCAATTTATAGGCCTCTGGAATTCCCCAAAAAACTATTCAGAATTGGGTCGAGCGAAATTGGGCTCTAAAAACCCAAGGTCAGATCTCCATCCATTTTTGCGGAAGAATATTTTTCACATTCTACTTTGAATCCAAAGAAAACCGATACCTGATCTTTAGAATGGTTTGTATTTTATGGATTCAAGAGGTCTATATTTAAACATATGGACTTCAGACTTCGATCCAGAACTTGACATTCCCAGTTTAGTTCTAATGTGCGTGCGTAATCTTCATCTCCCTCTCCATGGTTGGGGAGACGATTCTGTAAGAGAAATTGGCAATGCATTTAGCAAGTATATAGATAGAAGTGAACCAAAAGACAATTCACATACATGCGCTCAAATTTGTGCGAAAGTCGATCTGGGCAAATGAATTTCGAAGGCAGTCAAGATCAAGGTAGATAACTGGACACACATCCAACAACTGGATTATGAACAACTCCCATTCAAATGCAAGATATGTCATGAATATGGTCATTTAACTAATAGATACACTAAGAGAGTTGCAAAATATCTAGCTGAAATCCAAGAAGCACATTGGGAAACTGTTAAATGCAAGAATTTATGGAATCTCAATAAATCTTCTAAGTGTGCAAGGTCATCCAAATCTAGATCTATCCCCACTAAAGACCTCCCATCTATCCCTTCTATTCCTCCACGATCCAATTATCACCTTAGCAACAATCCATTTTCTTCTCTTACCAACGAAGTTGATCCTTCTGGCCATGAAGAAGGGGAAATTATGGAGCAACACCATGTTCTCCTCCCCATCACCTCCTTCTCCCTGTCCTCCAAAAAACCCTCTCTCCTCCCCTAACCTCCCTCCTCCAGCTTCTCCCAATCCCTTGTCTACTCCCCTCACCACCTCTTACATAGGGATTACACTAAGAACAAATCTAAGGAACCCTTGGCCTCATCTGAAAACCCCAAAAAGTCCAGAAGGAAGTCCAATAAGGAAATACGAGATGAAGAAGCTCAAAAGGATATGGCGTGGGGATCCAACAACCAATGGATTCTTATATCGATAGAGGAGCAGGAAATAAGGACCTGCAAACCCAAGCAGGTAAAGGAAAAGGCCTTACAGCTCCACCTCATAATAAATAATGAACTTTGTCTCCTGGAACTACAGAGCTCTTGGGAATATCTCCAAAGAAAATGCAGTCAAAGATCTATTCAGATCTGAAGCCCCATAACTATTTCTAATCCAGGAGACCAAACAATCTGAAGAAGAAATGGTAGAGATAGTACAAAGAATAAAAAAAAAATTGAAGGACCTGCAATCAGTGTGAGAGGAGCATCTAGCAAGATTTGCACGATGTGGAATCATACAATTTTGGAGCTCAAAGGAACTAAATCAACATTGGATCAAAACGGAGTACTCAAGCAAAAATACAAGGAAATCCATAATAATATACAATGTGTACGCCCCCCTTCTCTTTTATTGTGTCAATCCGTTACATATTTCCTCTATCTCCTTCTCTTCTTAGAAAATTTGTCCTAATGATTAGTCTTGTTATAGACTCGAAACGTCAACTCAAAAATGGATACTATGGATTTTCTGAATTCTCCAAACTCTCAAAATGTTATTATTGGAGGAGATTTTAACCTGGTAATGAACGCAGGAGAAAAAAATGGGGGCGCCTTCCTTCTAGACCCAAGCAGAGATAACTTAGAAACCATAATAGAGGAGAGGAATTGACTAGACATTCCCCCAAAGAATGGCAAAATTACGTGGAGTAATAGAAGGAATGAACCTGGTAACATTAAGGAAATGTTAGATCATTTTTTAATCCATGTAAGCCTCATCAATGGAATAGGATCAGTGACTTCAAAAATTATCTCATCTACAACATCTGATCACAAGGCAATTCCGTTAACATTCGAGGAGGGTGTCAATTTGGGACCCCTTCCATTTCGCTTCAATCCTTAATGGGCAAAAATTGAAGAGGTTGGGCAATTGGTACAGTTAGCTTGGAAAACGTGAATTAATGGCTCTCCTGGATGCATATGGGAGTCTAAATTAAAATTGGTTAGAATAACTCTCAAAGAATGGGTTAAATCATGCTTCAAGGAGCCATTACATAAGAAAATCTAGTTGCAAAAGGAACTGGAGCAAGTTCAGGAAAAACTGGAAAATGAAGAAGACACCAAAGAGCTACAAATCAAGGAGAAAGATATATTGGGAGCTATACCAAACAAACACAAAAGAAGAAGAAAGTTGGAGATTAAAATCTAGGAGTTTATGGTTACAAGTCGAGGACATGAACATAACCTTCTTCCATAATCAAACTAAAGTGAGAAGAATAAAGAACCAAATAGAAGCTATTATTGGATAAAGGAATGAAACAGATGAATGGTAGAAAGAAATTAAGGAGGAAGAATATCAACACTTCAAGTGATTGCTAACAACAAATCTGGAACCAAATAACTTCGAAGATCTTTTGAGAGCCATTCCTAAAATGGTCTTAGAAGAAGAAAACACAGTCTTACTAAAACTAGTGGAGGAAGAGGAATTGAAAACAACAATATGGAGTATGCATCCGGATAAAGCACCAAGACCATACGATTTCACCATTGCCTTCTATCGTGCATTCTGGGACATCATAAAGAAAGATCTACTCAAGATTATATGATGGGTTCAACTCAAGCACAAAATTGCAGGTAGCAAAGATTCTACTTTCTTGCTCTTATCCCCAAAGAGACTAGGCCTACTTCCTTTAACCATTTCAAGACAATTTCCTTGTGCAATTCTTCTTACAAAATTATAACCAAGACCTTTTCAAACCACCTTAAAAGAATCCTCCCTCATATAATTTCAGAAAATCAAGGGGGGGTTTGTTCCTAATCGACAAATTCTAGACAACATCCTCTTAGTCCAAGAAGCCATTCATTCAAGCATTTCCCGAGGAGACCAAGGATTTATCCTAAAGCTAGATATGGCTAATGCTTTTGATAAAGTTAGACATTCCTTCCTTTTTATTGTTCTAGAAAAACAGGGATTTGATCGTAGTTTCATTGACCGCATTAGAGCTTGCATTCACAATCCATGGATTTCTCCTCTCATCAATGGAAGGCCCAGTCATTTTTTTCCAAAGCTTAGGGGTATTATACAAGGATGCCCTATATCGCCTTTCCTTTTTATTATAGTGACAGACACCTTCAATAGAAAAGTAGAGCAAGACAGGCAAAGTGGACTCCTAACATGAATTCAATTCAACACAAGAACGAAAAGCATGGACCACTCTCAATTTTTTTATGATACGTTATTTATTGGAGGAGCCTCATGCATTGTCGCCAGAAGATTCAAATCCATCTTAGACCAATTTCTGGAAGCCTATGGCAATCTTCTTAATAATCTGAAAAGCAGTATATATTGCTACAATACACCAATCATAACTCACCCGCGAATCTCTCAAATTTTTGGCATTCCCTTTAAAGTGGACTAGTCTTCTTTCAAATATATGGGCATGTAAATCTCTAAAAACCAAATGAAATCAAAAATCTAGGTACAAGTGATAGAAAAAATGAAGAAAAAAGTCCAACTTTGGGGAATGCAATGGCTCAACTTGGCAAGCAGGGTAATTCTAATTAAATCAATATTGCCATCCCTACCCCTATATCAATTTACAGTACTGCAAGCTCCAACAACAATAAAAAAGAAAACCGAGTTGACAATCCAGAAGTTTTTATGGCAGGGAGGTAAGACATAAACAAAAAAGTTCAGCTTGATAAGTTGGAAAAAGGTGATTATTCCATATCACAGGGGGGAATCGCCATAAGACAATCGATTATAATGAATTTAGCAATGGGAGAAGAAAAAATTGGAGGCTAATATCTGGGGAATCATCATGGTGGAAGCAGGTCTTAGAACAAAAATAGATAAGCTCCCCTCATCGTCAAATTCTCCATATCCAGATCCCCAACAGACCCTATTCCCAAAATTGGAAGCTATGTAAAAAAAACTTCCTTTCATCTGGCAAGAAAACACGTCCAGAATCTCGAGAAGAGGGAAAGATATTAATGAGAATATAGTATGATGGGTAACCCAAGTCTCTCTGCTCTTTCAGATCTCCAACTTATCAAGACTTGGTTCCTTGAAAAAGGCATAACCAATATGGACCAAATTTCATATTGGAATCAGTATGACAATTCATGGGAAGGTTAGAAAAAATCGGTGATTCCTCCAAAATTGAATCGTCAATGGCTTCTCATTCTTCAACACCTCAAGGGAGCAACCCCAATCCTCTACAGACAACGTGATGATTTCAAGTGGAATCCCACTAGAAAGGATTGTCTAGTTAAAAGAGGATATGAAAAACTTCAGGAAGATCAAGAAAATTAGCCTATCTGGCCTCTTTGGAAAATTGTTTGGAAAAATGTAAGTCTCCCCAAAATCAAGTTTTTTATATGGACATTGCTTAAAGGGAAAATTCTCACTTCAGGCCATTTAAAAAAGAGAGGCATTCAAGGACCCTCAATCTTCCCATTTTGCTTAAGAACCAATCCATTATACCATAAGATTTTGGCCAAAAGCCATCAACCTTATATACACAAGGGTACAATCCCGGTGAGGTCTAGAATTTAGGCATATCAACTTGGAAGATATTTCCAAAAGCTCCAATCTCTCAATGATATAGTTTCCTCTAAAGAAGAGTTAGGAAAAACTCTAGCAGAAGGAGGCCATGCAAGGCTAAATTTCTCAGAATTCACAACCTCACTAAGGGAAACGGGCTTGAAGTTGTGTAAGGGCCTAAAGCAAGATCACTAAGATAGAGTAAGCGGATTCCAAAAACCAACTAAAGAGGGCCATAAATAAAAGGATGAGAAATGAATGGGAATGAAGAACCCAAGACAACTACAAGAGCCATGGTTGTGGTAGCATGAGGATTTGAAGGAGCAGACAATGCAAGTTACAGCAACCTGATATTAAGGGTATACCTAAGTCATGGATGACATCAGATTTGTGTGGCATAGGCTTTGTTGATCAAAACCCTTATTTGCAATTCATCATCAAACCGATATAATTTATCACTATTTCATCCACAAATGGTATTTTATCTTATTGGTCATAGTAAATTCCATTTTATTTCTTTCGGTTCCAAGTAATTATTTGTTGTCCACAACCCATAATGATTGCTTCAAAGTAGAGACTGGTGTGTGTCACTTGCTTTTGTCTTGTCTCCAGGATTCACCATCTGTTTCAACTTTTTTAGAATAACATATACTTTTCCTAGAAGCTCAACTATTCATGTGAAAAGTTAGGTTCCATTTGTTCATACCAATTATAGTGGCATTGCTTTCAAAAAGGCATTCCTCTGGCTTACACCTTTTGGAATTTGGTTCGATGCTTGTGCTTATGATCTTCGTACTTTGGCCCTATGTAGTTGATTCCCAAATAAATTTCATATATTTCTGCCAAAATAAGGATTACATATTTAAAATTTCAATGTATATTAAACCAGGTTTCAGTATGTACTAACCAAGTTTCAAAATGTATTAAACTATCATAAAAATTGAGAGAGACTTAATGAATAAAGCTTCTCACTTCTAATAAAGACTCCTTTATGAAGTGAAAGCACATTCAAATGTTCAAGGAATGTCATAATTTTCTTCCACACTTGAAAGAAGAATAATGAAGTAGTGTCTGTGAGAATATAATTGTCTATCTTCTTTAGTTCATTCGTATGATCCCAGACTTTTAGTAATGAAATATCTTGTAATAGTGATTCTGAATGTGAAATGTATGTGTAGTAAAAAGGAGTTGCATATATCCTCTTATAATTTAACTTAAATTTTGAAACTGCGGTGAAAATGCTCCACAATTATCACATAATTTCACTCAATGAAAACACAGAGAAATGGACACAAATCTCAAGTATTTTCACTTAGTCGATGTCGCTTCGTGTTTCTCATACATTTCGATTAAGAGGTTGGATTCCATCACATGCTCAGAAGATGTTACCAATTTCTTCCAGTGCAGTCCATCTCAAAGCCAAGATCAAATTAACTTGTTATTCATCCAGGGCACTGTTAAGTTCACAATACATAATAGTCTAGCAACATGAGTCATAGAAAACACTGCATCACAAACAACAAACAACAAGTTGCATGAATTTGGACCACCTCATATTTTCGTTGTCCACAACTTCATTTTATTTCCATAATATTTATTAATAGCACCAAACTTTATAGGCTACCGAGTCATGCGTGGTCCATGAGACAAATAGTGGAGATGACGAACCATGAAAACTGCTCACCATCTGTGGTCAAGCAAACGACAATAAGTGCAAAACCCTTCCAAGCATAATTTTTTAAGCTGATAGAGGAGGATGAAAATGAAGAATTGGGATTAGTTGGCCATGGTAAGGCGTAAGTCATCGGTTCAAGTCCGATAAAAAGCTTATGTTTCCCACGAAGAAAGAAGGCTCGAGTGTCCATTTCTCATCAGATGAACAACATTTACCCAACCAACTCTATAGAAAAAACACCTTCCATATAATTATAAAAAAAAAAAATTAAAAAAAAAAATTATATATTTATATAATAAAACTATGCAACTCCGTCCACCTAACTTAACACCCATTAATTAACCACATCATTGGTATATGTTTAATATTTAACATAATATATCGTAGAGGTTAAAACCAAGAATATTAGGTCATATTTCATGTTTTTGTTTGACTTGGTTTGTAGAAATGATGAACTTAGTTAACAATTAACAATTTATTTATAATGTTGACGTCATAAGTTTGATATATGTGATGGTAATTGATGTTCAAAATTAATGTAACATTGGCATTTATATTTTTATGGTTAATTTTAATATTGTTTAAGTCACATGTTTTGAGTTTTTATAATGAAAATTTTATTATTAATTGATGTAAATTTATTTTAATTTTAGATTTATTTTGTGCTAAGATTATCTAATTCTTCAAATGTAAATTTAAAACAAAAATCTCATATATATATATATATATAATTAAAATGTTTTTATTCAATATTAACATTAAAACATATAGTTGATATCGAAATATTTATATCAATGTGGTTAAGATAAATATTTCAATATCAACTATATATTTTAATGTTAATGTTGAATAAAAACATTTTTATATTATTTATATTTATATATATATATATATATATATATATGATATTTTTTTTTAAATATTTACGTCATTCTTATATATAAAGAGAGAATTATACATCTTCATATTATTAGGATACAAAAACACTTGTAAGTAAAATAAGATTTTTTTTTCAATTGTTTTACCTATAAATAAATGTGAACATTAAAATATTTATTAATGATATTTCTCAATTCTATAAATAAATTACACATTTCTACTATATAAATTATCTCTCTACACAATAAAATTATACAATCTACCATTTACATCCTACATAAACTTTACTTATAGTATAATATCCATCTTAACTATGGATCTATCAAGCATCGAGAGGGATCAACTCTTTTGAATTGCAAATCTTTTTTTTTAGCACAAAACTTGAGGAAATGTTTGCACCTAGAGAGATTTAATCCCTATAGAAGTTTGATTGATCCGAAGTTAAGATGAATCTACCTTGGTTTAATTATTAATAATTAATAATTTTAATTATTTATTATTTTTATTTTTTTATGTAATTTCATTCAATCAAAATGTTTGAATTAATACTTTTATTATTTTTATGTTATTTCACTGAGTCAAAATGCTTAGATAACATGACATTACAACATCTCTTCCATACCCAACTTGAAAGTGTCTCTCTATGCAATTTTTTTATAAAATATTTTGATTGTGAAGTGAGAGATGATTTTTGGGCATGTGGTATTGATGAGACATGTTATTGTAACAAAGCCTATTTAGAAGTTAATAATATCCATGGTAAAGTGCATGTAGATATCCATAATTAAAAATATTATTATATTGTAAGTATTAAGTTTATATGTGCTTATTAATGAAATTTAAATATGGTTACAAAATTATTATTTTAATTTATATGGTAAAATGGATCTTAATTTATAGTTACTATTTTTATCTTGGTTTAGAAGTGATTTCTGGAGAGAACTATGTGATGAAGAGGTTAAACATCAAAGTTTCTGGGGAACACTTCACTTTAATGTGATAGAGGGTTTAGATACATCTCAAAAGTAATTATAATATTTTTGCTTTTGGATTTAATTATAATAAAATGCTATAAATTAAATTAAAACAAAATATTTTGATTGTTAAATGAGATATGTTCTTTTGGCATGTGGTATTGATGAGCCATGGTATTGTAACAAAACTTATTTACAAGTTAATAATATCTATGGTAATGTAGGCATGAATATCTGTGGTTAAAAATATTGTTATATTTACGTCATAAGGTGTTCCGCTCTGAGAAAAACTCCCCCAGTTCCCAGTGTGTATCGGTCTGCACCATTTGATCATATGTTAGACGATTGAATATTTCCAGACCGTTGGATTAATAGTTAGGACAAAAACTAATAGTGAGGGCATGCAAAAACCCTAATAGTTAGGACATGCAAAAGGGGCAAAAATTGTATACAGCCATGGTTTCCACCTTTGTCCAGCACACCCATTGCACTGTACAGGTAAATATTCCTTTTTGTGTTCTCGTTTTCTTTTGCTTCGACGTTTTTGCATGTTTTTCTTCATGGTTTTCTAGTCTTGGCGACAAGGAATAACAATGAGTGTTGTGGTTTCGACAAGGGTTTCAACTTTAGTTTGAGGATGCAGGTTGCCTTCTGGGGGTTAACCCTCACTTCAACAGTTTTCAGGTAATCTACAAAATCTTCTTATCAAGTTTGCTTGCCATATCCTCCTCTTTTCCTTTAATTTTCGTTACCTAAGTTCGCTCCCTTCTAATTCTGTGTAGGGGTGGCTTGACGCCCTATTGTGAAGAGCCACCATGGTCAAGCTTTGCTCAGGTGAGAAATTTCTTCCTCCAGCAGGGTTTACTTAAATGTATGTCTTTTCTTTAACTTATTTTTTATCACATAGAGACTCTTCACTAATCTTATTTCTCTTGTGTTCTCACCATGGTTGTAGCCTACAAGTACCCCAACCTGCTCCTAAGCTGGATATTCAAACTTGCACCCAACCTTAGTCCCATATTTGGGTTTCTTGCTTACGGTTGTGTTGTTTTCTTCCAAGTTGGCACACTTTAACTGTAGATTTAAAGGACTCTGAATGGGAAGCAAACCCTAACCTGGGTTTTGGTCTCACACCTTCGGGCTTAAGCTCTGGGCTATCGATTGTTGTCTGGTCTTTTTTGGTTTAGATTATACCTATATCTATGCACATATGTTGTTTATTGTTCCGATTGTTTGGCTCAACTGTGTGTAACTCCATTTGTTAATAACCACATGTTTTCAAATGGTACTCTGTGAATATGAAGGTACCCTAGAGTGACTCTTAGCTTTTGATGAGCGGAACTTTGTGATCAAGCATGGAGGTGCCCAGGTGACTTACCAAGATTTACTCACTACCTTCATTGTTCTTATGCCATTATTCATGTATCAAACCATAGAAATAAGTTCTACTCATTAACAAATGAGGTTAATATACACAAAATTTCAGGCAGAGTGCCTCATTGATCCAAGTGCCTCCCGAAACATTCAATGATCAAAGAGGGCTTAGGAAAGGTTCAAAAATAAAAGTTCTTGGATTACCATGAAACTAGGGTCATATCTAAGATCTCGTCACAAGATTTCCAATGGTGCAAACGACACCTCAATCTGACATAGTTGCAAAATTTATGGTCAGTCAAAGTTTTGGTCAACTAGGCCCATTGGCTTAAGTCAGCGGAGTGCCAACTAAATTTGAAAGCCCGACTAAATCTCGTGAAGCCACTAAATTTGGTGGAAATTAACGAGAAAAAAATTTGGCACTTTGCTGCGACGGTTTCCGGTAGCCGGAACTAGAGAAATCATCGCCTACTTAATTTTTCTAGTGACACCAAAATTTCGGCCAACAAATTTTGTCCAAAAAAAAAAAAAAAATTTGGTCGACGACCCAACAAATTAATACTGTCACCATTCTGCTAGGAAGGCAAGCTTAAAAATTAATGCCAAGTTTTTTTATTTAAACTCATACTTGCCACAAGGGAAGAGGGGCACGGAACTCTGAGCAGGCACGGAAACCGAGGAACAAAACCTTGACACAGGGGAATATGCAAGGAATCTAAAAGATTCCCTAAGGGCCAACTTTTGACAATTTCATAACTAGGACGACTTTATACTTATTTTACTCAGTGTTTCGCAAAGAGCACAGTGGTGAAGTCAAATTTGTTATATGAGCAACAGATCTTCATTCACCTTGCAAAGATGAATCTTTATGGAATCACGAGGAATGTAAAAGATTTCCTAAAGGCCAAATTTTGACAATTTCAGAACCAAACCGACTTTATACTCATTTTACTTATTTTTTTGCAAGGAGCGCAGTGGTGAAGTTAGATTTGTCATATGAGCAACAAATCTTCAGTGAACTTGCAAAGAAGAATTGATCTGAATGGGAAAATTAGTTTTGTTGTGCTAAATTCCTCTTCAGAATATGTAGAAGTGCTTAAGGATTTATGAGGTTAATTGCAAATTTTAACATGAGTTTTTGAGTGTTTTATGTAAATTGCATGTACAAATTAACATAAACAAATGATTGAACATGAGCATATATTAGACATGAACATCACCAAAACAGTATCACAACAACACATGATGAAGGATTTCACCCTGTCTGGTCTACGTCTCCTTGGTCCAGCTTCCAATGGCTTGGCCCTCTCTATTATGCTCAAAAGTGTGAATACATCAGTTTAAAATGCTCAAACAACTCTGAAACTTGTTCAAATGGATCCAGAATGCCCAAAAATGTCTTTCTAGCCTCTTTCTACTCCTGATTTGGTCAAATAAATAAATTATGTCTTCCCCAGGTCTTTCTGCTAATCATACCTCAATTTCCCCAAAATTCGGCACCATTCTACAAATTTGCCTCCAATTTTGCTAACCGAGCGTCGATTTCGCCTAATTCCGGGAGAAACTATCGAATGGATTAAATGCCCTATAAGGCCTTAAGTCTGAAAATTTTGGGCCACATGGGGGCCACGTGCCTGGGACTAAGGCCAACAACCCAACCCCGCCAGCAGAGCCCCCACTCTGATTCGTCGTGGTTCCGTGGGGTGGCAATATGGCCAAGGGTTGGCCCCTTCCTCCAAATGGTGCATACTTAACATTTAATAAAATCTGACAACCATATATATTAAGAAATAAATGTGTGGTGCATTGGCAATGGTTTAGCACTTGGAGTTTGGATGTCACAGCTTCGACCCCCGCCGCTGTTACTCGGACCTTAACAAAATTTTTGGTGGCCCTCGGGCTGCCACTTGGCAGTGCGTGGTTGGCCAACAACCAACCAACCAATCAAACTCGTCCAAATCAGCTCCAAAAACATCGTGCCACTTGGCACCACACCATTCGTCAGAGATCAAGCAGTCACTTGACACAGTCACCCTACCATGTAGGCATGCCTAGAGAATGCCACATAAGCAGTATGGACTACTAATTGGGTTGTATACATTTTTTTTTAAATTCGCATGTTTAGGAAAACGAACAGAGCATGTTACTGGGTGCATACAAAGTCCATTTCACGCGAAACGAGTTGCGTTGAATTCAAGATGATGCGCACTACGAGGTCATTCAGGTTCTACACCAATCCGACAACTTTGAATTTTGAGCAAATTTTTGAGCACTTGATCAATAGTCTTTGTGGAATCATGAGGAATCTAAAAGATTCTCTAAGGGCCAAAATTTCACAGTTTCAGAACTAGACTGACTTTATACTCATTTTACTAAGTTTTTCACAAGAAGCGTAGTGGTGAAGTCATATTTTTCATCTGAGCAATAGATATTTATTCAACTTGCAAAGAGGAATCTTTGTGGAATCATGAGGAATCTAAAATATTCCCTAAGGGCCAAATTTTCATAGTTTCATAACCAGGCTGACTTTATACTAATTTTACTCAGTTTTTCACAAGGAACATAGTGCTGAAGTCATATTTTTCATCTGAGCAGCATAATTCTAGTCAACCAGGGAGACAAAATCTTTAGGGAATCTTTGAGATTTCTGACGACCCATATTTTTACAGTGTTAGAAAGGGGTTGAGTTTATAGTCATTTTTCACAATTTTTTTCGCGAGGAGTTCATTGGTGCAACCCATTTCTTCAGCAGAGGTGTGCATTTTTCAAACCATCCCCAGAAGTGGAGGAATAAGGTGTATTTTGTACATACATGTAATTTGATTTTGTTGAAGATTAATGAACAAGGCCTCCCCACTTTGAGCAGGGCCCGGAGACGTAACCCACACTAGGTGAACTCCGTTATCAAGTTGTTTTGTGCCTTTGTTTTCTCATGGTTTCATTTTATTTATACTCCTTTTATGTGATATTCTTTCATGGTTACATGGTCTTTTATATGAAATTATGTATGCATCTTTGAAGTGAAAATATTTGGATCAAGTTTGGTATCAGATCGGGTCTTCTATTGATGTGAATTTCAAGTGTATGATAACGAGGGAAAAGCTCCAAAGAGGTGAAGTAACATTTAAGTCCTTTGATCCAAAAGTGGGGCGTGCAATACGAAGAGGGAAAATAGCAAATGAAGATGCTCGGTTGGAGGAAGAGCGAAACTATAGCAAGGCCTTCTACACCATGGTTGAAAAAGTGGACAAATTGTTTGCAAAGTATGAGAAGACAATAGTGAAACCAGAGAAGAAGGAAGGATCAGATGATCATGCCTTAGTGAATCATGAAGGAGAAGGATGAGAGCATCCTAAACCTCCCTCTCCATCTTCTAGAGAAAGTTCTTTTTCTTCCTCTTCTCGTCCTTGTAGAGATAAAAGAACTCATAAAAAACTCTTTTTCAAGATGGATATCAAGTTTGATTTTCCTGTGTTTAGTGGAGAATCTATTAGGATATTCCGACACATAGGAAATAGTTAATTATAACTTGTTCTAGTGTAGAGTTAGGTAAAGTGTGTTTCTTTACTATGTACTTTTGTAACTTACAATCCGACGACCATGATATGTTCTAGACATGAAGTGTTCTGACGGTTCATTATCTCCTCGATATTACCAACACTTGATCTGTGGCTTAACACCCTTGGTCCATGATCTCTATTTAAATAGCATGAAGGGTCATTTATAGGGTGACCGTTCATGAGAGAAGCTTATGTAAAAAAAAAACTTTTATTAATAAATTACCTGAAGTGGCTGCGTTGGCTCAAGCCATGGACTGTTTCCCTCTTTAAGGGTTTTAACCACATCAAGAATATTGTTGTATTGATATGTGTTCTATTTGTGAGCAGTGTCCTTTGGTGTTATATCTGAGGAACTTACCCTGTAATTCCTACATGGTATCATAGCTAGTTGAGGGTCGCATCCGTTGGTGATCCAAATCGGAAGTTGGTACAACTGCATCTGACTGTCGCTTCCTAGATCTACTATTTCTAACCACTTTTGGGTCGAGAAGATTGCTCTATTGTGTTAGGAGCATCTGTTCCAGTGAAGAACCCATTTCGTTTCACACAAAAAGGTTTCTGGTAGCCCCAGCTACGTCATTTCTAAGATCTGGAGGTATACAATCTTTATTTGCAGTTTTAGTTATTTATCTCTCTCTTTATTTCGGTTTATTTATCTGTCCATTTTTTTATTGCCGGTTATATACCTTTCATTTCTACGTATGTTCTTTGCCATGTGACTCTGTGCGATCTAGGCAAATCAGAATTAGAAAGGAAATATTTTTCTCATGTGTATGCTATTTTCCGCCCCACCTTAGTGTGATCTCAAAAAATGAGAAACAATGAGGAAAATATTTAGTTTCTGGTGAAAGCTAACTTCAAGCCATAAGGTTTGGTTTTTTTTGTATGTCCGTGTTGGGTTATGTGGCTTTTTGTTTTGTAGGCAAAAAGAGTTTTTTCAAGTAAGCACACACCCCAAAGTTTCAGTGATTAAAAAAAAAAAAAAACCTTCATCTTTTCCAAAAATTACTAAACTTTTAAACTAGCTCACTTGGTCCAAAGTTACTTTATGAGAATGGAGGTCTTGAGTTCAAGTCTCTCTTTTTGTTGAGTTACTTTTTCAAAAGGCACATGTAACTTATGTTTTAAAGTTACTTTATGTAAAAGTGTTCTCATCCATTATAAAAAGTGAGTCACTTATAATTCTAAAGTCTCTTTATCTTTTATTTAAGTTACAATTTAGTGGGTAGCTCATAAAGTACCATTGTAAAAGTGACTTTCACTTATTTATAAAAGTGAGTCACATATTTTTTTTTAAAGTGAGCTAATTAGATTAAGTTTGGAAAAGGGGGAGATTTTTTTTTTTTTAAATATAACATTATCATTCACTTCCGCGTATTCACACACTTCGTCAGCGTCTTCAACAACTTTTCTTCAAAAAGTCATAACTTCTTCATCCGGAAGCTGTTTTCAGAGCCGTTTTTTTTTAATCGGGCTAATTTTTCGAGGTCTTTCCATTGGAACACATAGTTTCAGCATATACAACTTTAGTTTCTATTAAAATGGAAATTTCATGCCAAGTTATTCTTGACAACACCAACTACTTCCAACGGTGGTCCTACATTGTGGATTTACTTAGAAGAAAAGGTCTTTACAGAATATCCTCAGGCCAAGAAACTAAAACTAAAGATGAAGATAAGGAATCCAAATGGGAAAATAGGCAAGATCAATCATGTGGGTTGATAGGGATGATTATTTCTCTAGACCTTATATTCCATATCGCAGAACTTGATACCCCTAATGAAGCAATGAAACAACTCACTAAAGTTTTTGGAATTAAAAGTGAAATTAGAGCCCATCAACTCAAAAATGAGTTGCTTACGTTGGACCCCAATAATTTTTCTTCCATTGAAGATTTTTTGTCCAAGTTAAAGACCCTTAGACTCTCTTGGAAGGTGTTAAGGTTAAGAAAGAAGATGGTAGCCTTATCTATTCCATTCTTACTAAGTTGGAACTAGCCTACTCTATGTTTGTTTCCACCTTCCATTCTACTAGAGAAGCCTTTATTTCTCAAGGACAAGACTACAAGTCCCCCTCTTTTGATGTCTTTTGTGATTCTTTAATAAGAGAACAAGAAAAACTCTTACATTTTGGTCTTCTTAATCTTGGAAACTCTTCTAAGAAATCCTTAGCCGCCCAACAACAACCAAATTCAAAGAATCCTAAGAAGCAGTATCCTAAAAAGAATGGTCCTAAACCAAACAAGGGTCCTAAGCAATTTCAGTCTCAAAATGAAAAATCAATTCAAAAAAATGATAAGGCAAATAAAAATGAAGGGAAGAAAACTGATAGACATTGCAACTTTTGTAATCGAGATGGCCACTTAGAATCCAAATGCTTTAAGAAGATGGAAGCCTTGGAAGCAACAATGAAGAAGCATAACATCCATTTGGAGCACTCTTCAACATCAACTTCATCTTCAAGAATAGCACTTTCTGCATGTGGTTGTCAAGCATCTCGATTTGGTTATGCACTAAATTAATCTTCTTCTTCTCATTCTCATGAGTGGCTCATTGATTCTGAAGATTCTTATCACATGGCAAAAAACAAAGCCATGTTTTCTTCTTTAAATGATTGTAACACCAAAAATATATATGTTGGTGATGATAGATCTCTTAGTGTTGTAGGGACTGGAACTGTTCATCTAGACAATGGTCAATTTAATGATGTATTATGTGTTCCAACCTTATCCTGCAACCTTCTATCTGTATATCAAATAACTCATTCAGGTGAAGGTAAAATCGTTGAATTTTCACCTCATGATGTTGTAATTAAGGACCTAAGAGATCCTAAACAAATTTTAGTTATTGGCATTGCTGATGATTCTACAAGGTTGTATAAGTTTAACAACTTTGGGTCATCAATTATTCCCTCGGTATTTGTTGTTCATAATGATGAAGTGAGAAAACTTTGGCATGAGCGATTTGGTCACTTAAACTATCACTCCATTCAAAATCTAAGTAAAGAAAATATAGTGATAGGTCTTCCTATGGTATCTTGCAGAGATGGTGTTTGTTCCGGATGTGTACTTGGAAAACATCATCGAGATAGTTTTGAAAAAGGTGCCTCTTAGCACACCTCAACCCCTTTACAACTTGTGCATAGTGATTTATGTGGTCCACTTCCAGTTGTTTCATTCTCTGGATGCAAGTATTTCTTAACTTTCATTGATGATTTCTCCAAATGCACTTGGGTATACTTCTTAAAACTCAAGAGTGAAGTATTTAACATGTTCTTGGTCTTTAAGGCCTTTGTTGAAAAAAAACCTGGACATCAAATTCTTAAGCTAAGATCTGACAATGGCGAAGGATATGTTAACAACAAATTCATCAACTTTTGCACTGAGCATGGAATTTAAATGCAACATATTGTTCCATATACTCCACAACAAAATGGTGTAGCTGAAAGAAAGAATCGCACCTTAAAGGAAATGGCTAATTGTATGCTTCAATCTAAAGGATTTAGTCTTAATTTTTGGGCAGAAGCAATTAACTGTGCAAATTACATATTAAATCGCACCCTACTAAGGCTTTAAAGAATATCACTCCAGAAGAAGCATGGAGCTCAATTAAACCAGATGTTAGTCACTTTTGTGTTTTTGGAAGTGAAGCATGGGCCCATATTCCAGATGAAAAATATAAAGCCTTAGAACCTAAGAGTGAAAACTGTATTTTTGTTGGATATTCTGAAGATGTCAAAGGATATAGACTTCTTTCACCTAAATCCAAAAATGTTATCATTAGAAGAGATGTAAAGTTTGCTGAAAATATATCGGCCTACGAGCCTAGTTCAGCTAATGTGCCACCTCTCTCTATCCCTTCTACTTCCAAAAATATTTCTTCTTCAGATGATGACAGCGAGGATGAAAATCCTCCCCCACCTTCTCAGGATCCTCCTTTAGCTCCTCAGGTTCCAATGGGTCTACACTAGTCGGGATGCAGCAGGTGCTCTTGCAGGTGATCCTACAAATCAACGTCACACTCATTCTCAGTTTGATAGAGCCTCTTATTTACTGGCTCAAGCTCCAACGAATTATGATCATGAAACCTTGGCAGAAGCTTCAAGCCATCCAGATTGGGACGCAGCTATGAATGAAGAATATCGTTCATTATTGGAAAATGATACATGGGATCTTGTTCCTCTTCCAAAGGGACGAAAACTTGTTAGATGCAAATGGGTTTACAGAACTAAGTATGGACCAGATGGAAAAGTTGATAAACATAGAGCTCATCTTATTGCTAAGGGTTTTTCACAAGTTGAAGGCATTGACTATACTGAAAACTTCTTCCCTGTTTCCAAAATGAACTATATATGCCTTGTTCTTTCCCTTGCTGCCTCTTTCAAATGGGAAGTCCATCAGATGGATGTTAAATCTTCCTTTTTGCATGGGGACTTGCATGAAGAAATCTATATGGAACAACCTCCTAGCTTTATACAAACAGACTCCAGCCTTGTATGTCAGCTTAATAAATCCCTTTATGGTATCAAGCAAGCCCCTCGGGCTAGGTATGCCAAAATGGATAGCTTTCTTTTAAATACTGGCTTTTCTAGGTGTCATTCTGACAATACTGTCTACACCAAGAAAGTGGGTAAGTCTCTTATCATTATTGTTCTTTATGTTGATGATCTTATCCTTAGGTAATGATAACAACCTTATAAACCATGTGAAGTCCATCTTTAAAATGCATTTTGAAATGATAGACTTAGGACACTTGCATTATTTTCTTGGTCTTCAAGTCTTGCAATCCAAGGAAGGTATTTCCCTTTCCCAGTCCAAGTATGCCTGTGAGCTTCTACGCCACTTTCACATGGAAGAATATAAGCCAGCCCCTTCTCCCTTTCAGTCTGGAGCCAAACTTTCAGTCACTTGTACTTCCCCTGAAGTTGATGCTACCTTATACCGTCAACTTGTAGGAAAACTTTTGTATCTAACCCATACCCGTCCTGACCTTTCCTTTGTTGTTGGCCTTATTGCTTGGTTTATGCAAAACCCACATGAAAGTCATTGGAAAGCTACTAAAAGAATACTTTGTTATGTTCAAGGCACAATTTAGTTTGGGATTCATTACAGTGCAGAAGCATCTCCTCTATTGGTTGGTTTCACAGATTCGGATTGGGCTGGTGACCCAGATGATCGGAAGTCTACTACAGGTTATGTCTTCACTCTTGGTTCTAGACCTATTACATGGTCTTGCAAGAAAAAAAGTGTCATTTCTCTTTCTTCAGTAGAAGCAGAGTATCGTGGTGCCATAGAAGCTAGTAAGGAAGCCCTATGGCTTCGTCAGATCCTGTTAGAGTTTGGCTTTCAGCAACAGCATCCGACTACACTTTGGGGTGATAATCAAAGCGCCATTCAACTATGCAAAGATATAATCCAACATCAGCGCAAAAAACACATTGAACTACACATGCACTTCATCAGAAAGGTCATTCATGACCATGTTCTTGAAGTGCAATAATGTTCAACTGATGATCAAGTTGCAGACATCTTTACAAAGGCTCTCACAGAGGTGAAGTTTACTAAACTTCGATTTATGGTTGGAGTTCAGGAAGTTGTCACTAAGTGGGGATAGGCTCTAATGCCTCCTTCCTTCTCCTATTGTGTCATATGTATACATCCTTCAATCCTATCCCAAGTTATTCTTAAGGGGGGATGTTAAGATATTTCGACACATAGGAAATAGTTAAGTATAACTTGGTCTAGTGTAGAGTTAGGTAAAGTGTGTTTCTTTACTATGTACTTTTGTAAGTTACAATCTGACGGTCATAATATGTTCTAGACATGAAGTGATCTGACGGTTCATTCTCTCCTTGGTATTACCAACACTTGATTCGTGGCTTAACACTCGATTGGTCCATGATCTCTAGTTAAAGAGCATGGAGGGTCATTTGTAGGGTGATTGTTCATGATAGAATCTTATGTAAATTTTCCTTCTTATATTAATAAATTGCCTTAAGTGGCCATTTTGGCTCAGGTCGTGGAATTTTATCCTCTTTGAGGGTTTTAACCATGTCAAGAATACCAGTGTATTGATCTGTGATCTTTTTGTGAGCGGTGTCCTTTGGTGTTCTATCTAAGGAACTTACCCTATAAATTCCTACAGAATCTAATGTAGAAAAGCTAGATAACTGGATTAAACAAGTTGAAGTATATTTTCGCATACAACAAATCAAAGAGGATGAAGCCAATATCCAACTAGCAACCCTTTGATTGAGTGGCACTACACTCGTTTGGTGGGAAGATAAACTACAGAAAGGTGGTAAGAGTAGTTGTAAACTTCCTTCATCTTGGTCTGAGTTTGTTTTTACTTTAATAGGACAGTTTTACCCATTGGGTTACAGACAGAAGGCCATGATGAAACGGTAACATTTGAAACAAAGTAAAGGTCAAAGCGTTCAAAATTTTATAGAATATTTAAGGAAACAAGAATTAGCATTAAATTTGTCTTTAGACTCTCCTAAGACGTTGATGAAATACATTGGCTCTTTGCATAGTTATTTACACCATTCATTGTTTCTATTTGAACCTAAAACTCTTGATGAGACTAATGTGAAATCCATTCACCTTGAAAGTAGGGGAAAGCATGAGCAAGAAGATTGCCCAAAGAGGACAGCAACAACTAAGAGGAAGGAAGAAAAGCCCTCTTGTACTCATTGTGAGAAAGAAGGGCATGATGAGGAACATTGTTGGAAACTGCATCTGAAATTGAGGCCAAAGAGGAATGACAGAAAAGGGAAGAAGAAGATAGTTATAACTCTGCAACAAGACCAAGAATATGAATCAGAAGATGATGAGAAGATCACAACTACAGGATTTGCAGGTGTTGGACCAATTGACCTGGGATTGGACTCAGGTGATGAAATGAAGATTGCAACTCTTGGGATTGCAGAAGATGGACCTATCGACTTGGGTTCTGATTCGAGCGATGAGACAAAGATTTCAACAGATGTTGTGCCAAAAATGAAGAGGGAACCAAATGTTGCATGGCTCCAAGAACTCGAAGAGATCAACCAAAGCATTTAGGCAGAGAATGTGAAACTAAGGAGACTCCTACAAAAAGAAGAGGAGGAGAAACAAAGGTTGCAACATCAGTTACAAGCTAAGGAGGAGGCCTTGGAAAAGTTGCAGAATAACAAGCCTGAGGTAAAAAGTGATTCTTCAATTTCATGTTCTTTTTATGATGATGATTTTGCTACTTTTGAGAAACATACTACAGGAATTGGATCAAAATTGTTGAAGAAAATGGGGTATCAAGGAAAGGGCCTCGACATTAATGACCAAGGCATTGTGAATCCCATCAAAGTGGAGGAATTGCCTCGTTATTCAAGACTTGGATATGTCAAAAAAAAATATTAGGGAATTCTCCAAGGCAACTAGTGACCAACCAACGACAGATGATGAGAGCACTTCATCACATTCCAGTGATAGTGAGGATTCCACGGGCACTTATCAGAGGCGCACCAAGAATAAGCATTCCAAGACGATCCAGAAATTTTGGAGGAGAAAGAATCATTGTAGTTACTGCAACAAGGATGGACACCAGAGAGCCACATGTCAGATACTCCATGCCCATAAAGAACCTATGAAGAAACTAGTTGGTGAAGATGTTCAACAAGCGAATCAACCACAGGGAGATGACCCATTCACTTTGTTGAGTGAGAGATGGTTTTATTAGATATAATAGCTTGTCATATTATTGTAAATCATATGTTGCGAAATGATTGTAAAAGTGATGATGTGTTTTCCATCACTTATGAAAGCAACATAATGATGTTTTGGCCTCTTTTTATTGATAGTTGGGGTATTGGTTTCTATTATGATGTACACTTGACCAAAGAGTGTGTCGTATAAACTATTGGCAAGTATGGGGATGCTTGGGTCATGATTGGTTATATAATTGAACATGTAATTTGAAAATATTGTACTATAGGTTTGCATAGGACAGAGGTGTCGACTCATCTCTTATGTCTCTGAAGAACAAAGGTGAAGGAGAAGGAAGTGTGGTCTGTTAGGGCACTTGTTGTGCAAATAAGGGAACACATCGAATTGCTAATTATGTTCATGCTTTTGGAGGACCAAAAGCTCCTTAGTGAGGAGGAATGATCTAGGTGGCTCTCGAAACACTCAATGATCAAAGAGGGCTCAGGAAAGACTCAAAAATCATATTTCTTGGAGTACCATGAAACTAAGGTCATATTGAAGATATCGTCACGAGTTTTCCAATGGCCCAAACGACAACTCAATCTGACATCGTACGCAAAAGTTATGGCCAATCAAAGTTATGGTCAATTAGGCCCCTTGGCTAAAGTTAGTGGAGTGACAACTAAATTTGGAAGCTTGATGAAATCTTTCGGAGCCGCCAAATTTTGTGAAAACTAATGAGGCAACAATTTGGCACTTTGCGGCGACAGTTGCCAATGGTCAGAAGTGGTGAAATTTTTGCCTACTTAATTTTTCTAGTGACCCCAAAATTTCAGCCAACAAGTTTTGTCCCAAAAAAAAAAAAAAAAAAAAAAAAAAATTGGCCAAAGGCCCAACAAATTAACACTACCAATCATTCTACCAAAAAGACAGGGTTAAAAATCAACGCCAAGTTTTTTTATTTAAACTCATATTTTCCACAAGGGAAGAGGGATACGAAACCCAATGCTGAGGTGGAAACTTGAGCGGGTATGGAAACTGAGGAACAGAACCTTGACGGAAGTGAATATGCAAGGAATCTAAAAGATTCCCTAAGGACCAAATTTTGATAATTTCATAACCAAGCCGACTTTATACTTACTTTACTTAGTTTTTTGCAAGGAGCACATTGGTGAATTCAGATTTGTCATCTAAGCAGCAGATCTTCAGTCAATTGAAAAGAGGAATCTTTGTGGAATCATGAGGAATCTATAAGATTCCCTAAGGGCCAAATTTTGACAGTTTCAGAAGCAAACCAACTTTATACTCATTTTACTCAGTTTTTCGCAAGGAGCATAGTGGTGAAGTCATATTTGTCATCTGAGCAGTAGATATTCAGTCAACTTGCAGAGAGGAATCTTTGTGGAATCATGAGGAATCTAAAAGATTCCCTAAGGGCCAAATTTTGACAATTTCAGAACCAGACCAACTTTATACTCATTTTACTCAGTTTTTCGCAAGGAGCATAGTGGTGAAGTCATATTTGTCATCTGAGCAGTAGATCTTCAGTCAAATTGCAGAGAGGAATCTTTGTGGAATCATGAGGAATCTAAAAGATTCCCTAAGGGCCAAATTTTGACAGTTTCAGAACCAAGTCGACTTTATACTCATTTTACTCAGTTTTTTTGCAAGGAGCGCAATGGTGAAGTCATATTTGTCATTTGAGCAGCAAAATTACAGTCAACCATCGAGAAGGAATATTTGAAGAACCTTTGAGATTCTCGAGGGCCCAGATTTTGATGGTGTTAGAAAGGAGTTTAGTTTACAGTCACTGTTCATGATTTTTTTCCAAGAATTCATTGATGCAGCTCATTTCTTCAGCAAAAGTGTGCATTTTCAGAACATCCCTGGAAGCTGAGATATAAGGTGTCTTTTGTACACGCATGTAATTTGATTTTGTTGAATATTAATGAACGAGGCCTTCCCATTTTGATTAGGTCTGAAAGATGTAACCCACACTGGGTGAACTCCGTTATCAAGTTTTTTGTGCCTTTGTTTTCTCATGGTTGCATTTTATTTTCTCTCCTTTTATATGATATGTTTTCATGGTTACATGCTCTTTTATATGCAATTATGTATGCATTTTTAAAGTGAAAAGATATGGATCACTTATTGGGTTCCCCCTTCTTAGTTTGGGCTTGTGAATCCTAATAAAGTTGACAAGCGAATAAAGTGAGGTGCAACTTAGTACTCTAGGGAAATGTTTTATTAGTTTTAATAATTTGATTATGATTTTCACATGTAAAATTTTTGTATGATTTTCAATCTGAAAATATGGCATTAGAGGGAAAGTTACATTTCCATGTCCTAGAAATATCTCCCAATGACCTTCTGCTGCTCCACAATTTACTTATTTGCAAGCACTGAGAATGATACATTTTGGAGTAAAAAAGTTGTTTGAAGAATTAGGTGATTTGATAAATGTATATATTGGTGTAATGACATATCTTTATATGCACGCGTTTCTATTTTTGATAATAAAAGAATAATCCTTAATATCATGGAGGGCCTACCTCCATGGGCTTCCTCATCTTAGTTTGGGCTTGTAAATCATGATAACGTTGACCAATAAACAAAGTGAGGTGCAACTCACTACTCTAGGAAATGTTTTATTAGTTTTAATAATTTGATTATGATTTTCACATGTAAAGTTGTGTATGCCTTTCAAAGTTAAACATATGGAATTAGAGGGAAAGTTACATTCTTGTGGATTACATTTTGTGAATACTCATAGAATAGATCTCTAAAGGATATTTTTGTCTAGGCAAACCCTCTCTACGGGCAGAGACAAACCCTCTAGCCCAATGAGTGGGACTAGCAACCTACGTGACAATCTACAAGGACACTTTCCTAAATTACAATCGAAATGAGAGAAGAGGAAGATGGCCTACCTCGTTCTGATGCTATAACATACTCCTTTGTTGAAGACCTCGAATCACTTGTGCCTCAAGCTCAGATCCACTGTTGACAATGTTTGGATACCTGCACAAGAGATCAAAGACACAACAAAGCATACAAGTACAACAAGCATAATCGAAAGTAATCCACTTAACAGATCAAGGAGCATTAAGATAAATGATTCATTAACACAAACATTTATGGAAAGTGAACCAGCAGTTGTATATATTAATGAAATAAAGGAGGAAGCATACAACCAAGCCTTGATGTCAATAATCTCTCCTTGAGTGAATGTCCAAGTCCAAGCTCAAGCTCTCCAATCACACCTTCTCCAACCCAAATGAGTAGCATGTAGGCATTGTCTCAGCATAAGGGTGCAAATAACCAAAAACTAACCATTTGGCAATGCGAGAGGATGGATATATAGGCAACGATAGGGAGTTAGGATCTCTCCAAAGATAGGAGAATGTCCTCACCTTGAGGAGGTACCTCATAGGGATAAGGTCAAAGGGAAATATTGGGAGAACTCAACCACATCCACACCGAACAACCTCCAACTAGTCGTTCTAGAAGCCTTTAGTTCACGAAGCTTCTTGTCCTCTTTGGGAAAACTTTCCTTTTAGGGATCAGCGTGAGTATCCAAGTAAAAAGCGTGCTGGCAGCGCGAGGCCAGTATGGTGCAACTTGTCAACAACACTAGTTGCTAGTGTCACCATTGCGCTGATCCTAAAATTAGGGTTTTAGAGCTAACTTCTTCAGGGAAAGATAAAGGCATGTTTGCATTAGTGTTTCAGGGAGGATCTGAACTGCATATCAAGATGGGTACACTACATGATTATCAAGTTTTGTGCACTTCAGGGTATGACACAGGGAAGTGCAGGAGGTGTGGCAAAATTCTGTGTAACAGATTCCCCCTAAAGCATGAAGGTAGAACAGGGAGTGATGGCTGAGATGCTTTACAAGATTTTGCAAGGACGAGAACAAACACTGTCAGGAGACCTGCAAATCAAGGATGCATATACATATACATATCTTATATCAAAACATGAATCCATGGTATGGACGCAACCATATGGATAGAAAGGACTATGTGAAAGGATCCCCAACAGAGTCACCATTTTGTTCTCTATGCACATCCTCTCTACAAACAGAGACGATCCCTCTAGCCCAATGAGTGGGACTAGCAACCTATGTGACAATCAATAAGGACACTTTCCTAAATTACAATCAAAATGAGAGAAGAGGAAGATGGCTTACCTCGTTTTGATGCTATAACATAATCCTTTGTTGAAGACCTTGAATTTCTTGTGCCTCAAGCTCAGCTCTACTACTCACAGCGTTTGGATACCTGCACAAGAGATCAAATGCACAACAAAGCATACAAGTACAGGAAGCATAATCAAAGGTAATCCACTTAACAGATCAAGGAGCATTAAGATAAATGATGCATTAACATAAACATTTATGGAAAGTGAACCAGCAGTTGTATATTTAATGAAATAAAGGAGGAAGCATACAATCAAGCCTTGATGTCAATAAGCTCTCCTTGAGTGAATGTCCAAGTCCAAGCTCAAGCTCTCCAAGCACTCCTTCTCTAATCCAAATGAGTAGCATGTAGGCCTTGTCTCAACATAAGGGTGCAAATAACCAAAGACCAACCATGTGGGAATGGGAGAGGATAAATATATAGGCAGGGAAAGGAGTTAGGATCTCTCCAAAGACAATAGAAGGCCCTCATCTCAAGGAGGTAGCTCATAGGGATAATATCAAAGGGAAATATTTGGAGAAATCAACCACATCCACACCAAACAACCTCCATCTCATCGTTTCGGAAGGCTCTAGATCGCGAAGCTTCTTGTCCTCTTTGGGAAAACTTTCCTTTTAGGGATCAACGTGAGTATCCAAGTAAAAAGCGTGTTTGCAACGCGAGGCCAATATGGTGCAACTTGTCACTAGCACTAGTTGCTAGTGTCACAGTCGCGCTGATCCTAATATTAGGGTTTTAGAGCTTACTTCTTCAGGGAAGGTTCAAGGAATGTTTCCATCAGTGTTTTGTGGAGGATTTGAACTGCATATCTGGATGTGTACACTGCATGATTGCCAAGTTTCGGGCACTTCAGTGTATGACACAGGGAAGTGCAAGAGGCGTGACAAAATATTGTGTAACAGATGCCCCCTAAAGCATGAAGGCAGAACAAGGAGTGATGGCTGAGATGCTTTACAAGATTTTGCAAGGACCATGATAAACATTGTCTTGAG
This sequence comes from Pinus tabuliformis, assembly GCA_031772625.1. Taxonomy (NCBI): domain Eukaryota; kingdom Viridiplantae; phylum Streptophyta; class Pinopsida; order Pinales; family Pinaceae; genus Pinus; species Pinus tabuliformis. The sequence continues at coordinate 311,678,206 of CM062809.1, forward strand.
ACCTGCAAGCCAAGAATGCATATACACATACATATCTAATATCAAAACATGAATCCATGGTATGGACACAGCCATCTAGATAGAAAGGACTATGTGAAAGGATCCCTAGCAGAGTCGCCATTTTGTTATCTAGGCAAATCCTCTCTACGAAAAGAGACGATCCCTCTAGCCCAATGAGTGGGACTAGCAACCTACGTGACAATCTACAAGGACACTTTCGTAATTTACAATCGAAATGAGAGAAGAGGAAGATGGCCTACCTCATTTTGATGCTATAACATACTCCTTTGTTGAAGACCTCTAATCGCTTGTGCCTCAAGCTCAAATCCACTGCTCACAACGTTTGGATACCTACACAAGAGATCAAAGACACAACAAAGCATACAAGTACAACAAGCATAATCAAAGGTAATCCACTTAATAGATCAAGGAGCATTAAGATAAAGGATGCATTAACACAAACATTTATTGAAAGTGAACCAGAAGTTGTATATATTAATGAAATAAAGGAGGAAGCATACAACCAAGCCTTGATGTTAATAAGCTCTCATTGAGTGAATGTCCAAGTCCAAGCTCAAGTTCTCCAAGCACTCCTTCTCCATGCCAAATGAGTAGCATGTAGGCACTATCTCAGCATAAGGGTGAAAATAACCAAAGAACAACCATTTTGGAATGGGAGAGGATGAATATATAGGCAAGGAAAGGGAGTTATGATCTCTCCGAAGATAGGAGAAGGCCCTCATCTCAAGGAGGTAACTCATAGGGATAAGATCAAAGGGAAATATTGGGAGAACTTGAATACATCCACATCGATCAACCTCCAGCTCGTCGTTCTGAAAGCCTCTAGATCACGAAGCTTCTTGTCCTCTTTGGGAAAACTTTCCTTTTAGGGATCATCGCGAGTATCCAAGTAAAAAAAACGTTGGCAACGCGAGGCCAGTATGGTGCAACTTGTCACTAGCACTAGTTGCTAGTGTCACAGTTGCGTTGATCCTGAAATTAGGGTTTCAGAGCTTACTTCTTCAAGGAAGGCTCAAGGCATGTTTCCATTAGTGTTTCAAGGAGGATTTGAACTGCATATCAGGATGGGTACACTGCATGATTGCTAATTTTCGGGCACTTCAGGGTATGACACAGGGAAGTGCAGGAGGTGTGACAAAATACTGTGTAACAGATGCCCCCTAAAGCATGAAGGCAGAACAAGGAGTGATGGCTGAGATTTTGCAAGGACGAGAACAAACACTGTCATGAGACCTGCAAATCAAGGATGCATATACATATATATATATATATATATATATATATATATATATATATATATATATATATATATATATATATCTGATATCAAAACATGAATCCACGACATAGACACAACCATTCATATAGAAAATACTACGTGAAAGGATCCACAGCATGGGCACAACCATCCAAATGAAAAGGATCATCTGTAAATCTAAGATCCAAGGCATGGACACAGCGATTCGATATAGAAGGATCATCATCATAAATATAAAGTCCCACGGTATGGTCACAACCATCCGTATAGAAGAAACATGTGTACGATCATGGAAAATACATAACGCCACGTAGCCTGAGTCATATCAGACAAAACTCAGGGTCTTGCGCTTCATCCCAACCCGATCAAAGTATGAATTATAACATGCGAATGAATGTGTCGAAGTTGAACATGCTAGAAAACCACCTGATTACTGGCCAACGATGTGGACCGTTAACAGGTGCAAGAGAAACCACCAATAATGACAATGGTACTCAAGGTACAACAATACAATCGGTGAATGTGAAAATGAAGTTGATGTTGAACACTCGTGGAATCATCTGATCAAAGGTCAATAACAAAAACCTGTTGTCAGATGCAAAGAACTTGTCATTAAGGCATGCAAGCTCTGAGGTACTGAAAGGGAGTTTCTAAGTCATCTTCCTGGATAATAAGTTGAAGTTGACAAGAAGTGACCCATCGAAGGAGGGTCATAATTATTCCCCCATCATCGACAGGAAACAAGGAATAAATTGAAATGAATTAGTATGATCAAGACAATAGCAAAATGTCATACAATGTATAGGTAACAAACTATAGATCAAACTTCTCTTGAACATATTAGTGACACGACTCCAGAGTGTGGCAGAATTTGACTCAACATAGGACCATGGGTCATGATGAAGAAATAGAATAGTCAGATGAGAGGAAAAATGGATCACCTAAACCCGGAAATACAAGTGACTAAACGAGGATATCCCAAACCCAACATGAGACGTAGATGAGTGTCATGTTCAAGAGTGACATGCTGCCTATACAAGAGATGTTTCACTTTCATTTTTCCCCACTATTTCTAGCGAGTACCCCAATTATTTTTATCACAAGCTTGAAGGGGATAGCATATTCTTGTTGTATAAGTTCATTCTTCGAATGAATCCATCCTAGTAAGTTTTACGAGTCCTAGGAATGAGAAACTTGATCTCGTCATGGTGACAAGTCTTTCGCTATTTAATTTTTAACGAGTCCGAAGGAAGAATAACTCGACATATTTTTCATATTTAGAGAGTTTAAAAAAGATACGAAAAAGAAAACTCCATCATGTCCCTTTTCGTAATTTTTCTCTCAAATCCGAAAAGGTAGAAAAAAATATTCGAGAGAACCACTTGACCATGTCGACCAAGGTGTACCTTTTTTGTAATTAGTCAATCCTAGCTCGAAGAAGGGGTAAACGTATATTGAGACGATGTCAATTCATTTAATTTAATGAGTTCGAAAGGACATGTACTCGACAATATTTTCATATTTGGAGAGTCAAAAAAGAGTTTAAAGATGACTCCAATGGGTTTTTTTTTTGTTTTTTTAACGAGTCCGAAAAAAAAGAGATAAAACAAAAACTCATTGAATTAGTAAAAAATGATCACTGTAATGACCGAAAAGAACCTGTAATTGCACAAAGACAACCACACTTTACTGATATCGAGGAAAATATTAAAATATTAGTAAAAATGTATTTCAAAACTTATAAATAGACTAAAAGTAAAAACATTTTTACCATTTTCACTTGGAGTAAATTGGAGAGCACATTTTACCCTGTTTCCCTTGATTCTTCAAGTAAGCAGTGTGGGATATCTAGGGCACCATTTCATGAACCATCAACTGTAGGTAACAGCTCTCCCTTTTTCCCTGCTTTTCATTCTACTTTCATGCCATTTCTGAGGATTTTTTCTGGTTAGAAGGGAGGATTTCAAATTTTAAAATCAGGGGTGATCAGCACGAGTTTGCTCATCAGATTTGCATTGATCATCCCTGAGCCCAAAATACTCATGCGCTGCCAACACAAAATTAATTAAAACAGACGCGTTGGCCACAGGGCGAAAAAAATGAAGAGAAATCTTCTCTCTCTATCAAAATTTTTGAGTTTTTGATCCATGAAAAGGCATTTAATAAATGTAAATGGTTGTTTTGCAGGAGATTTCGACAACATGGTCATTGAATGGAAGGAAAGAGGCCATGAGGTAGGAGATCACCAAGCTTCCCAAAATGTTGAATGTGTCAACGCTTTGAGAAATAACGAGTTATTGAAATTCTGCCGAACCCCAGGACTTAGAGCCCAAAACGAGCTACTACATTATCTGATCAGTTTATGGGATTTTGATCGACAGATCTTCATCATTGGAGACCAAGAAATAGAGCTAGAAGTAGTTGATATCTACTTCATTATTGGATTGTCTAGGAGAGGGGAAAGAGTCCAACTCTTTGGATCCCGTGGTGGAGGTGAGAGCACCAATGCCTTAATCAAAAGGAATTTCCTGGGTGCATAGACAACAGTGAGTGGGAAGGTGAAGATATTGACCATCAAAAATCTTCCCTTGAGGACAATTCTACACACCATGGCCCGTATAGTTGGGTCGCAGGCTTTGCACGAGGTCTCAAAATCACAATTCTAGTATGCAGTGGATTTCCTTACTCCAACAATGTTCAACTGGTGTGAGGGACTGCTGGCCAACATGAAGAGGCAAATGACCAAAGGCAAGTTGGGAAACTTGAAGCAATTCAGCTTTGGTTCGATTTTGGTCACTTTCTTTTTGGAGTGTGTGCCCCTATTTCAGTATCAGTGGATAGAGGTACCGGATCCTTCTCCATAAGATCCGAGGTTTCTCAGATGGAGTGAGATCATGCCTCATGGAGGATGGGGTCAGTAGATACATTTCCCTCCATAGTTCTTCGGTTGGTTGCACCGACAACTGATTGTTGTGGATGATTATGCCTATGTAGGCACAAACTTCAGATGGGATCCAGATCTACCTCTACCACTGGGTGAATAGTGGATTGATGGAGGTAAAACTTGTTTTTGGAATTTTTTCAAGTTCTATGATTTTTTTGTTAAAGTGTATCTGAGAGTTTACTTGTGATGAATGTGCAGATGTAGGACTAGAAAGGCCTCCTGACATGTCGCCAATAGCACGATGGGTTGCATGTCAGATAGAAGGAAAACCATACGAGGAAGGAGCAGATCCTATGGTAGAGATGGAATGAAATCTGGAAGTGATCACCTGAGGGATTCTAAAATACGCAACGATAGATGACGTGCCACTGCGATACCAGAGGCATATAGTAGGAGTGTCTGCGAAATTGCGTCGGATTTTAGGTTGTGTTCAGAGTGGTCTCATGCTATCGAGAGCATCATGTGGAAGAAATATCCTTTTCTAGTCGTGTTTTTTGCACTATTGTAGGCTTTGAAAGCCATGTGTCGCAGAACACTTATTTTTTTGAGATTTTGATGAACAAACTTTGACATACACGATATACATATATATATATATATATATATATATATATATATATATATATATATATATAGATATCTTCTACTTATGTGTCCATGTATCATGACGATGTGATCAGCTTTATAAGTTACTCAAATGTCTATCAAGAACATAATTTGCTAATGCATCTGTTAGTGTATTCAAATTTCGTGGAATGTGTTGATATGTGATATAATCAAAATTTCTTTCCAGTAATCAAACACATAGATACATACACAAAATTTGTGGATTTGTTACTGAGTAATGACTATTCAATTGTAACACAACAAGTTGTGAATCAAACTTAACAACTAAATTTCTACTGCCAATAGAAACTGCTTCTGATAACAATTCACTAACTGCACTTTACTCGGCAATATTATTAGTTTTTCGTCCTAGGAAAATACCTTGTAAATCGATCAACTTGCCATCAGGGGCAAAGAGTGCCCAAGCTATGGAAGGTAAATTTTGTGTGCTATAACAAGCACCATAAAAAAAACCAACATAATGGTTTTACGACATCTGCAGACCAAGTGGAACACAAGGTAAGCATAAGGAACATGTCTGAAAAGCAAACAATCACACCAAAAAACCAAAATTGCACACCAATGAATTCACACACTAATGTACAAAAGTAATTACACGGAATTCACGCATAATACTTTTTCAGATAAATCCTGTTGCGGGGTTGTGATAATGCATTACCTTCGTAGTCAACTAGCTCATAGGCGCCTTTTTACAAGACATGTTTAACGATATATGGCCCATGCCACATCCCCGCTCCCAACTTTTCGTTGGCTTGGTCATACAACAAGACCAAGTCACCTTCAGTGAAAATGCATGGAGAAACAGTTTGATCAAAATGAGCTTTAACTCATTTTTTTTGTGCCTCGATCACCATCGCAGAAATACAACAGGTCTCATCAAGTCTCTCGAGATAAAGTAACCATTCCTCTTCAGGTGAGGTATCAAGGAGTAGCTCAATAGCTAATTTTAACGAACTAATTTCACACTCAATCGAGAGTGTCACCTCTAAACCATACACCAGTTGGAATGGAGTGAAACCAGTGGATGTCTTAGTCGATCTCCGATAATCCCAAAGACACGAGAATAGCATGAGATTCCAATCCTTTTTATTCTTCCCAATGGTTCGTTGAAGCATATTAATTAAGACTTTTTTAATTGCTTCAACTTGGCCATTGGCCTATGGGTAATAAGGAGTTGAGCTATCATGGAGAAGACCCAACTGAGCAGTCAGCTCTGCCATCATGTACTGACGAAAATTTGATCCGTGATCAGTGACAATGGTTTGAGGGACGCCAAAATGGGCTATGACATGGTTAAAGAGGAATTGAGCAGCAATGATACTGTAAACATTATAGGCATCACCTCGGCCCATTTAGTAAAATAGTCAACAACGACGATGATATAGCCATGCCCCCTGGCCGAGCGAGGGTTACATGTTATGAAATCTATGCCCCGTTTAGCAAATGGGCCAATGGTAACAACTGGGTGTAAGGTGTTGGCGGGGCGCGTTGTTTGTGGTTATAAATCTGACATTCATGGCACTTTTGAACAACCAGAATACAATCTTTGAAGATAGAAGGACATAAATAACTGACACGAAGGATATTTTGAGCAGTGGCATAGCCTGACATATGACCACCACATACCCCAGAGTGGCAGTCATTCAAGACTCATTCAACCTCTTCTAGTGTTAGACATATGCAAAGAACAGATTCAACACCGACTCGGTACAACGTATCACCAATAATTCGATAAGGTTGAGGTCGACGCCGGATGCTGCGAGTGGATTGAGACAACTCGGATCGGAAAGTTTGGGTCTGGAGATAAATAATAATATCTTTGTACCACGAGTCGAGAGTGCTGATGAGGAACAAAGTTTCATCAATAATCTGCTCAGTAAAATTAGTGGAGGTGTTTGCGGAAGGAAGGGAACAGATCAATTCGACAAAAACGATTGATTTCTTTGATTTGGCAGTAGTGAACTCCAAATTAAATTTTTGTAGGATAAAAATCCATTTAGATTATTTTCCCCTAAGCAATTGACGAGTCAGAATGTAAGTCATGGGGTTACAATCAGAAATCACTATGGTCTTCCATAGAAGAATGTAATGGCGAAATCGTTGAACATCATGGACTGCTACCAAGGAAAATTTCTCGACATGAGCATATTGAGTTTCAGTGTCAATGATATTTCGACTCAAATAATAAACCACATGTTCATTGCCATCGTCATCATACTTGACCAGCACCATAGCAATGGTACTATCAGCCGCGACTAAGTATAGGAAATAACTGCGATGATAGTCAGGGGGATGCAATAAAGGAGCATTGATGAACGTTTTCTTTAGAGCATCGAAAGAGTTTTGGGAAATTTCATCCCAAATGAATGGGATCCCCTTTTTGAGCAAGCGAGTAAATCCCTTGGCAAGCTCACTGTAATTCGAGATAAAGCGACAAAGGAAATTAGCCTTTCCTTGCAAACTCTGCAATTGGTGCAACGATGAAGGAGGGGGTAGATTTACAACAGCCTCAACTTTTAGAGGATCAATTCGGATACCTTCTTTGGACACAAAAAAACCTAAGAGCCGACCAAATTCTACGCAGAAGACACATTTATGCCGATTGAGACAGATATTATAGTATTGACAATGCATAAAGTTTGCTCGAAGGTGGTCTGGATGGTCATGACACTTAGCAGAATGAGATGGTAATTCGTCTAAATAAGGTTGAACAATGTGTTTAATATCATGAAATGCATACGACATTTCTCTCTGAAAGGTAGCACCAGCATTTTTAAGATCGAAGGGAGATTTTTATAAGAAAAAATCACCCATGGAAAGCTGAAGGTTCTCTTGTGTTGATCAACAGGTAATATGTTAATCTGGTTGTAACCAGAAAAACCATCCATAAAAGAGAAAATCTCACTCCCAGCACACTATCAATGATTTGATCAATAAAGGGAGTAAAATAGTTATCTTTAGGGCATGCATGATTGATGTCGCAGTAATAAACAAAAACTCAAAATTTTCCATGCTTTTTAGTAACAGGTACGATATTAGAGACCCAATTTATCAATGGGATAGGGTAAATAAAACCATATTTTAGAATTTTTTCAACTTCTCCCTTAATAGCAGCGTCCTTCCTGGGATTCACGGGATGAACTCGTTGGCGAATGGGCTTCCCATCAGAATACGTGAGTATTTCATGCACCACAATAGTTGGATCAATAGCAGGAATTTCCTCATATGACCAAGCGAAGACATCATGAAATTATTTGAAAAGGTCAGTGTAAACTCTGATCTCATCAGGAGAACAAGAAACTCCAATGTGAATGTTCTCGACAATTCTAGGTTTAATGGAAATGTTTATTGGCATGGTTGCAATAATATTTCCCATATTACCTTCAGATAAAACTTCATGCACTAGAACAGGTGTTTGAAGTGGGTGCATCAGGTTATGAGAAACAAAAGCTTCGAGAAACGAAGGAATCTCACTTAGACTTGGAAGAAACGAGGAATGATGATGGGCATCATTCCAAGGAGTTCTTTCAAGAGACATAACCTCAACAATACTCTCGTTGGTGGGGAATATCTCATTCAAGGGATCCGGAAAATCCCAAGAACCAAGCCAAGGAGATTACGAATAGGTATCTAGGTACATCCTCAGAACAACACGACTTTCTAAAGTTGTTGTTGAAGCTGAGACAATTTCATGATAAGCTTATTCTAAGGGACTTAGAGGAATAGTGTCGCAAAAGGAATCAACCTGATCTAGTGAAGGAATGATCGAGGCGACACGTAGAGTTGGGAGAGAAAAAGTTCCCATTAAAGCATAATCTTTGAAAAGACCTACCCCTACACTCTCATACGGAATATCGATGTTTCCCACATATGGGATGTTGCCATTTGAGGCACTGTAAGAGAAAAATGGCAATTGATCGACGATGACAATTTTTCCTTCATGAGGAAAATGGAGCACCCGGAACAAAGAGGAAACCGCACAAAACATGGAATGGGCCCAACTTCGCCCAAGTAGAAGGTTATAATTCAGATTTGCATCTACAACTTCCACTTCTAACTCAACAATCTTCCCTTCCAAAGTGATAGGAAAACTTGTGAAAATACCATAAGTACGAGAGCCTCTGCCATCAAAGGCCTCCAAAGTATTTGGGGACTGGTTGAGAGGTGGAGAGCCAATAGCTTTCCAACATGAAACATACATGATGTGGGTGGAAGAACCTTCAACAATGACATTTTGATGGATCGCCTTTCCTTTTATAATGACTTGGATCAAAAAGGAAATATGATGAGGAAGATGAGGAAAATGGTTTTCAATATCGAAAGTAATCAAGCTCTAATCAACAAGATCAATGCCTCCAATAGCAAACAATGATGGTTTCCGCTGCATTGGACAATTTTGGAGAACTTCCAAAGTAGACATCGCCGAAGGCGCTTGAGCTAAATCTTCAACAATACTGTAATGTTGAGTAGCTCTAGCATTCGGATTATAGGATGACTTACGAAGCACACTTTTGGGAGGCAGTCGGATAAGGGATTCATTATTAGGTCCTTGATATGGAGAGGACTAGAACTAGGTGGAGCGGAAATAGAAGGTATATTTGTGGCTTCTTTTTCCACCATTTGCTTTTGGGAGGTTTGATAATCTTTCGAACGAGTGGCAACATAGATAGGTAATGAACCCATCATCATGTAAACCTGAGAACCAAATGAGGCGGAGGATTGTGGTTGGTCTACCAACTGACTCTGTTGAGATGGGAATGGATCTTTCAATATAGCCGGAGTCCCCTTCAATAAATGACTAACTTCGACACGTCAGGGACAATCCTTTATATAATGATCTTCCTCACAAATGAGGCAAGGATATTTCAGCGTTATTTTGGAGGAATCATTAGCAGATGACTTAAGATGATCATGTTTCGGGGTATCGGATTTTGCTTTCACTTTACCCTTCTTCTTACCTTTTGAGGCTTTATCCGCCCCGGCAGACTAGATGGTGTTAACCTCGGAGGTTTTACCATGATTCGATGGGTTTTTCGAATGATGACTGGAACTAGTAATTGAAATAGATTTATTATTTGAAGAAGCTTTAATAGAAGTTTGAGATATTGATCTAATTATACCATCAACAGGTGGCACATCAGGAGACTTCGAAGAAGATGGGTCTGAAGATGGCCTCGGAGCATCAGGCAACATTTCATATAACATGCCAGATTGGGAATAAACCAAATCTAAATACTGGGAACGGGAAATAGCTTGATCCGCAGTAACACAACCATCCATTTTTATATCTGAAATGATTTTGTTTACAAATGACTTGGTAAACCATTCGATTAACAACTCATCAGGGATTTCAAATTTGATGAGGAGACGTCGATGTCTCCATTCATGGATATGATCGGAGATATGGGCCACGGTATTCTATTTCAGAGATGTAAACAAGTGAGTACCAGTTTCATAACGAACTAGTAATTGGAAGTGGGTGAAGAAGGCCATAGCCAAAGAGTTGAAGTCTACATAGGTACCTTGAGGCAACTCAATGTACCACTTTGTGGCAACACCTATCAAGGTTCACTGAAAGAGGCGGAGACGAATGTAATCATCAACATAAGAATTAGAAGAACATCATAAGTGATATGTCATCACATGGGTTTGAGGGTCCTCTTTAGCTTTTCCTTCAAATTTGGGGCAATCGCTTGGAATTTTAGTGAGAACTGGAGGTTAATAAGGCGAATGAAGAATTGGATCATTAGTAAACCTCGAGACATCAGGCAATTCCAACGTTGCTAAAAATGGCAATTGCAGGTTAAAAGGCATACAAGGCCTTTGATAAGGCCCCGTCTGTGGGTTCCAACTTTGTTGGTAACAAATTTTCCCCCAAAGTGGAGGATTTTGACCATAAGAGATTTGATTTTGACCCCCGAGGGGTACCTTGATCATAAGGCGGATTCTTTCCAAGGTGGGGTTGATATTGACCTATCATAGGCCGTTGGTAACCATAAGGAGGATAAACATTATGTGCGGCATATGGATTTTGAGGTTGTTGCACTTGCTAACCCTGGTAACAAAGTTGTTGGCCCTGCTGCTATAGGGGCTAGCCTTGTGCCTGCAAGGTTTGACCTTATTGATATACAAGTTGATCTTGTTGACGGACAAATGCGTCTACTGTTGCAAAGGTTGTTGAAACTGCTACAAAGGTTTTTGAACAGTTCCTTGAGGGATTCCCTATTGGTACTGATAAGTTCCAATTGGGATCTAACAATATGCACCCGGAATAGGATTTTGACCAGGTTTCACATGAGGACCAGCTTGTGGAATGTAAGGTGGATTTTGTAGTGATTGTGGACCATATGGAACATAAGACTGTTCGAGAGGTATCTAGGCCATATAAGGTTGTTGGTATTGGATATTACCTGACCCAGATGTATCGATGATATTAGAATACCACTAAGTTTAGGTTGACTCACTTGAACCATGTGAGGTTGCGATCCACTCACATGGGTTCCACTAGACACAAGAGGAAATTTGGGATTTTCCCCCCTAGGCTGTGAATGAGGCAATGGTACATTTTTTCCACTTGATGGAGGGAATGAAGAACTTACAAATGTATAAACCGAAACTGTTGGTTGCACCAGAATACAAGGTTGAAACGATGGTAACGGTTGTGACGGAATTGTCGGTTGAATCGAAATTGAAGTGACGGAAGTTTACACAGGTATTTGAGAGGTCACGTTAGGAATAAATAGACCAGAAGTAAGCATATCATTTGATGACCAATTTGGGTTTTGGTACAATGAAGAAGCACTAGGAGTTCTTAAAACTAATTGAGCCAAGGTCATATAACCATGTGGAAACATAGGCCCACTATTTTCAGGATGCAGTTGAGACGAAACTCTTCCTACATAAGGAAAACCTTCTATAGGAAAGTGATATTCAGACTCATTATCAACATTAGGAGTGTGAGTAGCAGAGACTTCCAGAGGACCTTGAGGAGAGGTTGGAATCTCACCTTCTAAAGCCATAGGTGGAAACATCTAGCGAGGAGGAATCTAAGATGAACAAGGAGATAACTCCAAAGGAACACCCGGTTGATCATATGGACTATAAGGGTGTTGGCAAGATATCAAAAATGGATCAAATAATGGATTTAAAGGGTATAAAACAAACCTTTGTGGACTCTCAAGGGTGTCTGGATCAAAATCTTGAGATGACGATGAATCTTGAGGTGGAGGACGAGAAGCAAGGGGTTGGATACTTGGGACAATTCCAAGTTCAAATCCTTGAGCTTCAAGTGACTACAGAAGTTCAGGGTGAACTCCTTGTGAAGACCCTTCAAGTATCAGACAACGAAAGGGAACCGTGAGGTGAAATCAATTGTTCAACCACAATGACTTTCTCTCAAGAGCAAAAGGAGAAGGTATGATTCGTTGAGGGCTGATTAAAATTAAAATTTATAAGGAATTTACTCAATGTGAGGTCAAGAAGCAACTACATGGGTTCTACATGTTATCGTGGGCATTTAATTTTATGACACGAAACAACAAATAAATCAAAACGGGTAATGATAGGCAAGAGGGTTTACCAAGTATCCGTGAACCATTATATACACCTTAGCCAAAACCAAGGACTTGACGTACGACGACCGATCTCCCTGAATGTTGTGTTCGGTGTATCACGTTTACAAGGCGACTAACTCGGTTACCTGTGGCTAAAATATAGCAACCTAGTGGGCTCTCCCAATATATACTCGATAGTACGGGGAGCAGAAGTCTATGTTAATGTTTTCTAATACATAACCATTTAATGAGAGTGTCTCTATATACTTGGCATACTGAAGTGCCTCCTATATACCCGAAAGTACTGGAGAACCTTCTATATACTTCCGTAGTGGGATGAGATTTCACCCTCGGGATATAATGCAGGCAGTTAATGACAGCTACTATGTTTAAAGACATCGAAACACATCTCTAGCCTAGACCTCTAGATGTTTGTGTTAGGTTACAAATGCTCCTTAGGTTAATTGAGGTAAATTTTAAGTTTATTTTCAATTAAGCTTCAGTTTGATGGCTCAACGATGTCACCTGTACCTATGATGCAACTAAATGATAAAAATGAAATATTTGCATTCGATGAAGGAAGAGAGAAAACCAAATAATGCATCAATCAATCAAAATTCATTAAAACACAACTCTTTATCTTTCCAATGCAAAAATGCCAAAATGATATCTAATCTTTCACTTTCACAAACAAATGCAATGCCAAGATGCAATCCTAAGAGAAACAAAAAAGACAAAAAAATCACTTTTCTTTCACTAAGATGCATTAATTTTTATCTTTTTCTTTTCGCTTTGATTCAACAATGCAAACTAATGAAAAGAATTTATATCTTAGTTAGTTTGAACAACACAAATATTTCTCGGCTTACTTCAATAAATGGCGCTATGATTAGAATTACCGAAGGAGTTCGGCTAGGGTTTCACAACTTTCACCCTACCTTGCAGACTCTGCTGATGCTATCCATGTTTTCCCCCAGCTCCGTGGCATATCACCGTGATGGTCTTCTAGTCTATCCTTTGATTTTGCTGTCCACATCCTCTATGGTTCATTCCCCCTATCCTCGTTATTGACTACAGAATGTCAGCGATGGAAAGGAACGTTGTCGACTATTTGGAGGATCTAAATCCCTACAAACCCATCTGGTCTTACCCTAGCTCCTTGTCAAAGGTGTCGGTATCTAGGTCCCCAGTTTCTCCTTTTTTGTCGTGGTTGGGCTCGCCACCTGTCTTTTCTGATCCCGATCCTTCTGTGCCCTGTCTACCATTTTCTTCCCTATCCATTGCATTTTATAGGTCTTGATTTCCCTCCTCTTTCTCTGACCACTCTTCATTTACTTGCATCTTGCATACCACCTTCTCCTTCCTTCGATTTTCCGCCTCCGGATCTGCCCCATCAGTCACCCTCTTCATCCCTCCCCTCGACGGTGGGTATTGTCTCTACTATTACTCCCCTCACTCACTTCCCAGATTCACCCCCCCTCCTGAATCCTCTCGCAGACCTAGGGAAGTCATCTCTTCCGTCTAGCTACTTTGATATTCCAGCTGTTAACCCTCGGACTTGTAACCCTAATTCTCAGGAGGCTAACTCATGTACACAGGACCCCCTTCAGGACCACCCGATGACACCTCGTTCCGACAAAGCAAAGAAACCAAAGTGTGCCAAATCATCCTGCAAGGAATTGTCCCTCTGCTTCAATAAAGGTGTACAAATGGGTGATGTTGTGGATACTGCGAATAAGGTTTTGGTGGGAAGAGTTAGAGGAAGATCGTACTCAGTTTCCCCACTTCACCTCTAGGTCATGGAGATTTGGGGCAACATACTCAAGGAACTCCTATCTGTTACCACCCTAGCTCAAGGATGGTTCACCCTTAGTTTCCATAGGGAGGACTACACCTCATGGGTTCTCTCTCAGTACTGACACATCAAACTGGCTCCAGTGATCCTTAAGAGATGGAGTCCACTTTTCGACCCTGAGAGGGAATAATTGGACATTGGACCACTTTGGGTTAGGCTACCTGGTCTCCCCCTACATTTATGGTTTGAGGATATCTTCACCGGTATGGGGAATACATTGGGCACTTTCTTGGATTATGACAAGTCATATATTACTTCTGGAAACAAATTCAGGCTCTTGTCTTGGTGTACCTGGACACTAGAGAAGGTTTGGAGGAGTAGATCACTCTATATTGGAGAATATTTACTCGCATCCAAATTCTGGATTATGAGGGGGTGTCATTCAGATGCAGAAGGTGTCATAAGGTTGGACATCTCTTCAAGGAATTCCCTCTAGTTATCTTCGTACACTCTCCCTCCAAGGCTACGGTTGATGTCGGTCCTGAAGCACCTGCATCTGTGGAAGGGCAACCTTCTTGGTCTCATCCTCCAAAGTCACCGGAATGCTGCTCAGCTCAGATGCCTTCATCAGTCTCTCCTCAGCCTCCTTCCCCACCTATGAAAATATCACAGGCTACTGTTGCGGCCGCTTGTTCTTCAGGTATTCCTCCTCCCCTCTACTATGTATCTTCTTTATCTATATCTAGTTCTGCACATCATTTGCATCCATTCCAAACATATCCTCCACAGCTCTCATTTTCCCTTTGGATCTCCACTCCCCATCCTACTCAACCACCCCGCCCTCTATTCCTGGCTTGACTATTTCATCTCCATCACTTGGTATTTCGACCTCCTCTGGCCACTTTCACTCCTACAATCTTCGCTCTCGGGTGGCTCACCGTCCTGAGTCGACTGGGATTGGTCTGATTTCCCCACCTAAAATCACCAAGCTCCCTAGGGGTCAGCATTCCAATATTTCTAAAGACATTATCCAAGTTGGGGTGGATGTGGCCCAGGGAAAGAAATCTACTTTTGATAGGGTTCTTAGAGCATCGAATACCCTCCCTCGGTCTCATCCATGAAGTGGATCTCATTTAACTACAAAGGGTTGGCTAGCCCTGCTAAAAAACTAGCCCTCAGAAGACTACTAGATATTGAGCTGATCGACATTATTTATTTACAAGAAACCCTAGGTATGGTCGATAAGGTCATCTTTTTCTTGCACTCTTTGAAGCCGAGTTGGAATTTTCATGCATTTGATGCCAATGGACGATCTGGGGGAATTGATCTAGGCATCAATCCCCACTCTATCAAGATCATCTCATCTTGGGGAGGTGCTAGATTTATTGGCATGGACATATATTCCTCGGAGTTGGATATGGATTTCAGAATTATTAATGTTTATGCCCCTATCTTAATAGGGCTGATTATTGGAATCACCTGCTTAACTTATCTCTGACTAATTCTAACAATCTAATCCTGGGAGGGGACCTGAATTTCTCTATTGGACATGAAAAATCTTGGGGATATAATGCTTAGTTGGATCCCCTATCAGACACCATGGGACAATTCCTGGAGCAACACCATATGATAGATATCCCCATGAATAAGTTGCAACCAACTTAGCGCAACAGAAGAACAAGCGATGCATCTCTAGCAAGGAGACTAGACCGATTCTTAATTAAGGAGAACTTGGTAAGGACCTTGTCAAATTATCATCAGTGGGTGGGATCTGGTGGTATCTCTGACCACTCTCCTATTTTTCTGGAGCTGTCGGGACCCTTTCAAAAACCAAGAGCTCCATTTAAATTCAATTCTACTTGGTTGATGGACCCTGAATATATCAAACTAGTAAATGACTTATGGCGAGCTCACCCACCTTCTCAGGGGTGATCCATAACAGAAGGATTCTGTCACAATCTTATTGATCTTAAGAGTCTATCTATTCAAAGGGAAAAAAATAAGCAGGATCGGGATGAACAGACTCTTAGAATCATTGAAAACAAGCTGGATGATCTGTTGGTCGAGCATGGGTGGGGATTTACAACTATTGAAGCTAAAAAAATACTCATTGATTTGGAGGCTCAAAGGACCAAAATTATTAAAGAACGTGAGGAGACATGGTGACTAAGGAGTAGGGATATATGGTTAAAGGTTGGGGATGACAATACCAAATTCTTTCATAATTATGTGAAGCGGAGACGGGCTAGCAACACTATATGGAAGATGCCTACTGAGGATGGGAAATCTGCCCATACCTTTCACCAACTAGCTCATCTTGGCTCCTCCTAGGGCCAAAATTGCAGAAATAGTCTGAATTGTTGGGTTATTCCCTCGCTTTGTAGACCAAGATGTGACAGATGATCTTATTAAGACTATTTCCATGGGGGAACTGGAAAATACACTTAAATGATTCAAAAAGGATAAAAGCCCTGGCCCAGATGGCTGGTCTGTTGAATTTTATCTAGCCATTTTTGAGATCATAGGACAAGACCTTCTAAAGGTTTTGGAGGAATGCAGGTCATTCAAGCATATGTATGAGGCTATCAACTCCACCTTTATTGCCCTCATACCCAAAGTGGACTCCCCACTTACATTCAATGATTTAAAACCTATATCTATCTGCAACTACCTCTACAAGATTATTGCCAAAATCATTGCCAACCGATTAAATCTCATCCTATTTGTCCATATCTCACCTGAGCAATTTGCATTTTTGTATAATAGACAAATTCACGAGGCCATCGGTACTGCCCAAGAGGTTCTCCACTCCATTAAGACGAAGCAGCTAAAAGGAGCCATCCTAAATATTGATCTATCCAAGGCATTTGATCAGGTTAGTTGTCTCTACATAAGGATGCTTCTCACACATTTAGATTTCCCCCTCACGTTCATTCATTTGATCATGTGTTTCATTACCATTGTGTCCTTCAGTGTCCTTATTAATGGTTTAGCCTCCAATTTCTTTCATGCTGAGCGAGGTCTCAAACAAGGATGCCCTCTTTCTCCACTCCCATTTCTCCTTGTTATGGAAGGACTGAGTAGATTAAGATTGCAGGCAAGAAGAGATGGGCGACTTCTAGGCCTCAAGATAACATACCAATGTACTATTTCCTACCTTGTATTTGTAGATGTTGTTCTCTTCTTCCTCAATGATGTAATAAGGATTTCTCTGTTTTTCATGATATCTTGTTGCTCCTATCATCTACTACCGGTATGGAATCTAATCGGCTGAAATCCACTATCTCCTCATCTTGCACCCCACAGGAAATTCAGATCGCCCTTTAGAAATTCCATTTTCAAATACTAATTTTGGAAGATGGCATCAAATACCTTGGATTCCACATCAAACCTCACTTCTACAAAATTGTGGATTCGATCTGGCTTGTGGCCAAGTTTGAAAAAAGACTTCACAACTGCAACAATAGGTTCTTATTCAGAGCAAGGTGGTTAATACTCATTAAATTGGTCTTGGAGGCAACCCCAATTTATTAGATGTCCTTGGCTTGGATACCCAAAGGAATCTTGTCACGGATACAAAAAAATTATTGTAGATTCCTTTGGAATGGATATAAGGAAGGTGTTATAGACATTTTTGGGCACTGTAACCCCAATCATACATGTCCATAAACCAAGGGCTCCTAAGTCCCTAAAAGTGTTGTTCCATACCCTAAAAGAATAAGGTCAGCTGATTACATCATCTCCCAAAAGTTCTCCACAGGAAACTGCTCAGAACTGGTCAAAATTGGACCATACAGGTTGCTCAATGCTAAGGGTGCGATGCATCCCACCTGCCCAATGTAAAGGGTGCGATGCATACTGAAAATCCCTTCTGTAGGGTGCGATGGGCGAGAGTGGACAAATGGCAGAGACAGTTTTCGAGGTGGATGATCATAGAATCTTCTAGAAACTTCTCCTATGACACTTGCCTCTCTGAATTCGCCTAGGGACGAGTAAGAGATCATCAATATCCAAGTGGAATCAAGAACTATCATAGACAGGACACTAATCAAAATCCCAGAAGCTGACTCACCCCCCTGCAATCATCTATATATGGATCCCTCATCCTAGAGATCCAAAGGCTGGAATTTTGTATCTTGTAAGGAAGTGTTGTTGGTTTCTTGGTGGAATATCATAGTGTTTGGTGATCTAAGCTTTTCATGAGGTGAAAGAAGGGCTTTCACGCTGGAGGATGACGCTGGGTCAGAATAATTGGTTGTAATCCTCTTTGCTATTCTTGATGTTAATAAAGCTATTCAAGTTTTCCTCCACATTCTTGTATGTTTGATGATATATGCATTTGCGTGGTCAATATACATCTGGTCTTATATTGTTTATGATTGTAGATCTTTGTTCTTCGATAATATTATGTTGCTTTGATTCCATAGGTGCTCTTTGAAGTTGGGTAGACGAAGGAGAAGCGACAAGGATCTGTCCAAAGGGAGAGGAACCGAGCAAGGAACCAAGCGCAAGACTGAGGTTGGTGTCCTTTGTTCCCCTCTTATCTACTTCTCATAAAGGAAAATGGAAGTAGTTTTAGTTTGTTTGTTTCTAAGATAGCTACCAGTCTTAGTGGGACTAGCAGCTCCGAGTGGACACTAGATTTCCTGATCCCGACATGCTGGTCAGTCCCAGGTTTCCTTTTCTGATACCTTCTTCGAGTGGTTCAACCGCCAGGAGATGGTTTTTTCTAAGTACCCATATGCTGGTATGGATTTCCGGGGTGACCCGGATTTGGTGTTGCCGGCTGGTGAGGAGTGGGATGCTATCGGTAAATTCTCTGACCATATCTCCGTTTATCGTTTCTTTTTATAATGTTCTTGTGCTTTCTTCTATCAGGACTAATCAAAACTCATGTGCTCATGCAGATATTGGACCAGTTCAGCCAGCAGTACGTCTGAGAGTACCAGCTGCCGCTCCAGCAGGAGAGGCTGTGGAGAGGGCTATCCTTCACGACCTTGATGTGGCCGAGACTATTTCAGCATTGTAGATCAGATTGAATGCCTCACTCTCGGTATTCCGAACGTGAGGACCGATAAGCTGCCCCTGAGGTTGCAACGACATACTACTGGCGTGCCGAGTCGTTGGACTAGGCTTTTACACATGATTGCACAGGCGGTGACTTGTTATCACCAGCGTCATTAGACTAGGGTGCCCCCCAGCATTTTGAGTTTTGGGTCATTTGACCGATTTTTTCCTGGTTACAGAACATTATGTATGAACCATAAACAGTTATATATATATTTTTGATTTTCGGAGCTTTATTTCGGTTGAGTTACGTGATCTTGATGCAAATATTTGATGAAATGCTTCTTTTATAAATGTTGAAAATGTCTATCTAACACATAATTTGCCAATGAGTCTGTTAATGTGTTTAAGTTTCTGGAAATATGTTGATATTGAATGGAATTAAACTGCCTTTCCAAAATCTTGACCCTTAGGAACATGCGATAGATAGCTGGATTTCGTACGGAGTAGATACCAGTGAGTTGTAGGATGATGAGTAGTGAGTCTAGCCTGACGACGAGTCGGCGTATGCCACGCGTAATGGCATCAGAGAGGAGCTTTATTAACGCGTTGTATTCAGCAATATTGTTCGTTGACCAACCAATACATACCCCTCTGAAACTCACTAACTCTCCGCTTGGATTGAAGAAGATATTGCAACAAGTTGATTTGTTGCCTCATGCTAGAGATGCGGAAAAACTTGAACAGGCCATAGTTCCGCAGTGCAGTTACCGTAACTGGATCATGTAAAGCAAGCATGTCCTCTTCTTCATGCTCGCGTTCTCGCCATGTAACAACCATTTTGCTCCGATAAATCTCTACAAAACAAGCAAGAGAAGAGTCAGGGTCCTGATTTGGCAAAAAACAGGCAAAATTCCATGAGAAAACAGTGCAAAAATTTCCCTTCTCGCGCCAATCGCACCCCCAGCAGTGTACTAGGTGAGATGCATACTGACTGGCCCATAGCCAAGCCAGTATGCATCACACCTTTCGATATAGGAAGGGTGCGATGGATCCAGGGTGAATTTTTCAAACCTCAGAGGCTCAGAAAAACAGGGAAACATGCACAGAATTCAAAAAGGAAGGAATGCAACTGAAGAGCTCAGGATTAGCTCCTACCTGGTCCAGATGGCGCCGAGAATCGTCTACAGAATCTACCGGAATCAGCTGGTGAAAATCAAGGGCGAAAAGCACCTCCAGAGCTCCAACAAACCAAATTTCAAATGAAATGGTAAAATGAGGGGTAGAAACCACTTTTAAATTACTTTTCACGTAATTCAAGTAAAATATTATTGTTTTAGTTCATTTTTTAAAACATGTATTGTTCATTTCTAATCGGTTTGATGAAGCAATTGAACAGGCAGTACAACCTTCGAAGGAACAAAGTGGTTAGCGGTGAAATTAAATCAATGACCATTATCACGAGCAGTTTTTATGCGAAGTTCAAGCTTGTTAAAAATTAAACCTTCGCAATGAGCAAACGTTCCCCCAGAGTTTAAGCTCATTAAAAAATGAACCAATTTCCGGTAAATAACCATTGTGAATGCATTATCATCAGCTTTTGAGCCCTGGTCGTGTTCTTACCATCACCTCCACTCTGTTTTAGCCGATCATTCCCCTCAATTTGATTGTTTGCCCCTTTTGAGGAAAAGATGTGAAGAGTGATCCTGTTAGCCATCCTTGTGACACTGCCGTGATTGGAAAATTCCAAACCTTACCTGGAATCAGCTGCTACCTGAAATTATCACTCGTTCCTCAAAAAACGAGTCTCCTTTAAGCTCTTTTCATCTGACTCGTAAAATATGAAAATATTGCCGAGCAATTGGCCTCTCCAGCTCGTTAAAACCGAATAGCGACAAACTTGTCCATACAGACAAGAACGAGTTTCACTGTCGCTAGGCTCATTAAAACATAGCGACGAGTTTGCCCGAAGGTCAAATTATAGAACAAGCATATGTTATCCTCCTCAAGCTTGACAAAAATAAAGAGGTATTGGTCAGCAATGACTGGGGAAAAATTGAGAAGAAAACTTGAAGAAACTTTATTGGTAGCAAGTCGCTCTTGAACATGACACTTTCACTCCGCATCCGAATCAGGTTGGGTTGTTCCGTTCACTGGTCATATCACCATTGGTCCATCACACCATCCATATTTGGGGTTAACGCTACCAATCCATGTCAGTGTCGCCGATATGTTCAAGAGAAGTCGCTCAGAGAATTCACCTGTGTCTCATCCGCTACAATACATTCACACTCCATTCTTTCATGACCGCCACCCTGAACCCTGTATCATCAGATCGTTTTCACCTCCAAAATCATTTACTCCGTTCCGTGTCGTAGATGTGGGATTCATTAAGGCCCTCCTACGACGGGTCGCTTCTTGTTGACATCAGCTCATTATCCAAGAAGTCGACTTAGGAACAACCCTTTCAATACTTTGAAGCTTGCATGCCTCAATGGAAAGTTTCTCACTTCCGGCGACAGGTTTACATCAATGGCCTTCGACCGAAAGATTTTGCATGGTGTTCGACGCCAAGTCCCTTTTCACACCACGCGAATTGTACTGTAGTACCTTGAGGGTCATCATCATTATCGGTGATTCCTCTCACGCCTGTTAACAACTTACATCATTGGCTGGTAATCAGGTGATGTCTTTCTATGTTCGACTCCAGAACATCTTTCACATGCATCAACTTGTACTTCGAGTGAAGATTTAATGAGTTTGAAGACCCCGGATCTAGTTTCATCCATCCGGGCTGCGATATATTCAGGAAAATAAAAACATCAAATGTACATTGTTGCTGCACAGATGATCATCCAAATCAAAGGATGATGACTCTATCAAAATCATCAGTCTCCCACACAGATGGTTGTCTGTCTTATATACATGAAAATGAATTTATAAATCTGAGCATGGGAATGCCCGCCTCAGCTAGATCATGAAAAATATTATGAAGATAATGTATTGTATTGTATCTTATTACAGGTCGCCTTCTGGCTCGAAAAAACTTCGGAGCCTCATGATAAAGCATTTCACTCGACATCAAAAGATTAACGACCTCATGCTTTAGGGGGCAACTGTTATAGACATTTTTGGGCACTGCAACCCCAATCATCCATGTCCATAAACCAAGGGCTCCTAAGTCCCTAAAAGTGTTGTTCCATACCCTAAAAGAACAAGGTCAGCTGATTACATCATCTCCCAGAAGTTCTCCACAGGAAACTGCTCAAAACTGGACCATACAGGTTGCTCAATGCTAAGGATGCGATGCATACCACCTTCCCAACGTAAAGGGTGCGATGCATACTAAAAAGCCCTTCTGTAGGGTGCGATGGGCGAGAGTGGACAAATTGCAGAGATAGTTTGCGAGGTGGATGATCATAGAATCTTCCAGAAACTTCTCCTATGACACTTGCCTCTCTGAATTCACCGAGGGATGCGTAAGAGATCATCAATCTCCAAGTGGAATCAAGAAATATCAGAGACAGGACATTAATCAAAATCCCATAAGCTGACTCACCCCCCTGCAATCATCTATATATGGATCCCTCATCCCAGAGATCCAGAGGCTGGAATTTTGTATCTTGTAAGGAAGTGTTGTTGGTTTCTTGGTGGAATATCATAGTGTTTGGTGATCTAAGCTTTCACGAGGTGACAGAAGGGCTTTCATGCTGGAGGATGACGCTAGGTCAGAAAAATTGGTTGTAATCCTCTTTGCTATTCTTGATATTAATAAAGCTATTCAAGTTTTCCTCCACATTCTTATATGTCTGATGATATATGCATTTGTGTGGTCAATATACATCTGGTCCTATATTGTTTATGATTGTAGATCTTTGTTCTTCGATAGTATTATGATGATTTAATTCCACAGGTGCTCTTTGAATTTGGGTAGACGAAGGAGAAGCGGCAAGGATCTGTCAGAAGGGAGAGGAACTGAGCAAGGAACCAAGCGCAAGACTGAGGTTGGTGTCCTTTGTTCCCCTCTTATCTACTTCTCATAAAGGAAAACGAAAGTAGTTTTAGTTTGTTTGTTTCTAAGATAGCTAACAGTCTTAGTGGGACTAGTAGCTCCAAGTGGACACTAGATTTCCCGATCCCAACATGCTGGTCAGTCCTAGGTTTCCTTTTCTGATACCTTCTTCGAGTGGTTCAACCGCTAGGAGATGGTTTTTTCTGAGTACCCATATGCTGGTTTGACCCAGATTTGGTGTTGTCGGCTGGTGAGCAGTGGGGTGCTATCGGTAAATTCTCTGACCATATCTCTGTTTATCGTTTCTTTTTATAATGTTCTTGTGCTTTCTTCTATCAGGACTAATCAAAACTCATGTGCTCATGCAGATATTGGACCAGTTCGGCCAGCAATACATCTGAGAGTACCAGCTGCCGCTCCTGCAGGAGAGGCTGTGGGGAGGGCTATCCTTCGCAACCTTGATGTGGCCGAGACTCTTTCAGCATTGCAGGATCAGATCGAAGGCCTCACTCTTGGTATTCCGGACGTGAGGACCGACGAGTTGCCCCTGAGGTTGCAGCGACATACTACTGGCGTGCCGAGTCGTTAGACTAGGCTTTTACGCATGATTGCACAGGCGGTGACTTGTTATCACCAACATCATTAGACTAGGGTGCCCCCCAGCATTTTGAGTTTTGGGTCATTTGACCGATTTTGTCCTGGTTATAGAACATTATGTATGAACCATAAATAGTTATATATATATTTTTTATTTTCGGAGCTTTATTTTGGTTGAGTTACGTGATCTTGATGCAAATATCTGATGAAATGCTTCTTTTATAAATGTTGCAAATGTATATCTAACACATAATTTGCCAATGAGTCTGTTAATGTGTTTAAGTTTCTGGAAATATGCTGATATTTAATAGAATAAAACTGTCTTTCCAAAATCTTGACCCTTAGGAACATGCGATAGATAGCTGGATTTCGTACGGAGTAGAGACCAGTGAGTTGTAGGATGACGAGTATTGAGTCTAGCCTGACGACGAGTCGGCGTATGCCACGCGTAATGGTATCAGAGAGGAGCTCTATCAATGCGTTGTATTCAGCAATATTGTTAGTTGACTGACCAATACATACCCCTCTGAAACTCACTAACTCGCCGCTTGGACCGAAGAAGATATTGCAACAAGTTGATTTTTTGCCTCATGCTAGAGATGCGGAAAAACTTGAACAGGCCATAGTTCCGCAGTGAAATTACCGTAATTGGATCATGTAAAGCAAGCATGTCCTCTTCTTCATGCTCGTGTTCTCGCCATGTAACAACCATTTTGCTCCGATAAATCTCTACAAAACAAGCAAGAGAAGAGTCAGGGTCCTGATTTGGAAAAAACAGGCAAATTTCCATGAGAAAACAGTGCAAAAATTTCCCTTCTCGCGCCCATCGCACCCCCAGCAGTGTACTGGGTGAGATGCATACTGACTAGCCCATAGCCAAGCCAGTATGCATCGCACCTTTCGATATAGGAAGGGTGCGATGGAGCCAGGGTGAATTTTTCAAACCCCGGAGGCTCAGAAAAATAGGGAAACATGCACAGAATTCAAAAAGGAAGGAATGCAACTGAAGAGCTCAGGATTAGCTCCTACCTGGTCCAGACAGCGCCGAGAATCATCCACAGAATCTCCCAGAATCAACTGGTGAAAATCAAGGGAGAAAAGCACCTCCAGAGCTCCAACAAACCAAAGTTCAAATGAAATGGTAAAATGAGAGGTAAAAACCACTTTTAAATTACTTTTCACGTAATTCAAGTAAAATATTATTGTTTTAGCTCATTTTTTAAAACATGTATTGTTCATTTCTAATCGGTTTGATGAAGCAATTGAACAAGCAGTACAACCTTCGAAGGAACAAAGTGGTTAGCGTGAAATTAAATCAATGACCATTATCACGAGCAGTTTTTATGCGAAGTTCAAGCTCGTTAAAAATTAAACCTTCGCAATGAGCAAACGTTCCCCCAGAGTTTAAGCTCATTAAAAAATGAACCAATTTCCGGTAAATAACCATTGTGAATGCATTATCATCAACTTTTGAGCCCTGTTTGTGTTCTTACCATCACCTCCACTCCATTTTAGCCGATCATTCACCTCAATTTGATTGTTTACCCCTTTTGAGGAACAGCTGCGAAGAGTGATCCTGTTAACCATCCTTGTGACACTGCTGTGATTGGAAAATTCGAAACCTTACCTGGAATCAGCTGCTACCTGAAATTATCACTCGTTCCTCAAAAAACGAGTCTCCTTTAAGCTCTTTTCATCTGACTCGTAAAATATGAAAATATTGTTGAGCAATTGGCCTCTCCAGCTCGTTAAAGCTACTGGAAGGGCTATCCCTCCTCTAGATTTTAAACTTTTTGGACCTGAGGTATTATTACACAAAAAGATTGAGCTCTTGTTTTGTTCGGCTCGTTAAAACTACCGAAAATTCATCCCTTTCGTATTATTTTATACTTTTTCGGACTTAAAGGATTATATGATGAAAAAGGATTATTGGAGTTTCCTTTACGTCCCTTTCAGACTCTCTAAAATTGAAAAGGTCCGAGTTATCTTCGTCGTTAAACTTGTTAAAACCGAATAGCGGCAAACTTGTCCATACAGACAAGAACGAGTTTCACTGTCGCTAGGCTCGTTAAAACATAGCGACGGGTTTGCCCGAAGGGAAAATTATAGAACAAGCATATGTTATCCTCCTCAAGCTTGACAAAAATAAAGAGGTACTAGTCAGCAATGACTGGGGAAAAATTGGGAAGAAAACTTGAAGAAACTTTATTGGTAGCAAGTCGCTCTTGCACATGACACTTTCACTCCGCATCTGAATCGGGTTGGGTTGTTCCGTTCACTGGTCATATCACCATTGGTCCATCACACCATCCATATTTGGTGTTAACGCTACCAATCCATGTCAGTGTCACCGGTATGTTCAAGAGAATTCGCTCAGAGAATTCACCTGTGTCTCATCCACTGCAATACATTCACGCTCCATTCTTTCATGTCCGCCACCCTGAACCCTGTATCATCAGATCGTTTTCACCTCCAAAATCATTTGCTCTGTTCCATGTCGTAGATGTGGGATTCATTAAGGCACTCCTACGATGGGTCACTTCTTGTCGACATCAGCTCATTATCCAAGAAGTCGACTTAGGAACAACCCTTTCAGTACTTTGAAGCTTGCATGCCTCAATGGCAAGTTTCTCACTTCCGGCAACAGGTTTACATCAATGGCCTTCGACCGAAAGATTTTGCCTGGTTTTCGATGCCAAGTCCCTTTTCACACCACGCGAATTGTACTGTAGTACCTTGAGGGTCATCATCATTATCGGTGATTCCTCTCGCACCTGTTAACAACTTACATCATTAGCTGGTAATTAGGCGATGTCTTTCCATGTTCGACTCCAGAACATCTTTCACATGGATCGACTTGTACTCCGAGTGAAGATTGAACAAGTTTGAAGACCCCGGATCTAGTTTCATCCATCCGGGCTGCGATATATTCAGGAAAATAAAAACATCAAATGTACATTGTTGGTGCACAGATGATCATCCGAATCAAAGGATGACGACTCTATCAAAATCATCAGTCTCCCACACAGACGGTTGTCTGTCTTATGTACATGAAAATGAATTTATAAAGCTGAGCATGGGAATGCCCACCTCAGTTAGATCATGAAAAATATTATGAAGGTAATTTATTGTATTGTATCTTATTACAGGTCGCCTTTCGGCTCGAAAAAACTTCGGATCCTCATGATAAAGCATTTCACCCGACATCAAAAGATTAACGACCTCATGCTTTAGGGGGCAACTGTTATAGACATTTTTGGGCACCGCAACCCCAATCATCCATGTCCATAAACCAAGGGCTCCTAAGTCCCTAAAAGTGTTGTTCCATACCCTAAAAGAACAAGGTCAGTTGATTACATCATCTCCCAGAAGTTCTCCACATGAAACTGGTCAAAACTGGTCAAAACTGGACCATACAGGTTGCTCAATGCTAAGGGTGCGATGCATCCCACCTTCCCAACGTAAAGAGTGCGATGCATACTAAAAAGCCCTTCTGTAGGGTGCGATGGGCGAGAGTGGACAAATGGCAGAGACAGTTTTCGAGGTGGATGATCATAGAATCTTCCAGAAACTTCTCCTATGACACTTGCCTCTCTGAATACACCTAGGGATGAGTAAGAGATCATCAATCTCCAAGTGGAATCAAGAAATATCAGAGACAGGACACTAATCAAAATCCCAGAAGCTGACTCACCCCCCTGCAATCATCTATATATGGATCCCTCATCCCAGAGATCCAGAGGCTGGAATTTTGTATCTTGTAAGGAAGTGCTGTTGGTTTCTTGGTGGAATATCATAGTGTTTGGTGATCTAAGCTTTTCATGAGGTGAAAGAAGGGCTTTCATGCTGGAGGATGACGTTGGGTCAGAACAATTGGTTGTAATCCTCTTTGCTATTCTTGATATTAATAAATCTATTCAAGTTTTCCTCCACATTCTTGTATGTTTGATGATATATGAATTTGTGTGGTCAATATACATGTGGTCCTATATTGCTTATGATTGTAGATCTCTGTTCTTCGATAGTATTATGATGATTTGATTCCACAGGTGCTCTTTGAAGCTGGGTAGACGAAGGAGAAGTGGCAAGGATCTGTCAAAAGGGAGAGGAACCGAGCAAGGAACCAAGCGCAAGACTGAGGTTGGTGTCCTTTGTTCCCCTCTTATCTACTTCTCATAAAGAAAAATGAAAGTAGTTTTAGTTTGTTTGTTTCTAAGATAGCTACCAGTCTTAGTGGGACTAGCAGCTCCGAGTGGACACAAGATTTCCCAATAACAGAAGGGAAGCCTTTTACTTGGGTGGGATGGAGTCACATTACACTTCCTAAAAAGTGGGGAGGCTGGGGATTGAAATATCTACCTTCATTTGCACATGCTCTTGCTTCCAAGATGGAATGGCTCATACTAAACTCTCGCAGTCTCTGGACAGAGGTGGTTCATTACAAATACAGATGGCCCTTAAATAATATGGAATGGATTCGCCTCCCAACATGGCATAGAACTGGAATATCGACAATATGGTGGGTTGTACTACATACTCTTCCCACTATCAGAAATGGCCTTGTGTGGTGCATAAAAGCTCGCACATCTGTGCGCATTGGCATGAATCCATGGACTGGCTGCGGCAATACGTATCAACTACATCTTGATCTCATTAACTTTCTTAAGGACAGAGGCATATCCACGATTGCCAATATATCTAATTCGGAGAACTCCACCATATTATAACAAGCTTGGAAATCAGCTGACCAATTGGGAATTCCAGCTTAGTGGCGCCAGGTTTGGGCGGGTTACACTTCTGTATTGACTGAATCTCATGTTCGTATTATGGAGGAAGATGACGAGTTCATTTGGTCACCTGCAGTGCATGGATCATATACACCAAAATATGGATACCTTATTATTCATGTTACACACATGCCACCTATACTGATGGGTTGGTGGCACTCTCTTTAGGATCTCAAAGCTCCCCCTCGCACCAGAATGTTTATGTGGAATGTATTAATGAAAAAGACCCCTACTAGGGGTAATCTGATGAAAATATCCTTTTATGGTCCTTCTTGGTGTTTTTTATGTCACCAGGCTAAGGATTTGAATGATCACCTCTTTCTCCTTTGCCCTATTGTTATCAATATATGGGAACAGTTTATTTCCTCATTGGCCATTACTCAGCGATGGCATGGACAAAACACACTGGATGCTTGGAAACATTGGTGGGTTGAGACCACGAACCAGAAAATTTGCAGTCTCCCTTTGCTTATATGCTGGACCATCTAGTTGAATAGGAACAAAATCATCTTTAGAGACATTGCAGTCCGATGGCCACTAGCAGTTGTTCAGATTATCAATACCTACCATGAAATTCTCGATGATGATCCCACTCCTCTTGTCTGAGTCGTGATACCTGAAGTTATAAATGCAATCAACCTTGGGCATATTTTGATGGTTCTGCACAATACCAAGGGTGTGGGGGGGGGTATATTATTGCACTTATCTGAAAGTCATTTTTACCATATCCAGCTGGGCTTGGGGGCTGGAACAAATAACTTTTTTGAACTCATCACCCTTAGACATTTGCTTCATTTCGCACTGGCACATGATTGCAGACACCTTTAAATATTTGGGGATTCTAAAATCATTATAAACTGGTTCAATAATACATATGCATGTCATATGCACTCTCTCCGGAATATTTTGGGTGAAGCCATGCTTTTAAAATCTCAGTTTGATTATATTTCTTGTCAACACATTTACAGGGAATGCAATCAGATTGCCGATCATTTATCCAAGGAGGCCACGGTCCAGCCTAGGGGTTTATGGCTAATCCAAGAGCAGCGGGATGTAGAACACTTCCAATACTACCACCGGCCATATATTGATCAGATATATCAAAGGGCCGATAGGCCCTAATTGCTGTTTACTTTTTGCAAATCCTATCAGCACTATATGCACTATATATATTGTATATATCTTTTTATTTGAACAGTCACTGTAAACCCCCTGCGGGTAATTTTGTACAATCATATTTTTTTAAGACCACGACCTAACCACTGCATATGCCTGCTAGGCATCTACAACATGTAATTTTCTCAAATTAATAGAAAATTGTGATTTTTCCTCAGGGAAAAAAACAATGCAAACTAATGCAATGAGAAAAGGAGAAAATGCAATCCAAAACAACTAAAATGAAAATTTCATTCACTTATGGTTTCAAATGCAAATTGTTTCAAAAATACTTAAATGAGGAAAATGTTCACTTTTATTTTCGAAACAAAGAAATCAAACAAGCATTCACTTTCAGTCCTTCCAAAGCATGCAACTGTAATCTATGCTTGACAATGGAGCAAAAGTAATCTTCAAAGCATCAAAATGACTCAATACTAATGAAAATAACTTCACAATCATGAACCGAAAGCAACTTGAGAACAATGTCCTGACTGCAGTAAGACTCCTGAATGGAAACAATTAATCTCAAAGAGGCAGACCAAGCAATGAGCGAAGGGTGACCTAGATACCCTAGAAAACACTCAAGCTTCAAAAACACTTCAGCAAATCCAAGAGACAAATTACAATCACACAAGGATGTAAATTAAGACAAATACACTGTAGTCACACTAGAAAGTCACTGACAGAGGTTAAAAAACACTGAAAACAAGAAGAAACCCTAATTTTCCTCTATCCTCTGGGATCAGCGCACCTGTTAAAGGAAAAAGGGTGATGAAAGACAGATCAACGCGACTGTAATTTAAAAATCAGCGCTATCAGTGCTTTTGTAAAAGAAGAAAACGTGCTGGGCGAGAAAAATAAGGAAAAAATAAAAAAATATTCAAGATCAAAGCAGGATAAACATTCTAAGGCAATAAACAGTGACTGCAAATAGCCACAATGATAGACACAAGCCAAGAAATTGACAGCTGGTCACACTCAACAGAGAATCTAATTAAAGGAATGGATGGAAAGAGTTATAACTTCCCCAATGGAGTCGTTATTTTGTGGAAAATCCTCTCTGCGAACAGAGATGATCCCTCTATCCCAATGAGTGGGACTAGCAACCTACATGGCAATCCACAAGGACACTTTCCTAAATTACAATCGAAATGATAGAAGAGGAAGATGGCCTACCTCGTTCTGATACTATAACATAATCCTTTGTTGAAGACCTCGAATCGCTTGTGCCTCAATCTTAGCTCTACTGCTCACAACGTTTGGATACATGCATAAGACATCAAAGACACAACAAAGCATACAAGTATAACAAGCATAATTGAAAGTAATCCACTTAATAGATCAAGGAGCATTAAGATAAATGATGCATTAACACAAACATTTATGGAAAGTGAACCAACAATTGTATATATTAATGAAATAAAGGAGGAAGCATACAACCAAGCCTTGATGTCAATAAGATCTCCTTGAGTGAATGTCCAAGTCCAAGCTCAAGCTCTCCAAGAACTCCTTCTCCAAGCCAAATGAGTAGCATGTAGGCACTATCTCAGCATAAGGGTGCAAATAACCAAAGACCAACCATTTGGGAATGGGAGAGGATGAATATATAGGCAGGGAAAGGGAGTTAGGATCTCTCCAAAGATAGGAGAAGGCCCTCATATGAGGTAGCTCATAGGGATAAGATCAAAGGGAAATATTGGGAGAAATCGACCACATCCACACTGAACAACCTTCAGCTCGTCACTCTGGAAACCTCTAGATCATGAAGCTTCTTGTCCTCTTTGGGAAAACTTACCTTTTAGGGATCAATGCGAGTATCCAAGTAAAAAGTGCATTGGAAGCGCGAGGCCAGTATTGTGCAACTTGTCACCAACACTAGTTGCTAGTGTCACAGTTGCGTTGATCCTGAAATTAGGGTTTTAGAGCTTACTTCTTCAGCGAAGGCTCAAGGCATGTTTCCATCAATGTTTCAGGGAGGATCTGAACTGCATATTAGGATGGGTACACTGCATGATTGCCAAGTTCTGGGCACCTCTGGGTATGACACAAGGAACTGCAAGAGGCATGACAAAATACTGTGTAACAAATAACATGCCTTGTGTTGCTTGATTTTGTACCCTATACAGTTGCCAACCATGTAACTGTTATGGATATTGATGGGAAAAGGTGTATCAACTGTAATATTTGCAGGCAAAATATTCACTCAATATAACAATTGAACTTGAAACTAGTGCAAGAAAAATCATAAACAATGAGAGATATATGTCCTTTTTTGTTGATATTCCATGAGTGTCTCTGCAATTAAAAACAATTGAGATTAGAAGTTATATATAAGCCAGATAAAAGACAATCGAAAATAAAAAGCAACATTTCTTTTCTTGTGAGCAATGGAAGTCAGGAAGATGAACCCAATACAAACTATTGCAGTAGCCCCTATGAGCTGAAATGCATCCCAAATACTAGGTATGAATGATGCCCCAAGGAAAATGGTTCCAATTAATATGGTAGTGATCAAGATGAACCTCTTATTATCCGAAAGAAGGGGATTTTTGGCTGCAAATATAAGCCCATCAATATTAAGGTGTAGGGAAAAAATACGAGAGGAAAGACCAGCATCAGATGTACAACGTAGGTCATGCGATCAATGTCATTCAACACAACACTGTAAATAACTCCCAAGTTGGTGTCAAAATTGGCCAGGACATCATCCATAATTTGGTCTCCAAATAGAAGAACACCAAAAAATCTTGTAGTTATGCATACAATCGAGCACAATGCTAATGACTCATAAACTTTTAAAATGCCAATTCAGCTAATGAACTCTAAGATACTACATTCAGGTGTAGGACTAGAGATGAAAGGAAATAATCCATACCATTGAAATGACATATGTAAGCAGTCACAATGATTGGTACCACAGTGAAAAGATTCAAGAACGAAGTATGATCAACAATATCTGGTAGCCATCTTGGCACTTGGATGGTGCCACTGAACAACTTTACGATTGTAATACCAGTTGTGATCACAACAAATACAACAATGAGTGCAACTGATAATGCAAAAGTGAATTTCAAAGAATCTGCAAATTCAGGGAAATGAACCCATCAATATAATCATCAATATTTCAACATCTTAACTCGTTAAGGAATGACCCAAGATCCACATGAAAATTTAGACAAATGGTCTACACAGATGTGATCAATATGTGACATTCCTAAGATATGTTGAATCCTTTTCATATAATTACATTAGTTATTAGACATTTAAATCCTTGATAGTTGTGAAATGGCACAAATGAAATATGACTTTTCTGAAAATCGCAGTGCTAAAACATGCTTACCAGAATGATCAAAGCAGACTTACCCACTCTCTTGAAAGACACCAACGGAGCCAAAATAAGGACTATGGTGAGAACTAGGATCGAAAGACATCCATTCCACCAATGAAATCCAAACAATTATTCAAGTATACCAGCATGATGCACACCATTGATGATGTTCCAGATAGCACATCACCTGCCCAAATAAAAAATCATCTCTATCAGACAAAGATTTATAATTCCAAGCCATATACGATATGAATCATGCCTTAAGTAATATAAATGTGGCACTGCTCTAGGTAATTGGTCATTCAAATAAATATGAAAGGAATCTGAGAAAAAAGGGACACTCCTAAGGCATGTTAAGTCATGCATGCCTCATAACACACTTCAACTTTGTGAAATAGGAAAAAGTAATTGGGTTGAAATTTCAGAGGATTGGACTTTTCCTATGATCTACCTGTCAGCAATATTGTTCTATTTTGTGATGGTGAATAGCAGGCCTAAAAAATAACTCCATGCTCATTGGGGACGGGCATTTCTTTGGAGGTCTGCAACAATTTCATAGAATCACAATGTAACCCAATCAATTTTACATAGAGAGGAAGCCATTTGGGGATGGGATTCTTCAAAACATGAAGTCCTAAATCCCTGCAACTCAACTAGAATACATTCTTCCTTAGCATTTGAAGCCCTCAATCTCTTTATATTGTAAATGGATGTTTCCCAACACTTTGTAAGGACACAATTCTCTTACATGTCTTACATTTTTCATGGTCTACTTGAAAACACACCTGATTTCTTACATCTGATTAGATTTTCAAATAAAAATTCTGAGTTCATCTGAAGAAGATCTGACAAGCATGCCATTCTTGTCAATTTCATGACCAAATACCTCTCTAAACTCTATTCATACAGGCTAGGTTTCTCTATGGTATGTTTCTTTTCTTTCTCCATATTGTTTTCGATGGGGCAAAACAACTATTTATTTTTCATTATTGTTTTCCATTACATTTGATTAGTGTTACATGAAGAGACAAATATGTCTTCCACCCAGGTTTGATGAATATTAAAAATCATTAAAAAAACACAAGATTCAAGCTAATTTTTTTTCTCATATTCGTAAAATTTAGCTTCCACCCCAGGCTGTAAGTATCCATGCAATACCTATGTGTAGGAGGCTCTATGTTGGTAAATTTATGTAAATGATGTTTTACAAAGACATCCACTTGAAAAGTTTTTTCTTATGTCTATGCCTTCTTGTCCTATTTAAATTCACATTGACAATGTTTTGTGCAAAGCTCTGCATGAACAACTTTTTCCTATCACTAAGGTTGCTTATCATTGCAAGTGACAATGGTGGGTGTGATGTTGTTGCCTTCATGATACAGAAGCAATGAATCTTTTAAATAATGAAATGTATGATAAGACAGATGACAAGGAGAAGCAAATGAATTTTAGCCAAATTGAACAAGATAGAGGAGATATGTGGTGGAATTCCAAAGTTTTTAATTAAGTCATCAACATTCATATGTCACTATGAAGAAAAAAAAAAAGTTAGCATATATTGATGCAAGGCAAAAAAAAATAGAAGACATATGTCGCCATGAAGACATACAAAAAATGGTTATCATATATTGATGGAAGACAAAAACAAATGGAATGCTACTACTTGGCTGACTATCTTCATATACATTTCTTAAAACTTGTTCATTTGTGGAAATAATAAGAGCCTATCATTTGTGGAAATGATAGAATAAACAGAGTACTTGTCACTAAAGACACAAACATTAATGTTAATATTACTTCAAAGGTATATGGAAATAATTTTCCAGAAGGAGAGGGAAAGAGATCCAAATTTACAAGTGCAAATTTACTGTCAACATGAAAATGGGTTGCCAAAAGGAGTTGGAAGGAGATTCAAATTTATGAGTGCAAGTCAAGTTTGTTGCTAATATTACTGCAAATATCTATGAAAATTGGTTATTAAAAGGAAAGGAAAGGAGAGGAGATTCAAATTGACAAGTTCAAGTTATGTTGGGGACTTTTTTGAAAAAAAGGTACCTAATCTATTAATTTGAAAATTTTGAAAGCATAAATTTGTTTCATACAATGTATATCTTAATTTTTTACTCAATTAATTTGATAATGACATGCAGTTAAAATTCAAAGATCAAACGTATTTGTTGAGTGAAAATGGTGATCCATTGTATTAGAGTTTGTAACTCATTAGACTTAAAAACTTAATAAAAGTGAAAGGAACATGCAATAAAATATTTGAGTTGTATTTTTCAAAGTGCGATTTCCTTTCTTCCTTTCCAAAGCTAAGGGGTTGAGACATGAGTTTTATTTGTCCAATGTAAAGGAATTGAGATACTTGAGATAAATTCGTGAGTTAATGGATTTGGTTATGAACCTTTGGTATTCTTGTCAATTTAGGTTACAAACCTAAGACTTAAAGAGGCAAGTTTGCTTCACATATGTAGTCCCTTTTTCTTCTACTTCATTTTTTGATAATTTTGAATACATATAGGGCAATGTTTTATTAGTTTTAATAATTTGATTATGATTTTCACATGTAAATTTGTGTATGCCTTTCAATCTGGAACATATGGAATTAGAGGGAAAGTTACATTTCCATGTCCTGGAAATCTCTCCTAGTGAGCTTCTGCTGCTCCACAATTTGCTTATTTGTGATCACTGAGAATGATACTTTCTGGAGTAAAAAAGCTCTCTGAAGAGTTGGGTGATTTGATAAATGTATAAATTGGTGTATTGGTTAATGATAAGGTTGTTGCAAATACTTCCGTGATAACCATTTCGTTCTAATCAATTCTTATAGTGTCTCAGCCAATGGCTTTTGTCCTGCATGTTGGACTACAGGTCCATAGGAGCATAAACTACAGGCTTTGTTTTTAATGTAGGTTATAGATATTTGTTGTAGACACTTTTGAAAGTAGTCCCATGCTATCATATTTGTTGGGTGGAAGCTCAAAAATCACAGTCTCATGTCTTGCCTTCTTTGTTTACAGACCACATGTTGTTTTCATTAGGATTTTTTCTGTTGTGATCTTATTTTCTGTTTCTTGCCTGAGGAATCCGTTATTGAACATCATTGTCTAGACAAATACTTCCAGTGCCTTACATTTGATCAAGGTTGCATCCTTTACAGGCTGACTAAGCATAGGCCAAGAAGGCTTCCCACCTGATTATTTCTATCCAGTGTTGCAGATATGCCATTGACTTACTATAATTGTCAATTGTAGCTACACTTGCATTCTCAGGATTTTCCTATGGATCTATGTGCTCTGTGCCTATAAAGGGTTACTTCAAGTGATTCTAACAACATACCTAATTGAGGAGGAACAATGCTAGATCCTATAGGTATTGACCCTAGTACTCATGGGTTATTTCTAGACAAACTGATGTCTCATGCCATCATGTTGTTGATGTTATTAGCTTGTTGTACCAACTTGTATTCTCACTCCCCTTATCCTGGATTGTTCTAAGGAATAATATAGGGATTTTCAACCTGGTAACCGACTCCCTAGATGCTTGTGTGGGAAAGAAAATGCTCTCCTTCCCACACAAATAATGCACAAATTCTAGGTTAATGTAGGCCGAGGATTATGTTTGTCTACTTCCTCTAAGTGAAATCTTACTTTTGATTTCACCAAATCATTCAATTTTTGGGATAGAACCAAATTGAAAAGCCTGAAACATTTTCCTTGAGGCATTTTCAAGCAAAATTCATAGAGAAATGTACCAAGAATCAAATTTTGGAATGCAAAATTCCATCGACTAGTGTGGGAAAGCCATTATACTTTTGTTGGGATTTTGATTATGCTTTGACATTAGTGGTGATGAGATCTTAGGACCCAAGTTTGGAAATAGTGGCTAGGAAGGGCAGGTTGAGTGAACAAAAAGTCTTCTGAAATGAAAATAAAATGTTTATTGACACGCAAAACTAATGGTGAAAGCCACGTGTTGAATCCTTAACTGTGTGAAATCTGCTACAGTAGCTGCCATGAAATCATTGAATCTGTATTTCTCATGCACTCATTCAACACCATTATTCATTACGTTCAGAATCACTCATTTAACAACCTTGTTTATTAGTTTTTGATGGTGAAAATTGTTGTCTTGCAATGTATTATCCAATACACACTTTCCCTATTTCTGTTTGAATATTATAGAAGTGCCAAGATACTCATATCTAAAAAGTTCTTTGGGGCTACTAATTCCATTGGTTCTTTTAAAGATGGATCAGATGTTATGTCCTTGGATGGAAGAGAACATCTGCAGACTGATGCCGAGATGGGTGAAGATGGAAAACTTCATGTTATAGTGAGAAAATCATCTTCCTCGCAAGGGAATTTTGCTCCTACTTCTCACATATTTCAGTCATTGAATTCTATCAAATCCTTCCCTCTTGGAAGCCTAGCTAACCATCATAATACATACATATATTCTCTTCAATCCTCCCGAAATTTGACTCCCACGGACTCCAGCTTCAATAGAGAAGATTATGTTTCTATGATGCTAATTCACTTATTGCCATGAATAAGATGGATACTAAGTTCTTCAAACCTCTCACAAGTACCTACAAGCTTCACTTTCTGGATGAATTCAGTGACATCTGGGCTGAGAACAATGAACAGTATAATAAGACATTGGCTTTGAGAAATGGATTTACAAAGCCTTTCTGCAAGGTTTTTTCCATTCATTTTGCATTTGATTCCTTTTACAAGGGAAGAACTTAAGCCAAACAAGCAAGTGCATTTTCTGTTATGAGTAGGATATGTAGCATTGTGCCTAATTTCACTTTTATTTTTGTTATTGGCCTTTGAGAAGTGTTTCGTTCAGCATAGATTACTTCCAAGTAGATTCACAAATGATGTTAGACTGAAAAATTATTTGGCAGAACAACTCTAAAAGTTTGAATAACTTTTAGTTCAGAGTAATAATACAAATAAATGGTAGAGCTAAATTTATTTATTACTTTTTGTTAGAGGAAGTAATTTATGTTGCAAAGTAAACAGTTCCAGAGAAGCCAACATCTAGATCACATAACATCTGGTACCATGTATTTTTGTTGAGAAGAGCAGAGATTTCTCCAGTTAAATTAAACCTGTTGTAAAATTATATTAATTTATTACATGTTGTTAAAAACAATAAATTATGTTGCAAAGGAAATAGTTACAAACTAGACAACATCTAGATCGCATAATATATCACATCTCTCTTCATCTATGCTTTTCTTCCATATGCTACCGACTTACGACATTTCCTTTGCAACATCTAGTGCAATTGCTAGTGTAAGTTTATTGTGAGTATTAAATTTTATGTGCTTATTAATTAAATTTAAATATGGTTATAGAATCATTATTTAAACTTATAAAGTAAAATGGATCTTAACTTCTAACTACTACTTATGTCATATATTTTAATGTGATATGTATATTATAATTTTCTTTTATATAAAAATTATTCGTAATTTTATTAATAAAAAAATGTACAATATAACAAATTGAATTTTATCATTTTTATTACTTTTAGGTTTTTACAGACACTATAACATCTCCCTCATACTCTGCTCTATATTACTATTAACATTTTATTATTATCTAATTACACTGACATGTAAATGTTTACACATTTTTTACGTCTTATAAATTAAGCATATTAATATAAATTTCTACATTTAAAAATGTTTACATACTTTCTTACATTGCACCTACACATATCCCCTATATTGAGTTATAGAGTGCCTCTAGACACAATCACAACATTTTTATACGTACTTTAAATTATAATATAATATCACCCCAATGGGGGTGATAGACTGTGGGATATAAGGAAACATGGTGAGGGCTCTCCACCCTACGCCTCACACTTGACTTGGGTAGAGGGATTGTTTGGCAGGTGGAACATATGAATTAATTTATGTGCAGTCCAATCGATATTTACTGCAAATTAATGGCATTCACAATAACTATAATGTTTGTGCACCTAATACGTGGATGGTGGTATAAACTATGACGATTGGGTACCCAATGGAATTTGTGTAAGAATGTTGGTCGATCTTGTTCTGGAATTGTTCATGGAGTTGTTCTCCATGAAGCAGAGCTCAGGTCTGAGCATAATAGAGGGAGGGGACTCTATAATGAGTTTGGTCTTGTAAAACCAAATAGACATGAGCTTATGTGTAGTGAAGAAGGAAGTGTGGCGAGGAACGATAGGGGAATCTTTGTGAATTCCCTAGACTGCATCACTAATATCATAATGTAAGCGTCGTTTGTGGAGGTTCTCTCGGTAATTCACACTAGGCTCAAATACCCTGGTTTTATTTATTGTTCTTCTTTGGTTGCTTTGATTTTGTGTCATCTTTGGAAAGTTGGTTGTGGTGCTTCAGCACTGCGGTTTGCAAGAGGGTGTCTTACCATACTCTCGCTAAAGGAATGGTGGAAGTGTAGTCGCCTTGCGTGGCTA
This sequence comes from Pinus tabuliformis, assembly GCA_031772625.1. Lineage (NCBI taxonomy): Eukaryota > Viridiplantae > Streptophyta > Pinopsida > Pinales > Pinaceae > Pinus > Pinus tabuliformis. Next base: position 311,717,776 of record CM062809.1, read on the forward strand.
TGGAATATTTTTAGACCCACCCTAAGGTGGTTGACTGGTAAGTGTGGGAAAAAGGTTGAAGGATTAGTTAACTATGAGGCCTCATCAGCCCTAATGCCTTACTTTTTGAGTGTGAAGTGGTGTGAGGGACTTCTCTTATCTAGGTTCGAAGTGGCATACAGGTATAGGGTTGTGGATCTTATTCTTGTTTTGTATATCCCTATGGTGGTTAGGAAAAATTTGGGTGGCTTGCACAATGTAGGGTGGGGGTCGTTGAAAGATGGTACACTCTCATGTTCACAGGCATACACTCGACCACATAGCTAGGGTCAAGGGTGTTTCAATGAAGGGACTCTTTGGGCTCAAGAGGACCCTGGGGAAAGGAATAATTTGAACTCGCCAAAAAGGAGAAGGAGTCACAGGTTGAAGATGAGAATATTCCAGTGTCACGAGTTGCCACGGGAGCAGGGACAAGGTGAGAAAATGAATACATCATTTCCCTACTTCCTCTAATTGGTAGTTCTCCCTCTCAAGATGACATTGTTCATATACTTCAACAATTGCACAATTCACTGGTCCAACTTAATCGAACACGCTAAGATGACCATAATGACATCCTTAACTTCATGAACCACCTCCAACAGAATTTGTGGGAAACGCTTAACAGATTGGTGAGTCTTTGGCAAGGGTAGAAGCACACTCAGGAGAAGTTGGACCGGTTGGAAACCATGATTTCTTACATGTAAGGTCACGTCCATTGTGAGTTCAAACCCCCTGTCTCCTCTAGGCTCAGTTCTAGAACATCCTTTTTCAATAAATTTTGATAAAAACTAATGTGTGTTAGTTGCTTTTTTTGTATTGTTCATCTTTTAGGAATTGTTGAGGAATTGTTGATTTATATTTGTAGATCATTGTCTCTAGCAATATATTATAAACTTGAACATGCACCTATTAACCCATAAATTTAATAAAAACAAAGCTAACAAATTTTTAAAAAACCATAAAACAATACCATCTGAAATAATAAAAATTTTCACTTTAAAATATAAAATGTAATGTAATGTCACAACCATTAATACAATATGCAACTTAAAATTGTTTTCTTTCCCTTAAAATTCTCTACAACATGAATGTGCCCTACATATCTTTTAAAATGTAATGTAATGTCATAACCATTAATGCAATATGCAACTTAAAATTGTTTTTTTTCCCTTAAAATTCTCTACAACATGAATGTGCTCTACATATCCCTCCATCAAATAATAAAAGTATTACTTAGTCACTATAGTATAGAGAATGATGAAAAAGATTGGTATAACACATTTTTGAAACCATCAAAGAGCGTATCCATGTTAATGAAGGTGTTGAAGATAATATTCATCAAAATTGTTCATCGAAGATTTTAAATATAATAGTTAGCATGACTGATTATTTGTTTAATGAGTTGTAGTTAATTATTTTTAAGAAAAAGAAAGGTTGTAATTCTGGAAAAATACATGGTTTCGTAAATTATGTTTCTAAATACTCTAGATCATTTATATAAAATATGGCTTTATAAGTTGGTTTAGTCTAAATTTTTAATTTCTATTTTTAATAAGCTTAATTTATAAAGAAAAATGGCGTTGAATTCTTGTTTTTGAGAGCGGAAAATCACAGCAAGAAAGTTTTGAAATTTTATTTTGTCATTATTATTAATTTGGGTGGTTTTAATTAAGATATTATTTTATTACTATAATATAGTTGATTAATAAGTATGTATTTTTTATAAAAAAATAATTGGAATTATATTATATTATTTTATAATATATTTTTTTAAATGTTATTTTTAGAAAATGATTTAGTAGTTTATTTGAATTTGCTAAGTTAGGGTGGATAAAAAAAAAAGATTTATTAATTTAAAATTTTATTTTGTCATTATTATTAATTTGGGTGGTTTTAATTAAGATATTATTTTATTACTATAATATAGTTGATTAATAAGTATGTATTTTTTATAAAAAAATAATTGGAATTATATTATATTATTTTATAATATATTTTTTTAAATGTTATTTTTAGAAAATGATTTAATAGTTTATTTGAATTTGCTAAGTTAGGGTGGATAAAAAAAAAAGATTTATTAATTTAATTATTTTATTGTAATTTGGGTGGAAAGTAACATTTAAAAGCCATAGTGAATAATTATAATTAAAAAGATGGTATTTAGTGATTTTAGGAAAAATAATAAAATGTTATAAAGTCATTTTATATTATTTTGTAGGAAAAATGTAAAAATGGGAGATCCATGGTATTTTGATGACCCGTGGTATTGACCTATGGTATTATGATGGTAAAAAGTTAAAAAAGGAGAATTGGAGTTCACTTTTGAGCATGAGTTTGTTATTGATTTTTGATAATTATCTCCAGAGCTCTAGTAGCTTACCATTTGAGGGGAAACCCTTGTCGAGATCCCAGTTTCGGCAATGAAACATCCATCCTAACTAGTCAAGACGGACACTTCAATTTCTTTATTGGTACTCATACTAGAAGAAGGGTCAAAGATTAGAGTCCAAAAACAAGGTCCAGTTATAACAAGTGAGCATCTTAGCAAGGAGGAGGGTCAAATTTGGCAGAGAATTTCAACCATATAAAAATTGTAGAATTTTCTCCAGTTGTAATTTTATATGTTTTTCTAAAATAAATTGATGTAAATATTTCTCAATGTTATTAATAAAAATGGTTGGGTTTTGTTATGGCATTTCTCAAATAAAAATTTTGATTGTTGGTTGTCCAAATTTGTTGGAATTTATTCAATTTTTTGGCAAAGTTATTTTTTAGGATTTTTTTGGAAACCACGAAAAAGTCGAGAAGAGGTGCGTAAAGAGCTTCGGATAAGTGATGACGTCATGCTAGTTGTCTTCAGCTCAGCAAGCGAACTGGACATTGAAGGAGGAATCTTTGCCACCTGGTTGGATATGCTTGTAGGTGTTGCATCTCCAAAGCAAGAGTTCCCATGCAACTCATGTGTACGCTACCGATCTAATGGAAGCTTGCCATTGCATGCTATGAAAAATCGGATATGGTACTGTCAATGAGGCATTGGAATACAAGATACCTCTTCTCTTTGTTTGCTGGGATTATTTCAATGAAGAACCTTTTGCGAGGAAAATGCTCGAGTCTCATATGTGTCCAATTGAGTCGAAATGATTAGATAGTATTATATTAAGAGTGGAGAGGGATTAAATCTTAAAAATATGTAATTTTTTTTAGAATTTAAAATTTAGATTTATACGTTTAACAGATTTTATTCATCCTAATGTTTGATAATTTCGTGATTAAGATGTATATATAGTGGTTTTCTGACTATGTGTAATTTTTCATTATTTAAATGGCATTTTTGAATAGTTTATTATTATTAATATTTTATATTAAAAATTAAATGAACTACACATTTTCTTTTTAACTAAATTGTTTTACCTTTAATTACTTTTACATTGAAATACTTTACTAAGGTCAACATTAACACATATAGATATCTAAATATTTTATTTATATCATTTAACATTGGCATCCAAATATTTGATTTATAAATGGAAGAGTGAAAGTGAAATATTTTTACCACATTTATTTCATATAAACCAACTATGAGCACAATGAGAATGTGATTATTGATATTTTGTAATGCTTCTAATTAAACTAACCAAATATGTATAATCATTTATGTTTTTATTACAGATTTTTTTTTAAGGGACACATGTCAACTCCAAGTTGAGCACAGGAATTATACATTACCTTCCTATTGGGTTGTAGGATGAGCCTCTCAACTCAACAATTTACTAACAAAGCATTGGATTCTCTATCTTGAGCTAGCCTGCATTGAAATTAAATCCTTGCTATGATCTACCAATTAATGGTGGTGAGGTAGCTGCAACTATTTTACAGAACACAGATATTAGAAAAGTTTACATGTCAAATAAGTATAGCAGAGCAAGAAGATTGTGAGATGCCATTGTTCTTGGATTTTAGTTATAGAGGATTCTTGGACATGATATAGGCATTCCAGGAGTATACAAATGCAGAAAATGAGCTTGGTCTATGTTCTTTGATGCCTTCCGGAGAGAAAAATGATTGTGATGTGACTTTTATTGAAGAACTAGATGTTGAGGAGTTGGAGATTCTCCACGGAGACATACATGGCTTTCCGAACACAATTGCCTTCTTGAAGAGTTTGGTAAGTGTTGTAGCAACTACAACCACCCTCCAAAATTTTGCCTTCACTTCGTTTTGGAGTCTCCCTCCTCGAAATCATAGCAGCTATCCTGCACCGATCATGTACTTGTGTTTATTTGATTTCATCTAACGCTTGACAACTTGTGTTCACTCACTTGTCTCGTCGGTCAACCACAAGTTGACCCAGCACTTGGTTCACATCCAACGATTGCGCTGTCGGGAAAAACTGCACAATCCGAGAGGACAATCTGTCTTCCCCTCAGGAATTGCACAAAGAAGCCCAACAACTTCCCTACACTCCATAAATGCGCAGAGCAGGCGATTCGACACTGCTCTCCAGAAATTCTCAGAGCAAGCCAGTCAATACTGCTCTCCAGAAATGCGTAGAGAAACCCAGGCAGTTGCACTACACTCTAGAAATGCGCAGAGCATGCCATCAACACTACTCTAGAAAATTGCGCAGAGCTAGCCATCCAGCCAAGGCCACTCAGCCCAGAAACAATGCATAAGCTTTTTCTCACTTGTTTTCTGTTGCATGTGCCGGTAGGTTGTCCTTTCAAAAAGCATCCTTAGATTTTAGGGAGCTATTTTTAGCAGCATGAGTTACATGCAAAGTCGATTTTAGATCTCCCCGCCAAGTGTCACTTTTTCCTATATTTGTGGCATGCGCGTCATAAACCCTAAGTTCACCAAATCTATTTAAACGACACCTCAAAGCTCATTCTTCACCTTAAATCTTGAAGCTCTGGCATTCCTGAGGCATCTAGGAACCTTCGACATAGTTGACACAATTTTTCCAAGTAAGTTTTGCTTTTCATGTCTTTTGCCGCTTTTTTGTCACTTTTTATGTTTTATTTTGTATGAGTGTTGTTTCCTTTGTTTTATTAAATGATTGTTGGTGTTTCAATGTGTTTTAACTTGTAGAAGTGTTGTTTCAAGTTTTGCATTACCTTTCCTTACTGTCGCATGCATAACATTGTTTCTGCACTTACAATTGTTGTTCTGATGACTCTCTTCATGAGCTTCATGGTTTTGTTGCTTGACTAATTTATGCACTTGCTTGAATTGCTTGCATGTCTATTCACTCATATTTGCACCAGATTTGTACACACATTTAGTCCTTCGCATTTTCAGGTTTTCATTGGACAGATTTGGGTTGTCTTGGCCCATATCTTGTTTCTCCCAGCATGCTCTACGAATTCTTGGTAGTCAAAGCTATGCCTTGCCTCCAAGAATTGTGCAGAGGCTACCCACACTGGCTCCCAATTGTGCTCTGTGCAATCCTGGGAGGAAGTGTCCCAATCCTACCCACTAGAAACGCGCAATGCACAATCCCAGCCCGCAACCCAGCATGATTGTTCTACGCATTGCGCAGTTTCAGTCAGCAATTAGCCTCACTGGACTGCGCATTTCACAGTTCCAGTCAGTGGTCAACCTCACTGGCAATTGAGACTGCGCAATCCGCAGTTTCGACTAAAAGTCTCCTGGCCTCCCGAAGTCAATGTTGCACAATCTTGCCCAGCAATGACCAATTTGTTTCCCGATTGATTCTCGATTTCCTTTATTTTTTTTGTTGACATTGTCTTTTCATGAGTGTCTTCTCTGTCTCTAGGTACCACATGTTTTTGAGTGGCTTCTCAACAATACAGGTGTCATGGTCTCCAAGAGAGCTGGATCAAAAGACACAGTTGAAAGAAGTACTGGAGATGTGGTTCAGCAGGGGTCTATGAGCTAGCCTGTGTACACAGACACACACATGTTCATTGAGAAAGACATCAAGATCACATGGCAAGACATCAACACTATTTTCACAGGAATCTTTGAGGAGAATCTAGAGGATCGACAAGTCTATGTCAATATTCATGTCAAGATTGTACAAGGTTGCATGTAGGTATCCCACCTTCCCATGCACAGATGTGATCCAGTGGATTGTCTCACACACTGAACCTGAGACGATGATACTGAGCAGTGTCAGTGGAGTAGAGCTTTCTTTGTTCAAGATGAAAGATTATTAGCAGATGTAACATTTTCCGCAACCGGTGAACAGGATGGATGCACCATTCTACACTCGCAACAGTAGTGTGAACACAAGAGACATCTTGAAGCATTGAGTAAGGGAGCCAACAAAGTTCAGGGTGACACCGAACTAGATATACAAGACGAAGACACTCAGGAAGGCATACCAATACTTGGTCATCTTCACATGTCTCTTGTTTGGCCAAGGGAGTACGGAGACATTCTCGCAGAGTGGGGTTGCTATGTTGGATCAACTGGAAAGTGAAGGCAAACCTTTCCAATGGTCTGACATGTTGGATCTCCATCTAAAAGTGCATGTATCCAATGCCCATAATTTTCCCAAGGATCAACAACCAATATTCTTCATGTCTGCCTACCTGCTCGATGCAATCTATGCCCGTCAGAAGCTCCCTTGCATGGGTTGGGCATGGACACCTTCAAAGAATGATGTGAATGTATATTGCAAGTTGCACTCAGATTGTAGCTACCGAGGAGTCATGGCTAGACTATCTGACCATTTCATCGCCCCTCTGTACATGATGATCTTTAACAAGTTCCACCTTGCATGTCCCATGCAGCAATGGAGGCGTTGTTGAAAATTGCATATTAGTATGCCTCACCTGATGGCACCTTCATCAAGATGTACAACGCGGAGAAAGCTCTACATGTGCTGCCAAAGTTTGCCACAGACAAGTTGGTCATGCAGGAGGTTTCATACCACATCTCGACAAGGTTATCAGTTGGATTGCACAGGAAGAAGAAGGCACCATGGCCTATGCTTCCTTTGCGAATTGCGTTGTATGTGATTCAGATTTTGAAAGAAGTGGATGTCGAGGTCAAGGACTTCAAGAAGTTTAAGTTTGACACTAAGAGTTTCAATCCATACAATCCACATGGCTTATGCAGGGACCACTGTGCGAGAGTGTACTATTCTTGGATCCACGGGGCATGTCATTGGCCAGAGGAAGACCCATGGAGATATTGTTATAACTCCTCTAGGATCAATGAACTAGTCAACATGGCAATAGAGTGGCTAGCAGCACTCAAGGCAGCAGTACCATAAGGAGCAACAACAACAGCAGCAGTAAGCAGCAAACATATGCAAGACAAAGCAACAACAGCAACAGTAAGCAGCAAACCTATGCAAGACAAAGGCAAGAAGAAGATTGTCGAAAGCACAGAGATGGAGCAAAGCTACAAGTTTAAGGAAGATCCACTTGTGGAAAGAGTACCTTTGAAGATAGATGAAAAGAGGCTACAATGCGACAAGGGAGTAGCGCAAAGAAAGAGGGAGAATCAAAGACTGGAAGAAGTAGAGAGGAAGTTGCGGGAACTAGAGCATAAGCTTAAAGAAGAGCAAGAGTTGTGCAGAAGAGAGAAGGAAGCGCAGCATGAACATGAACAGGAATAGGAGGAAGTGCAAAGCACAAAGACAGTGCAAACCATGTCAATACAAGTTGAAGACTTTGAACCAAAAGAAGATGAGGAACATGGTGAGTATATGTAGGAACAAAAACTTGCTCCACAGGATGGACCAATAGTAGAACAGATGGACATGGAGATGGAGCAGCCATAACAGGATCAAGACACTGACCTCATGCCAAAATAAACCGAGGTCACCCCATAGGCTTCACCAGCTCTAATAGCAGAGCAAGTCCCGAGTGAACAATGGGATACCATTCTCCTTGAGGATAATCTGGGAACAGATGTGTACAACATAGCCTTTGATGATTCAAAACACAGAGTTATACAAGCACGTAGAGCGCACACCCCAGATGTGCATGCATCACCTCCGCACTTTGAAGAACAAATGATTATGTCAGATGTACAAAGACATCCAACTACCTTGGCCAATTCTACAAAGGCTTATGCCAAAGCCACGAGCTTGAGTGTGAAGTTCTTGATAGTAGAAAATGAGTGCATGGCTAGGGAGTTGCAAGTAGGCAGGCAGAGAGAGGAATAATACACAATATCTGCCATAGTAGAGATGAAGAAAGCGATACTTGTTCAAGTATCAGCTCTTGAGACAGTCACGCAAAGATTGTATGATAGATTCATCACCATGCACAAGGCAGTTGTCAATCTACATGGTCATCAACAACACTGCATTAAGATAATGACACTCACAGATATACATACTGTTGTTGATCATGTAAAAACATGGACAATGAGGTATAAGGGAGCCCCACTTAACTTGCACAAGATGATGAAGCCACTGGTAGAGTTGGACAAAGCACGCATCTAGAGTATGATCTGGAACTATGAATAACTCCTGCCGCTCATCATCAGTGTTGAGGCTTCGTACGCACGGTTATTCAGAAGTTTGGATGTTGTGGTGATAAAGTATGGCACCCCGTCAATTGGTATGCTCACCGAGGCCAAAGAGAAGAACCAAGTCAGACTAGGGCTTGACACACACTTTCTTCAGTTGATGCTCATCGCCACTAGCACAGATTTGCAAATCAACGCAGATAACATGCCGATGTACATCGTCAGTCCAACCTTGCTCAGGTCTAAGTTGCGCATGTTACAGGACGAGTTGGACAGAGGTTCCAAATCAGTATACTCGGAAGCAATGGAGGCAAGAGTTCATTTCCAGGAAGACATCATCAAAGAGTACACGGACACCATTGCGCACTACCAACTATGGCATTAGTTTGTCACTGAGGATCACAGAAAGGATGTTGATAAGGTCGTATTTCCACAGCCGTCTAAGTCTTAGTGTTGTCTTGTCTGGCCAACTCAAGCCATTTCTATCCCACATGGGTATATGTGGAAAATGTGTTTTTGTAAACATGATGTAAAGTGAAATTCCATGTTTCATTAGTGGTATGAAAATAGTCATATGTAATTTAGCGAGTTATGTCATGAAGTGGAAGAGTCATGAGGGTAGTCCAAGAGTCACAAAGGGGAATGTTAAGGGTCACCCCACGCTTTGTTATATATAGAACCTCATAACTCATAGAACAGGCTTTTGGGAGCCAAGCTTTTGTTGGGCATTGCTTAGAGAGGTCTTGGAGAGTACTGTGACAAGCCTTGGCTTCTCCACAATGCAGAGTGAGTACATCTCTTTGGAGGAGCAAGTGGTGTTGACTGTAACGTTCCACTATTGGGGCTAGTGGTTGGCATGGTTGTATGTATGGATGGAACTTTCACTTTATATTATAACAAAGCCAACATGTCTTCATGCATATAATGTTATTGCAGTTCAACTATTCTAGTTACTTTAGCAATGTATGTTGTTTAACTTATGCATTTGTGTATGAACTATTTCGTATATGATTGTATGAATCTTTTTGAAGTCATGTTGTTGGTTTAACTCGCCACTTTGGATTGTCGAATATTTTGCTTTCCATCCCATGATGTCATTATGCTCGTGTATTCCTTTCAAGTTGCGTACTATTACAGGCTTCTAAGGGGCACACTTCCTTTTTCCCCTTCTTGTGTTAGAACATCCCCATGCATCTCTCTTGACTCGCTACAAGGTCACACACTTGCATCCGACAAAGATATCCTGCTTACCTCTTGGTGTTATCGCAGTCAAGGCACTACTGTACGACCCACTATTGGGACTCCTACTCCAAACAATCTAAGGTCTAGTTGGGACTTCTTACCAAGGAGATCCCCTGACATGTTGGCAGGTCCAACACAATCAACATTTATGGTGCTAGAAGGAATACCAGATGAAAAGTTGAGTCCTCAAAATGTGTTTTGAATCCCTGCACATCTGTCATGTCTTATGTTATAGTTCACCCTCCAAGATGTATGTCTTATGGAAATGTGTTTGAAGTCTTGAGGGAGTTTTGGGATCTCTTGTCACAATACACATATGAAGGTGAAGGTGGAAAAACTTGGCCCATGCATAAAGCTGCTTTCGAAGATCTCTATGATACCTTGGAGGACCCTGAGGATTATGTGGCCTCCTCTTTGTTCACATTCACACTTCAAGGAAGCCCATTGCGATGGTGTTTCATGAGAAAAAGAAAGCCAAGGCCAATAAAGAAGTATAGAATAGCATCATAAGTAATAAGGATAAGGGCCAGGGCCAGAGACTTATTTCCTTGGCCACGAGCAACCTCTATTCGTATGCCTCCCCGAGCAACTTTTTCTCATTTCGGCGGTGTTTCAAAATGGTATTGTTCGTCCTTACTTACAGGCAGGTTGAAGCACTTTGGTTATGGGTTTAAGTAAGGTGTGGGTCATTGCCTAATAAATCTATTCACTCTTTCAACCATTTCATTGAAGAGATAGATCGTGCTTTCCATCATTTTGACCGTAAAGAATTGAACAAAAAAATTCTAGAATTACAAAAAGCTCCTGATGAATCCTTGTTTCAATTTTGGGAACGCTTTCATAGTCTCACATTTCAATTCCCAAAAGATGAAATTTATTGGACATTTATTCGTGAAATATTTCACTATGTACTTCACATATCTGAAAATCCATGAGTTTTAGAATCATTCAAACCCATCCCAGCATACCTTGGTATTAAAGCTGCTAAATCTAAGACGGACAAGGTCACTATTACAAGTGATTGTTCGTCCTCATCTCATCAAACAGCTCTAGTCCCACAGTGTGAGGTGGGAGAAGGTGTGCATCCATATGTTGAACTGTCTCATCCTCCTACCCCACCTACTCTTGATTTCTGCGTAGAATTGGATTGTGAGATTGTTGGTCGTCACATGGAATTATTTCCTCAACCTTCGTCCCTGCATTCTGTTTATCCTCTGGATTGTATTGTGTTGTGTTCTCCCATTCTGGACTCCACACTTGTTGTTCACAAGGATCAAGTTGTCAACGGAGTTGGTGTTGAGAAACCAACCTATGCTATCATTTATGATGAGTATGTGTGTGAATTTGAAGAAGAACCCGTGGTGAAGGATGACCTCCTTCTGTACGCACCTCATCCTCTTTTCACTGACATCTTTGGCTATTCTGCCATTGTTCATTTTCCATGTGAGAATTCATTCCTGGATGCATCTACTTCCGACCATTCACGGAACACACTGGATGTCAGTCTGTCATTACATAGTGGAGAGGACACAACTTTATTTGCAAGCCCACTCAGTATTTTATCTATCATTTCTAAAAATGTATAGGGTGAACATTCTTTCTTCTCATCAACCCCTCTATAAGATTCATCAGATCATGAGGATGCCGATGATTTTTTTGAATTTTTTTATTGTGGCTATCATGATCTATTTACTTCTTCATTTGATCACGATGATGATTCATTCACTGTTGATCTTTCTAAGCCACCCATCTTCGATGATCTATTTGTTGACAAGGTGGAAACCCCACAAGTTGTCAAGGCACTTCAGCTTGAGATGATGGTTATGTCAGGCCCTCGTTGTATTGAGGTCGACTCCACTTCAGATTAGAAATCTATTGAAACACCCAACGTTCCTCATCACTCTCTTGTTTACATTAAATATCAATCTAGTTCACAGAATTCACATCCTCCACCTAAATCACATGATCTCATCGCTCATGCATTGGAGGAATCATACACAATGAGCACTCTTGATAAATGTAAGTTGTCTTTCTTTCTCATGTTTTCTCTTTTTTCATGGTCAAAAGAGTGTGCATGTTTATCGTCTATGCACAGTGTGACGCATAACTATGATACATCAGCAGAATGTTTATATTATGATTTTATTCTTTTCTTTTCTGTGGACATTTTTAAACTCAGAGTGTGTTGGTTTTCATTGTTATATTTTCTTGTTTGTTGGTTTACACGCTTACCTTTCTCGTAAATGACGCCTTCACTAACATGGGTCAACCAATGCGTCAATGGCTGCATTGGAAATATCACTTTCCGTGAAGAGGCCCATGCATTGTTTATTTTAGGAGTAGGAGTAGTGTTTTCTTTCTTGTTTTGTGTTGTTTGCATGCTTGCTTTGTTTATTTTGTTTGAGTTTCTTGTTTGTTTGCTTTGCTTTATTGCTTTGATTTCATTTATTTCTGTCATTTGCTTTCTTGTTTGTTTTCTTTTTTTGCACCCATAGGTTTAGTTTCACATGAAACCGCGTGTGGCTCTCGAGACAAGCAAGGTAAAGTACAAGTATAGCTACCAAAACTTGGTTATCTATTTTCCTCTCTCTTTATGAAGATCTTGTTGTCTTCATTCGATGATACTCTAATGGAAAATACATTCTATTCAGAGTGAGTCTTGGTGAAAACACAACGCTTGCATCTTTAACTAGTACCGTTTACTCTAATCGATTATTTTGGGTTAACCCTTGTCAGCTCAGTCAAGTAAAGTAAGGTGAGGGGGAAAAACTTAACAAGTATTTTCAGAGGTGTATATAAAATACTTCTCTGAAGGGACAACCTCTTCTTCTCTCAATAAGTCGGGATCCCTCTTCCGCCTCTAAAAACTAAGTTCCTATGCACAGTTCTCTAAAAAATGAAAAAATAAATAAGGTGAAAGAAGAGAAAGGCTTCTTGCGCAGAGATGTGATGCAAGTAACTTCACCAGGGTACTAACCAGGCTCGCTGGCAGCTGAGCGGTTCTTGTGTTCCTATGTGACTCCGTCAGGGTACTATCCACACCTTCTGGCAACGGAGAAACACCAGAGATGAAACTAAGACTTTGACATTTATATTACTTGTGCACCAATATACCCCTCAACCCCAATCAAGACAACTCAGCTGACTTAGCTTGGTATGTGTGCTGACCCATCAAGAGAATGGAAGGGACTATATATTTAACTCAAGCTTAGTGTCAAAGCCATGACAATCAAAGAATCGAACATTACTTCCAGAGGAGTTAGACTCACTTTTCACAAAAAAAGGTCTATACGGAGAGCTGGAGTTCTACCAGTGTGTCCACAATGTTATAGCAGCTATAACCAACCTCCAAAATTTTTCCTTCGCTTTGTTTTAGAGCCTCCCTCCTTGAAATCATAGCAGTTATCCTGCACTGATAAGGTACTTGTGTTTATTTGATTTCATCTTATGCATAACAACTTTTGTTCACTCACTTGTCCCATCGGTCAACCACAAGTTGACCCAGCACTTGGTTCACATTTAGTCATTGCATTGTTGGAAAAAATTGCACAATCCTGGAGGACAATCTGTCTTCCCCTCAGGAACTATGCAAAGCACCCCAGCACCTGCCCTACACTCCGAAAATACGCAGAGTAGGCCAGCCAACACTGCTCTCCAGAAATGTGCAGAGCAGTCCAGTCGATACTGCTCTCTAGAAATATGCAGAGCAGTCCAGTCGATACTGCTCTCTAGAAATGCATAGAGAAACCTAGGCCAGCTACACTGCACTCTAGAAATGCATAGAGCAAGGTAGCAACACTTCTCTGGAAAATTGTGCAAATTTAGCCTGCCAGCCAGGGCCACTTAGCCCATAAACATCGTAGAATCTTTTCCTCACTTGTTGTTCATTACATGTGCCGGTAGGTTTCCCGGTTCCCTCCAGAATTGTGCAATCCTTCCTTGCATGTCAAGAAGCTTTTCCCAAAAAAGAAAAAAAACATCCCTAGATTTTAGGGAACTATTTTTAGCAGCGGGAGTTACATGCAAAGTCGATTTTATAAACTCCCCGAAAAGTGTCACTTTTTCCTAGATTTGTGGCATGCACGTCATAAACCCTAAGTTCACCACATCTATTTAAACGACACCTCAGAGCTCATTCTTCACATTCGATCTTAGAACTTTGGCATTCCTGAGGAATCTAGGAACCTTCTGCATAGTCAGCGCAACTTTTCCTGGTAAGTTTTGCTTTTCATGTCTTTTACCGATTTTTCTATCGCTTTTTATTTTTCGGCTTGTATGAGTGTTGTTGTGTGTGGAGCATGATTGTTCAGAGGTCTTTGTTTCAACCGGATGTATACCCCAGGAAGTTTTGTACACCCCTCCACGCGAGGGGGTGCGAGGGGGACTTGTCCCCCCCGCGGGGGTCCGGGGGCTCGGGGGCAGCGCCCCCGAAGCCAAAAATAAATGTAAAATTGCCTTGTAAAAGTATAGTAATTTCTAGTCAATCTGGGCCGTTCATTAGGCAGATGATCTGACGGTAGAACTTATGTTTAGTTTAGGGTTTTTTGCCCTAGAAGGCAACCCCTCTCTTTGTATGAGGGCATTGTATTTGAGGCTGTGTGATAGATGTGTATTCTGTGAGCGAGAAACAGAGAGCTGAGACTGTGAGAGAAAACAGAGGATATTACAGCGGATTTGCTGTAGGTTGTGTCTCTTCATTTTGCTGGATAATAAAAAGGAAGGACTGGCTGTTCGGGGTGGACGTAGCCCAAACTGGGTGAACCATGTATATCTGTGTCTCTCTTGTTTTGTGCGTTTTCTGTGTTTATATTTCTGCAACATTTTATGTGTTCCATTGCTCCGTAATATATAATTTTCTAACAGTTTCATTTTTTTTTATTGAACGATCATTGGATTTTCAATGTGTTTTAACTTGTAGAAGTGTTGTTTCAAGTTTCACATTACCTTTCCTTAGTGTCGCATGCATAACACTGTTTCTGCACATACAGTCGTCATTGTGGCAACTCTCTTCATGACCTTCATGGTTTTGTTGTTTGACTGATTTCTGCATTTTCCTTAATTGCATGCATGTCTATTCACTCATATTTGCACCATCTTTGCACACACATTCATTCCTTCGTGTTTTTAGGTTTCCATTGGGCAGATCTGCATTGTCTTGGCCCATATATTGTTTCTCCCAGCATGCTTTATGCATTCTTGGTAATCAAGACTCTACCTTGCCTCTAGGAATTGCACAGAGGCTACCCACACTGGCTCCCAACTGTGTTTTGTGCAATCCTAGGAGGTAGTGCCCTAGTCCTGCCCACTGGAATTGTGTAATGCGTAATTCCAGCCAACAACCCAGCCTGAATGTTGATCTGTATTTGTATGATTAGTTTTCTATGATAATAACAATTACAGATTAAGAAACATGTGTTTGCTTCTTGCTTTTTGAGTTGAGGTTTCCTTAGTTGTTGGTGCTTACAAACAGGTAAATTTCCTTAAGTTAAACAAGACATTCATGAGAAAAATAGCTTCAAAAATGAATAATGAATAGAAAACATCTACAGTACATCAAACCATCAAAAAGACTCATTAACACAATGTTTTGATGAAGGAGTTCACTCCTCCTGGGCTACATCTCCTTGGTCCAGCTTCCATGGCTTGGGCGTCTGTATTATCTCAATGTGGAAAAAATTCTATTTACAAAGCTCTATGGCTCCTAATACCTACACCAATGTGTTTAGAAGCTCCAAATTAGCTAAGAACAGTTCTTTCTAATCTCAAATTGGTCGAAAATTGAGTAAGTTATGGTTCAAACAGTTTTTCCTAGAAAACCTTCGCTAAATCTGGAGAGACTCCAGTTAAGTCCGTCAAAACTGGCAGTTTCCGCTTAATTTGGCTTGCCACCAATTTAATCCAAATATTAAGCATACTTAATTACCCTTGGATGTGTGGTTGAGGTCATATGGGGTGGGGGTTGGCCCGCAGGGCTGGCTCCCACCACCCCGCCGTCGGAAAACATTTATGGCATTAATTATTGTGTTGCACGCCCTCCTTTCAAATGCATTGTCCATGGCTCATTGGTGATACATGGGAATTATGAGGGGGAGGTCATGGGTTCAAACCTACCCTCCCCCCATCACATTTTTTTAACATATATATTTCGCAACCCGAAACATATATATATATATATATATATATATATATAATGAAGACTTTATTTAATTATATATATATATATATATATATATATATATATATATATATATATATATATATATATATATATATATATATATATATATATCTAGTTAAAAAAACTATATAATATAAATAATACTATATATATAATATATAATAATATTTAAATAAAAATAAATTCAAATTCCACCTTGGAGCCAACCAGACAATTTTCACACAACCACACTGACGAATCCGGAGGAGACAATTGTCACAGCCCCATTGGAAGAAAACTAAAGAAGATCCCCTTGCTGACTGGACTGCTGACTAGACTGCCATGTCATCATTCTGTCCCATTCTGCAATTTTTTAGTTGTTTAGGAAAATAAATAGCAGGCCCTTTCTCCTTCATCTGGACTCCATTTTCGATGAAACGAATTGAGTTGCGATCGTCTTAATGAGACGGATGCAACCAAATAGTTTTCGAGCCAATCTGAGAACTTTTAATTTTGAGCTAAACAATGAGTCCCTGATCATTCCTCCCCACTAGAAACATTTTGGACCCCAAAAGATACTATTATCTGACAAGTAGATGAGGGTACATCCCCCTCACCTTTCCAAGCTCGATCCAATTGGCTTTTGATGAATTTGTTTCCTTGAGCTCCTCTCTAAGGAAATCAACATTCACTTGCCTTGAGGACCCCATTCTATACCTGTACTTGTCTTTGCCCTTTTCAAGCTGATCTTGCACTATTTGTTGCACCATTTTCAGTCGTTCATAGAAACTCATGGTTTTTTCCATGTCGCCATCAAAAGCAACATCCTTCTTACCAAAACAACATAACAAAATATAATGCAAATGGATGACAAATTTCACTACTTGGTTTTCATGACTCAAGCCCAATTGTACATCTTGAAAGTATGAAATTTTCTGAACATAACTTTCATGTAAAACATAATGACACTTGAATACAACAATTACATAACCAATAGGCCTAAAAGGCATAACAATGAACTTGCTACTTATACCTCTTTTGTACCTTCGAACCAAGTGAAATTTTTGACAAGTATCATCCAATGATAGTGCATGGATCGCTGCAAGTTAATATTTACACCATGGAAATCTTCTTAATGAAATAAGATGGTGAAGTTTCTTGCAAAAACCTGAAACTCAAATGAACCTATCAAGTTTTAAATAGCATGAAAAAGAATTGAACTGATCTTTTGGTTTGAAGCAACACATGCCTCTTACGGCTTTCCTCCCCACTGGAAGACTTTGCACACACGTGACAATGCATGCCAAGGAGCTTCGAAAGAAGAAATGTCAACAACAACTTTCCTCCAACACTGGGCTGCTCCCAACAAACCTCTTATCAAAATGATAATCTTGGGCGTTGACCAACCAACAATGGCATACAACTTGGAGAGGCTTGCCTTCAACTTAGCTCCTCCAATATCATGGCCCAAATGCATCAAAGAAGTGAAACCCAACTTGTACTTTGATATCTTCAAAACATTAAACAATTTTCCTTCATAGATGACTTGTGCATAAGAAAAATTTCTAAACATGTTTATGTGACCCAAGTGGACAATTTCTTCAAGAAATGACTCTTTTTTACCACAATTCAAATACATGTATGTAATAGAAATGCTACAAAGAACATACAACATTAAAATCCATACAAACCATTCTTATTTGGTGTTATGGATATTCTTGCACTAACCTCTTTTTACAACTTTGCTTTGGAAAAAACTACTCCTTTTTTCCTCTTTCTTGAAATACTTACCATTCCTCTTTGGCACCATAACCATCAATGCACAACATGGCGTAAGGGATGATTGAATGAGCCCATTGTTCAACAAACTTTTGCATTGCATTGGTATCTCTACACTTTTCAATTTTGTCAACCTTTGCATGCTAACATCACAAAGAGAAACCTCTTGCTGCAAAGATATTTATGTGAAGTTTATTTCTCCTTGAAAGATGATTCTTTCACAACCTAAAATACTTCATCACTCTGATGAACTGAACCAACCAAATCAAAATTGAAACTTGCATTACATGCAATAAAATTTTCATAAACAATATCATCCTTTGGCTTGAACATGAGAAGTACTAAGCTTTTACTTGAATTCACTAGTCTTTTTGCCTCCCCTGCATTAACCAAAGAAATGTTTAGCTTTTTTCGATGGGCTCTCACTATGTAATCCACACCATCCTTGAACAAGTGATACTTGTTTTAATGGCGGTAAAATACTGCTTTCCGGTCATACAACTATGGACTACCTAACACCACACCTAAAATATCAAGTGGTACCACATCTAACTCTACTTCGTCAACAAAATTTACAGTGATTGCAAACTCAAACAAACATTTTCTTGTAACATGTAAACTAGTGTCTCTTGTTATCCATCCCAAAGGGTATGGTTTATGGTGAGGTACAATTTCAAGATTCAATCTTTTGACTAAGTCTTCAGAGATTAGATTCACTTGTGACCCACTATCGAAGAGTGTGTCAATCTCGGTGTGTTTATATATTACCGTAACATGAAATGACTCAATTCGTCTCTTTTCAACTAGTGCTTGTGAACTAGTGCTTGCAATATCTTGTTTTCCTTTGATTCCCATGAAAGTGATTTTATTTTCATCACCTGATTTAGAACCTAAATTTTCTTGAGTGATAGCAGTGGTTTTATGTTTCCCTTTATTGTTTAACTTATTTGGTCTCATTTCTAGATGCAATTTCCAGCAGTTATCCTCATTATGTCCCTATGTTGAATAGTGTTTACAGATAACTTTCTCCCCTTCTTTATTCACACTTGCATTCTTCTTTCCCTTCCATTTTCCTCCTTTCTCTTTCTCCTTACCCTTAGGTGGATTTTTATTACTATCCTCTTCATAAGTGTTCTTTCCTCTAGATTCAAGATGCGTGGCTTGCACACATACTTCATCTAAATTAGTTGGATTGAACATAAGAATAGTATGTTTAAGATAGGAATGTAAACCCCCAATATATTTTAGCAGTGTATCTTGGGAATTAAAATTCACTCCTAATAACAAAGCCCCTTTTCTAAACTCATGTGCATAATCTTGGACTGTTTGACCTTTAAGCTGCCTAAAATTCTGCCAACTCATAATGGCTTTTTGCATAAAGGCTAAAGGATAAAACTCTTTTAATTATAAAAACAAATTCAACCCAAGTGATGGATATCTTACCAAGGATTCTCATTTCCGCTTGAGTCTTTTCTTCCCACCAAACTAGTGCAGCTCCTTCTAGCCTCAGTGAAGCCTGTAGAATTTTCTCTACAAATCAACTAACTCACTGATATCATGTAGACATTTCACCCGCAGATCAAACTGATACATGCACTGTACTAAAGCATAATACTAGATCTACATGTACCATAAACTTTGAGGAATCTAATCAACCATGAGCAACATCAAGCATGAACACATATAACTGATAAGAAGGAATCAATCACACATAACACAGAAATATAGTCCGAGGAAAGCTTCAGCCTAAAACCCCAACTTTGTAGTATCATACATGGGATTTATACAAAGCCTTAGCTCTCACACAGCTAGCCAGCTCTCAGTACAATCCTCATAGATGAAGGTGGAAATACATCAGGATTACACAAAGCCTTAGCTCTCACAGCTAGCCAGCTCTCAGTGCAATCCTCCTAGATGCTCACAGGCAATCAAGAATTCTCCTAAGCCTTCTCCTCTACCCTCCAAGCCTCCTATTTCCTTGTGTAGTTTCTCCTGGGTGATCCTCCTATTACCAAGTGTAACGTTGATCTCTCACACCCTGTAAAACTGGACAATCCTCAAGGAACCTTAATCCTTCTGCTTGGATGATTTTCCTTTATAGGAAAAATCCATCCAACTGATAGTACATTGTCCCTCCTCTGATCTCAACTGGGTCTTTCTCTGAACTGACATGCATGAGTTATTTATGAGAGAATATTCAGTTATCTGAAGTGCAGCAGTTACATGCATGCAAGCATTAACTAATTAAACTCACATTAATTTAAACAAACTGTTTAAATCAATCTAACTGGACTTGACTCAGTTAATTGAGCCAACTAATTACATCTCAAATTATAACTCATCCTTATCTCTTTAACTGATGGATAAATTCCTTAATTAATAAATAAACTGTTGCATGTCCCCACATAGACTTCAAGTTTGATTTTCCTTAACTAATTAACTCAAGATGAATTAATTAATTAATTTCCAAACTGTTGTTAATATCAAATCCGAATTTTACTTCCTATTTCTAGTCCAGGGACTGGCTAAAATAGGAATCCACACTGAACTGCTAAAAATAAAACTTCTATTTTTAGCACTTCCATTTTTCATTCCCTGTTGCCCAATCCAGCACGGGTACCCAAACTGCTATTTTTAGCACTTCTATTTTTAGCAATTTCTTGTTGCCAAATTTCAACACTCCCTCTAAACAAGAAAGGCTTCCTCTCGAACCCAATCCTGTACCTCTGGAATGTTCTGCATGCAACACATCTACCAAGTGTGGTTGCCCTAACAACTCTCGGAACAAAAAAAACGCCCAACTGACCTCTCTGTTGGGCTAGAAACATATTATGATGCTGAAGCTCTAGCTGCTGCTGAAAAGTTCTCAATCTCTGACCTCTAAGCTAATGCAACATCTCCATGCATCTCGCACCGTTGCGCCCTTCTCTGTGCTACCCTGCACTGTGCAACACACTTGTGCCTCTCGCATTGCTGCAGTCTGCATGCTCTGCGTTGTCCTGGGATTGCCTACATTGTAGCTCTCTCTGTCGCTTCTTCCGCATATGTCTCTACCCAATTAGTCAGTTCCTACTACTCCACATCACGGCTCTTGTAGCAAAATCGAATCAAAGAGGTTGGGTACCGCAAGGATCCTGCCCCTCCTCCTTGGGACGATCACTCCACATCGCCCCACCTCCTACCTGGAGGTATGGCTGCATGTGATCCCTCTGCCCATCTGGCTCGAAGTTTCTCCCTAATGGAGGTCTCTGCATGAGTAGATTTCCCTACTTGATCTCCTCTCAGCTTCTCTAGTTGTGGTTGCTCCACAACCTCCTGAAGTTGCTACACCAATCGTGGCTCCTCCACAATCGTCTGAGACTTCTTCTGGCACTGCATGTTGAGAGGTAATTTACTCTCCTTCTCAACCACCAAGTATCTAACCTTTTCCTTGCTCCTCAAGGCTTTGCATGCATCTTGTACCTCAAGTGCATACAGGTTCTTGGCTAGCACACCAATTTGTTTCATATTTCCCACCATCACGAATTTTTTTGGAAAAAGAGCTGATTTTAAATCAACGATATCTCCCTCCTCCGAACTCTGATTCAGCCGATTTTTTTTTTTTTTTGCAAGGAATCCAAATCTATTATTTGTTTCTGAAAATTTTGTGCAGAAATTTTCAGATCTGCTCTACAAACTCTAGGCCCAAAACTCAAAAATTTGAAATCTCCTCTTCTTGTATATTGTTCTTCCTTGATCACCCGTGCTCCGATACCATGTAGAATTTTTTCTACAAATCAACTAGCTCACTGATATCATGTAGAAATTTCACCTGCAAATCAAACTGATATATGCAATGTCCTAAAGCATAATACTAGATCTACATCTACCATAAACTTTGCGGAAGCTAATAAACCATGAGCAACATCAAGCATGAACACATATAACTGATAAGAAGGAATAATCACACATAACACAAAAATATAATCGGGGGAAAGCCTTAGCCTAAAACCCCAACTTTGTATTATCATACATGGGATTTATACAAAGCCTTAGCTCTCACACAGCTAGCCAGCTCTCAGTAAAATCCTCACAGATGAAGGTGGAAATACATCAAGATTACACAAAGCCTTAGCTCTCACAGCTAGCCAGCTCTCAGTGCAATCCTCCTGGACGCTCACAGGTAATCAAGACTTCTCCTAAGCCTTCTCCTCTACCCTCCAAGCCTCTTATTTCCTTGCGCAATTTCTCCTGGGTGATCCTCATGTTACCAAGTGTAACACTAATCTCTCACACTGATCTCACACCCTGTAAAACTGCACAATCCTCAAGGAACCTTAATCCTTCTGCTTGGATGATTTTCCTTTATAGGAAAAATCCATCCAACTGATAGTACATTGTCCCTCCTCTGATCTCAACTAGGTCTTTCTCTGAACTGACATGCATGAGTTATTTATGAGAGAATATTCAGTTATCTGAAGTGCAACAGTTACATGCATGCAAGCATTAACTAATTGAATTCACAATAATTTAAACAAATTGTTTAAATCAATCTAACTGGACTTGACTCAGTTAACTGAGCCAACTAATTACATCTCAAATTAGAACTCATCCTTATCTCTTTAACTGATAGATAAATTCCTCAATTAATAGATAAACTGTTGCATGTCCCCACATAGACTTCAAGTTTGATTTTCCTTAACTAATTAAATAAAGATGAACTAATTAATTAATTTCCAAACTGTTGTTAATATCAAATTCAAATTTTACTTCCTATTTCTAGTGCAAGGCTGACTAAAATAGGAATCCACACTGAATTCCTAAAAGTAGAACTTCTATTTTTAGCACTTCCATTTTTCATTCCCTGTTGCCCAATCCAGCATTGGTACCCAAACTGTTGTTTTTAGCACTTCTATTTTTAGTAATTTCTTGTTGCCAATTTTCAACAAAGCCAACTGGATCTTTATATCGTCTTCTTGAAGGTTCTGAATTCTGCAGTATACCTCCAACTATTGAATCCAATTGTCCAACCTTTATGCATTCACATCTCCATTGTACATGGGAAGTTCGAATTTTATGTCCAATTTCAGTAATGGAGTTTTTCCTTTTGGGGCTTTGGAATGAGTATGGGTAGCGGTGGTAGTGGAAGATGATGTTGTGTGAGATGGTGAAGATGATGAGGATGGTGGAGATGGAGGTGGCTTTCCACCATTCCCTTTGGAATCTTTTTTCTCATATTTTTTGTCCTCTAAGCTTCCTTCTCCATGTGGAGGTTTAGTACTCTCGCCAACCATTCTAGTGTTCCTCTCTTCATATAGGACTTTAACCATCTTAGTCAAAGTATAGAAATCTTTCTTGAATTCTTCCTCTTCTGAAGAGGGACCTCTAGTCTCTCTTTCTCTAGACATAATGGCTATGGATTCACGCTATTGGCTTAGTGGGTCCTGACCTAGGTTCAGAGTTAGTTGCACCAAACAAATCTCTACATTACTATCCCTTTTGGTATCAATCCTCGGAGCGTGGATTGAAGTCTTACCTGAAGCAGTATGGGGGGATGCTGAAACCAAGTTTCTGCACCCAAAGATGAGCGTGATATCGTTTTATGCCCTAAATCTACCTTCGCTCCCTAAATCAACCTCTAAACCTCTGCGAAGGTCTACAATTGTCTTTCGCGGACCCTTAATAGATGAATCCACTATTTACGCACATCAAAGATTACTTATAACCCAGTAATTACTCAGATCAGCTTAGGTGTTCGATAACTTTAACATACAACAATATAATCTTCGCGTAAATAGTTAACAATAATTGCGTTCATATAACAATATAAGTCATGTAAAGTCGCACATAAATACATCATTATTTCATAAACCCATTATAACATAAGGCACATTCATATAAACAGAAGTAAAGAGATAAACACAAGTATTTCTGCAACAATCTTCTTTATTAATACTCAGTTCTGCTTACAGACTCAAGACTTCCCTGCGCACTCAGCTGTAGGGGTCTGCACACTTAGCTGTGGACTCTACTTTGGGCATATGTGCACACAACTAAAGAGTCTTTCTTCCTACTCTTCTTCGCTAACTCTTTAGACTTCTCCCATAGACCAAACTTCACTATCCTCACCATGACCTGGACTCTCTAAGACACACCTATTTATACAATCCCATGGTCCGCGGACCATGGGTAGATCTTCAAAAGCTTACTCAAATTACATAAAAGAAGGGTAAAACCCTTTATGACTCTTTAATTATCTACACACTCCACGACCAACCCTTGCGGAGACTTTAGATCTTTATACAACAAAACTTGGGATTTTGCCCCAAAATTGACCCTAGGGAACCCCATCGCAACAGGCCCCTAACACAAAGCTTGTGACTCACCCTCGAGTCACTCTACTGGCACAGAGATCTTACTGTGAAGATCCCCCAGCTCCACTCATGGTTGCCTTCTTGATCTACTCCACCAAATGCTCTGTTACGATCCTTCACTGTCCTCCTTGATTTTCTGTTGCGTACTCTGTAAATTTGCTAATTTCTCCTGAACATTGGTGGAGACGATGTAGGCCTCATCCAACCAAGGGCCCAATCTGGCCTTGAGGACTACCTCTCTCTTCTACGGTGATTCCACCTGTGTAAACAGATACCTCGCCTCCTGCAGCTTAGCAAATCGTTGTGCGGCAGCAACAGTGCACATTTTTTCCCTTACTTCATCATACTATTGTTGGAGTTCGCGAGCTTCTGTATTGAAGGCCTATAGGGTGGGATATTCCTGCAGATCTATAACTACCTCGATTGCTTGCTCAAAAATCATGGTGCAGTCTACCACCACGACATCCACTGTCACGACTCCATCCCTCAAAGCGACTTCATGTTGTTCCCTTACCTCTGGCAGAGTTGAGGGTTATGACTTCAACTCCAACTTTGTTATCTTTAGGTTCAACTCGAACTGAACAGAGACCACTTCCATCTTAGCGTCACGCATGCCTGCAACCAAATTTCTTATCTTTGCCTCTAATGACACTTTCTATGGTATATGCAGTTCTAGCACTGTTCTGCAGGCTTCTGCCACTGCAACTGCAAGCTGGTCGTTTTGCGCCTGCATTTTCTTCTATGCATCCAGAGCCTCTGACTTCTTAGCAAACATCTATTCATTGTTCACTCTATCCTCGCTAATGAGACTAAGTGCACTACTCCCAAGCTCGAAATTCTACTATCACTCCTGCCTACAGCGTGTTCAGGTACTCATTCGGGAGCGTGACTAGGTTGAGGCCGATGTTCTTCAAAGAACTCACTATGGCCTTATCATCAGCTAACTCCATGCTCAATGATCCATCTGGCAGTGAGACTACCCAGAGGTCCAGTGATCGAACCATCTCAATTGCCTGAGTTGTCCCTAGTTCCAAACTTGTTGATGCAGTGCTACTCTGCCATGCGCCTACCTAGATTCTAGTCGTTTGAATCTGCAGCTTGCGCAGATCCTTCTGGATGGTGCTCAGTACCTACTATTGCTGTTGCTCAAACTACTACAGTAGTTCTGTTGTAGTATCTCGCACCTTATCGCCTATCTCTTCCAGGTCACTGTCTGTTAAAGTGAACAGATCTAGCGATGACTTTATCACCTTTGACTTCTTCTGCAGTCCTTCCTTTCCTTGTTCTCTGTATACTTTGACCCGGAAGGGACTGCTCTCCTACTCCTCTTGACCACCGTCGCCCTGTTCTAACTGCTCCTCCTCCTCTATTTGGGGCGAAGGAGACTTACCACTGCACTCAAAGTCGCGCTCTTCTTGTTTGATTTGCTGCTTCTCGGCATGCTCTGCTTCCATCCAAGCCTTCTCCTCGACCTCTTTTTTCCATTTCTCAGCCAACTGTTGAACCTTCTACTTGGTCGCTTCTGTTGTGGGGAAAAGTATCCGATGCGGATGACCCTATCCCTACTCTAAAGGTGACAGTCTTTAGCAACAACTGAAAGTAAAGCTTTGATGTTTTCCTTTATGAAAGTACAGAGAGAAAGAAGAAATGATTAACCAACCTGGTGTCCTTCGCTTAGTCGATCTTGATCCTCTCTCTTTGTCTCTTGTTCCCAGCTCCTTACTCTCTTTGCCGGTCCAGCTACACACAGATCCTGCACAAAACAAGAGAGGAAACTACAAGATACATGTACTCATAACTGATGCATGGATTAGAGTGAATCAAATATACATGTAAATACAATACATCAATGCAATACAAGTATATAGGAGAACATGCAAAACTTTATTGATAGAAGTAACAGGGTTCTGAGAAGGTTACAACCAATGATGGCTCCAATCCAGCAGCACCTCCCCGGCAGCAAGAACTCTCCTCTTCACCTCTAGTAAAACGATCACCCAATAGCTCTAACTGTAATCCAACAGCACCTCCTTGCTTTACACAAAATTCCAGCCTCCTTAGACCTCATAGAAGAGCTCTATATATAGGATAGAAGAAGAGAGGATGAGTCAGCTTGAGACTGACATGAAGCTGCCTTGTGTCCTCTCCCTCTTCAGTTAATCTTCAGTTCTTGAGTCCACTTGGAGATCCTTGCTTACACATGGTGATCAAGTACCTCTTACTCATCACAGGGCGAATCTCATGAACCAAGTGTCAGTTTGGAAGCTTCCTGGGCAGTTGACACCTTGCAGAATGACTGTGCCACTTGGCCAATCTCGCCCAGCGCAGGTAGCCTTCATTAGATTTGACTTCCAGCGCAGGTACAAAGAGGAGCAGTTGACATTCAGCGCAGTTGCTCAGTGGAGCAGCTGACATGATCCAAAATTAGCCTGTTTTGAAGTGTTTTCAGGTGGAGAACTGATTGGAAGTGCTGTTGTTTGATGACCTTGTTCTTTTAGGGGTAAGAACAACATGTTTAGGGACTGAGGATCCCTGTAATTATTGACATTCCATGCTCCATGATGCGAGGCACAAAAATGTCTATAACAGCTTCCTTCTTCTTCTTCTCCGCGGAATTGCTAGTACCTGTGGCCAGATCAGATGGAGAGTGCCACTCTGTCAACCGGCACTTGATGACTTCCTCAATAGCGTCATCTGTAGCAAGGTAGGGTAGGTCGAACCATTTTTGTTGCGGATCCTTCCGCGCCCAGATGTATATGCGGTGGAAGTCAGCTTTGAACTCTGTGTACCCTGAAAGTTGTTCAAACACGGTTGGTGACAACCACGGCTTCTAGTTGATGGCCATGCGAATGCTCACCTCCATCAGCACCCAAAAGACTTTGGTCTCTATGACCCACGCAACATCTTTTATGGCCCAGAGAGATGCAAAATTTGCAGCCTCCGGCAAATCCTTATCCACAGGAGGAAACTGACTATCCTCTGACAGATCCCAAGCGACGAGCACAATGGAGAGCAATAACCACGAATAGTGGAATTTTTTACTCTCGTCCTGTGCCTCTCGACAATTCACGAGGAAATCGCTACAAAGGTATCGCACCCAGTTGAATTGTACACCCTCCGCGCATTGGGAAGCCATAGAAATCACTGGCGCCGAAACCTTATCTGTGTGACATTTTCTCATAACTTTTCTTGCAAGGATGTGTGTGCCAAACTTCACTGTGGGGTCAACGATTGAGGTTATAGATTACCCACACGGCTTCTTCTCGAGCTTGAATTTATCCTTCATTTTTGTTGTGAGGTCGCGCTCACTGGTCTTTCTGTTAAACTCCTTAGCTAAATTCAACCTTGAGTGCGGCAACAACGTGATCCATTGGATTAGAATATCAGTGATGGGGATTGGCGCGCTCAACCACAAACAGTCATCATGCACCAGGGTTAGCAATTGCTTGATCACAATCAAATTGATGTTCGAGCGGTGGTAGTGGGGCACCCATAACAGGTTCAGCAACCACGAATCCACCCCACTGGCTCCAGCACGATGACACCTGATTCTTTGTAGAACACCCTCTTCATGTAATTTTTTGTTGCCAAGTCGGGGAACCTCTCATGGTCCACCAAATCCCAATCTTTCGGCTTGAGATGGGGAATCCGCGCTAAGCGCAAACCTTCAAAAGTGATGTTCTTCGGTAGCAGGGGTGTATTAAGGAGGAATTTTCCTACATCTAGGTCCTTAGGGACCTTCACTTTCCCCTTGCACAGAGTGATATAATCTGGAAACTTGGATATTGGATCCACCCCCTCGATGTTGATGTCCTCTGCGCCCTCTTCAGCCTCCAAGTACACCACTTTCCGCTTCTCTTTCGCACTCAGTTTATCTTTCTTTTGAGTCTGGGTGGCTGCATGCTTCCTCAGTGACTCGCACACCTGCATGGGCTTCCTCTACTTGTCCTTCTTAGGTTTGGGGACTTCCCTCACCGGCTTCGACTTCGGTGTCATAGGCACAACAGATGGAGCCTCCGTGCTCACAACTTCCGGAACTACTCCCTCAGAAGCGACATCTCCACCAGTACTCATAATTTCCGCGGGGCTTGGTCCTAACATCTTTTCCAGGATGAATGTCTGATTTACCTCTAATAACTTATCAAATGCAGGGCTCGCGACTAAAGCCTCCCAATACGAGCAATCCATAGGTAATCGATAGCACAACGCAAAAATTCTAAGGATGAAAAGTGTTCTTTGCTGGATGGCCACACGTAATTTATAGGCGAATTCGAATTCAAATTTGACTGTTCCCCCCAAAATCCATCCATAAATGTTGATTTGGCGGTTGATCTCCAAATATTTCAGCCTTAAATGTCTTAAATTTCATCCCCCCTGCCCCTTTTAACCGTCTTCTGGCAGTCAAATCATGAACGGTGACTGTAACGGTTACTTTCTGGTTGCAATGCGTGGTCCCTTCCCCTATAGTGCAGCTCCCTTCGCGCTTCTTCTAGTAATGTGACAGTAGTCATTTTCTCGTAGACCCCTTGTTGCGCAACTCTATCAACCGGGAAATGTAGTTTATAGTCCCAAGCCTCCTTGCAGCTGCCTGGAACGCTAAGGCTGTGCTACCATCATGTAGTCATTGGGCTGGATCCCTGGTGTATGGCTTCAATCGGCTTCCATTTAACCTTCCCAGAAATGGACCTCCATTCAAATTCGCGAGCTGAATTGCTCCACCATTTATATTCTCTTTGATAACATATGGCCCCAGCCAGTGCACATGAAATTTTCCTTGAAACTTATCAAACTTATTGTCATATAATAAAACTAAATAATTTACCTTGAAGGTGTGCATTTTGATGTGCTGATCGTGCCAAGATTTTTCACGTCCCTTCTGAACCTGCTGATGGAATCCAGCCAAAAAGCTATCTTCCTCGAGCTCTGTTAGCTGTGCGAGCCTTTATTTTAAGGCTCCGCAGTCCACCATTCCTATGAAAGCCGCTATGCGTAGACTAGGCCCAATGTACTCCATAGGCATGACAACTTCTACACCATTGACCAACCTGAAAGGTGTCTGACCCGTAAGCTTCTTACAGGTAGTTCTATTAGGTCCCTATGCTACTAGTGTAAACCCTTATTGTTATTATTGCAACCCCCTTATTATATTGTTGTGTCCATGTAGTACCCATATTTTTATTATTGTGCCCCATAGAAGCCCATTATTGTTATTGTTGTGCCCTTACATTATTATTGTTATGTCGACTTTGATTATATTATGACCCCTTAGACTCCTATATATAGAAAGGCGTCTTGTCATTTGTATCATCCAAGAATTGTTCATTTGTGTAATGTAAAGGAGGTTTCCCCCTCAAAGAGGTTGATTTCTAAGGCGTTGATCTTTATTTTCTATCTTTAGGTGAGTTGGTTTCATAACATTTGGTATCAGAGCTTTGGATTCTAGGGTTTCATTGCTCCAAATAGATCATCATGGAATTTTCGCTATAACTTTTTTTCTGTGACATTTCAGAAGCTAAAAAAATAACCCATTTGACCCGAAATCGTTCTGAACATCAGATCCAAATTTCAGATCTTGTATCACTATATTTTTGGAGATATGATATGAGGAAGTTAGGGTTTTTTCAAGCTCCAAAATTCCATCTCAAATAGGTCATCGTGGAATTTCACTATAATTTGTTTTCTAAGAAGGTTTAGATTCTAAAATTAAAACCCATCTTAGCCAAACTCGCGATGAAGCTCGGGCCTGAATTTTAGATCTTGATTCACTATATTTTTGGAGATACAGTCCAAGACATTTAGGGTTTCTGCAAGCTCTCGAATTACATTCTAAAAAGATGACCCTGGGAAAATCGTCATAAATCTCTCTGAGAATCTAATTCAAATTTCGTAAAAGGTATCAGAAAGAAGATGGACTTTAGTTTGTTGGGTATCATTTTCATAACCTAAGGTCAAAAGAGTGACGGTGGCACGTCGTTCAAATTCACTCTACTGAACTAGTCTATATTTAGGTCATCGCAGGAGATTGGGAATAACTCTTTCTTAAGGAATCCAATTGTGATCAAACTTGTGGGGTTAGAAAGAGGACTCAAAATATCACAGGGTGACATTTCAGAACTTAAAAATATGAAATTACAAAGTTACAGTCATTTCAAGATTGATCTCCTAAAATCAAGAAAAAGCAATATGAGGAAGTTTGATGGCAAGGATCTGGTAAATTGGATACTACATATGGAGCAATATTTTGAACTATATGAGGTGAAACAATTACAAAAGGTACGTATTGCATCTTTATATTTAGAACCGAAACAATTTTTATGGTATAAAGGGATTTGTTCTCGTAAACCACTTGTCACATGGTCAATTTTCACAAAGGAAATGATAGCACATTATGAGGATACAAAGAGCAACACCTTCTATAGCCAATTGATAAATCTCAAACAAAAGTATTCAATGGAAGACCACATTAAGGACTTTCAAAAACTGAATATAAGGGAAAATGATATTCCAGAGAACCAGAGGATTGATGTCTTTTGTAGGGACTTTAAAGGATAACATTCAACATGTGGTTCGTCTTTGGGAACCTAATTCATTGGAGAAGGCATTCAGGTTGGCAAGAAAAATTGAAAGCAAAATTATGGCAACAAGGAAGCCTACCACTCACAACTATAAAGATGGAAGTGTTGATTCTGCTAGGCTTCAACAACCTACAAGGTTGACACCACAACAATTGGAAGAAAAAGAGTAAAAGGGCTTTGTTACAGTTGTGATAGCAAATACTCTAAAGGTCATAAGTGTGCTGAGAATAAATTATTTTACATAGATTGTGAAGAGGAGGAAGAAAATGAACAAGAAACGTCAAAAGAAGAGGATATACACCAAGAACCAACCCTAGAGAAGGAATAAATGAATCTGAACATATCTTGTAATGCATTGGCAAGAATTACCACTCCTAAAACTCTCAAGATAGAAGGGCATATCAAGAAGAAAAAGGTAATAGTGTTGTTTGATTCGATTAGTACCCATAATTTTATTTATTGTACGATAGCCAAGGAATTGAATTGCTTCCTATATCCAACACCAAAGTGTCAAGTGATGGTTGCAAATGGAGGAACCATAAATTGCTCTAGAAAGTGCCATAATATCAAGCTATCCATGGGAGAATATGTATTGAATATCCCAATGCTTTCCATTCCAATGGGTGGTGTTGATGTTGTACTAGGAGTCCAATGGCTACAATCCTTGGGTACAATAGATTTTAATTTTCAAGAACTTTTCATGAAATTTTCTTTAGAAGGAAAAGAAGTTGAATTAAGGGGTATCACAAGGAAATCAGGAAAGATAATCAGCTCTAATGAAATGAAAAAGCTTCTAAAGAAAGAACAAAGAGGCTTAATTTCACAATTATGTTTGCTAGAGGTTCCCACATCGAAATCATCTATTTCTCCAGATCTCCAAAAAGTCTTGGAAAATCATTCCAAGGTATTTGAGACTCCCAAAGGCCTCCCAGCTATTCATGATCATGATCATGTTATTAATTTGATTCCTAGAAGTGTTCCTCGAAACAGCGGGCCTTACATATATCCATATAACCAAAGGAGTGAAATTGAACGTATGGTTGCATAAATGCTAGAGGTTGGTATAATTATCCAACCAAATTCGATAAACGAAGCAAGGGATGAATGGAAGAATGACAAAGGAGGGTGCAAACTCATTCAAAAGTTGCAGAGGATCCCAGTTCAAACAATATTGCCAAAACTTGACAAGGAAGAAAAAATCATATTGGAACCTGAAGCAGTCAGAGAACCGAGAAATTGACAGCTACGAAATCAATCAATTTCAGAGTATCTCATCAAGTGGAAGAACTTACCCGCTGAAAATTCCACAGGGAAGGATGATAATTTATACAGAAGCATCCAAAACTACTCAAGCGTTGTTAGGTCCCTATACTACTAGTGTAGCCCCTTATCGTTATTATTGCAACCCCCTTATTATATTATTGTTCCCATGTAGTACCCATATTGTTATTATTGTGCCCCATAGAAGCCCACTATTGTTATTGTTGTGCCCTTACATTATTATTGTTATGTCGGCTCTGATTATATTATGACCCCTTAGACTCTTATATATAGAAAGGACGTATTGTCATTTGTATCATCCAATAATTGTTCATTTATGTAATGTAAAGGAAGTTTCCCCCTCAAAGAGGTTGATTTCTAAGGCGTTGATCTTTCTTTTCTATCTTTTTGTGAGTTGGTTTCATAACATGTTCTATATGCCCATAACAATGCTGGTACGTGCATGTCCCAATCATTCTGTTGTGTGTTGCAAAACTTCGTCAGCGCATTCTCCAATATCTTATTAAAAGACTCAATTGTTCCATCGGCCTGAGGATGGTATGGTGTACTCTTCTGATGGTAAACCTCGAACTCCTCTGTCGGCACATTGATCTTTCATTGAGAAAATGTGTATCGCGGTCACTCATCAAAACCTTCAGGCAACCAAACCTATTCAACACATATTTGAATGGAAATTTCACTATTTTTGCCCGTGTACAGTCTTTCACAAGTTGTGCCTCCACCCATCTAGTCAAATATTCGATCATGGTGATGATATATTGCGCGCTCGTCTTCTTGCCTGAAGGTTGAATCAGTCCTACAAAATCAATTGCCCATTTCTCAAATGGCTACAATGACACATGTAGATTCAAAGGTAGCTCATCCCTCTGTGATGCCTGCCCGTCCTCTGACATGTGTCGCATGCCCTACAATATGCTTTAGAATCCTTATGCAGCGTCGGCCACCACAACCCAGTACGCAAAATCTTCTGCGTTATTCTTTTTCTTGCATAGTGTCCTCCTACAGCTCCTCCATGAGCTTTACCGAGGATATTGTTTCTTTCAAAATCTGGCACATAGCTGTTATAGACATTTTTGTGCTGTAAACATTTTTGTGCCTTACAGCATGAAGCATGAAATGTCCATAATCTAAGGGATCCAAAGTCCCTAAACATGTTGTTCCTACCCCTAGAGGAACAAGGTCAGCAAACCACAGCACTGAATAACAGTTCTCCACCTGAAAACACTCAAAAACAAGCAATTTCTGGATCATGTCAACTGCTCCACTGAGCATCTGCGCTGAATGTCAAGTGCTCCACTCTGTACCTGCGCTGAATGTCAACTGCAAAGAAGGCCACCTGCGCTGAGCGTACTTGGACAAGTGGCACAGTCATTCCTCAAGGTGTCAGCGCCCAGGAAGCTTCCAAAATGACACTTGGATTAGGGAATTCGACTGGTGATGAGTAAGAGGTTCCAAATCTCCAAGTGGAAGTTAGAATCTCCAAGTGGACTTAAGAACTGAAGTGAGAGAGGACACTAGTCAGCTTCAGCCAGCCTCAAGCTGACTCATCCTTTCTCCAAAACTCCTATATATAGAGCTCTCTCATGAGGTCTAGAGGGGCTGGAATCTTGTGAATGTAAGGAAGTGCTGTTGGTTTGAGTTTAGAACTATTGGGTGATTTGCTTTGAAGGAGGTGAAGAGGAGATTTCTTTCTGCTGGGAAGGTGATGCTGGATTGGGCCTCTTATGGTTGTATCACTTCCTGAACTTTACTTCTTCCATTAATAAAGCATTTGAGGTTCTTCTATATGCATGTGTCTCAATGATGTATTGTCATACTTGTGTATTTGATTTATTCTAATCCTTGAATCAATTATGAATGTATGCTTCTTGTAGTTTCCCTCTCTTGCCATTTTGCAGGATCTTGGTGTAGCTGGGTCAGTGAAAGAGCAAGGAGCTGGGAGCAAGCAGCAAGGAGAGAAGATTGGATCAACCATTAGCGAAAGATATCGGTTAGTGGATCCCTTTCTCCCCTATTTTACTTTCATAAAGAAGAAATCTTAGATAGCTTTGCTTTGATTGTTGCTGAGGTACTATCACCCTTAGAGTGGGATAGGGTCATTCCGTATTGGATACTTTTCCCAACAACAAATTGGCGACTCCACTGGGGATCGTATCTTGTTGGTTGTTTGTGTTTTTGCTATTCATTTCCTAAACACAGGGAGTACCGAATCGAACTGCATTTGGATCTTTCAAATGCAAAGTAGAGGGCAGCTACTCTAGCTCAGTTTCTGGGCATGTTTATGATTTGAAGAGCTGATCCACAAGGACTCTGAATAGCTCTTAGTGATAGCTTTTCATCCTCCTAATTACCCTTTAGTGTGTACTTGATTGATAGCTTTTGATTTGGCCAAAAACTGTGAATTTTTTAGCAATCTGTGACCCGGAAACCAAGAGAAACGAGAGTTTCTCTCTTCATTGCAGGCACTGTGAAGGCAGTCTGCATTTCATCGCAGGTCCCGAAGGGGATACCTGCGCTGAATGTCAAACTGACAGTGTACTACCTGCGTTGAACCAGTTTTGCCTTGTGCAACTGGGGTTCCCTGCTGTTTATTGCCCTGTTTTCATCCTTGTTTTTGCAGCCTGTTATCAGTCAATGTACCTATCTGAAACCACCTTTCCTTGCCACTATTCCACCTCGGTTGTATAAAGAGACTGTATTTGTTCTTTATATTTCTTATATCATTTGCAGTTTCCCATAACGAAAAGTGAACTAGTCTTGCTGTGGCCTCTTAGATCTAGACCCGTGATAAGTGTCGTATTGATCTTAAGAGTTAGTTTGTTTGCTGTTCATAGCTGATTGATCTTTTGCTTTCGTCATATGGTTTGAATTTATGTATTTCTAGTGTTGAAACAAGTAAATCTTAAGGTGTCT
Organism: Pinus tabuliformis; assembly: GCA_031772625.1. Lineage (NCBI taxonomy): Eukaryota > Viridiplantae > Streptophyta > Pinopsida > Pinales > Pinaceae > Pinus > Pinus tabuliformis. Next base: position 311,752,551 of record CM062809.1, read on the forward strand.
TTTGATTTTGGACAAAGCTTGTTTGCTTTCACTTGAAATTGGATTCGAAATTATACAACAGCTTTCTTTTTGTAATACATCAACATTAAGAAAGAGAAAAGAAATACCTGCATTGTGCATGTGCATTTTGACAATTTGTATGTTGATTTAGGGAAAAGTGCATTAGTGTGTGCTCTATGATCTGTGTGAAAAGATGATGTCTTTCTTTTCCCTCAGTAGTTAAGATTTTCAAAGTTGAAAGATTGAAAGCTTGCTTATCATCTTAGACTGCATTTAGGAAGTTGTATTATACATCTCGTGGTGATCCATAAAGGCAAACTGCTAAACAAGATCAACTTAAAATGAATTGAATTTACATAACAACGCTTTGAAACATAACGCAAACACATAGAGGTCTAAGCTAGAGACGTGTTCCGGCGTCGTTAAACGTGATATCTTAGCTTTGAGTGGTTGGGTGATTCCTCCACGGTGAAGCGATAAGTATCAATACGGACTTGTGCTCCCACGTACCGTCGCGTATATATTGGGAGACCCCTATAGGAACAAAGCCTTTATCCATAGGAAGCCGTGTCGGCCGCCCTACTGATCGCAATGCAGTGAACACAGCATTCACGAAGATCGACCACCCGTACCGTAAAACGTATTCTGTGGTTTTGCGAAAGGTTTAGCACACCCTCTGCTTAGATCTCCAGAGCAGTTTCTTTTGGCCTTTTTCAAACTCTATAACTGAAAAAGTCCATCCGAGCATTTGTCACTTCGGGCTCGTTAAAACATCGAAGGAGACTAGAGTCATCTTTAGCTTTTTCTCGACTCTTAAAAAGTGAAAAAGCAAGTTGTGTCTAAAGCGTCGTTATAAAATTTATTTTAAACGGAACATAATCACCTCCTATTCCTGCGTTGATCTGTAGGTTGAAAACATGGAATGCCCCAACCAAGGAATTCCCCATGATGGAAATCCTAGTCCTTTCTCCTCTTGGGGAGAAGTTGGTGCGCCCCACATGGCCACATTGTCGCTTCCAGGACTGACGATTGGCCTGCAAATTTGGCTATTCTCAACCAATGTAGTTCAGAACACCATGGTTCCTGAACAGTCGAGTCAACAGTTAGATCAGTCTAGAGCTGCCCACCAACCTTCTACTTCCTATAACTCTTCCTCCAATCCCTCGTCTTCGCAAGGTAGAGCCAGCAAAAGCCAAGCTCCCATGGAGAAGAAGGAGAAGAAGAAGAGAGAGAAGAAGAAGAAGGAGCCTAAGGCGACTGGGGGCAAGCAAAAGACATCTGACAAAAATCCACACACAGCACAGACCGGGCCTAAATCGCCATGTGTCATATGTAGAGGAGACCACTTCCATAGAGATTGTCCCTGTATTCCCCGGATACTAAGGGACTGGTCCCCTCGTTTGCACAATTCGGGAGCATCAACCTCTGATAGCCATGTTGAATGCTTACCGTCGACCAGCGAAAGTGAAGGTTCAAGACAAAGAGGGGGAGTAAGATTCCCCTGCAGACTGTGTGAAGGCAATCACGCCATCCACCGTTGTCCCTTCTTAGACGAAGCGAAGAGAGTTTTGGAAGATCGTCCGGTTTCACCGTTGAGACTTCCTCCTGGATACAAAAAACTCATGCCAAGTCCTTCGTTGGTTGAAAATACAGCTGGCCCGCTCAAGTGGTCGGCTGAAGTGTCAGTCACTGAAAATGAACTTACTGAATCCAGACTGGACGAAAGTCCAAAGGTCGAAACGGCAATTGACCCGGTTCTCCCTTCAGAAGTTTCATCTTCAAATGACACCGTCACTGAAGACTCATCTTCAAATGACACCCTCACTGAAGAGAATAAGGATGACACCATCCAGATTCTTTTCATCAACACAGACTCTGATGAGCATCAGGGCAATGCGCCCATTCCTTTATCGCAGGAAGGAACATCGTCAGGGTCATATCCGGCCGTATATTCGGTCCCACCACCAAGCAACCTGGTTGTATCCTTTGATTGGAATCAACTAGGCAGACCCCGGTTGCCAGCCAGTATACCATTCAGAATCATAGTCCAAATATACAGAATGGTAATGGCTGGCACTATCATTGATGAAGGGGCATCTGTGAGTATCCTTTCCTCTATTGCTTGGAAAGCACTGGGTTCCCCTGCGCTTTTGCCTGAGATAAGAAATCTCTCGGGTTTTGATAAAGGAACCAGTCGACCATTAGGGATCCTCCCCAATGTGCCTATAACATTGAAAGGGAAGACCGTTCAAATGAACGTGATGGTCGTTCAAGGACCCTTGGATTATAACCTACTCCTTGGACGAGACTATATATATTGCATGGGAGCAATAGTCTCCTCACTCTTTAGAGTAATGTGTTTTCCACACGAAGGAAGAATGGTCAAACTCGTAGACCAACTTTCATTTCCGGGATCACGCATCGCAAATAGTCATATACCAACCCTGAATGGTCTATTCAATCAAGAAATGTCTCCACCCCCAGTCCTTCTTCCCGATGAGTGCGAGTGATTCAGAAAGATGGGACTGGAACCCAGGGGGCATGCATCCTGGTCTGCTTCGGGCAGAAAAAACCCTGGGTATAAGGTAGAATTTCCGCGAGAGAATATGACTAGTCCGTGGATGGAAGAGGGGTTGTTCTGGAATAGGATTCTTTTGTCAAAGTTACGTGTTTGACAACAGTCATTCACCCTTGTCTATTTAGGTAGACATTGCCGAGGAAGTGTTTTGTTTGAAAGATTAACGAAACAATCTTTGGGTAACCAGAAAGAGGCAAGCCTCCCTCAATAACACAAATGTTTTGTCTTTGAGTAGTGTTCTTCTCTTGTCGCAAGTAGCTGTTTTTAAAAATTGGGTTGACGAGAAGACAAGTATCGCGTAAGACCCGTTAAAAATAACGAGAAGACAAGTATCGTTAACATTAGACTGGCAAGACGACAAGTAGCTGTGAACACCCAAAGAAAAACAGAGGTGGGAAGGAGGAGGGGCAGCCTTGAAATTGTATTTTATACCTGGGGGCATGCAAACCTTTTGGAGTGCAAGCTAAGAGCGGTTATTTATCTGTTTTTGGGATTAGCCGTTTCCGAACTTGCATAAAGAAAGGATATGGAGTAAAGCTTAGTGAAGATGAAACTCCTTAAAAAATAGAGATCTCACAGGGGACATTTCTTATCTTATGACTGGTATATCGAGCAGTTTTAGCATAAAGTTCATGCTCGTTAAAAAATAAACGCAAGATCCGAGCAGTTTTAACGCGGTCTTCATGCTCGTTAAAAAATAAATAAAAGCAGTGAGCAATGTTTCCCCCAGAGTTTAAGCTCATTTTTAAATAAAAAATGAACCTATTTTCCGGTAAATAACCTCTGTGATCGTAAATTTATCAGCCATAAAAGCCTTGGTCGTGTTTTCACCTGCCACCTCCACCGTCATTTGGCCGATCGTTCACCTCCATATGATTGTTTACCCATTTTGAGGAACAGCTGCGAAGAGTGATTTCACTTAGCCATCCTTGTGACACTGCCGTGATTGGAAAATTCCAACCTGTACCTGGAATCTGCTGCTATCCCTGTTTATCACTCGTTCCTCAAAAGACGAGTCTTCTTTAAGCTCTTTTCAACTGACTCGTAAAATATGAAAAGTTTGCCGAGTTTTGGCCTTCCAGCTCGTTAAAAGGACCGGAAGAGCTATCCCTCCTCTAGATTTTAATCTTTTTGGACCTGAGGGATTATTGCACAAAAAGGTCGAGCGCTTGTTTTATTCGGCTCGTTAAAGTTATCGAAAACTCATCCCTTCTGTATTGTTTTACACTTTTTCGGACTTAAGGGATTAGATGACGAAAAATGAATTTTGGAGTTAAATTTCTGTACCTTTTCAGACTCTCTAAAAGTGAAAAGGACCGAGTTTTCCTTGTCGTTAGACTCGTTAAAATGATTAAATAGCGACAAACTTGTCTTTAGACGAGAACGAGTTTCCCTATCGCTAGGCTCGTTAAAACATAGCGATGGGCTTGCCCGAAGGGCAGGTTATAGAACAAGCATATGTTATCCTCCTCAAGCTTGACAAAAGTAAAGAGGTACTGGTCAGAAATGACTGGGGAAAAATTGGGAGAACCTCAAAGCTTTAATAGTAGCAAGTCGCTCTTGAACATGACACTTTTCCTCCGTACCACATCGGGTTGGGTTGTTTCATTCACCGGTCTCATCACCATGGTCTCGCCAAACCATCCATTTGGGGTAATGCTACCGATACATCGCATCAGTGTCGTTATATGTTCAAGAGATGTTGTTCAGAAAGAGTCAACCGTGTCCCATCCACTGCCATACATTATCCTTCATCCATCCATGACCGCCTCCCTGAATCATATGTCACAGATTGTTTTCACCTCCACTAAAATCATTAGCTCCGTTCCGTGTCACTGATGTGGGATTCATTAAGGCCCTCCTTTGACGGATCGCTTCTTGTCGACTTCAGCTCATTATCCAAGAAGTTGATCTAGGAACAACCCCCTCAGTACTTTGAAGCTTGCATGCCTCAATGGCAAGTTTCTCACTTCCGGCGACAGGTATACATCAATGACCTTCGACCGAAAGATTTTACGTGGTGTTCGACGCCAAGTCCTTTATTCACACCACGTGAATTGTACTGCAGTACCTTGAGGGTCATTATCATTATCGGTGATTCCTCTCGCGCTTGTTAACGGTTTACATCATTGACCGGTAATCAAGCGATGTCTTTCCATGTTCGACTTCAACACAATTCTCACATGGATCGACTTGTACTTAGAGTGAAGATCGAACGAGTTGGAAGACCCCGGATCTAGTTTCATCCATCCGGGCTGCGATATATATTCAGGAAATATAAAGACATTTGACATGTACATCATTGCAGCAGATGATCATCCTACTCAAAGGATGATAATTTTAGCAGAGAATTATCAGTCTACCATCAGACGATCGTTTGTTCTATGTACCAAAATGAATTTATAAAGCTGAGCATGGGAATGCCCGCCTCAGCTAGATCATGAAAGCAGAATGAAAAATAATGTATTGTATTGTATTTTATTACATGTCACCTCTCAGCGATTGAATGAACTTCGGATCCTCCGGATAAAGCATTTCACCCGATAAACGACCTCATACTTTAGGGGGCAACTGTTATAGACATTTTTGTGCCTTACAGCATGAAGCATGAAATGTCCATAATCTAAGGGATCCAAAGTCCCTAAACATGTTGTTCCTACCCCTAGAGGAACAAGGTCAGCAAACCACAGCACTGAATAACAGTTCTCCACCTGAAAACACTCAAAAACAAGCAATTTCTGGATCATGTCAACTGCTCCACTGAGCATCTGCGCTGAATGTCAAGTGCTCCACTCTGTACCTGCGCTGAATGTCAACTGCAAAGAAGGCCACCTGCGCTGAGCGTACTTGGACAAGTGGCACAGTCATTCCTCAAGGTGTCAGCGCCCAGGAAGCTTCCAAAATGACACTTGGATCAGGGAATTCGACTGGTGATGAGTAAGAGGTTCCAAATCTCCAAGTGGAAGTTAGAATCTCCAAGTGGACTTAAGAACTGAAGTGTGAGAGGACACTAGTCAGCTTCAGCCAGCCTCAAGTTGACTCATCCTTTCTCCAAAACTCCTATATATAGTGCTCTCTCATGAGGTCTAGAGGGGCTGGAATCTTGTGAATGTAAGGAAGTGTTGTTGGTTTGAGTTTAGAACTATTGGGTGATTTGCTTTGAAGGAGGTGAAGAGGAGATTTCTTTCTGCTGGGAAGGTGATGCTGGATTGGGCCTCTTATGGTTGTATCACTTCCTGAACTTTACTTCTTCCATTAATAAAGCATTTGAGGTTCTTCTATATGCATGTGTCTCAATGATGTATTGTCATACTTGTGTATTTGATTTATTCTAATCCTTGAATCAATTATGAATGTATGCTTCTTGTAGTTTCCCTCTCTTGCCATTTTGCAGGATCTTGGTGTAGCTGGGCCAGTGAAAGAGCAAGGAGCTGGGAGCAAGCAGCAAGGAGAGAAGATTGGATCAACCATTAGCGAAAGATATCGGTTAGTGGATCCCTTTCTCCCCTATTTTACTTTCATAAAGAAGAAATCTTAGATAGCTTTGCTTCGATTGTTGCTGAGGTACTATCACCCTTAGAGTGGGATAGGGTCATTCTGCATTGGATACTTTTCCCAACAACAATAGCTTCGAAGTACTTCATCCGAACCCATATTATACAAATGGCCTGTAATAACTGAAAAGTCTGTCACGCACACCACCAATTCTTTCTTCTGTTGATTGGTGCATCCCTCTGGAGTCGTCCCTGTGGTCAGAAAGTGGATAATCTCTGCAAATTGATTGTCCACTACACGCACCATGAAGATCTATGTGTCAGGTAACCCTTCCTCCAAATCTGTAGGTTGCTCCCCCATTTCAATGCATGACAGATGGTCTAGCTCTACATTCAACCTTCCTGGCTTCATAGTCACCTCGAAATCATACTCCTGAAACAACAACAACCATCTGCATATTCCCCCCCAACACAGGCTTATTGACTAGATATTTCAATGTAGAATGGTTTGCGTACATCTTGAAATGTCCGCCTAGCAAGTAATGTCTGATTTTCTGGAGTGCGTACACCATAGCCAACCCCTCACACTTTGTTGTCGGGTAATTATTTTCAGCCTTAGACAACTTCCTGCTCACAAATTCTATAGGGTGATCCAATTCTCCTTCACCGGCCTGTGTCAACACTGATCCTAGCGCAATACATGAGGCATGTACATGCACATGGAACTCCTTCTTCCAGTCCAAGAAGAAGAGGATTGACGCGATGACCATTTTTTCCTTTATTACATCCAGGTTGTGTTGGCATTCTTTGTCCCAACAGAATGTAGCATCATTCTTCAGTATCTTTTCCATAAGCACGGTAATCTGAGCATAGCTTTTGATGAACTTCTGATAATATCCAGTATGGCCCAGCGTAGCGTGCAGTTGTTTAACACTTCTTGGGGCTTCCAAATTGATTATTACCATGATCTTAGCAGGGTCCACCATAAGTCCTTGCTTACATACCACATGACCCAACAAGATCCCAAAAGGAACACAAAACAAGCATTTCTTTAGGTTTAGCGCAATTTGATACCTTCAGCATGTATCCAACATTAAGCACAAACTGTCTACATGGCGATTGACTAGCCCAAACACTGTCTAGTCATCGAAATAGACCTCCAAGAACTTGTGAATGAATTCCTTGAACGTCGCGATGACCACACGTGAGAAGATCGTTGACACATTCTTAAGTCCAAAAGGCATCATTGTATACTAGAAACATCCCCATTCTATCGCGAAGGTGGTCTTACTCCTGTCTTCTAGCGCAATCTTTATCTGATGGTATCTAGAGAACCCATCAGTGAATGAATAGGCCTCCTACCTGCCAACATTATCCAATACTTCATCTGTGAATGGAGTTGGAAAAGGATCATGAATGCAAGCATCGTTGAGCTTCCTGAGATCTACGCAAATCCTTATTTCATCCTTCTGCTTCTTTTCCTGGATGACCATTGGACTCACCCAATCAAATTCCTCCATTGGTTCAATAATACTCGCTGTAAGCATCTTGTCCAAATCCAAGAGGACCTTTTCCTTGTATTTGGGATTAAGGCAATATGGCCTCTTCTTAACAGGTTTCGCGTCCGGTTTCAAAGCTATCTTCATCACTCCAAAATCGCCTATGATACCTTTCAAGTCTAAAAATTTAGTAGGGAATAAATCATGATATTCACGGAGCAACTCAGCAACTTTGTCCATGGTAGCATCATCCCTGTAATCCCCTATCTTTGCAAACTTTGGTTCCGCTTCTGTACCAATGTTTAATTGCTTAGTTTTGAGTGGCGCAGTGATGTCGAGGTTCTCTATTTATGGTCCATGTACTTCACGGTGGTATTCTTCTTTGGGGATGTTAATATTCCTTGGATTCGCATCCTCTCCTTCAACAGTCACATTATAGCATTCCAGTGCATGAAGCAGCTGGGTGCTCCAATCCGGTTGAATCAATTCCAAGGGATCCCATGAAATTTTGAAGATTGATGCCTTAACCTCCCGCAATGCTTCATCAATACTCTCGAATCTGTCTTCAAAGTTGAACATCCTCATGAACCCCTATCTTAAGATATCCCATTTCACAGTGTCGTGGCAAAGCTCTGTTTCCAAATACCAGTTCATAGGGATGATGTCCAAAGTGTGACATAAATTATGACCCACTCTGGTTGCGGCTCTGTTCCAGAAACCTTAGTCCACTTTGCCCAATGATCTCGCGGACCATTTCTCCCATCATACTTCTCAGTCAACCATACCTTGGGCTGACTAAATCACATCCTCACCATCTTCCTATAGTCATGCCATTTTTCAAAACTGTCTTTATGCGTACCCCACCATCATGCAGGTGTAGCACGCAGTGCCAAATCCAGCGCTTGGAAGCGATGATTCTCAAGTACTTCCCTTTCAAATGCATCCAAGAATTTATATACATCAATTATACGATCATAATAAGGCAAAATTCTTACCTCGGATGATACACATTGCAGTGATTTAGTCATCATATTACATCACAACGTAGATACTTCGTGTAACCTATTCTACCAGTGCTCCAATTCTTCGTCCAAGTATGATGTATAGGAGATTTTGCATCCCATGCAATTCGTCCATCGGTTGTTGGATTAACCCAATATTGGTCTCGCGCTGTTATCTTATAGATCTGATCTAAATCACCATCGCTTTCATCATAGTCATAGACCGGTTCAGTATAGCGCGGTCCTTCTGCAGGGTCCAATGGTACTACCACGTGGAGTGTTTTTCTTTCAAACGACATTATCTGCTTCTTCAAATTGATGACCCCATTCATGTCAATAGCCCAATCAATTCCAAGGAGTGCAGGATATGGATTGTTGTCATCAACAATCTCTATTACTTCAAAGTCATCCAATGTGCTCGCACCTTCTATATCTACAGTTACTCCATGCAATCTCCCCATAGGGATAATCTTCTGTTGATTTTCCATTCTTAATTGAATCAGAGACCATTGCAGCACATGCCTCCCCATTTTTTCCCAAGTATGTTTAGGAAAAACATTCACATCCGACTCCAGATCCAATATAACTTGATCCATCTCGTATTTTCCTATTTGTGCGGTGAGCCTCATCTCGCATCTTGTTCTCACCTTATGTCTGCCGATATTTCTAACCACGTAGTTCCCATTAGAAGCCTTATCCCTACCAGCACATTTATTTATTAACTCTTGTAATCCTTTCACAACCATGTTGTTGCGCAGAAATTTCATGCAAGTCTTCAAGAAGGTAGTAGGCACAAAGGGGTTGACTTCTGATCCAAGTTGACTCAACTCACGGATTTAACCAAGATATTTTACGTTCGTGATGTGATTAGAATTGCATTTAAAATAGAATAATTGAACATATATGCACGCTATAAAGAAGAAGGAACATGACAATCATCAGCAACATAAAATAACAAGACGTTGATAATGAAGTTCGTCCATGAGGGACTATGTCTCTGGGCCTCAGTGTCAAGATGGTGTAGGCTGCTGCATTAAGTGTTGTCAATAGTGATGATGTACATAGGTGGTGACATCGCTATCATACAAGGAAAATGAAATCACGCATGAGTGGCTCAAAGAGATGTTCCGCTGTAGGAACTCTCATCCAAAAAGGACTCCTATCAGTATGACCTAAACTCATGCATGATGATAATGAGCATCCTGCCAACATGGCACAAAAGAGATCTCAAAGCAAACATACATGGCGACACATGAGTATCCCATCAACATAACGACAAAGGGATCTCAAACAACATGACGAATCATGACAACAAGTACATCCCACAAATTATTTTGCATCACATCAAGCAGGAATCATGAAACAAGAAGAAAACAAGATCCCACATCAATATCAAAGAGGGATCTGTGCAGCACAATGCATAGCAAAAAAATAAGTACATGAACGCACTGCATATACCTCACATCCTAGGGCCATCTGAAGCAAAGGATGTCAAACTGCTGAAGCTGATCATACCATCAATCTCGTGGCGTCGAACTCATGGAAATGACTGCTCACACGTTGAACGCTGACACCTACACTCCACTTTGGAAAATGGCTGAAAAATGAAATGAAAAAATGGAAAATCTAAATGCACCATCAAATTTGTGGCATCGAATAGTGCAAAATTGACTGTCAAATTTCTGAATTCTCAGAAAGTGAAAATTTGGGGCTTAAGGAATCTTTTAGATTCCCCCTAGATTCCTCAAATATTCCCTCCTCCAGGTCTTCTGAAGATCTGCTGCTCAGATCAGGGAACTTACTATGCCATTAGGTTCGTGTCATTGAGAGGTGTAAGATCGACATAAAGTTTGTCCAATTTGGACACTACAAAAATTTCACCCTCCTGAGAATTTCACCCAATCATGGTTCCCCGTGCCTCTTCTCTGGGCTCATGATTCCACCTGAAAATAAATTAATTAAAAATTTATGTCTCGATTTCCATTCGCGCTCCTCGACCTCTATGCACTGAGCAAATGATGGGTTTATATAAATTTTTGGTGGGCGAATATTTCAATGAGGTCAGTTGGGCGGATTGGTAAGGATCCTGAATTATAAGGAGGAGGTCAGGTGGTCAAACCTCGACCCCTCCATATTAACACACATTAGTTTTAATTTTTAAACTGAATTAATATTTTTAGGTTCGGGTCCGCATTTGGTGGCCCGCCCCTTAAGCCCTGCTATAATATGGAATATACCATATTGTTTTGGACTGGCCGTTGGTACATGCGTTAATGGAGGGTGTATTAAATAGTGCATAGAGCATTAAATGGAGGTTCGTTGTTTGGTTGTTTGACATGGGGCCATTGCATGGTGGCAGGCCAGCCCATGTGGTTGGTGCAAGCTCGATACCCACTGGCCTCCATAACATTGGCACACATGATGGCGGTGTTGGGGTTTGGGCCGGGTCCACCGAAGGTGGCTCGCCCACCCCTTATAACATATGATGCGGTTGGAGTGTGGGAGGGTTCTGCGGGGTAATGGCCGCCAACCCAATTAAACTTTGGTTATGTGGGTTGGGTGGGCCAACGGGGGTCACGGCCTGTCAGCCCAATCGTAATTAAATTTTAGTGTTGGTTTGTTGGGGGGGTAGCGGGGTTGGTGGCCTGCCACCCCATAATAAATTTATTTTTTTAATAAGAATCCACATCTTTTCAATTTTGCCTAATATAAGGGATATTACGCAAATTAACGATCCAACAAATTTACCTACTTTTGAGACTAGGTGTGATGCCCCGGGGTTGATCAAATTGTAGGACACTTAAACCTGGCCTACAATCCAACTTTGACCAAAACTTTGACTGGCTCGTTCTCCCTCATACGAGCTCAGATTGATGAACCATTTGCACCACTGCAATCAGGACAACACGATCTATGCTCTGGTCCAGGTTTGACAACATTCTGATCACTTTTATTTTTGATCTTTCATAAGCCCTCTTTGTCCTGTGTGTATCTCTAGAGCCACCTGGATCAACTTCTTTGAATAGCCTATCCTGACTTCTTGAGGTAGAGGCTTCAATGAAGCTTTTCTTTGCTTCCATGAACATTTCCTTTGCGCACTCTAGATCAAACCCAACTTCTTTTTCTGGAGCCTTGCAAACCCATCCACTTTCTTCAGGATATTTTCCCTTATTGTCACTAATCGTCATACCACTTCGCAGCACGATATTGACAATGGGATCCTCCTCACAAGGCTCTACCCTCATCATCTACAGGTTCTGGGTAGGTTGTTGAGGCTGCGCCTTCTTCTCCCACATTTTAGCTATTAATATAAGGCATTCTTCTATCACATGGTCAAACTGAGTACAATACCATCATGACAGGCATGTCTAGCTCATACACTCTTGCACGTAGTGTCCTGGCACTCCACAATTATAGCAAATAACTTGCCCTCGACCTCTACCAAGTCCTCCTTCTCCTCAACCCGTTTGCGTCCCTGATATCCTCCGCGCACTACCCAAGTACCTTGATCCAAAGGTCGAGTTTTTGTTTGCATTCAATACGTAGATGTTCTTCCCATCATTAATTCATAGCTACAACAGTTACGCTCATCATGGCCTACCGATTTATATAAGTTGTATAATAAATGTTGCAGCGTCTGTACAAATTTTTGCAGTAAGTGGCAATTGTCTGTTACATGTTTTTCTGCTACTTGACAGATAGCGCACCATAGCGCGGACCCTGTACTTGGTCCTATTGGGGCTTCCTGCCTCAAAGGAATGGGCCCTCCTCCTACCAAATAATTCATGAAAATAGGGAAATGATCCTTATCATGCCCCTGGTTCTTACACTTGAGGAAAAACTTCTTTGTGCACTTCTGGTCGAGCTGCTTTTTCCTTCTTCAAGCTCCGAAACTCTAAGCAGCGGTTCTACAACTCCGCATGAATTTTTTGAACTCCCAACATCGCGTTCTGGATAGGTGTCTCATGTAATCTCATTCCATCTCCAGCGCTTCTGCCTGCATTCCTATATTTTGTTGTGACAGAGCAATCCTTAAGTGAGGCAGGAGCACGGCTATAAACTAGTCGCGGTGCTGACTATCTGTGAGATTCATATTGGCTTCGTGGATTCTGCACTTCAGTCTTTGATCCAGCTCCCAGGGTGTTTCACCGATCCTCATCACGATTTCCTTGAACCCCACTACCGACTGTGTTTCAGACTTAGGCCTACTGAATTCCTTGTTCAGAGCAGTCTGAGTGTCCGCTAATGACGCCACCGGATTATCAGTGCAGTACTTAATGTACCACGTCAATGCGCGATCTTGTAGAGCAATAACCAACTGCGCTTTCTTCATATGATCATCTATAATATTCTTTGTTATCCACACGGCCTTCACAACGAACCAAAACTGGTTTGGGTCCTCATTTCCCAAGCCCTTGAAAACGGGAAACTTCATCGTATTCGACATGTTGAACAGTGGCAGAGGTGGTGGCGGTGTGGGCAAAGGTGTATGTTGTGGAGGTGAAGGTGGAGGTGGTGTGGATGGATGAGGTATTCGCGGAAACCCTTGCCTTATTAACTAGACAGCGCTCTGTGGTGAAACCTATGCTACTCCCTCGTCGTCACCCAGAGGAGGCTCGATCAACAGGCTATATTCAGGGTTTGTTCTCCCTCTATCCATGAATAAATTTCCACTTCGCGTAGCCCCAAACATCAAGGTAATGGCATAACCCGCTTTTCACACAAGAGCATTTTAACTCAAGTATTCAAAGATCTCAAATACTTACCTCGCGGTCCCTTGAAAAAGTGTCACTCTGCTTCGTTGTAGCTAACTGAGGTATCGACTGTGAATTCTGTCACAAATCCTCCTATGACTCTATCAAGTCATTGATCGATGGCGCATGCGATCTTATCTTCAGAAGCTTCCAATCTCCGCACTAGCTCCAGGGTCCACACTATTGGACCATCAAGCCTCCACCTTCCTTGTTCATCTGCCAATTTAGTGATACACTTGTATAGTTCAATCAGGAAGGTGCAGAAGAAGATCTCGTGTTTTTTTGTGTATAAATATATGTCCAACCATTGTTCTTTCGTCAAGCGCAGGTTTCTGTTTTCTTGCGCCACGAATTTGTGGATCTTTCTATTCAACCACTCCTCAATTTCTTTCTTGGTCGAATTCTAGTGATGCGACATCACACATCTCTTTATGCAGATCCCAATCCTATAAATGGAAGCATTTGTTGGCTTAGTGGGTCCTGACCTAGGTTCAGAGTTAGTTGTGCCAAAAAAATCCCTAAATTAATGGCCCTTTTAGCATCAATCCGCGGAGCGGAGACTGAAGTCTCACCTGAAGCAGTATGGTGGGATGCTAGAACCAAGCTTCCGCACCCAAAGATGAGCGTGATGTCATTTTATGCCCTAAATTTTCCTTCACACAGATCGATAAGCCTTTAAGGCTTATCGATGTAACTTCCCCTAATCAACCTCTAAACCTCCACAAAGGTCTACGACTGTCTTTTGTGAACCCTAAATAGGCGAATCCACTACTTACACACATCAAAGATTAATTATAACCCAGTAATTACTCATATCAACGTAGGTGTTCGATAACTTTAACATACAACAAGATAATATTCGCGTAAATAGTTAACAACAATTGCATTCATATAATAGTATAAGTCATGTAAAGTCATGCATCAATACATCATTATTTCATAAACCCATTATAACATAAGGCGCATCCATATAAACATAAGTAAAGAGATAAGCACGAGTATTTCTACAACAATCTTCTTTATTAATACTTTGTTCTGCTTACATACTCAAGACTTCCCTGTGCACTCAGCTGCAGGGGTCCGTGCACTCAGCTACAAACTCTACTCTAGGCCTCTGTGCACACACCTACAGAGCCTTTCTTCCTACTCTTCTTCCCTAACTCTTTATACTTCTCCCATAGACCAAACATGCCTTAGACTCTCTAAGACACACCTATTTATACAATCCCATGGTCCGCGGATCATGGGTAGATCTTCAAAAGCCGACTCAACTTACATAAAATAAGGGTAAAACCCTTTATGACTCTTTAATTATCTACGCACTCTGTGACCACAAATTGTGGAGACTTTACATCTTTATACAACAAAACTTGGGCTTTTGCCCAAAATTGACCCTAGGGGACCCCATCCCAACACAGGCTCAGAACTTTGTACTGATTGTACCTCTTCAATCTCAATTAAAGGAAAAACTTGAGGAGTTTCAAGTGCAACTAGAATTGGAACTTTGGGTGTTGGATATTGTGGCCTTGTGTCTCTCCTTCTTACGAGCATTACCTCAAGAATTCCAACCAATAGCTTCCCTTCTCCTCTCTGTAACTTTAACCTTGTAAACATCACAATTTTGCAACCATTAAAATCCTAATTACACAAACTCAAGAAATCAAGCAATTCAACCTTGAGCTATAATACCAACTTGATCTGTATTTGTATGATTAGTTTTGTTGTGCTAATAATAATTACATATTAATAAACATGTGCTTGCTTCTTTCTTTTTGAGCTGATGTTTCCTTAGTTGTTGGTGCTTACAAATAGGTAAATTTCCTTAAGTCAAACAAGACATTCATGAGAAAAATAGCTTTAAAAATGAATAATGAACAGAAAACATCTACAGTACATCAAACCATCAAAAAGGCAGATTAACACAATGTTTTGATGAAGGAGTTCACCCCTCCTCGGCTATATCTCCTTGGTCCAACTTCCATGGCTTGGGCCTCTATATTAGCTCAATGTGGCAAAATTGTTGTTTACAAAGCACTATGGCTCTTGATACCTGCACCAATATGTTCAGAAGGTCCAAATTAGCTAAGAACACTTCTTTCTAATCTCAATTTGGTCGAAAATTGAGTAAGTTATGGCTCAAACAAATTTTCCTAGAAAACCTCCGCTAAATCTGAAGAGACTCTAGCTAAGTCTGCCAAAACTGGTAGTTTCTGCCTAATTTGGCGTGCCACCAACTTAATCCGAATATTTAGCATGCTTAATTAATATTTAAAAGTAATTAATTTAATTAAAATGGGATTAATGCTAAGCGCTCCGGTGGCTAGCCCTTGGATGTGTGGTTGAGGTCATATCGGGTGGGCGCTAGCCCACAGGGCTCGCTCTCACCACCCCACCGTCAAAAAACATTTATGGCATTAATTATTGTGTTACACACCCTCCTTTCAAATGCATTTTCTGTGGCTATCGGTGGTACATAGGAATTATGAGGGGGAAGCCACGGGTTCAAACCCTCCCTCCCCCCATCACATTTTTTTAACATATATATTTCGCAACCCGAAACTTTGGTTTAATGCGCGAATCAACGTTTAATATGCCATTCGAATATATACATAACATATATACAATGCAGACTTTGGTTTAATGCGAATGTGGGTTTAATTATTGATATTTAATATTTAAATATATGTAATATTTAATATATATATATATATATATATATATATATATTATATAGAGTTTAAAAAAAACTATATAATATAAATAATACCATATATATATAATATATAAATAAAAATAAATTTGAATTCCACCTTGGAGCCAACTAGGCAATCTCCCTTTCACACAACCACATTGACGAATCCAGAGGTGACACTTGTCACAGCCCCACTGGGTGAAAACTGAAGAAGATTCCCCTTACTGACTGGACTGCCATGTCATCATTCTGTCACATTCAGCAATTTTTTTTAGTTGTTTAGGAAAATGAAAAGCAGGCCTTTTCTCCTTCATCTGGACTCCGTTTTCGATGAAACGAATTGTGTTGCAATCGTCTTGATGAGACAGGTGCAACCAACAATTTTTGAGCCAATTTGAGAACTTTGAATTTTGAGCTAAATACTAAGCACCTGATCAACTATTCTACGCATTGTGCAGTTTCAGTCAGTAGTCAGCCTCACTAGACTGTGCATTGCACAGTTCCAGTCAGCAGTCATCCTCACTGACAGCTGAGACTGTGCAATGCACGGTTCCAGTTGATAGTCTATTGGCCTCCCAGAGTCAATGCTACGCAATCTTGCCCAACAGTGACCAGTTTTTTGGCTTATTGATTCTTGAGTTTATTTATGTTTTTAGTTGACATTTTCTTGCCGTGAGTGTCCTTTTTGTCTCCAGGTACCAGGCATTTTTCAGCATCTTCTCAGTAGTACAGGTATCATGGCCTTTAAGAGATTTGGATCAAAAGATAGTTGAAATCAGTACTGGAGATGTGGTTGAGCAGGGATCTATGAGATTGGTCGTATACATAGAAACACACTTATTCACTAAGAAAGACATTGATATCACATGGCAAGACATCAACACTATTATCATAGGCAAATTTAAGGAGGATCTAGAGGACCGACAAGTCTATGTCAGTATTCATAAGTCAGGATTGTACAAGGTTTCATGCAAGTATCCCACCTTCCCATGCACAGATGTGATCCATTGGATTGTCTCACACACTGATCCTGAGATGATGATACTGAGCAGTGTCAGTGGAGTAGAGCTTGCTTCCTTCGGAATGGAAGATTATCAGCAAATGTACCATTTGCCACAGCCAATGAAAAGGATGGATGCACCATTCTACACTCCCAATAGTAGCGTGAACACAAGAGACATCTTGAAGTGTTGGGTAAGGGAGCCAGCAAAGCTCGGGGCGACACCCAACCAAATATACAAGACGAAGACACTCAGGAAGACATACCAATTCTTGGTCATCTTCGCATGTCGGTTGTATGGCCAAGGGAGTACGAAGACCTTCCCACAGAGTTGGGTTGCTAATGTAGAGTGGCTATAGGCACTCAAGGGAGTAGCACTATAGGGAGAAACAACGAGCATCAAACCTGTGCAAGACAAGGGCAAGAGGAAGATTTCCGAAAGCACAGAGATGAAGCAAAGCTACATGTTTAAGGAAGATCCACTTGTGGAAAGAATATCTTTGGAGATAAATGCAAAGAGGCTACAATGTGACAGGAGAGTAGGGAAAAGAAAGAGGGAGAAGGAAAGACTGGAAGAAGCAGAGAGGAAGTTGCAAGAAGTAGAGCATAAGCTCAAAGAGGAACAAGAGCTGCGCAGAAGAGAGAAGAAAGCGCAACATGAATAGGAATAGGAACAGGAGGAAGTGCAAGGTTCACATACAATGCAAATCACGATGATACAGGTGATGAGCCCCAAAAATGAGTAATTATATGGGCTCATTCAGCCTCCTAATTTGACTTAATCCACCAGTGTCATTAGTTTATTGCATGTTTTTTATTATATTTATGCTAATAGAGTGAATTGGGTTAGTCATTATGCCAACAAGTCTAATGTGTTCTTTATGCAGATTTTTAGTCAATTTTGAGACAAAATCAAAGGTTTAAATGAGCACTTGGCAGCCAAATTCATGGAGAGGATTTGTAGGAAGGTGTCCCCTTCATTTATAAGCTCTTACCTCGAATTCTCCACCACCAGCTTGGAGTTCAAGGGCCACCACATCGATTATCACAAAGGTAGCAGAGCACGGGCTAGTAAAGTTGTTGTTAACTGCAAGTTTTGACAGCCGAGTTCCTAAAGTTTAGGAGGATTGTTGGGGTCCTCAATTTGTATAAATAAGAAGGCCTAGGGCTTCAGCTCAGTTAGCTAATTGGCAGTTCGATTTTATTCATTTTTTAGTCATTTTTTTAGGCAGTAGGTTAGCTCTGCATTTTAGCACATTGTCAAGCTTTTCTTATAGACAGTTTTTTGGGATGTACCTATTCTTTTGATCAATAAAGATGAATCTAGCTTTGCACCATCTCTAATCTTCCTTAGGAGGTTGTAGTTGTTGGGGTTGGGCCCAACTCAAGTGCCTAGTACCTTCTTTGTGTACTTTGATGTGTCTTTGTTGCATTCTTAGAATAAAATCTGTTATTTAGGTTAAAATTTGCTTTGTTACTTAGATTGCTTTTGATGATTAAAATATCTTTCCATATTTCAAGTGATTTAACAGGTTGGTAACAGAAAATATCTTCGAAAAATGCCTTCAAGCAACCCTTGATCTCACCTCTCCCTCCTTGGGACCATGATTGGCTGCCAATAAACTTCTGCTCATCATGCTTATGGTTTCTAGGTCAAATTAGGTTAAAGTAGTTAGATCTTTGGTTTTCTTAGTCTTTGTTAGTTGGTCTTGGAAAATAACGTGCAAAGCACCTGTGATACCTCCTCTCCTACCCTTATCCTATCAATGCAACCTGCTATGTCCTCTAACTCAGATTCTTGCCTTTCATCCACCACATTTTCTCACTTTGCCTTAGTTCCTACATTCTTGCACAACATTGCTTCTCTTATCTTCGAACCAATCCAATCGCCTTAACCACTCCTCATCCTCATTCCCCAAGTCCTAGACCTCCTCACACCCTTATCTCACCTCCATACCCACTTCTTCACCTTTTTTCCACCAGCAGCCCTTCAAAATCCCCTTTCGGAACATTCTATAGAAGCTATAGTACATCTTGTAGAACCCCTGCAGACTTCCTGTAGAAGCTCACAAAATCCGTTTATTGAGATCCGATCACTGTGAAACTCTCTGGAAGGGTGCTAGGGACCCCTTAGGCCCCTTCTCACCTTCCCAACTTCCTGCAAGCATTTCCTTTCGTCAATCAACCTCTGCACAGAAAAAAACAAAATAGTCAAAGCACATGCATAATAACTCTGCGAAATTACTCAAAAATGAAAAAAGATGTTTTCTTCATATTTCTCTTCAGAAGTAGCTTAGTCACAGCATTTTACCTTTCTAGAAGTCAATGGCATCCATTTTTGTAGCTTTCATCCTTTTACTTGCACCAGTAGGGTTAGTCGGTAAAACTAGGGTTTGCATTTCTTTCAGCTTTCCGCTTCCTTTTGCAAGTAGATTAGCCTCCTTTGAGTTAGCTTTCATCCATCATATTTAAAAGCTTCTTCTGAGAGCTCATAGAAGTTGGCTTAAGCTCCTAGCGGACTTGTGCCAGCTGATCAAGTGACAGCTGCTGCAAGAGATAATACTTGTGCATATAGCACCGTCGCTTCCAAGTTTGTTACGAACTACTGGGTTGATAAAATTAAAGAAGGGAGTTCCATGAGTTGCAGCATTATTGCTGCAATACTGGGGCCCACCATCTTTTTGGCGCCGTTGCCGGGGAAGCGTCAGAGTATTGGTGATTGCTACTTTTCTTCTATTTTCTACTACAACCTTCTGCTAAGTAATTTATTCCAGCAAGCGTAGAGTAGATTGTTTCATTTCCATTTTGCAATTTCATTTCCGCAAAAGTAGACTAGACATTTCCTGCTTTCATAGATTAGCATTTCAATTCCGCAATTTCATTTCTGCAAGCGTAGATTAGCATTTCAATTCCAAAATTTCAATTCTACAAGTGTAGCCTAGCATTTCATTCCTGCAATTTCATTTCAGCAAAATAGATTAGTCATTTCCTGTTTTCATTTCAATTCCGCATTTTCATTTCAGCAAGATAGATTTTAGTTAGTTGCAGTTCAATCTATTTTAGTTTTTGAAGGTACAAGTAGAAAAAAGAAACAAAAATCAATGAAAAAGATTTCCTTTCATGCCTTGTAGGAGTAGAGATAAGTCAGAAAAATGTTTGCACAACACCCCCACTACTTCACACAACCAACCTTCTCTCTTCTTCGATGGCTGTGATTAAGAAGAACCCCTAGGTGGACAGCAAGACATATCTTGAAAAACCTCTAGGGGCGAAGAAGAAGAAAACATTCCTCTGGAGCAAATGGCTGGAAACATAAATGTTGGGAGCAATACCTTTTCTTCCAAAACATCCATTGAAGGTGAAATTGGAAACATGTGGGAAGATGTTAAGAGCGAGATGAGGCAGTTTCTTGCCATGCAAATGGATACCTTGCATATCCAAAAGAAGCAAGAGAAAGTTGAGAGGGCTTTGGCCATCTTTTGTCCCAGGTGCACTAGAAAGCATCCTAGAAACGAATGTCCATTGCACTCCATAAAAGTGTGTTTTGTCTGTGAAGAAGACCACCCTTTGAATCAATGCCCTTCCTTGCCTGGACTTAAAGCTGCATATCAGAGGGCCAAAGGAGTCACTGAATCACTCTATTATATGAACCAAAGGAGGCCAAATGGACCCATACCTTACCAGCAGGGAATGCAAGGGACATCCCAGACCTATTACGACCCCTATCAAACCACTTCCATGCCTTCTTGGGGTCCCCCTGCTCATCTTTCCTGGTCCACACCCCCTCTTTGGTCGTATCCATCTCAATATCATGCTCAACCAGCTACTCATCCATTTCACCCCTATGCTCAGCCACAGCCTCAGTGGAATGTGCCTCATCAGGGGTGGAGGCCCCAGTACAACTCTCCTCCCGCTCCTTTGCCTCCACCACCTACCCAACCAAAACCCCATCTACATCCATCTCAAATATACACCCCCACTCAACTACCCATACCACCATTTCCAAACTCGCACATTGGAGTAGCTCAACTCAATTACAATGTTGAGGCACAACATGTCCAAACAACTCATTTTGAGCTCAAAGATATTCATCATAGCTTAGAAATAATATTGCAAGAAAGAGATTATCTTGATAGCATTGAAGGACCACTTCCAGCAAAAGAAGATTCAAAAGAAAATATCAAAGAACCATGGGATGCACTTGATGAAGAGAAGATATTAGAATTAGAGATCGAGAGAGCTCCCTCATGGTTTCCATCAAATCTTCCATATATTCAAGAGAAAAATCAGTGAAGAGAGGAAGATGAGAAGGTCATGGTAGAAGGTGACATGAAACATGATCCAGACCAGCAAAAGGACCAAGGATATCAGAGCTATATTGAGATATGGTTTCAGACGGTCACTAAGTTGCAGCAGTACTCTCTTCCTCAGCTATGTTTGATCCCTTCAAAGTCAAATCATTTGGTCTCTGAAATCTGGATTCCTGTTAAAGCATGCATTTCAAGCCTCCACGTCATTTTGTCTCTAATCTCGATGTGCACATGGCTCCATTGGAAGTATTCTTATACTTGAAAATGATTTTGTTTTTCAAGTAGGGTAGGGTAAAAAAAAAAAAAAAAATGAAAATAAGAGGAAAATAACAATCCAAGGTGAAAACCTCCTCGGAGGCGCCTTAGATTGGCTCATTGATTGAAAACCTCCATGAGGCGATCAATGGGTTGGAAAAAGGAGAAAATAAAAAGAGAATAAAATCCCTGGGTGAAAACCTCCCTTGGAGGCGCCCAGGGCAGGTAATTAGGGTGAAAACCTCCATGAGGCGCCCTAGTTGTTTTCAAAAAAAAAGAGAAAAAGAAAGAAGAAAAGAGAAAAATAAAAATAAACCTAATTTCCTTTGAATAATTGAAGGTTGTAGCAAGGACATTGCAGGTTAGGAGGATCGCTCAAAACAAAGACAAAGGAAGTTATGTGTCTTCTACAGGAAGTTCTGTGTCTTCTACAGGAAGCCTACAAACAAGCCAAAATTGATCTCCGAAGAGGACCTGAAGGCTGGGATTATGTCCATGAGGCCTGCACGCATCCATGTTTCCATCCCTCACCCTTCTCCATTATTTTTTCCCATCTCATTGTGCTTCTTTCCTAAAAACTGTGTTCTACAAGAAGTTCCTGTAGAAATTACAGGAAGCTAGAAATGGATTTCAAAAAGGGAGTTTGGCGAACATGATAGCTTCCTAAAGGGTTCATAAGTCCTCCTACAATCCTTAAACCTATCCTCCATAATTTCCATGCCTCCATCATAGCCCAAGCTCATTTTTTCTTACCATGCAAAAAAATGCAGAATGCTTGGAAGCAAAAA
Source organism: Pinus tabuliformis (assembly GCA_031772625.1). Classification (NCBI taxonomy): domain Eukaryota; kingdom Viridiplantae; phylum Streptophyta; class Pinopsida; order Pinales; family Pinaceae; genus Pinus; species Pinus tabuliformis. The sequence goes on from CM062809.1 coordinate 311,774,922, forward strand.
TACATAGTACAGAAATTTGTTTTTCCCCTCACGTGAAAACCATGCATCCATTTACAAAACCGTTTTACGGGAAGTTGTATAGGGATGATGGAAACATGCCCGAGCAATTTCAGCCAATTCCGATGCACAGTTTCCAAGAAATCAGCCTCCATCACCTTCAGCCATTTTTGCATTTTCTCCATATCCGTGCATCCGTTTCAAAACCTGTTTCATGGGGAGATGCGTATAGGTGATATTAACCTACCCAAGCAGTTTCAGCAGATTCCGATGCATGGTTTCCAAGAAATTGACCCTTGTAATATTCAGCCATTTTTAGTTTTTCTCAATATCCGTGCATACATTGACCACAATTTTGCTATGGGAGGTGCATAAGAATGATAGAAGCATGCTCGGAAATTTTCAGGTCAATCCGATCTATCGTTTGGGAGCAATGGAGAAAACAAGTTGCTGTCCTGTAAAAATTCAGCGTCAACAGCCTGAGGGTGCAAATGTGAACATTGAAGCAGGCTCCTGCAGCGTAGGTCTAGCCATAGGATACCTGCACAAAAAAAATTGCCATGAATCAACAACCAAGCCAACATTCAACCACATAAACAAAGGCATGCAGCAGAAGGAAATGCCACAGCACCTCATAGCAAATGCATTCGACTTCCAGGTACATGACTAAACTCGTTCCTCTATTGCATGAATGTAATTTGAGAACTACGTGAACAATGAGATGGTTGTGATTAAAAAAATCGGTGGCCAGCTAACTGGCCACCCTCATCCAGTTCAAACAGCACTCGGTGGGTGAATACGACACGTGTGCTCAGCCATCTCAGGGAGAAAACTGAAAACAGGTAGTAAAACTCCAGCGTGATTGATGGACATGATTACAGGCAAAGAACAAATAGTCTGGTGAACGTGATGGACAGGATTAGTGGTGGTTGTTTAAATGGTCTGCATGGGGCCAACGTGCACTTGGCCAGCTCACCCTCCATCAACGGAAGTCTCTATAAACAGCCAATCGAACTCTCACCACCATTGTTTCCATTTTATCATCGTCCCTGCAGCTGCAACAAGCTCCATACCACATCCATAGCAGCGAACCAATCTTTCTCAGTCATTTTTTTCAAAACCCTCCTGCTTATTGGGCTCTACAGGAAGCGCAATTTCGTTCTACAGGAAACGAGAGCCGTCTATAGGAAGGCTTCTACAGGAAAGGCAGAGAACAGCTCTGCAAAAGAAAAACCCAGAATTTTCGTCGAACTTCAAGCTCCAAACGAGGTAGGCTCGAGAACACTCCTCTATGCATGATTTGTTTGAGTAAGAGGGTAAATTGAACACGACATTAGATTGGGAAAAAAAGTAGAAGTCTGCCTGTGTATTGAAAACATGAAAGGCTGCTCCCTGAGTCTACACAGTTTCCTTCTCTCTCTGCATTTGAAATCTCCCCATCCTTCTTCAAGATTCTCTTATAAGGAAGGCATATGCAGCTGTGAGAGCCAGCTTGTGGATGAAAATTTTAATATTTGCATATCTTAATGTGCCCTAAGAAGAAAACTTGGTCTCTGTCCTCTGTCTGTAGAAGCAAAACTCCTCCTTTCATAACCAGATAGCTGAGAACTGAGTCACAGCAGTCTTGAAACCAGCATTCCCTATTTTCTTCTTCAGTCACAGGTTGAATGTGGGACAAAAATGAATGAAGGGATTCCAGACCAGATGGCCCATCATGGGCTCATCAAATTATTAGTAGAAGATGCCCTGCACACCTACATTGTCCCCATATCATGGGAAATCTTCCAAAACATGTCTAGGGACGACAATATCAAAATTTTGGTTGAACATATCACCCCATCCAGCAGTGAGGAAGAAGAACACATTGAAAAAGGTGAAAAAACCGATGGTGAAAAACCGCAAGACATCTAGGCACAGCAAGAACAGAGAGGAAAAGGAGAAATGGGCCAAGTTGCTGAGCCTAAAATAGAGGTACAGAAAAAAACACAAACACCACGGAAAAGGAGGATGCAGAGTAGGGCAGGAAAGGCTGAGAAAGCCCAAATGAAAGCTGTCATGGCCAAAGCAGACACACAGAAACAAAAGGGAAAGAAATAGCCTAAAATAACAGCACCACAGACAGAAACGGTTGACACAGGGACTTCTACAGGAAGCATGGAAGAAGAACAACGAGAGGAGAAATCACCTAAGATATTGGCAAAGGAGGTAGCAATTGTGCTTGCTGCATTAAGCACACCTGCAAAACAAAAAGAAAAGAGAAAAAGGCATGCCTCCATGTATTTTAAGGCCAAGAAAAGCACAAGAATTCAAACAAGCAGACTAGGAGGAACAGTGGAAGTACATGGAAAAGAAGGCAAAATTCTATGGCACACACGAGTAGACCACATCAGAAGCTTGGGATGATAGGAAGGCCACCAGGGCCATACAAGATGAGCAGATGGATTAGTTTCTCAGAGGATGAGCAACACTTTCAGTAGGGGGTGATGATGAGCCCCAAAAATGAGTAATTATATGGGCTCATTCAGCCTCCTAATTTGACTTAATCCACCATTATCATTAGTTTATTGCATGTTTTTTATTATATTTATGCTAATAGAGTGAGTTGGGTTAGTCATTATGCCAACAAGTCTAATGTGTGCTTTATGCAGATTTTTAGTCAATCTTGAGACAAAATCAAAGGTTTAAATGAGCACTTGGCAGCCAAATTCGTGGAGAGGATTTGTAGGAAGGTGTCCCCTTCATTTACGAGCTCTTACCTCGAATTCTCCACCACCAGCTCGGAGTTCAAGGGCCACCACATCAATTATCACAAGGGCAGCCGAGCAAGGGCTAGTAAAGTTGTTGTTAACTACAAATTTTGGCAGCCAAGTTCCTAAAGTTTAGGAGGGCTGTTGGGGTCCTCAATTTGTATAAATAAGAAGTCCTAGGGCCTCAGCTCAGTTAGCTAGTTGGCAGTTCGATTTTAGTCATTTTTTAATCATTTTTTTAGGCAGTAGGTTAGCTCTGCATTTCAGCACATTGTCAAGCTTTTTCTTATAGACAGTTTTTTGGGATGTAACTATTCTTTTGATCAATAAAGATGAATCGAGCTTTGCACCAGCTCTAATCTTCCTTACGAGGTTGTAGCTCTTGGGGTTGGGCCCAACTCAAGTGCCCAGTACCTTCTTTGTGTACTTTGATGTGTCTTTGCTGCATTCTTAGAACAAAATCTGTTATTTAGGTTAAAATTTGCTTTGTTACTTAGATTGTTTTTTATGATTAAAATATCTTTCCATATTTAAAGTGATTTAAGAGGTTGGTAACAGAAAATATCTTCAAAGAATGCCATCAAGCAACCCTTGATCTCACCTCTCCCTCCTTGGGACCATGAGCTGAGACCAAAGTGTCCTTGCTGCCATAAAAACACTGTTCTTGCTTCTTTATGCAATTTCTAGTGTTATATTCTTAGTTGAAAAAGTTAGTACCAATTGTGATTACATGCTTAGATCCATTCTTGCTTGGTTTCCATAGTTGTTTTACATGATTTGCTGCCAATAAACTTCTGCTCATCATGCTTATGGTTTCTAGGTCAAATTAGGTCAAAGTAGTTAAATCTTTGCTTTTCTTAGTCTTTGTTGGTTAGTCTTGGAAAATAACGTGCAGAGCACCTGTGATACCTCCTCTCCTACCCTTATCCTGTCAATGCAACCTACTCTGTCCTCTAACTCAGATTCTTGCCCTTCATCCACCACATTTTCTCACTTTGCCCTAGTTCTTACATTCTTGCACAACATTGCTTCTCTTATCTTCGAACCAACCCGATCGCCTTAACCACTCCTCATCCTCATTCCCCAAGTCCTAGACCTCCTCACACCCTTATCTCACCTCCATACCCACTTTTTCACCTTTTTTCCACCATCGGCCCTTCAAAATCCCCTTTCGGAACATCCTGTAGAAGCTACAGTACATCCTGTAGAACCCCTGCAGACTTCCTATAGAAGCTCACGAAAGCGGTTTCTTGAGATCCGATCACTGTGAAACTATATGGAAGGGTGCTAGGGACCCCTTAGGCCCTCTTCTCACCTTCCCAACCTCCTGCAAACATTTCCTTTCGTCAATCAACCTCTGCACAGAAAAAAAATTAGTCAAAGTACATGCATAATAACTCTGCGAAATTACTCAAAAATGAAAAAAGATGTTTTCTTCATATTTCTCTTCAGAAGTAGCTTAGTCACATGCATTTTACCTTTTTAGAAGTCAATGGCATCCATTTCTGTAGCTTTCACCCTTTAACTTGCACTAGTAGGGTTAGTCGGTAAAACTAGGGTTTGCTAGGTTTTGCGTTTCTTTCAGCTTTCCGCTTCTTTTTGCAAGTAGATTAGCCTCCTTTGAGTTAGCTTTCGTCCATCATATTTAAAATCTTCTTCTAAGAGCTCATAGAAGTTGGCTTAAGCTCCTAGCGGACTTGTGCCAGCTGATCAAGTGACAGCTGCGGCAAGAGCTAGTACTTGTGCATATAGCACCGTCGCTTCCAAGTTTGTTACGAACTACCGGGTTGATAAAATTAAAGGAGGGAGTTCCAGGAGTTGCAGCATTATCACTGCAATACTGGGGCCCACCATCTTTTTGGCGTCGTTGCCGGGGAAGCGTCAGAGTATTGGTGATTGTTGTTGTTCTTCTATTTTCTACTACAACCTTCTGCTAAGTAGTTTATTCCAGCAAGCTTAGAGTAGATTGTTTCATTTCCATTTTGCAATTTCATTTCCGCAAAAGTAGATTAGACATTTCCTGCTTTCATAGATTAGCATTTCAATTCTGCAATTTCATTTCTGCAAGTGTAGATTAGCATTTCAATTCCGAAATTTCAATTCTGCAAGCGTAGCCTAGCATTTCATTCCTGCAATTTCATTTCAGCAAAATAGATTAGTCCTTTCCTGCTTTCATTTCAATTCCACATTTTCATTTCAGCAAGATAGATTTTATTTAGTTGCAGTTCAATCTATTTTAGTTTTTGCAGGTACATGCAGAAAAAAAGAAACAAAAATCAATGAAAAAGATTTCCTTTCATGCCTTGTAGGAGTAGAGATAAGTCATAAAAACGTTTGCACAACACCCCCACTACTTCACACAACCAACCTTCTCTCTTCTTCGATGGATGTGATTAAGAAGAACCCCTAGGTGGACAGCAAGACATATTTTGAAGAACCTCTAGGGGAGAAGAAAAAAAAACATTCCTCTGGAGCAAATGGCTGGAAACATAAATGTTGGGAGCAATACCTTTTCTTCCAACTCATCCATTGAAGGTGAAATTGGAAACATGTGGGAAGATGTCAAGCACGAGATGAGGCAGTTTCTTGCCACGCAAATCGATACCTTGCGGATCCAAAAGAAGTAAGAGAAAGCTGAGAGGGCTTTGGCCATCTTTTGTCCCAGGTGCATTAGAAAGCATCCTAGGAACGAATGTCCATTTCACTCCATAAAAGTGTGTTTTGTCTGTGAAGAAGACCACCCTACGAATCAGTGCCCTTCCTTGCCTGGACTTAAAGCTGCATATCAGAGGGCCAAAGGAGTCACTGAATCACTCAGTTATATGAACCAAAGGAGGCCAAATGGACCCATACCTTACCAGTAGGGAATGCAAGGGACATCCCAAACCTATTACGACCACTATCAAACCACTTCCATGCCTTCTTGGGGTCCCCCTGCTCATCTTTCCTGGTCCACACCCCCTCCTTGGTCGTATCCATCTCAATATCATGCTCAACCAGCTACTCATCCATTTCACCCCTATGCTCAGCCACAGCCTCAGTGGAATGTGCCTCATCAGGGGTGGAGGCCCCAGTACAACTCTCCTCCCGCTCCTTTGCCTCCAGCACCTACCCAACCACAACCCCATCTACATCCATCTCAAATATACACCCCCACTCAACTACCCATACCACCATTTCCAAACCTGCACATTGCAGGAGCTCAACTCAATTACAATGCTAAGGCACAACATGTCCAAACAACTCCTTTTGGGCTCAAAGATAATCATCATAGCTTAGAAAGAGTATTGCAAGAAAGAGATTATCTTGATAGCATTGAAGGACCACATCCAGCAAAAGAAGATTCAAAAGAAAGGATCAAATAACCATGGGTTGCACTTGATGAAGAAAAGACATCAGAATGAGAGATCGAGAGAGCTCCCTCAAGGTTACCATCAAATCTTCCATGTATTCAAGAGAAAAATCAGCAAAAAGAGGAAGATGAGAAGGTCAAGGTAGAAGGTGACATGAAACATGATCCAGATCAGCAAAAGGACCAAGGATATCAGAGCTATATTGAGATATGGTTTCAGACGGTCACTAAGTTGCAACAGTACTCTCTTCCTCATCTATGTTTGACCCCTTCAAAGTCAGATCATTTGGTCTCTGAAATCTGGATCCCTGTCAAAGCATGCATTTCAAGCATCCACATCATTTTGTCTCTAATCTCGATGTGCACATGGCTCCATTGGAAGTATTCTTATACTTGGAAATGATTTTGTTGTTCAAGTAGGGTAGGGTAGAAAAAAATAAATAAATAAATAAAATGAAAATAAGAGGAAAATAAAAATCCAAGGTGAAAACCTCCTCAGAGGCGCCTTAGATTGGCTCATTGATTGAAAACTTCCATGAGGTGGTCAATGGGTTGGAAAAAAGAGAAAATAAAAAGAGAATAAGATCTCTGGGTGAAAACCTCCCTTGGAGGCGCCCAAGGCAGGCAATTAGGGTGAAAACCTCCATGAGGCGCCCTAGTTGTTTTCAAAAAAGAAGAGAAAAATAAAGAAGAAAAGAGAAAAAGAAAAATAAACCTAATTTCCATTGAAAAATTGAAGGTTGTAGCAAGGACATTGCAGGTTAGGAGGATCGCTCAAAACAAAGACAAAGGAAGTTCTGTGTCTTCTACAGGAAGTATTGTGTCTTCTACAGGAAGCCTACAAACAAGCCAAAATTGATCTCCGAAGAGGACCCGAAGACTGGGAATATGTCCATGAGGCCTGCACACATCCATGTTTCCATCCCTCACCCTTCTCCATTATTTTTTTTCCATCTCATTGTGCTTCTTTCCTAAAAACTGTGTTCTACAGGAAGTTCCTGTAGAAATTACAGGAAGCTAGAAATGGATTTCAAAAAGGGAGTTTGGCGCAGATGATAGCTTCCTAAAGGGTTCATAAGTCCTCCTAAAATCCTCAAACCTCTCCTCCATCATTTCCATGCCTCCATCACAGCCCAAGCTCATTTTTTCTTACCATGCAAAAAACTGCAGAATGCTTGGAAGCAAAAATACATAGTACAGAAATTTGTTTCTCCCCTCATGTGAAAACCATGCATCCATTTACAAAACCGTTTTATGGGAAGTTGTATAGGGATGATGGAAACATGCCCGAGCAATTTTAGCCAATTCTGATGCACGATTTCCAAGAAATCAGCCTCCATCACCTTCAACCATTTTTGCATTTTCTCCATATCCATGCATCCGTTTCAAAACCTGTTTCATGGGGAGATGCATATAGGTGATAGTAACCTACCCAAGCAGTTTCAGCCGATTCCGATGCACGGTTTTCGAGAAATTGATCCTTGTAATCTTCAGCCATTTTCAGTTTTTCTCAATATCCGTGCATCCATTGACCACAATTTTGCTATGGGAGGTGCATAACAATGATAGAAGCATGCTCGGAAAGTTTTAGGTCAATCTGATCTATCGTTTGGGAGCAATGGAGAAAACAAGTTGTTGTCCTATAAAAATTCAGCGTCAACAGCCTGAGGGTGCAAATGTGAACATTGAAGCAGGCTCCTGCAATGTAGGTCCAGCCAGAGGATACCTGCACAAGAAAAATTACCATGAATCAGCAACCAAGCCAGCATGCAACCACAAAAACAAAGGCATGCAGCAGAAGGAAAGGCCACAACACCTCATAACAAATGCATTCGACTTCCAGGTACGTGACTAAACTCATTCCTCTATTGCATGAATGTAATTTGAGAACTGCGTGAACAATGAGATGGTTGTGATTAAAAAAATCGGTGGCCAGCTAACTGGCCACCCTCATCCAGTTCAAACAGCGCTGGGTGGGTGAATACAACACGTGTGCTCAGCCATCTCAGGAAGAAAACTGAAACATGTAGTAAGACTCCAGCGTGATTGATGGACGTGATTACAGGTAGAGAACAAACAGTCTAGTGAACGTGATGGACGTGATTAGTGGTGGTTGTTTAAACAGTCTGCATGGGGCCAATGTGCACTTGGCCAGCTCACCCTCCATCAACGGAAGTCTCTATAAATAGCCAATCGAACTCTCACCACCATTGTTTCCATTTTATCATCATCCCTGCAGCTGCAACAAGCTCCATACCACATCCAAGGCAGCGAACCAATCTTTCTCAGTCATTTTTTTTCAAAACCCTCCTGCTTATCAGGCTCTACAGGAAGCGTAGTTTCGTTCTACAGGAAACGAGAGCCGTCTACAGGAAGGCTTCTATAGGAAAGGCAGAGAACAACTCTGCGGAAGGAAAACCCAGAATTTTCGTCGAACTTCAAGCTCCAAACGAGGTAGGCTCAAGAACACTCCTCTATGCATGATTTATTTAAGTAAGAGGGTAAATTGAACACAACAATAGATTGGGAAAAAAAGTGGAAGTCTGCCTGTGTATTGAAAAAGTGAAAGGCTCCTCCCTGAGTCTACACAGTTTCCTTCTCTCTCTGCATTTGAAATTTCCCCATCCTTCTTCAAGATTCTCTTATAAGGAAGGCATATGCAGCTATGAGAGCCAGCCTGTGGATGAAAATTTTAAAATTTGCATATCTTAATGTGCCCTAAGAAGAAAACTTGGTCTCTATCCTCTGTCTTTAGAAGCAAAACTCCTCCTTTCATAACCAGATAGCTGAGAACTGAGTCACAAGAGTCTTGAAACTAGCATTCCCTATTTTTTTCTTTAGTCACTGGTTGAATGTGGGACAAAAATTAATGAAGGGATTCCAGACCAGATGGCCCATCATGGGCTCATCAAATTATTAGTAGAAGATGTCCTGCACACCTACACTGTCCCCATATCATGGGAAATCTTCCAAAACATGTCTAGGGACGACAATATCAGAATTTTGGCCGAAGATATCACCCAATCCAGCAGTGAGGAAGAAGAACACATTGAAAAATGTGAGAAAACCGATGGTGAAAAACTGCAAGACATCCAGGCACAGCAAGAACAGAGAGGAAAAGGAGAAATGGGCCAGGTTGCTGAGCCTAAAACAGAGGTGCAAACAACAGTACAAACACCACGGAAAAGGAGGATGCATAGTAGGGCAGGAAAGGCTGAGAAAGCCCAAATGAAAGCTATTATGGCCAAAGTAGACACACAGAAACAAAAGGGAAAGAAACAGCCTAAAATAGCAGCACCACAAACAGAAACGGTTGACACAGGGACTTCTACAGGAAGCATGGAAGAAGAATAGCGAGAGGAGAAATCACCTGAGATATTGGAAAAGGAGGTAGCAGTTGTGCTTGCTACATTAAGCACACCTGCAAAACAAAAAGAAAAGAGAAAAAGGCAGGCGTCCATGTATTTTAAGGCTAAGAAAAGCACAATAATTCAAACAAGCAGACTAGGAGGAACAATGGAAGGACATGGAAAAGAAGGCAAAATTTTATGGCACACACGAGTAAACCACATCAGAAGATTGGGATGATAGGAAGGCCACTAGGGCCATCCAAGATGAGCAGATGGATTAGTTGCTCAGAGGATGAGCAACACTTTTAGTATGGGGGTGATAATGAGCCCCAAAAATGAGTAATTATATGGGCTCATTCAGCCTCCTAATTTGACTTAATCCACCATTATCATTAGTTTATTGCATGTTTTTGATTATATTTATGCTAATAGAGTGAATTGGGTTAGTCATTATGCCAACAAGTCTAATGTGTGCTTTAAGCAGATTTTTAGTCAATTTTGAGACAAAATCAAAGGTTTAGATGAGCACTTGACAGCCAAATTCATGGAGAGGATTTGTAGGAAGGTGTCCCCTTCATTTATGAGCTCTTACCTCGAATTCTCCACCACCAGCTCGGAGTTCAAGGGCCACCACATCGATTATCACAAGGGCAGCCGAGAAAGGGCTAGTAAAGTTGTTGTTAACTGCAAGTTTGGCAGCCGAGTTCCTAAAGTTTAGGAGGGTTGTTGGGGTCCTCAATTTGTATAAATAAGAATGCCTAGGGCCTCAGCTCAGTTAGCTAGTTGGCAGTTTTATTTTAGTCATTTTTTTAGGCAGTAGGTTAGCTCTGCATTTCAGCACATTTTCAAGCTTTTTCTTGTAGAAAGTTTTTTGGGATGTAACTATTCTTTTGATCAATAAAGATGAATCTAGCTTTGCACCAGCTCTAATTTTCCTTAGGAGGATGTAGCTCTTGGGGTTGGGCCCAACTCAAGTGCCCAGTACCTTCTTTGTGTACTTTGATGTGTCTTTGCTGCATTGTTAGAATAAAATCTGTTATTTAGGTTAAAATCTTTCTTTATTACTTAGATTTGTTTTGATGATTAAAATAGCTTTCCATATTTCAAGTGATTTAACAGGTTGGTAACAAAAAATATCTTCGAAAAAAGCCTTCAAGCAACCCTTGATCTCACCTCTCCCTCCTTGGGACCATGAGCTGAGACCAAGGTGTCCTTGCTGCCATAAAACATTGTTCTTGCTTCTTCATGCAATTCCTAGTGTTAGATTCTTAGTTGGAAAAGTTAGTACCAGTTGTGATTACATGCTTAGATCCATTCTTTCTTGGTTTCCATAGTTGTTTTACATGATTTGCTGCCAATAAACTTTTTCTCATCATGCTTATAGTTTCTAGGTCAAATTAGGTTAAAGTAGTTAGATCTTTGGTTTTCTTAGTCTTTGTTGGTTAGTCTTGGAAAATAACGTGCAGAGCACCTGTGATACCTCCTCTCCTACCCTTATCCCATCAATGAAACCTGCTCTGTCCTCTAACTCAGATTCTTGCCTTTCATCCTCCACATTTTCTCACTTTGCCCTAGTTCCTACATTCTTGCACAACATTGCTTCTCTTATCTTTGAACCAATCCGATCGCCTTAACCACTCCTCATCCTCATTACCCAATTCCTAGACCTCCTCACACCCTTATCTCACCTCCATACCCACTTCTTCACCCTTTTCCCACCATCAGCCCTTCAAAATCCCCTTTCAAAACATCTTGTAGAAGCTACAATACATCCTGTAAACCCCTGCAGACTTCCTGTAGAAGCTCACGAAAGCGGTTTCTTGAGATCTGATCACTATGAAACTCTCTGGAAGGGTGCTAGGGACCCCTTAGGGCCTCTTCTCACCTTCCCAATCTCTTGCAAGCATTTCCTTTCGTCAATCAACCTCTGCACAGAAAAAAAATATTCAAAGCACATGCATAATAACTCTGCGAAATTACTCAAAAATGAAAAAAGATGTTTTCTTCATATTTCTCTTCAGAAGTAGCTTAGTCACATGCATTTTACCTTTCTAGAAGTCAATGGCATCCATTTTTGTAGCTTTCATCCTTTTACTTGCACTAGTAGGGTTAGTCGATAAAACTAGGGTTTGCTATGGTTTGCGTTTCCTTTCAGCTTTCCGCTTCTTTTTGCAAGTAGATTAGCCTCCTTTGAGTTAGCTTTTGTCCATCATATTTAAAAGCTTCTTCTAAGAGCTCATAGAAGTTGGCTTAAGCTCCTAGCGGACTTGTGCCAGCTAATCAAGTGACAGCTGCAGCAAGAGCTAGTACTTGTGCATATATTACCGTCGCTTCCAAGTTTGTTACGAACTACCAGGTTGATAAAATTAAAGACGGGAGTTCCAGGAGTTGCAGCTTTATTGCTGCAATATTGGGGCCCACCAACGGGTTGAAGACTTTGAACTAGAAGAAGATGAGGAACAAGGTGAGTAGCCGCAGGAACAGGAACTTCCTCCGTAGGATGAATCGATATTAGAACAGATGGACATGGATATGGAGCAGCCGGAACAGGATCAAGACATCGATCTCCTGCCAAAAGCAACCAAGATCACCCCACAGGCTTCACCAGCTCCAGCAGCAGAGCAAGTCCCGAGTGAACAAGGGGATACCATTCTCCTTGAGGATAATCCGGGAACAGATGTGTACAACATAGCCTTTGATTAGTCACAGCACAGAGTTTTACAAGCACGTAGAGCGCACACCCCGGATGAGCATGCATCAACTGTGCACTTTGAAGAACGGGTGATTCTGGCAAATGTACGAAGACGTCCAACTTCCTTGGTCGATGCTACAAAGGCTTATGCTGAAGCCACGAGATTAAGTGTGAAGTTCTTGATAGCAAAAAATAAGTACATGGCTAGGGAGTTGCAAGCAACCAGGGAGAGAGAGCAACAATCAACAGGATCTGCTAGGGCAGAGATGAAGAAAGCGATACTTGCTGAAGTATTGACTCTTGAGACAGTCACGCGGAGACTGTATGTGATGCAGGAAACCCCGATCACATTGCTATTTCCCTCCATATATGACTATCGAAAACTTGGACTTATGGTTATGTCCACACATCTCTGTCAGAAGTGTTATTGTTGCTTTCCTTTAAAAATACAACCTATACAACTTTATTTAATTACAAAGGAAATACGGAGAAATCCCGCTCTGAAACTCAAAAGTCAGAACTCAAAACTTATACAGCCAGAACTATATATATCGTTGAGTTTGCACCTTTTAGTCGCTCCACAACACTTTCCTTTATATTTTCCGATTTCCGATCACATAACCAGGAATTCAAGCGGAATTCCAATCCGCTATATAATCCCATCGGGTCCAGATGGAAATTAATTTTCGCACTTATTCGCGCCCAAAATCTGTTCGATCATCCATTTTACAAATGGTCCGATTACACCCGGATTTCAAATTAACAAAATTATGGTTCATTACCTCATCGGGTCCGAATTGGGAAAACTGCTTACGGCTTTTGAGGCCACCCGATGACCACTTACCACCATTGGGAAACATTCTCTAGTTAAAGTGCGTGCTTTATCTCTGTTGTTGATCAAGCGTATGATCCAACGGTCCACGTTTCATCGCCATGTCGCTATCGGAGTTTACAAAGGGTTAGGGCCCGATCCATCCACAAAGACTTCCGTCGATGTGATAAAGTGTCCTGCTCAGCCCGATTAGATCTGGTCCATTGATCTTATAGATCCAACAGCCACCATTCTTTCTCTCATCTATTTCTCCTTTTCTTGAATTCAATTGTTTTAATAGACTCTGTGTTATAAACACATTCTCAGCCAAACTCTGTTTTACACTGTCATTACTCCATACAATGGATAACTATGATATTTTTTGAAGGGACGAATGGGTTTTAAGCAGCTCAAACACTGTTACCAACAATAAAGCTCCAATTACCATTGATCGCTGCAACGCATGACTTATGCATAAAACAAACAGAGCAGAATGCCTCCGTTATTCCACATGCAAACAATAAAAAGACAAGCGAAGGATTTCAATAGAAATGGCTCATTTACACACACACACAATTATTTATTCAATATAATGAATTTACAGAGTCTCACCTCTATGGCTTGATTACATAAATAAAAGGCTCTGTTTCAATCTTGAAATCCTCGCTCTCTCCTTTTTGGCTTCTCTCGAACCTCTAGCTAACCTATCTAACCTCTCTAGTCTCTCTCTCACTAACCTATCCAACCTCTGAATTATACAAAAATATCACAATTTATACAAAAGTGGATTCATGAACCAAAATTGGTTCAGATCCAAAAATCTCTCACTCTCTCGTAAAGAATATCTTCAACTACATTCTTTTCTAAACCAAACGCTAAATTAAGCTTTCAAATCCCTCATATCCTATTCAAACCAAATAAATCTAACTGTATGGCCTGATCTCCGCACAAGGAGGATCAATCAGACACATATACCATTTTCTCATATTTGACAATAAATAATCACTCTCACACATTTAAATAAATAAAATTAACTAATCTCTTATCTTCCAACCCCTTGTTAGTCACAACATTTGATCATGCCATCACATTGTTGACTAGGCCTGAATGCTCCTGAATCAGACTCCCAAAGTTGAAAGCTTTCAGGACCTCCTAGTCATATGTTTCTTCTGATGTCCATCCAGTATCCCAAACTTTACTTTGTAACTGGTCATCACTTCCATCATGCTACTGATTCAATTGTTCTGCCACTGTCACTTCTGTTCTTCCAGATTTCCAAATCTTATTTTGTTGTTGTGCTCTTTCCTTTCTGATACAAATTCCTTTTTTTAATTTCTCTTCCTTGCTATCCCTCTTCTTCAATGACTTCATCTTCCACAATTTCTCAATTTCCTCCTTACCATTTGTTCTCAACTAAACTCCACTAACATCTACCTACCGTACATTTCTTTCCACCATAGAAATCATGAAATTTTTGTCCAATTCTTCTCCACCTCTGCCATTTACAAAATATTGTTTTTACTCTTCAACTTCCCTTTCATTATCATTAAAGATAATCATTTCCTCTATGTTATCAGGTTCATCTAATATCCTTCCCAGAAAAATATAAATTCCTTCATATTCAATGATCATGTCATTTGCATATGACTTCTCCTTCCTGTATAAAACAAAATTTCCATCACAATTGTTAAATTCAAAATAACTATGGTTTTCAATCTTCATAGGTAATTCTGCCATCAAATCTTTATACTGTCCTTCTGCAAAAGTTATGAAATTGTCATCAATTCTCATTCCAATACTTTCCTCTGCATTACACAGTGTTCCTTGTTCTGACACAAGATTATCATTCAACAATTCAATAGTTAGGATTTCTTGGAGCATATCATTATGAAGTATCCTTTCATATTCTATACTTATACTATTGCAACAAAATGATGTTGTTTAATCTTCTCCTACAACGCAAACAAAACTCCGGTTTTCTAAAGCTTCTTCATGGTTTACAGATTCATAAAAATAATCCACTTTAAAATCACAGAATTCCTGAACTTCTGTATCTGTCAACATTATCTTATATTCCTTCATAATTTCCATAGTACTTTCATTTTGATTCTCTACTGAAGATATTTCATTTTGGTTATCATCACAAACTTTCATTTTCTTATCTTCAGCTTCTTTAATCATGACAATTTCCCTGTCAATACCATCATTCTAAAAATTATTAAATACATGCTCAAAATATCTTTCTGTTTCAGCCATCTCTTCCAGTAATCTCACTTCTTCATCAACATGCATAAGCACACTGTCCAATTGATATTCATCACCTATCAAACCTGAAAACATACACAACATGTCAGTTTCAAAAATACAAGGCTCTTTATTTGAAGTCTCAATGATCAGCTCCTCATGCTTCTCTGAACTATTCTGATAGTTCACTAAGTTATTGAGAAATTCTTCCTCAACATCTCTGACTTCTTCCTCATCAAAAAAAACTTCTGGGACTGCAACTTCTTGACTATGCTTGACAACTTCATCATAAGTTTGTAGAATACCTTCCTGTTCTACACAATTTTCTCCAACACTCAGTTTATCCAAATAAGACAACAATGTCTCTTCCTCTTCTCTGATAAGACTTTTATCTTTCAAAGATTTCCTTGCTTAACTTCTTTAGCTAAGTTCTCTATGTCAGCTTTCCTTTTCTTCATTTCAGAAGTCTATAATGCATTTGTTTCCTTTCCTATTTCCATTTCCCATTGGTCTTCTATCCATGCTAAAATTCCTTCAAATATGATCCAATATGCTTTTACTAAGAAAAGACACAACCATCCAGTCATACCTTTTAACTTCTTCCACCAATTGAAGTCTTGAAAGTCTTTATGCACCTCCTTTTGTGTTTGTCTTGCCTGTGCCCCTTTCACCTTCTCATACACTGGTTCAAATTCATTAGGTTGCATACCTGCAATTTTACATTCACAAAATAATTAATCCCAAAAATATGAGATCCTCTTGTCTGTGAGGATGCTACCAACATATTCCTCTCATTCTAATCTGTTCAGAGTATTAATTTCTTAGCAAACAACTCTCTGACAGGCCATTTAACTCTTCCTCCCACATAAAATCCTTGTTTCCATTTTTCTCTAATTCCTTTCAATACCAGCTTCTGCAAACGACTTAGTTCTGCCTTCATCTCAACCAACTATATGTCCCTTTCTTCTTTACTCATTCCTTTGATTCCAACTACTTCAACACTCTTTTCCCTTTGTTTCTGAATTTCCTCTATACCTTGTCATGACTATCAATAGTCAATTCCATTTCTTCTTCTGGTGAACTTTCCTTGTTCACTACTGAGCTGCAACTAGCCTTTTCCACTTCACCTGTAACAAGTCTCCTCCATGCCTCACCAAACTTTCATAAGTTTAGCCTTTTGGCATATATTGGTTCTTTCCTCAAACCTTTCACTGACTAACAATTCTACCCAGTACTCCTCTTGCTGGAATTGTTATCTCCTATCCACAATCACAATTGTGGAGCTGCCTCAACAACTTCTACCCAACCACAGTTGGAAGTTGTTCTCATCTTCTCTCGAACACTCCTTGCTTTAGGCTCTGCATCTTCAATTGCTCACTTCCTTCTTCATTCAGTAATTTCATTTACTGTTGGGTACTGTCACCTTTACTCATCTGAGAGTTCTTCTTGCTCTATCTTCTTTAACATAGCTCATATGATATGATGTTGGTACAATTGATTCTATTTTTCAACAATTCCACTACTTCCACTGACCTGCACAATCTTATCTCAAGATACATCAAAGTACCTTTCAAACCTGCAATATTTCCTTCAAAGATGTCTTAAAACTAATTCCCATTCCATCAGTTAAATCTTTGCCAAAATATTCATCTGTTCATTATTTCATTTAGACTTCCCATTCAAAAGACTCCACACATCCAACAACTATTTCCCATTTTACTTTTCATAATGGACTCTTTAGTTTTCAAGATCAATTAAGATTAGATCTGAATTTCAATTATATTTACCAATTCATGACAGACACTATCAATTCTTTCTGATAACCAGTTTGTAAGCAAATCCTGTCTTGCTTCTACAAATTCCAAAATTCATTCCTTGTAGTGGTTCTCTTTCAGTCCTATTAAACCCAATATCTATTCTTTCAATCATCAATATCATTTCCTTCAACAATATTTTAAGCAATCCTCAATCATTCTCAGTTTTCACAAAATTATTCAAATCATTTAAATGACTTCAATGCCATAGCAAACCACTCTTCAATTCAGCTTTAACTTATAAACCTTTGATTTCAATTTACCTTTTAAATCAAATCAATCATACAATCAACTTACACAGAAATTTCATTTTCCTGAAAGGAAAACATCTTCTCCTTTGAAATTTCAATCCTTTGTTTCTCTTCAGACATTCAAAACAAATCTCTAAAAAATTATCAAAATAAACATCCTTACGAGGCCTTCATCAGAATTTCACTGCTTCCCCATTTGTAGTCTGATCCCATCTGTATCAAATTCACTTCAGTGCAATTTTACATATGCTAAGATTTAAAATTCAATTTCCAAACCAATCCTTACAGAGTGTTGAACTAGCTTTGATACCACAAATGACACAGGAAACCCGCTCATAAGGCAAATCCCTCCATATATAAACTATCGGAAACTTGGACTTATGGTTATGTCCACACATCTCTGTCGGAAGAGTTATTGTTGCTTTCCTTTAAAAACCCAGCCTATACAATTTTATTGAATTACAAAGGGAATACGGGGAAATCTTGCTCCGAAACTCAAAATCCGAAACTCAAAACTTATACAACCGGAACTATATATATCATCGGGTCCACACCTTTTAGTCGCTCCACAACACTTTCCTTTATATTTTCTGATTTCCGATCACATAACCCGGACTTCAAGTGGAATTCCAATCTGTTGTATAATCCCATCGAGTCCAAATTGGAAATTAACTTTCGCGCTTATTCGCGCCCAAAATTCGTCCGATCGTCCATTTGACGGACGGTCTGATCACACTCAGATTTTAAATTACGGTTCATTACCTCATCGGGTCCAATTTGAGAAAACCGCTTACGGCTTTTGAGGCCACCCAATAACCACTTACCACCATTTGGAAACCATTCTCTAGTTAATGCGCACGCTTTATCTCCGTCGTTGATCAAGCATATGATCCAATAGTCCACGTTTCATCGCCATGTCGCTATCGGAGTTTACAAAGGGTTAGGGCCTGATCCATCCACAAAGACTCTCGCCGATGCGATAAAGTGTCCTGCTTGGCCCGATTAGATCTGTTCCATTGATCTTATAGATCCAACGGCCACCATTCTTTCTCTCATATATTTCTCCTTTTCTTGAATTTGGTTGTTTTAATATACTCTGTGTTATAAACACATTCTCCACCAAACTCTATTTTACACTGTCATTACTCCATACGACGGATAACTATGATATTTTTTGAAGCGACAAATGGGTTTTAAGCGGCTCAAACACTGTTACCAACAATAAAGCTCCAATCACCATTGATCGTTGCAACTCATGACTTATCCATAAAACAAACAGAGAAAAATGCCTTAGTTATTCCGCAGGCAAACAATACAGAGACAAGCGAAGGATTTCATGTTAGGTCCCTATAATACTAGTGATTCCCCCATTAATATTCTAGTGGTATCCCTTATTAATATTGTTGTGCCCCTATTTTCCCCATATTGTTATTATTGTGCCCCATATAATCCCTCTATTTTTATTTTTGTGTCCTTATATTATTATTGTTAGGTCGGCTTGGTTATATTGTGACCCCTTAAACTCCTATATATAGAAAGGAGGTTTTGTCATTTGAATCATCGAAGAATTGTTCATTTATGTAATGTAAAGGAAGTTTCCCCCTCAAAGAGGCTGAATTCTAAGGCGTTGATCTATCTTTTCTATCTTTTTGTGAGCTGGTTTCATAACATTTGGTATCAGAGCTTTGGATTCTAGGGTTTCGCTGCTCCAAAGAGGTCATCGTGGCATTTTCGCTATAACTTTTTTTCTGCGATGTTTCAGAAGCGAAAAAAAAAACCCATTTGAGATGAAATCACACTGAATCTCGGGTCCAAAGTTCATAGCTTTTTGTGCTATATTTGTGGAGATATGATCTAAGAAAGTTGGTCTTTTTGCAGACTCCTGAATTACATTCCAAACAAGTGACCTGGGGAAAATCGTCATAACTTTCTCTCTGAGCATCGGATTGAAATTTTGTAAGAAGTTTTGATGTAGGTGATTGGGTATTCCTACGGCTACAACCATATAAACAAATTTCCCTCAAGTAAGCTAAGAAGGATAACAAATTGTCACCAAAGTATTATGGTCCGTAAAAGGTGTTGCAAAAGATTGGTACTATGGCATACAAATTGGAGCTTCCTCTAGCTTCTCGAGTGCACCTAGTTTTCCATGTTTCATGTTTAAAGAAGGTTATAGGCGACAAGCTCCCAGTTCAAACAATATTGCCAAAACTTGACGAGGAAGGAAAAATTATATTGGAACCGAAAGCAGTCATAGAAACAAGAACTCGACAACTACGAAATCGATCCATTTCAGATTATCTCATCAAGTGGAAGAACTTATCTGCTAAAGATTCCACATGGGAGGATGAGAATTTTATACAGAAGCATCCAAAACTACTCAAGCATTGAGGACAACACTTTTTTGAAGGAGAGGGGCATGTTAGGTCCCTGTAATACTAGTGATGCCCCCATTAATATTGTAGTGGTATCCCTTATTAGTATTGTTGTGCCCCTATTGTCCCCATATTTTTATTACTGTGCCCCATAGAATCCCTCTATTGGTATTTTTGTGCCCTTATATTATTATTGTTAGGTCGGCTTGGTTATATTGTGACCCCTTAGACTCCTATATATAGAAAGGAGGTTTTATCATTTGAATCATCGAAGAATTGTTCATTTATGTCGTGTAAAGGAGGTTGCCCCCTCGAAGAGGCTGAATTCTAAGGCATTGATCTATCTTTTCTATCTTTTTGTGAGCTAGTTTCATAACATTTCAATAGAAATGGCCCATTGACACACACACGCAATTATTATTCTATAAAATGAATTTACAAAGTCTCACCTCTCTGGCTTGATTACATAAATAAAAGGCTCTGTTTCAATCTTGAAATCCTCGCTCTCTCATTTCTGGCTTCTCCCGAACCTCTAGCTAACCTATCTAACCTCTCTAGTCTCCTATCCAACCTCTGAATTATACATAAAGATCACAATTTATACAAAAGTGGATTCATGAACCAAAATTGGTTCAGATCCAAAAATCTCTCACTCTCTCCTAAAGAATCTCTTCAACTCCATTCTTTTCTAAACCAGACGCTAAATTAAGCCTTCAAATCCCTCATATCCTATTCAAACCAAATAAATCTAATTGTTTGGCCTGATCTCCACATAGGGAGGATCAATCAGCCCTCTTCTTCCCACATAAAATCCTTGTTTCCATTTTTCTCTAATTCCTTTCAATACCAGCTTCTTCAAACGACTTAGTTCTACCTTCATCTCAACCAACTGTATGTCCCTTTCTTCTTTACTCATTCCTTTGAGTCCAACTATTTCAACACTCTTTTCCCTCTGTTTCTGACTTTCCTCTGTACCCTTGTCATGACTATCAATAGTCAATTCCATTTCTTCTTCTGGTGAACTTTCCTTGTTCACTACTGAGCTGCAACTAGCCTTTTCCATTTCACCTGTAACAAGTCTCCTCCATGCCTCACCAAACTTTCCTAAGTTTAGCCTTTTGGCATATATTGGTTCTTTCCTCAAACCTTTCACTGACTAACAATTCTACCCAGTACTCCTCTTGCTGGAATTGTTATCTCCTATCCACAATCACAATTGTGGAGCTGCCACAACAACTTCTACCCAACCACAGTTGGAAGTTGTTCTCATCTTCTCTCGAACAGTCCTTGCTTTAGGCTCTGCATCTTCAATTGCTCACTTCCTTCTCCGTTCAGTAATTTCATTTACTGTTGGGTATTGTCACCTTTACTCATCTGAGAGTTATTCTTTCTCTATCTTCTTTAACATAGGTCATATGCTATGATGCTAGTACAATTCATTCTATTTTTCAACAATTCCACTGCTTCCACTGACCTGCACAATCTTGTCTCAAGATACATCAAAGTACCTTTCAAACCTACAATATTTCCTTCAAAGATGTCTTAAAACTAATTCCCATTCCATCAGTTAAATCTTTGCCAAAAGATTCATCTGTTCACTATTTCATTTAGACTTCCCATTCAAAAGACTCCACACAGCCAACAACTATTTCCCATTTTACTTTTCATAATGGACTCTTTAGTTTTCAAGATCAATTAAGATTAGATCTGAATTTCAATTATATTTACCAATTCATGACAGACACTATCAATTCCTTCTGATAACCTATTTGTAAGCAAATCCTGTCTTGCTTCTACAAATTCCAAAATTCATTCCTTGTAGTGGTTCTTCTTTCAGTCCTATTAAACCCAATCTCTGTTCTTTCAATCATCAATATCATTGCCTTCAACAATATTTTAAGCAATCCTCAATCATTCTCAGTTTTCACAAAATTCTACAAATCATTTAAATGAATTCAATGCCATAGCAAACCACTCTTCAATTCAGCTTTAACTTCTAAACCTTTCATTTCAATTTACCTTTTAAATCAAATCAATCATACAATCAACTTACAAAGAAATTTCATTTTCCTTAAAGGAAAACATCTTCTCCTTTGAAATTTCAATCCTTTGTTTCTCTTCAGACATTCAAAACAAAATTATCAAAATAAACATTCTTACCAGGCCTTCATCAAAATTTCAGTGCTTCCCCATTTGTAGTCTGATCCCCATATGTATCAAATTCACTTCAGTGCAATTTTACATATGCTGAGATTTAAAATTCAATTTCCAAACCAATCCTTACAGAGCATTGAGCTAGCTCTGATACCACAAATGACACAAGAAACCCGCTCACAAGGCAAATCCCTCCATATATAAACTATCGGAAACTTGGACTTATGGTTATGTCCACACATCTCTGTCGGAAGTGTTATTGTTGCTTTCCTTTAAAAACCCAGCCTATACAACTTTATTGAATTACAAAGGAAATACGGGGAAATCCCACTTCGAAACTCAAAATCTGGAACTCAAAACTTATACAGCCGGAACTATATATATCATCGGGTCCGCACCCTTTAGTCGCTCCACAACACTTTCCTTTATATTTTCCGATTTCCAATCACATAACCCGGAATTCAAGTGGAATTTCAATCCGCTATATAATCCCATCGAGTCCGGATTGGAAATTAACTTTCGCGCTTATTCGGACCCGAAATCCGTCTGATCGTCCATTTGACGGACGGTCCGATCACGCCTGGATTTCAAATTAACTAAATTACGGTTCATTACCTCATCGGGTCCAATTTGGGAAAACCGCTTACAGCTTTTGAGGCCACCCAATAACCACTTACCACCATTTCAAAACTGTTCTCTAGTTAATGTGCGTGCTTTATCTCCGTTGTTGATCAAGAGTATGATCCAACGGTCCATGTTTCATCACCATGTCGCTATCGGAGTTTACAAAGGGTTAGGGCCTGATCCATCCACAAAGACTTTCACCGATGTGATAAAGTGTCCTCCTTGGCCCGATTAGATCTGGTCCATTGATCTTATAGATCCAACGACCACCATTCTTTCTCTCATCTATTTCTCCTTTTCTTTAATTCGTTTGTTTTAATAGACTTTGCGTTATAAACACATTCTCTGCCAAACTCTATTTTACACTGTCATTACTCCATACGATGGATAACTATGATGTTTTTTGAAGTGACGAATGGGTTTTAAGTGGCTCAAACACCGTTACCAACAATAAAGCTCCAATTACCATTGATCGTTGCAATGCATGACTTATGCATAAAACAAACAGAGCAGAATGCCTCAGTTATTCCATAGGCAAACAATACAGAGACAAGCGAAGGATTTCAGTAGAAATGGCCCATTTACACACACATGCAATTATTTATTCAATATAATGAATTTACAGAGTCTCGCCTCTCTAGATCGATTACATAAATAAAAGGCTCTGTTTCAATCTTGAAATCCTCGCTCTCTCCTTTCTGGGTTCTCTCGAACCTCTATCTAACCTATCTAACCTCTCTAGTCTCTCTCTCGCTAACCTATCCAACCTATGAATTATACAAAATGATCACAATTTATACAAAAGTGGATTCATGAGCCAAAATTGGTTCAGATCCAGAAATCTCTCTCTCTCTCCCCTAAAGAATCTCTTCAACTCCATTCTTTTCTAAACCAAACGCGAAATTAAGCTTTCAAATCCCTCATATCCTATTCAAACCAAATAAATCTAACTATTTCGCCTAATCTCCACACAGGGGGATCAATCAGCCACATATACCCTTTCCTCATATTTGACAATAAATAAACACTCTCACACATATAAATAAATAAAATTAACTAATCCCTTATCTTCTAACCCCTTGTTAGTCACAACATGTGATCATGCCATCACATTGCTGACTAGGCCTGAATGCTCCTTCATCAGTATGATAGATCCATCACCGTGCATAAGGCAGTTGTCCATCTACATGGTCATCAACAACATTGCACTAAGATACCACAAACGCTCGTAGATATACATACCATTGTTGATCATGTACAGACATGGACAATGAGGTATAAGGGAGCCCTGCTTCACTTGCACAAGATGACGAATCGGCAGGTAGAGTTGGACTAAGCATGCATCCAGAGTCTGATCCGGAACTATAAAGAACTCCCACCGCTCATCACCAGTGTTGAGGCTTCGTACGCATGGTTGTTAAAAAGTTTGGATGTCGTGGTGAGAAAGTATGGCACCCCATCAATTGGTACGCTCACCAAGGCCAAAGAGAAGAACCAAGTCACACTGCAGCTCGATGTGTACTTTTATCAGTTGATGCTCATGGCCACCAAGGAAATTTGCAAGCCAGCGCGGATAACAAGCAGATGTACATCATCGATCTGGCCTTACTCGAGACTAAGCTGCGCATGTTATAGGACGATTTGGACAGAGGTTCCAAATTAGTATACCCGGAAGCAATGTAGGTAAGAATTAATTTCTAGGAAGACATCATCAAAGAGTACACGTACACCATTGCGTACTACCAAGCATGGCATTAGTTTGTCACCGAGGATCACAGAGAGGATGTTGATGAGCTGGTCTTTCCACAGTCGTCTGAGTCTTAGTGTTGTCTTGTCTGGATGACTCAAGCCATTTTAGTCCCACATGGGTATATGTGGAAAATGTATTTTGTAAACATGAAGTAGAGTGAAATTCCAAGTGTCATTAGTGGAATGAAAATAGTCATATGTAATGTAACGAGTTATATAATGAAGTTGAAGAGTCATGAGGGTAGTCCAAGAGCCACAAAGGGGAATGTCAAGGGTCACTCACCCTTTGTTATAAATAGAACCTAATAACTCATAGAACAAGATTTTGGGAGCGAAGATTTTGTTAGGCATTGCTTAGACAGGGCTTGGAGAGTATTTTGACAAGCCTTGGCTTCTCCACAGTGCAGAACGAGTACATCTCTTTGGAGGAGCAGGCGGTGTTGACTGTAACGTTCCACTATTGGGGCTAGTCGCTATCATGGTTGTATGTATGCATGGAAATTTCACTTTATATAATATAACAGAGCCAACACATCTTCATGCATATGTTGTTATTATAGTTCAACTATTCTAGTTACTCTAGCAACGTATGTTGTTCAAATTTTGCATTTGGTATGAACTATTTCGTATATGATTGTATGAATCTTGTTGAAGTCGTGTTATTGGTTTAACCCATCACTTTGGATTGTCGACTATTATTCTTTCCAGCCTGTGATGTCATTCTTATCGTGTGTTCCTTTCGGGTTGTGTACTATTACAGGCTTCTAAGGGACACACTTCCTTTTTCCCCTTCATGTGTTAAAACCCCCCATGCATCTCTCTTGACTTGCTGTAAGGTCACACATTTGCATCCGACAAAGATATCCTGCTTACTTTTGCACGCTATCGGAGTCAAGGCACTACTGTACTATCCACGGTTGGGACTCCTACTACAAACGATCTGAGGCCTAGTTGGGACTTCTTACTAGGGAGATCCCCTAACATGTTGGCGGGTCCAGAACCGTCAACAATAAGTTTGGATATTGATTTTAATTCAAATGATAAAACAAAAAAAGTATTGAGTTCGTGAGCGTGTGGTTGTGGTTAGCTTATTTAATTGGGAGGATGTAGTATTTGTTGCAAGAGCTCGTGCATGGTTAGATGTCATGGGTGGGATTGTAGATTATTGTGGGATAGAATTTTATGCTAGGGTGTAGTCAAAAGGTCGCTGCATAGATGGACGGCAGGCCCTATGTTACTTACGTGGGAGATGGAGGTGCCAAGAATTTTGTAAAAATGGTTGACAATGACATCGAGTATGAATACATGAAGTTGATATTTGAGGCCTACGATGTGCTTAGCTATGTTGAGGGTCTAATAAATGAGGAGTTGTTGAAGACATTTTCAAAGTTGAACCGAGGTGATCTCGAGAGAATTTTGGTTGAGATAGATGCAACTATTTTCCATGTGAAGCATGGGTATGGTGATTTTATGAAAGAATATTTTTACACATTGGATGAGCACACTAGGGACAGGTGGATGGATGTGATGGATGCCCTTCTAACAACATAGAAATATTGTATCCTTACAAAATGCCGCCAAATTATCTCTTGGAGTGTTTTGGTGAGTTAAATAGGTTTACTTTGTCTGATAAAATTGAGTTAAATAGGTTTACTTTGTTTAAATAAGTAATAATGTGATGGATTCCCATAAATTATTATTATATTATTTTATCAAAATGAAAATTTTGTATATATATGAAAATTTTTGTTTGGGTTATAATAAATACATCAGGTAGTGCATAGTTATATCTTCAAAAAAAATCTTGAGCCTTCTTATCCAGCAAAACTACAAACTTTTCTAGAGGGACTTTAGACTAGACAACAAAAAACGACATTTATAGGTATATACCATACAAAACTTACCCACCAGAAAACAAAATTTATATGTCATACTATTACTTATCGATAATGCAATCCTTCATAATTGTGTAATGTCAATCCATTTAGTGATAAGCAATAGGAGACGACCTGATTCAACCATTGATTTTGAAATCTATCAATCTTAATTTACATGCTTTATTAGCACATAAATCTGCATCTTTATTGAGATTGAAATATGCTATTGAAGGGAACCCTTTCATTTCTTTTTTAATTATTTTCATAAGAATTTCTAATATTTTTTTCCTCGGGGAGGATCCATTCACCAAATGCTAAATAAGAAGGAGGGAGTCTCCCAAAACGATGAGAGAAGTTACCTAATTTTCTTTGGCTAACTAAATCCCTTGGTACAGGGTATAACCTAAATCTTGGTTGTTTGTCATGCATTTTAAGCCCCATTAATACTCTCCAAATTTGACTTCCTTGGGGTCATAGAGCACTCACCCTCCCTCCCTCCTACCACCCCCCGGTCCCATAAATTATAATGAGACATCATTTATAAATTGTTTTATCTGTTTGTATATTTTCATATACTACACATATATTTATATACTTTATTAAAATCTTCTTCACTTATTAATATTTTTATAAATTTAATTTTTCTATAAAATTCTTTTCTTATAATTTAATGGATAATTAATTAACTTTAATCACTCTCCCATAATTTGTCACTCTTATATATAGTAATTGAAACGAATGTACATTCCAAATATGAGATATTGTTTTGTGGATTATATATATATATATATATATATATATATATATATATATATATATATATATATATATTTGTGCATTGCACATGTTTATATGTACATTCCATGAAGCTTCATTGCACATATTTATTCTCTTAGCAGCTTCCATTAATAGGGGTTTGATCAAATGTGATCACTCTCTCACAATTACATACTCATATATATGGTGATAAAAATGACTATATAGACATCTTTATATTTTTTATAGTCATAATTGTATACATGTATCTCCCCATTTTTTTTCGAAGGAAAATCTCATGGGGAAACTCCTAGGAACTTCCATGCATTTCAAAGAATACCTAGTGCAAACTTTTAAGTGCTAATTACAATGTATAACCTATTATCACATTGAGTGAGGCATTTGCAATAAAGGTATTCAATTCAAGGAATTAACCTCCAGAGCACCTACATAACGCTCAAAGCAACGAGAAATTCATTTGATTTCTCTCCAAATCCATAGTAGTTAGAAGTCTGGTCTGGTATGGAACTGAATGGGAAGCCATTTATTGTTGCATATCCTCCCTTATTTTCTCGTTCCTTTCCTCAATGGTAGTTCCAGCAGGCCAGCTAGGTTCGGTTGTGGTTGTACTTCCTGTTGAACTAAGAGTGGCTACTTCTGAGGATGATGAAGCAGCAACTTGTAGTGGGTCCTCCAAAGTCACTTGGAAGCCTGGCTGGTCTAGTTTTGTCTCTACCAACCTAGTCTCGATTTCTTCTTCTTCTTCTTCTTCTTCTTCTTCTTTCCCAAGAAAAAAAATCATAATTTCTATTATCAAAATTGAAAATTACATGTTGTATCAGCTGCATAAAGAGTTATGAGTATATCAAAGATGGGCCAAACCATCTATCCACTTTCAGTTCATAGTGCATACAAAAATGTCCATAAATATATACATAAAAAAGTGCTAGAATATATCAACATGCAAAACATAATATCAATCATATGATGATATCAAAATCAGCCAAAGGATCATGTAGTCTGATCATTTGGAAAATATTCTCCTATATGTTCAATAAAAGGTCTGTGATAGAACTGGTACAACTCCTGATATTGATGTTCTTGTATTATCCACTAACCCCTGGGTTGCTGTGCGACTTCCTTGGAAAGGCAATCAGAAATCTGGTTCCTTTCCCTGAAAATGTGTGAGCAGACAATAAAATCAAAATGTGATTTTAGAGTAGTAACCTCATCCAGTAATCCCCTTAGTGCGTGCACGTGACAATGAGATGCAAACTTGATCCAACTGATGACAATTTTTTATTCCCCAAAGATCTGAATCATGTTGCAATTTTTCTCAAGTGCAAATATGAGTAGTTGTTAGAGACTATTTAATTCTGCATAGTTGTTTGTACCCCTGCCTAATCCCATTTTGATCTTGTAATAATGTCTATCCGAGAATAGTATTACACCTCCCCCACAACCAGCTTCTTTTGCAAATCCAACAAAATAAGCCCATAGGTATGTTCTATCTATAGCTTTTTGTGTTATGATACGGTTCAGTTTCTTTGGTTGTTCCTCAGGGATCAACTGATATAGTGCTTCAATGTTGTTGCATATGGATTTCCATTGAACGTGGGAGTCCTGGAATATGATTATGTTCCATGCCAGCCAAATGACCCAATAGACTAGGAGGGGGAGGTTATGGATTTTCTGTGATGATGCATAGTTCCACCAAGTTTGCCAAGCTGAGTTGAGTTGATCCCCATGACATCTGATGGTGATGTCAAGGGAAAGATATATCTGATTCCAAACCTGTTTAGTTGAAGGGCATAGTAGGAAGAGATGGTCTATGTCTTCAGCATGTTCCTTACATAGACTGCATCTTGAAGGGTCGTGTATAGATCAACATTTGAGGTTATCATCAATAGGTACTTTACTTGATAATAGGCACCACATGAACATTCGATATTTAGGAGGTGCTTTGAGTTTCCAGAGGGGTTTCCATGACCATTCGACAACAACAGATTCATGTTCCGATATAATGAATGTATATCCATCTTTGGGTGTGTAGCGTCCTCGAGGAGAGGCAGTCCATATGATCTCATCCTCTCTATCTGTTATTATGACATGTGACTCTTCTATTGCCCCAATATATTTGATCCATTCATTGCTCCACATGTCTAGAATAATGAGGTCTTTATCTAATTTCCAAGCCTGAGAGAGACATGTAGATTTTTCCTCATCTGCGATCTGGGAGAGATTTGTAATTCCTACAGATTCGAGGGTCTACCTGAGCTCTAGGGATAGTATATGCACATTCCCATACCCTGAACATGCATCTTTTCCTATGCATACTACTTCACCAATACCAATACGCCAATCCTCTCCTCTTTTTATGACCGAAATGGATTGTGTTATAGCTCTCTAGATGATGGAGGAACCAGAACTGCCCTTGATCGAGCTGCAAATCCATTCCACAGTTGTGAGTGGGGATATATATTTGTGATAAACAACTTATTTCCATAATTTGTCTAATGTTAATATTTTCCAGCCCAGTTTTGCTGCAAGAGCCATTGCAAATTTATTTAAATCCTTGATGCCCCAACCAGCCATTTTTTGGTCTTTCCTATTCTCTCTCATTTCACCTAGGCAAAAGTCCTACCATCTTGCTTCCCTCTCCATAAGAATCTGCGATAGATTTGTTGTATTCTGGTGGTGATATCTTTAGGGATACAGGCCAGTGTCATCTAGTATACTTGTATAGCTTCTAGCATTGATTTGATTAGCACTAATATGCCAGCTCTAGATAACCATCTCTGTTGCCAAATGTTGATGTCACCTTCAATTTTTGTAATGAACCAATTCTAGTCCGCAATACAGTAATCATTTGGTTTGAGTCTAAAACCAAGATACTTGATGCCCTCCTCAATGTCAAATCATGTAAATTGAAATTGTTGAAGAGCATATCATTGTTCATTGAGAGAACAACTTAGAGGCATAATGGTGGATTTGATGAAATTAGGCATCATTCTTGCAGCTTTACAAAATAGGGATAGAATATGCTTGAAACAAGTTATGTCCCGAATGGATCCATCTAAGAATATTAGTACATAATCAACAAATAAATTTGTGTAAGATAGGTTACATTAGTCAAATTGACCCCACTTAATGACCTGAATGATCGGGCATTAGATATGAGCCTACGTAATCCTTCCATGACTAGGAGGAAGAGAAGGGGTGATAGTGGACACCCTTGTCTGAGGCCTCTTTCGGCATGGAAAAAAATTTGATGTATCCCCATTGATGAGAATGTTGTAGGATGCAGAAGTGAAGCAACACATGATCCAATTTATGAAAGAGTGAGGAAAGCCAATGTGGGTTAGAATAATTTGAAGGTATGTCCAGCATGCTCTATCAAAGGATTTTGAGAGGTCAATTTTCAGACTAATACTTTTAAGGTTCTTGAGTTTAATAGAGTGTAGGCCTTCTTACATATTACCAGTGGATTCATGGATTTGTCTATGATTGAGGAAAGCAAATTTTTCCTTGGATATATGCACGAATAAGATGGGCTTGATGCGATTTTCCATGATTTTAGATATGATTTTGTATATGCAGCTGCATAAGGATATGGGACGATAGACATCAAATGTCTAGGGATTATCAGCCTTGGGGATGAGTGCAATAAATGTAGAGTTGAACCCATTGTACATCTACCCAGACAATCTACAATCCTCAATTGTCAGTAGGATGTCCTTACCAATAAAGTAAAATAAGGTAAGATAAAATTCAATGGGCCATCCATCTACTCTGGGGATTTTGTCTTTTTTGAACCACTTCAGAACAACTTCAATTTCCCCCATTGTGACCAGTTTGTTCAAGTTCTCCACATCATCCTCATTCACAAATCGAGGCATTGTCCTAGAAATGTGGAGTACTTTTGTTATAGTTTCTTCTCGTGGAGCGGTGAACAATTGGGAGAATTGTCTAATGCCCATGTCCGCAATCTGAATGAATGTGTTGGCCTCCCTGCCATTTTTATCCCTCAATTTCCAAATAGTATTGGTTAATTTCCTCCCTCTAGCACATTTCTAGAAGAATTTAGTATTGTCATCCCCTTCTTGAAGCCAAATGGCTTTGCTCTTTAATATCCATGCTTCCTCTGTTTGTCTTAAGAGTTTAATATTTTCTGCTTCCAAACTTATAAGTTGATTCTTCCTATCTATGGTTTGAAAACCTAAATTACCAGTGTCCTCCATCGCAGCAAGTTCAACTTCAATCTTCAGTAGAGTAGCTTCATCTCTTATATTTTTTCCTTTTCCCCATACAATGGTCCTTTGCTTGATCTAAGACAAGTTGTTTGATATGACTGCCGCCAGTGAAGCGGTGGAATCTTGGCAGCAGTGGACCCATGATTCCTTAACAATATTATGTAATTCAATCTCCTCAAGCCATGTTGAGTTGAATTTGAAAGGAGTATTAGGCTTACAATTTGAGTTCATGATTTCGAAGAAAATTGGGGAATGGTTAGATATGCCCCTAGTTCCCACCCAATGTCTTATTATGTCTAATTGATCCACCAACTACACTTTAATGATAAATCGGTCCAGTCTTTGAGCCAATGCATCATCCCCAATCCTCCTATTGCGCCAAGTGAGATGAATTTTCGGCATGTCTATATTTAGGAGACTATGTGAGTCCAATAGGTGCTCAAAATAATCAGTGAGGGGGTTAGTCTGTGCTTGTGATCCCCATGATTCAGCATGTCCCAGTGAGAAGTTTAGATCTTTGCCAATGATGATATTGTCCTTATTCATAAATTATGAAGCCATCTGATTATCCCAAAATCCTACACGGTTGTGAGAGGGCCCATATATATTGATGAAGAAGAGTGGGGTTTCAAGTTCAATAGATATGATGTCTACTCCCAAAACTCCCTCGCTTCCCCAAATGTTTTCATTCTTGATTGTTCTATTATTGAAGCTAGTAGCACATCCTCATGATCGTCCTCTCACATCAAGGGTATGAAAGGTCCAACCTGGTAGGATGGATGTCAAATTAGTGTTGATCGCTGCTCATTTTCCCAATGTCTCTTGCACTTATATTACATCTAACCTTTTAGATTCAAATAGTCTCCTTAGGGCCAATTTTTTGTCTAGGCTAGCCAAGTCCCTGCAGTTGAAGGATAGGCACTTCATAAGGTAAGAAATTCAGAGTTGTCTAGTGCTCTAAGAACACAGTCTATGGAGGATTGTATGCCAGTCAACCTCAATCCCAACCTGATGGATAGCTTTGGATATGTAGGATTTCCTTCCCCTGGGGATTTTCTGAGGTTTGGGGGGGGCGGGGGGGTCATCACCCAGGTCGAAGGTAAGATGAGGCTTGGGGTGAGTGAGGGATCTGAGATTATATCTATGATGGGAGTTCTTCCCCGATGATTCAACCTTATAGTATGAGATGAAAGGGCACCCTCCATAGTGGTAGGATCAGTTGCCAAGTTGGTAGGGGGGTCGATGCAACAAGATATGTGATGAGACTCAAATTGCATGGAGATAGACCCGAACCCGATGCAGCAAGAGATAAATTGGCATATACCGAATTAAAAACATGACATGATATGGGAGGAGAGGATGAGAGTGAAGTACACAGTATCGTACTAGTTCCAGAAGAGTAAGATCTTGTGAACCTTGCTGAAGGAGGCCGAGCGACCAGTTGCTGTGGAGTCTTCCTAGTGTTCCTCTGTCAGCTCGAGGGTTCTGTTGATGCATTTTGTGCCGAGTTCGATCCAATATACATTTGATTTTGCGTGCCCGTAGTCACTTGTCTCTTGGAAGACTCAATGTTTGCAGATGTGATCAACGGGTAATCCTTATATAAATGGCCAACTTCATGGCACCACCTGCACCAAAATGGAACCCCCTCATAATCCAGGATCTGCCATCTGATGAACCCACGATATTGCAAACAGAAACTTTCCACGAGTCCTTCTCTGGTGTCCAAGTGTACCAGTATTCTGACAATGGCGATGTTTCTGGATTCAATGCCGGATTTTTCATGATATATATATACCCCCAAATCATCCCCAATACACTTGAATACATCCTCCGACCAGAATTGAAGAGGTAATCTTGGTAGTCTAACCCATATTGGGCCCGCCCCCAATTTCTCTTTGTCAAGATCAAATAGTGGCAACCATCGTTTAAGTAGGACCGGGGTCATCTCAATGTGCTAGAATTTGGAGAGTACCCAATTCACCTGGTCGGGATTTGCGAATATGGGGGGTAACCATACTCTCGTCATGGTGAGGACCGCTGGCAATTTTTTCAGGACGTGTCCCCAAATTTCCACCATCCATCGCTTTAGTCTTGCAGTGGAACAGTTACGACCTCTAACTCTGCCTATGATCACTGAGCTCTCTATGTTTGTTGCTTACGCCACGCTTATGCCTTCACCAAATACCAAAAGTCGTCCATGCTCCCTTACCTTGGTGCCCTTAGATTTTTTTCCACTTGATCTCTGGGGGTGATTTTCCGGAGTATGCTCTGGCTCCTCTGCCTAAGTATCATCTGAGTTTGATACCCTATTCTCTTCTTATGCCAAAATTTGTTGGGAAATGCCCTCAAAACAGCTAGAGGTTCTAACTATGTGTTGTGGGCGAGAAACCCTTGGGTCGGTTAAAGGGTTTGCCGAGTATGTTAAGCCCAAGGTTCTTGAAACCAAATGTAACCGCTTCGGGTCGAGATAAACCCCCTGCTGCCACGGATGATTCTCTAGGTCCAAATGTCTGATTTGAAATCTGTTCAAGTTCCCAATATTGTAGCTCAAAAAGAGATGGTATTGTGAGTATCGACCAGGGATGGTATTCCTATAGGTTGAAATCTAAATTCGTAACTACAGCAGGGATCGATTGGTAAAACCATAGTTCGTTGAGGGAGGACACATCATCCTCCATTTCAATTATATATGTCCTAACCTAGTCATCGGTTCACGGGGGTTCATTGATGAATGGTTAGCTAGACGCTGAGGTGGATCATTTGTCCATATTGGCATTGAATCCATCGAATCAGTGGAGTAGTCAACGAGATCTTCCTCCATGGTAATGACGTTCGGAAATGACTGTTGCAGTGTTCCCATGTGGGCACTCAGAAATTATTATTGCCTCCTGCCGATAATGTTCCTGCCAAAGAATATCTTCGGCTTCCTTTTTCTAACCGGTCAGAATCCCCCTCATCGTGTGCTCCCCTCCATGATAGTTCCGAGAAAAACTAACCCAAACAAAGGCAATCGAAATCCCTGAAATCATCAGTTTGTTCTAGTTCCATCACCATGGTTTCCTGCTCGCCTCAGTCATTTTTCTGATATCTCTTCTTCTTCTATCTCTTAAGTCTTGGGATTTTTGATGGTTTGCACATCTTCTATTTCTACATCTCATGTCTCATTAACAATACTTTTTTGCGCCTTTTCCTTTGTTTCAAAGTCTCAACCTCCATCTCTGTGTTAATAGGCCATGAATGAAAGTTAGCTTTCCATTCAAGCTCAGGCCTATCTTCATGCTCATAAGTTGAAGCTTTTATGCTTTCTATTTTTTTTGTAATGACCCCATGAGTATCATAATGCCAAACATCTCCCAAGTCAAAATTCATTTGCTTTAGTAATTCCTTAGCTGTCAAGAAGGCCTGTCTGGATTTAACAAAAGGCCTTACAGGTTTTCCCAACTTGAACATATATCCCTTCTTGGCAAGGACAAAGTGGACCTGGTCCACATTAAGACTTTGTCTAATAAACTCAAGGGAAAATATCCTCATAGGTATGAATACAGGCAAGCGGTATGGAGGAAGCTCACACCCATAGACCCGAATCTCTATGTAATCCTCAAATAGGTACCAGTATCCCACCCTGGTGTCCTTGCTCAATTGAAGGATTTCTTTCTGTTGAGGGAGAATTCTTGGAGGGGACACATTATGAATAATTTTATAGGAAATGGCCATGTAGGAGCAAATGAACTATGAATATCCATCACTCTCTGGTTTCCTCCTAATAGTAGTGTCCCAGTCAAAAACAAAAATCCTCTATTTTTCTGGGGCCACAAAACTGAGAGCCGGGAATTCAAACTCCTCCACATGGGTGTACACAAATAGATAAAACAACATAGAATAATACATGAAGTATGAAGTAGTGGAAAAATGGCATAACTAGAATTTTATGGACTCGGCCAAGTAAGAAGGTATATCAAATAGATGACTTGGTTGCATCATCTCCCTAAGAAACCATAGGTATGCTTTGTTGGACATATTGGCATTGTCATCTCCAAAAAGGTGAGAAATCATAGACAAGATAGGTTGTATAGGCTCAGAAAAGATAGTTATTGGAAACTATCAGCGATGGGCAAGGACTGTAAGCCAGGGGCTAAGATCAATTGTAGAAAAGACTTATTCAGTTGCTCGAAGGGTAGTTTAGCTGTAAACCAGGGTGGTTTCTGTGAAATGTTGTGGTTTAGGTGACCTTGGGTAAACTAGAGCCTTTTGGATTAGCTTTGGGGTCACCTCTAGGATTTTAGCTCTATTGGGGGAAACAAAACAGATCTTTTCCTCTATTTAAGTTGTAGTTAACCAAGACACAAACTCATGGAAGTGATGGCCATACAAGTCGAACTAGAGGTTCGATAGGTGGAAAGAACAAAGAGGGTCTGAAATTTGAGCCTCGGTGTCCATGAGAGGTTCAACATTAGATGAGGATTTGGATTCCCGGGTTTTAGGGGTCTTGGGGGCCGCCTTCTTCATGTTTTAATGAGTATTCAAATAATTTTCAAGTGGAGGGGACCGACCAGTTACCTAGTAGTCATGGTGATAGCTAAAAACAATGTTGGAGGGGAGTTTTGGACTAGTTGAGTGCTCGAACTGTGTTACATTGCATAGGAATGACAATAGGAGACTGTACCAGGAAAATAAAACAAATTTAAAATTTTGGAGCGAGAAGGGTTTTTTTACAGGCAGAGAGGGGACAGCGGTCATATGACGTGGATGATGTCACAGGGGGAACACATGGCAGAAAGGGATTGGGAGGTGACATGTAACAGGTGGACAAGAACGGGGGTAGAAAGGTTACAGTTTACCTTTTGAATTCATGGCTTATTTGAAACTGGCATTGATAGACCTATAATATAGCCAGTGGTCCCCACCATCCTCTAGCAAGTAAAAGAGTAATGGGTCAGATCTAGTGGTGACCCCCCAAAATCAATATGGATCGTTGGATCGTATGGTCTACCCTTTGGGTTTGTCAATTACCCCTCCCCCCACCCCCCGAAATGCTTCCAGGGCCTAGTTAGGCATATATGGATGAAAATTCCCCCTAAACATACTTGATCTTTACACTGAAAGGCGCATCCATGATAATTTACTCTTTTAGCCCTCTTATCTCAATTTCCACATAGGACTAAGTGCCATGACCAGTGGTTTATGCTTGGGTGCTTAAGGCTTTAGGTTCTTGTCGAGAACCTAACTCCCTTTATATTCATTCTTCCACCCTTGGTTCTTTGAATGTTCATGACCTAATGCCACATAATATTGGAGCCCCTTCATCGAAGTCTTTTCAAAAACACAAATACAATAGGGGTTTGAAATTTCAGACCTCTGATATTTAACATAACGCTTGGGTGCTTCGCCTTTTCTATGCCCCTAGTCCCTTGAGTCCCCATGAACAAGTGCTTAACAACATCGGAGCCCCTCCATTGGATTAGAACTTTTTATAAAACATTTTACACAAGGGGTTACAAAATCCCTTTCTTTTGATAAGTCGACCTCCAAAATGACATTGCATTGATGTCATCACCTCTGAAGATCTCTGATATTAAGCCTCCTGATATCGAGCTTCGATATACCTTCCTTCGATTCTTCTGATATCATGTTCCAATGTCATCGACTCCCGAATATTGGCACTTTCTTTTCATTTCAGCCCTCCTCTGAATTTCAGCTCCCAAAATTTCAAGTTTCCCATCTGATACTAGCCCCCGATATGTTGAGCCTTCTCTGAAATGGTTATTCAAGGTGTTGCCTCTTCCTTTTTATTTCCCTTTGAATGCCTTAGGTTGGACCTCTTCACTATTTTGTCATGGATGGAAAACATGACCATTCGACAGAAATGCAAGAAAGTATTTCAAATTCAACATCTAGAATACCATGATTTTTTTTGGACATAGTCACTCGATTGCGAGCATTTTTCCTTTCAAATGTCGTAGATGCCACGAGTACGAGCATCTCTTTCACGATTATCCACTCACTCTAGCAGAAGAAGCCCAGTTTGCCTCCAGGAGTAAGGATGATGATGGCTTTGGAATGGTCGTTGGTTGTCACACCCATCAATCCCGTAATAAAATACCTCCAGCATGGTCCCGATATCATCCTCCAATGCAAGAAGTTGGCCCAACACCCCATTAGCAGGGAATGGGAATCACTTTGCAATCTTAGATAACTTGGAAGTTAAGGAACCAAAAGTGGAACAACTCGTCCAACGACCATTCAAGAAATGGAGGTGGACAAAAATTCCCTATTAGTTAAGACAAGATGATCCCTAAAAGAAAATCTCCAGAAGATCTTGAGGAAGATAGAAGAATAAAGGAAATATTGATTAACACAGGCAAGATCTTGGAGGTGGACGAGAAAAATAATCGACTAGGAACTGATGAGCCCAAAATGATTGACTTTTTCAAGGTATGGATCAAAGAATACATCAAAGACATTCCATCTAACCAGCTCATTCACTTTAGGAACTTGTTCGGGCAGTGGAGTGCATGAGTGGCTAAACCGAAGGGTGAAGCTAGAGCTCAGAGCACTAATAAGGAAGAGGGAATCTTGGCGATCATTTCTCCTAATTAGGGAATGGTAGAGAAAGGGAAAAAGGGGAGAAGGTTGATGAAGGAAGCAATTCATGAAGTGGGTGAATTTATTCTTAATTCTAGACAAATGGGGCCATTGACGAATTATTTTCCCCATACTATAACCCCTCCTCAATGAAAATATTCTCATGGAAAATGTGGGGCTTAAATAGCAAAGGTAAGATTCATTCAGTGAAAAATCAAATTAACAAGGTGAAACTGAACATTGTAATAGTGTAGGAAACAAAGATGATTTTCAGAAAAACTCCAGGAAGCAAGCCAGATCTGTTGGATGGGAAGTGAAGTAATGATGATTGACGCGGTTGGTGCTTCAGGAGGTATTGTGGTGCTCTGGAATCCTAACCAAATTGTCTCTAACGATTTGGGTAGGAACAATACATAGCCTCATAGGAAGGTTCTGCAGCATAGGATCATATTATTGGATTGAATTAATAGCAGTATATGACCCCTTTGCCCCACATGCAAAAGAGAAATTTCTCCAAGAGTTGGTGGGTCTAAGAGCTAGCATCCCGGATCCGCATGGATCATCGATGGTGATTTCAATATGATTCAAAATCTAGAAAAGGGGGGGGGGGGGGGGGGGTCTTCGAAGACTCGATCCCATCTCTATGGTATTCAATGAAATGATTGCAGAGCTTAAGCTTGCAGATCTGGGCACCAAGAATGTATTCCATACTTGGAACAACAGAAGGGGCCGACAACATCAGGTGGCATGTCATTTGTATAGGTTCCTCATCTTGGAGGATCTGCTTCTGGGTGACCCCTTTCTCGAAGAATCCATATTTCCCTCTTTGGGATCAGATCATTAGCCAATTTATCTAGATTTGGCACTCCTCCCCCCTCCCAAAAACTGCGAATTTTGGTTTGAATGATTTTGGTTGCGTCACCTGGTTTTTAAGGAGAAATTAAAGGGGTGGTTGGAATCCCTGGAGGTGCCAAAGGGATCTAAAATGAAAACCTTACAACAGAAGCTTAAGGCCCTCAAACTTAGAACCAAGATCTAGAATAGGGAAGAATTTGGGGATATCTTTAAAGAAAAGTTCAAGTTAGAGGAAGAGACGGAGCAGCTCTAGGTCCAGATCATTCAAGAAGGTCAATGAAAAACTCTGGCAATGGAATAAGGGCACTGCGCTAATCAACCAACTTGAAGAGCAATGACAGTAATAAGAAGATTTATGGCGTCAGAAAACCAGAATTCAATGGTTGAGAGAGGGGGAGTGAAACACAAAGTTCTTCCATTGGTCCATGATCAACCACCATCAGCATAATTGCGTCACCTCTCTAACCTCCAGAAATAGAGATTGTCTTGAGAGGCACCAGGACATGGAGGAATAATTGGTCTCCTTTTTACCGAAATTACTCACAGAGTATGTGCAAGACCGCTCAGAGGATATAGAAAGGGTTACCCAATGTATTCCTTGAATAG
Organism: Pinus tabuliformis; assembly: GCA_031772625.1. NCBI lineage: Eukaryota > Viridiplantae > Streptophyta > Pinopsida > Pinales > Pinaceae > Pinus > Pinus tabuliformis. The sequence goes on from CM062809.1 coordinate 311,814,014, forward strand.
TGATTTAAGACCAGAATGCAGTCCTATTACGCCCAATATCAGCCGAAGAGGTGGACGCGGTTGTCAAAGATATGTCAGGAAATAAAGCCCTGGGCCCAGATGGGTTTACTTCAGAATTATTCAAGGCATCTTGGTCCTTTTTAGGCACCAAAATAGTCAACTTGTGGAAGAATCCTGACGAAATCACCATGTATGGTCTATTGTGAATGCAAATTTTCTTACTCTTGTTCCTAAGCCAAGTGTTGTTAATGATCCTAGTGGTTTTTTCCCCGTCGCCCTTTGTAATCTAATTTACAGGATCTTATATTTTGTTCTTGTTCATCAACTTAAGCCTATCTTGCACCATATTATTAGTTTGGAGCAATCCATCTTCGTCGAGGGGAGACAGATCCTATATGGGATAGTATGCACTCATGAATTCATCTATTCCCTTCAGTGCAGTAAGCGTCATGGCATGTTGATGAAGCTAGACCTATCAAAATATTATGACCATCTCAATTGGAAATCCTTGCTCTCTATCTTAATGGATTTTGGGTTTGCATAGGAATGGATATGCTAGGTTCGTTCTATAATTTCCACTCCTTTATTTTCAATACTTCTTAATGGTGTGCCCATGACTACCTTCATATCCTCTCAAGGGCTTTGTCAAGGTGATCCTATTTCCCTCTTCTTGTTTATCATTGCCACGGAAGGCTTGGGTTGTTTAATCAACAAAGTAATGTAAGAGAATGAGTTAGAAGGTCTTCATATCCTTGACACTGATATAAATATGTCCCATCAGAAGTTTGTAGATGAAAATTTATTGTATGATTAAACTTCTGTCCGAGAGGCAGTGGTTTTCGATGGGATCCTAGCAGAATTTCAAGTTGCTTCTAGTATGCTCCTTAACAAGGAAAATTATCATCTTTACTTTTTCCATACTTCAAAACTGGTGCAACAAAACCTGGTGTGAATCTTGGGCTTCTCTATTGAATCTATCATGTCTAAATATCTTGGAGACCCACTCATTGCAAATCCTTTGTGCATTGCGTGCTAGAAGGAACTCTATAACAGGGTCCTAAAAAGGTTGTCCAATTTGACCTTGCATGTGTTAAACCTAGTTGGCCAAACCACCCTTTTGAAATCAGTCTTGCAAGTCATCCCTGTATACCAACTCTCGATCCTCCCAGCTCCCAAAATCATTTACAAAGATCTAATGTCTATTTTCCACAAATTCCTATGGAAAGGCGCAAAATTGGAGAAACAAAAATGGTCCCTTGTGGCATGGGATAAACTCTACCTCCCAAAGACTCATGGTGGCCTAGGACTTAGGGATCTGAAGGAATTGAACATGGTCATAGGAGTGAAGCGCTAGTGGTAATGGGTGTAAGGTGGAATTGAGCAATGGAAGAACATTTGGCGCCAAAAATATGGACACATTAGATCTCAAGTCTCTCTTTTGTGAGACCCTTTCGCGCCTGTGGGATCGGCCATCTGGAACTTAGCTTGCCAAAATACCTATCTCATCCATGACCACTTCTTTTGGGAGATCAGGAATGGTTTTACCACTCTCTTCTAGAAAGAATCCTGGCAGCAATTTCCACTCTTAGATTCTAATGCCTCCCTACAAGGCCTGAAAGAAATTTTGGACCAGCTAAATCTTAGTATAGTGGCGAAATTCTAGTCAGAGACTCCTTCCCAATAAGATTGGTGTGTCTGGAAATCAGCCCAAAACTGGCAGGTGGAAGGTCCTCTGGAGAGTTGGGCGGTCTTGAATCAATCTCTACGGGAGAGCCATATTCCTGTCTCCCTAGCTTCGAACAAGCTTCGTTGGGGATATAAGTGGGGGTGCTTTCTCTATCAAGGAGGCATATCTACTTAAGAGTTCAATATATACAAAGACGAGGCCTGTGGAAAAAAGTATGGAGATGGAAATTATGGCCCAAAGTTTCACTTTTCCTGTGGCTATTGGGACATAAATGAATATTGACTTGGGATCACCTTCTCAAGAAAGGCTTTGTTGGTCCATCACAATGCCCAATGTGTAAACAACATGAGAAGACAATAAATCATCTATTGTATACTTCCTAGTGAGTGGATGAAGTGTGGTCAGAGGTGGGTAGGTTGTTTGGACCACTAGAATAGAACAATGAGGATCTGCTTATGGTAATCAACATTTGGAAGAGTGTGCGCTTCAAAAACCCAATAGTCAACAGAGCTTGGATCTTAGTCTTAAGCTTCCCACTTTGGAATACTTGGAAGGAGTGGAATCATGTTATCTTTCACAACCAGACCTCGTTGAGTTTATCCAAATGGAAGATTTTGAAAGATAACCTCTGTTAGGATTCCAAGAAACTCTCCTAGGTTGTAGCTCGGAGATTCCTGGTAACATATAAATTCAACTATTGTTGCAAGGTTTAATGGAAGGAATGATGGTTTGGTTCAAGCCAAATAACCACTTCTACTTTGTTTCACTCCAGACGTGCATGAACACCCTCAAACGACAAGGCTTTAGACCACCAATGCTCACAGTTTTAGATATTAGGTGAATATGGAGAATACTAACCACACCAGCAGATACACAAGACCATGTGATGGCCGACTGCAACTAGTATAGAAACCTGCAAATATAATCTATTAATGCGAAGACAGGATGACAGCTATCTTGCATTAGATACAAAAAAATTTGAGCAACCTACTCAGTGATACATCCAATATTTTAACACAGAGATAAGATGACAGTTATCTAGTGCTAAACATCAAAAGATCAAGAATACAGCATATCAAGTACAAGCTTAGAACACAGGGAAATGGACAGTGAGAAGTTAACAGCAAAAGAAGCTTGTATTTTCTGAAAATGAAGATGAGAAGCTGCAAGTGAAAAAATATCTATAGTCTCCATAAGTTGAACTGTACATCAAATGCCAACCCTGATTACATCTTGCTTCTAAGTATTTATAAATTTTCGTTACAATGGCACTCGACCGTTTAGGTATGGAGGGGTCATAATTGACCACCAACTGCATTTAACTACCTGATGGAGTCTCTGAACGAATTTGCTTGTTTCAGTGGGTGAATCTGATCTGTTTAGGTGTTGTGCTATCCTTTAGGCGGTTGGAGTGCTCATACCGGTGGAGTCCATGACTGATAAATTCAGTTATAGAGTCGTGTTGCGTCCTTTTCCCCTTTGGCCATGCTTTCAGTTTAATGTGGTTGTTGGGGATATTACTGCAACTGATACTAGCAGTGCTGGTCATCTCCTTCTTCGGGCAACAGAATGGTCAAGGACGTGGGATGCATGGGCAAACGGACAGTTGGGAGGAGAGATAAGGATGACTGTCAGATCGGGAAAATGGACGGTGGAGATGGCTCGGCGAAGGCTATCGGCTGAGGTGGGAGCAGGGTGTGTTAGGGTCATTAGATCTTCGGCAGATAGATCAGATGGTTATCGGGAAACGAAGTTGCATGAGCGTTTAACGGGCGAGGGCGGTTTGGTCGAGCGGTAAATGTTTTCATTGCACTGCTTTCGGGCGCTAAGCAGTAAATGCTCAGGGTCGAGCGATTCCATTCAATGATCGACACGCAGCAGCGGATGAGAGATAAAAATCGCTCTCATCGCATGCTATTATTCGATCAAGTTGTTGGTGCGATGAAAGCGAAGACCATCATATCCTGGCAGATATGATCTGATGATTGGGGGTGGTAGAGTGGGTCACCTTTATCGGGTGTGATAGGAGCCACTGGATCGGCGGGGGGTGATCAACGGCGGGGAAGCGATGAGGGGTTTATGAGCATGTGAGCGCATATGGGTAAGGTTTTATGGTTAGCGGGGTGAAGGAAGAAAGGGAAAAGTGACCAATGCGAGCCCCCTTTTGACAGAACTCAACAGACCATGCTTCTTTCTAACCTTAGAAAGTCTGCGCTGCATAGTAGGGATAACACTGGCTCCTTCTAGGGATGAAAACCTCCCTGTGAGGTTTCAAGAACCGTAGACCACTGCCTTTCATACAAAAACAAGATCAGCAATATTTCCTAGTGTTCCATTGGGCATGGAGTCAAACTAAGCCTACACTAAAACTTGTAAAAAGAACATATTTACAATGTTGAGGCCTAAAGGCCTTAATTAACATAAACTTTCAAAAATCACCCATTGACTGGGCCATCAAAAAATGTTTCTCCTTCCATAATTTGCAGCATGAAAGTGTTGTTCCCTTGGACCTGAGCAATGCCAAAAGGTCCAGTCCACATAGCATCGAATCTACCAGGATCTCTCTGCCTTCCCTTCAGTGCATCCAATTGGAGAAAACAGTCACCATACTGAGAATTGACCCTTTTTACCTTTCTATGAAAGGCTTCTTTCTCTTGGTCAATGTGCACGTCAGCCAATTTATCAAAGACTTGCAAAAGCCTGTTGATTTGATCACCCACTTCAAAGAGTTTGGGGCATTTGACCTTATCAGGCAGAGATGGTTTATATTTCACCCCCTCTCTGTATGCTCTCATCCTTGGATGTTTTTCTTGGAAGTTTTTGTACACCTGCTGAAAAATAAGGTCTGTTGTATACTTGGATGTGTCATTTGTGACCTGAACAATAAATATAAGTGGTGAATCAAGGTATTCTTGCGTGGGGGACACAAAGACTTCACCTACTCCTGTAGCTTTCTTAGAACAAGCCCCATCAAAGAAGGTGTCCCAAATTTGTGGGCCTTCTTCCTTTGTGATCTAGAAAATTGCCTTTTCATGCTATGTGGAGGCCAACTGGGTAGGATTCGTAATATCAAGACTGAGCTTATCCATGTCAGCCTTGGGCATTGAATTATGGCTGGCTCCAGTGCCTAGGGGGAAATTATGAGGGATTTTATCTTGAACAGACAGAGGAACATAGGATGATGGGGAGCTGACTTCACAATTTTTTATCACTGGGCTGAGAATAAAAACGGGTTGGTCAATTTTCAAATTTGCATAGTCATTGGAAGCTTGGCTGGCTTTAGGCTTAAGATCTTCAAGGATAGATTTCTTGAGGGACTCATTCTTCACTGGTTCAATCAGAGGCATGAGTATTCTTGGCTTCTGACTTTCTGATTGAAAACTGAAAGAATAAGGGGACCTGTCAAGGCCTCTTACCTCTATGGTTGGAGCTTTGAGGATGATGGGATCTACTGCTGGTTGCTTCTACTTATTGGCTTGTTGCTCTGCAGGGACAACAAATTTATGAGCAGGAGCTACTTGGACATTATCCATCAAAGACCTCAGATTATATCTCTGCTGATCTTCAGTTTGCAGAACAATTCCTCTATCCCACTCTTGGTTGATCTGGCCTTTGAATAATGACTTCTCATAGGCAGCTTTGGTTAAAAAAGGGGCACTGCCCTTATCTTCCATACTGTGAATCTCATCCTCTTCTTCAAACTGCTCCTCCTCCATGACAACGTTCTGGAAAGGAGTCTTAACCCTTTGTTCTTCACTGGCCTCTTTGCCCCTCTAAATGATCTGCAATTGTTCATTTGCTCTTCTGAATGGATTTGGATTTTTAGGAGAAAATGTATTAGGAAGCCTTGCTTTCCCAGAGCTCTGCTCAACCTTCAGTTTGGATATTTCAACGGCTAATGACTCTATCATTTTAGTCATTTTGTCTATTTTGGGTTCTGAATATGAGGAAGAAGAGGAAGACTCACCTCTCTGCCTCCTTCTATCAGCATGTCCTTTGAGTTTCTCTACAGCCATGATATTCGATTCCACCTCCAAGGCTGCATCTTGCATCTCAGCTAGAGAAGCACATCTCCTTTCTCTTAATAGCAGGCAGAAATCAGAGTCAAAGGCATTGGCATAGGTGAGTTTGGCAGAGGTGGGGGTAGGTTTCACTTCAGCTGGTATCTTGCTATACATACGATTGAATCTTTTATTGAAATCAGACAATGACTCCCCATTTTCCCTTTTCAGGTTGCCAAACTCAGTATGGTAGTATAGCAGGTCTTTCTTATCTCCCCAATGCTTTAAAAATACATTGTCTAATGCTTCAATGTCTGCTATAGACCTAGGGGTTAGCTCTCTGAACCACTTTCTAGCCTCTCCATCAAGGCTTTGGACAAATACTCTCATCCACACATCATCTTCACTGATATCTAGGTTATCAACATAGCTATAAAAAGACTCAAGGTGTTCTTTAGTTGTTACTCCCTCTGTACCAGTGAACTTAGGCATGTATTTCTGATATTCTCATATAGGCATGGCATTGAAAGGAATAGGCAGGATGAGGGGTCCATCCCTAGCAGCTATGATTCTTTCCATTTTGGTGGGTGCCTGTGGGCCTGCCATGACTGGGGTAGATCGAAGGGTACTAGCAGCCTAAATGATAGGAAGCTGCGAAATGAATGATAGGGCCGAAGGAAACTGATGGACTATAGGGGAAGTTTTCTTTGGACTAAGATCCAAAGGGGAACTTATTGAACAAGGAGCTTTATGAATCTCTGATATTTCTTCACTAATAGTGCTAGGCTCTATATTTTCAACCTGTGCATGCTCAGCTATGAGCCTTTCTTGCAGAGATACATAAGATTGTTTAGGCTTACCTGATCCTAATGCTCCTTTTTGTGATGTATTTTTCTGCTTGACAATCTTCTTAGGGTCAGGTATTGGGTCAGCTGGTGATTTCTGAGGATTTCTCCGAGTGTGTCTCACAAACTGAGCCAGAACTGTGATGTGGAGTCGCCAAGAGGTTAGGCCTCCAATAGAGTTGTCAGATAGATGATTACAACCAAAAATGTGTCCAGACTTTTTCTATCATCAAAGCTAGATCTGTGTTGTTCTCCCAGGGAAGCTGAGCTTCAATCTTTTATCCCTGGCAACGGCGCCAATTATGTTAGGATTCCAAGAAAATCTCGTAGGTTGTAGCTCAAAGATGTCTGGTAACATATAAATTCAACTATTGTTGCAAGGTTTAATGGAAGGAATGATGATTTGGTTCAATCCAAATAACCACTTCTACTTTGTTTCACTCCAAACATGCATGAACACCCTCAGACTATAAGGCTTTAGACCACCAATGCTCACAGTTTTAGATATTAGGTGAATATGGAGAATACTAACCACACCCGCAGATACACAAGACCATGTGATGGCTGGCTGCAAACTAGTACAGAAACCTGCAAATCTAATCTATTAATGCGAAGATAGGATGACAACTCTCTTACATTAGATAGAAAGAAACCTGAGCAACCTATTCAGTGATACATCCAATATTTTAACACAAAGATAAGAAGACAGTTGTCTAGTGCTAAACATCAAAAGATCAAGAATACAGCATATCAGGTAAAAGCTTAGAACAGAGGAAAATGGACAGTGACCAGTTAACAGCAAAAGAAGCTTGTATTTGTTGAAAATGAAGATGAGATGCTGCAAGTGAAAAAATGTCTACAGTCTCTAGAAATTGAACCTTACATCAAATTCCAACCCTGATTACATCTTGCTTTTGGGTATTTATAATTTTTCATTACAATGGCACTTGGTCGTTTAGGTATGGAGGGTTCATAATTGACCACCAACTGCATTTAACTGCCTGATGGAGTCTCTGAACGAAGTTGCTTGTTTCAGTGGGTGAATCCGATCTGTTCAGATGTTGTGCTGTCCTTCAGGCGGTTGGAGTGCTCATACCGGTGGAGTCCATGACTAATAAATTTAGTTACAGAGTCGTGCTGCGTCCTTTTCCCCTTCGGCCATGCTTTCAGTTTAATGTGGTTGTTGGGGATATTACTACAACTGATACTGGCAAAGCTAGTCATCTCCTTCTTCGGGAAACAGAATGGTCTAGGAAATGGGATGCATGGGCAAATGGACAATTGGGATGAGATAGAAGGATGACCATCGGATCAGGAAAATGGATGGCAGAGATGGCTCGGTGAAGGCTATCGGCCGAGGTGGGAGTGGGGTACGTTAGGGCCGTTAGATCCTCGGCAGACAGATCAGATGGTCATCGGGAACGAAGTTGCATGGGTGTTTAACGGGTGAGGGTGGTTTGGTCAAGCAGTAAATGTTTTCATCATACCACTTTCGGGCACTAAGTGGTAAATGCCCGAGGTTGAGCGATTCCATTCAATGATCGACACATAGCAATGGATGAGAGAGAAAAACCGCTCTCATCATGCACTATTGTTCGATCAAGTTGCCGGCGCGATGAAAGCGAAGACCGTCAGATCTTGGAAGAGATGATCTAACGGTGGGGGGTGGTAGAGTGGGTCACCTTTATCAGGTGCGATGAGAGCCATTAGATCGGCGGGGGGTGATTAACTGCGGGGAAGCGATGAGGAGTTTATGAGCGCGTGAGGGCGTATGGGTAAGGTTTTATGGTTAGCGGGGTGAAGGAAGAAATGGAAAAGTGACCAATGCGAGCCCCCTTTTGACACAACCCAACAGACCATGCTTCTTTCTGACCTTAGAAAGTCAACGCTGCATAGTAGGGCTAACAACCTCAGAGAAACTATCCTGGAAAAAATGGGAAGAAGCGGACTGGAAGGCAGACCCACCCAAAGCAGGGATCTTCTGCTCACTCAACTTGTCCCTCAAGATGGAATTTTTTTCATCCACATCTCTGTGAGCTACCCCAATCCCTTCACCATCCATATTCACACCACCCCCCAGCCCCCCCTGACTTTATGAAAATCAAATTTGATGGGGCCTCTAAAGGTAATCCAAGTCCGGTGGGATTTTGGGCGGTGATCCGTGATTCCCAAGGTTACCCCTTAGGTGTATTCACTAGATTTTGCAGAGCCACCAAAAAAAATTTAGCATAGATTATGGGCCTAGAGAAAGGACTTCGCTTGGTGCTCATCCTTCGCTACTCCAAGATTTAAATTGTAGGATATTCGAAAATGGTCATCCATATGGCTCAAAAACTCATGGATGGATCCCCCCATCTAAGTTGGTGTGTAGCTGGAGATTGGAGTCACAAGTAGCTCATATTAAGTCTCTCCTAAACAAGTTTTCATACGTATTATAGGCCACTTGCTGAGATCTAGTAATAAGGTTGTTGATTAGCTAGAAAATTAAGGAACAATGGAAGGTGATGGATATTTTGCAATATTGTGACATTCAGCTCTGAGTGATACTATTTTGGACCCAAGTGAAAAAGATACCCTCTCCAAACTAATATAAGAAGATAAATCCTCCCCTGATGGGGGTGACCAAACATCTGGCCATATCACCTCAGAGTTCACCCCACGAGGAATGTGGTAGGTGAGTGAATGCTGGAGTATTCAGTGATGTGAAGGGATGGAGGGTGGCCAAACTTTCTAGACCTGCTTATGTTCATTATGTTTTACAAAGGTTTTAGTGTAATGGAGATTGTATCTTGGGTGATAAACTTAGAGTGCAGGGTGGGAGACCAGAGTGTTGAAGGCCAAGCAAGCTTGCTAGAGCCATGGGGTAGCTGGAATTCTGTGGAGTGCTCGGATATTGGTCTTGTGGCTTCTGATAAGAGCTTTTGTGATTTTATATGGGATCATGGTTCATTTGGAGGTAGCTCTCCTCATGGGTGTGGTAAGGTTGGTAGGTGGTGGAACCTCGGGTGTCACCAAAGGAGGGTTGCTCTAAGATGGTGGGTATTCGACGACTCCCACGCAATAAGATGTGTTTGGATCTAGTCTTTCTCTGAGTTTTTGATTCTGGTGGTGGTTAGTAATGAGACCTTGCTCTTGTCCTTTGGAGTGGGTGGCCTAGTGCTGAGCACCAGTATTGCAGCAATAATGCTGCCACTCCTGGGACTTCCTACTTTACTTTTATCAACCCGGTAATTAGTAACAAACTTGGAAGTGACGGTGTTGCATGCACAAGTACTAGTTCTTACTACAGGCTATCACTTGGTCAGCTGGCGCAAGATCACTGGGAGCTCAAGCCAACCTCTATGAATTCCAGAAGAAGCTTTAAATGTGATGAGAGAAAGGAAATCTTACTCTACAAAGGTTATTCTACTTGCAGAAAGAGAAAGAAGACTGAAATGTGAAGTAAACCTAGAAAACCCTAATTTACCGACTAATCCTACTTTTGAAAAAAGAGAAGTGAAAATATAGGAAAGGAGTGCCATTACCTATTGAGGAAGTAAACTACACCTATTCAAGCTATTTTTGGAAGGAAATAAGAAAAAACATATTTTTTGGATTTTTATGTATTTTATGTGAAATCGTTATGCATGTAATTTATTTGTTTGTGGATGTGGCAGTGATTAGGTGGCGATGGAGGGCAAATTTGGGATTTGCAGAGGTGTATGAAGGTGTGGAGGGGTCCTAGGAGGCCTCTGGCAGCCTTCTGGAGGCTTTCCCTGCAATCGGACTTCAAAAAGTCACTTACGGGAAATTCTACAGGAGGCTGCAGGGGATCTACAGGAGGATGCCAAAGGATGTTTTAGAGGGTTTAAAGGTGGAAAAATTGTGGGAAAGGGTAGTTTAAGACCAGAGGGATGTGTTAAGGTGTCTGAATTTCATCAAGGATGATTAGAAAAGAAAATGATGGTTGTATTTTTCCAAGAGACAAGAGGAAAGCTTATGAGAAAAGTGCAGGAATTAGGGTAGATTTGTGAAGGGCTGTGAATGACTTATGAAACAGGAAGAAAAAGAGATGGTGATGGCAGATTTATTGACTTATTATGAGCAGAGATGTACTGTAAGAGAGCTGCAAATCAAAACACTGAATCTGAGCAAGAAAAGAACTAGTTGCACCAAAAACAGAACTATATCTCATGTTAACCTAAATTCTGATCTAGGAAAATAAAATGCTGAATAGTGCTATTTGGAAATGAAAGCATGGAAAGAGATTTATTGTAGAAACAGAAATGAGCATGGAAAAATGGATCTGAAGCAAAACATTAACCTCTAAATCAAATTGTAACACTAGAAATTGCATGGAGGAAGAAAAATTGTGTTTTTATGGCAACAAGCAGATCTTGACCTCATTTCATGATCCCAAAGGGAGGAAAGGAGGTCAAGGCTCTGTTGATGGCCTTTTTGTATCTTTCTCTTACCACTATTTAACCTACTTCAGCAACTGAAATGGAAATAGTTATGTAAATCACCAAACAACAACATATTTTACTAAGGAAGAAATCTATCTAACGACAACTAATTCATGAACACGCAACAAAACATATAAATACAAAACAAGAGGTATTGGGCAGCTTGGGTTGGGCTCTAACCCAAGAGCTTCAACCCCCTGAAAGAACTCAGTGCTGGCTCAGAAAATATTTCATCTCCATTATCAAAATAATAGTCACATTACATAAATTTGTTCACAAAAGTAAGCTTGAAATGAGCTGAGCAAAAGCTACAACAAAAGTGCGAAAATTTGACTAACATCCAACAACCTAATGAGGCCCTAAGCCTCTCTATTTATACCACTGGAGCCCCCAACAACTCTCCTAAAATCAAGGAGGCTTGGCTCCCAAGACTTGAGATAGACAGCAGTTCCTCTTCACTTGCTCAACTGCCCCTTTGATGCATTGATGTGGCTGCTTGTGCTCTGAGCCTTCTGAAGGAGGATTCGAAGTAGGGAGTCATAAATGAGGGGGAAACCCTCCTACAAATCCTCTCCCTTGTTTTCCTCGAATATTGGCTGCCAAATGCTCATTAAACCTTTGATTTTGTCTCAAAATTGACCAAAAATCTGCATAAAGCACACATTAGACTTCTTGGCATAATGACTAACCCAACTCACTCTATTAGCATAAATATAATCAAAAACATGCAATAAAATAATGAGAATGGTGGATTAAGCTAAGTTAGGAGGCCAAATGAGCCCATATAATTACCCATTTATGGGGCTCATCATCACCCCCCTACTGAATGTGTTGCTCATCCTCTGAGCAACTAGTCTATCTCCTCATCCTTGATGGCCCTGACGGACTCCCTGACATCCCATGCTTCTGATGTGAGATCCTCCTCCTTATCATGGAATCCTGCCTTTCTTTCCACCTCTTCCCACTGTTGTTGTTCTTCTTCTTCTTTTACACCTTCCAATAGGCCTAGCAGCAGTGGAGGACTCAATTTGAGGCCAATCCAATTGGCCTTCAAACTCTGCATAGAGCGCTTGTATAGAGGCACTCTCCTTAATGCTTCTTTCATCCTTGTTGGGGAGTGATACTCCCTGATTTGTAGACTGTGTGGGAGAGTGTTCCACCTCCTCATACAAGCATGAATACAGTCTTCCCCAAGTAATCTTTCCATGTCTTCAAAATGTGAAATAGTCTAGCCCTGCTCATTGATATACTTAGGGGCGTTTTGAGGATTATTTGCAAGCAGTTGGTGGACACTGATGAGAGCCATGGGGTCTGCTGGCTCAGCTCGGATCATTAAGGGTTCATTTTGCTCTTTTGCCATCAACTTTTTGATTTCTTCCGCCCTTTTCTCCTCATGATTCATCCATGATGCCATGGCCATCAGCTGCAAGTCCCCCAGCCTAGCATTGGGGTCCCATAGGTTCATATTAGTGAGGGCCAAGTTATGCAAATAAAACTCTACTATCTTTGCCTTGTCTTCTACTGAACTTTGGTCACATAGGTCTGTAAACTATTTATAATCTTCAAAAGGCATGTTTCCTCTCTGTGCCAAGGTCTTTATTTGAAACTATAGCCACCGGTCTTTGAGGTATACTCCATATGATTTGGCTGGTTGCCTGCACTGTAGTGCCTCCATAGACCAGCTAGCCATGCATGCCAATTGTGTGTCCTTTTCTTGCAGCTATTTTCTTAACATTTCATTTTCTGCTTCCAAGTGAGATCTTCTATTTGCTTCTGTATGTCTTACAGTGCTCAACTCCTGACCCATTTCTCTAAGCTTGCTCTCCATGTGGCCAATGTCTTCCACCCCTTTGGACTTGGAAATTTGCATCCATCTATGGCTCCTTACTCTCTCTTTTTCCAGCTCAAAGAAAAGTGGGACTGTAAACTTCTGTGGATGATTTTTCCCCCTTCAAGGAGATTGTAATAAGAGCCCAAACTAGACTGGGGGTTAGGTTCTGGAATCTATGTTGTTTCATCCTTCCCCTTGGTCTGCTCTTTTGCCCTTTTCTCAAGTTTCTCAATCTCCTATAGCTTTGTTAGGGTCTCTTGTCGGGCAGTCTGTGCCTCTTGTAGGACTGTTTTTGAGTCCTGTAGTTTTACTCTTTCCTTCCAAGTCGAAGATCTAGCTCTTCCTCTCTCATAAGTAATGGGGGTTTTGGATGGAAATTCTTCCCTTTTGACAGTAGGGGAATCTTCCACTATGATAGGCTCTTTTGAGGATGGTTGTGGCTTCCCTATTTTTATTCTTGTGCTTTTTCGAGCCCTGAAATACATTGATGGTGGCCTTTTCCTCTTTTGTTTGGGTTTGACTAGGGTGCTGAGGGCAACAAGAATAGATGTTGCTTCCTTTTCTAGTGTCTCAAGAGACACTTTTGTCTTCTTTTCCCCTTTTTCCTCTTCTTTTGTCTTCTCTTCCTCTGCTAGCTTTGTTTCCTCTAACTCTGTTTTGGTTTCCTTCTCATCTTGTTTAGTTTCTGTCTTCTCTAATTTAGTCTTTTTCTTCTCTGGTTTAGTCCTTTTCTTTTCTGTTTTAGTCTTTTTCTCTTCTGCCCTAGGTTCCTTCTTCTCTGCTTTGGTCTTTTTCTCCTCTGTTTTAGGTTCTTCCTTCTCATCTTCTATTTTGGTTTCCTCCTCATCTTCCCCTTTTTGTTCTTCCCCCTCACTTTCAGAAGGACTGAGGTCATATGTGAGGGCTTTTATATCATCTTCTCCTGTCATATTTCTGAAGATCTCCCAGGCTATGGGGATTGTGAAGGTGTGGAGGGCTTCTTCCACCAGCAGTTTAATTAGTCCATGGTGAGCCAATTGATCTGGACCTCCTGCCTTCAATTTAATGCTGGAATCTATAAGGGACTGTAGGAGAAAATAGGGAATGCTGAGTTTTTGGGGTGTGGGAATATCCATGCCATATCTCAGCTCATGCAGAAGTCTGAAATGATAACCATAAACTATGCTATACCTCCCTTCACAGGAAATGTACTTGATAATTTGGTAACTAACCTCATCCCAAGGGTAAGGTATGCTTGTTCTTCTGATGCCATTTTTGTCCTCTACAGGATGCTCATTTGGTTGGAAGAAGGTTTTCTTGGCAACTTGACCCAGTGGCTTTTCTTCTTTGCTCCAGGGTAGTCCAAGTGGAAGACTAGTAACCCTATTGATAAACTCTGGGTTGATTTCCATGGTGAGACCTTTGAAAGTAATAGTGGCATGGGTCTTTGAGTGGGGTACCAAGGAAAGGGAAAACTCCTGAGTCACTTCTTCATCATACCCTCGAAGTTTTTCGAAAAATGGCATCCAATTGGCTCTGGTAAAAATGGCTACTACCTCGGGATGTTCATGGAGCCTGACTAAATTTAGGGGTTCCTTCCTCATGAATCCCCCTATCATTATGTTTATAATCTTTTGGAATACCTAAGGTGGGGAAGGAGACAACAATTTTTGCAAAAACAAGAAATAAAGAAAAACACTGTGTTTTTCTTTAAGAAACAAACAGACTTTTTTAATGAAATTCCTCTTCTTTTTCAGGCTTAATTCTTCCCTAAAATTGCATCACTCCTTGTATATATGAATATCCAAGGTGGGTTTGTACAGAGCCTACCTCTTCAGGCCCGAATTTGAGCGAAAATCTCGTGTTTTCTTCTATAAAACTGCTTACTAGCCCTCCTGTAGAACCCGATAATGCTCCTACAGAACCCAATAAGAGGAGGAGGACTGAAAACAATAGATAATGGTGGTTTCAAGGCTATGGAGGTGGTATGGAGCTTTCTACAGTTACGGGGACAATGATAAAATGGAAACAAAGGTGGTGAATGAGTTCGAGGCAGAGTACTTATGTTTACTGGAGATATTTCCGGCGACGATGTGAGGTGGCAAAAAGGGTACGTTGTCATCATTCAGACCGTTGGTCCCCAATGCTGTGTCATCATGAGTCTTCATCCCTTCTACCTGCAATCACTTCCCATCATTTGCATTGGAGTTTAAACATCCGCCACTCCCTGTCTTTTGGATTTTTCGTGAGTTGATTAGACACACATGTCTTTTGGATCTCCGAATGAGCGCAGTCGAACTGGACGAGAATGGCCAGTTAACTAGCCACCTTTCTGGTTTAATCCCAACCATCTCATTCGTTCATGCAGTTTTCGAATTATACAGACGCAATAGAGGAGAGGGTTAGACACTTACCTGCAGGTTTAATTTTCGTGCTACGATGCTGCCAAATTCTGTTGCTGCTGCATGCTCGGATTTCAGTGCTGCATGCCTGTATCCCTTCTGCTATATGCTTTTTGCTTCTTGATATGTGCTCAGTTGCTTTGTATAGGTGCCCTTTAGCTGAATCTTGCTTCTGACATCCCTTGCATTCCTATGGCTGCACCTATTTTGCTGCTAGAGCTTGATTTTAAGGGGATCAGCTGCTACAGGAAATCCTACAGGAGCTCCTGTAGCTGCTTCTCCCTCTAAAATTTTTAGCTAATGCTTGTGCTGGGAGTTGTGAGGATGCTACTAAGGATTCTGATGGCAATGGAGAGGGATTTGGTAAGCTGCAGGTGAGTTGCGGAGGTGTTGTTCTTTTTGTTTCCTTATTTTTTTTTAAACTGGTTTCTGTGTTTTTTTTCTGCAAGAAGGAAATAAATCAATGGAAATGAGGTGGTGCAGGTGTGGATGGAGGGTTAGGATGGTGGATAGTTTTAGGATGGCCTACATGCCATCCAAGAAAATCCTTAGCTCCTCAAATTGTTTGTAAAATCTATTTCGGGCTCTCTGTGATTTCTACAGAAGCCTCCTATAGAACACACAAGGTCTCCTATAGGAAGCACAATGTTTAGAAAAAAAAAACATAGAGAGGTGGAAAAAAAGTCAGAAATGATGGAGAAGAGTATAGAGGGTGTGTAATAGGCTTTGTGGCATGTCCCCTTGCTTCCTGTGGTCCATCTATAACCTGCAATGCATTTGAAAAGTCAATTTTCTCTTTTCTTTTTTCTCTGTTTTTTTTTTTTTTTTTTTTTGAAAAGACAACCAGGGCGCCTCCAGGAGGTTTTCACCCTACTTTCCTGCCCTGGGTGCCTCCAAGGGAGGTTTTCACCCAGGGATCTTATTCTCCCTCTTTTTTATTTTTGTCATCACTAGGCCGCCTCCAAAGAGGTTTTCAACCCAATGATGGGACTCAAGCGCCTCATAGAGGTTTTCACTTGAGTCCTTATTATTTTTTCTTTTTTCTCAGTGAGTGGGTGGAGTGGAGGCTGAGACCTGCTCCACTACCAACACTGTCTTATTCAGATTTTCAATGACGCTTGGAGAGGGACTTCTTGTCAATTTTCAACCTATGTCCATTGACAAGCATGGGGATGGCTTCCTCATCAATGGTTCTGATCAGAAATGAACCATTATCATTGTATTTTTCTACAGTGTAGGGTGTTAGCCATCTTGTCCTTAGCTTGCCTTTGAAATATTTATACCTTGAGTCATAGAGTGGCTCCCAATCTCCTTCTTGGAATTGCTTCTCCTTGATATTTTTGTCGTGCCATATCTTCCTCTGAAGCTGGATTACCTCTGTGTGAAGAAGGGCCTGCAATCTTTGTTCATCCAATCCATTCAGCTGGAGTAGCCTTTCTCTTTGTGCATGGCTGAGATCTAGGTCCAACTGAGCTGCCATCCTTAGTGTATTGTATTCAAATTCTATTGACAGCAAAGCCTTCTTTCCATAGACTAGTTCATAGGGTGTGAACCCTGTGGTGGTCTTCCATGTGGTGTTGTAGGCCCAGGTGGCCTCAACCAATCTATCTGCCCAATATTTTCTGCTGCTGCTCACTACCTTGGTCAAAATTCCTTCCAAAGCTCTATTAGTGACTTCCACTTGTCCATTGGCTTGTGGATGGTAAGGGATGGAACTCATGTGCTTGATTTTATGATGTGTGAGCAGGTCTTCAATCAAATTGGAAGTGAACTGACTGCCTTGATCTGTAACCAGTTCTCTTGGATACCCAAACTTATAGAAGATGTTCTCTCCTAAAAAATCAACTACTTTTTCTTCTGTTGCTGCCTTGATTGCCTTTGTCTCTATCCATTTTGTCAGATAATCGGTGCACACAATGATGTATTGTTTCTATTTTGAAGGAGGGTTGATAGGACCCACAAAGTCCATGCCCCACTTCTCAAATGGCTCAAAAGTCACTTGAGGTTACATGGGCATCTCATCCTTTGGAATAGGTTTCCCCATCCTTTGGCACCGATCACATTGGCTAATACATCTCTTCACATCTTGATGAAGAGTGGGCCAATAGTAACCTGCTTGCAGAATTTTGAAGGCAGTCATCTTTGCTGCAAAATGGCCTCCACAAGGCCCGTCACGACAGGTCAGGAGAATGTCAAAAACTTCCTCTTCCCTGACACATCTTCTCAAAATATTATCTGGGCCAAGTTTGAAGAGATTGCCCCTAATCTAGGTGAAAGGGGCACTTTTTCTCACGATCTTACTCTTCTCTTTTGAGGATAGGTGTGGTGGCAACTGTGCTAAAACCAAGTAATTTGCTATATCAGAAAACCATGGAGAGAGTACTAAGATAGAAAATAGGTGTTCATCTGGCATTTGATCATCCACCATTACTTCCTCACCTACAAGCAAATTTACTCTAGACAAAAAGTCAGCAACAACATTTTCCTTACTAGGCTTATCAACAATGGTTAAATAAAACTGCTGCAATAAAAGCAACCATCTAATAATGCAAGCATTTACATCTAGTTTATTCATTAAATACCTAATTGCAGCATGATCGGTGTGTACAAAGGTTTGATAGCCTGTGATGTAATGTCTAAACTTATTTAAGGAATGCACTACAGCTAGGAGTTCCTTCTCGGTGACCGTGTAGTTTAACTCTGCCTTGGACAAATTTTTACTTATAAAGTATATGGCATAAGGTAACTTTTCATCAATCTGCCCCAAGGCTGCTCCTATTGCTTTGTTCGAGGCATCTATGTGAATGTGGAAAGGTAGGGCCCAGTTTGGGCCTCTCAAAATTGGGGCAGTCACAAGTTTACTTTTCAAGGTGTCTAGGGCTTCTTGACAATTGTCAGTCCATATGAACTTGACATCTTTTCCCAAAAGACCAAATAATGGAGAGGCTAACTTACTGAAATATTTAATGAATCTTCTGTAATATCCCGCTAAGCCTAGGAAACTTCGGACATCTCTCACCTTTTGAGGAGGTGGGACCCTTTGGATGATGGCAATTTTGTTGGGGTCCACCTACAATCCTTGTTGATATATTGCATGACCTAGCACAATCCCTTCAGTCATCAAGAATTCACATTTTTCCAGACTGAGGGACAGGTTCATTTCAATACACTTGTCCAAAACTTTTCCTAGGTTAGAAAAGGCTTCCTGGAAGTTAGAACCATAAGGAGTAAAATCATCCATATATATTTCCACTACATCATGAACCAGTTCAGAAAATATACTCAATACTGCTCTCTGGAAAGTGGTGGGAGCGTTGCACAACCCAAAATGAAGGACCCGATATGCAAAGGTACCCCAAGACAAGTGAAGGTGGTCTTATCTTGGTCTTCTGGGCTAATTTGAATCTGATTATACCCACTAAACCCATCCAGGAAGGAGAAAAACTTTTTCCCCGCCAGACCATCTAACACTTAATCTATGAAAGGCAAAGGAAAATGGTCCTTTTTGGTGGCCTTGTTCAGTTCCTAATAATCGACACAGATTCTCCACTTACCATTTTTCTTTGGCTCTAGCACCAAAGGAGAGACCCATTCACTATCGAAGATGGGGAAGATGAATCCTGCATCCAGTAACTTTTGCAATTCTTCCTTGACAATTTCTTTAAGGGCTAGATTCATCCTCCTTTGAGGCTGCATGACTAGTTTTCAATCTTCCTTAATGTAAATGTGATGAGTATAGATTGAAGGGTGCACTCCCTTCATCTCCTTATAGCTCCAAGCAGAGGCATCTAAATGTTTTCTCAATAGGCTACACAGTTCCTTCTCCTGGGAGGTGGATAGGGATGAGTTGATTTTCAAGGTTCTTTCAGGTTCAAACTCTATATTCTTAACACGGAGGGAGGTTGGGTCAGCCACACAGAGATCATTTAAGGCGTTTTCTTGGGTGTCTTTCACTAGAACTTATAATGGAAAAATACTGGGGGGTGGATTCTGAATTAGATTTTCAATGATATCATCCTCATTTTGCGGTTACCCCCTCACAACAGTTTCTATTGCACACAATGGTGCAGAATAGACTTCATCCTCATCCTCCTCCTCCAACCAGAGAGGTAGATCATGTTCTAGCAAGGGTTGGGTAGGAGGGTATAGGATTAGCTGCTTGGACATATGCCCGTTCTTAATAATCGTGTTCCCAGCTTGACAACTGATGTAGGCATCTGCAGTAGCCAACCAGGGTCTTCCCAGGATGAGAGGATACGTAGTGAGCTTTGCTTTCAGCTGGAGAACCAAGAAATCAGCAGGGTACTCCTAAGAATCAATGGAGACCATCACATCCTCCACAATCCCCTCAGGGGTCATGGTGGAGCGATCTGCTAGCTGCAGTACTGTCGTGGTCTTTCTCAAGGAGCCCTGGAGTTTGAGCTTGAGCATGGTGTCCTTGGTCATCACATTAATGGTAGCCCCTAGATCAATTAGGGTATGGGGATCATGGTGCCATTGATGTGGACATCAACTACTGGGCTTCCAAGGTCTAGATATTTCGGACAGATTACCTGCCCCAACATCAGGTCGGACAGTTGTCCTATGACATTGATGGTTGGGGCATCTCTCTTGCGCCTGCCTGGATGCCTGAAGCACTTCTCTTTGATCATCTTATTGTATATAGGCACATCCTTTATGGCTTGGAGAAGTGGTATCTTTACACATAGCTGTTTCAATTCTCCTAGAAGTTCAGTTTCTTCCGGGGTAGGCTGTGTTATTCCGGATAATCTCTTAGGAAAGGGTGGAATTGCTTTCGGTTCACTTTCCTCTTTATCTTCCTCAACCTCCTGAGGGGGAGGCTAGCTATCTGGGAGAACCTTCCCAGATCGTAGGTTAATCTCCTGAATCTCCACAGCATAGGTTGGGCATGATGGTTCCCCACTATATACTTGCTAAGCCTATCTGTTGTTCGAGTTCAAGTTCAGTTGACCAGGCATTTGGAGTTGTCTTGGTGGAGCAGGAGGCAATGGTTGCGGTTGAGTAGGTGGTGGAGGCAAAAGATTGGGAGGAGAGTTGTACTGGGGCCTCCACCCCTAATGAGATGCATTCCACTGAGGTTGTGGCTGAGTATAGGAGTGGAATGAATGAGCAGATGGTTGGGCACGATATTGAGATGGATATGACCAAGGAGGAGGTGTGGACCAGGAAGGATGAGCAGGGGGACCCCAAGAAGGTATGGAAGTGGCTTGACTAGGGTTGTAGTATGCCTGAGATGTCCCTTGCATTCCCTGTTGGTATGGTCTAGGTCCATGCGGTCTCCTTTGGTTCATGAAATAGAGTGGTTCAGTGGATCCTTCGGCCCCTTGGTATACAACTTTAAGTCCAGGAAAGGAAGGGCACTTATCTGTAGAATGATCTTCTTCACAGACTGAACAAACTTCTATAGAGTTCAATGGACATTCATTCCTAGGATGCCTTCTGGTGCACCAAGGATAAAAAATGGCCAAAGCCCTCTCTGCTTCCTCTTGTTTCCTTTTGATATGCAAGGTATCCATTTGCATGGCAGGAGTCTGCAGCATCTCACTCTTGAAGTCTTCCAGCATGCTTCCAAGTTCACCTTTAAGGGATGAACTGGATGAGGAGGTAATGGCTGTGGGTTGACTCCCCCTACCTCTCTTTTTGGCTACCCTAGAATGGTTTCTAAAAACAAACTTTATGTCTTCATAAGGTAGTTGGTAGATGTCTCCCCCAACCAGTAAATGGAGGCTGTCTAAAAGGTCTTCCAGAATTCCTCTGAGCATGACCAACTTCAGATATTCGGGATCAAGTGTGCACCTGCCCCTTTTATAACTAAGTTGGAACCTTTCTTCATAATCTTTAAAGGATTCATCACTTCCCATGGTCATTCAACAGATTTCTTCCTTGGTATCCTTTGACCTACACTAGTCCCGATATTTGTTATTAAAGGCTTACTGCATCTGAGCCCAAGTTGTGATGTTTTTGCTAGGTAACCCCATGAATCAGCGCAATGATGCATCCTTGAGGGTAGAAGGAAACAGTTTCAACTTCTGCTCATCTTCTGCATTGTCATAGGTTCAACAGAGAACAGCAAACTCAAATAGGAATGTGTTAGGATATTCTGTAGTCAATCCATGGAAGTGAGGTAGGGCTAAAGGGCTTATGTTCTTCATTTTAGTGTCCCCATTAGTCTCTCGAATGGGAAAGGTACCCTCTACTCTTTCTCCATTCCCCCTAGCATTTCTGTTTTCAACCATTGTCTTAGGAGGGATGTTTTCTTCCTCTTCTTCTCCTATAGGTTCTTCAAATATCTCAGGTTGTTCCCCTAAAGGTTCTTCTGGATCACTGCCACCGAAGAAGAGAGAAGGGTGGCTTTGTGATGTGGTGGGGGTGTTGGGTAAGAATTTCCCTGAATTATCTCTGTTCCTACGAGGCATGAAAGGAAATCTCTTTTTGGGTGATTTTTGTTTTTTCTACTTGTACCTGCAAAAATGAAATTGATTGAACAAACAAATTGTAACTACTGAAATGAACTTGCTGAAAGGAAATTGCAGAAGTGAAATGAAAGCAAGGAAATTACTAATCTAGAATGAAAATTGCAGAATTGAAACAACTAATCTATTTTTGCCGAAATGGAAATTGCAGAATTGAAAGGGCTAATCTACTTTTTGCTGAAATGGAAATTGCATAATTGAAAGGGCTAATCTACTTTTGCTGAAATGGAAATTGCATAATTGAAATGGAAGCGAGGAAATGCAGAAATTGAAAGAAACAACTACTCTACTTTTGCTGAAATGAATGACTTAGCAAAATGTTGCAGTAGAAAATAGAAGAAAAGCAGTAATCACAAAATACTCTGACGCTTCCCCGGCAACGGTGTCAAAAAGTGGTGGGCACCAGTATTGCAACAATAACACTGCAACTCCTAGGGCTTCCTACTTTACTTTTATCAACCCGGTAGTTCGTAAAAAAATTGGAAGCGACAGTGTTGTATGCACAAGTACTAGTTCTTAATGCATGCTGTCACTTGGTCAGCTGGCGCAAGATCACTAGGAGCTCAAGCCAACTTCTATGAATTCCATAAGAATCTTTAAATGTGATGAGAGAAAGGAAAGCTTACTCTACAGAGGCTATTCTACTTGCAGAAAGAGAAAGAAGACTAAAATGTGAAGTAAACCTAGCAAACCCTAATTTACCAACTAACCCTATTTTTGTAAAAAGAGAGGTGAAAATCTAGGAAAGGAGTCCATTACCTACTCAGGAAGTAAACTACACCTATTCAAGCTATTTCTGGAAGGAAATAAGAAAAAACATCTCTTTTGGATTTTTATGTATTTTATGTGAAATTGTTATGCATGTAATTTATTTGTTTGTGGATGTGGCAGCAATTAGGTGGTGATGGAGGGCGACTTTGGGATTTGCAGAGGTGTAGGAAGGTGTGGAGGGGTCCTAGGAGGCCTCTAGCAACCTTCTGGAGGCTTTCCCTGCAATCGGACTTCAAAAAGTCACTTACAGGAAATTCTACAGGAGGCTGCAGGGGATCTACAGGAGGATGCCGAGGGCTATTTTAGAGGGTTTAAAGGTGAAAAAATGGTGGGAAAGGGTAGCTGAAGACTAGAGGGATGTGTTAAGGTGTCTGAAGTTCATCAAGGATGATTAGGAAAGAAAATGATGGTTGGATTTGTTCAAGAGACGAGAGGAAAGCTTATGAGAAAAGTGCAGGAATTAGGGAAGATTTGTGAAGGGCTATGAATGACCTATGAAACAGGTAGCGTGATTGATGAGCCCCAAAAATGGATAATTATATGGGCTCATTCAGCCTCCTAATTCGACTTAATCCACCATTCTCATTAGTTTATTGCATGTTTTTTATTATATTTATGCTAATAGAGTGAATTGGGTTAGTCGTTATGCCAACAAGTCTAATGTGTGCTTTATGCAGTCTTTTTGGTCAATTTGGAGACAAAATCAAAGGTTTAAATGAGCACTTGGCAGCCAAATTCGTGGAATAAAAAGATAGAGGATTTGTAGGAAGGTGTCCCCTTCATTTATGGGCCCTTACCTCGAATTATCCACCATCAGCACGGAGTTCAAGGGCCACCACATCAATTATCACAAGGGCAACCGAACAAGGGCTAGTAAAGGTGTTGTTAACTACAAGTTTTGGCAGTCGAGCTCCTAAAGTTTAGGAGAGCTGTTGGGGTCCTCAATTTGTATAAATAAGAAGGCTTAGGGCCTCATTTCAATTAGTCACTTTGTAGGCAGAAGTTAGCTAGTTTGTAGTTCGATTTTAGTCATTTTTTATGCAGTAGGTTAGCTCCGCATTTCAGCACATTTTCGAGCTTTTCCTTGTGGACAGTTTTTGGGATGTAATTATTCTTTTGATCAATAAAGATGAATCCAGCTTTGCACCAGCTCTAATCTTCCTGAGGAGGCTGTAGCTCTTGGGGTTGGGCCCAACCCAAGTGCCCAATACTTCCTTTGTTTACTTTTATGTGTTTTTGTTGCATTCTTAGAATAAAATCTGCTATTTAGATTTAAATCTTGTTTTGTTGTTTAGGTTGCTTTTGATGATTAAAAAGGATTTTCATGTTCAGGTTGATTTGATAGGTTAATAACAGATAAGATCTTCATAAAAAGGCTATCAAGCACCCCTGATCTCACCTCTCCCTCAGTGGGACCATGAGCTAGGACCAAGGTGTCCTTGCTGCCACCAAAAACACTGTCTTTGCTTCATCATGCAATTATTAGTGTTAGATTCTCATTTGCAGAAGTTGATACCAGTTGTGGTTACATGCTCAGGTTCGTGATTGCTTAGTTTGCATAGCTATTTCACATGATTTCATTGCAAATAAACTGTTGTTCATTTTCTTTTCTGTTATTTGGGTCAGATTAGGTTAAAGTAGCTAAGTCCTTGATTTTCCGAGTCTTTGTTTGTTCAGTTTGAGAAATAACTTGCAGAGCACCTATATTACCTCTCTATCTACCTTTCCTGCATCATATAATTTTCTCCAACCCTTAATCCATGATTCCTACCCTTCATTTGCCATACTTTTCCCACCTTGCCCTAATTTCTACATTCTTGTGCATCATCGCTTCCTCCATCTTCGAACAAATCCAATTGCTCCTTAGCCCCATTCACCAGGTCCTAGACCCCTTAACATCATTATCCAACCTCCATTTCCACTTTCCCACCATTTTTCCTCCATCAACCCTCCAAAATCCTCTTTTTGGAACATCCTGTAGAAATTACAGAACATCCTGTAGAACCCCTGCAGACTTCCTGTAGAAGCTCACGAAAGTGATTTTTTGAGATCCGATCAGTGTGAAACTCTCTGGAAGGGTGCTAGGGACCCCTTAGGCCCTCTTCTAACCTTCCCAACCTCCTGCAAGCATTTCCTTTCACCAATCCACCTCTGCATATTCAAAAACAGTTAAAGCACATGCACAATAATTCTGCCAACTTACTCAAAAATACAAAAAGATGTTTCTTTTCAGATTTCACTTCAGAAATAGCTTAGTCACATAGATTTTACCTTTCTAAGATCCAATGGCATTCCTTTCTATAGCTTTCATCACTTTTCTTGCACCAGTAGGGTTAGTCGGTAAAACTAGGGTTTGCTAGGGTTTGCATTTCCTTTCCGCTTTCAGTTTCTTTCTGCAAGTAGATTAGCCCCCTTTGAGTTAGCTTTCATCCATCAGTTAAAAAGATTCTTCTAAGAGCTCATAGAAGTTGGCTTAAGCTCCTAGCGGACTTGTGCCAGCTGATCAAGTGACAGCCGTGGCAAGAGCTAGTACTTGTGCATACAGCACTGTCACTTCCAAGTTTGTTATGAACTACCGGGTTGATAAAGTTAAAGAAGGGAGTTCCAGGAGTTTCAGCATTATTGCTATAATAATGGGGCCCACCATCTTTTTGGCGTCGTTGCCGGGGAAGCGTCAGAGTATTGGTGATTGCTGCTTTTCTTCTATTTTCTACTACAACCTTCTGCGAAGTAGTTTATTTCAGCAAGCGTAGATTAGATTGTTTCATTTCCATTTTGCAATTTCATTTCCGCAAAAGTACATTATAGATTTACTGCTTTCATAGATTAGCATTTCAATTCCACAATTTCAATTCTGCAAGCGTAGATTAGCATTTCAATTCCCCAATTTCAATTCTGCAAGCGTAGATTAGCATTTCATTCTTGCGATTTCATTTGAGCAAAATAGATTAGTCCTTTCCTGCTTTCATTTCAATTCCGCATTTTCACTTCAACAAGATAGTTAGTTGCAGTTCAATCTATTTTAGTTTTGTAGGTACAAGCAGAAAAAAGAAAAAATCAACCAAAAAGATTTCCTTTCATGCCTTGTAGGAGTAGAGGTAATTCAGAAAAATGATTGCACAACACCCCCACTGCTTCACACAACCAACCTTCTCTCTTCTTCGATGGCTGTGATTAAAGAACCCTTAGGTGGACCGCAAGACATATTTGAAGAACCTCAAGGGAAGAAGAAGAAGAAAGCATTCCTCTGGAGCAAATGGCTACAAATAGAAATGTTGGGAGTAATACCTTGTCCAAAAACGAATTTGCAAATCAGATGGAAGATTTCAAGAGTGATATGAGGCAGTTTCTTACCATGCAACTAGATACCTTGCGGATCCAAAGGAAGCAAGAGGAAGCCATGAGGGCTTTGGCCATCTTTTGTCCCAGGTGCACTAGAAAGCATCCTAAGAATGAATGTACATTGCACTCCATAGAAGTGTGATTTGTCTGTGAAAAAGACCATCCTACATATTAGTGCCCTTCCTTACCCAGAATCAAAGCTGCATATTAGAAGGCAAAAGGAGCTACTGAACCACTCTATTATCTGAACCAAAGGAGGACACGTGGACCCATACCTTACCAGCAGGGAATGCAAGGGACATCCCAAACCTATTACGGCCCCTATCAAGCCACTTCCATGCCTTCTTGGGGTCCCCCTGCTCATCCTTCCTGGTTTACACCCCCTCCTTGGTCATATCCTCTTCAATATTATGCCCAACCAGCTGCTCATTCATTTCACTCTTATGCTCAGCCACAGCCTCAGTGGAATGCACCTCATCAGGGGTGGAGGCCCCAGTACAACTCTCCTCCCGCTCATTTTCCTCCACCACCTGCCCAACCACAACTCCATTCACATCCATCTCAAATATACACCTCCACTCAACTACAAATACCAGCATTTCCAAAACCATAAAATGAAGTAGCTCAACCCAATTGCAAAGCTGGGGTACAACATGTCCAAACAACTCCTCTTGAGCTCCAAGATATTCACCATAGCTCAGGAAGAGTATTGGAGTAAAGAGATTATATTGACAACACTGAAGGATCACATCCAGCAAAAGAAGATTCAAGAGAGGAGATTAAATAACCATGGGCTACACTTGATGAAGAGAAGATATCAGAATCAGAGATCGAGAAAGCTCCCTCATCGTTACCATCAAATCCTCCATGTAGTCAAGAGAAAAATCAGCAAAAAGAGGAAGATGAGAAGGTCGTGATAGAAGGTGACATGAAGAATGATCCAGATCAGCAAGAGGACCAAGGATATCAAAGCTATATTGAGATATGGTTCCAGACAGTCACTAAGTTGCAGCAGTACTCTCTTCTTCAGCTATGTTTGATCCCTTCAAAGTTAAATCATTTGGTCTCTGAAATCCAGATAGCTGTCAAAGCATGCATTTCAAGCCTCCATATCATTTTGTCTCTAATCTCGATGTGCACATGGCTCCATTGGAAGTATTCTTATACTTGAAAATGATTTTGTTTTTCAAGTAGGGTAGGGTAAAAAAAAAAACAGAGAAAAAAAAAGAAGAGGAAAATAAAAATCTAAGGTGAAAACTTCCTCGGAGGTGCCTTAGATTGGCTCATTGATTGAAAACCTCCATGAGGCGGTTAATGGGTTGGAAAAAAGAGAATAATATCCCTGGGTGAAAACCTCCCTTGGAGGCACCGAGGGCAGACAATTAGGGTGAAAACCTCCATGAGGCGCCCTATTTGTTTTCGAAAAAAGAAAAAAGAAGAAGAAAAAACAAGCCTAATCTCTGTGGAATAATTGCAGGTTGAGGGAATACATTGCAGGCAAGGAGGGTCACGCGAAAAAAGGATAGGGGTCTGTACCAGGCTACAGGACATCCCTACAAACACTCCCTCCACGACCACTCGCCTTTCCTAAGATTTGATCACATTCAGGTCGAGATTCCACTCTCTACAGGAAGTTCTGGGCTTTCTACAGGAAGTTTTGGGCTTTCTACAGGGAGTTCTGTATTTCTACAGGAAACATCCTGTAGAACCTTTGGGCGAGCCAAAATCGATTTTGGAGGGGAATCTGAATGTTGGAATATGTTTGTTACGCCTTCAGCCACCCCTGTTTCCACCCATCACCATATAGCACCCTGTTCCATCTCTTTACACCTCCGTCACCCAACAGTTATGTGTTCCTGCACAGTCATACAAGAAACATTGTTTTCCTCAGATTGACAGATAGAATTTTTAATGACAAGTCAAGCAACAAAGTCTCGCACACCCTACCTGTCCAAGCTCCATCTAGACTCTGCATCAACGAATTCCAAGTCTGCATTATAGCCCAAGCCCATTTTTCTTACCATGCAAAAAACTGCAGAATGCTTGGAAGCAAAAATACATAGTGCTGAAATTTGTTTTTTCCCTCACGTGAAAACTGTGCATCTATTTGCAAAACCATTTTACGGTAAGTTGTATAGGGATGATGGCAACATGCTCAAGCAATTTCAGTCAATTCTGGTGCATGGTTTCCAAGAAATCAGCCTCCATCACCTTCAGCCATTTTTGCATTTTCTCCCTATCCGTGCATCCGTTTCAAAACCTGTTTCATGGGGAGATGCATAGGGGTGATAGTAACATACCCAAGTAGTTTCAGCTGATTCTGATGCACGGTTTTCGATAAATTGATCGTTGTAATATTCAGCCATTTTCCATTTTTCTCGAAATCTGTGCATCAATTGATCGCAATTTTGTTATGGGAGGTGCATAATGATGATAGGAACATGCTCAGAAAGTTTCATATCGATCCGGTCTATCGTTTGGAAGCAATGGAGAAAACAAGTTTCTGTCTTGTGAAAATTCAGCGTCAACAGCATGAGGGTGCAGATCTGAACGTTGAAACCAGCTCCTGCAATGTGGATCCGGCCAGAGGATACTTGCACAAGGAAAATAGCCACACATCAGACAACAAAAAGCTTATAACATAAAGGATCCAGGCATGCAACAAGGGAATGTGAGCATGCAGCAGCAAAAAAGGACCCAGCAGCACGTCGACTTACAGGTATGTGTCTAAACCAGTTCCTCTATTTGCATCAATATGATTCGAAAGTGCATAAACGAATGAAGTGGTGGGCTTAAGTCAACAGCACCTTGTCCAGTTCTCTAGCGCTCAACCAAAAATCATGCAGCATACGTGTATAGACAACTCACGTGAAATTAAAAAAAACAGATAGTGTTGGCCATTTGAACTCCAGTACAACTGATTAACAAGAAGATAACATACAATTCATCATAGCACTGCAGTATACATTTGGCCACGTACACCTGGCCACCTCACTCCCTCACCACAAATCACGCCGAAATTAAATGATGCTCGACTGAAACTCTCACCACTCTTTGGTCAACTGCGGTCACAACTGAAGCACGCGTCCACCACATCCAGATCAATTAACCAGTGGTCCTCTACAAGATTCCTGCCTGATTTCTCGAGATTTCTGTCGTTTTCTAAAAAAATCTCTCGCCTATCAAGCTCTACAGGAAGCGCCATTTCGTTCTACAGGAAGGCTTCTACAGGGAATGCAGGAAACAGCCATGCAGAAAGAAAACCTGGTATTTTCAGCGAAGTTCAAGCTCAAAATGAGGTAGGATTGGGGAAACTTCTTTGTGCATAATTTTTTGGTGCAAAATGGTGAATTGAACACGACATTAAATTGAAAAATGAGAGTAAAAAGTCTGCCTGTGCATTGAGAACAGTGGAAGTCTGCTTGCATGATTCACTGAGTTTACCCTTTTTTTTTCTTCTGCATCCGAAATCTCCTCATCAGTTTTAAAAAAGAAAATAAAAAATTCCCTTGCAAAGAAGACATGCAGCAGTAGAGACCAACCTGTGTGTGTGGAAAAACCTGAATTTACATATCTATCAATGTGTTGAAAAAAACCAATGTCCTTATGCTCTGCTCTGTAAAAAAAAAAATCTTTCATAAACAGACAGACCAATTCTAGGTGACAGCAGTTTTAACACAAGGGAATTACTGCCATTTGATGTTGTAAGGAGCACATGAAGAATTCCTTATTTGGTCTCAGAAAAAGAAGAAAATTCAGCTATCCTCTGTCGCAGTGAAATGATTGTTTCCCTGAACAATTTTCTTTTTTTTGGGTTAAAACACAAACTCAACACCATGCCAGCTGAATAAATTGAGAGGAACATTGATGAGGGAGCACAAGACATTCAAGAAGAGGGCAAAACAGAGGAAAAACAGAAGGAAAAAGATGAATTTTACATGACCGCTGAGCGTGAGACAGAAAAGGACACAACAACAAAAACACAGAGGGCGAAAAAGGAAAAAGGTTGGGAAGAAAAAGGCCAAGGAAGCACAAATGAAAGTTGTCACAACCAAGGCAACCACACAAAAATTAAAAGGAAAGACACATCCAGCCAAGCAGAGCGAAACAGTTGAAAACAGTTTCTACAGGAAGCATGAGAACAGTCGACGCAGGACTTTCTACAGGAAGCATGGAAACATAGCAGCAAAAGGAGAAATCACCCGAGATATTGGCTAGGGAGGTAGCAGTTGTGCTTGCTGCCTTAAGCACATCTCCCAAGAAAAAAGGGAAGAGAAAGAGGCAAACCTCCATGTACTTTAAAGCGAGGAGGAGCACACAGATCAAAGTAGGCAGACCCCAGCCACAGTCAAAGGAGAAAATTGTCATTAAGGACACAACAACTAAACAAAAGGAGGAGTCTCATTCAAAGATATCCATCACCTATGACTGAGGAAGCCAAAAACCTTCACTTGGAGAGAGAGAATTCAGATGATGGACTCAAAGACAGCTCTACAGGAAGCTGAGACAGTTCTACAGGAAGCTGAGAAGTCTCTACAGGAAACTCGGGCTAAGCTAAGAGAGACCGAGAAATTGGAGGAAAAGGCGGCCAAACAATCACAAGAAGAAGGAAAGACAAGGAAACATCTGATGAACAACAAAGAGAGGACGAGCTGCAGGCTGAGGTTGAGGCGCTAACAAAACTGCTACAAGAAAAGGAGCACAGGCAGTGGGAAGAAGTAGAGAGAAAAGCATGGTTTCATGACCGAGAAGAGGACATCACTTCAGAAGCTTGGCATGACAGGGAGGCCACCAGGGCCATCAAAGAAGAAGAGATAGATTAGTTGCTCAGAGGATGAGCAACACTTTCAGTAGGGGGTGATGATGAGCCCCAAAAATGGATAATTATATGGGCTCATTCAGCCTCCTAATTCGACTTAATCCACCATTCTCATTAGTTTATTGCATGTTTTTTATTATATTTATGCTAATAGAGTGAATTGGGTTAGTCATTATGCCAACAAGTCTAATGTGTGCTTTATGCAGTCTTTTTGGTCAATTTGGAGACAAAATCAAAGGTTTAAATGAGAACTTGGCAGCCAAATTCGTGGAAGAACAAGAGAGAGGATTTGTAGGAAGGTGTCCCCTTCATTTATGGGCCCTTACCTCGAATTATCCACCATCAGTGCGGAGTTCAAGGGCCACCGCATCAATTATCACAAGGGCAACCGAACAAGGGCTAGTAAAGGTGCTGTTAACTACAAGTTTTGGCACTCAAGCTCCTAAAGTTTAGGAGGGTTGTTGGGGTCCTCAATTTCTATAAATAAGAAGACTTAGGGCCTCATTTTAGTTAGTCACTTTGTAGGCAGAAGTTAGCTAGTTTGTAGTTCGATTTTAGTAATTTTTTAGGCAGTAGGTTAGCTCTGCATTTCAGCACATTTTCGAGCTTTTCCTTGTGGACAGTTTTTGGGATGTAATTATTCTTTTGATCAATAAAGATGAATCTAGCTTTTCACCAGCTCTAATCTTCCTAAGGAGGCTGTAGCTCTTGGGGTTGGGCCCAACCCAAGTGCCCAGTACTTCCTTTGTTTACTTTTATGTGTTTTCGCTGCATTCTTTAAAAACCTGCTATTTAGATTTAAATCTTGTTTTGTTGTTTAGGTTGCTTTTGATGATTAAAAAGGCTTTTCATGTTTAGATTGATTTGATAGGTTAATAACAGATAAGATCTTCAGAAAAAGGCTATCAAGCACCTCATCTCACCTCTCCCTCAGTGGGACCATGGGCTGGGACTAACGTGTCCTTGCCGCCAACAAAAACAATGTCTTTGCTTCATCATACAATTATTAGTGTTAGATTCTCATTTGCAGAAGTTGATACCAGTTGTGGTTACATGCTCAGGTTCATGATTGCTTAGTTTGCATAGCTATTTCACATGGTTTCATTGCAAATAAACTGCTGTTCATTTTCTTTGTTGTTATTTGGGTCAGATTAGGTTAAAGTAGCTAGGTCCTTGATTTTCCGAGTCTTTGTTTGTTCAGTTTGAGAAATAACTTGCAGAGCACCTATATTAACTCTCTATCTACCTTTCCTCCATCATATAATCTGCTCCAACCCTTAATCCATGATTCCTACCCTTCATTTGCCATACTTTTCCCACCTTGCCCTAACATTCTTGTGCATCATCACTTCCTCCATCCTCGAACAAATCCAATCGCTCCTTAGCTCCATTCACTAGGTCCTAGACCCCTTAACATCATTATCCAACCTCCATTTCTACTTTCCCACCATTTTTCCTCCATCAACCCTCCAAAATACTCTTTTTGGAACATCTTGTAGAAATTACAGAACATCCTGTAGAACCCCTGCAGACTTCCTGTAGAAGCTCACGAAAGTGATTTCTTGAGATCCGATCAGTGTGAAACTCTCTGAAAGGGTGCTAGGGACCCCTTAGGCCCTCTTCTAACCTTCCCAACCTCCTGCAAGCATTTCCTTTCGCCAATCCACCGCTGCACAGTCAAAAACAGTTAAAGCACATGCACAATAATTCTGCCAACTTACTAAAAAATACAATAAGATGTTTCTTTTCAGATTTCACTTTAGAAATAGCTTATTCACATGCATTTTACCTTTCTAAGAGCCAATGGCATTCCTTTCTATAGCTTTCATCACTTTTCTTGCACCAGTAGGGTTAGTCGGTAAAACTAGGGTTTGCTAGGGTTTGAATTTCCTTTTCGCTTTCAGTTTCTTTCTGCAAGTAGATTAGCCCCCTTTGAGTTAGCTTTCATCCATCAGTTAAAAAGATTCTTCTAAGAGCTCATAGAAGTTGTCTTAAGCTCCTAGCGGACTTGTGCCAGCTGATCAAGTGACAGCAGCGGCAAGAGCTAGTACTTGTGCATACAGCACCGTCACTTCCAAGTTTGTTACGAACTACCGGGTTGATAAAATTAAAGAAGGGAGTTCCAGGAGTTGCAGCATTATTGCTGCAATACTGGGGCCCACCAGTGATGTCATATTTATTGACTTATTATGAGAAAATATGTACTATAAGATAGCTGCAAATCAAAACACTGAATCTAAGCAAGAAAAGAACTAGCTGCACCAAAAATAGAACTATATCTCATGTTAACCTAAATTCTGATCTAGGAAAATAAAATGTTGAATAGTGCTATTTGGAAAGGAAAGCATGGAAAGATATTTATTTCATAAACATAAATGAGCATGGCAAAATGGATCTGAAGCAAAGCATTAACCTCTAAATCAAATTGTAACACTAGAAATTTCATGGAGGAAGCAAAATTGTGTTTTTATGGCAGTAAGCAGATCTTGACCTCAGTTCATGGTCCCAAAGGGAGGAAAGGAGGTCAAGGCTCTATTGATGGCCTTTTTGTATCTTTCTCTTACCACTATTTAACCTACTTCAGCAACTAAAATGGAAACAGCTATGTAAATCACCAAACAACAACCTATTTTACTAAGGAAGAAATCTATCTAACAACAACTAATTCATGAACTACAACAAAACATATAAATAAAAAACAAGAGGTGTTGGGTAGCTTGGGTTGGGCCCTAACCCAAGAGCTTCAACCCCCTGAAAGAACTCAGTGCTGGCTCAGAAAATATTTCATCTCCATTATCAAAATAATAGTCACATTACATAAATCTGTTCACAAAAGTAAGCTCGAAATGAGCTGAGCAAAAGCTGCAACAAAAGTGTGAAAATTTGACTAACATCCAACAACCTAATGAGGCCCTAAGCCTCTCTATTTATACCACTGGAGCCCCAACAGCTCTCCTAAAATCAAGGAGGCTTGGCTCCCAAGACTTGAGATAGACAACAGTTCCTCTTCACTTGCTCGGCTGCCCCTTTGATGCATTGATGTGGCTGCTTGTGCTCCGAGCCTTCTAAAGGAAGATTCAAAGTAGGGAGTCATAAATGAGGGCGACACCCTCCTATAAATCCTCTCCCTTTTTTTCCTCGAATATTGGCTACCAAATGCTCATTAAACCTTTGATTTTGTCTCAAAATTGACCAAAAATTTGCATAAAGCACAGATTAGACTTCTTGGCATAATGACTAACCCAACTCACTCTATTAGCATAAATATAATAAAAAACATGCAATAAACTAATGAGAATGGTGGATTAAGCTAAGTTAGGAGGCCAAATGAGCCCATATAATTACCCATTTATGGGGCTCATCACCTAGTATGTGGACTTGTTCTCAATATCAAGAGAATTTTCCTAAGGGCATTCTGGGTTTGTTGTGATTCAAACTCCTATTGCCCCCCCCTGGAAAAATTCCCCAGGTTAGTGGTGCAATAGGTCATCAGGCGGTCGACACGACCCTCATAAGTTGTTTCCTGGTTGTGACTATTAGGGTATTGATTGTGCTGGTGGTTGTGTTGTTGTGTGCTTTTAGGCTATGAATTTTTGTCAACCCTCCCCTATTCTGGTTGTGGACTGTTGGAGGAGCAAGGTCGACTAGGGGTTTTGGAAGGGTGTTCATTGAAAAGACTCGATGGGAGCTATGGCTTAGAAAAAACTATGAAGTTATAGCGTGGAGGTTGTGGCAGTGCTCAAGCGTGTGCCAGTGGTAGATTCCTTCTCGTTAGTAGATTCCTCTTGGTCATTTTGGAAAGTGTTCTTTGGGCACAGCTAGCCATGCCTCACTAGCGTGGTCGTCCCCGCTGTGGAGATGGGCATCACGACCCTATTGGGCATCAAGCCAATGACTCGGGTTTGGCTTTTGAGAATACAGTTAGTGGAGAATGGGAAGGTGAGATTGTGCATGCTCATGGGAATTATCTAGGCAGAGTGGAGGCTCCAACCACGTTGGAATCAATTGTTGAACAATTGAGAGGAATCAGGCCAACGTGGACATCATATAGGAGAATCTTTATGAAGATCGGAACAAATTAGTGGCCTATGTGAACGACATTCAATTATGCCTCAATGAGACTTTGGAGATGCTCGAGAGCATTCGATGGAACCATAGATGCCTCAATGATCATCTGTGTGATTTGGAGACACAAGTAGAGCACATCAACTTTCATATGCACGAGCGAGATGGCTTCTCAATAGTTCCTCCTAGATTTCATCCTCACCACCCTCCGTGACGTGATGCTCTCAAGTTCTCTGCCTTTCTTGCCATCTTTTTTCTATGTTAGGTTGGTAAGCCTATCAAAAATAATGGTTGTATGGTTAAATCTGATGCTTTCTCCAGCTCCCCCACTCTCATCTCTGGTTTTCGTGAATCCAAGGGGGTCGTGAAGTCAAATTTTGTACTCTAGTTTTCACTATTGATAATATAATTCTGCTCTTTTGATTGGGAAAAATAATAATAATAATAAATAAATAAAAATTAATACAAGGTTCAATCAATAATACTTCCATGGAGAATATGACCTAGGTGATATTGAAGATGTTGAATTCCTTTTAAGAGTTTCTCTTATGAAATCATCCTCAAGATAACCTAGTAACAAAAAATTATCCTACGGAAATCTAGGGTCTAGACACTTACATTTAATGGTTCCTTCAATGGTGAGAGTATTGATTCTTAGTTGCATATCCTATGTGCATGCTTCAACAATCAAAATAATATTACATATGTACTAAGGATCCAAACTACTAAGGTCCAAATGACAAAAATCACACTATATTCGTAGTAGAATCTCCATAATTTCATTTCATTTTGTCTTGATATTGTGGGGTATAGCTTGTTGAAACTATAAGAGACTTGTAGAGAATTCAATAGGAAAAACAAAGGGATATTTAACAACCCTTCATTGGGTTATTTTTGGTATTTTTTTTATGTTTTAGAGCTATTACAAGGTTGGATTTTGACCTTTGACCTTGTTGAATGCCCAAGTAAATGTTTTTAGGGGTTTTTCTTGCAAAATTAGTGAAAGAAAACTTGGTTACCCTTAACTAAAAAAAGAAAGGATCCTTATTCACTTATTCATCATCATTCAGTATCACACTTTTGTCTCTTTGGAAGTGTGCACTCGATTTTTTTTCTCTTTTCTACTTGGATGCAATTTGGTTCTATGGTGTAAGTTTCTCTTGGAGAAGAATTTTTGCTTGAAGTTAGTTTCATGGGATTGATCAAAGATGTTCTTGTGGAAATTTTGTAATTTATTACATATCTTCTATATTTTTCATGTTATATTGTATCAATTAGGATTTCCATGTGTGCCATGCTTAAAAATTCTATATTTATCTTGAAATATTCATTCTCTATGCTATGTAGAATTTATTTTCCTTGAACCCTTCAAGAGAACTATGAGTTGTGCATCTCTTGAATTTAAAATATCCATATTAAAGAAGGTGTTGGGATTTGTAACAAGATATATTATCCCTCTCACCCTCTACATCAAGGTCATCTCCATTGAATTTTCCCTACGTGACTCCATTTCCCATTTAGATCAAGGCATTATTCTATGTGATGGTGATCAACCTCTCTACTTGAACTATTTTCTCTCTTCTCTCTAAAATTATAGATATTTAGAGTTAGGGTTAGGGTTCCTTTCATATATTTGTAAAAATTAATTCTACTTAATGTGTTATTTCCCTTTTAGTAGGGACTACATTACATAATTTATAAAAAAAGAAAAAACTATAATTTATTGCATTATAAAACCCTAATTTTAGGGTTTTCTCATCATTATATTGTTATTTTGTGCATGTTTCATCTATAAAAACTTAGTCTCAAACTATAAACCTTGTATATCTAATTGATAATCGTGATCCTTTGTTGACCTATCATTGTAAGACTATTTTTCCTAGTTGTAATATTGAATACCATATCAATGAAAACATACAAAACCCTAACTTATAACAACTCTCTAATTGATCTAAGGATAGAGTTCTTGAAATTTGGTAGAGAATATATTAGCCCTCTTTGCTCCATCAATACCCTATCCCAATTATTAGAGCTATACATCACTCTGAACCCTTCAAATTGAGTATCCCTTAGGTGATCAACATATAGGTAAGTCTGGTTTACTTACAACTAAATAGCTTGAGAAAGGCTATTAAGATGACAATGGTGGTCGATCTCTTGTTTACACTAGGTTTCGATCTACCTAGTGAGCCTTTGCACTAGGTATGATAGATTTTGCAGTAATAAGTCCCATAAATTAAATTTAGATAGGTCTTGAGCTAATTAATGTATATGTTGGAGCCATTATGCATTGTTTGACATGCTATAATGGATTAATGTCAATTAAATTCTAATGAAAACCTTATAATGAGGTAAAACAAGATTTGTGAACTATAGGTGTGTCAGTTTGTTGTGATTGATGGAGTGTCAAGGTCATATTCAGTGTTCTATCATGTTGTAGTTTGCCCTCCATAAAGGAGCAAGTTACATAGGGTTGAAACGAACTTTAGCCTTAGCAGAATTCTCTAATAGGAGATTGTGCTAGGGAATCCTTTCCAATTTTATGCCATTTAGACTACTAATATAAAATTCCCATTTCTTAAATTTAGTTTACCATGTCCTTCCATAGGCTCTTATCATATGTGTGTTTTTTCTATGTTATAATTCTAACATTTCCCAAGAGCTTTGTTGAAGCCATAGGAGGATATTTTTGATCTCTTTGGAGAGCAAAACATGACTTTTTAACTTACATATTCATAAAATATTAAAAAATAAAAGTGATGATCAATTGTAAAACATGAAAAAATTAGTTAAAACTCATTAACACCCTTACCAAAAGACCATCGGCATGTGAGGTGTGTTACCCATATCATAAGCCATAACCTTAAAGCTTCTTGACTACGATTTTAAAACAAGTATGCAGGTCAAGGGTTTGATACATTCTCGTGCTTACCTAGCTCTACACACTTTATCACTTGAACTTGCTTTTTAATATCATCTCAAGTAGCACATTGTCCAACCTCATTCAATGAGTTGAAACTTCAAGAGGATTTGGAGGAGGACAAGGTTTGTTTGCATGCCATAGTTTTTTTTTTCAAGGCATATGTTCTCACATTTCCTCAACAATTTTGTCATTATAATAGCATCTTATATATGAAGATTGATCAATTAAATAGAGTTGAATCCATATCAAATGACTGATTTCATGTTGATTCCTAGTAGAAGGAAATTGAGTGAAGGGTTTTTCTTTGGATTTTAAGGCAATCTTTTAAATTGAAAAATTGATGGGAAATTTTACCCTTGTTAAATAGCCTCTAAATGGTATATTGCAAGTTACAAATTTTATCATGGATAGTGCACCTTGACATGGAACAAATGATACTTATTGAAATGAAACTAGAAAATCTACAATAAATCTCATAAGGCATTGTGTGGTTCCATGCCAAAAAGTTGGGTCATGCTATTTAAAAACATATTTTCTACCTTGTGAATAAAACTTAGGGACTTGCAATTTCTACCTCATAAATGGAATCCATAGATTCATATTTTTTGATCTTTAATGTATGCCTTTTATTATTTATTTGTGAAGTCTTTTCGAACTGTGCTTACCATGCTTCTTTAAAACACATGTTTATATTTTTGATTCCATATTCTTACTTTGGAGTTCATTTACATAATTTTAAGGATTAAAAATGCTTTTTAATCGTGATGCACATACACATACATTAATGCTATAGAGTTAATAAGAGCACTAAAGTTCATCTCTTTTCTTGGTTTCATTAATTGTTTAGAACAATCTCTTTTGCAATTATTTCTAAGGAGCTCTACTTGGTGAAGAGGATTTGGTCTACGAAGAAGATATTTTGAGGAACCCTTTGACGTTGAAGTTATGGTAGCAATATTTAGTGGCTCATCAAGATGTCCCTTTCAAGAACAAAGTCATTTTGTCTTGTTAATTTGGTATGTGAAACACCAACTAGACAAGCCCAAATACATGGTCTATTTTGATGACATGATGTTTTAAGTTATTAAATATTTGTTTATGGTAAAAAATATAAAGAATGTTGTACAAAGTTGAGGGGTAAGAAAATAGTAATATGTTTTACTATTTATATACAATTTGCATAATTAATTATGCCAAAAATAATTAGGTTGTCCTTCCTATTTTGACTAGTGTAAAAATTAAGTTATCCTTCCCATTTTATTTGAAAGTCAAAAAAATATTCTATACAAATTGAATAAGTTTAAACCAATAAAGAAGGTTGCCCAAAAAAATGTGTACCATAAAGGTGAAGGATAAAGTACCGTGAATTAAATTAAGCACATACATTGAATAAGAAAATAAATAACATACTTTAAATGCGAAATGTTAATTACAAGTGAATGCACTTGATCCTGAAGCACATTATACTTGTCCTGACTATTTGCAATCCTGCACCTTTTCATCTCGGCTTCTATGTCGTCCTCGCAACACAATTTGCTCCAAACACAACGAGATCTTAGGATTAAACAATGACACATGTGAAGCAATTAACATTTGAGGTGCCTACACATTTAACGTTAATAATTGTGTAATAATAAAAGTTGATTGGATTGTTACTGGACTTTGACCAAGTTGAATGGCTAGTTTGGTGTATTAAAATGGAAACTTTATCATAAATTTGATAGGAATTTAAAAAAAATATATGTATTCTCTATTTATAATTTTTTCTCATGTAAATTGATCCAAATTAAAATCACTACAAGCTTTTCATGTATCATTAAATTGAATTCGATACACTAAAAATTGGAAGAATAAGTGGTTGTGCAGAGGTTGTAGTGGTGGTAGTTGGTTAGTAGTCAATCTTATTGACAAGAAAACCTTGTCATTATTTCATGCCTTGTAGCTCTGACATAACAACCAAAACCAAAGAACTAGGTTTGGCAAATACCCATTGCATTTGAATATCAAACAACCAATCATGTCATGTCTTGTTAATAAGATTTTCCCTGAGTGAATAACCATAAACTTAATAAACAAATTAATTATCAACCTTTCTCAAGTTTGACCCATCACTGACATGAAGAACTCAAAATTAGTTTTATTGGTAGAAGTGAACTCCAACCCTCTTGATGCCAAGTCAAGCCCTCCGTCCACATAAAAAATCCATCAACACCAAGATACCAACAACATGTACAACATTAGCAATAATCCTTCAAGAAGAGATGTGTCAAGGCAAAACTTCCACAAATCTAAGCCCTTCTTTTTCTTGTCAACTTCAGACTTCGGCCCTCCTTCCTTTTGTGATATTTCAAAACAAATCATGTGAATTGTTTGTGTCCAAATGAGCTCAATTATTCCTCTATTTACACTGTCCATAGGGGTTCGAATAGAAACGTCTTCTAGGGTAGGTCCGACTTGAAATTTAGAGGAAATTTTGACCTAAATTACATATTTGAAAATTCCTTTTCTAGGTTATAAATGAGCCTTTGACTTTCACCAATACAAATAATAATGAGCATGAAGAGCATGCTTAAATAAAATAATATTTGACTAGAGCGTGAAACCCATGCTTAAAAAATAAAATTCCTTTTTCTTCTTTTTGTTTTTACATAAAATATACAATGACATAAGTACAAAGGTCATTATGAAGACCAAACCTAGTTACATCATCCAAAACTCCCTCTTAACTAGGGATGTATTCATAATTACATAACCGGTACAAGGATACTCTCAAATTGAAATATTCTCATAAGAAGAGTTGGATTGATAAGACATCTTCAAGCATCAACATCATAACCAACATTGTCAAACAATATAGCAAGACCTTGACTAACAAGTTATAACTCTCCATTATATTAGAGTACAATGTTGGGAGGCATACATATGGACACCACCACAACCGCCTCTCAAGGCACGTACCCCATCTGGGTGTTCACCAAATATATCCGTACATGACTATACTTATCTTGGATTTTGTTGTCACTGTGACAACAAACCGCCAAAAAAATTTCCTTAGTCAATTTTGGAGCATACATGAACTATTCGCCTTGTTGTTTGTTCATGTTTTTCTAAAGTGTCGACCATCCTTGAAGCATTCCTAAGTGTCGCTTTTCCTCCTTAGTCAAAGTTTCCTAAGTGTCATCTTCTTATCTTTGGAAGCACTTGTGCCATATTTCTAAAGATAGGAAAAACACTAACTTTTTTTTGACTAAGTGATTAGCCTTCTTTACTCAACATGTAAAGTCCCACAAAAGCACAAAAGTGCAACCTTTTCTCCCAGAGAAAGAGCACTTTCTAAACTTAGCAATCACACAAGCACTATTGAAATAAATTGCGCCCTCCTAAGCATGAGCGCACTTCCTTCACTCAATCAAGCATACTTCTTATCCACAAGGAGAGCGCACTCCTTGTTAATAGTGATTGTTCCCTCCTTGTCTTCAAATCCAATGCACTCCTTGATAACAGAGATTGCACCCTCTTGTTTCCCATGCATGTGCCCTTTTTTCTTTACATGATGAGTGTACTCCTAGAAAATAGGGGCCCTCTTCACTTTATATAACTAACTTACTCATCAATCGACAAGTGGTGATCATGCGTGAACTTTCTTTGCATGTAAATTATTTTATAAGAAAACCAGCTCATCCTTCATTCTCACAATCAATGTTCACTCTAGGTTGAGCGCATTTTCTCATCACAAGGATTTTTTCTTCAATGTTAGTCTCAGGTGTGTGGATTCTTGGTAAGTTTTACAGCTTGTCACTTTTGTTCTCTTTTGTCATTTTTATTGGCACTTTTGTTTTCCTTAGCATCATTGCAATATGCTACAACATATGGAGTGTCATTTTCATCCATACTTCCTCTTACAAGTGTTGTCTTGCTATCACAAGTGGCGTTTCAAGTGACTCCTTGCATTCCATGACTTTTCACCTTCTAGTGATGATTGCAGTAAGACATATAAACACTTACAACCCTTCTCTTTCATTGTTAATGTGCTCTTGACACAATTATGACCTTCACTTAACAATTTCGAGCTTGCTTTTGGCCAGATCGCACTTCTAGAAAACAAAGACCCTTTGTTCATCAAAATTGCACCCATCAAAAGGCAGCCTCTTCCAGAATGCACAACACACTCTCAAGCAATAGTGAGGCATCCTTTTCCATTTTTATTGTGCCTTGCACCCTCACTAGCTCTCCTTGGCACATTGTGCATTCCCAAGTAATAGTGTGCCCCTCCTTGTTCATTGTTCCTGTGCCCAAGAAATCTCTCTCTCTCTCTCTCTCTCGCTCCATGAGTGCATAGAACAATCTTAAGCCTCATTCATGTTTGTCCATTGTATCCCTGACATGTGCCCTCTTCTTTTCCTTGACATAGTGTTCACTTCCAATGGCTAGTTGTAACAACCCTTGGTCGATTTTTCTATGTAAAAAAAAAAAATATAAGACCAAGGTCATGGGACACATATTCCAAGTTGAATGGTGGGAAAAACATCTTAGTGGTGTCACTTTCAATTTAACTATGGCTAAAGAAATTGGCAAAGGCAAAGAGGCACAATTGGAAATTTTTTATGAAAATAAAGGAAAATAGGAGAAAAGGAAGGTGAAGAGACACAT
This sequence comes from Pinus tabuliformis, assembly GCA_031772625.1. Classification (NCBI taxonomy): domain Eukaryota; kingdom Viridiplantae; phylum Streptophyta; class Pinopsida; order Pinales; family Pinaceae; genus Pinus; species Pinus tabuliformis. Next base: position 311,856,268 of record CM062809.1, read on the forward strand.
ATTTATTTGCATGCTAAGGAAATTAGAAGGAAAATCAAGAAAATAGAGGCCTCAAGGATAAAACGGATTTTGAGGATCACTTCATGGCTTTTGTCAATGGAGCCTTTAGTCGGTGTAGATTTTCTCTCTCATACTCTTTCACACACAGAGAAATCTTCGAGAATTCTTGGAGTACTTGGGCATTCGATTGGATTGGAGAAAGAAGGGAAAGGAAAGTAGGTAAATGTGAAGGAACAGTTGGATCAACAACTATAGCTAGATTTCTTTGCAGGTAAAAGTTTGCATGTGTGATGCTGTTATTGATTTATGGATGTGTTATATGTGTATGTAATTCTCTTGTTGTGTGTTTTCGTTGTCATGGAGATTTTCCTGGAATGACAGTGGTTTTAGCCTTGCCTTGTCATTTCCTGGATAACCATGGTGTTGTGGGTTTTTCCACTTGATTTTTTTATTATTAGTGCTCATGTTCCTTATGGATGTGGATTGGAACAAATGCTCAGGAAGCCCTGGAACAACTTGGGTTGAGTAACTAGTCCTGGAGCCTAGGTTGGGATAAACACTCTGGAGCCCTTGGTGGGCTGAGTTACTAGTCCCAAGAGCCGGATTGGACAAATTCTCTAGAGCTTTGGAATGTTGTAGGTTGAGTTACTAGTTCCTGGAGCCCTGGACAACTTGGGGTAGAGACCGATCTGGTTGGTGTCAGTGATGTTTGGCCCATACAGGTGGAATCCGTGGTTGAAGGTTGAGGTGGTTTGGCCTCTGGAACCCATGGTTGGTTTTATCTTGGTTTATTCCATGAGGTCCCACATTCATGCTTGGAATATGGTGCAGGGATGATTGGATGAAAGAGAGATTTGGTTAAGCCTAATCTATGGTTGGGTGGTACGTGGAAGTTTCTAACTTGGATGGTATTTTCATATATTAATAAGAGCTATTTTATAATATTATTAATGTATACTTATAGTGGTTATGTTGGTGATGTTATGGTTGAATTCCCATGATTTTTATGTTGGTTATTTGTTGGTTATATGCTAGTTATCTGATGTATATTCTATATGGCTCTTGAAATGTTTGATGAATAAATGAATGGTTGATGAATGCATCGACTAACAAGTTCTATTGCAGCGAGCTAGAGAGGGCTTAGATACTTCTTGTTGGTTCTCAAGTGAAGACTATCAGTTTATGATCAGATATGCATTCATGACATGTAGATAACATGTTTGACATGTGTTTGAAAAAATGTTTAGTGTGTTCTAGGTAGTCCAGGTCAAGTTTATGATTCAATTTTGAATGATTAGCATTTTCGTTATGAGAAATATGATTCTGGAAAGTTTCAGGCAATCTGGGCAGTGGTACGGAGGCTGGCCTAAAAAGGTGGCGCAGATCTCGAGACCACTCAAAACTGAGGATATGGGGTCATAACTACATGGAGCAAGTCTTGTGAGTGCAGTTGGAGGTTAAAAACCAGATGCAGGTAGTGTCAAGGGTGTGTTTATAGGACTAGGTTAGAGAAAAATGGTTCCAGCTCAGGGATTGGTCACCTGGGGTGGTTGTTCAACCTTTGAGTCACCTGTAATCCCTGTAAGATGTTAGTATGTGTTCACTTTGTGGGCCCCACTTCCTTAACTGGAACTTGGAGGTCGATTCATGTCATAGTGACTCGTGTCTCATGTTTACCCTAGCGAGCTTGTGAATTTGGGTAAATGTGGGAGGGGGTAGTTATAGGGTGGTATCAGAGCTTCCAAGTTCAAACACTTGGACTGGATGGGCTAAATGCATATGCTTATGCATGCATAGTAGGTCAGACATGCATTGTGGTGGTAATTATGTAGTTGTGTCATCATGATGTTGTTGGAATGTTATGATGTTTGTATGTTGGTTGAGATGGAGCAGGAGATGAATATTATCATAGCGAGGTTGCAACATTGGACCTCGGGGTAAGAGAAGATCATCATACAGGTTTGTATGTTGGGCATGTAGGTATGATGGTTAATGGTTGTTATATGCATTATGGTTATATACATGCTTGTCATTCTATTGTTGTTATGGTTATATGCATCACGATTATACACATGATGATTATGGCCATTACATTTAAGATCTAAATGTTATATGTATCGTGCTAATCTGGATTGGCATGTGCATATGGTTATGGTTATGATATTCAGGTATGAGTTGATATACTTGTGATATTTTGTCATCTATTTGGTCTATCTAACATCGTATGTTTACAGGAAACAAAAGATTAGGGATGAAGAGCAGAGTATTTGACTATGGTTCACACGACTCCCCTTAGAGCCCTGATGTGAAATCTACATAATGGAAAATTGGCATGATTATGTGTTGATATGCACTTGAGTGCAAGTGGGTGCTAGTTGTAGTATTATGACTAATGACTGTGAGTTGATTGTAAGGTATGACATGGTTGCTAGTATTAGTAAAGGCTAATTTCAAATTTATAGACACGATGTCTTGATATTTGGAACATGTGACTGAAATGTGTGAACAGTTGCAGGGAAACATGCTTGGTATTAGCATGACAAGCTAACAATTGATTTTTTTAAATATAACTAGTAGTTGGGTGATCTGATAGCACATAATAAGACTCAATTGCAGCAAGGAAAAAGGTAAAAGAAAGGAATTGGGTGAGAATTTCTTTGGCTATGTTTCGAAACCAAAATTCCAAACGAATGAGTGTTTTGCATAAATACATGAAGTCTTCTTAACCTTGATTTTGTCTAACATTATGTGGATATGTGTTATATTACTGAACATGTATTTAACAGGTATAATAGAGGGTTTCTACTTATGACTGGATTTGTCAAGTAATTGGAGTCCCTTGAGAGATGATATATGAATGTGTTCAGTTACAAGGCTGAATGCTTGGCACAACAAGGTAAGGTAACTGGTATATTGTTGTATTTATTTTGTGCACTGATAGTTGTGTGTTTATGGAAGTATGATGCAGGGGATTACATGGAAAAAGAGAGTTCCGTAGAGCTTGAAGAAGACTCAGGTTGAGCTTTCCTTTGGAAGCACTGGGAACCACAGGGTGAGTTATGGTGTTTGTTGCTAGTTTTGAGCTTTCGATGCTTTATTATTTGTTTGTGCTTGAATTGAAGTTTTGTTTATTTATGGTGCATGGCCATGCCACTTTGTTGTGATGTCATATTCTTATTCGTTTTCTTCTTGTTTGTTTCTTGTTCTTGTCTTTTATGTTTTAAGGATCTTGGGAATTGGTCTGGGAAAGAGGAAAGTTAATGGAGCTTGGGGGGAGCTTAATGAAACCCAACAAGTAATGTAAGACCCAGATGAAGCCCGATGCATGTATAAGCGCAGTTGAAGGCAAGAATATGACATTCAGTTGGATTGATTGGTTCCATTAGGATAAATGGGCGATGGTAGGACAATCATGAGAAAGGTAACAAGAAAGGTAAAGTAAATGGATTTGAGGCGTTAGATGCCTTGGCTATGTTGGGAATTGTTGTTCTCAATGTTGTGCATGTTGTGCACGGATAAAGGGAGTTCTCTTAAACTTGACCTTATGATATCTGGTAATTATGTTGTGATCATGATTATGTTGATGTCTATATATGTATACATGTATGTATGTATGTCATTGTCTGACAGGGTCGTCAAGGATCATGATTGTTTTATGCTAATGTTTATATGTATATATATGTATGTATGTATGTATGTATGTATGTTGTTGTCTAATAAGGTTGTCAAGGATCATTCTTGTGGAGGAATGATTTCTTATGCAAGTGAATGACATGAAGAGGTTCCTAGTTTATGAGGAATCAAGTGGGAAGAGTAGCACTGATATATCTATGAGATCAATATCATGTGGATATGATTTTATATGTTGTGAACATGTTGTACATGTGGTGCTATGTATACGTGGTGTTGTGTACATGTTGTACATGTGGTGTTGTATACATGTACATGTTTATACTATGCCTATGTTTATGTTGTGGCAGGTAATGTTGAGGTATACATCAGCGGAATGAAAATAGTGTGATCTGCGACATGCTGGGACAATCATGGATAGTGGAAAGACATTGGAAGAAAGGTTGTTGGGTAAGACAATGTGGTCTCTGGATGTGCAGTATTGTTGTTGTGTACATGGTATACATGTGGTGTTGTATACATGTTGTACATGTGGTGTTGTGTACATGGTGTACATGTGGTGCTATGTACATGTAGTTTTGTGTACATGTTGTGTAGGTGGTGGTGTACATGTGGTGTTGTTGATATGTTATACATGTGGTGTTGTATACATGTAAATGTGGTGTTGTGTACATGTTGTGCAAGTGGTGTTGTCTACATATGGTGTTGTGTATATATTGTACATGTGGTGTTTTGTAGGTGGTGTTGTGTATACGTGGTGTTGTGTACATGTGGTATTGTGTACATGTTTTAAATGTGGTACTATGTTATGTATATTTTGTAGTTTTCGTATCGTGACATGTGTATTCATTATCTTGTACACCGAGTGTAGGTGTATGTGTTGTGTTGTACACTGGGTGTAAGTGTATGTATTGTGTTGTACATTGGGTCTAGGTGTATGTGTTGTGTTGTACATCGGGTGTAGGTGTATGTATTGCATGGTAAACCATGTGTGGGTGTATGCATGTGATGTAAACATTTTGTATGTCTACGGGATTGAAGATGAGAAGGCACTAGGTTCTTGTGTGGTTTGGAAACCGATTCAATGTGTGCATGGGAAGGACAAAGAGTAAAGGAAGAAGCAAAGAACCATTGAAAGATAAGTATTAGTATTTTATTTCAAGTTTAATTATGTATGTGATTTATGATTCTGATTTATGATCATTGAGTTTTGAGCTAACCAGATGTGATATGTTTATACATGATGATTTGATCGAAGAGCCAGTTTGACTTGTTGTGACAGTAAGTGAACATAATTGCAAGTGTGCCTTATTGATGGGCCAGCAATGAGGTATGATTGTAATTTATTTCAATTCCTTTTGAATCTAATGGAAATTATGTGCTTGGTATAGGAAAGCATGGAAAATTCCTGGTTTGGGTGGTTAAAACTGACTGGAAGAATTAACAACAATAGAAAAAATAATTGGGTCATGCAACAATATGTTGGTAAAGAATTCAGGAGTAGGGCCATGTGGGACGCTGGTACCCAGTAGTGTCCATTGATTCCAATGAGCATGCTATGACCAATATGATGGTTTTGAGGTAGGGATATGCCTTGGTTGTTGGACCTTCCAATGTGAGGAAACCTTGCTAAGGGATGGATCACTGAGGGACTATGTAGCAGAGAAGGGGATTCCAGTGGAACTTGGAAGGTGTGTGACTGCACGGAAGAGGGGTGACCAGATTTCCCAAGGGACTGTGTAGCAGAGAAGGGAAGGCCAAGGAATATATATTTTTTGGCTCATTAGCATTGTCAGGTGGAATCAAAAACACATTAAGAGTGTGTCCTAGAACAATGAGTTGATAATTGTTCACTGAGAGAACAAGTAGCACAAGGATTGTAGCGTTAGACATTAGATGTGGACCTTTATTTTCGAAGTGGATTTTGGACTTCCTGGGAAGGAGGTGAATCTTGGTACTACTTTAAGGGTGGAGGTGTGAGACTTTGGATTCCCTTGTTGCTGATGTAGGCATCATATCCTTTTATTTGTTGGTTAAAGAAAATGTTCATATGTATATGTGTATATTATTGTAAATATTGTATCGAGTTGTGGTTATAAAGCTCCATAGACATTATGATTATTTGTTGGTTGAAGAAAATGTGCATAAGTATATGGGGTTGTTATTGTAAATACCGTAATGGTTTGTGGCATAAAGCTCCAATAAATGGTATGTTTATTATGTCTTTAGTAGTGGTCATTGTAAATACTTAAACAAGTCATGTTATAAATCTCCATAGGCAATATACTTTTTTTTTCTAGCGGTTTGATAATTATAGATTTCATAGAACACTGAGGACAATGTTCCCCCAAGGGGGAGGGGTTTGTAACAACCCCTGATTGATTTTTCTATTTAAAAAAGAATATAAGGCCAAGGTCATGGAACACATATTCCAAGCTAAATGGTGGGAAAAACATCTTAGTGGTGTAACTTTCGGTTTGTTTATGGCTAAGGAAATTGGAAAAGGCAAAGAGGCATAATTGGCTTTTTTAATGAAAATAAAGGAAAATAGGAGAAAAATAAGGTGAAGAGACATAGATTTTCATGCTAAGGAAATTAGAGGAAAAAAGAAGGAAAATGAAGAAAATAAAGGCCTCAATTATAAAAAGGCTTCTAAGGATCAATTTGTGGCTTTTCCTAGTGGAACCTTCGGTAGGTTTAGCTTTGCTCTCTCATAGGCTTGTACACTTAGACAAATCTTGGAGCCTCCTTGGAGAACTTGGGAATTCACTTGGATTGGAGAAAGAAGGCAAGGGAAAGTAGGAAAATGTAAGGGAATAGTTGGATGAACAACTACAACTAGATTGCTTTGTAGGTAACAAGTTGCATGTGTGATTTCCTTGTTGATTTATGGATGCACAGTATGTGCATGTGATTCTTTGGTTATGTGTTGCCATTGGCATGCACATTTTCGTAGATTGACAGTGGGTTTAGCCTTGCCTTTCCATTTCCTGGATAGCCATGGTGTTGTGGGTTTTTCCACTTGATTGTTTGTTGATTGGTGTTCATGTTCCTTATGGTTATGGGTTGGAACAAACACTTCGGAAGCCCTGGAATTGGGTTTATTTACTAGTTATGGATCCTAGGTTGGGACAAACGCTCTTGATCCCTTGGTGGGTTGATTTACTAGTCCTTGGATCTGGGTTGGATCCCTGGAAGGTTATGGGTTGAGTTACTAGTTCCTGGAGCCATAGAAAACTTGGGTAGAGGCTAATCTGGTTGGCGTTAGTGATGTCCAAACCATAGAGGTGGAATCACTGTGGTTGAGGGTTGAGGTGGTTTGGCCTCTAGAAACCCTGGTTGGTTTTGTCTTGGTTTATTCTATGAGATCCCACATTCATTCTTGCAATATGGTACGAGGGTGATTTGTTGAAAGAGATATTTGGTTCAGCCCAATCTATGGTCGGTTGGTACATGGACGTCCCTGACTTGGTTGGAATTTTCATATATTAATAAGAGTTATTTTCTATTGTGATTCATGTATACTTACAGTGATTATGTTGGTGATGTTATGGTTTAATTTCCATGGTTTCTATGATGATTCTTTGTTGGTTATATGATGTATATTTCTATGGATCTTGACATGTTTGATGATATATGAATGGTTGATGAATGCATGGACTAACAAGTGCTATTACAACTAGCTAGAGAGGGCTTAAAGCCTTCTTATTGGTTTTCAAGTGACGACTATTAGTTTATGATCATATATCCATTCATGACCTCTAGTTTACGTGTTTTCCATGTGTTTGACAAAATGTCTAGTGTGTTCTAGGAAATCTAGGTCAAGTTTTTTATTCAAGTATGAATGATTAACATTTTCGTTATGAGAAATATGATTCTAGAAAGTTTCAAGCAATTATGGGTAGTGGTGTAGAGGCTGGCCTAAAAAGGTGTTACATATCCTAGGATTGTATGCTCAAAACTAAGGATCTGGGGTCATAACCGCATGGAGCAAGGCTTGTGAGTGCAATTGGAGGATCACAACTACATACAAGCAGTGTCAAGGATGTATTTATAGGCCCAGGTCAGAGAAAAAGGGTTCCAACTCAGGATTAGTCACCTAGGGTGGTTATTCAACCTCTGATGACCTGTAGTCCCTATAGGACGTTAGTATGTGTTCATTTTGTAGGCCCTGCTTCCTTAACTAGAACTTGGAGGTCAGGTCATTTCATAGTGACTCTTGTCTCATGTTTATCTTCACAAGCTTGTGAATTTGGGTAAATCTAAGACGGGTGGTTACACTAGTTGAGTCCTCTTGCCTTACCTATGATAGGCTTGTGCTCCTAGCTTACCCAGTTCTGCACTTATTCACTATATTTTGAAAGGTTTTCATGTGATAGCTAGGGAATTAATTGAAATTCATCCTTGTTCACAATGAGTGAATTTCCACTTACAGGTGTTACAGATACAAGTTATATCACTCTCTCATCATTTGTTGAAATAATGCCTCCTACCACTTGTCGAGCTGCTTCAAAGAAAACTTCAGAAGCTAATACTGAGGAGGAAGTGGAAATTACTAGGCCAATTGTCCCTACTCTTTCAGATACTCAGTTCTTCATTGATAAATATTTGAAGGTCTCGTGGAAGGACATCAAAGATGCTTTCATGAAAAAGCAATTCCTAGAAGAATTGAAATACATGGAAGTGTACATAAATATTAAGAGGTCAACAATGCATAGAGTTGCATTCAAATTCCCAATAATGCCTTGTGCAGAGGCTATCAAATGGATCTTGTTAAACATGGATATAAATGTTTTGGTCCTTAGCAATGAAAGCGGGAATGAGATTGCTACTTACCATCTACATGACATACATTCTTATTACAAGATGGTAACTCTAAAGGAATATGTGAACACATAGTTTTATGCAACTTGGGAAATATCAATACCAAGGAAGTTATCAAATCTTGGTACCAAGAGTCTACAAGATTCCGCCAGAGACCAAGTGTAGTCTACCAGACCAAATCTTTGAGAAAGGTCTACCAGTGTCTCATAGTGATGTGTTGCAGACTATATGGATAGAATAATGTAGAATAATTTGAGGAAAATTGGATTTTCCTACTCAACCTAGTTGTATCAAGAGATAAAGTTTTGAATTGGGCATATATTCTCTCTCATGAGTTGTAGCTTCACATACAATAGGCTAAGAAAACATTACCAGGTAAACAAGAACTAAAGTTCTACAAGTTCTCTTATCTTCTATATGGTATCTACACCCATTATGAGTTCACCAAGATGAAATGGAACTGGACCCCACAAGAGAGGTTACCTGTCTACTTCCATTGCAGGTTGTTATCATAATCCAATTTTCGAGGAGTTTATGCAAAACTAGATTAGCACTTCTTTGCAACACTATACAAGATGATCTTTGAGATTGAACCTCCTTGCATGAAAAATCGGGTGAATGAGGCACTCTATGAGATTGTGGATTGGTTTTATTCACTTCAAGGCACATATATCAGATGTTTCGAGTGTCAGACAACCCCTCATCTTATGCCAAGGTATGTGACCAATAAGGTATTCTTGCAGGAGGTAGCCTATCAATTGAACAATGGATTATTTTCACAGCTCCAAAGGAGGAAGAAAGCCCCTCGACCCTCTTTTCCTTTACGGATTGGACTTTATGAGCTTAAGAGCCTTAAGGCAGTTGATGCTGAAATTGAAGAACTCAAGCATATTCACTTTGGAACAATGAGATTTCATAGAAATGACCTGAGAAATGTGTTCAAGCAACATTGTGATAAGATACATTATACCTGGACATATGTAACAATTATTATTTCAGAGGATGAAAATATCAAGAATTAGTACAATGCACTAAGGAATAATTGGCCAAGAGATGAGGCAGGTCCCTCCTAGGTTCCATAGGTACCAGATGTACAGGTGGAGGATGTTCAATAGGAAGCAACTGCCCAAGTGGACAATGCAGCTCCTAGGAAGAGGCTTAAACATGATCCAGTGGTAGAAAGCAACAAAAGATTCAATTTTGATCCTATGTGTAAAGGTGCAATTGAGGTAGAACAACAAACTAAATAGAAGGAGGAGGGGGGCTTGACCCAGGGTCAGAGTTGTTCGCGCCAACCAACAAAACCCTAATTGTTGGCCCTTTTGGCAACAACCTACATAGCGTAGGCTACATTCTCACCTAAATCAATATTGGGGAATGCTAGAACCAGGTTTTTGCATCCAGAGACTGTGTGATAAGCGATCTTAAGCCCTTATAGCTCATATCATCCTTCAAGCAGATCTATGTCTTCCTATGGTCCACTACTACAACTCTATGAAAACAACTCTTAGACCTTTGCGAAGGTCTACAATCGGACTTTACAGACCTAAAAGAAGCAAACTATCCACTTTTGCGCACTAAATAGTAACCCTAGATCTGCGTTCATGCAGAACTACCCGATTCAACATAAATCATAATAGATTTAACCATTACCTTTGCGTAAATGGATTATTACTTAGTTCATGCATAAATATTAAAGATTCAATAGGTTCACGCACAAATTATACATTATTCCATAGAAAACATATCATTAAGCCATAATGCATAACTTGAACAGAAATAAGAATAAGACACAAAGGCAAGATATTTGTTCCAAAATCAGTATTTATTAGATTCAACGTTCAATTTACAGACTCTTCCACCCTGCGCACCCAACTGCAGGGGTCCACGCACTCAGTTGCGGACTTGCCAAGGTCTCCGCGCACTCAGTTGCAGGAGCCTTCCCCTTTCACCTAAGTACAGGAAACAGAGGTTTCCTGCCTTAGCACTTTCCCAAAATAATAATCTTCTAAACTCGCTATGACTCAAATATATATATATATATATATATATATCATTTTTCTTACAATACCATGGCTCGCGGTCCATGGGTGAGTCTCAAAACTTAATTATCAATTACCCAAACAAGGGGCTAAATCCCCTTTGACTCCTACTTAGCTGCACACTCCACTTCCACATTTCGTAGAGACTTTACATTCTTTACAAAATTCTTCTCAAAAATTAGTTAAACTAACCCAAAATTGACCCTAGGGACCCTATCCCAACAGACCCCCAACAAAAATATGGTGACTCGCCCTCGAGTCACTCAGCTGGCACCTCGATCTTGTTGTAGAGGCCACTGAACTCGACCTCCAATGTTGCTACATCAGAAGAACTATGTATAGCGGCCTGCTACACTTCCTCTACCAGATTTTCTGTCGTCGGGCCTTCGACTGCTAGGCGCATCGTTCTCTATGTCTGTTGAAGTGTCTTTAACTTCTCCTGAACTAACAGAGTAAGCTGACAGGCTTCCTCTATCCATGGTTGTATTCTAGATTTGAGAAGGTCCTCTTTCCTCTGTAGCTCTTTGATTTGTGATTGCAATTGTTTTCCTTCCTGCAATCGTGCAAGGTGTTGGACTAGGCCAAAGTTTGCGCAGTCACCCTGACTTCATCAAACTTGTGTTGTGTCTCTCGGATACCTATGTTAAGCTTCTGCAGGTTTGTTTCCTCCTACAGAGTCATCCATAACTACATGCCCTGATCAAATATCATTGTGCAGTCTATGACTGTTGTATCCAAAGTGCCCATGCTTTCCCTGATAGCTGCTCTGCGTTGCTCCCGGGGCTCTGGCGGAGTAGTCGGCTATAATTTCAGCTGCAAGTTTGATATTTTCATCTGGAAGTCAAATGTGACTTTGTCGATCTCATCCTTAGACGCATGAACCGCAACAGCTAATTTCCAGATTTTTGTTGTAGCGGTGGCATCCTCCGGAATGTTTAAATCTAGAAGTGAATGAAACGCCTATGTTATTGTTGTCTCGAGGCTCTAACTTCGTGCTTGAAACTCTTCCTTTTATTTCAAAGCCTGAGCTTTCTTTGTGAACATCTTCTCATTGTTTACTTTGAAGTCATTGATCACTGTAAGGGCGTACTGCTCTCTGATCCTAACCTCACGTAAGACCCCCTAATGCAGCGCATGGAGAGTCTAAAGTGGCAGTGCGACTAAGTTCACCCCAATGTCCTTGACTGTGCTCAACAGAGCGTGGTCTTCCTCTAATTCTACGCAGATTGACCCTTCTGGTAAGGGTATGACTCTGAGATCCATACTCCGTTCCAGTTCCACTACTTTCTCGCTCCCTTACGCCAGGCTCATTTACACCTCACTTACTTTTCCAACGCTCGCTTGAATTCAGCCTGTGATGTTGCTTAGCATCTGCATGTACTATTGTTAAAATTACTGCCAGAACTCTGTTGTGGTGTCTCTTACTTTGTCACCAATCTCATCTAGATCCCCTTCATTGGGTCAATGCGCTCTTGTTTATCTGATTTGTGCTTCCTCCTTGGCTTGGTATTTGTCTTCTTATTGCACTTCCTCAATGTGAAGGGAGTGCTCTGCGCCTCTCCTCCATCTCCACCCCGTTCCAACAATTCTTGCTCTTCAATATGTTGGGAAGTCAATGCTTCGACTTCCTCAGTTTCAATGCGCTCTGTCTTAACACGCTCTTTTTTAGCAATTGCCTTAGAAACAACTTCTTTCTTTTTCTGCTTGGTCAATGTTCGTACCGCTTTCTATGTTGCCTCTTATCACTTTTGTGTAGCAGACATCTGCACAACAGATCTTTCTCCACCTTTACTGGTACCTGCACCAATGTCCATGAGTTTGCACCACTCTGTTGGCCAACTGCCCACAATCTCCTGCACATCTGTCTTTGAGACTAAGTATGGCATCTTACGCCATATAATTTTATGGTCCCTCCTCGCCCTGATGGATACGTTATGGAAATTGGCTTTGAACTCCGTGAAGGCCCTCAAATACTCAAACAAGGTTGGAGACAACCTTGGACACTGACTGATTACTGTGCAGAGATCCATTTCCATTAATATCCAAAAAATATTTGATTCTTTGATCCGCTCTAGATCCTTTGTCGACCACAATGAAGCAAACTTCGCTCCCTCTAGTAAATCTCCTGCCTGCAAAGGAAACTGACTATCCTTCGGTAATTGCCATGCTACTAAGACAATGAGCAACAAGAGCCAAGAATAATGAAACGGTTTACCGCCATCCTGTGCTTCGTGACAATTCACGAGGGATTCCTTACATAAATACTACGCCCATTTATATTGTACTCCCTTCGTGCATTGGGCAGCCAACGACACTCCTAGCACCAGAACTTCATCCGTGTGACATTTCCTCATAATTTTCCCTGTGAGAATTTGGGCAGAAAACTGCACCACCTGGTCTCGAATGGAGCGCATGGAATATTCGCACAACTTCTTGACTAAAACAAATTCAACCTTCATCTTATTTGCCAGCTCCTTTTCTCCACTTTTCCCTCCAAACTCCTTGGCAGGGTCTGCCCCTTTATAGGGAAGCTTCGTAATCCGATGGATGAGCATATCCGTGATAGGGATGGGTTCTCCAAGCCATAAGCACCCATCATGCACCAGTGCAAGCAGCTGGCACACACACACAATGTTGATAATGGACCTGTGAAAATGTGGTATGCAAAGCATGTGCAACAACCCGGCCTGCTCAACACCTCTAACCCATTTCATGGGTTCTAGCCACGTAACCTTGGTTTCTTCGTAATAGATCTTCTTCATGTATTTGTGAGTAACCAAATGAGGTAATCTCTAGTGGTTCGCGAGATCCCAATCCTCCATCTTAAACACCGGAATGTGCTCTAAGACCACGCCTTCAAATTTGACCTTTTCTGGTAATAGGGGTGTAGAGACAATATTTTTTGGAATCAGGGTCTTTGTTTACTTTTGTCTTCCCTTTCTGCGGAGGGATATACTCCGGGAGCCATGTGATAGGATCACCCTCCTCAACATTTAGCTCTTCCACTCCATGGGATTCTTCTTCCTCCAGGTCCATAATTTTCTCTGGCAACTTATCCTTCTTCTCCTTTTACTGAATCTTCGGGTTCTTCCTCGATGAATGTCTCACCAGTACAGGTTTCTTCTGCTTCTCTTTTACAGTTGATTGCTTCGACCTAGGTGACCTTAGCGTCGTAGGCATAATGGGCGTAGCTTCCATGCTCGTTATTTCAGGGTTTGTCGCATCGGAGACAACAACTTCAGAAATAATAGCCTCTGTGGGATTTGTGGCAGTCATTCAATCAAAAATAATTTCATAGGCTATTGCAGATGTGTTTGTGAACGATGGCTGTGAAAAGAGTTCTTCCTAGTCTATGCGCTTCATAAACTTAAAACACTCACAAACAATTCTCATAATGCACAGTGTTCTTTGGCGAACCAACATGCCCAATTTATAGGAGGTTTTGAATTCAAATCCGATCGTTCCCTCCAATTTTGGATCCTAGTGCGTCTTTGGCGACAAATCTCCAAAGATTTTTGCCATAAATGTCACCTACCCACTCCCCTTAATGGGATTTTGGCCATCAAATCATGAATAATGAATCCAACAGCTACTTTTGGACCCATCTGCGCGGTACCATCCTCCATGGCACAGCTCATCTAGCGGAGCTTCACCTGCCACACTCTTGTCTTCCATCACGCAGGCTCCCTACTATGTTTTTCTATTATTCGGGCAACATAGTTTATAGTCCCACAATCCCTTGCAACTGCCTGAATTACTAAGACCATCCTGCTACCATGTAGTCATTGCGCAGGGCCAAGATCCCCTGTATACAACTTCACCCTACTTCCATTCACTTTTCCAGGGAATGGTTCCCCATTCAGCTTCGCGAGCTGAATTGCGCCACCATCTGTGATCTCCTTAACAACATATGGCCCCAACCAGTGCATTTGAAATTTCCCTGGAAATTTTGTGAACTTGTTGTCATATAGCAACACTAAATCATCTATCTTGAAAGTGTGCAGCTTAATATGCCTATCGTTCCATGCTTTTTCGCGTTCCTTTTTCACTTGCTAGTGAAATCCTGCAAGAAAGCGGTCCTCTTCTAACTCCATCAGTTGCGCGAGCTGTTCCTCCAAGGTCTCGTGATCTGCCATCTCTGTCAAAGTTGTAATACATAAACTTGGCACAATATACTCCATAGGCATCACTGCTTCAATCCCATAGACCAACCTAAACGGTGTTTGGCCTATCAAATTCTTGTAGGTCATCCTATATTCCCATATCACTACTGGTACGTGCATATCCTAGTTATTCCTCCGCGTGTTGCAGACTTTCGTCAACACATTCTCCAAGATTTTGTTAAATGCTTCCACCATTCCATTCGCTTGTGAGTGATAGGGCGTGCTCTTTTGATGATACACTTGGAATTCCTCAAGCATCACACTGATCGTTTCATTAAAGAAATGTGTGCCCCTATCACTCATCAACATCTTAGGGCATCCAAACTGTGTTAAGACATATTCCAAACAAAAACTTTGTGGTGGTAGCAGTTGTACAATCCTTCACTCGCTGCGCTTTCGCCCATATGGTTAAATATTTTGTTGCAGTGATGATATACCGTGCACCCGTCTTCTTTCCTGGCAATTTTATGGGACCTATGAAATCAATGGTCCACTTATCAAATACTTGCAATGAAACCTAAGGATGCAAAGGAAATAAATCTCTTCGCGAAGGCTTCCTCGTCCTTTGGCAAGTGTCACACGCCTTGCAGTACGCTTTAGAATCCTTATGTAATGTTGGCCACCATAACCCAGCGCAAAAATCTTCTGCGTGGTGGATTTTCTTGTGTAGTGTCCTCCTGCCACTCATGGGCTTCAACGAGGATACTAGTGCGTTCAAAATCTAGAACATACCTTCGTATAATTTCATCTGTTCCCATCTTATACAAGTGACCTGCAATCACTGAAAAATCTGCGGAGCAGACTATTAATTCCTTCTTCTGCTGAGTGGAATATCCATCCGGAGCTGTACCCGTAGTTAAAAACTGAATGATATCAACAAAATGGTCATCCGCAGCATGCACCGCAAAGAGCTCCACATCCGACAGTCCTTCCTCCAAATTATTTAGTTCTTCACTCCTTTCAATCCGTGACAGATGGTCTAGTTTTGCATTCAGTCTTCCAGAATTCAGAATCACTTCAAAGCCATATTCCTTAGATAACAATAACCATCGGCAGATCTCCCCTCCCCAACACAGACTTATTGACCAAGTACTTCAGCGCAGAATGATTTCTATACATTTTAAATTTTCCACCCAAAAAACAATGTCGAAACTATTGCAGCGAGTAGACCATCGGCAGCCCTGGATAACTTTCTACTCGCAAAGGATGTCAGATGATCAATTCCTCCTTCTCCTGCCTATGTTAATACCACTCCTAGAGCAGTGCAAGAGGCATCTACATGTACATGGAACTCTTTCTTCCAATCTGGAAACACCAAAATAGGTGCAGTTACCATCTTTTCCTTCAAGACATCCAGAATACGCTGACAGTCTTCATCCTAGCAAAACATTGCATATTTCTTCAATAATTTTTCCATCGGCACGGTTATCTGATCATATGCCTTGATAAACTTTCTATAATATCCATTGTGCCCCAATGTCGTGCGCAACTATTTTACATTCCTAGGAGCTTCCAAATTCACAATCACAATGATCTTTGCAGGGTCCACCATCAATCACTACTTACAGACAATGTGGCCGAGAAAAATTGGAAAGGGCACACAAACTATGCACTTCTTCAAGTTCAGTGCGATCTAATACCTTCAACATATATCCAGCATAAGGCAGAGGCTCGCAACATAGCACTTCACCAACCCAAACACAATCCAATCATCAAAACGGACTTCCAAAAATTTATGAATAAACTCTTTGAAGGTCGTGATCACTACTCGACAAAAAATTGCAGGCACGTTCTTCAATTCGAATGGCATTAATGTATCTTGAAAGCAACCCCACTCCATCACAAAGGTTGTCTTGCTTCGATCTTCCAGCGTGATCTTTATTTGATGGTATCCCAAAAAGCCATTAGTAAACGAATAAGTCTCTTGTCCACCAACATTCTCTAATACTTCATCAGTAAATGGTGTTGGAAATAGATCGTGCACGCATGCATCACTCAACTTTCTTAGATCTACGCATATTCGGATTTTCTTTTCTGTTTCTTCTCTTAGACTAACATTGGGCTTACCCAATCAGATTCCTCTATGGTTTCAATAATACCGACATCTAGCATCTTATCTAGTTCTTGGCGCACCTTTTCTTTATATTTTGGTTTTAGCCGATAAGGTCTCTGTTTAACAGTTTTCGCATCCGGCTTCAATGTAATCTTCATAACACCTAAAACACCGACGATCCTCTTCAAATCTAAAAAATTTGTTGGAAATAGATCTTGGTATTTGCGCAGCAATTTAGCTACCTTATCGACTGTATCTTTGTCCCAATTGTCTCCTATCTTCGCGAATTAAGGCTCTGATTCAGATCCAATGTTTACTTGTCTAGTTTTCAAAGGTTTTGATATATCTGGGTTCACAGTTTTCCATCCCTCGACTTCGTGTTGTCCTTCTGTCTTAGGAATGTTAATATTTTGTGGGTCTTCTTCTTCCTCTTCAATAGTCACATTGTAACATTCCAGCACATGGCGCAGTTGTGTACTCCAATTTGGCTGAGCCCATTCTATCGATTCCTTAGTTGTTCTGAATATAGCTGCTTTTATCTCCTGGAGTGCTTCGTCAATGCACTCAAACCCATCCTCAAAGATGAAATTTAACAAGAAACTCTCCCTTAAGATGTCCCATTTAGTTGTCCCATGGCAAAGCTCTATCTCCAAATACCAGTTCATTCGAATTGTATCTAAGGTATGACAGAAAATGTGTACCCATTCAGGTTGTGGTTTTGTTCCCCAGGACTTAGTCCATTGCACCAAATGATCGCACAGATCATCCTTCCTACTATATTTTTATGTCATCCAGGTATTAGAATATCCAAACCTTAATTTCATCATCCTTATGTATTCCTTCCATCCAGCGAAGCTCTCCTTGTGCTTACCCCACCAATGGGCAGGCGCAGCACAAAGTGCCAACTCTAGTGTCTGGAAGCGATGTTATTCCGATACTTCCCTTTCAAATTCATCTCAGAACAAATCCACATCAGTCAAACCATCATAAGGCGGAAGCTTCCTTACCTCAATCGAGACACACCGTAGTGATTTGATCATTATATTGCAACGAAGCGTAGATACTTCATGCAACTGATTCTGCCAGCATTCAATTTCTTCATCCAAATATGAGGTGAAGGAGCTATTCATGTCCCATGCAATTCTTCCATCGACTATAGTTTTGATCCAATCTTCATCTCGCGTTGTGATCTTGTATATCTGATCCAAATCATCATCACTTTCCACAAAATCGCGAATAGGTTCAGTATAACGCGCTCTTTCTGCAAGGTCGGAATAAAACCATGAGCACCTTCCTTTCAAATGTCATCTTCCACTTCTTCAAGTTTATTAACACGTCCATATCAAAAGCCCAATCAATTCCTAGTAGCGTGGGGTATGGGTTACTCTCATCCACTATTTCAATGACTTCAAAGTCAGCCAGCGCGCTTGCGCCCTCAATGTCCACCGTTACACCATATAAGTGCCCCATGTCTGCTTAGGTAGGATGTTTGCATCAGATCCTAGGTCCAATATTACCTGGTCCATTTCATATTCACCTATCTGCGCAGTCAGCCTCATCTCGTGCCCCGTTCACTTCTTATGCTTGCCAATTTTCCTCACAGTGTGTTGTTCAGCAGGAATGTTTTCTTTATTTACGCACTTGTCGATTAACTCTTGCAACCCTTCTACTGCTTTCTTATCACGCAGTAAATTCATACAGGTCTTCAAAAAAGTAGCTAGTACCGAAGGATCTACCTCTTGCGTCACACTAGTTTCTAGCATTTTCTCTTGGCTTCCTGAGGTGGAGGCCTCAGCGAAGTTCTTCTTTGCTTCCATGAAGGTCTCTTTAGCATGATTAAGATCAAAGTCTATTTCCTTCTCAGCAGCCTTGCGCACCCACCCGTCATCCTTAGGCTGCTTACCTTTATCTGCACCACTCGCCATACCACTTCTTGTCACTATATTTATGCTATGATCTTCTTCACGGGGCTCTACCCTCATCATTTGAATGTTCTGCGTAGGCTACTAGGGTTGCACCTTCTTTTCTTGCATCTTCACCATAAGGACCGAACATTCCTCTATCACATGGTCAAATGTTTGACAATACTGACATGACAGATGTGTCGGGTTTTTACAATCTCGCGCGAACTGCCCTGCTTCGCCACAATTATAACAAATTACCTTCCTATGCCCTCAACCAGTTCTGCCCCCTCTTACTCATCCTCGACCTTGGAATCTTCCATGCGCTACTCCTGCACCCTGATCTTGAGGTCAGTTCTCTGCCTGCATTCGGTAGGTAGGGGTTCTATCCATCATCAACTCATAACTCCTACAATGGCATTCATCATGTCCCACAGATTTACAGAAATTGGAAAACAATTGTTGAGGGGTCTGTACAAACTTTTGTAGTAAATGGCAGTTATCAGTTGTGTGTTATCCTATAACCTGACAGATAGCGCATCTCCCGCGCTCTGCCCATCATTATTCTCTAGTTTTAGGGGAACAGGTCCTCCCCCCATACTATAGTTCTTATAAATCAGGAAATGGTTCTTATCGTGTCCATGGCTCTTGCACTTCAAACACCAAACCTCAGTGCACACCTCTGGCTGGGCCTCCTTTGCTCTCTTTAAGATCTACAACTCCATGTGCATGTTTTCCAGCTGTGAGTGAATCTGATGAACTCCAAGGTTCGTATCCTGTATGGGCGAAGCATCCAACCTCATCGCAATTTCCAAAGCTTCCGCTTGCGTTGCTATCTTTTGTTGTGAAAATGGCACTCTCAAGTGCGACAAGAGCGACGCTATATACCAGTCACAATGCTGGGAATATGTAATCACCACGTTGGCTTCAATGATTAGGCACTTCAACCTCTGATCGAAATCCCAAGGTGTCTCATCTACCTTCTATCGAATTTCTTTAAACTCAGTCACCGACTATGCCTCTGACTTATGCTTTCCAAAATCCTTGTTCAGAGCTTGTTGGGTCTCTACCAACATCGCGGTGAGGTTATCAGTGCAATACTTGATGTACCATGCTAATGCTTGATCTTGAAAGGATGTAACCAGCTGCGCTTTCTTGATGCTATTATCCGTAATCTGTTGTGTCATCCATACAGCTCCTGCGATAAAACCAGAAATATTTGGGATCTTCGCTCCCTACTCCTTTAAAAATTGGCATCTTCATCACGTTCACTATGTTGAATGGTGGTAGTGGAGGTGGAGGGGTTGAAGGTGTAGGTGTATGAGGTGGAGGTGGAGTGGATGGATGAGGTATCCTCGAGATACCCTATGTACTTAATTGAACTTCACTTTGTGGCGTAGTCAACATTGTCCCTTCATCGTCACTTGACAGGGGTTCAATAAGCAGACTATATTTGAGCTTGATTCTTCGTTTCTTCTAAAGAATCTCCCTCTTCGCATATACCAAAACATAAGGGTAGCTGCATAACCCTCTTTTCACATAACAACATTTTAATCCTAGTCTTTAATGAATTCAAATACTTGCCTCATGGTCCCCTTAAAGAGCCTTCGTTCCGCTTCGATATAACTGATATTTCTATTGATCGCGAAATAAGTCACAAAACCTCCTAGTGTACGATCAATCCAATGATCCATAGCCCACGTGATATTACTTCTTGATGCCTCCATACATCGCACTGGTTTAGGAATCTACACTATAGGACCGTAAAGCCTCCACGTCCCTTGACTATCGGCCAATTTAGATAACCACTCATGTAGTTCGTTAAGGAAGAAATAGAAGGACACATTAGTCTCGTCTATGTATAAATATCTCTACAACCATTTCTCCTTGGATAATTTACACTATTGTTATCTTGAGTCGTGAATGGATGTACGTTTTGATCAATCCACTTTTCAATCTCTTTCTTCATAGGAAACCATTTATCACACGTCTCTTAGATAAATCCTGGTCCCGCCAACGAAACCATTTTTTGGCTTAAGGGGGCCTGACCCAGGTTCAAAGTTGTTCGTGCCAACCAAAAAAACCCTAACTATTGGCCCTTTCGGAAACAACTTGCATAGCGCAAGATGTAGTCTCACCCGAAGCAATATTGGGGGATGCTAGAACTAGGTTTCTACATCTAGAGACCATGTGATAAGTGATCTTAAGCCCTTGTAGCTCATATCTGCCTTCGCGTAGATCTATGTCTTCCTATGGTACACTACTATAACTCTATGAAAACAGCTCTTAGACCTTCGCGAAGGTCTGCAAACAGACTTTACAGACCTAAAAGAAGCAGACTATCCACTTTCACGTACTAAATAATAATCCTAGATTTTCCTTTGCGTAGATCTACCTGATTCAACAGAAATCATAACATATTTAACCATTACCTTCGCGGAAATGGATTATTACTTAGTTCACGCATAAATATTAAAGATTCAATAGATTTGTGCAACAATTATACATTATTCCACATAAAATAGATCATTAAGTCGTAATGCATAACTTGAACAGAATTAAGAATAAAGCACAGAGGCAAGATATTTGTTCCCAAAATCAATCTTTATTAGATTTAGCATTCAATTTACAGACTCTTCCACCCTGCGCACCTAGCTGCAAGGGCCCACGCACTCAACTGCGGGAGCCTTCCCCTTTCGCCTAAGTACAGGAAACACAACTTTCCTGCCTTAGCACTTTCCAAAAACAATAATACTCTATCTTAGTTATCATATCTATACTCGCTATGACTCAAATATATATATATATATATATATATATATATATATATATCATTTTTGTTTACAATACCATGGCCATCAGCCCATTGGTGAATCTCAAAATCGACTTATCAATTAACTAATCAAGGGGCTAAAGCCCATTTGAATCCTACTTAGTTGCGCACTCTGCTTCCACATTTTGCAGAGACTTTACATTCTTTACAAATTTCTTCTCAAAAATTGGTTAAACTAACCCAAAATTGACCCTGGAGACCCTATCCCAACATGAGAAAATAAGGTTAGAGTTAGAAAAGCAAATATAATAAGAATGCAAGAGAGAGGAAGAGTGCTTTTGAAAAGAAGGAGCATGATGACTTTATCAAGTTGAAAGCAGAGGAAGAAAGGAGAAGAATAGAAGAAGAGGAACAACAAAAGCAGTTGCAGGAAGAAGAAATGAAGAACATACATGAGGAGGAATCCTAAAAAATAATGGAGGAAGAACATATGGCACGTGAAATGGAAGCAGAGTTAGAGGAGGAGGATGCCATATAACAAATTGTAGATGAACCCAACACTCAGTCAGGACCTCCTTTCACTGGTGGTTATCTCCCATTCAGCGAAATGGGAATTGTTCCTCCACCTGAAGACAGGGTCATGGATATGTCCAATTTCACCTTCAATCAACTAAAGAAGAGGATTGTACAAGAAAAGTGAAGGTACTTTCCCAATGATCCTATTAATTCAGTCGACATATCCACAGAGAAGGTCATAACGTCTAATACCAGGAGAAACCCCCAAGAAGTCATAACAGTGAATGTGGCTTTTGCGACAATAGCACAAGATAACATAGAGTATCTTATGAGTGATAATGCATGACTGAGAAAAGAGATAATTGTTGCAAAACAACAAGTGGATCACCTCGCCACAAAAAATGAACGATTGTCTTCTACTAGTATCAACACGTTCGAGTTACAATCAGCCATAATTGAAGAACTGAAGTCAATCAAAGACACCATGAATCAACTACATAATTTGATGATTCTCTTACATGAGGTAGTGGCACCCACAGTTCAAATTTAGAATAAATCTCAAGAGATCCTGAAGCTTGTAAAGGTTACAAGCAAGGTTGTAGATTTGATACAGGATTGGGACGTCAAGTATCTGGATGTTCCTGAGAAGTTGGTTAAGAAGGATAGATTAGTTGCCAAGGTGGATAGACCATAGTTGAGACTTCATACTCAGAGCTACACCCACCTTAGTGAAAAATCAACCAACGCCATAGTTGCTTATGTTTGAATGAATAGTGGTTTAGATTCCCTGGCACAAAAACATAAACTACATTCTCTGGGGTCACTCGGATAAATAAGAAGCAAGGATGTCATTATGCGGGAGATAAAAGAGTTCATTGAGAAAATCAAGCAAGAAACAAATTAATAAGGATTAAGAATTCTATTCTACAATATGAAATTGGGCCAACTAAAGGTCATGTGAAGTTATCTTGGATGTGGAATAACATACATTCAAGCTCCAAATCCATATTATATGGTGCATAGGAGGTGAAGATCCCCTCTCATCATGGTTGGTTTTGGTCCTAACAAAAATAAAGGAAAAGAAGTTGTTGGATTGCAATAGAAATGAGAAAATAAACAACAATAAGAGAAGAAAAGGCAACATCATCAAGGAGAGAAGCAAAAGAAAGCTAAGCAGTAACAAAGAAGAGTGCAAGGCAATAATTCAAATGGCCATAGAGAGCACACAAAGAACCTGTAGATGTACTTTCCCCGTAAAGGATAAATAAACTCCAAGTATCAAAAGTTATTTCATGGTTATTGTTTTCCTTGCAATAATTTTGGACATAAATCAATAGACTATATATGGCATGCAAGAAAACAAGATGTGTTGGGGAGCAACAACCCATGAATGTACAAAGTGGCCAGGAGTAAGTGTGTTGACAGTGATAGAAGTTCTAACAAGAATCTTGTCAAGAATAGTAACTCGTTTTCCCCATTCATGTGTTATTCCAAATACTACAATTGTGGCAATCTTGGGCATAAGTTAACAATCTACAAATATGAGAAGAAAAAACATGCTTCTCAGAATATGCATGTTCATGTAGCAGCACGACTAGTGAAGATAAAAAAGGCAGTTGAGATTGTCTTAAGTGCTTTGTGTAAAGGGAACATGCTAAATAATGGAAGGAGAAATCATCAAGGAGTTGACTCTGAGTCTGAAGAAAAATCAGAGAAAAATTAAGAGGGATGATTCTCAGATTCTTGTGGTAAAACCTTTTCCAAGTGCCAGTTATAATGAGAGCAAGCTTCAGGTAAGGAAAGGGAGCAACAATACAATTATTTCTCCCTTTTTAGAAAATCATAAAGGTTGCAAGAATACTTGGGTGAAGAAAGAGAAATGAAAGGAGAAGTGTCCTCTAGCCCTACGCAGCCAAGAGAAATCCCAAACAAGGGCAAGGACGAAGTTGGAAAGCAATTCTCCTATCAAGACTCGACAATTGAAGGTATATAAGAAGAAAGTGGCAATATGCTCAAGAGGAGTAGATCCTATGATTCTATTCATTGAAATAAGAGAATGGCCTCAAGGGAGGTCAAATAAGTCATATGTGGGCATAATAAATCTTATACATAAGAGATGCATGTGAACTTTGGAGGTATGGTCGAGTCCCCTTGTTGATCTATTTCAAATGTATCAGCATTACAAGAGAGAGGAGAATGCAGTCAACTTGGTTTCAGGGGGGGTTCATAACACTTTATGTTGTGAGAAGAAGATGATTCACAGTAGAAGTGTGGAATGACAAGAGGCCTGCAGTTAAGTCCGGTCCACAAAATCGGTCCATGTACAAAAGCAAGGAAAGAAATGCAAGAGATAAAAGAGCATTAGGTCAGGGAGAGATGCTTTAGTAAGTAGTATCATGCAACCATTTTCAGCCTCAGGAAGAAATATTGTTGAGTAAATGAAATTTTTGCACCTTGGCTGCAATACCCTTATTCCATTTAAGTTGTGAATTTGATTATGCCTAGAAAAATTGTGTTCATAAACACAATTGATACAAGCTTCCAATGTACCTTAGCTTTCAATTGGTATCGCTATGTCAATTGGTGGTCTTTGGTTCATGTGGAGTAACCCTTTGTGCAAGAGGGAATTTATTTTTTAGAAGGAGCTATAATAGTTTACCTGATACATTGTCCAATTTGTATCAACTTTTTAGTGCAATTGGCGTCATTTGAGTAGCAGATCCTTTTTGGAGAAGTATGATCTCAGGGGGAGAAGCATTAATTGTTAGGATGCTCAAGTGAAGTGAGTGCAACCTCAGCAACACCAACAACAATGAAGAGCAAGCTGAAATGCATCACTAATGGCTAGTATTTGCATGCAACAACAATACCATGAGCAATTTTATTTGGTATCAGTTTCTTTTAATTCGTACAAAAGATGCATTGGTAGAGAGAGTATTGAGCCAACAACTTAAGGTATTCAAAACTGTAGGATTATTCAGAGTAGAAGCAGTATATGTTCAGGGGGAGCATATCACATATGGCCAGTTCCTAAAGCAACAATAGTATCTACAAGAAGATGGACATATTTTACTAATGTATTGTTTTGCAGGTGTCTTTTCCCGTGATGATTGTAGTTGGGTTTGAATGGAAGACTTTAAGTGCCTTAGCAAAGAGATATAAGCTCCTAAGAAGAGAAGAAAGAAAAGAAGAATGCACATTAGTAGCCAAACCCTCTGCCATTGACAGTCAGTGATTGGAAGGGGGATAAGAAGAAACTTGTAGCACTTTTCCATTGATGTCAAAGGGGGAGAGAAGCTTATTGGAGAGTAAGTTGTGATGGCCCATGCAGAGGAGAGAAATCCATTGGTGGCTCATGCAAGGAGAAGTGTAAAAATAACATGAGTATTGGCCATCAATATGGAGAAGTGAGGAGGTTTTTCCATCAATGCCAAAGGGGGAGATTGTTAGATAGTTGACACTTCTTGGATGACTAGTGGTAACGACTGTGTTGGCATTGATGTAAAAAACCATGGGGGAGATGTATTGGATAGATTGCATTGACTGAATGGCTAGTGGCAACAAGTGTGTTGGCATTGATGTAAACCATATGAGCATTGAGGTTGGTGGTAGCATATGTTGGCATTGATGTGCATGGCATGTCAAAATAAGGGGGTATCCCATGGTTCTTTCAGTCTCTATCGAGAATCATCAAAGTAGCAAGCTTATTAGAGAAGCCATAATATGATGAGTATTATGGTTGGGAGTCCCAGTATTTGAAAGAATTTTTTCCTTAAGTGTTTAGCTCAGATGCTTATTGAAGTGACATAGTCGGTTATTTCTTGGAAAGATCTTTCCAACGGTATGTTGAAGTTTGCAAATTCCCCCCGGATCAAAAGTTATTTCCAGTCAAAGCGAGGACCCCCAAAGTTAAAGCTGCAGTGCCTGGAAGCCCGAAAATTTATTAATAAGTGACCTGGATAGTTTGGATTCGGGCTAGCGGGAACAATGCCTGGAAGGTTGGAAGTGTTAGAAAATTATATATTACGGAGCAATGGAACACATAAAATATTGTAGAAATATAAACACAGAAAACGCATACAACAAGAGAGACACAGATATATGTGGTTCACCCAGTTTGGGCTACGTCCATGGAGAAACAACCAATCCTTCCTTTTATATTATCCAGCAAACTGAAGAGATGCAACCTACAGCAAATCCGTTGTAACACCCTCTTTGCTCTCAATCTCCTCTCTCTTCCTCACTCAGAATACAGATATACATAGATGCAATACAATTCCCTCATATATAGTGAGGGGTTGCCTTCTAGGGCAAAAAACCCTAAATTAAACATAACTTCTACCGTTAGATCATCTGCCTAATGAACGACCCAAATTGACTAGAAATTACTAGACTTTTACAAGGCAATTTTACATCTATTTTTAGCTTTGGGGGAGTTGCCCCCAAAACCCCGCCGGGGGACTACTAGCCCCCACACCCCCCCGGTGGAGGGGTGTATAGTCTTCTTGGGGTATACATCCGACTGAAACCTTTGAATACATAAGATAATCAGGCTCCACACCCAAAAATCTCCCACTTGGAGACTAATTATAGCAACTCCACCGCTGCTTCATTTGCTAGACAATGGTTCCACTTTGGAGTTGGTTGTTTCTCGTCTTCTTCAACATACTTGAAGACCAATTGAAACTGAGCAGATTCTCAGTTTCTCCCTGGTTACAACTTTTGTTAGCATATCTGCAGGATTCTGGCTAGTGTGTATCTTTTCCAGCTTCAACTGTCCATCTTCCAATGCTGACCGTATGAAATGGTACTTGAGTTGTATATGTTTAGTCTTGGAATGAAATGCAGAGTTCTTTGCAAGATGTATGGCACTCTGGCTGTCACTGTATAACCTGCCCAACTCCTGCTTCTTACCCAATTCATCCAGAAACCTTTGTAACCAAATCATTTCTTTACTAGCCTCTGTAGCAGCAACATACTCTGCTTCTGTTCTTGAAATTACAACAACACTTTAGATTTTTGAAACTCAACTGACAGATGTTCCACCTATAGTAAATACATATCCTGTAGCGCTCCTCCTATTATCTCTGTCACCTGCCATATCTGCATCAACATATCCCTGTAGAGAAATGTTTGAACCACCAAATCATAATACTTGATTTGTGGTACCTCTCAAATACCTAAGAATCCACTTCACTGCCATCCAATGTTCTTTTCTTGGATTGTTCATGTAACTACTTACAACTCCCACTGCATGTGCAATATTAGGCCTTGTGCAAACCATTGCATACATTAAGCTTCCAACCGCTGATGCATATGGAACTTTAGACATATGAGCCATTTCTTCCTAAGTATTGGGACACGCCTCCTTACTTAATTTGAAATGGCTAGCCAAAGGTATACTAACTGGTTTTTCATTCTGCATATTAAACCTTTTAAACACCTTTTCTATGTACTCACTTTGAGACAATGTTAATTTGTGATTTTTCCTGTCTCTAGTTATTCTCATACCAAGGATTTGTTTTGCAGCACCCAAATCCTTCATTGCAGATGAGTTTGCCAATTTTCTTTTGAGCACATTTATTTCCTGCATGTTAGAACCTGCAACAAGCATGTCATCTATATGCAATAACAATATAATATAGTTGCCATCATTTTGCCTTTTGAGATAAACACAATGATTAGAGTGACATCTAGTATAACCTTGTTCAGACATAAACCTATCAAATTTTAGATACCACTGCCTTGGAGCCTGTTTTAAGCCATACAAGCTCTTCTTCAACCTGCACACTAGTTTCTCCTTCCCTTTTACCTCATATCCTTGTGGCTACTGCATATATATCTCTTCCTCCAAATCCCCATGGAGAAAGGCTGTCTTTACATCTAACTGCTCAAGATGTAAATCTTCAGCTGCGACTAGACTTAAAATAGTTCTGATTGAAGTCATTTTAACAATAGGAGAAAATATTTCATCAAAATCGATACCTTTCTTCTGTGCAAACCCCTTCAATACAAGTCTAGCTTTGTACCTCTGTTTTCCTCCATCTTCTTCCTTCAGCCTGTAAACCCATTTATTGTGCAATGTCATTTTACCTGCAGGCAACCTAACTAAGTCCCAAGTCTGGTTATGTGCTAAGGAGTCCAGCTCTTCTTTCATGGCTTGCTCCCACTTATTCCTGGTTTCTACCTGCACTGCTTCTTCATAACATTCTGGTTCACCAGAATCAGTCAATAATACATAATATAATGAATGAGAGTATCGTTCAGGGGGTCTACTTATCCTGGTAGATCTTCTAACACCACTTTCAGGTGTTTGAAGTGCTTGTTGTTGTTGTGGTTGTTGTTCTGGCTGTTGATCATTATGATTTTTAGGCACCATCACTTTTCCTATGATATCGTCAAGCACTGTGTATTCTATGTTTTCTTTTTCTTGTTTCTTTTGCCGCAACTGATTCTTATACAAGACTTTCTCATTGAATATTACATCTCTGCTCCTAATGATTTTGTGATTTTCATAATCATATAAGTGATAACCAAAATCATTAACACCATATCCAATAAAGGTACATTTCTTTGATTTTGTCTCAAGATTTGTTCTATTTTCTTTGTTAATGTGAACAAAGGATTCACAACCAAAAGTCTTCAAAAATGAGTAGTTTACCTTTTTACCTATCCATGCCTCCTCTGGAATACCACCATCCAAGGAACTTGAAGGCCCTCTATTTATTAGATAAACAACAGTATCTACAACATTTGCCCAAAATTGTAAAGGCAATCTTGCATGCAATCTCATGCACCTTGCACGCTCCATGATTGTCCTATTCATCCTTTCTGACACACCATTTCTTGTGGTGTTCCTGGAACTGTCTTCTCTCTGCGAATTCCATTCTTTGAACAGTACCTATCAAACTCTTTGCTGAAATATTCACCTCCATTATCTGATCTGAGACACTTCAACCTTTTCCCTGTCTCATTTTCAACCAAAGCTTTCCATTTCTTGAAAGTATCAAATACATCAGATTTATTCTGAATACAATAAATCCAGGTTTTTCTGGTTGCATCATCAATGAAAGTAACATAATAATGACAGCCACCAAGAGATGATACCTGAGCAGGTCCCCATACATCTGTATGCACAAGCTCTAATTTTTCGCTCTTCTTTTCTTTCCCAACTGTAAGGAATCTGACTCTCTTCTGTTTTCCATAAACACAATTCTCACAGAATTTTAAATCAACATGCTTCAAACCTGGCAACAAATTTCTTGAGTGAATAATCTGCATCCCCTTCTCACTCATATGCCCGAGCCTATGATGCCACAATGTCGTATCTTCTCCTGCAGAGGTTAAAGAATTAACAGAATTAGAAATACCATTGCATAAATACAATGTACCAACCTTTTCTCCTTTCGCTATTACCAGGGATCCTTTAGTGACCTTCCAAGTTTTGTGAAAGTACTTACGCAACCTTCACCTCCCAACTGCCCTGTTGAAATCAGATTTTTCTTTAGATCTGGAACATGCCTTACCTCCTTCAATAGCCATTGATTTCCATTCTACTGTTTCATGAAAACTGTACCTATTCCAACAATTTTACAGGGTTTATCATCACCCAATCGAACTTGTCCAAAATCTCCTTGAACATAATCATGAAAATGTTTCTTATCAGGTGTGGCATGGAATTAGGCCCTTGAATCTACCACCCAGGCATCAATAATATTTTCTAATGAAAGAATCAAAGCATCTTGCAACACATCACCTGTTACATTCGCTTCATTATTAGCTTATTGCTGTGCGTCTCCTTCTTTTCGCTTCTGAGATCTACAGTCTTTCTTTAGGTGTCCTTTCTTTCCGCATTTCCAACACACTATCCCTGATCTGGACTTGGATCTGCCTTTCGTTGATTTACTGCAATATCCTAAGCTCTTTCCTCTTTCCATTTTTCTTCCCCTAGACTCTGCACTCAAAGCATTACCTGATGTCTCATCGGAGCTTTTCTGTCGCATTTCCTCACTAAGGATTGCACCGACAACATCATCAAACTTTAAAGTACTAGATCCAGAGACAGAGTTACTAATGGCCATAACTAAACCATTCCAACTTTCCGGAAATGAGCACAAAAATAACAGAGCCCTAACTTCACCATCAAAGTTTACCCCTACAGAACTTAATTGACTTGTAACCGTATTAAAATCATTTAAATGGTATGCAACAGATCCACCTTCTGACATCTTCATATTAAATAAATGCTTCATAAGAAATATGTTATTTGAGGCTGAGGGTTTTTCATATAGTTTGGCCAATGTCGACATTAAACCCTGTGTTGTCGTTTCCTTTGAAATACTAAATGCTACCGATGCCGCTAGGCACAGCTGCATTGTTCCAAGTGCCTTTCTGTCCAGAATATCCCATTCTATGTCTGTCATACTCGTCGACTTCTTTGTCTTTCCGCTCAATGGTAGGTACAGATCTCTCTGATACAGATAATCTTCCATCTGCATCTTCCACAGCTGGTAGTTTTGGCCGTTGAATTTTTCGGCCCTAAACCTACCATCTTCCACCATTGCTCCCACTTGAACCAGGAACCCTTCTCTCCTGCGAGTTTATCAACCAAATAGATCTTCGGCTCTGATACCAGTTGTTAGAAAATTATATTTTACGGAGCAATGGAACACATAAAATATTGCAGAAATATAAACACATAAAACAAGAGAGACATAGATATACATGGTTCACCCAATTTGGGCTACGTCCATGGAGAAACAACCAGTCCTTCCTTTTATATTATCCAGAAAACTGAAGAGATACAACCTACAACAGATCCGCTATAACACCCTCTTTGCTCTCAATCTCCTCTCTCTTCCTCACTCAGAATATAGATATACATAGATGCAATACAATTCCCTCATATATAGTGAGGGGTTGCCTTCTAGGGAAAAAAACCCTAAATTAAACATAACTTCTACCGTCAGATCATCCGCCTAATGAACGACCCAGTTTGACTAGAAATTACTAGACTTTTACAAGGAAATTTTACATCTATTTTTAGCTTTAGGGGCGCTGCCCCCGAACCCCCCAGCCGGGGGGGATTTACCCCCCCCCCCCCCGCGTGGAGGGGTGGATAGTCTTCCTAGGGTATACATCTGGCTGAAACCTTTGAATACATAAGATAATCAGACTCCACACCCAACAGGAAGGTTGGAAGCCTGGAAGCCTGGAAGGTTAGAATCCTAGAAGCCCAAAAGATCATAAACCTGGAACCCTTGAAAGTTATTAATAAGTATTCTCAAATAGCATGGAGCCAGGCTAGCAGGGAAAGACAATTGATGGACCTTCAATCTACAGAACCCGTAACAAAGACTACCTAGAAGGTTGAAACCCTTGAAGCAATTGTAATTGAGGTTTGGGCATTGTAGTGGGGCTGAAAGGTAGAGAAAAAAGTGGCGTAGCAAAGATTGACAAGTGGAACCATTTAAAGAGTATAGGCTCATGGAGTGGGCCAAGCTCACAACCTCGAATAACACCATAAACGCGCCAGGGAAATGTGTTAAGGCATTGTCAGTGAGGAACACAAGTGGGCTAGTCCGGAACCCTGCAAGCCTGTTAGAGCTTAAAGAGCACTATTAAAAAGAGATATGGGCATCTGGGCGTCATGGATCCAACTTATTAAGGGTATATGTATATATAACCAGGTGGATAGTGGGCCATGCTGGAGGTCTTCATTACAGGAGGCATGATGTGGAGATTGTGGGCCATACTCGGCAACTATAGCCCGAAGGTTCAAGGAATTTCACTTAATAAGAAGTTACGGGCATGCAAGCGTCTAGGTTCACATTTTATACTATGATATATGGTGATGGCTACAGTTGGCCCTTCGACTCCTCCCACTTGTGTTGAAACCTCCGACTGTTGAAACTCTTGGGAATTGTGTTCCATTCTATGATTTAATGCAATTGCAATGCTTAAGCGAATGGAGCCCATTCCCAGTGTTTGATGTGGTTGCAAAGGCCGGACAATTTGATGCAACAATAGCATCGATAACCATGCGTTCAGGTACACTTTAGATAGTATGGAGGACAACAAAAACAAGATCGATCATTGTGTTGCAATGAAACAAAATCGAGGATTTCAGTTGTGAAATTTGGGGGATTGTAGCATAGTTGAGTGAGTTGTGTGGAGAGATCTGTGGGTGAGCATTGTTGAGGAGAAATTCCAAGAGTGTTGACACTATAGAGAGAAGCCTAAAGTGTGGTTGTGTTGCTGTGAGAGGCCAAGAGATCCTATGGAAAGAAGGAGTTGAGAATTGAGTATACGTTGTTTAGAGCAGAGGGTCTTAACAATGTGTTACTGTAGAGTGAACAAAGATAGAGTGTTGCGTAGGTTGAAAGAAGTGTAAGCTACTAGGTGGAACACATGGAAAAAAGCAGAGGAGAACAATGAGTTGAAAACAAGCAGAGTGGATGTCATTTACAATGTATTGATTTCCTTTTTGAGTGTGGGTTGGAGCCTGCAAACCATGGAGTTGGTGCTTCCATCTTAGTGGATGTTTGAGTAGATATTGGGGGTTGGTGCCTCCTGCAATTTGGTGCTTGCATAAATCCGAGCTACAAGTTGGTGCTTGCAACAAATCCATGAAGTTGGTGCTTCTAGTAATTTCATCAGGTGTCTACAAAAGAAGGGAGTTGGTGCTTCCTACTAGTGGGTACTAGCAAACAATCAAAGTGTTGGTGCTTCCCATGAGTGGTGGGTCACAAACAGTTTGATGTAATATAGTAGGAGCTCATATTTACATCAAATAAAAAACAAGATTTGGTGGTTGTTCTCCCGAAAAGGTTTCCGTGTTAAACCTTTGTGTCTCATGTGTTTTTTGCTCAAGATATGTGTCCTTGTGTTGATTCATATGGCTGTTGTTATTATTTGTTAATGGTTGCTCACTTAATGGATGCCAAGTTTGAATGTGAAGAGATAAATTGGCATAAAAGTTAAAATACTCTTAATATTGATTCATCCCCCCTCCAGTATTAACATTTTTTCTAACAATTGTTGAGTGAAATTCAATATAAATTCGAGGGAACTATTACTAGAATTTTTCTAGCCCTATTGGCACACTCAAAATAATACACTAAATGTAAATACAAGTAGCACTTAAAACAAATATATAATACTCTCACTACAAATTCCTAACCATGGTTAAGAACTACAATGTTATGCCATAAAGATTACAAACAATAAAATCAAGAAAATATTTGACACAAAGATTTTAACTTAGAAACACAAATGAGAAAACCATTTTCAAATGGTTGTTCAAATTTCATTTCAATAATCTTTGGTTATAATAGACATTTTGGCTCTATGGCCATTCGAAGATTCACATAACTCTTCTTTTGAATTCTCATACCTTGGCCAGAAAAGAGCCTTTGGGAGTGGAAATACAAGAAATAAAGAGAGTAATGGTAATAGGAAGGCTAATAGGCCTAACCTTTCCTTTCCCATTCATCAATATTTTCTCTCCTATTTTGAAATTTTATTTTATTTCGTTCTTGTTTTTCCTCTCTTTTGTCTCATTCACTTTTACGTTCACATTGTCTTTAATAGTTTACCTATCCTTCACTAATTACCAAATTATGCTCGCAAGTATTGAATCGTACAACCATTTGTTTGTTCATGTCCATTTCATATTAGGCTATGAGGGGTAGGTATCAATACACACTTTTATTTATCATCACAAGAAAATGGTAGTTGAGGCATGTGGCCTAGATGGAAATTTATCTTTTCTTCAAAAATATTAAATCTTTTTTCTCTTTACTTTTTTGGAAACTCCCTAGAGTAATTGTAGTTTGTCTTCACAATAAAGATTATCAATTATGGCATCCCTGAAGTAATCCTTATTCAATAAAATGAGGATATAGTCTTAAGTTAGTGGATTTGGATCTCTCTCCCAAAGATCATTATAGAGTAAAATATGGGGGGTTGATGGTCTCCTAAAATTTTGATCATTTTACATGATCTTAGTGCGTGGTAAACCCCAAACAACATAAAATTTGAATAAAAATCGAGTACATGGGCCATCCTGATATTCTCTCTTCTTAGCAGCTGAATAAATGACTTAGAACTTGTTTTTGAAATGTGAGTTCACTCAATTCCTTGGGAAATATCTTTTGAAGAGTTCAACCACCCTTTCAACATGCCTTAGCACTAGCAACATATGTTCATAGCATAACCATATTTCTATTAAGGGAATCTAAGCCCACAAAAATTTGCATAAAAGAACTCAGGTAACAATGCCTTAGTATCTCAATTGGAAACCTTGACTTACTAAAAATAGGATATATTAAACTAGGAGATCTCCATGACATGGGAAATAGCAAATTAGGACAAAGAACTTCTCTTTGAAATAATTCACTTCAATGTCCATGCACAATTTTCCCCAAATCTATATGAAGTAAAATAGAATATTGGAATCAAGTCAATATTCCCATCAGCTACAACCCCTCTCAATGTTTAGCTAAAGAAACCACAACAATATTTCAAATGGCAATTAAGATTCAATGATGAAGAGTTCCAACTTTAGAACAGTGATAGAGAGTAACATCTTATGTTTTTTATGAAGCTTCAAAAACAAATCTAAGGTGGTAGGGCTAGTGGGGATCATCCCGATCTCGAGGAACAAAAGGAAACATTGTTTGCTTGGGAGTGAGAGTTTCCACCAACAACAAAGCAGAGGTGATGAAGATCCATCAAAGTCTATGTGTGTTAAAATAAAAGAAAACTATAGTTGTGACAATTATAGGGGACTCATCCATTATCATTAAATCTTTCTTAACATGGATTGTTCCATGTAATATTGGATTCGCTAGAACCATCCACAGATCCTTTGAGTTAGATAAGAACTTTGTTAAGACTTAGTTCTTTTATGTGTTAAGGTTGCAAAATAAAAATGTAGATCACCAAGACAATGTTGGTGTTCACATATGGGGAGCATTATTAGGCATTGGTTAAGAGGTCACATTATTCAAAGCCATTCCACAAAAATAACTATGCAAAACTCAATTTATTTCTGATCAATTAGGTGTAAGCACATTCGCAATTCATGGCGAGGGATTTAAGTCCAACACACCCACAGTTAATTCTTTGTCATGCAAGAAAGGATAAGGAGTATGAAAATAGGAATGTTTCATGCATTTTGGTTGTTGTTTTGGGTGTTGAAGGTGAACCTTTAGATATTGTTCATTTTCTCTAGGGTTACAACTAATGGTAGTTCTATGTAGAAAGAGTAATCCCATGGACTTGATAGGTGGAAAATCTATATAGTTATTGCATGCTTGCTTGACTCTCCAATTAGACATTTCTATGCTCGCTATGGGCTTGGGGAAATTATGAGTTATTGTCACGTGCTAATAATTGTTGTGTGCTTTGTGACTTGGCACTGGTGAAAAGAGGAATAAAAAAATGTGAAAGGGAGTTAGCAAAGGTCTATAGCTCAACAAGGATTGTGTCATGGAAAACAAGGATAGAAGAAGATTGGTATGGGAGGTGGCCAATAGAACACATGGATAAAGATATATGCATGGTGGAAATAAAGGCATTTACATGCTTTCAATTGAAAAATAAATATGAGTTGTAAGTAGTGATGTAGCCTCTAAGTTCTTAATAAAGTGGTGCAATATTTGGGTATTTCTCTAGATGATGTCACATTTCCTCCCCTTCAGATTTCATGACTAATGGATTCCCCACCCCCACCTCTTGTTATTATTGAAGTAAAAGAAGAGGCCATGAATGAAACTCACGCTTTGAGACAACTTGACATGGACACGGGCAAAAGAGAAGTAGATGAAGAGACCTGCAAAAGTGGGTATAAAGTTCCTCAAAGGGAAAGCTTTTTTAATTACTTTGTTCAAATCTAGTTGTGTTTTGTTGTGTCATTTACATTTGCATAATTTGTAAGAAAATCCACTTGCAAAATAGGTAGTAATATCTATAGAACATGTTTTGGCAATAATGTTTACTTGGAAACATTCTTCAATTTTTTGTGTTAGTCTTGGCCAATACTTTTCAAATTTTGTAGTAGAACACTGTACAATTTGTCCACGACTCTTTTTCTAATACAAATCTAGCCATTCCTTTAAAAAAAATATTTGATAAATACACAAATGAAGATGTTAATGAAGGCCCTAAGAATGTGCTAATGAAGTCTCTAAAAAAGACATTATTGAAGATATCAAAATGTAATGCAAATTAAGACATTAAGAATGAAAAATATCAATGCATATATCAATGTAACTAAGGAAAGAATGTTAACATCCATATTTGCATCATATAGGGTGATATAAATTTAACTCCATTTATGAATATAAAGTAAAAGTAACACTAATTGCAACACTAAAGGGGTTTTATCTTTTGTAATGGGTCAAGGGCAATGATTTTAAGGTTTAGATATTACATCCCCCATGATTTGGATGATGGAATATGACTCAATAAATCTCAAACATATAATGCAAATGGAAATGAGACCTCAATACACCTCTATAAGATAAAGAGACAAAATAATAATAATAATAATAATTGGAAGGTCTCTTAAGCATGTTTAGAAGGAACACTTCAAAACCTAATGATTATTTTCAGAGTGAAGAAGGGACATCATGATTCAAAGGGGAAGAAATTACAACCATTTTTTATGTGGTCATATCAATATTAGAACGTGCATTTATTGTGTGTGTGTGTGTGTGTGAAATTTTTATGTGGTCATGTCAATATTAGGACGTGTATTTATTGTGTTAAGTGAATATGTGTGTGTGAGAAAATAAAAGAACAAAAAAATGGACAGAAATTCAAACCAAGGTTCTATCATGATCACCAAAAAAGTGTAAGGGTGAGATGCAAGTGAGCAAGTGTAAGCAGAGAACAAACTAACATGAACTTATTGCATTCTAATCAATCACACAATAAATCCAAACATAATAAACAAATATCCCTTGTAGTTAAAGGAACCAGAAAATAAAGAATTAGATATTCGTAATTATTCATGACTATAAGAAAAAATAAATCTAATAATGACTAAAAAATAAACCCTAACCTTAAATTATTTGTGACTCTAAGAAAAAACAGATCTAACAATGACCAAAAAATGAACCCTAACTCTAAATTATTTGTAACTCTAAGAAAAACTAGATCTACAAACCACTAAAAAATAAACCCTAACCTACCTATAATAACATATAAACAAATGGGAAAGTCAAGCATTAATTAAGAGCAACCAACCAAGGAACGACAACTTCACCAAGACAAAGCAAAGAGGAGCATTTGCAACTTTTTAATGCCAATAAAATGTTGCTTGATTCTAAAATTGAAGAGTCCTTATGTCATCTTCATAGAGTTCATTTGTTGTAGGTAGGTGTGGTAGAGTAACCAAGAAAAGGGTGACTCATAAATGTGGTCACTAAAGAAAATTATCCCCAACCAAGTAGTGGCAACAATAAATTGAGTGAAAGCTCAACAAAGTATTTAGATTAATGGTCAAGAAAATCTAAAATGGATTCTTGAAGAAATAAGGCACACAAATAAACATATGGACTATTAGTTAGTGAGCACCCATCACGAAAATGATAGAAAAACCTGAAAGAAACCAAAATTAATTAAGGTGTTGAAAGAGGAATGATTGTTTCATGTCAAATAATTCTTCAACCACGACATTTGAAGTTGGTATAACACCTCAGACTAAATATGAGTTGGTTTAGGATAGAATTATAAAGATTATATTTCAATAATAAACTAAAACAGAAGTTAGTGAGGGAACACTTTCCCAACAAATTCATGTTTTAGAATGATAATTTCACTGTTCTCACCCTTTTTTTAATAATGATTTATATGACAGTATTTCTATATACAATGAAGGTTACAAATCGACAACCATGGTGGCCTTTTACCTTTTCAAAACAAAATCTCTCAAATTGAAAATTGTTTTACAAACTTCTAGTTCTAGTTGAAATGAAAGTGGTATGGAAACATTAAGGCCCATCACTTTGTCTAGTTTGAATAATAGGAAAGATATGGATTTCATCATATCCTAGAGGTGTTACTCATATAATTAATATACCAATAATTTTTTAAACATCTATATCATGAAATCCTTGTAACAAAGCTCAATAGTGGAAAGTGATTATGTTTTCTCCTTATCATAGGAAAAGTTAGAAGTCTAGTGTAGGAATGCCTAGATCAACATATTCTCATCTTGATAGTGAAGCTCCCATTTATATCTTGGATGTAAGGAACATAGCTCAATTTCAGTCCAATTTCATATTAACATATTAAGGTGAGGGAAAAAAACATGAAGAAGGTTGTAACAACAATGAACTATGAAGTCATATCTCAAGTTTTTAAGTTTTATTTTATTTTTTCCCTTTAATTATTATATTTGAGTATAATATGTGCATATATATTTTCAAATCCCAAAAAGAAATGGCAACTAACTAATTGAATTTAGTACCTAGCAATATGGCAAGCCTTAATAACAAGTACAAAATTCTTTATAGGCTAAAAAAAGTATAAAAATGCCTTACATGAGTAAAAAAAGTACGTCAGCACACTCCTACTGGTAAGTCCTCTTTTGAAACAATTGGTTTTTGTGGGATCAAATTGGAGGATGGATCCACAAAGCACTAGGGTTTTCTTCATTACAATCTTTGTCGCCAAAGAGACTGAACTTGTTATTGTTGCAAACAAAGATCAATGAACTTTGAATCTCATTTCTCAGTTGGAGATGGTGGAAGACTATGGATATCTACAGATAGATCTACTGGGGTGGGTTAGTGGTAGACCGAATCTAATTCTGGTGCATTATTTACTTGCAAGATTCCTTCCTAAGATGGATCTCTTGTAAAAATCCCTAGATCGGTTATCCTTATGTGACTTTCTTATTGCGGTGAGTTTAGACAATTTGTGTGTGGAGAGATGGGTCTCAGTTGGCAGAAATACGCTCATTGGGATAAATCACGTTTTTGCAAATGCAAATCCATGGTTAGCTTGGATTTCATGTAGGATTTGGTCTTTTCATGGAGGGTGCAGGACGTTTCTTATGTTGGATCCAATTTTTCGTGCTGCATCCAAAGTGTATAGCCCAATTGCAGAATTTCGGATTTGTAATGCCTCCTCCCACATTTACCCACTTTTCCAAGCTCTCGAGGATAAACATGAGCTAAGAGTTACTCTGACATGATTTGACCTACAAGTTCCAGTTATGGAAGTGGGGCCTACAAACTAAAACACATACTAACACCCCTCAATGACACTAGATCACTCAATAGCCTGACAACAACTCCTGGTGATTAATCCTTAAGATTTTCACAAGCTTGACACTCCAATTGCACACATGATACACTGTGCAAGTGGTTAAAAGTCTCTAATCGCACACATAAGCCTACATTCATGCAGTTATGACCAAAATTCCCCTGTTGTTTGCATTCAGTTGCAATATCTGCACCACTTTTCACAGATAACCTTCAAGCCACTGACCAAAAGAACCTACAACTTTCTGGAATCAATTATAGTGCAATTACAAGTCTATATGATAAGTAATAAGGCTGGATCTTTCTCATAAATTTCCAAACACATCAGAACATTTTGTCAAAAACATGGTAAACATAGAAGCTACAAGTCATGAATTCATATCTGATCAAGATTGTCTTAACTTCATATGAGAATCATCAAGAAGGCTTAACTCCCTCTCAAGATAGTTGCAACAACACTTGTTATCCCATGCATTCATCAATCATTTAATAACTTATCAAATCATGAACATGATCCATAGTAAGAGCACATCATATAACCAAACAAATGACCAACATATAACTAGAATAGAATCCATAAAAATAAACCATAAAATCAACACGATGATCAGTACAAGTGCTCATAGGTCAAAATGGGAAAAATATCTCATATTAACATATGAAAAATCCAACCAATTCAGGGATTTCCACGTACCACTCAACCGTAGATTGGGCTGAACCAAATATCTCTTTCAGCCAATCACCCCCATTACATATTCAAGCATGAATCTAGGATCATATGGGATAAACCAAAATAGAACCAACTAGGTCTTCCAAAGTCCAAACCATCTCAACCTTTAACCACAGTGATTTCACCTAAACCGGTCCAAAAATCACTAACAACAAAACGAGCTTGGATGCCTATGACTTCCTTCACTAGCTCAAAAGGAATTTTCACTGTCTCCACCCATCCGTCAAGGGTTCCAGAAGAAATCCCATCTCCACCCTTGACCCTTGGGAATTTTTCTAAGACCACCTAAACCAGGATCTAATTTTATCAGCCATCCAAAGCTAAATCAAATAGAGAATCCACTACATCATGGCTATCCAGGAAATGGCAAGGCAAGGTTGAAACCACTGTCAATCCAAGCAATCCCATGCTAATGGAAGAAAAATAACCAAAGAACCACATGAATATACCATGCATCCAAATATCAACAAGGAAATCACACATGCAACGTGTTACCTGCAATGAAATCCAGTTGTAGCTGCTGATCTAGCTTTCTCCTTCTGCTCCCTTGCCTTCCTTTGATTACTTTCTTGTCCTCTTCCCTTTGAGCTCTCTCTCTCTCTCTCTATGAAATTAATAAAAAAAAAAAAGAGTTGTGAATTGTTTCTTTGATGCCTTTTTATCATTAATGTCTTGTCTCTTCCTTTCCTTTTTCCTTTTTCTTTCATTTTCATCTAATATTTCTCTAATTTCCCTTGCATGCATATGTATCTCTCTTCATCTTTATTTTCTCCTATTTTCCTTATTTCTCATAATTAAATGTCATTTATTACCTATTTTCCTTTGCCAATTTTCATAGCCGTTATTAAACCATAACTAATGCTAACCACCATTCAACTTGGAATACATGTCCCATGACCTTGGTTTTATTTTATTTACCTGAAAAATCAACCAGTGTTAAAATTGGAAACCAAGGCAAAACTTCATGTGGGTCATCTTATTCATGGCTGATAATATTTTTATTAGATTCCTCTCATCGAGAGGTGTAGGATTGATATAAAGATCATCTGATTCCGATAAGTATTCATGGAGATATAAATATATTTTGATTATGGAATTATTATCAAGTCGACCTACAATTCATGTAGTCTCAGAAGCCCAACAGTCGCATCTATTCAAACACCAACATTGTGTATAAATATTGGAGGAATTATCCTCATTTGCACTCATTCTTCTCATCACATCTCTCTCTCTACTGCGCAGAAATGAGTCTCTTCTCTACTGCGCAGAAATGGGTCTCTCTCTCACACATGTGAAGCTGGACGTTGTTGAACCTGAAGCTGCAATTGCAGAAGTAAAGATTGACCTGTGTGGCCTATAATATCTCCTCTTTGGAACTGCGTTGTAGGTTCGTTTGAACCTCCTCTGAAATCTGCAACTTTTGGTGGTGGAATGAAGCCAATCCGATGAACGGTTTGCAAGATATCCACTGCCCTAGTTTGAAGCCGGAAACTGCTAAAACTGAAGCTGCAACTGCAGAAGTAAAGATTGACCTGCGTGGCCTAGAAGATCTCCTCATCTAAACTACACTGTAGGTTCATCTGAAACTCCTCTGAAAGCTGCAACTTTTGGTGGTGGAATGAAGTCAATCTGACGAACGGTTTGCAAGATATCGACTGCCCTAGTTTGAAGCCGGAAACTGCTGAAACTGAAGCTGCAACTGCAGAAGTAAAGATTGACCTCCGT
The DNA here is from genome assembly GCA_031772625.1 of Pinus tabuliformis. Lineage (NCBI taxonomy): Eukaryota > Viridiplantae > Streptophyta > Pinopsida > Pinales > Pinaceae > Pinus > Pinus tabuliformis. Next base: position 311,897,904 of record CM062809.1, read on the forward strand.
GGCCTAGAAGATCTCCTCATCTAAACTACACTGTAGGTTCATCTTAACCTTCTCGGGAAGCCACAACTTTTGGTGGTGGAATGAAGTCAATCTGACAGTCGGTTTGTGAGATATCATCTGCCCTAGTTTGATGATGAAGCCGCTAATGCTGATGATGCTGATCTAGGGTTTGCTACTGCTGATATAAATTAGATTTATTGTACTATTTCTCTCTACTGAATTATTGAAGATAAAAGAAGATTTGATCAAAGGGTTTCCCCACACATTGTGGGGTTTGTCCCTGGCTAGCCGCCACATCTTGTGTCTCTTGTCTTGGCTTGTTTTTTGTCGATCGTTTAATGTTCTATCTGCACTTTAATTTATGTACAGGTGATTGCTAATCTGTGGAATATAATAAGGAAATGAAGTTGTTATAAGCATAGAAAATACCATAACTTAACAACCAGGGGTTGTTACAAACCCCTCACCCTTGGGGGAACACTGTCCTTAGTGTTCAATGACACTTATGACCATAAAAACATACTGCCCATGGAGCTTTATAACACGTCTCGATGTGGTATTTACAATGACACACACACATAACAAAAACTCATTTTCTTCAATCAACAAATAAAGAATGCTAAATGCCCACATTTTATTTTACAATAGCTTTAAAATTAAATCTAAAAGAAAAAAAGCTATGGGAATATGTTCTAGTGGTGTAAATGTTTGTAAACATTTACATGTGGGCCCAATTAAAAAATAATAAAAAGTTAAAAGTAAGTTCCTAGAAAGACCCTGTCCAGCCAAATATGTAGAGATGTTGTAATGTCCTGTGAAATTTTTGACTTAGTTAAAATACAATAAAATATAAAATATAAAAAATTAACTGTTCTTACTGATATAGGCTTCTTATTTCCCTGCAAGATTCTCATTTCCCCATCATCATCCAAGAACTCAATAGCCTTGTCATATCAGTCTACCTTGGTCTTGTGTGTTGAAGAACTTGTAACTAGGTTCGATCTTCATGACATTGATTTTTGTGAACAAGGAAAATAAAATTATTATTATACCTTACTGCATGAGTTTCATGAGCAAGAAGTTTATTTATTTAATAGTGGCTCCCATTGATAGCCTTAGGATAAGTCAAAGAGTCAATGTCATGTATTAAGAAGCTCTTCTTGATCATGAGAAAAATATACGAGTCTATAGAAATGTCAAGTAGCCCTCCAAGACAAGCACAATCCTCCAGACATGCACAAGAAGATGTCCGTTAGCAAAACGATGTGAAACACAGTCATGTCAGCTTACAAACGAATATAAATGACAAGTTGGCTCACAAAAGGAGACACAAGACTTCACTCTATCATGTCGACTTTATGAAGGCAGAACCATTATAAATAGGTGTTAAGGTTCAAAATTGCAGTCAGGATTTTTGGACATACCTCTGAAACGTCAAATGACACAGTAGGTGTAGGAGACACAGAATCTTAGACAAGTTTGCAATCTCGGATGGGTATAGTAAGAGACAAAATCTCAGATGTCTCTGATGTTTCGATGGTGATTACAGTAAGTAATCACAGTTCTTCGAATGAGTACTATTAAGATGGATGTTCTTGGTCTCCTCATTGTCTTAAGGAATACAATCTCGACCTCCTCCTTGTCTCGATGATCATAGAAAGCAACATTACAGTCTTGACTTACTCATGAGAAGGAGGACACTCTTTGTCTCGGCCTCCTCACAGTCCTAGCACTCACTGCCTCAACACACAGTCATAGTCTTGGTATATATGAAGGATCTCAATCGCACTTTGTCTCAGCATATACACTACAAACATAATCACAAACTTGATGATCAATATCTCGTCAAGATCTCGGTGGCAGTGTAGCAAGGTGCTACAAAGATGTAGTAGCATTGGTGGCATAATAGAGATGATCTCAATGAGATAATGATATAAAAGGAGCAACTATGGTGCAACAACAATGATCTCGTGATTACGATGAAGTCCTTCAGGAAGGTCTAGCAATGATGATGATCTCAGCGAGAAGAGGATTGGTGTCTTGGTCTTGGAGTGACATAATAGGTCAAGAGTCATGGTCTTGGTATTCGTCACTTGGAATCTCTATGAGAAGAATTTTGTGTGGGTTTTCCTCTCCAAGAGGGAGAGGTTTTGGCCCTAGCAAAAAGCCAAACATCTTGTGTTCTTGTCTCTTTGTTTTGGTAACTATTTGATGAATATAAGAATACACACTCTAATAAGAACAAGTGAAGATTGTGCTAAGAAGATAAATTAAAAATACCTCACAAGTAGTTATCATGCTAGAAGAATCTCATTAATTCTAACTGCCCTAGATTCTTCAACATGGGATCAGAGCCAAGGTGTTGAAATTAAAGGAAGGGCAACAAAAAGAGACATACAAGGATCAATTTTCAATAAGGGATTCAAAGCAAATTGTAGGGCTTTGACGACACTGAAGGATCAATCTACAACAACATGGTTTTTTCCCTATACAATCTAGAAGACAGTCTACAACAACACGAGCTTTTATGTTCACAAGTCATCATCAAAATGCCATCAAGACCCTCATAAAAGTTGTCTACAAATAAAGACCTCAAAATAAAAATCAAATCATCTTGGAACAAGTTGACACCATAGAAGCAGTATTGATCTACACTACAAAAGAAGGCACTATCATATCCAAGGTTATGGAATCAAGCAAGGATCATCTCCTTGCCCTAGCAAAAGACCATCCAAGGAAGCAACAAATCATCCTCATCAAAAGGGAGCAACCTTTTCTATTCAAAGGATTTCTCACTTAAACAAAGATCATTCAAGAATAATCCCCCATACATCTTCTTCATCAACATGATCTAGGAGAAGATTTCATCTTCACATGACAAGTAAGTATATTTTCATTCTATAAGCAAGTTTGGTTAAATGATTTCATGATTGTAAGGACATCTATAGGTTGGATGGGTCATCAAGATTCCTTGCATGAAGAAGGAGGATAGTCATAATCCTCTAAGAAGATTAAGTCACTAAACATATCAAAAGGTCTCCTTTGAACTTATGGAAAGGGATACTTATGAAAGATCCCCTCACATAGCAATATTGGAGGCATCAAAGCGATGTAGATGATAAACTCATTCTCTAAAGATGCAATGAAGAAGGTCACACGAAATCTGATCTACATGAAAGTAAAGGGTATCAAGGGATGTAGGATATTTTCCATCTACAAGACCTAGAAATGAAGATAACCATAATGCACTAACATATAATCAAGGTAACAAATATCCATGGGATAAGAAGGTTACCTCATTTGACAACTTATGGTCTCGATGTTAAATAGAGAAATACAAGTTGATGGAAAAAATATTGAAGGGTAAAGAACTAAATCATGTGTAGAAAGGAAAGGGAAGTTTGGTCCTCAAACGAGGCATAATAGGTATAGCTAAAATTATGGAAGCTCATATCACCAGATAGATGGAGGAAGTTGAAGTAAATGGACAAGGAAAGAGGGAGTAACAGATATCTACTATGATTGGGATAGTATCCCTCACAAAAGGGCCCTATCATAAGCTTCTTTTATAAGATATAAAATGATAATATGATGCATCGTGGCATCATGGAAGCATTAGACACAAGAGCTCGTGACATCACCACGGGAATCATGAAGGAAAAAATCCATGACAGACAAACTTGAAGGATATAGCTCTTGTGAACATAATTGGACATTGAAGGAAGGGAAGAAATCATCCAAGACAAGGCTCATCATACATCAAGACAAAAAGGAAACATCTTCCAGATGAGAATATACAAGATCCTCAAGATTCTCTGATGGAATCCTCATCGAAGGGTTCACTAATCTAGAGAGGAAGCAAGTGTTTCATCAAGAACTCCAACTTGTGGAATTCATGGATGATGTTATGGTGACATAAGATGAAAAGCAGATCAAGAGGTTGAAGACACTTCAATCAAGGAAGTTGTTGGAAGAAGCCTAGATGACCTAAAGGTAAAATAAGGTATGTATGCTTGTGTTTAATATTATAATGTCATGTCACATGGTTGTAGGTAACATGGATCATTACTTCTATCTTGAGAAGCATGATCAAGAGAAAAAGGATCTCCTCCTTTGAAAGGATGTAAGAAGGCATAAGACACACTAGATGAAATCAACATAATATGTCCTCATATGAAGTATGAGGTGGTTGATCACAACTAAGAAACTCTGATTAAAAGCACCTGGAATGGAATGTGTGGAGAAGGAAGAGATCGTGAGATATGCAACCCTAATGAAGGTAATCAACATCCAAAATACTAAAGAGACTTAACTACTAAATATCTCGAAAATATATTAAGACTCTGATGGAAAAGATGAAGACCCTTGACAATGGATATCTTTGGGAGATGTGTCAGCATGAATACAGGACGCTAATAACTACAAGAATATGTCATGATGAAGAGCCATCTCATAAGGTGTGACTTGATTTAATATGTTTTTATTTCTTGAAAATATCTGGACAAGTTCATTAAGGGCTACTCAAACAAGAGTTGTAAATACAAGTACAACTAGCATTCATGTGGTGGATAAAAGAAGCATGATGAAGAAGTAGCCATATGAAGAAGGCCACTTTCCATGAAGAAAGGAATGACATGATGAATGAAGGAGGAAAGTGATTGATGGTTGTGGCCCTACAAGGAAGAAGCTCAATTGAATTTCATGACATCAAGAAGAGAAGTTGATCAAGTAGCTGAAGGACCCATGAAGAAGAAGTTGCTGATGTATAGAAGAGTACCTAGCTAAGAGGGAGCTCTGACAAGTCCCTGATTAAAAGGGAGCTTGGGAAAGTTTATGATCAGAGGAAACTTGGGCATATCTCCCCCAGTTAAGAGGAAGAGATAGACACAACATTATTGTCTTCAGTTTGGAAGAAACAATGGAGGACTTGGTTATCATCTAGCATCAAATGCTCTTTAAGGATGTGTAGGGCATTGAAGATAAGAGTAGGCAAGAGGACCGATATTCTTTGAGGGTTGGAACCCAAGATAAGAATAGTCCTAGAAGGTCATGCTTAGTGAACACCCAGGTGGGTATATACCTTGAGAGACAATGATGAAGGTGTCTATAATCATTGGTCTTGCGAACATTGTGCTATGATCTAATGAGAGATAGAGCTGTTAGTCAAGGCCTTGTTGTGGAAACAATGTTGGTTACTATGATGCTATACAGATGGGTTACCAATCCAATTATTCTTATGAGAAATTATTCAGATTGAGAATTGAGAATAACCAAGTATCACCATGAATACCTCCCTAGTTAAGAGGGAGTGTTGAAGAAAGTGTAACTAGGTTTGGTCTTCATGACATTGATTTTGTAAACAAGGAAAATGAAATTATTATTATACCTTGTTGCATGGGTTTCATGAGCAAGAAGTGTATTTATTTAGTAGTGTCTCCCATTGAGAGCCTTAGGATAAGTCAAATGGTCAATGTCATGTATTAATAATATCTTCTTGAGCACGAGAAAAATATATGAGTCTATGGAAATGTCAAGTAGCCCTCCAAGACAAGCACAATCCTCCAAGACACGCACAAGAAGAAGTCTTCTAGAAAAACATGTGAAACACAGTCATGTTGGCCTATAAACAAATATAACTGACAAATAGGATCACAAAAGGAGACACAAAACTTCACTCTGTCATGTCAGTTTTTTTATGAAGGCAGAACCACTATAAATAGGCGTTAAGGTTCAGAATTATAGTCAAGATTTTCGGACATACCTCTGAAACTTCAGATGACATAGTGGGTGCATGAGACACAAAATTTTCAATGTCTCTAATGTTTTGGTGGTGATTACAATAAGTAATCACAGTTATTCGGATGAGTACTATTAAGATGGATGTTCTTAGTCTCCTCACTATCTTAAGGAATACAATATCAACCTCCTCCTTGTCTTAGTGATCATAGAAAGCAGCGTTATAGTCTCGACTTACTCATGAGAAGGAGGGAACTCTTTATCTTAGCCTCCTCAAATTCCTAGCACTCATTGCCTCAGCGCACAATCATAGTATCGATATATATGAAGGATCTCGATCACACTCTGTCTCAACATATACACTACAAACACAGTCACAAACTTGATGATCACTGTCTCATCAAGATCTCGGTGGTAGTGCAGCAAGGTGCTACAAAGATGTAGCAGCATTGGTGGCATAGTAGAGATGATCTCAGTGAGATAATGATATAAAAGGAGCAGCTATGGTGCAACAACAATGATCTCGTCATTATGGTGAAGTCCTTTAGGAAGGTCCAACAATGATGATGATCTCAGAGAGAAGAGGATTGGTGTCTTCATCTTGGATTGGCATAATAGGTCAAGGGTCATGGTATTGGTATTCGTCAATTGGAATCTCTATAAGAAGAATTTTGTGTGGGTTTTCCTCTCCAAAAGGGAGAGGTTTTGGCCCTGGCAAAAAGCCAAACATCTTGTGTTCTTGTCTCTTTGTTTTCGTAACTATTTGATGAATATAAGAAGACACACTCCAATAAGAACAAGTGAAGATTGTGCTAAGAATATAAATTAAAAATACCTCACAAGTAGTTATCATGCTAGAAGAATCTCATTAATTCTAACTTCCCTAGATTCTTCAACACTGTGAAGGAACAACCAATCCATGCCCAAAAGAATACTATATGATCCCAAAGGAAGAACATCTAGATGTGCCATTGTAGGCATACCATTAAGCTCAAATGAAAAATATCTCACCCAATGATGAACTCTTCTCTTGGTTCCTGTAGCCAACTGCACCAACCAAGATTCTGCATGCACTTATTTACTCAAGCAACACTTATTCACCAGGTTAGGACTGATATAACTATAATTTGATGCAGGATCAATCAAAATATAAACAACTTGATCACAAATCTTACCTTCCATCTCAATAATGGATGCCTAATGATCTACTTGCCTGTTATCCATTGTTGCATAAATCTGAGGAATACTCTTACCAACATCTCCAACTATCTGTGCCTCATAAGCACTGTAAATTTGAGGCCTGTCGCCCTGATTTGATGGAAAATATATCATGCGTCCTCTCCACCACAAGTCTAACACCTCCAAGGTTTCCCGCCATGACCTTTATTCTTCTTCTCCTAAGTCTGATACCCATGTCCTCTCTCAGTTGCATTGAAATTCTTATGAGTTCCCACATTTTCCTTATCACCTACATTCTGAGATCTTCCTTGGTTCTTAGGCCATTTTCCTTTAGTCTTCTCATTACATTTTGTTAAGTTATGGTATGTTCTATGCTTATAACAGTTTACTTCTTTTTCTTATTATGTTCCACCGATTAGCAATCACATGTACATAAAGTAAAGTGCAGATAGAACATTAAACGATCGACAGAAAACAAGCCAAGACAAGAGACACAAGATGTGGCGGCTAGCCAGGGACAAACCCCACAATGTGTGGGGAAACCCTTTGATCAAATCTTCTTTTATCTTCAATAATTCAGTAGAGAGAAATAGTACAATAAATTTGATTCATATCAGCAGTAGCAAACCCTAGATCAGTAGCATCAGCATTAGCGGCTTCATTATCAAACTAGGGCAGACCATATCTCACAAACCGACAGTCAGATTGACTTCATTCCACCACCAAAAGTTTCGGCTTCCAGAGGAGGTTCAGATGAACCTATAGCGCAGTTCAGATGAGGAGATCTTCTAGGCCACGCAAGTCAATCTTTACTTCTGCAGTTGCAACTTCAGTTTCAGCAGTTTCCGGCTTCAAACTAGGGCAGTCGATATCTTGCAAACCGTTCGTAGGATTGACTTCATTCCACCACCAAAAGTTGCGGCTTTCAAAGGAGATTCAGATGAACCTACAGCGCAGTTCCAAAGAGGAGATCTTCTAGGCCACGCAAGTCAATCTTTACTTCTGCAGTTGCAGCTTCAGTTTCAGCAGTTTCCGGCTTCAAACTAGGGCAATCGATATCTTGCAAACCGTTCGTCGGATTGACTTCATTCCACCACCAAAAGTTGCGGCTTTCAAAGGAGGTTCAAATGAACCTACAACGCAGTTCCAAAGAGGAGATCTTCTAGGCCACGCAAGTCAATCTTTACTTCTGTAGTTGCAGCTTCAGTTTCAGCAGTTTCCGGCTTCACATGTGTGAGAGAGAAAGACCCATTTCAGCGCAGTAGAGAAGAGACTCATATCTGCGCAATAGAGAGAGAGATGTGATGAGATGAGTGAGTCCAAATGAGGAAAAGTCCTCTTATATTTATACACAACGTTGGTGGGTGAACAGATGCGACTGTTGGGCTTCTGAGCCTACATGAGTTGTAGGTCGGCTTGATAATAATTCCATAATCAAAATAAATTCATATCTCCATGAATACTTATCGGAATTGGATGATCTTTATATCAATCCTACACCTCTCGACGAGAGGAATCTAATAAAAATATTATTAGCCATGAATAAGATGACCCACATGAAGTTTTTCCCTGGTTGCCAATTTTAACACATTTCCAGCCATGCTTCAGCTCAAAATTGTGCTTAGACTTCTCATAACAATGCTTCAACTTCCTGATGACTTTCTCTAATGAACGAGGTTCATCATACTCAATCCAATCTTTAAATGGTAAAGGAAATCCACTAATGAACCTTTGTACCTTTCTCTTTTCTTCCTTGAGGTAGGGAACATACCTCAACAACTCTAGAAACTTGGTCGTGTACTCTTCATCCATCATGGAACCCATCTTCAGTTCATAGAATTCCTTGGCCTTTCTGTCATAATATCTCTCAAACAAGTACTTCTTCCTGAAGAGTATTTTAAACTCATGCCAACTCAACTCCTCTTCCCTGATGCCTCTGATACACTTAACATCTTCCCACCAAATATCTGCTTTTCCCTTGAGACTAAAGATAACTATATTGGCTTTCATATTCTCTAAATAATCATGCAATTTGAAGAACTTCTTCATCCCAAGCAACCATGCTTCTGCATCTTCTGATTTATTCACTTCCCCATCAAAAGTAGGAGGCTTGGATTTCTTGAACTCATTTGACAAGTATCTCCTCTCACTCCTATAAGGATTCTAGCGATAAAGATGATGACATCTCTCAGAACCGAAGCTGGAATATAATCCATGAGTGTTAGGCTGCTTGTCTGGTGTATCCAAAGATTTGCCACCTTTGATTGTATCATCTTTGTCCATCATGTGACTTCTATGAGACCTGCTACCATATGCCCCATTGGTCTTCTCCTCCTGTCTATCTCCATGATTTTTCCCCCGTTGTCCCTACTTCTGCAAATCTGTAAGGCTCTGAAGAATTATTGCATTGACTTCTACTTTCTTTTCTTGACCTTTACAAGTCTTTCATGTTCCTCAATCAACTTGTTATTATATGCCTTGCAACTTCTCATCTCTACCCTTAGATTCCTCCACATATCTGCTAAATCAGGAGATTACTCTTCTCCTTGCTACTCAACTAATCTTTCCCATTCCACTGATTTCACATTAGCCCTATAAGGGGAGTCATGTGAACTATATTCCACCACTCTGCTCTTCATCTTTGATCTTTTATTTCTTGCAAACATACCATGTCAGATAAACCAAATAGAAGACATAATCAAAATCATGCCTTAGTGTATCTCAAGGGAGGCTATCACTTCTTCATAGTTTAGTCCAAATTAATACAATACAATATCACAAGCATATCAACTCATACATGAATATCATAACCATAACCATAAAAATGCGTGCATAGCAAACACATAGACAACTGACATGCATGCATAAAAATCATATTCACCCTGAGGTCCAGTGTTGCAACCTCACCCAAAGAGAACAAAACCTGCTCTGATACCACCTTGTAACACCTCCTCTCACATTTACCCGCTTTTCCAAGTTCTCCAGGGTAACCATGAGCTGAAATTTACTATGACATGACCCGACCTCCAAGTTCCAATTATGGAAGTGGGACCTACAAATTGGAACACACACTACCCTTGTTCATGGACATTAGATCACTTAATAGCCTGAAAACCACTCTTGGTGATCAATCCCTGAGCTGAAACTCATTTTCACAAGATTGACACCCCAACCGCAAACATGACACACTGTGGATGTGGTTGAAGGCTCTAACCGCATGCATAATTCTATCTCAATGTGGTTATGACTGGAATTCCCCTTTTTTGTGCATGTGTTTGCGAGATCTGCTCCACTTTTTAGGGCTAGCCTTCAGGCCACTGCCTAGAACAACCCAGGAACTTTCCCTAATCAAGTTTGTTGTAATGACAAGTCTATATGATAAGTACTACATTTCGTCAAACAATGGTAAACATAGAAACTACAGGTCATGAATGCATATTTGATCAAGATCATCTTAACTTCATTTGAGAATCATTAAGAAGGCTCAATTCCCTCTCAAGCTAGTTGCAACAAAACTTGTCAGCCCATGCATTCATTAATAATTCAATAACTTATCAAATCATGAACAAGATCCATAGTAAGAGCACATCATATAACCAGACAAATAACCAACATATAACCATAACAAAATCCATGAAAATCAACAATAAATCAACACAATGATTGGTACAAGTTCTCATAGGTCACAATAGGAAAGTTTCTCATATTAACATATGCAAAAACTAACCAAGTCAGGGGCTTCCATGTAGCACCCGACCATAGATTGGGTTGAACCAAATATCTCTTTCAACCAATCATCCCAGTGCCATATTCCAAGCATGAATGTGGGATCATATGGGTTAAACCAAAATAGAACCAACCAGGGATTCCAAAGGCCAAACCACCACAACCCTCAACCACAGTGATTTCACCTAAACCGGTCCAAAAATCACTAACACCAAAACGAGCTTGGATGCCTCCGACTTCCTTCACCAACTCCAAAGGTATTTTCCTTGTCTCCACCCAACCATCAAGGTTGCCAGGCGAATGCCCATTTCCACCCTTGACCCTTGGGAATTTTCCCGAGACCACCTCAATCAGGATCCAAGTCTACCAACCATCCAAAGCTAAATCAAATATAGAACCCATTATTTCATGACTATCCAAGAAATGGAAAGGCAAGGTTGAAACCACTTTCAATCCAGGCAAATCCCATGCCAATGGTAAAAAAAAATAACCAAAGAACAACATGCATGTACCATGTATCCATATCTTAGCAAGGAAATCACACATGCAACTTGTTACTTGCAATGAACTCCAACTATATCTATTGATGTGGATTTCTCCTTGCACTCCCTTTCTTTCTTTTGCTTTCCTTTGCTTACTTTCTTGCTCTCTTCCCTTGGAGCTCTCTCTCTCTCTCTGAAATTGATCCAAAGCCAAAACTAACAAAAGCTTGTGAATTGTTTCTCTGATGCCTTTTTATCATTGATGTCTTGTCTCTTCCTTTCCTTTTTCATTTTTCTTTCACCTTCCTCTATTTTCTCTGGAATTTCCCTTACATGCATATTTTTGTCTCTTCATCTTCCTTTTCTCCTATTTTCCTTATTTCTCATAATTAAATGCCCTTTATTTCCTCTTTTCCTTTGCCAATTTCCATAGCCATTGTTAAACCACAAGTAATACCCACTATAATGTTTACCCACCATTCAACTTGGAATACGTGTCCCATGACCTTGATTTTATTTTATTTACATGAAAAATCAACCAGGGGATGTTATAGGGTTCCTCTTCCTACTTGGGGTCAAATGACAATCACGAAATTGTAATATGCCATAAAAGTTTGTCATTTTGTAGAGATATGAAGGCATGGATCTATCCATATGATTCACTTTCGATTGCATGAGTCAGATAGCTCCATAGATCTAGCGGAGAAAAACTGGAAAACACGAGATCCATATAACACTCTAATGGATCTAGCAGATCATTCTACACATCTGGAAGATTTTCCTCATATCCTGCTAAAATGTGAAAGTTGGGGAGTTTATTTCAAAAATCAATTTGTTGTGAGAGTTGTCAAAATCTAGACATGAGAGTATTTTTCGATTTTTTTTGTGAAAACTCGAGATGGGAAATCAACCTCCATAAGGGATAGGGTAGAGGATTTTGTACAATATCTGAAGGAGAAGGTTCAAGATAAGTTGGGAATCCCGAAGAAGTTGCATAATACGATTTATGTGGGGAAAGATTTGCAAGATGCTCTTCGATTGGAAGAATATGGCATAGAAAGGGATTCATTTATTATCTTAAATCTAAGGTTGCAAGGAGGTTTTCTTGTAATAAGTTTTTCCAATGGATCAATCTTGTTTAAGGAAGCTGTCAAAAGAAAAGATGAGGCACAAAACAAATTTGATCAAAACCTAAATGTTCTAGGCCCCTACATTGTGGAGCAAATGAATCACACTCCAGAAATGGATGTAGATCTTTTAGAGGTAAATGAAATTCACACAAATTTCAAATCACATGCAGTTATCTGTAGATTTAATGGTTTATGGCCAAAATCAATGGACCTATTTTAGTGGATATTTTATACTTGGACTTCAAAGTGCAATATTCACTTATGTTGCAGGGGATTTTTCATTGTAAAATTTGAAACAATGCAGGACAGGGACCTTGCCTTAAAGGAGGGCCTTTGGTTTTGGGGCTGTGTGTGTATTTTCATGAGCCCATGGTTCCCAGGTTTTGATCCCAATACAATGGTAGTTTCCAAAATGTTGGTGCGGGTCAGATTGCCTAACCTCCCTCTCCATTTTTGGCATCATAAAGCATTAGTAGGAATTGGGAACACACTAGGGAAGTTCATCGAAATAGATTCAGACAAAATTGCAAAAGGAATTTTCAATTTTGCGAGAATTTGTGTGGAGGTAGACCTTAGTAAAGGTTTACTTGATCACATTCACCTGACTCATAACTATTTTCATTGGACCTAGTTCTTAGATTTTGAAAATACGACTTTTCGATGTTGTGTCTGCCTTCAAACATGACACTTACAACATACATGTCCTCAGGCAAAGACATATCCATAAAGGAGAAAGAAACAAATCAAAAATCTTATGGGAGGACAATTCCCAGAGTAGTCCCTCTTGGAAGAAGAAGACAAAGAGGAAACATGTATGCCCATTGAACTGGAAAATTATAATCCACAAGTCATATCAATAGACGAAGGAGGTCAACAAGGAGAAACAATATTACCAAGCTTGAGATCTCATGAAGTAACATAAATTTCACTCCCAATGCAACAGAATGAGAAGAGCCCCCTTGAAAAGGAGGCTGGAGGTTTTAAACGATCCCATGTATCTTAGAGGTCAGACTCAGAAAAGGTATCCCGGTGAATGTAAAAGAGAATCAACTATCAATCGTAGCGATGAATCCAATCAAGGAGGCTGGTAGAAATTAAGAAAGTAAAAGGAAGAAAAGGGTAGCTAAGTGACTTTTCACTTATCCCTAGCTTGTAATTTTTTATCGTTTTTATTTTTTATAGTTGGCTGCATGGGCACCAGTTTTTGGTCTCGTATGACCGAATTCTCTTGAGCATATGAAAAATGTAATTTTGTTTTATAATTAAAATTACAGTTTTTTTTCCCCTGATTTTTTTTTTTAAATACATGAAAAATCAAGTCTTGGGCTTGTGGCCTATATAGTTTATTATAAACACTATGTGACTTAAGCAATAATAAGAATCATGGTCATACCTAGAAGTGGGTCATATTTATTTTTAGGAGGTGCCCACATATGTTGTGTTTAGTCAATTTAGTATGTCCTAAATTGCTACATTAATTATCAATCTGGGAGTCGTAAACTGATGAAGTGTGGCGCACTATATGTGCAAGATAACCTCTTTCTTACTTTTTATTGTTTTCAATTTTATTTTGTTTTGGGGTTTTGTCTTTGTTTATCTCCTAATGCGAATGGAAATCCTATTCCTAAGTTTTAAGAATACTTTAGAAGGCAAGTATGGATATAGTTTTTAGACAATTATGTCTCTTATGATAACTTCCGGAGCTTAACCCTTGAAAGGATCTCAAAACATACTAGTGATAAGATTAGTACTTGAACAAGAATGTAAATGTGCAGTTATTCAAATTAAACAAATGATGAACTATTGATCATGAAATCACTGTCTCTGTTGCTCATCTAAATACAGAAATAAAAGTTAAACTATTGCACTCAAACAAACCAAAAATTGCAGACTAATGAAAGTAAGATCAATTCACTTCACTTATAGTCCGATAGCTCGCCAAGTAGCTTTTCGGGGTTAAGCCATGGCTCTGGAGATAAGCAAAAGTTCCCCATGGGCAGGTAAATGTGGTCTTAACTTGATCCTTAGGTGCTACCTGAATTTGATTATAACCATTAAAACCATCCAGAAATGAAAAGTACTTTTTGCTTGCTAATGTATCTAATACCTGATCGATAAAGGGCAAAGGAAAGTGATCCTTCAAAGTTGCTTTATTCAATTCCTTGTAATCAATGCATACTCTCCATTTACCATTCTTTTTTGGTACTATAACCAAAGGAGAAACCCATCGGCTATCTGAAATTGGGTAAATGAAGTTTACATTGAGTAGTTTTTGGAGCTCTTCTTTCACAATCTACCTAAGATTTGGATTCATCCTTCTCTGAGGTTGCTTGATTGGTCTATTGTTTTCCTCGATATAGATATGATGGATGCAAGTCTTAGGGTCAATACCTTTCATATTAGTATAATCCCATGCAAATGCAACAGAGTGTTTTTGCAAGATTCTGGTTAGCTCTTCTTGTTGTGGTTTTTCCAAATTTTTGTTGATATTCAATGTTTTACCTGGAAAAATTTCGACGGTAGAACTACCAAACTCTTCCATAGAGTAAAGAGACATTTGCCTTGATGACAAATATTCAATATCAGAATCTAACTGAAATTGTGTGTGGTCATATTCTGAAGATGTTTCAAAATTTTCTAATGTGTTCAAAATTTGACTATCTTCACTAATTTCAGAGATAGTAAAGACAGGTTGTATAATATCTTCATCATCGACCCATTCATTGTCTCCTGCTTCTGTAATTACTTTTGCTGGAGGATACAAATTGAATTTCTTTGTCGAACTACCATCAGAAATGTACATATCCCCAGATCTACAACTAATGAAAGCATCAGCTGTGGCTAGCCAAGGTCTTCTTAAGATGAGTGGGTGTCCTCCTAGATTACTCTTGGGAGTCAAAATCATGAAGTCTACTGGATATTCCCAAGAATCTAAGGAGACTGAAATATCTTCTAATACACCATCTGGTTTGATTACTGATCTATCTGCAAGTTGCAGTAAGGTGGGTGCAAAAAGAAGATTAGGAAGTTTAAGCTGTTCCATAGTCTGTCTACTCATAATGTTTATAGCAGCCCCTAAGTCAATCAAATTATTTGGAATTTCTATCCCATTTTTGTGTGTCTTGACAATTGGGCTACCTGGATCCACATATTTCTGCATGGTAATTTTTCCCATCATGATATCTGCAATTTTTCCTACCAGGTGGATTCTTTTTGTATCTCTTGGTTTCCTACCTGATCTTTTGAAGCTCGACTCCTTTATTGTTTTTGCTAGAATTGGAATCTCTCTAATAGCTTGTAGTAAGGGAATCTTGATACAGACATTCTTTAATTCATCTAGGAAATCATAGCCAGGCAACAACATTTGTTTTTCCGCCCCTTTGTCAATTTGTAAACTTTCAGGAAAAGGAGGCGTGGATGCAGATGCAGGTTGCTCAACTATAGGAGTTGTGGGGGTTGACTCTTTTTCTTTTTCTTTTTGAATGATTGGGTTTCGAGGAGATGCTTCCTCAGAACCTTTATTGACTCTAAGAGAATCCTCCTCAGAGGCATCTTGCTCTTGAACATCTATAGAAGGTTTTTCTAAAACTCTACCAGATCTGAGTTGAACATCATTAAGAGGAACAATCATATAGGTAGGAAATTGTTGTCCTTCTACCATGTAAGCATTCTGAGGATTTTTGTTGTTGGGATTTGGTACTGGCTGGGCTGGTAGTTGATTTGTCTTTTGTTGAAATGGAAGCAAGAGTTGAGAATTTGGATTTTGTTGAGAAGGTTGTTGTTGTGGAAATGGCAATGAAAGTTGTGGGTTCTGATTTGGAAGTTGTGGATTTTTTTGTTGATTTTGAAAAGATGGAGGGTATTGATAGAATTGAGCAAATCTCCCATAAGGATTTTGCACCCCTTGTGCCCATGATTGGTATGGATTTTGCGGTTGGGGCCAAGGTTGTTGCCAAGAATTCCAATTTGGCGGGAGCTGAAAATTCATAGGATTGTTAAATCCTTGATTTTGTTGCCCTTGCCAAGGTCTTCTTGAAACAAAACAAAGGGACTCTACTGAATTTGGATCTTCCTAAAAGACAACTTTGAGCCCAGGAATTGAAGGACAATCCTTGGTCTCATGAATTTATGAGCAAATCATACATATTTCTACAACTTTTGCATCCAAGGGGCATTCCCTTAGAGCATGTTTCTCTCTACATTTTGGGCAAAAGATGGCCAAGGCATCAACTTCTTCTTTCTGCTTGTTTTGAATTTTAAGGGTGTCTATTTGTTCACTAAGGCTCCTTAGAATGTCAGTTTTGAACTTATCAAGCATATTGCCAATCTCTGCCCTGCTTACTGATCCAGTTGCAGATTTGTTTGCTCTAATAAGAGAAGGATATCTAGGCCCTTTTCCAGTTTTAGATTTTCCCCTTGAGAGATGGACACGTAGTTCTGCTATGTCACGAAGTGGGAGTTGAGAAATGTCTCCTTTCCCCATCATGTTTAAAATATCTATCCATTCATCTCTAATGGCTTTCAAGGTTTCCTCATCTAAATTACTCATTTTCGCTCTCTTTAGGTTGTATTGAAATCTTTCAAGTAAATCCTCCAAGTTTTCATCTTCTTTTTGTATCATTTTGAATACCTCATCCTTATGATTAGTGGGCATACAATAATCCAGGTATCTATCCAAAAATGTTTGTTTCATATCGTTCCAAGTCCTAATAGATTGAGTGACTAATCCCATGAACCATTTCAAAGCAGCTCCTTTCAATGTTGAAGGAAACAATTTGAGTTTTTGAGAGTCTTACATATAGTCATAAGTTCGGCATAAGACTTCAAACTCAAATAGGAATGTTTTAGGATCCTCACTTCGCAACCCATAAAAGTTTGGGAGGACAGATGGTGAAATATTTTTCATGGTTGTGTGGGTTTCCTCATCGGCTATAGGGAATCCAAATGAGTCATCTCCTTCCCTATTTCCCCCAATATTACCTCTACCTCCTCCATTGTTACCTCCATTATTTCCTCTTCCTCTACCTCTACCCCCTCCTCCAAATCCATCTACTACTTCTTCTGTCATGATAGTTTCCTCGGTGTCTTCTGGCTCTTCTATTAATGGCTGACGAGAGAGAGTTTCTCCCTTCCCTTCTTCTTCAGCTGATTCTACTTCTTTGATTACAATATGTTCCCCTGTAGAAGTGAAGAAAGGTTCTTTTTCTAGATCAGATTTAGTAGATAGTGTGGGAGAATCTTCTAATTCAGCTGCTACCCCTTGAATTCCGTGAAGGCTGGGAGTATGAGTCAAGGATGGAGGTGTATCTTGTCCATGCCTTGAAGTAGCTGGAGTTGTGAAAATCGAACTTTTGGCCCTAGCTATAAACTTCCCCCTAGAATCTCTTGCTCTATGCATGACATTTTTATTATTATTATTATTATTATTTTTAAGTCAGGCTAATAAATTTCTGATCTTCCAGGTTACACTAGGTGCAAGAAGAGAGCATACTCAAGAAATTATTGAACTAATAACTCTCTTTTCTGATCCTCCAGATCACACTAGGTGCAAGAGGAGAGCATACTTCAAGAAGTTATCATTTTTTCCCTCTTTTTTTAAGAGATCGGCTACCTAGTTACACTTCCCGACAATGGCGCCAAAATGTTTAGTCAATTTAGTATGTCCTAAATTGCTACATTAATTATCAATCTGGGAGTCGTAAACTGATGAAGTGTGTCGCACTATATGTGCAAGATAACCTCTTTCTTACCTTTTATTGTTTTCAAATTTATTTTGTTTTGGGGTTTTGTCTTTGTTTATCTCCCAATGAAAATGGAAATCCTATTCCTAAGTTTTAAGAATACTTTAGAAGGCAAGTATGGATATAGTTTTTAGACAATTATGTCTCTTATGATAACTTCCAGAGCTTAACACTTCAAAGGATCTCAAAACATACTAGTGATAAGATTAGTACTTGAACAAGGATGTAAATGTGTAGCTATTCAAATTAAACAAATGATGAACTATTGATCATGAAATCACTGTCTCTGTTGCTCATCTGAATACCAAAATAAAAGTTAAACTATTGCACTCAAACAAACCAAAAATTGCAGACTAATGAAAGTAAGATCAATTCACTTCACTTATAATCTGATAGCTCGCCAAGTAGCTTTTCGGGGTTAAGCCATGGCTCTGGAGATAACGTCAATAACATGAAGAATTGATATCTAAACTACCTACTTGCAAATGAAAGTAAAATCAAGTCACTTCACTTATAGTCTGATAGCTCACCAAGTAGCTTTTCGGGGTTAAACTATGGCTCTGGAGATAACGTCAATAACATGAAGAACCTGATATCTAATTGCAAAAATGAAAGTAAAATCAAATCACTTCATTCATAATCTGATAGCTCGCCAAGTAGCTTTTCGGGGTTAAACCATGGCTCTGGAGATAACGTCAAATGTCATGAAGAACCTGATATCTAAATTACCTACTTGCAAATGAAAGTAAAATCAAGTCACTTCACTTATAGTCCGATAGCTCGCCAAGTAGCTTTTCAGGGTTAAACTATGGCTCTGGAGATAATGTCAATAACATGAAGAACCTGATATCTAATTGCAAAAATGAAAGTAAAATCAAATCACTTCATTCATAATCCGATAGCTCGCCAAGTAGCTTTTCAGGGTTAAGCCATGGCTCTGGAGATAACGTTAAATGACATGAAGAATTTGATATCTAACAACAGCAAATAAATAAGACTGAAACCAAAGAATAAATGAAATTGAAAAGCTAAAAAAACAAAGTCAGCAGAGAGGCCAATCTCATGTCACTATTTATTGCAAAAAATTATATGAAAACGCTCGAGCATAGCCTATCCTGAAATACACTGATCAATGTTAGCAAAAATATACAATGCTGGAAAATTATGTATAGGAATGAAACACTAACACCATAACTGAATTATGAAACATACAGGTGAACGAGCTATGAAATATTTACAATGGAAATAAGAAAACGATGCATGAAGACTTTACAGAAATAGAGAAACAAAACATCAGCCAGCAGGGGCCCTCTGCACGGCCTTGGTTAACACGCCGTCAATCCGAAATTACGCTTACACAGTCATAAGAAACAGGGTCTTTTATATTGCAAAACAGAGGAAGTATCCCCTCGTTACAACAGCAGGACCAATGTCACGGCAACACTATATAAACTAACAGCAAGACTATCAAAAACTAACTACATGCATTTGCAAACGCGTTATTTATAGAGGAAATTACATAACTGTTTTTCCTATGAAACACCTACAGCAGAGGACACGTAAAAAGACGGAACCCGTGAGCTTAGCGTCTTGGTTTCCATGATAATTCAATCTACCAAAAGATGGATGTTGGATTTTCATCATGGAGGCAGTCTACAGCTATCAGAATGGATCCACAGATCTAGGAATGGTCTCGGACCTTTCACGTGTTGAAAACAGAGACCTGTTTGCTATAGAACTCCTCGTTTGACCAAGGCTTTCCTTTACGAATTTCGCTGAACCGATAGGACCTGGTCCATGTCCAGATCATTCCTGAACTGCCCACGTGCCTTGTTTTACTTGCCAACACCTGTAACCTAGAGATCAATAAAAACAGCTGCGGAATCACGAGTCAGCTGCGGAAAGTGGCTGCATTCTGCAGCCGATGAACAAAATCTAAGTCAAATATCAAACACAAAAATATAGTTAGAAAACCACTTAAATGCACTCTTATAATCAATATGTAATGATCTTTGATAGCTTATGAGGCACTAGTAAGGGGAAAAAGGTCTAGGAAAGTATGTAGAAGAGAGGTAGTTTCAGGGCTCAACATGTTGACTATGGGTTCTAGAGAAATGATGATGGACTCCCACCCAACATTGCTATACTCGAGCTTAGAAGGCTTTCTAACCTCTAAGATGGACAATGCATGTTGTAGGGACTTATCATCATGGGGAGGAGGTGGAGGAAGTCAATTATGACATCTATCTCAATGCTCTTAGATAACATAACCAACATGATGTTGAGTTGGACATTAACATTGAGGAGAGTGAGTTAAACAAGAAGGGGAGTTAGAAAAAGGCCCCCTACTCATTTTGTAAGGAGCATTGTGGGCATATGTGCATAGTCTCCATCTCAATTTTATGCATGTCTCTCAAGTTTTCATTCAAGACATCTCATTTCTAAGGATATTTCTCTCATTATTAGTCTATTTTAGTTTGAACATTAACACCTAAGATAGTGGGAAAAAATGATAAGTAAACTAGGCTTATGGTAGTAGCGATTCCTAGGATAGCAATGGCCCATGTGACTCAACTAAAGAAGGGGAAAGCCCTATTTTTTAGACGAGACTTGGTAGCTCATCCCATCATTTCAATAATCATATTTTTATAGCAAAAAAATGTATATCACTAATTTGAAGAGACATCTTTTGATTCATTACTTAAGTATTCTTAAACATTCTTAAACATGATATGTTTAGCTCCCTAATGTGTTTAAAATTAACAAGGTTGTTTATCAATTTTATTTGGACAATTTAAAACATAAAGACACTTCTTTTCCTCGAAAAAAATAGACACTTTTATGTACAATTTGCTCACACTAGTAAAATGTTTTGATATCAAGCTTGTTTAGTCTATTATGCTTAATCTTGCCACTTGTGAAATAGAGTAGTACAAAATTCTGAATCAATTTAGTGCTCTCATGATTGACCTCCCCACTTATGAAATAAAGCGGTCATTTAAAACTCTATCAAATGGATCTCATATTTAGTATCAAATGTCTTTACATTTTTTTTTGTAAAGAGAAAGGTTGAGAAAACCATATTAGCTTTTAAATTCATTATACTTTTAAAATTTATTAGCACTAGAATATGGGTATTTTAACTCTAACAAATGCATGTGAGATTAAAAAATCTTGTTTGAAGTTGGTGAAGATGCTGGGCGAAGAGAGTGATGTATGCTTATTCATGAATATGCTATGTCAATTTATTTATTTATTATTTTTTTAAGATTTATTTTATTTTTTTATTCAAGTGACATGATTTTTGTGCCTATAAAAGTTTTAAGTATAGGTAAATGTGTAATTATTATTATTATTATTATTAATTTTTTTAAATAAAAGAAAATCATAATATATATATTATATTTAAATATATAATCTATAATATAATAATAATAAATTATTATTTATTTTACTATATAAATTAAATGATGATTTCATAATAGTATAATAAGATAATTTAACAACATTCTTAAACATGAATATTCACCACCATTTTACCATGTATAGTATTAAATTCTAAATATGCTTTCTTACAATGTCATATGCCAATAACATAGTTTATCAATACCACATACCAAAAACCATAACTCAATTCAAAATCATTTTTTTTTATTATATAAATATCATATTTTAATTTAATAATAATTTTTAAATTAAAATTTAATACTTACAATAAACATAAAATATAACAAGATTTTTAACCATAGATATTCGTCCCCAATTTTCTATGGGTATAATTAAGTTGTAAATAGGTTTTGCTACAATACCATAGGCCAATAACTCGACTTATCAATACCACTTGCACAAAAACTGTAACTTATTTGAAAACCAAAATATTTTATAAATATTTTATTTTACAATATTTTTAAAATTAAATCTAAAAGCAAAAAGTTATGAGTACATGTTCTAGTGGTGTAAATGTTGGTAAACCTTTACATGTGGGCTCAATTAAAAAATAAAAAAAGTTAAAAGTAAGTTTCTAGAAAAAAAGGTTAAAAGTAAGTTCCTAGAAAGACCCTCTCAATCCAAATATGTAGAGATGTTGTAATGCCATGTAATCTTTTTACTTAATTAAAATACAATAAAAATAAAAGATAAAAATATAAAAATTAAATATGATAATTACCAATAAAAACGATTTGATTTAGTGAAATTATATAAAACTAAAACTAAAATAAAAATATGAAATATAAAATTAATAATAAAATCAATCTAAATCCATCTTAATTTCATATAAATTTAAATTAATATTATAAATAAAACAGAAAAATACTTTTAACAAATATAAAATAGTTTTCAAAAGCTCACACTATAATCCAACAAAGATTACGCAAGTAGTACAAAATATCCTCATCCTTCAAAATTTCACTTTGATTTACCCTTTTAATAAATGAGATATCAAAACCAAACTCTTTACGTAAAATAATACAACCAACAATTCATGGGTGGTATAACATCCTAGTTTTGAAGCTGCTGTATCCCACCTATGGAATGAGTGGCGTCCCTCTCCGCTTAGAATCTCCACGTTGGTTTATCCAACTCATTGAAAATACAACACGACCGACAATTCCCAATGCTGGTCTCCCCCGCCATTTTTACAATTCATGATTTTCAAAAAACTGCATAAGCGTATCGGAAGATATTCAAAAATTGTGGCCACTGCCGGTGGAGCGAGAAGAACGCCTTTCAAGCAAAACCCACCACTGGATTTGTCAGACTGGCGATGGGTTCCTGACCGTTGGTTGTGCCTATTACAATTTCATCACTGGATTTGTCAGACTGGCAATGGGTTCCTGACCGTTGGTTGTGCCTATTACAATTTCACCAAAGCCTGCAAATTTTTCCACTCTGGTAATCATATTCTGTCATAATTCATTATAGTTTCATGAAAGCCTGCAAATTTTTTCCACTGCGGTAATCATATTCTGTCATAATTCATGTAGTTGAAATCAATTATCTCAAGCTTGTAATAGAATATGATCCTCTGGATTAATTAACATAAGTTCAACTCAATAATAGAGGTCATTTTCTTCAAATTTGCTCTGCATTAAGCACTTGTCGTTGTGACTTTGAGTAAGCAGACAGTGTGTAATGGATTGGTCAATTAAGCTATCTGTGGTGGCATTCTTTAATTATATTTGAAATGCAGCACTGGCCCTTGAGAGGCTGTGTATCTTCATGTTGGCTACTTGGTTCTAATAATACAATATACATGGTCAGGGGAAAAAGCAAGAAAATTCCTCGCATTGCATCTTGAGATGACTTTTCGGTCAATGTTTTTTCTCTGAATTCTATAACTCGAGTTTCTTCAAAAACCCAGTTGTGATGGAAAATACAGAACATAATTAATAAGCAGTGATAATAAGGGCATCAGGTTTTGGCATATAAAAATGAAGATTGATTTTTTTTTTAGATCGTGTAAAGAATACAAATACAGACCACATACATAGATAGTGTTTTCACCTATTGTCTCTCAGGCATCTTTCTTCAAGGTGGGTCATAGGCAGTTTAGGTTAATAATGGAGTCAAAAGTCACTTCATGGGTGTTCTAATAGTATCTTACTGGGATTTGTCGTTTTGGCCTTGCCAGAGAGGTCATTCATCGCCGTTATTGAGTGTGTTGATAACGTTAATGCGTAGAATGTGGAGCTGTGCTTTACAGAATGGACCCCGTAAAAGACTAAAAGAATAGAAAGGTGTGAACGAGTTGTACTAATAGGCAATTTTTTTTTTTTATTCGATCGAATTCAGTAATATTATTTTGAGCAAAAATGAGATTTCTGAAACTTTTGAATGGATTCAATAACCAAAAAAAACCTGAAACACTAAAATTTTTGAAATTTGGGGATTAAACAATTTAAACTTATGAAAATTCTCTACTAAAAATACCAAAAAGAACCATTTGGTTACACGCAGGCCAGTAAAAGGAAGAGAGAAAAGACACCATTTGTTTTTCCTAATTGTCCTGCAAGACGTTTGTGGGAAGAGGCCACAATTTGCAATTAGCAAACAACTGGGGAAGATCAATGGCGCAATCTGAGACCTTGAGGTGAAATAGTGTTGACACCTTTTTGCTTAAGCTGTCAAGCTGCCTTTCATCTCATATTTTGACACTGGCAGACCTTTGTACTGAAGGGCAATAATACTGAAGATCCTGTGTGAGACATTCATGTTTTTAACTCCCGAAAAATACTTTTTCTTTTGTTCCGAAATAAGAATCATCTTCAAGCTTTAAGAGCATTGTTGTTTTCAAGGTTCCCAAGAGAGTTAAATCTGCTTTTTCCACTTGCTATCACAGAGAAATCTTGCCTCTTCTCTTCATCTTCGGCACTAAAATCAGGCTCTGCGGGTTTTCTCAAGGTTGGTATTGTATAAGTTATGTTATGATAGCCTGTGTTCCTCAGCGTCTGAACTCCTTTTCTTGTATTTGCCGCAAATCGAGATGCATAGATGGTTGCTCCAAGAGCGGTACTGGCAGGACCATTTAATGCTGGAATGTGCTGCACATTATATTCCTCTTTGTATTGGACCTCTGCAATCTTTCGTCTCTTGAATCGCCGCCAGGCTGCTTGAATGAAGCATGCTGCCCATGTTCGCCATTGGTGGGAATAAAATCGGAATGTATGCTGCAGTTTTTTACTGTGCAAGCGCCGAAATTGACTCGCCACAAATTTTAGATCTTCAGCTTGCAAAGCAAAGGCTTCCACTTCCACCAAGGCTTGGACAGTTCTTGTGGAGGATGGAAGATTTATATTGGATTTTGGGTCTAAAGCCCATGTTAAAAGTTCCTCCCCACAGAAATCTCCACTGCCAATTATGCTTGAGTTGAAGAAACCAACTTGTCCCCCATTTGTTGTGCAACTGTCTAAACGTCCACGGATAATGAACAACATCTCATTCACTGGGTCTCCTTCTCGTACAAGGAAAGTGCCTTGAGTGCTTAGAGCAGGCTTCAATCGTTCACATATAGCATCCAACATTCTATCATCCATTTGGTTGAATAAAGGCACCTGCCAAAAACAAAACGGGCTGCATCTTTAGCTGGATTGAGGATAGAACTAGAACCCTCCTTGCTAGGCTGAACCATGTCAAGGAGCAGAATTCACTTCTAAACAATTGCTACAGGAGCAAGATATCTGACATACATCAGTACCTTCTGTCACATACATATGAGGAGTGTGTATGCTCTTTATAATTATTTCTTGTTGATATAATCTCTTCAGTTGGATTCAATTTTCTGTGGATTCTTAAAGGTCATTGTGCTTAATATTTCAACTTATTTTAATTTCCTTACAAGTTCAAAATGGAATGCTTTCTTTCAAGTTTCTTTGTTCCTCAATTTTTCCAATTCACTTGCTGGCAATTACAAAAAATGGAAATAAGGAAAGTGCGCAGTTATTTTATGCAGATTAATCAATAGAAGCAACTAGTTAGGATGAGTAATTCTCACTCGCCGGACAAGGTCTAAACATAGATGGCGTTTAATATCACGGCAGAGATCCATTGGTAGGTTTTCGAGAAGAGATTTCTCATCAACTCCACGAGTTGCAACCCACTTGTACTGATTATATCGCCTGATTCGCTCACTTAGTTCTGGAGGTAGTTGGCGGTGCTGCATCCATTCCTCAGTATCCATCTGCTTGATTCTCCATTGTTCCAGCTTGATTGTTATTGATTGTAGATAGGTCTGCAAAAAGTTGAACATTCTATTCAGATTAGCCAAAAATTCTAGAACTGAATTTTAAAATGCAGGTCTTCTTTTCGTTGGATGTTTAGAGTCATGAATCAGAACTTCAAAACTTTGATTATGGCTTATATATGCTTTTGAAAAGCACCTAGAAAGTTACACAGTAAAACTCAAATCATGTCTTAGAATCAAGGTGCATAAAGTGTTTAGTTTTATATAGCCTATTAAAGTAAACATTATCCTCCTGTAGAATTTTTCCTAGGCAAATTATCAGTTATCAGCAAAGTCATTCAATTTGGAATTGTACAAGTTATTCAATCTATTTTGATATTTTGACTTGCAAATGTGTGCCCTTTGCCATTTTCAGTCAATTCAATGATGTATAATTACGGATTCCTTATGAAATCAGAAGTGCGGGAAAATTGAATTGCCAAGCTTGAATTGTATATGTGAAAATAAATCTAGACAGGAAAATAGATGTGCATATGAAAGAAAATAAAGTGGCCAATGAGATAGGGTTGAAGTTCCATGCCTGACAGATGATCTGGCCAAAATGGTAGAATATATCTAGTTATGGACAAGCTGAAGATTTCCTCGTGATCCTTATCCATCTACCACATTTTCTGAATATGAAATTGAACTTGAAAAGAAAGTAGGAATTACTAAGCAAATTAAGGTATTACTCTCATTCATTATAGTCTGATCTGATTGACTTGATACATTTGAATTTTCCCAATAAATCTTAAATTCTTCATAGACGAAATTTGATCTATTCGCTACCTGCAAGTATATGACAACATTTTCCCAAGTGAAAAAGATAAGCTTAGCAAGACAAGAAAACATTATTGTCCAATCTCCAAAGCAGTAAAAACATTTTTAAAAGTTTGTGAAGGTCCATTATCGAATGAATTCCATATTTCAACTGGAAGCTAGAGCTGATACATCATTTAATGAGCATATTACTAAAACAACCTTAAATCGATAAGGGATGTCTCTCCTGTTCTCTATTTATCTTTATCATATTATCAAGACAAATATGGACTGAAAAATGTGATATCAATATGTAAATTAAGATAAGATATAATTATATTAATGTCTCACGAATGACCAAAAGGTAGGTCAATGGGACCGAGGAAAAGGGTATAATCACTGATAAGCATCTCTAGGAGTTCCTAAGCCTACTCCAAACTAATAGATATATGGAAAATACGTGAGAGAACATGGTCAAATAATGTCAGAAACAAAGAACTAAGAGAAGGGGTTAGATAAAGGGGTTTCTTAGGGGATTCCACATGCCTAGAGTCCTATGCCACCTTCTTAAGTCATTTTGCTTAGTGTCTAATGATTCCCCTTTGACTTATTAAGAACAATCATTGGATACATGTAAGAGGTTGGTGGGAAAGCCATCTCACCTAGTTAAGATCTATGAAAAACCTCCCGATAACATCCCGATAAAATTGCGAAATCGCGAGTTTTTCAACTCGCAGATGTTATCGACCGAGTTTTTCGGGAGTTTTTCATACTAAAAAAATCACGATTTAATTGATAAACTTGTGATTTTATCGTGATTCAATCCAAAAAATCGTAGGTCTTTTCCGTGCTACGTATAAGTTAGGGAAAATCATATTTTTAACTCATTTTGCACTCAATCCTTAATGATTCGACCCTGTGGAGCGAGGAAGAGGTTGTCATTGCCGAGGAGGAGGAGATTTGACCAGTTTTGTGGTGTGGAAAAGCCATTCCCTTTTCTCGTAAAAGGCGCATAGGAACTTAGTGACTGATTAGCTTGTGACATCTAGATGACTCATGATGATGATATACATTTATTATATTTTTTGTTGATATTTTGACTCCTGAGACTGAGTTAGGACTCGGGATTGAGGACTTGATTCACTGTTGATATGTGATGTAACACTAGACCTCTTAAGTTATTATACATCTTATATATTAGCTTTCTTTTCATATTTATGTGGCAATTCATTTATCTGATGTTGTGGATACATTAGATGCTATATATATATATATATATTTTTTTTTTGTACTTTTAAATTTTTCCCTATTTTTTGCCGAATTTTTCAATTTTCGAACCCTTGCCGATTTATTCCCGAGTTTGACTTTTTCCACATTGGTTAAGACAACATCGGCTAAATGCATCTTTGATGGAAATTGTATCATTGAAAGCATGATAGAGGTGGGTGAGAGAGCCATCTCACCTAGTTGTGATAGCATAGGATGAGTACAATCATTTTGGGGAATTGTGAGTCAAACATGCATGGGAGCAAAAGATAGGAGATTTGTATTAGAGGGAGAACTTATTTTACAACAAGGAAATAAAGGAAAAAATAGAGAATTTTTTTCTAGAAAAGAGTGGCCAACCATATTGTATGTGAAAACAACCATGAGAGATTGGTGAAAGTCATTTTGGGTGGAATTACATCTGGATTTTTTAGAGCCCCTAGCTTGGATATTCCCGGTTGGTTAGTGTTGGAGCCTTGGAGGGGATGGATATTGTCTAAGGGACTACAGTGTATAGAAGGGAATTTCATCCCTTGGGTTGTGTAGATTGGTGTGGATGACAACTAGGTCGTTGGAATTGTTGTAGTTTTATTACAAATTGGTAATAGAGCTAGGAATTACATTGAGAAATAAGTTTTCATGCTTATTATGATATTTCTATTGATAAATTTCCTAATAGCCTATGTGAAGGCTAGTATGAGGATTCCATTCACAACTAGAATTCCTGGAGCCCCTATCTAAAGAGAATTCTTCGTCCGTTTGTTCTAGAGAGGTAGAGGGGATGGAGATTGTTTGAGGGACTATAGTGCAGAGAAGGTAATCTCATTTTTTAGGTTGTGTAGATTGATGGGAAAGAGAGTTGGGTCATTGGAATTGTTGGGGGAGTCGCCTTGTTGTGAAATTGTTGAGTATTGGGTAGTTATGTGGATGCTACTCAACCATAGGAGTCGAGTTGTCCTTGTGGACATAACTCCAGTGCGAGGTTGGCTACTATTGAGAGAACTTGAGCAATAGAGCCTATAGTTGGGAGGAATGCACTTTGTATGCATCCAGTTGATGATATTTTCTCAAAGTTAAGTGTTATGGTTCTTGTGTTATTTATGTGCAAATTTACTACTGAATATGCTAATTAAGTTTACCAAGCAAGTTTTGCATGTGATTGCTTGTTATTCTGCATACATATTTCGTTATTTACTGAATGGTATCAAAGTTGTGTCTTTTATGGGCCCATTACAAAGTGGTATCGGGCCTAGAGTTGTAGTAATGTGGCCTAGCCTAGAATTCTGGGTATGTTACAAGAAGATAAGGCAGTCCTCCAACTCGATATCTAGCCTAGATTTCTTGGTATGTTACAAGAAGATAAGGCAATCCTCCAATTCGATGTCTAGTAGGTGACAAGCTTGTCATATCCTCTCAAATCTTAGATTTTGGTGGTTTGTCTTAATTTGAAGCTGACACGAACAAATTCTAGTCACCTAAAGGAATCCTAGGGTTGGGTATCTAGTGCTTCCAATTATGTTTGTTTTGGTAATAGGGCCAAAACTCAACTGCATGAAGTGCTCAAAATAGAAATCCATCTTAGCATTGAGGTCCCTGGGAGAGGTAATTTAGGTGACTTGTATATCCTCTTTGTGAAGGTCCTTTTTCATCATCTTGTTCAAATCATGTTTGGAGGCTAGGGGGTGACTAGGTGCATTAAGAGAATATTTGAAAGGGTCTAGAAGATTAATATAAGTGTTGACAGACTAAAGCAACAAAAAGTCTTAGAGAACAAGGATTGGCACCTTTTTGAGGGGGAGGCCTGCAAAGCTAGAAGGAATGTCCTATGGAGCAAAGTGCTAGGAAGGGTAATGCTTTCATCCCAAAGTTGATTTTCCTAGAGATTGAAACTTATGGAGTAAGGAATCATTTTGAACATAGTATTTGGGTGTAAAGGATGTGCATTAAACTCAACCTAGATGATGTTGTAAGGAGTTGTCTAATTGCAACTCATAAACTAAATCAAGAGGATGTGGAGTCTCTCAATCCTCACCTATTTGACTCTCAACAGACTAGGACATAGGCCTTGAAACCATACAAAGGGTGGTTCTAATGGTTTTATTTGAGGCACATCTTGGATTAGATATCATGGAAGTGAAGATGAAAGAACTATCTCTCAAGAAGGAAAAGATGACCATATCCCTTGTAGGCTCATGGATGAAAAGCATGCCTCAAGCTAAATTGTGGGCTGGAGAATTAAAACCCCATGTAAGCAAAGGCCGTGGTAGTCTTGATCTCTCTTCCTCAGATGTGGAAATGGTAGTCAGAGAGAGTACTCTTCAATGCATTGAGGAAAAATACCGTAGTTTTACTAAAATTGACCATTGAATGTCAAAGATTATACAAAATGGAGAGAACATCAATTTGTCTTTGAAGCTTCCCAAGGGATAAGGCTAAGAAGATCACCTTGTTGGTGAATATAAGCGAGGAGATCAAGATATGATGAGGAAGACAACCATCACCATCCTATATGTGCTGCTTGAGAAAGGGCTCCAATTCATAAATATAGATCGCAAAGATAGTTGGCTAGAGAAGGCATTCTTGATTGACATTGATGACGTACTTGATGAAATTTGAGAGGTTGTGTGTTG
The DNA here is from genome assembly GCA_031772625.1 of Pinus tabuliformis. Classification (NCBI taxonomy): domain Eukaryota; kingdom Viridiplantae; phylum Streptophyta; class Pinopsida; order Pinales; family Pinaceae; genus Pinus; species Pinus tabuliformis. The sequence continues at coordinate 311,928,273 of CM062809.1, forward strand.
TACAAAGATGACCAAGGATGGACTTGTACTATATCAATGTAAAAGCCAAAAGGGCCTTTGAAATGTTAATGTTGCATAACCTTTGGAATAAAGTTTCTCTTGGAATAGATTCAAATGCGTTTTGAAGGTATATAAATAAACAAAATACTTTTGATAGTGGTGGCATGGTGTTGATTTTTGGTAGCTTGGGAGTTACTCCAAGCCCTAGGGTTCAGGTTTGGAGGTTGCAGCACCATAAAAGCACTTTGTGGGGGAACCCAAGATGTGGGCTTTTCACCCTTGCTAGTGGGTGTGAATCCATGAGGAGTTTTGGACATGTGATGATTTGAGGTGATAGAGGATCCTGAGAGCAACCGGGAGCAATGAAAATCACTCAAATATGAGTTGTTTATCATGAGATATTAATTTTTGAAGATAGCTGGTGGGTTTTGTGGCACTTAGAGCAGGTTGGCCTAGTGTATTTGTGTGCCACAAGACATGTTGGTGACACCACATGAGTCAGTATAAATTGAGGTGATGTTGGAGGTCATTCTCATCCATCTAAGGTGCATCTCTCATGTGAAATATATCGCTGAGGCAGCCTCAGGTCAGGTGTATACCTCACGAAGGAGAAAGGGCTATGGTTTGGGTTCTTTTGTGACTGTGAGGAGGCTGTAAAGATATGACAGCTAGGTTGCATAATTGGAGGACTGTTTGAAGTCCATTTTGTGTGTATTGTAGGTCCGGAGGGTAGCGACATTTCTAAGAGAGATTTCTAGGCTTGTTTTTGTGTGATTTGGGTGTGGGCAGATCTCTAAAAGAGGGGCCGTAACGCTGTATAGGAGGTTGAAGGAGGGCAGAGTCTCATGGTGGCCACTCTCTCTTATTACAACCAGATTATGTCAGTGGCAGATCTCAGGTTCTTTCAATAATTGTTTGTATTCTATGAATTTCATTTAATAAAATAATTGTTTGGTGCTTGTGGAAAATTCCCCTGAAGTTTATTGAGTGCATTTCAATTTTCCACAAGGGCTTAATGGTTATTTGCATGCTAAAACGTCTCCACCATAGTGTTTCTCCTAGTTTACATACAGTGTGTTTGACGAAATGTTTTCATGCCAAGTGTTTGTTAAAATGCTTCAAACAACATATTTAAGAATGATTGACATTTACTAGAAGGGACATTACAGTGTTCTTAAAAATCATTGGCAATACTAGTAGGGGACATTATAGAAATCCATATATGAAGCGTTGTTGCATAGAGCTTGGTAAAAGCGTGTCAAATCATGGTACTCCTCTAATCATTAGGGTCAAAAGTTACCCTTGATTTGAATATGGGGAGTTTGATATGGTGGGACCAAGAGGGTGGGAAACCTAAGCAAACAACTTGATTAAACAAATCACAGTGTACCAATGTAAGGAGGCAATACCATGTTTGAGGAACTCTACTTGAAGGCTACCTTTATTTGCAGCCTTGCCAATTCTCATACTTTTCATTGCTTCTTGATGTCTCTTGGGGAAAATAAATAGCATGAAGAGGAGGGGATGTATACTAAACATTTCCCCAATACATTTTAAAGAGTAGTTGTATGAGAGAATTGAGAATGATGGTCAACATCAAGTAGGACGACAATGTTCCTAGGAAGAAGGTTGCCCCAAAAGGATCTAGGTGAATGGTAGAGGGCTTCAAGAGTCTCACATCTCCTTCTAGCTAGAAAATTAAATTTCTTTCAACAAAGGAAAACTTCTAAGTTGTATGACTGGAAGGATTGTGGGGGCCTTGTGAGAAAGAACAAAGTGGAGGTGCTTGTTACCCAGCCGTGTGGGTGGCCCATAGGAGGAGAATTTTCTCCTGCTATTTCAGCTTGTCAACCAACAACCCTATCATGATCAACAAATATCTAGCCTCAGATGCCTCTCATCCACTCTTTGGTTAGTACTTTCTTTCATCTAGCCTGCTCATTCGATGAAGGTGGGTCATCTATTGTAAGGTACATCAACCATTTTTGTATTCAAGTGCTTTCATTTAATGTTTAAGGACATTCTAGTAATATTCATGTGTTGCCTCTATTCGAGTGTGAACTTCCTTGATGCCTTTCTTTCACTATCTAGGAGGGGCACAAACAGGAAGCTTTGATGATTGTAGCATTCCATGATTTCCATACTTAACACCTTCCATCATTCCCATGTATCCACATCCCATCTTCGGGTTGATTGTTGTCACTAGTATTTGTTCCTTGTTTTACTCATTCTTTGAGTAGGAGCCTCGAAACTTTGTCCTAAGAGGTTGATGTAGTAGAAGGAATAGAAAAAGCATGAGTTAAATGTTAAAATATTTGCAAGGATAAAAGAAAGTGCATGGACAAAAGCCAAGCCTGAGCTCTACCCCCTTTCATTAGCCCTCACCTAGTTCTTGGCTAAATTATCATCTATCTTAATGAAATGAACTTTTAATATCCTAACCTTGATGAGAAAGGAACAACTTCATCTTTAAGGGGCTAGTGATGAATGAAAGCCTGTAACCCAAGCTACATATTTAAACTAATGATGAAAAAGACACACAAGAGGGGTGGTAAAAATAAGCCGAAGAAAGGGGTAACTCAGGTCCCATGATTGATCCCTTTTCACATCATAACATTCAAGGATGTTGTGGACCTCATAACCCAATACAAGAGAATGGCATCCTCCATGAAGTAAACCCTTGATTATAACACTTTTCACACCTATCTTCTAAAAGGGTCAACCTAGGAACTGTTTCTCCCCTTAAGGTTGGAAAGCATCTAATAGAGCCTTGTGATAACCTTCCTATACCTAAGCAAGGTAACTTGTTTATAGATCATAAGCTAGAAATACATATGAAGATGATGCTTGTGTAAAGTAAATTAATGCCTTTTACATTGGATATGGCTCACTCTGATACTTTCATGGTTCTTGTACTTGTGATTTTGATCTCACTTAATTTTGTGAGTATGTGTTAGATCTTTGCTCCTAGGTATAGCGGCCATCCCTTCAGGGATCGTATGATGCTTCTCCAACACTTTAGAGAGGATGTCTACTCCCACTTGATGATTCCTCTAGGCACTTTGTCCTAGGATGTTGACCAATTATTGAGGAGCATTAACCTTTGGATGCCTCAACATAATTGATGATACTCTTTTCTCCCTTTAGGACCTTGGATGTTTCCCTATTGATCCAGGACATTGCCATGAGAGTTGATGTACCCCAGATCTGATAGGATGCCCATAGGCTGGCATTGCACCTACTTGATGGACGTTGCCATGTTTTTGAGGAGATTTGATGATGATGATGACATGCGACCCCTTTGGAGGGCATGGTACACTAATCTGCATGATATGTCTTTCCCTAGCTCCATGACATCCCATTCATGATGCTTGAATCGAAGACATGGACTTAGTTGAGGATGGAAATTTTGATGAGCGAGCCTTGCTTGATGATTGAACGCCATCTGATGAAATGTGACCTTTGCTATGCGATGCACCCGTTTGAGCCATCCATTTCACCTTTGGATGAAAGACACTTTTTGAGGATGATCTCACCTTGGAAGGTTTCTAAATTCTATCTCACACATGTCGGTTAATTGAGGTTTATTTTTACGTTTTGTCATGGAATTAGCTATCTTTGGGGTCGGTTTCTGAACTATCCAACTTGTAATTATAATTAATTATTATTTTAGAGCCTTTAGACTAATCAAGAAAAATTTAACTTGGTTGCCCTCATATAAATATAGGGAGGTCGAATTCTCTTGAGATTATTGTCATACACTTGAGATCAATTCACACTATTGGTCTAAACTCTCTTGTGCATTATGGATCACTAATGTAGTAAACTTCTTGAGAAGGATATTTTGTTGGATGGTTTCTCTTTGTTGGATGATTATTGGTGATTTTTATGATGATATGTGATAATTTATTGTAACTATATTCTTCCATCTTGTACTTGTTGAAGAATTAGGATTTAATGAATTTTTCACCAAAGTTTTGTCGATTTTTTGTGGTTCTAGCATCTCCTTAAACAATGTTTTCATCAAGTATCTTTTAAGAAACCTAAGTTTAGTTTCCTCCCTTTCAATCTCCAAAGAAGATATAAGGGCACTAGGGTTTAAGGATATGAGAAACACAAGTTTCTCTCTCTCTCTCTCCTCTTGAAATTGCTTCCATTGGTCCTCTTCCATAGATTTATTTGCTCCTAGACACCATTAGCCCTTGATTCAGAAAGGCACCATTTTTATCTCTTGTTCCAATCCCATAAATAAATAAAATAAAACCCAAAATTTTTACATTTTATGTTTTCTAGGGTAAATTAGTTTTCCTTTGTATCTAAAGGAATCAACAAGTGGGCTGGGCTCATACTTGCATGACACGAGGTCTATTTCGACCGCTACCACTATGACCTCTAAGTTGGTAATTTTTAGGGCTAGATTGTTCTTTGTTGAAAATAATTGCATTTTCAAATTTTTCATCATTGACATATCACATTTACCTCATAACATCATAACATCATTAGCAATTATGTAGAGAGAACAATAACATCAACAATGCAACGAAACAATAAGGAACCAGAAGAAAAACATGAATGATAGAGACACCAAGATTTAGGTCAGAGACCAGGGAAAAACCACACAAGGGGGAAAACCCAACCATATTCTTCTATTAGATATTCATCAATTGTTTAGCTAATATACAAAGTATAATGAGAATGAGATACAACAATCACATTAGGCCTCCTAGGGCCAACCCAAGTCAGTTCACAACTTTGTTTGTGAATTGAACAATCTGATCTCTAGAGAGTTGCAGCCATATCATAGTCTAGTATAATCCTTACTATCATCATGTATCATAAGATGAAGGTCATCAAGGTCACTGCCATCAAGTTTTCCTGTCATCATATATCATATAACATAATAGTAAGGACACTGTCACGTCATCATTGTCATTGATACAACAAGTATCGTCATTGTCAAGATTGTTGTCTTCACTGTCAAGGGTGTTGTCGCTATCTCACTGTCAAGGTCATTGTAACGAGGTCATTGTCTTATTGTCAAGGAAATGCCATCACTGTCATATTAGGGTTACTTCGCCATATTCATATATCAAAGTCATTGTTATGTATCTTGTGTTAGTCATACATAAAAAAAACAGGGTCACTATAATATTCACTGCAAGACATAATCATTGTAATATTCATTCGATTCATAATAATACAAAGTATGGCTATGCCACTGCAAAGATAACACATTGTAGAGAGTTATATCAAACAATGCCACCGTACAGAATGAAGTCAGAAGGTGTTGCCAAACGAGCTACTGTAATGCGGGCCTTGGGCCACAGATTATCATAGGGGTGGGTTACTGTCACTTCATTCAAGCCACAATAATATGATGCCACTGAAATGATGCATAGGAATATAGCGATGCTACAACAGAGTATAACGGTGTCGCTGTAGAGTATAGTGATGCCATCACAGTGTAATACGATGCACATGCCACCACAAAGTACAATGATGCCATGTAGAGATCCAAGCGAGCCTTAGAGCATAGATCAAGCTACTGTAGATAGTATGCGTGCCTCAAAAAATAGATAAATCTTTTGTAGATAGAATACAAGCCTCAAAGGTGAGATCGAGCCACTGCAAATAATATACATGCCTTAGAAAATAATTTGGGTTGCTGTGAATGGATGTGAGTCATATAGCAACAAATACGAGCCATTATGAATGCTATGTGAGCCAATTCAAGAAACGTGTGAGCCATAGAGATGTGTATGAGCCACAAAGTAATGTGAACCATAGATGATAGATCCAAACCATATAAATATATGATGCACCGAATGCACAATGCGACCTACAGAGGTAAGAACAAGAATATGAGAGCCTTTGATTTAATACAAACTTCCATAGGTAGGTAATGCGAACCACCAAAAAGGATTGCACTCTTTGGTGATGGATTGAGCTTTTATTTATAGACCAAATGGATGCTTTCATAGAGCAAGCCGACTTTAGAGACTTAGAGGGAAATACTTTAAAAATTCAAATTCGCTCCTTTTAATATAGTTTCCATGGGCCTTTTGTCACATCAAGGAATACATAAATACTAATATTTTCCTTTATCCAATTGAATTTTTCCTTTTATCAATTTGAATTCTTCCTTTGCAACATGTTGGGCTTCTTCTTGGGCTTTTTATGGGGAAATTTGTCCCATAGCTGCCCCAATTTCAATGTTCCCTCTCAGCTAAGGAGGAATTATTTCCATCTGCATCAAAAGTCTTATCTCAGATATATAGGTTTGTTGCATCATGTCTCAACTCGTCTGATAGAAAAAGAATAACCCATAACTAATAGTAGGGGAGATCCTCTACTGGTCTCCAGGTCATGTTTCATGACCTCATCTCAGCTGTACCAACAAGACATCCATCTCATCATATCTTATTTCAACTTGTCTCCTTTGATCATCAACTGAACAATGATGTCTCGATCTAAAGAAGAAGAATCATCATAGGGGAGCTTCAACTACCACCCTATATCGACGGACAATAGGAGAGATTAATTTGCCGCCCTATATATTCGATCGACAATAGGCAAGATACAACTTACCAGGCAAGGATCACAACCATCCTACTGTCTAACAACAATAGGAAAGATACCACTTGCCATGAGAGGTAAGGATCACATCCATCCTATCATCCAATGACAATGGGCGAGATACAACTTACTAGGCAAGGATCACAACCATCCTACTGTCTAACAACAATAGGCGAGATACCACTTGCCATGAGAGGTAAGGATCACATCCATCCCAATGTTCGTTGATATTCCCACCTTGATCCTCAAGAATCAAGTGGTAGAACACCAGGCATCCTAGACTTAGGGAGCTCAGTTTACCAGACGCATCCGTCATGGGTAAAGCTACTCCAACCTAAGACTCTTCCCTACTCATTGGCTAGATTAGTGGTACTCCCCACAAGCCCAACTCGTGGGCAGGATGCATACTGGGGTATACTCTATCAAGTCCAAAACATGATAAGGGGAGATACCCATCTTTCTATAAATGAAAAGGATGACACACACCCTATAGTGACAATAGGCGAGATACTACTTACCGAAAAGGGTAAGGATCACAACCATCCTATTTTCCAGAGATCCCTCAACCCCAAGTGATCTTCAGTTCCATTCCTCTCATTGGGAGCTCAAACAGGGGGGAAGAGCATAGCTCAGTGTCCTCAATCAACCATGACCCTTACCCAGGAGGGTCACATCCATCAGTCCAAACTATTCTCTGAAGACAAAGAACTTCCCTTTTTGGCAAAGGCTTGGCAAGAATGTCAGCAACTAGATCATCAACTGAATTCTCACTGCTTCAATTCCACAACACATCAATGTTAGAGCCTCATTGCTCCCTCTGTACCATATCCCAAATATAGTGATATCTAATCTCAAAAATGCTTGGACTGGTTGCTCTTAATATAGTAACATATCATAGTCGTTCCCAACACATGCTCAAATAGTTCTTCAAAGAGATTTCTCAACCTCATTGCCTCAACTATCCTCAAAGCAACATACTTTTGTTTCTAGCTCCTCCAAGAATTCATGGCAGATCTCAAGCTTTAGCAGCACCGAGATGTGATTTTCCTGTCAATAACATTTTCAGTCTAAGTCAACATAAGTGTTTTCATCAAGTTTCTGACAGTGTGTCTTAGTCCATGATTAATAGTTTCACATATTTAGCAGCAACCCAATATACATGTCCAAGCTCTATCCGGTTCATAGTACATAATACAAAGCAAGGATCCATTTGACTGTCTGCTCATCATGGGATCCATAAAATCTGAATTTGAAGAGGAGTTTCTCTCAGCTGCTTCAATGTAATTCATCATGCCATGCCTATGATAACATACTTCTATTAACAAAGAAGTCCTCATCATCTCTTCTAATCTCAAAATGTTGATCGTTTGGGCTCAGGGGTCAGCTCCCTTTAGGATTGAACACGAAGATGATTTGATCTTTGTTAGAAATACATTGTTAGCATGTAAAACCAAATATCAAAGACATACCTTCAACCTTGAAGAGAGGTCGGGGTCCGCTTCAGGTGTCCATTAATCCAAGCATATGACGTTCAGGGGACTTGCTTGAGTCCATATGGGACTTACTTTAGTTTGAAATCATGAGTGTCTTCTTATGCAACTCAAAGCTTTGAGGTAGCTCTAAGTACGCTTCTTCCTTAAGGATGCCAACTTCACATACATCTGATAATAGTGCATCTGGCAATAGGAGCTACGATTTCCTTCTTCTGAGAGCATATTCCTTATCACTGTAGAACTCAATATTGCAGAAGCACCTTGTCATTTAAAATGGTCCTTACATGAAGGACATATAGCTCTCATCGTCTCATCTGTCTGTTACATTCAACCTAACAATGTACTCCCTTTGAATAGGAAGGCTATTTAATCATAATTATCAACGAGGGAGACTGCAAACCTTCCTTCGAGGTCTGGGCTCTTGTCCATTGCCATTCTAATCAAGGGGTGGTTCTACATCCTTTTCAATCTCGATATTGAGGACTAGGTCCTTTCAATAATATGCTGTACCTGTTGACCCCAGGACAGGAGCAAGAGAAATACAGGCCAGGGTAACTCCAGAATGGGCAGAAGAAAACTGATTGATTATTTCATTAGATAACTATCATTTATATACATAAAATGGGACGGATCAGTTCATCTTCTTGATGACTGTTCACGTTCCAGTTTACCCAACCGTTGAAGATTAGGTGTGAACATTCCCCCCCTTAATCTGAAGGGATGTTGGTGAGTCCAAGCATCGTTCTGAATCTTTCAAGCTTTTCTCTTCCAAACGCTTTGGTGAAGATGTCTGCAATTTGCTCATTTGTGGAACAATGACGAAGATGGATTGTTTTGGCCTCAACATGATGTCGGATCAGATGATATTTAGTATTGATGTGCTTAGTACGATCATGGAACTTTGGGTTCTTGGCCAACTTTATTGCAGAGGTGTTATCAATCATGAGTGGAGTTGATTGTACTTGTTTTACCTGCAAATCTTCAAGAATTTTCCTGAGCCACACAATTTCTTTCGTTGCTTCAGCTGCTGCCACGTATTCTGCTTCTGTTGTGGAATCTGCTGGAACTGATTGTTTGCGTGATCTCCAGGAGACAGCTCCTGATCCAAGACTCATAGCATATCCTGAAGTAGATACCCCAGTTTCTTTGTCTCCATCGAAGTCTGAATCAGAGTATCCAATCAAGCTAAAGTCGTCCACCTGTGTATACTTGATTCCAAGGTCTTGAGTTCCCTTCAAGTACCTTAAAACTCTTTTTGCAGCAGACCAATGTCCCTCACAAGGCTTTTACATAAACCTGGAGAGAATTCCAACAGCAAATGAAATGTCTGGTCTGGTAGTAGTGAGGTAGATGAGACTTCCTACAAGCTGTCTATACTTTGTTGCATCCTCAAATTCCTTTCCTTCAATAGATGTGAGCTTCAAGTTTTGTTCCATTGGAGTAGAAAGAGGATTGCACTCTATCATGCCAAATCTGTTTAACAAATCTCCAATGTATTTCTTTTGAGAAAGAAATATGGATTTTGGATGTTGGGTTACTTCAATGCCAATATAGTAATGAACATAGCCCAAATCAGTCATTTCAAAACTTTTTCCTAATTCTTTCTTTATGGATGCAATATAGCTTTCATTGTTCCTTGTCATTAAAAGATCATCTACATATACCACAAGATATACAACTGTTTTGCCAACTTTCTTGACAAATAAAGTTGCATCATCAAGATCAAAATGATTGAAGTTGAGTTTCAGAAGATGCTCAGTTAGTTTTTCATACCAGGCTCGTGGTGCTTGTTTGAGGCCATACAAGGACTTCACAAGTTTGCATACTTTGTGTTCATGTCCTTTCACAGCAAATCCTTTAGGCTGGGACATAAAAACATTCTCTTTTAGATCTCCATTCAAGAATGCAGTTTTTACATCCATTTGATGGACTTTCCAACCGTTCTGGGCAGCTAGTGCAAAGAGTGTCCGGATGGTGGCCCATTTTGCTGTGGGGGCAAAAGTTTCCTCATAATCGACCCCTTCCTTCTGTGCAAAACCTTTTGCCACAAGCCTAGCTTTGTGCTTGTCAAGTGAGCCATCAGCTTTGTACTTGTTCTTGTAGACCCACTTGCAGCCAATTGGTTTGGTTCCAAATGGAGGATCAACCAGCTTCCAAGTGCCATTCTTTATGAGGGCATCATACTCCTTCTGCATCGCTTCTTTCCATTCATCATGAGAAGCAGCTTCTTTGAAGGAAGTTGGTTCAAAATCTGTAGACAAGTTCAATTCACAATCATAAGTAACATCCATATCAACAGGTGAATTAGAGTTATCTACATCACCTCCATCTTGTCGGTTTGTATTTCTGGTTCCTGTTTTTCCAATTTCATTAGGATGAACACTTTCAAGTGTCTTTGTCAGCCACTTTGGGGGACCTTTCTGAGATGGTCCAGGCTGCTCTGTTGATTGAGTTGGGACTGAATCAAGATTGAGTCTCCCAATTCTATCAATTACATCACTTAAAGGATCATCCGGTGTTGGAGTTTCATGCAAGGGAGATTGTTCTTCAGAAGAAGGTTCCACATGTTGATCTAGTATAGGAATCCCCCCTTAAAGATGTGGAATCTGATTATCAAACTCTTGAAATGATTTCGTTTTTGTGAATCTATCCAAGCGATCAAGTTGCCGCTCAACAACACTGTCAGATTTGGATGATTCAAGAAAAATGACATCTCTAGATACAACAAACTTTTTATTTACTTCATCATAGAGACGGTATGCTTTAGAGGTGTTTGAATACCCCAGGAAGATACACTTGCGACTTCTAGCACCAAGTTTGTTTCTATGTACCTTTGGTATTAAAGCATAACAGGTGGAACCAAAAATCCTGAGATGTTTTACCGAAAGAACATGTCCATACCACAATTCATAAGGAGTCTTGTTTCTTATAGCACTAGATGGACATCTATTCTTTATATATACAGCACATAGAACAGCATCAGCCCAAAACATTATCTTTACATTTTTGAAGAAAAGCATGGATCGTACCATATTCAAGATTGTTCTATTCATTCTTTCTGCTACACCATTCTGTTGGGGATTATAAGGTACAGTTGTTTGATGTTTGATCCCATGTTGGCGAAGATAGTTTTCAAATTCATTTGATGTATATTCTTTTCCATTATCAGTGCGAATAGACCCAATATGAGATTGTGCATCATTTTCAATCCACTTATGAAAATTCTTGAATGTTTGAAAAGCATCAGATTTGTTCTTCAATAAATAAACCCAACACATTCTGGTGTAATCATCAATAAATGTCATGATATATTTATTTCCATTTGCAGAAGGAACATGCATTGGACCACATAAATCTGAATGAATGAGTTCAAGCTTCCTATGTGCTCTTGAATGTGAATCATGAAAAGACTGTTTGCTATGCTTTCCTAGAATGCAAGCATCACATTGCTTATGTTTTCTAGGAATTGTAGGCAAACCAGCAACACCATTTTTCTTCAATAAGCAGAGATTATCATAGTTTAAATGTCCAAATCTAGCATGCCATAATAAACTTGATGGAAGTGTACCTTCTTCATGATGAGAAATATATGAGAAATGTTGTGCATGAGCAGAGGTTCCTTGCAGTTTAAGAAGTCTTTCTTCTTCTATTCCCCTCATGACAAGTGAGTGGTCAGATGCCTTTCTTACCTCAAGCTTTCCATCAAACATATGAATGGAGTGACCTTGCTGGCGGATGTGGACCAAGGACAGCAAGTTTCTCTTGAGCTGTGGGAGATATAGAACATGATCCAGAAGAAAGTCTGGAAGACCAGGCAGTTTAAGCCTGATTGTGCCAAGCCCTGATGGCTTGATTTTTGACTGATCTGCAAAGTATACTGCTCCATCAACATTGTCAGTGAAATCTTCAAAAAAAATCTTTCCTATGAGTCATATGACAGGTTGCTCCTGAATCAAGCAACCAATCATTTTTCGAAGAAGCAAGTGAAGCATTAAACAAATCTTCATTTACTCCAATGTTACATTGTGCCTCAATATAGTGAGCGGATTCAGGTGCTTTACCTTTGTCTGTGTCATTAGTTTTACCTTTCTGCTGGTTTCTTCTCTGCTCAATTTTGTCCCATGGTAGCTTGCATGTAGAAGCATCATGTGATCCATTTCGTTTGCAGCGAATGCAATGCAGATCTGCCTTTTCTCCTTGAGAATGTCTGCCCCCCCTGCCTCTGAAGTATCTTCCTCTTCCTCTTCGCCCACCTCTTCCTCTTGTAGAATCTTGAGCAGGATGCTTTTCTTTATGAGCAAGGCAAACAGTCTCTTCAGAAGATTCAGGGACTGTCTTCTTTCCAAAGGCTTTCTCTCTTTCAGCAAACTTTTTCACAAGAGAGTCAAAGGTTATATCTTTAAGATTTCCATTTGCTTGTAATGACTCAAGATAATTGGAGTAGGTAGGATAGAGTGCTTTGAGAAAGGCAATAAGAGGGATATCCAGCTCAACTTTAGTGGATTTAATATCATGCATTATAGACTTTACTTCAGATGCAAGAGCAAGAGGATCATTATTTTTCAGTTCAAGAGTGAAGAGTTTAATCATGAGCTGAACAACTTCAAGTGCAGAATGTGAATCATAGAGTTCTTTCAGCTTTTGTAAAGCTTCAAAGGCAGTGGAATAAGATGAAATATGACGACTTACTTCTTCATTTACAGATGCTGCGATCAATGCATAGGCTTTGCTGTTCTTGTTTTCCCAAATGACAAGTTCTTTATCTGATGTAGGCTGCACAGGGTCTTTGTCTTCTTCTCCGACACACACTCCTTTCCACAACTCATTGTAGATGAGGGTGTGTTTTACCATCCGAGACCATTCAGAATAGTTCTCCTTGCCAGTGAGAACTATTCCTACCATAGAGATGATTGAATGCATTCTGTGAAAAAATTGTCTCTGCTGATAAAAACCTTATGTCACAGCCTTATGCACTTTATTTTCCTCTAACGTTTGATAGAAGCATCAGCATCACTTCAATATATCATGCAATACTACGCATAAGGGATCACTTCAATATATTACTTCAATATATATCAATGCAATACTATTATGTTGAAAAACGCATAAGGGATATATCACTTCAATATATATCAATGCAATACTATTATGAAAGCAGCGCAATATGTAAAAATTTTGAATGATACTGCGCGTTTTAAACCTTCAATCTTCACTGTTTTAGCAGATTGAGTCTCTTGCAAGCGCAGAGACAGTATGCTCAGAAAAGAAAATTTCCTCCTCTTGCGCTGAGTAGAACACCACCACACTTTAGTTGTGTCCACAAATCCACGCATCCACCAGCGTTGACTGCTTCTCTGATGTTATACGCACTTAAGTAGTATAAAAACGAAGGTTTATACATATATATAAACAAAATCCATCAGAGACGACCTCATTTCAGAATATGTATATATTATATTGGAAAACAAAGTATTTGTATAACCAATATCCAACAAAGTATTTGTATAACCAGATAATCAATCTGCTACAAACGCCGGCTCTCCAGCAATGTAAGCGGAGCTACAAATGCCGTGGTCTTCACTGTTTGCCCTTCATCCTCAACTGCCAGCGTCGGGCTTCTCTCCTACACATTTGCAGCGCAAATCAACCAAAAAAAACACTATTGTTTCTCTTCTCAATGCGAATAGACCACGAGAACATTCATTGCAGATTAAGAGTTCGATTCATGCCCGCTCTGCTAATGTCCACGGTTATAAGGGACCAGCCCAATTGGCATTACGCTGCCACAATGTAAAACAATATTCGTCCCCCCAAAAATGCAGGTCACGGTTGGGAACTCGGAAAGCCAGCTAAACAAAGTTGAATTGCGTTTTGGGTATATCAATCGGTGTTTGGGCACAAAAGATGCTACCTATGAACTCTCAGCGATGAACCGCGCGAATCTGAGGTTTGGAGACAGCGAGGAAAATACAGTCCGGCCTCGGCCTCAGGGAAAATGACAGAGTTTTTTTTTTTTTGGTAGCGGGTTTCTTCGGACAGCAAGAAAAATTTGTTTGAAAACGTTTACCATGCAGATGCGCAGGGTATGATGAGGCCGACAGTAAATGACAGAGCTTTCATGAGGCAGCGAAACCACGCAAGGATCTGAGCCTTTGTCAGGGGTGGAGAGGCAGGATAATCAATGATGCGCAGAGAATTAATAACACTCAGAACAGATGCAGCGCTTAGGACAGAGCAGCTCTTAGGACTGAGCAGCGCTCAGGACAGAGGAGCGCTCAGGACAGAGATAAGGGAGTTACAAGGAATCTGGGACCTGCGCTCTGATACCATGTCAGGCCAGGGTAACTCCAGAATGGGCAGAAGAAAACTGATTGATTATTTCATTAGATAACTATCATTTATATACATAAAATGGGACGGATCAGTTCATCTTCTTGATGACTGTTCACGTTCCAGTTTACCCAACCGTTGAAGATTAGGTGTGAACAAATAATAACAAAGTAAACAAACATAATGAAAGTGTACCTTGTGCTGAGGCAAGACTGTCTTCTTTCTCTAGATATAAGAGTGGTTCCTTCATTTTCCTGCACCAACTCCCTCTTAGAGCTAACTCTTCTTGCAATGTTCTACATCTTGATGATCCTAAATATCTGCTTTCCTTGATCACATCCTCATTCAAGAAGTTAGTGAAAGAAGCATTCAAATACACATGCAGGAAGGATAAACAATAGTCCAAAAATGATAAATTTAAACAAGATCAGTGTCATACAGAAATAACATGAGATTTTGAGAGTACTTATCTTTAATGAGGATTGTAGGAAGTTATCAGTTCCCTCCTAATCCTGCCTCCATGTGTCACCACAATCCATCAACTATATGTCAATGTCAACTGTAGAAGAATAAATGCTTCCTCTTGAACACCACCTGAATCCTTGATCCCTTTCCTTGGTAGCCAAGCCCAACTTATCAATGTACAAGATGATCACTAGATCTAAATCATACCCTCTCCCAGGGTTTCTCTAAATCTGTCTCAAATAACTTTATAATTCTGAATTATACTAGGCCTTTTTCATATCAAGACCACTCCTAGGGTTTCTCTAAATTTGTCTCAAATAAATTAATAATTTTGAATCATACCAGGCCTTTTTCATATCAAGACCACTCTTAGGGTTTCTCCCAAACCCTAGCTTCTATTTGCAAGAACGAAGGACATTCCTAGGGTTTCCTTCAAACCTTAGCAATCTTTTAGGTCTCCACCATATTTCTCTTTAACTCTGCTTGATCCATCATAGGTATCTTCACGAGGGGGATCTTGATGACTTTTCTTTAGCTCAACTCTGATACCATGTTAATTTTTAGGGCTAGATTTTCTCTGCTAAAGATAATTTCATTTCAATTTTTTAATCATTGACATATCACATTTACCTCATAACATCCTAAAATCATTAGAAATTATGTAGAGAGAACAATAACATCAACAATGCAACGGAAAAATAAGGAACTTGAAGAAAAGCATGCACAATAGAGATACTAGGATTTAGGTCAGACACTAGGCAAAACCCCACAAGGGGGAAAACCCAACCAGATTCTTCTTCTATTAGATATTCATCAATTGTTCAGTTAATATAAAAAGTATAATGAGAATGAGATACAACAATCACATCAGGCCTCCTAGGGCCAACCCAAGTCAGTTCACAACTTCGTTTGTGAATTTAACGATCTGATCTCTAGAGAGTTGCAACCATATCATAGTCTAGTATAATCATTACTGTCATCATGTATCATAAGAGAAAGGTCACGGACATCAAGGTCACTACCATCAAGTTTTCCTATCCTCATATATCATATAGCATAATAGTAAGGACATTGTCACATGTCATCATTGTCAATGATACAACAAGTATCATCATTGTCAAGATTGTTATCTTCACTGTCAAGGGTGCTCTCACTGTCTCATTGTCAAGGTCACTGTAACGAGGTCATTGTATTACTGTCAAGGGAATGTCATCATTGTCATATTAGGGTTACTCTGTCATATTCATATATCAGAGTCATTGTTATGCGTCTTGTGTTAGTCATACATAAAAAACAATAGGGTCACTGTAATATTCACTGCAAGATAGAATCATTGTAATATTCATTCGATCCATAGTAATACAAAGTATGGCTATGCCACTGCAAAGATAACACGCTGTAGAGAGTTATACCAAACGATTCCACAGTACATAATGAAGTTAGATGATGATGCCAAATGAGCTACTGTAATGCGGGCCTTGAGCCACAGGTTATCATAGGGGTGGGCTATTGTCACCTCATTCAAGCCACAGTAATATGATGCCACTGAAATGATGCCTAGGAATATAGCGATGCCACAACAGAGTATATTGATGTCGCTGTAGAGTATAGTGATGCCATCACAATGTAATACGATGCACATGCCACCATAGAGTACAACCCATGTAGAGATCCAAGCGAGCCTTAGAGTATAGATCAAGCTATTGTAGATAGTATGTGTGCCTCGAAACATAGATCGAGCTATTGTAGATGGAATACAAGCCACAAAGGTGAGATCAAGCCACTCTAAATAATATATGTGCCTTAGAAATTAATTTGGGTCACCGTGAATGGATGCGTGTCACAAAGCAACAAATACGAGCAATTGTGAATGGTATGCGAGCTAATTCAAGAAACGTGCGAGCCATAGAGAAGTGTATGAGCCATAGAGTAACGTGAATCATAGATGACAGATCCGAACCACATAAATAATACGATCCATCGAATGCACAATGCAAGCTACAAAGATATAGAGCGAGAGCCATACTGTGCGAGCTACAAAGATATAAAACGAGAATATGCGAGCCTTTGATTTAATACAAACTTCCACAGGTAGGTAATGCGAACCACCAAAAAGGATTGCGCACTTTGGTGATGGATCGATCCTTTATTTATAGACCAAATGGATGCTTTCATATGTTGATTTGGGGTAGCATCGGATGTGCTCTAGCCACGAAATTTGGTGGAGAGGTTGGGGCACATGAGATCTCTAATACCAAGAAAGGATTTGGGCAGATTCTAAATAGTTCAGGAGATATTATAATTAATATTTTTAATGGAGTTCCTAAGTCTAAACTTAGGGAAATTAAAATATTAATGTAGATTAATATAAAACTGTGTTAGAATGGTCCAAAACACATGGATCAAGCCAGATCTAATCTTAGCTGTCGATTAGGGACTTAATCTCGGCCGTTGATATGTCAACGAGAAAAGTATAAGAGGAGGCTTGAGGGTCACTTGGAGAACACACCAGATGATCAGTCATTCTATTCTCTAGAGCAGGGTTTTCTAAGAGAGATAGAATCAGCGATTGGAGTTGCAGTTGAGGGTATTTGAGTACAAAGAGGCAGAGAGGTAGAGATAGTGTCGGGAGAGTAGCCCAGGAGTGAGAGAGAGTGACGTAGAAGCAGCCAGGGCTCACGCAGAGGCAGCCAGGAGCTGCGCAGTGCTTCAGAGAGGCCAGCGTTGCTGACACAGAGGGCCAGAAGGCTGATGCAGGGCCTCCTGAGGCTGACGCAGACCCATTCAGGGTGACGCAGGGCCAGTGCTGGGCAAAGAGAGGCTGACACAGTCCAGAAAGGCAAACGATAGGGTTTCTGGGGTAGATTGGAGCTGAGGAGCTACGAGAAGGTTTATCCGGGGTTTCAGCCGGGACATTTGTCTCAGACTGAGAGGTACTACTGCCAAGGAAATTCTCTGTTGGGTAAGCTGGATTTGGCACCCAGATTGTACTCTGAAATTGCTTAATAAGAAAACCCTCAGATAGCTGCACCGGGTTTCCCACATTGGGTTTTTCCGCGGACATTGGTCCAAAAATAACGGTGTCATTTGGTGTGATTGTTTCTATTTCCTTCAATTGATGATTTGTAATATTTTGAGCATGCACTAGTGTTTATTTTCAGTATTTACATTGTAAATAACTTGTTAACTGAACAAGTAGGTAGGAATAAATCAGTAAAGTGCATGGAGGGTTTCTAACTGGTAGACTTAGAAACTTCAACATGGTATCAGAGCGTGGTTGCAGATCACAAAGACGTCGGCCGAGCGAAGCAATAGCAGCAGAAAATAACTGTCCTGAGTGACAAAAGCTGTTTCTAGCAGAGTAGCAACAAGGGAAGGGTGACGCAGTGCCTGCTTCATCAAGGGTGAGTTAGGAAGAGGCAACGCAGAGGCTAAGGGAGGTAAAGGGAGCCTCACGCAGAGCCACACAGAAGCTAGGAGGGTTGACGCAGTTGGCTGAGGAGGCCGAGTTATTGGTGCCGGTATTGTGCAGAGCTTAGGATCTCTCACCTTCAGGTTGCTGGGGTTTAGAAGGCTATGGGAACATTGCAGAGTGGAGCTGGTGAGGTACTGTAGTCAGAACCGTACCTAACACGGCAAGGCCAAGAGGAGGGAGTTGCTACCAAGGGTTTCTAGCTGAGAAATTCGGGCCAGTGGTGCGGTTCCACAAACGATCAGAGTAGGGGGCATCTCGACATCGGCACAAGGATTTCCAGGAGGGAAATCGAGACTCAGAGGGAGTTAGTTTGAGAATTTCCAGGAGGGAAGTAGAAGAGCATCATGGCACTACACAGAGTAAGGGACCAGGATAGGCTGGACGAAGCGTCGAACTTCGCAGTTTGGAAGGCCAGAATCTTATCCTTACTTGACAAAAATTGTGTCAAACACTTCGCCTTGAAAACGATAGCTATCCCAGTTGACCTAGCTAAGAACAACAAGTACGAGGAAGCAATGGCGAGGGCCAAGAGCATCATCCTCGATAGGGTCAAGGATCATGTAGTACCACACATTGCCGACAAGGAAATGACAAATGAGATGTGGGAGGTCCTAAAGAAATTGTACTAGCATACTTCTGTGCAGAGAAGGATGTTACTAGAGAATCAACTGAGGTCATATCAGATGAAGAAGGGAGAATCGATTGACACCTTCCTCGGAGGATTGAATGAGATCCGAGATCAGTTGACTGCTATAGAAGCCACGCCGGGTCAGAGATTGATGGTGAGGACAACCCTGAATGCAATCTCAGAACACTGGGAGGTATTTGTCCAGAGTATACTGGGTAGAGGGACACTTCCACCTTGGGATGAGATGTGGGTGGCTCTTCGCCAAGAAGAGATTAGACGACAGTCAAAGGGGGGAAGCAACAGTAAGGGGATCAGAGTCAAAGAGGAGGAAGATGTTGCCCTAGCATCTGAGGGAAAGCAAGAAAAGCAGAAGAAGAAGGATCTCTCCAAGATCAAGTGCTTCCCTTATGCGGAGCTGGGTCATTATGCGACCCAGTGTCCAAGGAAGAAGAGTAAGCGAGAGTCTTTCGAGGCTAAGGCAGCGCCAACAAGGGCATAGAAGGAAGTGGAGACAGACGATGACTGTGCCATGAGTGCACACGCACCACTTGAGCGGAAGTGGGGAGACATCGAGCTGTAGTCAGACGGACTACAGGCGATGAGGGGTAGGATCCTCGAGGTACCCAGCCTCTTGGATTAGAACTTGCTACAGGAGCCCCGAAGAGGAGTAGCAAGACTGGTTGATGTGGGTAGAGATGGATGCGGATGGAGCAACAGAGAGAGCTACAATGTAGGAGTCCCGAGACAATGCGAGGCTAGCAGGTTGCAGCAGTGCGAGAGGCACGAGAGTGTTGCACCAGTGTAAGATGGCACAGAGAGGTGTGCAACAGTGCGAGATGCAGGGAGTTGTTGCAACAGCAGAGCGGTTAGAGAGGGAGCACTTGTCAGTGGCAAAGGGAGCTTCAGCATTAGGAGGGTCTCTAGCCCAACAAAGAGGTCAGAGTTGGGAGATCAATTACTTACTTCTCAATGGCTGAATTACAGTGCAGTAGTGGGTAACACGATGCAACATGATGAGAGGAGTTGCAGTGTTGGGAGAAAGGACCAACAGTAGCACAGATGCAAAGGAAGTTGCAGTACGGATGCAACAGTGGCAGTGGCAGGGCCATGGGTAGCAGTACAGGGTGCAGTAGTGCAAAGGATGGTGGGCAGCAAGCCTAACATCAGCACAGGGATTGATGCTGGATGGTCAGAGTAATGGTCAGTGAGGAGTATTACTAGAGCACAGTCCTCGCTAAAAGGGAGTATTTATTTGGGGTAGCATCGGATGTGCTCTAGCCACGAAATTTGGTGGAGAGGTTGGGGCACATGAGATTTCCGTACCCAGAAAGGGTTTGGGCTGATTCTAAACAGTTCAAGAGATAATAAAATAATAAATATTTTTAATGGAGTTCCTAAGTCTAAACTTAGGGAAATTAAAATATTAATGTGGATTAATATAAAACTGTATTAGAATGGTCCACAGGACATCGATCAAGCCAGATCTAATCTTAGCCATTGATTAGGGATTTAATCTCAACCATTGATATGTCAATGAGAAAAGTATAAGAGGAGGCTTGAGGGTCACTTGGAGAACACACCAATGATCAGTGATTCTATTCTCTAGAGCAGGGTTTGCTAAGAGAGATAGAATTAGTGCCAGGAGAGCAGTGCAGGAGCCAGAGAGAGTGACGTAGTAACAGCTAGGGCTCACGCAGGGGCAACCAGGAGCTGCACAGTGCTTCAGAGATGCCAATGTTGCCGACGCAGAGGGCCAGAACGCTGACGTAGGGCCTCTTGAGGCTGACGTAGACCCATTCAGGGTAACGCAGGGCCAGCGCTGGGTAGAGAGAGGCTGACGTAGTCTAGAAAGGTAGACGTTGGGGTTTCTGTGGTAGATTGGAGCTGAGGAGCTACCAGAATGTTTATCTGGGGTTTCAGCCGGGACATTTGTCTCAGACTGAGAGGTACTACTCCAAGGAAATTATCTGTTGGGTAAGCTGGATTTGGCACCTAGATTGTACTCTGAAATTGCTTAATAAGAAAACCCTCAGATAGCTGCACCGGGTTTCCCACATTGGGTTTTTCCGGGGACATTGTTCCAAAAATAATGATGTCATTTGGTGTGATTGTTTTTGTTTCCTTCAGTTGATGATTTGTAATATGTTGAGCATGCACTAGTGTTTATTTTCAGTATTTACATTGTAAATAACTTGTTAAGTAATGGAACAAGTAGGTAGGAATAAATCAATAAAGTGCATGGAGGGTTTCTAATTGGTAGACTTAGAAACTTCAACATCATAGAGCAAGCCGACTTTAGAGACTTGCAGGGAAATACTTTGAAAATTCAAATTTGCTCCTTTTAATATAGTTTCCATTAGCCTTAATAATTGCTTGCCCAAGCAATTTTGTCACATCAAGGAATACATATATAATAATATTTTCTTTAATCCAATTGAATTTTCCCTTTTATTAAATTGAATTCTTCCTTTGCAGCACTTTGGGCTTCTTATTGGGGACTTAGGGTTTCTATGGAGAAATCCGTCCCATAGCTGCCTCAATTTCAACATAAGTGAATCCACACACACTCCCACACATGATGCACATGGTTAATTTGGGGGGTTTTGAACCTTAGAGCACAAAAGTTACATAAGACTTCATATCACAACCATCGCCAATTGAGCTGCTTCTCAGGGGCCTAGGGTAAATTAGGGTTAGGTTACAACGAAATCATCATTTTTAGCTTTTGCCTTGGACCTTGTTGTCCTATGGTTAGGATTTGTATGCTTCATTTGGAAAAGAAAAAATATCATTTTTCATGCATTTTTCGGCCACAAATTAGGGCTAACTTTTAGAATTTTTACTGTTGTTTATGTATTTTCACCCATAAAAAATTGTTTTAATTCATTCCCTTGTTTACTCATTGACCAACCCTAATTTTACACTTTCTTATTATTGCTTAAATTTACCAAAACCTTTTATCTTTTCCTTCCTTTTATTTTCCTAATCCCTTAAGGCAAGTTGTTCAGGGTAGGGCAAGGGCTGAATTCAGCCAGGGCTTCTTGAAGTAAGTCATTGGAGATATTTAGGCTTGTTTTCACCTTGATTGGCCTTATACACTCAAAATTTAGCTCTTTCCATGGTAAAATATGCCTTAATAGGGTTGATGTCATCGACCCTAGGCATTTGTGCCCTAATAAAACCCTAATCTTATACAAGGCTTCAATTTAGGGCTTATTTGAAGGTTTACCATCACCTTTTTTTGATTTCATCATTAAGCAAACCTTTTTTTTATGTTTGCATGCCTAATTACTCCTTTTATTGAGCTACACCTTGAAACCATACATAATTAGGCATCTTTTGAGGCTTTGTTGTGGTACATTGTTCCTTTACATAGAGAATTGTGCCTTTATCCATTGAATAAGTACCTTGCTTAGCCTTTCGAGTATATCACCTTGACCCAATTGACTTAGAATATGATAGGTGAGAAGTTGGGATGCCTCCCATGTGGTGAAATTCCACTAAAGAGCAGGAGGTGGAGTGCTAAGGTGACATCGCAATCCACCTCATTATTGCATCTTGGTTTGGATCTTCCCTTGTGAAGTCTCTCACAAGGCCTGCTAAACTTTGAGGCAACATTTTCTGGTGTTGTTGTTGGCGAGGATTTGAATCCACCTCCTCGTAATCCAAATTCTAAGATTCATTTCCTTGATTGAGCTTATCCCATAAACAAGGATAACCCTGCTCATTTGGTGACTCCATTGAAGGAATGAAGTCCTTGTTTCTTTTGAATTTTTTAAAGACTTGATGCTTGCAAGGTTAGGCAAGCACCATTGTAAATGCATTTGAAAGCTCACCTTGGAGACTCCATCTTGAAAAGGTGCAACATTGTGCTTATTTTAAGTTTTGAAGAATTTTTGTTAATATGACTACAAGCAATTTGCAAGAAATATATGAAGCTTGCCGTGGTAGGGTTATCCATAAATATTTAGAATTGTACCCGTTGAGTTGGTGGGAAGATGGTCTGGGACTTCACAAGTATATAGATGCCCTAAATTAGGTTTGGCAAGGAAATGGTCATTTAGTTCTTTAGTGCAGATTGGGAGATTGACTATGAATTTGAAGTCCTCCGTAGCAAAGAAGATTAAACTACTATATAATTTAGAAATAATGATAAGCATGTTGTTGAAAATCAACATGAGGCATTCCTACTTGCATCAAATCATGAATGCTATCATAATGAATGGATGGACGTCTTCTACATGTTTCATAATGATGATTTTCAGCCTATCAGAAAAGATCTCATTGATGCAAAAGAGGAGCTTGACAAGGAAAATGATACCAGTTGACCATTCCATGTCAAATACCCTATAGTAGCATACATTTTCGCAAGAAGATTCCATCATGTTCAGGCAGTGAAGATTATCCAAATTTCATCATCATCGTCGGTCATCATTTTGATAAAGTTGTAAACCCATTCTGCATGTTTATAATGTAAATGATCTTAGTAAGACCATTATGTATGTAACAACCTAGGTAATCCCACCTTTTTGGTGACAATTTCTATTCTAGGAGGTTTTTCGTCTCACCGATTCATGTGTGTTTCTAAACACGGATGATCGGCAGAGTTTTACCCTCCAACCTCACCCAAAGTTAGGGTGGATTTTATCGTCAAGATCTCAGGTAAGTTTTAGTGTTCTAGTCGAGTATTTTGTATAGTGATTTGGGAATAATTTTAGCTAATTGGCTAAATTATTTTATTACAAATCACTGAGTGTACTAGATCATATTGAGTCGCAGAATGGGATTTTATAAATGAGGGTCTATAACGAACAAGTGTTCCCCTTTCATGTATTAAATTGTAATATCTTGATGTAAAAAATGTTTTAGTGCATGGTCCTTCATATTTAGACACCATGGTTAAATTATTTGAGGGTTGGAAAAATTATTAATCCCCTCATGAGTCAATCAATTAAATTTTTTGGCAAAAAAAATTTAAAATTGTAAGCAAAAAATTTAATTAATTTTAAGTCCTAGAAAAAATTAATTCTCCAAATTAAAAAATTCGTGGATTCTAGAAGAATTAATTTTTGGAGGTCTCCGGCCAAGGGAATATTGAAAATTTCAAGAGATTTTGGACCCTTGGGCTTTGGTAGTTAAGTAAAAGTCAATTTTTTGTGGAAATTAGCTCAAAATAATTAATTTTGAGCTAATTAAAAAGGAATTAAAAGAGAAATTCGAAAATTCTTCAAAAAATAAATAATTTCGACAGTGATGATTAAAAGATAATTAAATATTTATCAACGGTCGAGATTACTTTGATGGGGATCAAGCCAACAAGTCGTTTGGAGAATCTATCTATATATTAGAAGTCAGTTGTCATTCAATTTATCTGATGTTTTAGATCATGTACTAGCTATTGAAGCTCTCTTGTAATATTTCTGGAATAATATAATGCAAAAGTCTTTGGGGTTTTCATTGATGGTGGTGTTCCTCTTCTGCGTCTTATGGTAATATTGTTTTTAATGTTATGTTGAATATTATTTATAAATTGTCGATTTATAGCTTTCGTGGAATAATCTATTGCACAGGTATCTTGCTTAGTTTATTGGATCTAAGGTAGCAATTTTAATTTGATTGAATTAGCAGGTATCTCTAATTCTTGAAGATTATATTGTTATTTTATATCACTATTGATCTGACAATTTGATTTAGTGTTTGCATAAATTATTCGTATTTTAAAAATTGGGCATTTGGGAAGTCCTCGGTTGGACCAACTGTTAAAATTGGCAACTAGGGCAAAACTTCATGTGGGTCATCTTATTCATGGCTAATAATATTTTTATTAGATTCCTCTCGTCGAGAGGTGTAGGATTGATATAAAGATCATCCAATTCCGATAAGTATTCATGGAGATATGAATTTATTTTGATTATGGAATTATTATCAAGCCGACCTACAACTCATGTAGGCTCAGAAGCCCAACAGTCGCATCTATTCACCCACCAACGTTGTGTATAAATATAAGAGGAATTTTCCTCATTTAGTCTCACTCATTTCATCACATATCTCTCTCTCTACTGCGCAGATATGAGTCTCTTCTCTACTGCGCTGAAATGGGTCTCTCTCTCTCACACATGTGAAGCCGGAAACTGCTGAAACTGAAGCTGCAACTGCAGAAGTAAAGATTGACTTGCGTGGCCTAGAAGATATCCTCATCTGAACTGCGCTGTAGGTTCATCTGAACCTCCTTTGAAAGCCGCAACTTTTGGTGGTGGAATGAAGTCAATCCGACGAACGGTTTGCAAGATATCGACTGCCCTAGTTTGAAGCCGGAAATTGCTGAAACTGAAGCTGCAACTGCAGAAGTAAAGATTGACTTGCGTGGCCTAGAAGATCTCCTCATCTGAACTGCGCTGTAGGTTCATCTGAACCTCCTCTGAAAGCCGCAACTTTTGGTGGTGGAATGAAGTCAATTCGACGAACGGTTTGCAAGATATCGACTGCCCTAGTTTGAAGCCGGAAACTGCTGAAACTGAAGCTGCAACTGCAGAAGTAAAGATTGACTTGCGTGGCCTAGAAGATCTCCTCATTTGAACTGCGCTGTAGGTTCATCTGAACCTCCTCTGGAAGCCGAAACTTTTGGTGGTGGAATGAAGTCAATCCGACTGTCGGTTTGTGAGATATGGTCTGCCCTAGTTTGATAATGAAGCCGCTAATGCTGATGCTACTGATCTAGGGTTTGCTACTGCTGATATGAATCAGATTTATTGTACTATTTCTCTCTGCTGAATTATTGAAGATAAAAGAAGATTTGATCAAAGGGTTTCCCCACACATTGTGGGGTTTGTCCCTGGCTAGCTGCCACATCTTGTGTCTCTTGTCTTGGCTTGTTTTCTGTCGATCGTTTAATGTTCTATCTGCACTTTACTTTATGCACATGTGATTGCTAATCGGTGGAATATAATAAGAAAAAGAAGTAAACTGTTATAAGCATAGAACATTCCATAACTTAACACCAACCGACTCCCAAGGCATAATATTTGAAGAGCCCGCTTGATTGAAATCCTAAGATTTATCTAACGAAGCTTCTCTTGCAGGGTTTTTCAGGCTAGTACCTCATTTAAAATTTTATCTATCTTAAAAATTGTGCTAAATAGCTACATCTGGCTAGAAAGAGCCTTAGATCTATACATCTGGGAGCCGAGTCGGACTCATACTCAAATATGATATATCTGAATTTTTGTAATATAATTTTTTTATTTTCTAACTTGGGATTTGGGTTTCAGTTTAATTTTTGTATATATGTGGGATCAAGGGTTTTATTTTTGTTTTGTGTAGGTTCATAGCTAAAGATTTTCAAGGAGAATTTGGGGTTTTGAGGCAGATCTAGGCCATGGAGGGAAAGATCTAGCCTCAAACTTTTGTGTGTAGGGATCAGATGAAAAATCATTTATTTGAAAATTCAAATCTAAGTGAATTCTGAGAAGAAAAATGATTTTTTTTGGTAAATTTTTTTGAATAAAATATTAATTTCTTTTACAGCCCTTTCCCCTCTGCATTTTCCTCCATCCCTCTCCCTCAGATTCGCAGTTCTCCCTCTCACTTCAAAACCCTCTTCATATCCCTGCTTTTTTCCTTCTTAAACCCTCCTTTCCTCTGCGTTTTTCATTTCCTTCAACGACCCTAACTCTCCTGCGTCCCTTATCTTCTTCTGTTGCTTCTTCCTCATCTCCCTTGCTACTCCTCGTTCTCCATTTCCCTTGCTTTCCCTGCCGCTGCGGCGTATTCCCTCATTGCCAACGTCCATCTCTTTTCTCTCATTGGCATTCCCATTTGCTGCGTCTTCTCCTCAACATCATTCCCTCGCATCCCTTTCCTGCAGCTTCTTACCTGCTCTGCAACCCACCGCCCTTATTCCCTGCTAATCCCTCAAGCTCCTTCACCTCCGCTCTGCGGTTCCCTCAGGTATTTTCCTCGCGTGCTTCTCTCCCCACTGCTCTACATTCCCTCTTCCTCTTGTACCTCTGTTCGTCACCATCTCCTCATTTGGTTCCTCCTAACCTTATCCTCATGCCTTATTCCTTTACCTAAACTCAATCAAAAGCCAAACAAATATTTTGATTTAAAATAATTATGGCCTTTGGCCTAATTTTTTTTTAATTTTTTATTTATTCTATAACTTTTAAACATTTAACAATTCAAAGATTACATTTTTTTTTAACTTTTAACAATTAGCTTTAAAAAAATAAAAAAATTAAACTTTTAAAATAGATCTAAATTTGTAATTTTTGGTGATATAAAGTTTTGGAAATCATTTTTCGAGTTCACTTTTGACATAGGGTTTTTGGGTCATTAAAGTGTTAAAATTTTTAGCCTCAAAGAAAATTTGATCTGTGGAAAATAAATTTAAAAAAAATCCTTATAGTCAATGTGACTTAATTATTTTTAAATATCTCTAGAGTTTGACTATTGGAGAAAATATTTTCTGGATTGGAGTTATTTAAGAAAATAATTTAATTCCAGAATTGCTTGAAGAAGTATTTATTTGATTAGCATTCAAATTTCATGGTTTTTCCGGGTAATTAATTTTCGAAATTTAAGTGCTTAAGCCTTTTGCATGCTTCAGCGAAGTTTGATCATTGGCATTGGATTTTATATATTTTAGTGCTTGATATCTATTGAGATTGCTCAGTGTTTAATTAACTCCAAGTGTGGGTTTATTTACTTGAACTGTTGGATATTTCTTGCATATTTAGTTTGGAAATTTTCAAGTAATTGTGATCAACATTTTTATTGAATACTCTATCATGGATTTGTGGAAAATTGTATATCTTTCGATTTTTAAAATTGAGTATTTTGAGCATCTGCATAGTTGGGATTTTTCATTAAATTTCCCCTTAAAGTACTTAGTGTCTAATACAGAATAAATCGTAATCTAAGTGCTTTGAGTCTTTTACATCTCACCTCACTCATGCCTTTGCTAATCACATCTTGTATTTCTTTTCATCATAATAACATTTTCCTTAGCAACAATTATCCATCTAGTACTTGTCCTAAATTTACTCAGCAAGATAGTTGACTCCATAAGGCACTGGTATCAATCGTTTAAATTTAGTCTAATCCTTCAAAATATTGCTTAATCTAAACCGAGTATTTGGTCGCTTAACTGTGTCTCCCAGATTGGTTGGTTCCCAACTAGTCCTTCTTCCATCCATTTCCGTAGGGTCTACCCCTCTTAGTCTGTTGTTGGGAGACAACTTAAATGGAGAGATTGGGGATTAGGGTGAAAACCCCCGTTGTCCCGGTGCCTAGACATTTTGTGTGACATCAATACCCATCTAGACAAGTATGTTGAAGATCAAAACACCAAGGATAAGACATATGATGATATCCTTGAGGCAAATATTTGTAAGAATAATGACAATCATGACATAACAAGAATTGGAGAATATTCTCAACCCCTTGGTTTTTGTGAAAATGGGCTTTTCTTCATGTTTAACCAAGGCTTCCCTAGATGTAATGCCAAGGAAGGTTTATCTGACCCTGTTGAGGACTGTGACCAAAGAAGGGATTTTTACATTCTTTCCAATTTTGATGGCGTATCCACTATCCTAGAAGGACAGTTGTATGACTACAATGATGGAGAAGAAGGGGCATGTGCTTTTGTTGCTAATATAAAGATAACCATCAGCCTGATTTGAAGGAAAAGCCAATTCCCCCACTTGAAGGAAAAGGACTATGGTTCTTCTTTGAATATGAATATTTTATCTTGTCTTGCACCTCATATGATGATCAAGAAGATATGGTTGTTGATTTTTGTGAGCTTGTTACCCACCAAAATGGGTAACGCATAGGAGGAAATTTTTTCTCCTACATTTGATAGCCAGTTGGCAAGCCAAATATCCAACGACCTCTGCTAGTAACCATTATATGATGATATGCCATGTGCCTTTGCTGTTTGCATCAGCCATGTGTGTTGATTTGGGGTAGCATCGGATGTGCTCTAGGCCTCAAATTTTGCAGGGAGGCTTGGGCACATGTATTCCAAAGAACCAAGAAAACGTTTTGGTAAATTCCACCCAGAAACAGTTTTATTAAAATAATTAATATTTTTTAAGGGGCCTCTAATTTTAAACTTAGGAAGTTAAAAAGATTAATGGTTATTAATCTAATTGTGGGTGTAACTTCTAGAAGAAGACGAGGATCAAGCTAAAATGATCTTAGCCATTGATTAGCTTTTAATCTGGGTCGTTGAATGTCAATGGGATAATTATTTAAGGAATATTGAGAGTCATTTGGAAAACACACCGAGGGATCAATAGATTGAATTTTTGAAGTGAGAAGTTCTCAGGAGGAAATTCCGATCGAGTAGATTTCTTGCAGTTGAGGGGCAGGGATAGCATCCGGAGAGAGATTTTCTTAGCTGGAGAATCATCAGCAGAGAGAGGCAGAGAGTGAGAGAGAGTCTGAAATTTAGCAGCAGAGTCAGTTTCAGAAGTCGGGAGGCAGGGTGTGAGACTGGGAGGCTGAAATTAGTGACTCCTGGCAGCAAATCAGTCAGTTGGATGGGTGATGCAGTGTCTAGAGGGGTTGACGCAGGGATTGCGTGAGGACTGTGCAGAGGCAACGCAGGGCCTGCCAGAGGCACCTCATCCAGTGATCAGATCATCCGGGATTTTTCTTAGTGATTGTGTGAGGTAATCTCACAAATCTTTCTGCCAATATTTCTCTCTCTATGATTGAATAACCCGTGAGGTATTCAAAGATGTATTCATAATTTGTTACTGCTTAATAATAATAAACCCTCAGAGCTGCTGCATCGATTTTCCCGCATTCGGTTTTTCTGGGGACATTTGTCCAATAATAACGCTGCAGTTGTATTTTTTTCTTTCTCGGTCTCTTGTTTCCGCATATAAATTAATTAAGTGAACGCTGCAGTGTATGAATTTCAATATTTGTTGTAGGAAATTGCAAATAACTTGTTCATGTTAATCTAACAAGTAGGAGAAATATCATCAGTTTCTACAGTAGGAATTTCGGTTTAGGAATTTTTACATGGTATCAAAGTTTCAGGTGGAACAAGAAGAGCAGTGCCAGAGTACCCAGCGCTGAGCAGAAGAGGGAGATCGAAAAGCTGCAGGAGGTAGCAGTTCGAAACCCTAGAAGGTTTGTGCATTTTTTAGCCAGAGGGATGAAATTTCGAGGCAGTCTCTCTCTGAGTGAGTCGACGGAGAGGAATTCCACATCAATTTTTTGCCAGGGAAGAGGGAGAACCGCTGAAGGCTCAGCGTGAGGAGAGCTAGTGGGACGCAAATTTCCCTGTAGGCAGTTTGCTGGGCAGAAAATCGTCAGAAGAAAGAGGAGGAGCACAGTTGAGGGAATTTCTTCCTTAGAGAATTCCTAGCCAAGGAATTCAAATTCTCTAGAGCTGAGCAACAACAAGGGGTAGTAGTTTTACTAGCTCCAGCAGGGAGTGCGTAGGCTTGCCCAGAAGCAGTGTAGAAGAGAGAGGAGATTTTCGACATTCGTAGCAGAAATGGCAACAAGTGGCTTGAGGGATCAGGACAGATTGGACGGAGCATCCAACTCTATCATCTGGAAGGCTAGAATTTCATTCCTTCTAGATAAGCATACCCACAAGACATATGTCGACAGCGTGGTGGTTGTGCCTGTAGATGCAGATCTGTTGAAGAAGTACTAAGCTGAAATGGCAAAGGAAAAAAGAATGATCCTCGATGGAGTGAAGGATCATGTGGTTTGTCACATTGCTAGTAGAGGGATTGCTAAGGAGATGTGGGACGCATTGTGGATCCATTCCAGAAGGGGGAGCATGTGGATCCATTTCTCACGAAGCTCAAGGAGACTCGTGATGAATTATTTGTTGCGGGTCATACACCTCAAGATCCAGAATTAGTTAGATGGGCCCTCAATTCTATCTCAAATGAGTGGCAAGTCTTTGTCCAGAGTAGCCTTGCCGAATTGGGATGAGATGTGGGCAGCTCTAAAACAAGAGGAGCTAAGGAGAGACTTAGTCAAGGTTAAACTTGATGGAAGAAGTAGCAATGGGTCGAAGCCCAAGGAGGAGGAGGATAATGTAGCCCTTGCATCGAAGGGACAACAGGAGCAGTGAGACGTAAGAAGGACGTCTCGAAGATCAAGTGTTTCAGGTGTGGTGAGATAGGTCACTACGCTACACAGTGTCCTCTTAGGAAGAAGGACAAGGATGAGAAGCACGATCCGAACGGTGCACCTGTGAAGATCGAAGAGGAGGAGTTAGCTATGATAGCCGAGATACCTCCAGGAGGGAGGTGGGTTGATTTGGAGTTGTAGTTCGAAAGAGTTACAAATGGGCATGATCCTTGAGGAGCCCAGATCAGAAGTAGCAGGATGGACTAGTGTCGGATGGTGTCGAGGAGTGTCAGGGAGAAAGTTGCAATAGCTAACATCACCAGAGATTGGACAACGCGGAGTAGAGTTGGCAACACTGCAGATGGCACATAGCAAAGGTCAGTAGCAGCGTAGTGGATTCAGAGGGTCAATGCAGAGACTAGCAGCAGTCAGGCTCCAACATTCACGTGGTATTTGAACATAGTTAGTTTAGTAATTTTGGATGTTTTTCCATTGTTGCTAGACTAGCAGCAACAATTTGCAGTGCAGGGCCAGTTGGCAGTGGCAGTGCTAGCAACAACACAGATGCAACACTTGAAATGGAGCTGTAGTACAGATGCAGTGTTGACAGTGGCAGTGTCAATAGCAGTACAATTGCAGCAGCAGCGCAGTATTTGGTGGACATAATGTCAGACATCAGCGATGCAGAGGGCGATGCTTCAGAGTCAGAGCAGCATGCAGCAACGTATATAGCTAGAGCACATTCCTCGCTAAGAGGGAGTGTTGATTTGGGGTAGCATTGGATGTGATCTAGGCCTAAAATTTTGCAAGGAGGCTTGGGCACATGTATTCCAAAGAACCCAGAAAGCATTTTGGGAAATTCCACCCAAAAACAACTTTATTAAAATAATTAATATTTTTTAAAAGGCCCCTAAGTCTAAACTTAGGAAATTAAAAATATTAATGGGTATGAATCTAAATGTGGGTGTAACTTCTAGAAGAAGACGTGGATCAAGGTAAAATGATCTTAGCCATTGATTAGCTTTTAATCTAGGCCATTCAATGTCAACGAGAAGATTATTTAAGGAAGCTTGAGTGTCATTTGGAAAACACATTGAGAGATCAAGAGATTGAATTTTTGAAGTGAGAAGTTCTTAGGAGGAAATTCCGATCGAGTATATTTCTTGCAATTGAGGGGCAGGGATAGCATTGGGAGAGAGAGAGATTTTCTCAGCCAAAGAATCATCAGCAGAGAGAGGCAGAGAGTGATCCAGCAACTCTCACGCAGAGGCTGACGCAGGGCCATGCAGAGGCAGCGCAAAGGGTGAGAGAGAGTCTGAAATTTTGCAGCAGAGTCAGTTTCAGAAGCCGGGAGCTAGGGTGTGAGACCGGGAGGCTAAGAGCAGTGACTCCGGGCAGAAAATCGATTAGCTGGATGGGTGACGCAATATCTAGAGGGGTTGACGCAGGGACTGCATGAGGACTGCGCAGGGCCTACTAGAGGCACCTCATCCAATGACCGGATTAGGTAGGATTTTTCTCAGTGATTGTGTGAGGTAATCTCACAAATCTTTCTGCCAGTATTTATCTCTTTGTAACTGAATAACCCGTGAGGTATTCAGAGATGTATTTAGAATTTGCTACTGCTTAATAATAATAAACCCTCAGAGCTGCTACACCGGTTTTCCTGCATTGGGTTTTTCCGGGGATATCTGTCCAAAAATAATGGTGTTATTGTGTTGTATTTTCTTTCTTGTTCAGTCTCTTGTTTCCGCATATAAATTAATTAAGTGAAGGTTGTAGTGTATGAATTTCAAAGTTTGCCATAGGAAACTGCAAATAACTTGTTCATGTTAGTCTAACAAGTAGGAGACCAGTTTAGGAATTTTCACAATGTGCTTGTCACCCATTTGACATTAGTACTTGGATGAAGGTGGGTTGCCATTCAAGAGGTAGATTAATCAATTTGCAATCGAGTGCTTATACTTTTTTGTTTTGGGAATTTAGTATGGATAATGGGGTGATTTGGAAGACTGACAGACCTTGATTGTATTTTTGTTCTCTCAACTTACTAGGGGGGTTAATCTTTGTCCCTAGTCCAGTGGGACCTCCTTTAAGGCCCTTTGGGTTATAGGAGTGGCACTACTTGGAAAGCCATGATCGAGATAGCGTGTTCCATCTTTCCTATATCATGCTTGACACCTTCCATCCCACATTACAAGCCCCATGTATCATCTCCATTATTTGGGTACAACTTGTCATTGGTTCTTGGGGATTTTCCACTCATATGTTCACATGCCTTGAGTAGGGCCCAAAAACTTTGCCCTGGGAGGTTGATGCAGCTAAAAGAAATGGAAAAATCGTTATCATGGCCATAATGAAATAAAAGAAAGAAAATCAAAATGCAAAAGATGGTCGAGACATCAATATTAACACATGGGTAAAAGCTTAGCATGAGCTCTACCTCTCTCACATGGCCATCACCTAGTTCCTCAACGCATGATGTTCCATTACATCAAAAAGGAACCCTTGCATGTCCCAACCTTGATGAGCGATAAACTGACTCATCTTAAAGGCGTGATAAAACAGTTACATCATACAAAGACAGCTCTAACCCTTGAGCTATAAGTAGTATACGAGGAATAATCAAGAAGTAAAAGGCGCACAAGAGGGGTGGGAAAACCAATGCTGAGCTGGTATCTCACGCATTCACAAATGCTCCCTCTTCACATCTATACACTCAAGATGTGAGCACCCCCATTAGCTGGTCCCTTTGACCATGGAACTTGACCATGAAGTCTTCTCCTCTCCATTACCACATTATTATTCACTAACACCTATCAATTGAAGGGTGGACCAGGGAATTGTTTCTTCTCCTTAGGGGTTGGAAACACCTAGTAGAGTTGACCGTTAGCCACACCTACCTAGAGAGGAAACACTTTTGCGAGATCTTGGTCTTGATTCTGGAAAGGGATCCTTGTTGAAGTATTAAAATGCCTTTAACATTCAAGTTTGGTTCACTTAGATGCATTATTGGTCTTAGTCTTTGATGAATGGTTGCTTTCACTAGAATCCATGTTGTTCTTGTCAGGTGGTTCAACAACCTAGGATTTGGGCACCCACTCCACAGGTATCCAAGCCCTTTAGAGAAATACATTGGCTAAAGCAGGTGCAACGTTGAGAGACTGGAGCCTCCTAGTAGCACTAGTATATGACACATGTCCGAGAGTACCTCCAGGTCCCAAGACATTGGTCACCTTTAATCTAGTTTTGAGGATTCTTTAGGATGACACCACTAAACTTAGCATGCCCCTAGGCTGGTCTTGACACAACTTGATGGGCAGAAGTTGATTTAAGGCCCAGATGATGGTGGTCATTCATTAAGAAACTAGGGAGGGCTTGCTGCACCAAAGGAAACCTTAACACTGGATAAAGAAACTGTGTTTGATAGATGGAGATCCATGGAGACCACTTTATGGTACCCGAGGTAGATCATGGGACCCCACAAGAGATATTGAGGTGAACTTGAGGACCAACCCTCAAATTTTGAAACTTCCAGGCATTTACACTTTCTTTGACACCTCATCACCCTTGGACATGGCATTTGGAGCATTTATTATGGATGACATCATCTTTTTGGAGGCTACGACTCACACATGTGGGCAAATTAGGCAATATTTGATGTTAGCTAATGGGTTGGCTTGTAACCCAAGGTCATTAAGTGATAAAACTTGTTTTTAGGGGCTTTGTAGACATAATTAGTTGTCCTAATCCTCATATAAATAGAGGATAGGCACATATCATTTGTTCATCATCATTTGTGATATTTTCAGGTTTCAGTGCTCTTAGAGAAACTCGACCTAGCTGAATTGTGTACTTGAATCTTGTGGAGATGTGATCTATGGTGGATTTTTGCTAATGGAGCTATTTCTTGGCTTTGGAGATGTCATTTTGGAGCAATAAAGGACTTGTTCATGCATTCTATTTTGTAAGTGTACCTTGTATTTGATAAATTTTTGTATTTTGTGGCCATTATATGGAATGGTTGATTATCTATGGTTTTTATGTGCAAATTTATGGTTGGAGATTATTCTATGGACTCTTTATAATAGTATTGCATTCATTACCCACTTATAAAATGTGAATGACAATCCCATGCGTGAATCTTTCAACTGGGTCTCCCCATTGACTTTGCTCCCTCACAAAAGTGATAGATAGGGTTTGAAACCTGGGGTTTCTTGTTCCCTTACTCCTTTTCCAAGTTTTAGCCATCTTAAACCATCCCCTAGACTCCATCACCCAAATTCAAGACACTAGCTTTTTATTACATGGTTGATCACCTTGAAAACTATCTTAAATTTCATTCTTCTTCTACCTAATCTCATTTTCGACCTATTAAGTTAAGTTGCTAGCGAGGGCTAGGTCTCTTTCCTCAACTAGGGTTTGAGATGTTCTTAGGTAGAGGGATTCAACAAGTGGGGGAGAGGTATTAGCCTCAAAATCAATTCATTCATGTGGCTAATTTCTCTATTTTATGGCAAACCTCCCTTGCTCGAGGCAAATTTTTCCTCAAAATCAAGTCATTCATGTGGCTAATTTCTCTATTTTATGGCAAACCTCCCTTGCTCGAGGCAAATTTTTCCCTAGAAAATCCCTAGTTCACCCTAGGCTTCAACCTGAGGCTTATTGAAGGCTTCTTGCTCCATAAATTGAAGGGATACATTTGTTGGAAGCCTTTTCTTGGGCTTGTGATTCTAGGTTGATCTATTTACCTTACTATTTATCAAGACCTAGGTCATGTTGTGCCCTAGTTAGGCCGATTGGAGGATGCACATTGCCTCATTATGCTAGCTGAGCCCTATTTTTAGGTTGTCACCTTACCCCTTGAATTTGATAGATCCTTTAGGTGACCTAATATAGGGAAGCCTCCCTAGTGTTGAAAGTCCAAAAAAGAGTAGGTACTAACCCCATAGGAGGAAATTTTTTCTCCTACATTTGGCAACCAACAAGCCAACTATATATCTAGTAGCCCCTTCCAACCACCATTAGATGATGATATGCCATGTGCCTCCACCACTTACATTAGCCATGTGCTTCTAACCCATCTAACGTTAGCACTTGGATGAAGGTGGGTTGCTATTCAAAAGGTACTTTGATCATTTTGCAATCGGGTGCTTATACTTGTTTGTTTTGGGCATTTAGTATGGATAATGGGGTAATCTGGAAGACTGAAAAATCTTGGCTGTATTTTTGTTCTCTCACTTTACTAGGGGGGTTAATATTGACCCTAGTCCAATGGGACCTTCCTTAAGGCCCTTTGGGTTATAGGAGGGGCACTACCTGGAAAGCCATGATTGAGATAGCGTGTTCCATCTTCCCTATATCATATTTAACACCTTCCATCCCACATTACAAGCCCCATGTATCATCTCCATTCTTCGGGTACAACTTGTCATTGGTTCTTGGGAGTTTCGCACTCATATGTTCACATACCTTGAGTAGGGCCCGAAAACTTTGCCTTGGGAGGTTGATGTAGCTAAAACAAAAGGAAGAATTATTCACTAACACCTATCAATTGAAGGGTGGACCATGGAACATTACTTCCCCTTAGGGTTGGAAGCACCTAATAGGGTTGACCTTTAGCTGTCCCTACCTATGGAGGAAACACTTTTCCGAGATCTTGGTCCTAATTTTGGAAAGGGATCCTTGTTTGAAGTATAAAAATTCATGTAGCATTCAAGTTTGGTTCACATAAATGCATTATTGGTCTTAGTCTCTGATGATTGGTCTTAGTCTCTGATGATTGGTTGTTTTCACTAGAATCCACGTTGTTATTGTCAAGAGGTTCAGTCGCCTAGGCTTTGAGCACCCTCTCCACAGGTACGCAAACCCTTTAGAGAAGTACATA
The DNA here is from genome assembly GCA_031772625.1 of Pinus tabuliformis. Classification (NCBI taxonomy): domain Eukaryota; kingdom Viridiplantae; phylum Streptophyta; class Pinopsida; order Pinales; family Pinaceae; genus Pinus; species Pinus tabuliformis. Next base: position 311,965,238 of record CM062809.1, read on the forward strand.
GGCTAAAGCAGGTGCAACGTTGAGAGATTGGAGCCTCTAGCAGCACTAGCAGATGATACATGTCCCCAACGTACCTCTAGGACCCATAGCATTGGTCACCTTTAACCTGCTTTTGAGGATTCTTCAGGATGACACCACTGGACTTAACATGCCCTAGGCTGGCCTTGACACAACTTGATGGGCAGGAGTTGTTTAGGGCCCAAATGATGATGATGGTCTATCATTCAGAGACTAGGGAGGGATTGTTGCACCAAAGGAAGCCCTAATGCTGGAGAAGGAGGTCGTGTTTGACAGATGGAGACCCATGGAGAACACTTTATGGTACCACAACTGGATCTTGGGACCCCACAAGAAATATTGAGGTGAATTTGAGGGCCAACCCTCAAATTTTGGACCTTTCAGGCATCTACACATTCTTTGACACCTCATCACCCTTGGACATGGCATTTGGAGCATTTATTATGGATGGTGCCAACTTTTTGGAGGCTACGACTCACACATGTAGAAAACTTAGGCAATATTTGATGTTAGCTAATGGGTTGGCTTGTAACCCAAGGTCATTGAATGATCAAACTTGTTTTTAGGGGCTTTGTAGACATAATTAATTGTCCTAATCCTCATATAACTAGAGGATAGGCACATATCGTTTGTTCATCATCGATTGTGACATTGTCGACCCTCTTAGAGAAACTTGACTTAGCTGAATTGTGTACTTGAATTTTGTGGAGATATGATCTATGGTGGATTTTTGCTAATGGAGCTATCTCTTGGCTTTGGAGATGTTAGTTTGGAGCAGTAAAGGACTTTTTCATGCATTCTATTTTGTAAGTGTACCTTGTATTTGATAAATCATTGTATTTTTGTGGCTATTGTATGGAATGGTTGATTATCTAGGGTTTCTATGTGCAAATTTATGGTTGGAAATTATTCTATGGACCCTTGATGATATTATTGCACGCATTACCCACTTATAGGTGTGAATGACAATCCCATGGGTGAATCTTTCAACTAACTCTCCCCATTGACTTTGCTCCCTCACAAAAGTGATAGCTAGGGTTTGAAACCTAGGGTTTCTTCTTCCCTTACTCCTTTGCCAAGGTTTAACCATCTTAAACTATCCCCGAGACTCCATCACCCAAGGTCAAGACACTGGCCTTTTGTTACATGGTTGATCACCTTGAAAAATATCTTAAATTTCATTCTTCTTCTTCTCACTAACCCCATTTTTGACCTCTTAAGGCAAGTTGCTAGCTAGGGTAGGGGCTCTTTCCTTAACAAGGGTTTGTGACGTTCTTAGGTAAAGGGATTCAAAATGTGGAGAAGTATTTTCCTCAAAATCAAGTCATTCTCGTGGCTAATTTCTCTATTTTAGGGCTAACGTCCTTTGTCCTTGTCAAATTTTGCCTTAGAAAAGCCCTAGTTCGCCCTAGGCTTTAACTTGGGGCTTATTGATGGCTTTTGCTGTGTAAATTGAAGGTATAAATTTGTTGGGAGTCTTTTCTTGGCCTTGTGATCCTAGGTTGAACTATTTACCTTTCTATTTCTCAAGCCCTAGGTCACGTTGTGCCCTAGTTAGGCTTGTTACCCACCACTTGTGGGTAGTGTATATAGGAGATTTTTTTTTTCTTCTAGATGGTCCTCAGTCGGCGGCCAACAGCCCCTTGTAGCCACCAGATAGCTCAATGTGCCATCATCTCTGCCATCTGAGCCAACCATGTGGTCCCTCTCCCACTTGTTATGATTGTATGTTTGAAGATAGGCCTCCCAACCCTAAAGGTATGGCTTTTCATCGATATAATTGAGTAAGTTTCCTTGTCATGGGCACTTTTGAGCATGAAATTGGTGGAGGGATTCGGCGGAAAGAGTGGGCTAGGTCTGTATTCTTGTCTCCATTTCTCGATTCTATGGTTAACTTTGTATCTTAGTCCCGTGGGATCTTCTTTACTAGCCACTAGTTTTAGGGTTGGAACTACTTGGGAAATCCCGACTTTGGTTGCGGGGTCCTGCTTCTCGACACCACATACATCACCCCCCTTCCACTCATTTTAGCCTCATTCATCTCCTTTCCCATCCGGGTCCACATGTGTCCACTGGGTCCACATAGGGTTAGCCTCCCCCTCCCCTTGTCCACACCTTGGGTTGGGCCTGGAACGATGCCCCGAAGGTTGATGCAGCTAAAAAGAAAAGAAAAGGCATAATTTGGCCACTCTCAACAGAAAATGTACCACAAAATGCAAAAGATGTCCGTGACATACAAATTTAGCATGTGGGCAAAGGCAAACATGAGCTCTACCTGTTATCCATGGCCATCACCTTGGTTCCTTTGGGCCCTAGATGAGCCCCCTCCATCATTAAGGAACCCATGATTGTCTCAACCCCTAGTGGGCGATGAACTTCCCCACCTTAAGGGGGTATCCACTGCTATATATTACACATCATGCTCTCATCCCCTGGAGCCCCGAGTAGTTATGAAGAAAAATCAATCAAAGGAAAAAGGCATATGAAGAAGGGTGGAAAAAAAAGGCTGGGGTAACTCGTGTACCACGATCTGCTCCCTCCTACACTCATATACACAAGTGTGGGCTTCCCTTATTGTAGCTACCCTTGTGTCATGACATGTGGTTTGGATGTTTCCCCTGATCCCCACTCTGTTCCATCACTATATCACAGTGTTGCGGGGGAGCGCCCCCCACCCCTCGATCCCGCTCCTAATCTGCGCTCCGGGCTGGAGCGGGTTGGGAGCGCACTCCCTAAAAAAAAAACCGTCCCTGCCTTTTCGGGAGCGTTTAGCCTTTTTTGCATTTTTTTTTTTGTAATGTTCCAAATGCAATTTTTTTCAGAGAAACAAATAAGTTTCAAGTGGGGCAGCTTAATGATCAAGCCTATGGCCCTAGTATTGATATGCGATTCATGGTAATGTTAAATTTTTAAAGTAAAAGTGACATTCTCCTTAATCTTCATTTTCATCCTTTTACTTAAATTTTTAACATTACCATGAAATGACTCAGGATGTTTGAGAGTGGTTCCGACCTCATTGGATTTCATATGGAGAAAGTAGAATTTTAGATTTCATTCAAAATCCAACAGACTTATTAGTTTTTTCAGGATTTCAGGATTGCAATGTTTCCACTGAATTTTGTCATGTATTAGGGTATGGAACTCGTATTTAATCAAGAGCACCAATCCCTTTATGTACCTTGATGTTAGTGACATTGGTTGTCGAACTCCTCTATCATGACCCTCCTAAAAATGTACGCATCACTTAAACAAAATCTTCACTTGACATGCTATGCTTTTTCTTTCTTATGTTAATGCTTAGAGGGTGATATTAATGACAAAGATCCCTATACAGATACAGAGGTAATGACAAAGATACCTCTGGATATTAATGCTTAGAGTGTGATATTAATGACAAAGATCCTGATTTTCCAACAAGACTAAAAAAGTAGACATTTCTCGTGGTGGCAAGAGGCCCAAGCATAAGCAATAGATAATATATTTACTTGTCTTTTCTAGTTTCTAGTAGTTTTTATAACTATTGGCTCTTTCATATTTATTATGATATATTTTTAAACAATATATGACAATTTAAGTTTGAAGTTGGCAATTATAACTCATTAGTAATGAATTATGAATATGATGCTTCATGAAAGTTGAAAGTTGTTTCATTTCATTTTATAACATTTCATTTCATATTAGATATTATTTGTTGTAATGGTTACACTTAGCTTACAAGTACAACTTTGCTGATCAATGATGATAAATGTTATATATTGAATTTTGAAAGCTTGAAACTTTAAGATTGATGAATCACGAGACTCAATATGTTGTATGTTACTATGTTACCAACTTGTGGACGTGGTTGATGAAGATTATAACTTCTAGATGATTGTTGTTATGTGGTTCAATCTATGTTTTTTTTTTATGTTTTTTATATCTAATTCATCATTTTACATGTTTTTGTTGACATATATGTATCAAAATATAAAAATATAATATATATATATATAAAACGCTCTGGGATTCGCTCCCAAACCGGGAGCTTTTGAAAATGTTGCTCCTGCACCTGTTTTCGCTCCTGCATCCTGCTTTCACTCCCGCTCCCTGCTTTCGCTCCCACTCCCAAGTAACACTGCTATATCATTTTCCCCTTGCCACTTGAGGGATGTGCCATGGACATGTCACCCCCTTTAAAGGTTGAAACCACCTAATAGGGTCCTTGATTAACCCCTTATTGAGATTGGATACACTTGTACATGTTAAAGCCCACTATGGAAGGGCATGCCACCATGAAGTGCCCCATTGATTCCATGACTTGTAAGCACTTTTACTTGATTATTCTAATGATTTGTTGTATTGGAAGGCAAGGGGATGCATTGGACCTTATGTAGGATTGCATGTGGATTTCCATTTGGGGCTTGGTCTCCTATACGGGGTCCTAGCCCTCCAGAGGGCCACATTGGCACTTGTAGGGTGAGTATTGAGATCCATGGGCCTCCACCATAGTAGAAAATATGTTATGGATCCCCAACACCACTCATTGGTTGTTCGTGTTCTACCTTTTGGATGAGGATGATGCACCTGGTTTACCATGCCCAATGAGCTCCACACTTGCACCATACACTTGGCAGATGTTCCAGGGTCTAGAGGATGTCTTCTGCTGCAGAGGGAGGGCTTATGTCATCATCCTAACCCTTATAGATGGTCTACAGAGATTTCCGATCCACTTGGAGACCCATGAGGATGTCCTTGTGCCTCCACACCCACTTGGGAGCACCACAGGTTCTTGCTTGGAAAACAAGGGGCTAACCCCTTTTCCACTATGATTGGAGTCCATTTCTACATCATGGCACCCCTTGGAGTTCATTAAGCCTTCTCAAAGGCCCAACCACTCACTATATGGATCATTCTACCCTCTTGAGAGGCTTATTCTTATGTTATTGAGCTATTTTGGTGGTCTTGTCACCAAAAGTATTGTTACTATCACATTATTTTATTTTATGGGCTTTATTAGTCCAAATCATGCCATTCGAATTCCTTAGAGGATTGTATAAATAGAAGAGATGCATTCTCTCACATTCATCATCACTTGGATTGGGTTATTAGTTCTTGTGAGATTTTCGCTATCCCTTTTGGAGGACGAGTTTGGATGTTATGGATGAATTTTGATGTTTGGATCTCTCTCTTGTCTTGGAGCTTCATTATTGGCATAATTTGATGATTTGATATAATCTTTTGTACATGTAAGTGATCTTGTCATGCTTATTCTTGTTATGTACTTTTGTCACATGAATGTTGCTGGGATTTTTGTTATACAAGTCTGAAATGTACTGCTTTTCTATACGAATTAGTGCAAACTTTCATCTTTTATAGCGTTGCATCATGTCATGGGCCATGTATGGATGGGTGAATGTTCCTAAAGATAATTTGTGTTAAATATATCTCGATAAGTCATCAATTATTGCAAATTGAAGTATATACTATAAAGTCCTTGAATCATATGCTCCCATGCTCTAATGCCATGTAAAGTTGTTTGAATGCCTCTTTGAATGGTGAATTCTTTCCAAATGATAAATTCTCCTTGACTTCATGTCTCCCAAAGGACAAGGCACTAATCCTCCATAGGTGATCACTTTAAAAGCTTATTTCTCTCACCTTTCCCTCTTTTTCTATACCTAGCCTCCATAGGTCACCTAGGACATCACTTTTCTCATGATTTAGCCATCCAAAGAATTCGATCTCTTGCCCACAATTGCACCGGTGTGTCCTTTAGAGGTCCTCCGAATTTCACAATTTTGACGGTGGGACCTTGAGATATTTCAAGCCCTAGCTCGAAGATCGATTCTTCCCCTTGGTTTCCCATTGGCTAGTGACCTCATTGGGATCAGAGCATTAAATCATCAAAAGAAGATTCTTTCTTTGATCGCCTTCCCTTCCCTAATTAGGTCAAGTACATCCTTGGTTGATCAACTCCATATCCTTGACCTAATTTTGGGTCCACCTGGCCTTTTATGGTCTCACAACTTGTTGACTTCAATTCCACAAAGATCACTTAGAAGCCAAGCATCCATAAGGCCTTTTGAGACTAGGGGCTTCCTTTATTAGACATTCTCAAATCCTAACCTCAAAAGCCCTTTAGGCCCTTCCTAGAGAGCCTATCACCTTTCTTCTAAAGCAAGTAACCCATCTAATTGAGTCTCTCTTGTGAATAGGCCTTAGGAATCACTCATCTTTCCATCGATCCATTCATCTTGTGATTCCTCATATACTGGGTCTCCTCCCATCGGTGAAAGTCCGTAAAGAGTAGGGAGCCTTAGCTGAGGTGACAGTGGGTTATTGCTCCTTGTTGCCCTTGACCTAGTAGTTTCCCTATAGGATCCCCTTCTAGGACCCCTACTAGTTTGAGCGGTAACAAGTCCTATTGGACGATGCACATTGCTCATTATGCTAGATGAGTCCTATTCTTAGGTTGAGTTTACCTCCTTGGGCCTGTCTTGTCACTTTATCTCTTGAACTTGATAGATACTTTAGGTGGAACTAATATAGGGAAGCCTCCCTATTGTTGAAAGTCCACAAAAGAGAAGGAGGTAGTGGCTATGGTGACAATGGACCACACCTCATATTGTTGTCCCTTGGTCTAGCTCTTGTCTTGTGAGCCACCCTCACAAGGCCTGATAGATTTTGAGGCCACAAAGCTATCTTTAAATCTTCTTGTTTTCATCCCTCAGTCACATTTCGGTCACATAATTTTTTAACGTGATGAGCCAATTTTCGTTGACCCATTTGAATTTGATTGTTGTGACAAGCGACCAATTTTTCAAGTTCTTGTCGTTCAACCATCTTTTTCCTCATGCCACTCTCGACATGTCGCTAGGAACATTAATGAGGGTTGTGTGCATGAGATAACTATTAGGCAAGATTTCATAAAATTGATCATTGATTTCTCCATATTCAAGTTGCAATAAAGGATTAGCGAGGGTAGGAAAAACTTGGATTCTCCCTTTTCATTGTCTGTTCCTTCTCCTGGTAGAAAAATTGATCCGTGATTCATTTATTTTCCCACCTCCCACTCTTATGATCTAGCATGTGAGTATTATGATATAGATGACTGTGGTGCTTCCTTGTTTTATCTTATGATTAGTCATAGGGGTAAGAGGTATGATATTGATATAATGATATGCTGGCTACATTGGTTATATGACTATACTTAGTCAATGTATTGTATGCTAGCATAGGTTAGAGTAGGTAGTTGCGTTGCATTTTTGAGTGTGCATCCTAATTACTAATTAATCATGTTGATGTGTTGCATTCTATGTGAAAATTATTGCATATATCTGGTAATTATCCAACCTATATTTTAAATATTATTTGTCTCGGCAAAAATATTTACTGCAAATATTGAATAAAAACACTACTGCAATATTCACCTATTAAAAAATTCACAGGAACTGAAAAACCACAAACATAAAATAGACATCGAGATTTTTGGACAAATGTCCTTGGGAAAATCCCAATGTCGAGAAAACCTGTTCTACAAAAGAGGGTTTTATTATTCTTCAACAAATCTGTAATTGATAAATAATACAATTGCTTGTCGTAAACTGGCAAAGCTTTGGCTATATATTTTTCTCCAACTACTAGCACATCAAAAATATTTGGAAGGAACTCGGCCTCCCTCTGCAAGATGACTCTGCCTCCCTCTGAGAAATTCTTGGCCCTCCTGCGAAAGCGTGCAGCCTTTGGAACATACCTCCACACTTGCGGCCTCTTATGAAGGAAGTATGGCCTCACATCCCCTGGAAAACTCGGCTTCCTTCGGCAAACAACTAGGGTTGAAATCTCGACCTTCACTGGAAGAATTCGACCTCTTGAATGGTCTCACTCTCCCACATGTGCGAACATTGCAAACTCGACTCTCTAGAAAACCCCTACGCACCAAAAGAAAATCTCAACCTCCTGCAATAAAGTCGCATTGGCAATCTCTCCTCCTCAAGATCTCAGAATTGGAAGAGAATTGATGAAGAAATTCTCCAGAACTGCTTCCGCTCAATCACTGTTGAAACCCTCGTTGGTGTCAAATCCCATGCTATCATTGCACCCTTGCTCAATTGAATGTTCTCCAAGATACCCATCGACTTCCTCTTACAATCTCTTGTTGAGAATTCAACAGCCAAGATCTAATCCCGATTGATGGCTAAGATCATCTTGACTCCATCAAACACCTTTTCTAGAAGTCACTAGAGAGAAATCAACTTGTCTCAATTAATACTGATTAATTAACTTGTTTTCATAAGTTAGACTTAGGAAAATAATAAAAAATCGGTTATAATCTAATTAAGACATTTTTCCTTAGAAAAATTTTCTGGGCTTGGAGATAATTTATCCTTTTGTGCTCTTAGCCTCATTGACTCCTCCTAAGACTAGAACACCTGTTTGAGCTACAAAGTCCAACACTCCCTCTTAGCGGGGAAGGTTTTCTGCATAAGTCCCAACTTATCTCTGAAGAAGATGAATCTTTCCTTCCCCAAGGCCTTCGTCAGGATGTCTGCTACTTGCTGATCTATAGGCACATATTGTAGCTAAACTTTCTCGCGTTATACACAATCCCCGATGAAATGATATCTGATGTCTATATGCTTTGACTTGTCATGAAACACAAGATTCTCAGAGATCTTGATGCAACTCTGATTATCGCAATGTATCACAATCGTCTCCACTTTCTGACCAAACAAGGCTACTAACAACTTCCGAAGCCAAATGGCCTCGCATGTTGCCATGCTCGCTACTATATACTTCGCTTTTGGAAAGCTCAGTGCCATGGACTTTTGCGTCCTACTGTACCAAGAGACAACTCTCAATCCCATGTTGAAGCAACACCTTGAAGTGCTCTTTCTGTTCACTGTATTGCCTACCTAGTCTGCATTAGTATAGCCCATCAACCTGACACCATCACCTCAAGTATATCTGATCCCATACTCGATTGTACCTCGCAAATAACGCAACACATGCTTCGCTGTTGTCCAATGCACCCTCTTCGGTTCAACCATGAATTGACTCAAGAGAGTTTACTGCAAAGGATATATTTGGTCTAGTGTTGACCAAATACATAAGAGAGCCAACCAACTGCCTATATAAAGTGGGGTCCTCATCCTTCTCCTTAGATGCATCTACCTTCCTCCAATTGGTTATCATGGGTGTAGACATGGCTCTGCAATCTTCCATCCCGAATCTCATCAAGATCTTGATACAACATTTCCCTTCTCCAAGGAAAATCTCCCCATCTGTCTACCACACCTCCATGCCTAGAAAGTAGTTCATTAACCCCAAGTCTTTCATCTTGAACTTCGCTGCAAGGTCCCTCTTGCATTATTTTATGAGCCTCAATGATCCTATTAAGAATAAGTCATACACTTATAGGATGAGAATGAGAACCTCACCCCCAACCATCAAATAGTAGAGATTCACATTTGCGCACTCTTCACGAAGCCCATCCCTTGCAAGTATCTATCGTTGCGCTCATACCACACTCTGGGAGCCTGCTTGAGCCTATACAAAGCTCTCTTCAATCTTCACACGTCTGTCTCATTGTTGTGTGCTACAAAGCCTTCTGGTTGTTCAATGTACACTTCCTCTTACAGTTTTCCATTAAGGAATGCCGCCTTGACATCCATCTGATGGATTTTCCATCCCATCAGTGCTGCAAGTGAGATCACGACCTTGATAGAAGTATACTTGGCCATGGGAGCAAATGTTTCGGTGTAATCTATTCCCTCCTTCTGAGAGAACCCCTTGGCCACAACCCTCACCTTTAATTTCTCGATGCTACCGTCTGCAATGTGCTTGATCTTATAGATCTAGCGTGATCCAACCACCACCCTGTCTGTTGGTCTAGGCACCACCTCCCAAACATCGTTTTGCATGATCGAGGTGTACTCCTCAACCATGGCATCTTGCCACACCTACTATTGTGTGGCCTCTTGATAGCTAGAAGGCTCGCTATCCATGAACTGACTTATCAATGCCATATAGCCAGTGTACTTGTCTGGTTGTCTCTGCTCTCTCTTGCTTGTCCTAAGAGTCCCCACAAACTCCTGAGCATACCTAAGTGTCTATTGAACCTCTCGATTCCTCCTACCAACTGTAGAAGGTGGAATTTGGACTTCCACATCCTCCTGATGCATTTCTCGAATCTGTTGCATCTGATGCTCCATGCTTTGTGAACTCTTTAGAACACTTGTACTTGAGCCTGTGCTCGTACTAGTAACAATACTTGTACTATCCTATCCCTGATTTTTCTGTTCTACCCTTGGAACTTCTAATGGTTGCTCTGTTGGAATTTCTAAGTTTAACTTGTTAGAAACCCTTCATGTATTTTCTGATTTATTCCTACCTACTTGTTATGTTGATTAACAAATTATTTACCATGTAAATACTGGAAATAAATACAAGTACATGCTCAACACATTACAGATCATCAACTGAAGGAAACAAAACAAGCACACAAGTGACACCGTTGTTTTTGGACCAATGTCCCCGAAAAAACCCAATGTGGGAAAACTGGTGCAGCTATTTGAGGGTTTTATTATTATGCAGTTCCTGAATACAATCTGGGTGCCAAAACCGGCTCACCCAACAGAGAATAATCTCGGCAGTAGTACCTCTCCTTCAGAGACAGATGCTTCGGCTGAAACCTCGGATAAACACTCCGACAACTCCTCAGCTCCAATCTTCCCTACGAAAAACCCTAGCAGCAACCTCTTATGCCCTTTGCGTCAGCTTTCTCGGTAGTAACTGCAGTTCCGGCTTCTGCCATCTGCGTCAGCTTTCCCGACAGTTCTGGCAGTTCCTAGCAGTTCCAGCATCTGCCCTCTACGTCAGCTTTCCCGACAGTTCCGACAGTTCCCAACAGTTTCGGCTTTTGCCCTCTATGTCAGCTTTCCTGGCTGTTCCGACAGTTCCAGTTGTTCCCGGCAGTTTTGGCTTCCCTGTAGTTCCATCTTTTCCCGAAAGTTCTGGCTTCTGCCCTCTACGTCAGCTTTCTTGGCTGTTCCAGCTATTCCCAACAGTTTCGGTTGTTCCCGGCAGTTTCGGCTTCTGCCTTCTGCGTCAGCTTTCCTGGCTGCTGAGCTGATCCTCCCGACACTATCTCTACCTCTCTGCTTCTATATTCACTGCCCCTCAGCTGCAACTCCAGATCACTCTCTCAACTTTCTCAGCAAACCTAGCTCCAGAAAGTCGAAATCTTGATCTCTTGGTGTATCCTCCAAGTGACCCTCAAGCCTCTTCTTATACTTTTCTCGTTGACAAATCAACGACCGAGATTAAGTCCCTAATCAATGGTTAAGATTAGATTTGGCTTGATCCATGACTTTCGGACCATTCTAACACAGTTTTATATTAATTCACATTAATATTTTATTTTCCCTAAGTTTAGACTTGGGGGCTCCATTAAAAATATTAATTATTTTAATATCTCCCAAACTGTTTAGAATCTGCCCAAACCCTTTCTAGGTATTGGAGATCTCATGTGTCTTAGTCTTTCCACCAAATTTCGTGGCTAGAGCACATCCGATGCTACCCCAAATCAACATGCTCATTATGATCAACTGTTGCTGGCAAATCTTTGGACCTTCGATATGCCTTGTCCTCCATGAATCACACATCTCTCCTGATACTTATTCTCTTTGTCCTAGGAATAAATATCAGGTATGCCCTTGAAGTTTCACTGTACCCGACAAAGTACCCCTTCTAGGAAGTCTGATCTAATTTGGAACGTTTTTGTATTGGAATGTGACATAAGCCAATTTGTCAAATATTCTGAAGTGTTTGACATCTAGCTTCTTTCCCATAAATGCTTCCTCCATTGTCATATTTTCCAATGCCTTATGTGGGACCCTGTTTTGAATATACAACGCAATATTGCATGCCTCTGCCCTTAAATATCGTGGCATATCCTGGTCATACAACATAGCCTTAGGTGCCTTTGATATGGCACGGTTCTTTCTCTCAACAACCCCATTCTGCTGCGAGTTGTAGGGAACCATCCACTCCATGTTGATGCCCTCCCTAGTGTACCACTCTTGTAATGCTTTCCCTGTGTACTCGCCTCCATTATCTGACCGAAGAACCTTTATTTTCCTCCCTGTCGCATTCTCCACAAGAGCTTTGAACTCTTGGAAGCGACTAAAGACCTCATCTTGGGTCTTCAAGAAGTAAATCCAGGTCTTCCTAGGGTGATCATCAATAAAGTTAATGGAATATTTGTACCCTTTGAGAGGCTGTGTTGAAATCGGACCACATATCAGAATGAATCAAATCACATACACCTTTGGATCTGGTGTCACTCAGAAAAACTGCCTTAGCAAACTTCCCCAACACACATCCCTTTACACTCATCGTCGTGCTCCTTGCTCAACTCTGGAACACCTATCACTATCTCCTTGAGAAACTTAAGTGCCCCGTGATGGATGTGGTCCATCCTCCTATGCCAAAGCTCTCCTTGATCTCTTAGATTGCTGCTGCTTACCATTGCCTTTGGAGTGTCCATTTGCAACCTGTAAAGTTTGCCACTCTTGACTCCAATTACTATGGGTGACTTCCACTCTTGGTGCTTAATCAACACCTTCTGTCCTCTAAAGAGGACATTGTACCCCTTACCTTGAAGAATAGAACCAAAAATCAATTCTTCATTCCCATTCCTGGCACATGTAACACATCGTGGATTGGAATAGGCTTGCCAAACTCCCTCTGAAATAGAATTGTCCCCCTCCCAATTGGATTAGACTTGGACTTATTACCCATCTCAATCTAGAATCTTATTTCCTCCTTGTAGCTAAAGAAGTACTTTCTAACTCTTGTCATATGGAATGACGCCCCACTATCTATGTTCCAAACACCCTGTGAGGTTGAGCTAGTCAGGAAAGTTGAGTGCGAACTCCTATTCCACCAACTGGAAAGCTCATATGCATTCACTAAAGCTGATTTCTGCGTCTTGCCCTTCTTGTCACCTTGGCAATTGCTGACCTAGTGGCCAAATTCATGAAAACCATAACAATTGACCTTTGATAGGTCCTTCTTGTCCCCCTTGGAGTTGGACCCTTTGTTGGATTCCTTTTTTTCTTTGTTCTTCCCTGCAAGAGCAACGTTTTCCTGTTCTCCCTCTCCCTTCTAGCTGTAGGTGCCACTGATGAGACTCCTAAGCTCTTCCTGGGTAAAATCTGACCATAGTCTTCCCTAATCTGGAAGATCTTGCCTTCTTGTAATAACCTGTATGAAGACATCCCGATTCCCACTCCTTAGTAAACCCATTGAGAGCTATACTGACGAGCTCATGGTCCTCAATTTTCTCACCAAGGCTTGCCAATTCTTCCTTGAGACATTTCACCCTGGTAAGGTAAGATACAACGGTTTCGCCCTTGTTTTGTTTTGTGCTTCTAAGTTTCTCTTTCAAGATCAACTTCATGTTTACACTGGAATCTTGATAGAATTTACAAACTACATCCCGCATCTTCTTTCCCATATCCTTATATGAGGCACGATTTGGTCCTTGGCCCCATCTACAATAATGCACCTGGTTTTGGTATCTTCCTTCTTATAGGTAAGTGTGATGTTCCTACTTAGCAATTTTGCTAAGTAGTCACAATTTTGCACAATTTTGTGTTTTGCTAAGGAGGACTTAGGAAAAGTGGGTATGTTAAAATTGGCAACTAGGGCCGAATTCCACTTTGGTCAGCTCATTTGATGAAGATAATCATTGCATTAAATACCTCTTCTCGAGAGGATCAAAATCGACTTAAAGATCACCAAATTTGGATAAGAAAAAATATTTATTTATTCAAAAGAAATTCTACAAGGCATGACCTTATCAAGGCGGGAAAAATTGAAAATTGAAAATTTGAATTTGCCTCCAAGTGTCAAGGTTAGCTTCACCTCCATAAGGACAAATCATCATGTCTATTTGTATATATATAGGCATCCTCCAACCTCATTTAGGAATCATCTTTGTGCACTCGTCCTTGAGATAATATATCTCTGTGGAAATGCAGTTGATTGGGGCTCTAATGTATATCTGAGATAGCCACAAGGAGTTAGGAGGTCAAGTATTGGGTTTATTTTGGTGTATTCTATCTTCGTTAGGTCTGAGATTGAGATAGAAAGGCAACTGCATGTCTGGGCAGTTAATTTAGTAAGATTTTCCCTTTGTTGAGAAGGCCACATCTTCTTGTACTCATTTCAAGAGTGCCGCATTCCTTGTGAGTCTTGGACAGGGAGCCGAAAGGCTATTCTGAGGAGTAGAGTAGGCCGCAGACCTAAGCCCCATGCTCAAGTAGTTGTGGAACCTTGACGAGAGTTGTTTGTAACCTAGAACCATAGCCGAGTATGATCAAATATGTTTGAAGGGAGAACCGCAACAATTGTAAACAAGACCTGGGCTATCTAAGATATATATCTACAAGCCCTAACTGCAGACATTTGACCACAAAATTCTTCATCTATTTGAACAGGCTTCACTGCTCTTTCTGGGACTGTCTTGGGCTCATCATAATCAACAAAGGAGGCAACATTAAGTGAACTGGGACCGAGCTCCTTTTGGAATTTATTTTGTTGTGGCTTTGAATACTGTTGTCTACTGGTTAGGGCAGAGCTTGTCTGCTATTATTTGAAGTCAGAATTGCAATCTTATCTGCTTTGTATATTTGGCATATGGTCAGGGCTTTTGGTCATCATATGGGCAAGTCAACATTGACACTCATTGTACTCTATCTCTCTCTTTCTCTGTTGAATATTTGATAATAATAATAAGAATATTTGATCAAGGATTTTCCCCATCTTGGGGTTTTTCCCTAGCTTGTGCCAATTCTTGTGTTCTCGTCTTGGCTTGCCCTTTGAATATGTTTACTAATGTTCTTTATTCAATTACTATCAGTGGAATGCCAGTTTATGTGATTGCTATTGAAAGAAATGGAATTAATCTTGGGCTCATAAGAATTGTTGAAATAATTGATCAAAGCAAAGAACATGTTATCCAAAATTTAACAGGGTTGGCAGGACCCCACTTGCAAATTTTTGGCTAAGGGAGGATCCAACATAGGAGAAGAGAGGCAAATTGAATTCCTAGTGGATGGTGGGGAACAACCCAAAGGGAATATGCACCCCTTAAAGCAATACACACTTTTGGAGGGAGAAAGGCAAGAGCAGGTTGATGCATGGGACCCGCATGGAGAAAATGGGCTCAATGCTAAATAGAAGGAGCATGCATCATTTTGGGGCCTTTTGATCATTTGACAAACAAACTCTCTTGTATGTAATATTCCAAATAGAAATTTTACAGAGAATCAATGACATGTACAAAAGTAACAACACAATAAATTTCAGCAAACACCCATGAACAAAAAAATTCTCCGGGATACCCATGAACAAAAAAATGCTTTGGAACACCCAAAATGGCCAATTTTATTATAAATGAATTGCTAGAGTACAATAAAATTGGAAGGATTGCACTCGGACTTGCACAAGGCAAGATACAAGCCCTGGGTGATCAATCTCTCAATGCCCAACTGCTGCAATAGTTTTCCCCTCCAAAAATCTACGTTGGCCTAGTTTTTTTGCACTTTTCGCTGACTTGGCACCCTGATTTGGCCCGTCAAAATTTCCCAAATTTTTTTGTAAATTTGGGGATGTGATCCTTGTCAAAAACGCAGAAAAACCTAGAAAGGGTTTGCTCTGGCTTTGACCCTCCAAATTCGACCCCAAATAGCTTGGCCCTCCTCAAATACCAAAACGCTCCACCTGTAGTAGAAAATGATGAATTGCTGCTGCAAAATGCTAGCAATCAAGCCATAATCTCCCTCCAAATGATATCCTAGCAACTTAGCCCCTAAATCCTCCAATCGACACTCCACACAACAATCACCCAAGAGAACTGCACAGGCCTGTGACAGATCATGCATTAGCAAGCTTCAACAATTCGTGCGCTAGTGAGGGACTCCCTTTTGCCTCCCAAAATCTCCGTCCTTCGGCTAGAATCTGACCAAGAACACCCCTGCAACAATAGGGACCCCAACTTTCGACACCAATCCTCCCAATGACTGTGTGGCCTCTCCCCTGCGTCATAGTTAAATCGGAATATCATGTACTTGTGTGATGTTCCTCTCCAATCCTCCACAGCAAGAGAAAATCCTTCCTAGGGTGGCATTTGAAGTCCCCCGAAGATAGGTTGAGTTTCACTCCTTGGGAATCTCTTGTGCTAAGCAACACTTGTAACTTAGCTAAACAACTAGAGTGACAATCAATTATCAAAATGTCAAAAGGCCCCAAATGATGCTTCTCTTCTCCTATTTATGCTTGCTGGCCTTGAGTCTCATGTGGGTCCCATCTCCAATTTCGACCTCACTTAGGAAAATCAAATTTCTTACCATGGGGTGTGTATTATTTGTGGGTAAGTGGCCCCCACATAACACTAAGATGCTCATCGACCCACTTTTCCTAAGTTTTCTTCACCAAAAATTGCCTTAGACAAAAAATGACAAAATTGACAAAATTATTCCTCTCACCTTAGGAAAATAATTAGGAAGGGACATTACAATCCTCCCCCTCCGTATGTTGCTTGTCCCCAAGAAATTGCAAAGCTAGATGCTGCAAAATTTATTCACTCTCCCACGTAGCATCCTCCTCCGACAAATCCTTCCATTTGACCAATTGTTGCCTGATCACCCTGTTTCTCAACCTCCTCTCCTAGGTATCCAATATGAACTCTGGTGTCAAAATCAAATGCCCCTCATCATTCAAGGAGGAAACTTGGTCGCTGTTGTAACTTGCTACCCCAACGCCTTTTTCAGGCATGAGACATGGAACACGTTGTGGATTCGATTCTCTAAAGGTAGCTCCAACTCATAAGCCACCTCTCCAACCCTCCTGACCACCTTGTATGACCCATAAAACCGGGGTCGAATTTTTTCTGCCCCCTTTTGCTTAAGTGAAGACTGTCTATATGGCTGCAAGCGTAGGTAGACCATGTCCCCTACCTCAAACTGTCTCTCTACCCTGTGCTTATCAACATACATCTTTTGCTGATTTTGAGCCACTTGCAAGTTGTTCTTGAGAGCTCAGAGAATCTTCTGGCTCTCTTGAACCCAATCCTTTGCCCTTGGGGCCCTGCTATCTCCAAACATCATGTCGGAAAAGAGAGTGCATCATATCCATAAAGTGCTTGGAAAGGAGACATATTGACCGACATGTTATAAGTGGTGTTGTAGCAAAATTCTCCTAGATGAAGCCATTTGACCCACGCTCTTTGCTAGCTCGTCACATAGTTGCGTAGGTACCCCTCCAACCAGTTGTTCACGATCTTGGTCTTCCCATCTATCTGGGGGTGATAGCTAATGCTTGGTGGAAGCTTTGTCCCCACCAAACATAACAACTCCTCCTAGAAAGCCTCCATAAACATGTTGTCCCTGTCACTAACAATGGTCTTAGGAAGACCATGTAATTGGAAGACCTCCTGAAAGAATAACTCGGCCACGTGGGATGCTGAAGATCTAGATGAGATGGCCAAGAAATGGGAAAAATTGATCAATTTGTTGACCACCACATAAATGCAATCTCGCCCTTGCGCAGCTAGGAGCCCCGTGATAAAGTCCATGGACACACTCTCCCACTTCGTCTTCGAAATGGGAAGCGACTGCAATAAACCGACGGGATTTTACAACTCCACCTTGTTCTTCTAACAACCTATGCACTCCTGCACGTGCCTCAACACGTCTCCCTTGAGCCCTGCCATGAAAATCTCTCTTTAATAGCACGATATGTCTTGAGGAAGCCCGGGTGTCCGGCTAAGGGAGAATCGTGTGCTACCTGCATAATCCTCTCCTTAAGCTGAGATCCTGGCACCAAATATATCATGTCTTTGTAGTAGATCACATTTTCCATCACCCGGAATCTGTCATCCCTATGTGTGCCGTCCAAAATCTCGCAAGCTTTCTTGTCTTTGGAGTACTCAACCAAGAGTTGTGCCTTCTAGTCATGAGTAACGTCCATCAAAGATAATGTTGCGAGTCTCCGCGAAAGTGCAACTGCTACCACGTTGTGCTTCCCCTTGAAATACTCAGTCTCGATGTCATAGGCCTGGATCTTGTTGACCCATTTTTGCTGCTGCTCCTCCAATGACTGCTGCTCTAGGAAGAATCTAAGACTGTTGTGGTTAGTCTTCACTTTGAAACAGTTTCCCACCAGATACTGCCTGAACTTGGCCAGTGCATGCATCACGGCCAACATCTCTTTGTCATATACTGAGTACAATCGCTCATGGGGTTGCAGCTTCTTGCTCTCAAATGCAATAGGGTGGCCCCCTTGCGTCAACACAGCCCCAACTCCCTCCCCGGAAGCGTCACACTCTAGCACAAACGGTCGTGTGAAGTCTGGCAAAGCCAATACAGGACAACTGCTCATCACCTTCTTGAGGCGCTCAAAGGCCTCCTATGCCACCTGTGTCCACTCAAAAGCCCCCCTCTTTGTCAAATCGGTGAGAGGTGCTGCAAGTTGTGAGAATCCCCTCACGAATCTCCTGTAGTATGTGCAAATGCCTAGGAACCCTCTCAACTCTGTCACGTTCCTGGGTGTGGGCCAATCCAAAATGGCCTTGATCTTCTCCTGGTGTACCTTCACTCCGTCCTCCCCAATCACATGCCCCAGGTACAACATCTCTGTTAGTCCAAATTCACACTTGGACATCTTTGCATATAGTTGTTTCTCCTCAAGTATGCATAGCACTACCTCCAAATGCTGAAGGTGCTCCTCCCAAGTCCGACTATAAATGAGTATGTCATCAAAGAAAACAAGGACGAAGTGCCTCAACTGCCCACGAAACACGTGGTTCATACATGATTGAAAAGTAGCTAGAGCGTTGGTTAGCCCAAAGGGCATCACCAAGAACTCGAAATGTCCATAGTGGCAACGAAAGGTAGTCTTAGGGATGTCCTGCTCCCTCACCCGGATCTAATGATACCCCGAGCGCAGATCTATCTTAGAGAAGTATTTTGCCCCTCTAAGTTCATCCATCAACTTGTCAATGCGCGAGATGGGATATCGGTTCTTCAGTGTCTTCTTATTGAGGGCCCTATAGTCAATGCACATGCGCAGCGTCCCATCCTTCTTCTTCACCAACACCACGAAAGAAGCAAAGGGACTCGAACTAGGCCTGATGTGACCCAACCTCAGCAGCTCCTGGATGGCCCTCTCTATCTCGTCCCTGAAGGCCTTTGGGTGCCTATATGGGTGGTGATGACTGCGTTCACCCCATCCTCCAACTCAATAGTGTGCTCAAACCCACGATCTAGTGGTCTGCTTGGTGGGATCTCCCCAAAAACCCCCTAGTGCCTCTCCAACAAGGCCAATATGTCTGGGTGCATAGGTTGTTTCGGAGCCCTTATCTCCAAGATCCTCAACTCAAATGCTCACTCTATGTCTCAATGTCATAGATTTGGCTTGAGTTGAAACTGTCTGGGGTGGATAAGAGTGCATTCCCCTCAATAGTAATAGCTTCCCATCTGGCCCCATAAACTCCATCTCTAACTTTTGCTAGTCAGTGGTGACCCTCCCCAATGAATACAACCATTGGACACCCAACACCACGTTGGTGTCTGGGACATCGACTACAAAGAAGTGATTATTGAGCGAGTAGTTCCCCATCTTCACAGTCAGCTTGGGAACATACTTCGTGCATTGCATGGTCTGATCTCCTGGCACCAGTATGGAGAACCCCTCGAATGTCTCCGTCTGAATTCCCTTACACTCCGCCATCTGGGCATCAATAAAGTTGTGGGTGGCCCCACTGTCCACTAGGACTGACACTTGTTGCCCCTGTACAGTCCCCCGGATTCTAAGTGTCAAATACTTCAGCACTCCCCGAAGTGAAGCAAGGACTCCCCCTGATGGGGCAAATGGTCCTCCTCTAGGTGGTGGTGGTGGTGGTCCTCTAGATGACTGTCCTCCCTCATCTCCCTGCTTGGCTCCCATATCTGACTTTTCATCTGGCTCATTGCCCGAATACACCTCAATGAAATGGGCCTTGCCCTTGGTGCACTTGTGCCTAGGTGCCCAAGGCTCCTGGCACGTAAAGCACAACTTCCTCCTCCTCAGGTCTCTCTGGGTCTCATCATCCATCTGGCCACGTCCTCCATCCCTCTTAGGTGGCCTTGTGTCTCGGTTCCCCTATGGGGCTGCAGGTCTAGTGGGAGCGAAAGCCCGGGTCTTGGGCACTGCATCAATCATATCTCGAGTCCTAGAGATAGCATTCGAAAGTGATGTGGGTTTGTAAGCCCTCACCCAACCACACAAAGGCTCAGCAAGCCCCTCCACAAATAACATGATTATCCAGGCCTCTGAGATGTCTGTCACCATCACTGCTAGTCTCTGGAACTTTGTAATGTAAGCCTCTGCGCTGCTAGTCTGTCTCAGATGGGCTAACTCCTTGAAATGCAACTCTAGGTCTTTCCTCTCAAATCTCTCTAGCAACGTCCAGGTGAACTTTGTGTAAGTGGTGATATGGATGTGTCCTAAGGTGATTAGCCCATGATACCACCGATCCTAGGCATCCCCTTCCAAAAGGAGAGTAGCAAACCGTATAGCATCAGCGTCCCTCATGGGGTTCAGGTGGAAATATATGTCTAGCTTCTGGATCCATGCCTTGGCTGAACTCTTTGCCGACCCATCACAGTTTGTGAGTGTAACCTTCCCTGTTATCTTCTGCACATCCTGGTTGGATGTTCCCCCTCTGTAGTGGGCCCCAGCCCCTGTAGTATGACTCTCCTTGAGGTAAATGTACTCCCCAAAAGACATCACCCGCTTAATCCAGGCAGACAACCCCTCATACTCATCAATACCAAACACAACTGAGTGGACCAAATCTACAACCGTGTCTGGCTCCCTCTCCAGCTTGGGCTTATCCACAAAATGAGGCAAAGTAGGACGGCTAGCCTGACCATGCTAGGGAGTATGTGGGGGCTGATAAGTACGGTTGCCCCCTCTTGCTCTGGAACCTCCATCACCTCGAGGCTCTTCCTCTGCCCTTCCACCCATCTGCAACCCCATCACCTGCCGCATCATGTCCATCATGAGTTGCCCTTGCCTCAACATCTGCTGATTAGTCCTCAACAAGTCCTCCAAAACTTGGTTCTGGCCCATTTTCCTGGGCTGCTCATTGTCCTCCTAATTGCCCATCCCACCTCTAAGGTTCTCCACCTCGGTGTTTGAAAACAGATTTGGGCCTTCTTGTCGACCTCAACCCTTGCCTATGCCTCTACCACAACCTCTCTGGATGACTACTCCTTGATATCTAGTGGCATCACCTGCTCCTGTTCCCCACCCTGGCCAAGAACATGCTCTGATACCACTGTAATATTCCAAATAGGATTTTTACAGAGATAATCAAAGACATGAACATAAATAACAACACAATAAATTGCAACGAACACCTATGAACAGAAAAATGCTCCGGAACACCCAAAATGGCCAATTTTATTATAAATGAACTTTGGAGTACAATAAAATTGGAAGGAGTGCACTTGAGCTTGGTCAAGGCAAGTTACAAGCCCTAGGTGATCAATCTCTCAGTGCCCAACTACTGTAATAGTTTGTCCCTCCAGAAATATGTGCTGGCCCAGTTTTTTTGCACTGCTGGTTGACTTGGCACCTTGATTTGGCCCCTTAAAACTGCCCAGAAAATTCTGTAAATGTGGGGATGTGATCTTTGTCAAAAACCCAAAAAAATCTGGAAATGGTTTGCTTTGGTTTTGGCCCTCCAAATACGACCCCAAATAGCTTGGCCCTCCTCAAATACTAGAATGCTCTACCTGTAGTAGAAAATGATGAATTGCTTCTCCAAAATGCTAGCAATCACCCAACAATCTCCCTCCAAATGAAATCCTAACAGCTCATTGCGCAAATCCTCCAACCGACACTCGACACAACAATCACCTAAGAGAACTGCACAAGCCTGTGAGGGATGACGCAGTAGCAAGCTTCAGCAATTCGTATGCCAGTGAGGGACTCCCTTTTGCCTCCCAAAATATCTGTCCTTTGGCTGGAATCTAATCAAGAACACCCCTATAGCAATAGAGACCCTAACTTCTGGCACCAATCCTCCTAATGACTGCGTGGGCTCTCCCTCTGCGTCATAGTTAAATCGGAATAGCGTGTACTTTGTGTGATGCTCCTATCCAATCCTCCATAGCAAGAGAAAATCCTTCCTAGGGTGGCACTCGAAGTCCCCCAAAGAATGGTTGAGCTTCACTCCTTGGGAAGCTCTTGTGCTAAGCAACACTTGTAACTCAACTAAATAGCCATAGTGACAATCAATTATCAAAATGTCAAAAGGCCCCAAATGATGCTTCTCTTCTCCTATTTATGCTTTCTAGCCTTGAGTCTCATGTTGGTCCCATCTCCAATTTCAACCTCACTTAGGAAAATCAAATTGCTTACCATGGGGTGCGTATTATTTGTGGGTAAGTGGCCCCCACATAACACTAAGATGCTCATCGACCCACTTTTCTTAAATTTTCTTCACCAAAAATTGCCTTAGACCAAAAATGACAAAATTGACAACTTTGTTTCTCCCACTTTAGGAAAATAATTAGGAAGGCACATTACATTGTACACTTGAGCTGTTGAGCCAAGTCTACAAAGTGTTGTTCAACACGATATTTTTTAGGGGAGATCTGACCTCCTTCGGTGGACTTCGATTGCCACCCTAGGGGAGCCTTGGCTATTGAAGAGTTGTTATGAGAGATTCTACAGGGAGATTCGAGATACCCTTGGAGCAGACTGGGCCCATAAAGGGGCCACGCATTCTTGTGGAAAGATAGCTTCAGAGCATAGCTGGTTCCGAGGTTTTAGGAGCACATTTCCTTGGCATTTGGCAACATTTTTGCAGTGGTTTGGTGGGTTGATCAAGTGTCCATTCTTCTGTCCGAATTCTTCTTTTTGGGCATGCGTAGAGGTGGTTTGATTGGGCCTGCGCAGTCACTTGTGGAGTGCACTTGTTGTGGGAGGCTTGACGGGAATTTGAGGCTGGGTTTTTCTAGGGGTCATAAGGGGAATTTGTTGAGGGATTTCTCAACATTTCGAGGGTCATTTGGGCAACAAACTCATAGTGGTGTGAATACCTAGCTAGAGGAGGAACTTACACTATTTGGGGTTATTTTCGGGAGGTTGGAATGAGGCAAAACCCTTTTTGGTTCTTTGTGGGTTTGGTGAGGAGAGCCCAAGGTTAATTTCGTAGAATTTTCTTAGCACTCTAGAGGGGTCAAACTTCAGTTCCCTTCTAGCTAACAACAACAAAATTTTTGGGCCAGTGCAGGGATTTAATATTGGGTTGTGTTATATTCTTTCCACGTAGTTAACAGGGGGTTTGAAGGGCACCCGTAACCCCAGTTTATGGGGTCTGGGGCAGTGCCCCAGAAAATTTTGGTTTTGGACCCTATGTTAGGTTGGGCAGACCCACCTATGGTTTTGTGCATGATTTTCGCACATGTTTTTTTGGACGCGATGGTTTTTCGGTCCATGGTATTGGATGCGATGGTTTTCGATCCATGGTATTGGATGCGATGGTTTTCGATCCATGGTATTGGGTGCTTCGGCATGTATAAATATGTATTGTAACATTGAAAGGAACATAAAGAAAAATCAAGCTGGTAGTCCCAATTTTGGGATCCAGGGGAAAATATCTGTATATATGTGTTTTATGTGTTATGCTCTCACATTGTTTATTTTCTGTGTTTTAGAATTCGTATGTAGGTAATTTCTGTACGGGGTTAAAACCTACATTTGGTATCGGAGCAGTTTTGGCTTCAAGGGGACGCCTTTTTTGCTGAGGGGTTTCGCTCGGGCCTGTGGTAGACCCTGTTCAGTGGGAGATCTGCGAGATCAATTCTGGTGGTGAAAGAAGATGGCGAGTAGTGGAAAGATAGAGATCGAGAAATTTAATGGTCAGAGTTTTGAGTTGTGGAAACTCAAGATGGAGGATCTATTGGTGGATAAAAATCAGTGGATCGTGGTAGATTCTGGTACTAAACCAATGGGAGTGTCTGATGAAGAATGGAAGAAGTTGGATCGAAAGGCAAAGAGCACAATACGATTGTGTGTCTCAGATTCAGTATTGCTCATGTATCAGGGGAAGCTACGACGAAGGCTTTGTGGGACAAGTTAGGGACTTTGTACCAATCTAAGTCTCTGGTGAATAAACTGTTCCTGCGGAAAAATCTATATAACCTGAGGATGAAGGATGGAGACTTGGTGACATAGCATCTGAACGCATTTAATACTGTGGTAAGTCAGTTAGCATCGGTTGATATTAAAATTTCAGATGAAGACAAGTGCATCAGTCTGTTGTGTTCTCTACCAGATTCGTGGGATAGTTTGGTTATTGCAATAGGTAGCAATGCAATTGCCTTGCAGTTTGATAAAATAGTCTCAGCCTTGCTGACGGAGGAGATGAGACGGACAAATATGGAGAGCCAAAATGGTGATGTCTTGTCTGTACGATGACGGTCCCAGAACAGAAACAAAAATAAGTCATTGAGTGGGAGATCTAAATCTAGAGGGAGACCTAAATCTCCAGGAAAACCTGTAAAGGTGGTGTGCTGGAAATGCGGAAAGGAAGGCCACTTCAAAAGGGATTGTAAATATAAAGTTCCTGACAAAGGAAAGGGATCTGATGAGGCTCCTTTTGCAGAGGTGAAAACCACCTCAGATGAAGTGGGGATGTGTACTTGGCTTCTTCAAGTACAAATGTAGATCATGAGGCATGGTTGATTGACTCAGGTGCATCCTTTCACTTCACTCCCCATAGAGAGTGGTTCTGCGAGTATGAGAAATATGATGGTGGTGATGTCTTCTTGGGGGATGACAGGAAGGCTAGAATCACTGGTCGCGGAAAAGTAAAGTTGAAGCTACAAGGTGGAAGGGTTAGAACACTTCCGGGTGTTCTACATATTCCTGCATTGGCCAAAAATCTGATTTCTGTAAGCAAGCTGGATGATGCAGGTGTAAAAACAGTGTTCGAGAAGGATACCTGCAAGATGGTTCGGGGAGCACTGGTATTGATGCGGGGAGTTCGGATTGGAACTCTGTACAAGCTGCAAGGTAGCACTGCTATTGATGGGTGCAATAGTTCTATGGTTCCTGAAAGTGGAGCAGAAAATCTAGTGGTCTCTGGAGAGAAGACCATGCTGTGGCATCAAAGGATTGGACATATTGGAGAGAAGGGCCTTCAAATACTTCATGGTAAAGTTATGGTAGAAGGTATGAGTAATAGCTCTCTGGATTTTGCTTTCTGTGAAAATTGTGTATATGGTGTTAGAGCCTAGATTTGTCTCAGGCTGAAAAGACAAGGTTCTAGGTCCACATCAAACCACGCTCAGCCTCGTAGCTAGCCCTACGAGGACAGGGGAGGGCTCTCTCCGGGTCAATCTCATCGAAAGATAATGAATGGGGCTTGAGATAACTGATTTAGCAACTGATTTTACGCTAGGTATTAAGTGCAAAGGATTTGATTTGAGTTTTTTAGGGTTTTGTTGAAAAAATGGGAAAGGCAAATTTGGGCTCGGGGATGAGGCACAGTTTCTGTAGAGGTTTGATTGGGGCAAGGAAGGAAATCGTTTTGATGCTTTAAAGAAGGTGAGATGGATAGATCAGACATGTGAAGAGCTAAGGAGAGCAAGACAGTCTCAAGGATTCTCCTTAGATTGAAGAAAACATGAAAATTTAAACAAATTCAAAGGTAGAGCATAACAGTTACGGATTCCACCTTAATCACTCATGTGTTTCAAATTCAGAAGAAGAAGCTTGAAGATGATACACAAAACACTAGATAAACTTACAATTACTTAGAGAAGCACACCATCAAAACATAAAACCACATGGATCCCAAACAGTGTTGCAAAACCCTGGTCTTTCCTTAGCCAAAAATGCAGAGATACAATGTACAATAGAGTGTCAAGTTTTTCCCGAGAGTCCAACCCTGAAAATGACTTAGAAATTACATAATATAGACAAGCCAACATCTTCCCTTGCCTCTAGGGGTCGAGCTCATCCTTCTAGGAGTTGTTTCAACCAATTCTAAACAAAGCACTAAAATATAGGGAATCAAAACAACTTGCCTCTAAAAGGTAGGAAACTGATTCATTCATTAAATTTTCACTCTTTGGTGAATGAATCTTCTAGAACAAGTAACTAAGTGTCAAAATTACATCATGTTCACTCAATTACATCAAGATAAGTCAAAAATTACATCACAAAGCAAGACTAGTCAAACTGGCCGATTTCCTGAGCTGGAAGATGAAAAATTGGGCAAAAAACCTCTGTGCGGTACCAATTTCTATATGCGCCGCACTACTTTGGTGTTGATTTTGAGGCACTTGCTGAAGTCCAAATTGAGCCAAGTATACTTGTTGGAAAGCACTACCTGTCTACTTTCCAACCCAAGTGGAATTTCTGAATTTGGTGCCCATTTGCCCCTCCAAAACCTCAAACTCCCAAGACTGCTTCCTGTGTGTGAAATTAGGGGCAGAGAGGTCATTTTTAGGGTGTTTTTGCCCTCCTGAGGACTCAAAACTTGCCCAAACTTCTTGTCCATGCACCAGCAGGCATGATTTTTCATGCTGAATCCAAAAATGCAAACCATTTGGGATTTGGAGTTCCCAATCCTAAGCGCCGCGCCACTGGGAGAAAAAACTTGTGTTACGCCCAAAAATTTGTCATCCTTTGATGATGGTAGTGAAACTAGGTGTTGTTATGATATCTGCCACCAAGGGGAACAATGTAAAAAGAGAGTGTTAGGAAGGGGAATAATATGATGGGAATAGGGGTTATGGGGGAAATTTTGTTCGATATATAGGAGGGTTTGGGGATTTTATAAGGTAGGGTTTTGGGGTTTTATAGTTGACAAATGTGTGGAGGGATAGGGAATAGGGGTTTAGTAGTTTTGGGATTTGAATGCAATGAAAACAAAAGGGAAATGGGGAAGGGGAGAGTCCTTGGCGACCAATCAATAATTCAAGACCCCACAACAAATTTCCTTTGAATGTACTTTAAAGGGAGGGTTTAGATTTTGTTCCAAATGCTACCACCCATAAACCACTCACACTTGTCACCAAATTCAAAGCAACAGCAAGACTGAGGGCCTACTTGGCGAATTCATGCAAGGTATGGGCGAATTGGTGAAATTCCAAGCAAGTTTCAAGCTTGAGGCTATACGCGACGCGCTCAAAGCTTAGTGCGCCGCGCCTGTTATAAATTACACTAGGTGAAAACTCCCAGTGCGCCGCGCGCTTTATGTGCGTCGCGCAACCTGCTATATGCGCCGTGCTGCCTCCAAGTCACGCAATCAGCCTCTTCCACTCACTGTTTTGCTCTTGCACTTTCGAAACACAATTTCTCCCTTGGATTATGAAAGACACTTGTTGCAAAGGGATAAATAGTTTTGAAATGTCTTGACAAGAGATGGTTTAAAGTTTTACTTCTTCCTTCATAATGTTTTTGACTATGGCACTTTGTCATTTAATGAAACTTTTTCTTTTGGCTTTCTCATTGATTTTCTGGACTCAAAATGATGAAATTGGTTGATTTTTTGCAGGGATATAGGCGTTGATGTTTGGCAAAGGAAAACCAGAGCCTGCTTTGAAAACTCCATGGCGGAAAAATACATGATTATTACAAAAAATGAATTGGACAATTTCTTATTCAAAATAGAGTTTTGAACAAGAAATGTCCTCAAATGAGTTTGATGATGAGATTTTGAACTAGGAACCTCTTCGAAAACCATCCTCATGGCCTGCAGGCATTATTCGACATGTTTGAAGACCAACCACTAGACCTAGACTCTTAAAATAACTCTTTTTGACCAAAATAGCATAATGACTATGAATGACTGAAATGAACTTTGATGAACATAGAGAAATTTTGACTAGCCCGGGTAGGTACAAGCATGAGGGAGACAAGAACACCAAACCCTTCCGTCAGACAATGGCATGCCCCTAGCGAAATGCAACTGATCGAAAGCGATGGGACACCTAAACATGAAATGCAAAAAGAGTTTTGATCTCTGACGGAGGGATGACCAGACCGACTCTAACATTGGCTCCAATGGGGATGGTAGCTCCTTGGAGGTGCCAAGAATGGCAGATCTCTGGAAGAGCTAGACAGTGCCTTCGTCCATTGGGCTATGGAATCAAAAACTCAAGCTGAAAGGCATGACTGAAAACTGACGACTCGAAGACACAAATTGACTCTCACTCAACTAAAAACCGACTCGATACTTAAACACAACCGACAAACTAGCGATAATGCTCATAGTAGAGCTTTATTTATCAAAACCTACTCTAATTGTTCTTTTCACCACCCGATCAAGTGAAATTAAACAACCAATGCAACCAAGTAAGTATTCCGTCTGCTGTTTGAATTCTCCGCAAGTGCTTTCTGATGCACAAGAAAAGGGACGAATCAAAAGGCAACTCCCATGAAAACTTGGACTCAAGTTGACTGTTGATAAACTTGCAAAACATGAGTTGACTGGATGAATTCAAGAATACTGCAAAAGGATCTTCATAGGCATAGCTATTGGTTTCCATTAACACGTTACTGCTCTGGTCCAAGTAATCATCATATAATCATCATAGCTGAATTTTAAAATTTTCCTCACATCTACGTTGTCTTTCTTTGGTGATTGCAGTAAGCTGCGAAAAGGATCCTGAATTTCATGAATAACCAAACTCTGTTGCCGATTCCAAACAGAACAAAAGTCTCCTTTATCAATCTCCTCATATGACTGCAAACCTTGGTATGGGGTATGAAATGAACAATCTGTTAAACAAGACAATGAAGGTAACCTTTGAATCAGATTATTATCAACATTTTTTTCTATCACATGGTTTTC
The DNA here is from genome assembly GCA_031772625.1 of Pinus tabuliformis. NCBI lineage: Eukaryota > Viridiplantae > Streptophyta > Pinopsida > Pinales > Pinaceae > Pinus > Pinus tabuliformis. The sequence goes on from CM062809.1 coordinate 311,994,165, forward strand.
CAATGGGGAAGAACTTTTACAGCAAACATCATCCAAGTCTGATCCAACACATGAGCAATACAATCATCAAAAATTTGAGAAGACTGCTGCGATGCATCCATTAAAACTGTATGACATCCAACTGGCTGTTCATCTTTTTCTTTAGAGATATTATGAAGATTCTGCCTTATAAACTGAAATGCTTCGAAACAAAAGGGTACAGAATCCTCTTGTATCATTAGATCATGTATTTCGGCTGCCACACCTTCATCTATAATCTGACCTTCATCCTCATCATTAAAACTTAAAGATTGTTGATTTCCTACAGGCTACCCATTCGAAGATTTACTATGCAATTTTCCCTTCAAAAACTGAAATGATTCGAAACAAAATGGTATGGAATCATCTTGCATCATCTGAGCATATGTTCCAGCTTCCAAGTTTTTATTTGCAACTTGACAATCAAAGGCATTCGGGGGCTACAAATCTGGATATGAAGAGTCTTGAACAAGGTTTTCATTGCCCTCAAGATGGTCCAAATCAAGACTTGTTGACAACTGATTTCTAGTTGCATGGAAGTTGTCTTTGATGAATTGACATGAATCAAAACAAAAAGGCAAAGATCCTTTACTTACTTCAAATTTGCTGCACTTTCCTCGTCGTTGTCATAGCTGATATGCATCGGTTGATCACTGTATTCGAGCTACTGTAAGTGAACTTCTTCCTCCTCCCACAAACTAGCTGTTGATTTGTCTGCAAGATTAGCTTCTGTTTGGAGAACATAATCATCATCATACTGATCAAACTGAGGCAAATCATCAGTATAAAACACATCATCAAGCATACATGTCATATCAACAGTTCTCTCTTCTCCAAGATGATCTACAAAACAATCATTATCAGATCTATGACAACTAGGATAAGAAACAAAATGTTTTGGAGCAGCCATTTGTTCTTCTTCAATTAACGAGCGATGGACTTGAACACTACTCTCATTCCTTGCATTGATCTTGTCCATCATCTTTTCCACTGCACTTACCAAAATGTCAAGTTTCACCTCTAGAGATGTTGATTCCTTCGGATCTATGTTTTTCGTCTCTTCTTCTTGCAACCTTGCCCTTCGGATCAGCAGGTGAGCCTCTACATTTATTGCACTGTTCTGCATCTCGTGAAGTGTTGCAAGGTTCCTTTCTCTCAGCTGAAACTCCATTTCCGGATCAAAGGCACCCGGGTAGTGCAAGAGAGCGGATCTAGGAGGAGGTCTTATATCAACCGGCATTGAATAATAAACTTGATTAAATCTGGTTGAAAACTGTTGTACTGTCTCCCTTGGCATTCTTTTCAGCTGGTTATACTCTTCTATAATCAAGAAAAGGTTCTGTCCGATCATCCACTTGTCGAGAAAAACTTTGACGAACTGCTGGAATTCTGAGATGCTCACATCAGGTAGGGTTTTGAACCAACTCTTCACTTTGCCTTACAAAGAAAGAGCAAAAAGCCTAATACTGACATCTTCTTCATCAACGTCAAAAAGGTCTAGAAAAGTCTCAACATTCTGCACATGTTGCTCAGCATTGACATTCTTACATTCACCATCAAACCTCGGCAAGTATAGATCATAGTTTTTGGGGAAAGCATGAAGAAAAGAAGGTAAAACAAGAGGCTTATACCTATCCGGGACTATAAAAGGTGTAGGAGTATATACAAGAGCTACAGGATCAGTTTTTGTCTCTTGAGGTTCATCAGCTTTAAGACAGTCATCACAAGATTCAGAATAAAGGTCTTGATCAAGCTCAAAGGTATGCAAATCTTTGGTATTCACAATCTTCAAAGGGAAAGAATCAAATGCAGGCCGAGGATCTCTTCTCAAACATAGTATACTTTGCGAAGCATTCTTGACATTCTCGGGAAAAGAGAAGAAATAATTTATAACAAAGAACAAAATGTCTTGGATGAAACTCCAACTTGAATACTTGATCTGTCCATGTTGTCCTTTCATGTTTCTGCTGGTCAGGATCATCCTCCAGTGGAGTCTTTAGATCTGATCTCAAAACTAATTTAGAGTCGCCAAGTGAATGATTTCAGCCTTGCTATGTCTGATCGTTGTTCACCATCAACAATCAGATCTGAACTTGATAGATGTACTGGGGCAATTAACAAGTTAGATGTCACGTTTACAAGCTAGACTGAAGATTGACTGAAGCAACGTTTATCTACTTGTGCTAATGCAAAGCAAGAGCGTTTCGAAGGCTACCTAGCATAACTTCAGGCTCTGTCTGTAGCTTAGAAAACCAATGACATCAACAAGCAAACCATTTTCTTCCCTAGTATGGTCGCCACTATGTTAGAGCCTAGATTTGTCTCAGGCTGAAAAGACAAGGTTCTAGGTCCACATCAAACCACGCTCAGCCTCGTAGCTAGCCCTACGAGGGCATGAGAGGGCTCTCTCTGGGTCAATCTCAGCGAAAGATAATGAATGGGGCTTGAGATGACTGATTTAGCAACTGATTTTACGCTAGGTATTAAGTGCAAAGGATTTGATTTGAGTTTTTTAGGGTTTTGTTGAAAAAATGGGAAAGGCAAATTTGGGCTCGGGGATGAGGCACAGTTTCTGCAGAGGTTTGATTGGGGCAACGAAGGAAATCGTTTTGATGCTTTAAAGCAGGTGAGATGGGTAGATCAGACAGGTGAAGAGCTAAGGAGAGCAAGATAGTCTCAAGGATTCTCCTTAAACTGAAGAAAATATGAAAATTTAAACAAATTCAAAGGCAGAGCATAACAGTTATAGATTCCACCTTAATCACTCATTTGTTTCAAATTCAGAAGAAGAAGCTTGAAGATGATACACAAAACACTAGATAAACTTACAATTACTTAGAGAAGCACACCATCAAAACATAAAACCACATGGATCCCAAACAGTGCTGCAAAACCCTGGTCTTTCCTTAGCCAAAAATGCAGAGATACAATGTACAATAGAGTGTCAAGTTTTTCCCAAGAGTCCAACCCTAAAAATGACTTAGAAATTACATAATATAGACAAGCCAACCTCTTCCCTTGCCTCTAGGGGTCGAGCTCATCCTTCTAGGAGCTGTTTCAACCAATTCTAAACAAAGCACTAAAATCTAGGCAATCAAAACAACTTGCCTCTAAAAGGTAGGAAACTGATTCATTCATTAAATTTTCACTCTTTGGTGAATGAATCTTCTAGAACAAGTAACTAAGTGTCAAAATTACATCATGTTCACTCAATTACATCAAGATAAGTCAAAAATTAAATCACAAAGCAAGACTAGTCAAACTGGCCGAATTCCTGAGATGGAAGATGAAAAATTGGGCAAAAAATCTCTGTGCGCCGCACCAATTTCTATATGCGCCGCACTACTTTGGTGCTGATTTTGAGGCACTTGTTGAAGTCCAAATTGAGCTCAAGTATACTTGTTGGAAAGCCCTGCCTGTCTACTTTCCAACCCAAGTGGAATTTCTGAATTTGGTGCCCATTTGCCCCTCCAAAACCTCAAACTCCCAAGACTGCTTCCTGTGTGTGAAATTAGGGGCAGAGAGGTCATTTTTAGGGTGTTTTGCCCTCCTGAGGACTCAAAACTTGCCCAAACTTCTTGTCCATGCACCAGAAGGCATGATTTTTCATGCTGAATTCAAAAATGCAAACCATTTGTGATTTGGAGCTCCCAATCCTAGGCGCCGCGCTAGTGGCGCGACTCATAGGGAGAAAAAACCTGTGTTATGTCCAAAAATTTGTCATCCTTTGATGATGGTAGTGAAACTAGGTGTTGTTATGATATCTGCCACCAAGAGGAACAATGTAAAAAGAGAGTGTTAGGAAGGGGAATAATATGATGGGAATAGGGGTTATGGGGGAAATTTTGTTCAAGGATATGTAGGAGGGTTTGGGGATTTTATAAGGTAGGGTTTTGGGGTTTTATAGTTGACAAATGTGTGGAGGGATAGGGAATAGGGGTTTAGTAGTTTTGGGATTTGAATGCAATGTTTGGATTGATGAGCTTGATGGGGGGGGGTAGGAAATGAGGATACAAAAGGGAAATGGGGAAGGGGAGAGTCCTTGGCGACCAATCAATAATTCAAGACCCCACAACAAATTTCCTTTGAATGTACTTTAAAGGAAGGGTTTCGATTTTGTTCCAAATGCTACCACCCATAAACCACTCACACTTATCACCAAATTCAAAGCAACAGCAAGACTGAGGGCCTACTTGGCGAATTCATGCAAGGTATGGGCGAATTGGTGAAATTCCAAGCAAGTTTCAGGCTTGAGGCTATACGCGCCGCGCTCTTTATATGCGCCGCGCCCGTTATAAATTACACTAGGTGAAAACTCCCAGTGCGCCGCGCGCTCTATGTGCGTCGCGCCACCTGCTATATGCGCCGCGCTACCTCCAAGTCACGCAATCGGCCTCTTCCACTCACTGTTTTGCTCTTGCACTTTCGAAACACAATTTCTCCCTTGGATTATGAAAGACACTTGTTGCAAAGGGATAAATAGTTTTGAAATATCTTGCAAGAGATGGTTTAAAGTTTTACTTCTTCCTTCATAATGTTTTTGACTACGGCACTTTGTCATTTAATGAAACTCCGTCTTTTGGCTTTCTCATTGATTTTCTGGACTCAAAATGATGAAATTGGTTGATTTTTTGCAGGGATATAGGCGTTGATGTTTGGCAAAGGAAAACCAGAGCCTGCTTTGAAAACTCCATGGCGGAAAAATACATGATTATTACAAAAAATGAATTGGACAATTTCTTATTCAAAATAAAGTTTTGAACAAGAAATGTCCTCAAATGAGTTTGATGATGAGCTTTTGAACTAGGAACTTCTTCGAAAACCATCCTCATGGCCTGCGGGCATTATTCGACATGTTTGAAGACCAACCACTAGACCTAGACTCTTAAAATAACTCTTTTTGACCAAAATAGCATAATGATTATGAATGATTGAAATGAACTTTGATGAACATAGAGAAATTTTGACTAGCCCGGGCAGGTACAAGCATGAGGGAGACAAGAACACCAAACCCTTCCGTCAGACAATGGCATGCCCCTAGCGAAATGCAATTGATCGAAAGTGATGGGACACCTAAACATGAAATGCAAAAAGAGTTTTGATCTCTGACGGAGGGATGACCAGACCGACTCTAACATATGGGAAGTAGAATCGGGTGAGTTTCCCCTTTGGTGGTAAGAGAGCGAAACAGATATTAGAGCTTATGCACAGTGATGTGTTTGGACCTGTGAAGGTTCCATCACTGGGTAAGTCTGTGTACTATGTATCATTTATAGATGACTTCTTAAGGAATACATGGATATATTTCCTTAATAATAAATCTAAAGTCTTAGATAGGTTTAAAGAATTTAAGGCTCTAGTGGAAAACTAGATAGAGAAGAAGATAAAGGTGCTGAGGACAGATAATGGTGGAGAGTTTTGCAGTAAGGAATTTGAAGAATTCTGCAAGAAGTGTGGTATAGCACAGTAGAAGACTACTCCATATACACCTCAGCAAAATGGAGTTGCAGAAAGAATGAACAAGACGTTGATGGAAAGGGTAAGAAGCATGCTCAGTGGTGCCAGGTTAGGACAGGAATTTTGGGCAGAGGCGGTGCATACTGCATGTTACCTGGTCAACAGGTCACCTTCATCAGCGTTGGAGGATAAGACTCCACAAGAGGTATGGATTGGTAAGAAACCCTCTCTTTCACATCTGAGGGTATTTGGATGTGATGCATATGTACATGTTCCAAAGGAGAAAAGAACAAAGTTGGATAGTAAATCTGAAAAGTGCATCTTTATTGGGTATAAGGATGGTTTAAAGGGTTATAAGCTTTGGAACCCAGTAACAAGGAAGGTTATGTATAGCCGAGATGTGGTGTTCAGAGAGGTGAAAGATGTTATTAAACATGAAGTCCAACCAAAGGAACCTAAGAAGATAGAGTTTGAGCTAAAGGAGGAAGAATTAGACTCTACAGCAGAGGAGGAATCAGAAAATGAAGAGCCACAAACTCCGGTTGTGAGAAGATCAGTTCGAGAAAGAAGGCAGCCAGAAAGGTATAGTCCATCTGCTTTCTGTTCAAATTTTGCTTTGTCTGTTACTGATGATGATCCCAAACTGTGAAGGAAGCAGTGGATTCAGAGGATGGAAAACTCTAGAAAGAGGCCATGGTTGATGAAATGGCATCTTTGCACAAAAATGAGGCTTGGGATCTGGTGGAGTTGCCGGCTGGAAGGAAACCCATTGGTAGCAAATGGGTGTTCAAAAAGAAGACAAATGCAGAAGGAAAAGTGGAGGAATACAAAGCTCGGTTGGTAGCAAAAGGTTATTCCCAAGAATTGATTTTGGTGATATTTTTTCTCCTGTTGCCAAGGTAACTTCTATTATATTACTTTTATCTGTTGCTGCTGCTTTTGATTTTGAGGTAGAACAGATGGATGTGAAGACAACATTTCTTCACGGGGATCTAGAAGAGGAGATCTACATGAAGCAACCTGAAGGCTTTGCGGTGAAGGGTAAGAAAGAATTGGTATGCAAGTTAAAAAAGTCTCTTTATGGGTTTAAAACAGTCACCAAGGATGTGGTATCAGAAATTTGATACATTTATACGGGGACTTGGCTTCACCAGAAGGAAAGCAGATCACTGTGTGTATTTTAAATTAATTGGTGACCGTGTTATTTATTTGGTCTTGTATGTGGATGATATGTTGCTGGTTGGAAATGACAAAGAAATTATCCAGGATTTGAAGACCCAATTCTCCTCCAAATTCGACATGAAAAATCTTGGTGCTGCAAACTATATTTTGGGCATGGAAATTAAAAGAGATCGGGCAAAGAGGAAGCTCTGGTTAAACCAGAGGAAGTATGTCGGGACAATACTGCAGAGGTTTAATATGCAGGATAGTAAACCGGTGAAGGTTCCTATTCCTATAGGTGTGAGGTTATCTGCTGAACAATGTCCCAAGACACAAGAAGAGGAAGAGGACATGTCCCGTGTTCCATATGCAAGTGTAGTCAGTAGCCTGATGTATGCAATGGTCTGTACTACACCAGACATTGCACATGTAGTGGGAGTATTGAGCAAATTTATGTCAAAACCAGGGAAGGAGCATTGGCAAACAGTGAAGCAGGTTTTTAGGTATTTGCGTGGCACTAGTAATTATGGTTTGTGCTACCAAGGAAGACTAGGATTGGACAGATTTTTGGATATCCGTGGCTTTGTTGATGCAGACTGGGCTGGAGATTTGGATCAGAGAAGATCTACAAGTGGGTATGTGTTTAACCTATTTGGAGGTGCAGTCAGTTGGATGAGTAAGAAACAATTTGTAGTGGCACTATCAACTACAGAGGCAGAATACATGGCAACCACTCATGCAAGCAAGGAAGCAGTTTGGTTGCAGAGATTGTGTTCAAGTATGGGGTTAGTATAGGGAGCTATAAGGATAGACTGTGACAGCCAAAGTGCAATTTTCTTGGCAAAGAACTCTGCTTATCATTCAAAGACAAAGCACATTGATGTTCATTATCACTTTGTGAGGGATATGATAGAAGACAAAAAGGTGTTGCTAGTAAAGGTGGACACTTTGAAGAATACTGCAGATGCATTGACAAAATCTGGGAGCTCTGAGAAGTTCTCCTGGTGTAGAGAAGCAATTGGCGTTTCAGGGCTGGAAAAATGACTAAGCTCTCCTGTGGCCCCCTGTGGAAAGAAAACAACAAGTGGGAGAATGTTGGGTTGTGTTATATTCTTTCCACGTAGTTAACAGGGGGTTTGAAGGGTACCCGTAACCCCAGTTTATGGGGTCCAGGGCAACGCCTCGGAAAATTTTGGTTTTGGACCCTATGTGAGGTTGGGCGGACCCACCTATGGTTTTGTGCATGATTTTTGCACATGTTTTTTTGGACGCGATGGTTTTTCGGTCCATGGTATTGGATGCGATGGTTTTCGGTCCATGGTATTGGATGCGTCGGCATGTATAAATATGTATTATAACATTGAAAGGAACATAGTGAAAAATAAAGCTAGTAGTCCCGGTTTTGGGATCCAGGGGAAAATCTCTGTGTATATGTATTTTATGTGTTAGCTCTTGCATTGTTTATTTTCTGCGTTTTAGAATTCGTATGCAAGTAATTTCTGTACGGGGTTAAAACCTACATTTAAGGAGCAGTACTTCCAATCATCAGGGCAACACATTTTCTCACATGGGAGTTGTCTAGCTTGCTTTTGCAAGCCCAAGTGCACCTACTCCATACATCTTTGTACTCTCCTTGATATATTAATAAAATGGCTTAGCTTGGTGCAATGTTTGGCAAAATTTTGGGTATCTAATTGCATGTTGAATTTTTGTGTTGCATATGGTGTTTTTGCTTGATTATCACTGTTAAATTCCTAGTATGAATGTTACAGTGGTTTCAGAGCACCAATCTTGGCTTAGTTGTGGGGGAAAAATTCTATGACCATTGAAGATAAGCAAAACATTGCCTACAAGAGGCATAGATACAGAAGTCAGGAGAGGGAGTTGGAGATCACACCTGATACTGAGGCCCCAAAGTAGGAGGTAGTGGAAGCAAATATGGTGGAATCCGTGAGCAATGAGGAGGAAACGACAAGGGCAAAGAGGGGCCTGAGGGCCCTGTTACCCACTATCTGTGGGTAGTATGCGTAGGAGATTTTTTTTCTCCTAGATGTTCCTCAACCCGTAGCCAGCAATCCCTTGCAGCCACTGGATAGCTCGATGTGCCATTTTCTCTGCCACCTAAGCCAGCCATGTGGTCCCTCACCCATCTGTTATGAATGTATGTTTGAAGGTGGGCCTCCCGACCCCAAAGGTATGACTTTTCATTAGTTTAGTTGAATAATTCTATTTACTTTTCATGGACACTTTGACATGGATTGGTGGGGGGATTCGGCAGACAGAGTGGGCTAGGTCCGTGCTCTTGTCTTGTTTGGCCGATTTGGTGTTTAGCCTTGTATCCTAGTCCCGTGGGATCTCCTTTTCTGACCACTATCTTTAGGGTTGGCACTACATTAGAAATCTCGATTTTGGTTGAATAAGTGATTTAATGCATGCATTATACTTGAAGAGAGTGGGTGAATGTTCTTATAGGCACCTCTTAGGTTGAAAAACCTCGAAACTTCATCTCTTTGGCAAATTTGAAGTATAAATCCCTATTCACCTAGTTGCTTCCCTTGGAGAGGCTAGCAAAGATCAATTAGGGCTCCTTAGCACACGAAAATTCTCGATCTACATGTATCTTGACTCCATTAAGCCCAAGTAATAAGGCATTGATTCTCGTATCCCTTCAGTGGTCAAATTTCCCTCTCTTTTCTTCACTTTTCCCAATTCTAGGGCTAACCCCAAAAGGTCTCTTAGGGCATCACACGAAATACTTTGTAGCCATCCAAACACCCTGAAAATTGGTCCACAACTTAACTGGACTCTTCTCAAGGCGTCCTCCAAATTTGAGCACAATCCGACGGTGGAATCTTAAGATATCGCAAGCCCTAGCTCGCGGATCATTTCTCTCCATAGCATTATTTTGGGTTAGTGTCCTCACTTGGACCATTGCATTCAAATTTCAAAGGAAGAATAGTTCTTTGATCCTATTCTCTTCCCTAATTAGGTCAAGCCCCTCTTTGGTCGATCAACTCCATACCCTTGACCTAGTTTGGGTCCACTTAGGTTCTCTGTGGTCCCGCAATTTTATAACTCAAATTCCACAAGGACTACACAAAATCCATTTCTCCAAAAGGATCCTTAAGTCTAGGAAGCCCCTTGTCAAGGCATATCCTCCAACCCTAGGCCAAGGAATCCTCATAGCCCTTCTTAGAGAGCTCACCACCTTGCTTCTCAAGCAAGCTATTTAATTGAGTCTCTCTTTTGAATAGGCTTTAGGAATCACTCCTTATCTGATCATTGATCCATTCATCATTGGTTCGCTCCATTGTTGCCCCTTAACCTACTAGTTGCTCTATAGGATCCCCTCCTAGGACCTCTACTAGTTTGAGCAGTAACATTTTTGGTGCTGTTGGCGGGGACACGAGACGTGTGTCTTGTTTGTCATATGACATTATTGACATATCTTTTTGGCGACTCCATTGGAAGAACGAAGCCCTAGTTCTTCATTTAAGCTCAAAGTCAATGCTTGTAGGGTGAATCAAGCATTGTTAAGGCAATTTTGGTTCACCCTCGCGACTCCCATGATATCAATATGTAAAGATCAATGGATTTTAAAAGGCTTCATGAGTGGTTTCCTGCCTTGGATATCATATGGGTTCGAGGATATCCAAATGGCCTAGATTGGAAGTTCATGCGAAATATGCCACAATTTGAGGGTGATCCATCCACAACAATTGACCACATGACAGAACTTATCAAGCATGCTTTTGTGGTTAATGTGGTTCATCTAGACAACCTCATTGAGTTGTTTATTGCTTCTATTGAATACAAGCACCGAGGTTGGCTTGACTCATGTGAGCCTGGAAGCATTTCATCTTTATTGAGTTGATCAACAAATTCTTGAAGTATAAGGGACTGAAATTCCAATCTAATGAAGCTGCTTGTGAGAGCCTAGAGGCAACCTTCCTAAGGGAAGGCCTCATCAGTCAAGATGAAGAGGATGGAGATAACCTTAAGGATCTAATTGATGAGCAGGGAGATGAGTCCTCGTTGGGTGCACATCATGGAAATAATGATTTTGAGAACACGTGTTGGGAAGGATGAGTCTATGGAAAGTGAATTTGAGACTAACCTCACCTTTCTCAAGTATATTACTCTCGACGACTCTCCTTTTGAGAACCTTAAGGAAGGTGATCCCATTAGCCCCTTGCAAGATGACATTGGAGATTACTTCCACATTGAAAAGGAGAAATGGGAAATTGTTGGTCCTCAATTTGATTGTGCTCCCTTTTATGACACCGACAAGGAAGGTGAGGTTGAGAGTGGTGTCCCCTTTCTCTTAGGCATTATTTATGATGACGAATCCATCAATACCCTTGAGAAGAATGATCATTGTTTTCCCTTTCATGAAAACGGGCAGTTGGAAGTAATTGATTCTCCTTTTTGGGAAGACCCTATCTTTGATACTAATGATGATAGAATTGATAATGCTCTTGCTCTACCTGCCTTCATTATGATTCCGGGAGTATATTCAAATCACTTGAGCCTCTAGAGTTGGATTTTCAGGAAAAAGATCCCATTGAATACAATAGGTCGTCTTCACCATCTCCTTCCCTTCTTGTTCATCATTTTGAGTCATCCATAAGTGATTCCCTAACCCCTTGTCATATGATATCAAGTGACCATGATCCCTTCCCCCTTCTAAGTATAGTGTCAAGAAAGAGCCCCTCATTGAATATATTTTACCACCTCGGACACACCCTTAGGATTATGATCACTCCATAACCACCCCTCTCCAATGTGACCATCACATTGAGCAACCCACTTATCGCACTCTTTCCTTCCCTCATCCTCCTTTCCCCTCCCATCATGACCTTATGGCATCCACAAAGCATAATATTATGAAAAATGATTGTGATAGGGAGTTCTTGAGAGTGATCATTCATTCCACCATTGTGTACTTAGAGGGAGAGCCCCACACTTCTAGATTGACTTATTTTCCTTCTCCCAGGACTTCCTCTTACCTCGTATGGGGATCATATTTTCCCACCTTCCACCCACTTCATCCTCTAGGTGATTGTGTTTGCATTCACTTTGGGATTTGCTACATGAGTAATCATATAGCCCGATGTATTTATATTGATTTTATGATATATTGGTTGCACTTGTTGGAAATACTGAGAGGGGGGTGAATCAGTATTTCTTAGCAATTAGCACTTTTTAATCTTTTTTCAGAGCATTAGTTAATCTTCAGTTATTATTATTGTTCTTCTTCAGATGATCATAAACAATAATCAACAATAGACAACACCATACAACAATGCAAAAAGATAAAACAAAGGACACAAAGATTTTTAGGTGGAAAACCCCCTCTGGGTCAAAAACCACCGAACGCTTCTTTAGTAATTGTCTTCTCCCTGTTAAAAGAAAATTGATTACATCAAGATTTCAACTACAACTGAGGGAGGTGTCAACCCCCTGATTCACAGGCCACAACCTATAGGACGCTACTAAACCCTAATATCCTGTTGCAACCAGAAGGACGCCCCAACGCCCTATAGATCAGGCCACAACCTGATGAGTGCCCCAACACTGTTTACCAGCTGCTGTCGGAAAGGATGCTTCGCTGCCTTGTTAGTTTATCAACCACAACGCCCTGTGCAAGCCACAACTTCCCTAGCACCACCCTGCCACCCTGAAGTGTTCTCAGGCCACAACCTAAAGGTGAGTCCAATCACCTGCCTTGCACCACCTTGCCACCCTGAAGAGTCAGAAGACTACTTTTCACAATTTTGACACTGGATCCCCCTGTGCTTTGAATCAATATAAGAATGTTGTAATGAAGATGATGTGTATCCTATCAAATCTTGGTAGCCACTGACCACTGTAAAATCCTGCTCAAGCTGACCACTACACAATGCTACACATCAAGGCCTCACTGCTAATGCTACCAAGTCAACTAACCACTGCACAAGCTGACCACTATACAACCTGTCATCACTGATCACTGCCACTACTCAACTACACATCACTGTCACTGCTCAGCTTGATGCTTCACTGCTAATGTTGCCAAGTCAACTAACCACTGCACAAGCTGACCGCTATACAACCTATCATCACTGATCACTGCCATTGCTCAACTACACATCACTGTCACTGCTCAGCTACACTGCTCAGCTACACATGAATAGATGAGCATTCATGAGCTCGAAAACTATGTACCAACTGCACATCACTGCACTGCACTGCTTATGAATGAATAAGTATCAAAGCTCATATGCAGGCAACCCACATCACTATATGAAACTTCCTGTACCGGCCACTAAAGTGTGATGATGGCTCAAACAAAGGTGCCTCGGGTCATCCCTATGACCTGCTCGCAATGCTTTCAAACTTTGTCCACAAAGAACTATCGGCATATGTCTAAACAGTTCTTCCCTTGTACCATGTCAATACGCTGTTACAGACACGTTATTTACCATTATCAAGTGTCTTGTCAATTACCAAGTTTACAAGTCAATGTCAAAATAATATGCTTCTTATACTGAATTCTAGATGTTTCCAATTTGTTTTATGTCCAAATTTACCAAAGTGTTGCTCTAATCACATGCAACCCTTTTCTTCAATGAAACGCTAGGACATATCACCTTAGGATAAAACTCTAGACCCTAGGATCAAACTAAACCCTTGCACTGCTTGAACAATTTCCTTGTCCAATTAACTGATAACTTCAACAATACTTAATGTATGTCAAGTGTCAATTATGAGGATTATGTCAAACTACAGGTTATTAAGGGAACCAAGGTCACAATAGTTAGATTACTTAGGTTTTTCGAACAACAAGTTTAATATCTTAACAAGGTAAGTGGACCACTGTTTACTAACTTCAAAGTTCAGTTCACTGAAGTCAAGATAGAATAAATATTATTGATGAACAAGTGTCACAGTCAATATGTCAATGTATCATTCTTCATCAAATATGATATCTCAGTTAAGTATAGTCAAATATCGAGGTCATATCACTGTAGGGTAGATAGGTTCACTGTGTATGTGCACTGCTGTCCACAAATTTGATGCACAGATCACTGTCAATGTAATCTCAGATGTCAAGTCATGGTTAAGTCTATTACTGCAAGGCCACATAAAATAAGTGCTATGTTATTTGTGTTACTAAATGTCACTTACAAGCCCATATATATATGTATATATATATACCACAGTTATCTCTGTGTCTTTGTTATGTTAAGACTGTTATATCATTTATTGGTTTGTAAGATCTCATAAAGTATGTCACTTGTGTTTTGGTTCAAAATTGCATTGAGAGGTTTTTCAATAAGATGCCGAATGAATCATTGGCTTAGTGCATGATGTTTAAAGTTACTCACAAATACATGATGAGATTACTGCCACTGTCTTATAGTGAAATTCAATGTCATATATTGACAATTGCCGGTGGATATTGTGCTGATATATGAAGTGATTAAGACTCACTGTTCAAGGCAAAATTATAATCAATTTAGGTTTCAATTATCCCTTATCTCAAACCAATGTTGCACGAAGCGGGAGCGAAGCGGAAGCGTTTTTTGGAAGCGGAAGCGTCATTTTCCAAAAATCTAGGAAGCGAAGCGTCCGCGGAAGCGTCTGCTATATATATATATATTTTTTTATATTTTTTTGCATTTATACTCAAAACAAACATCCCAAATACCAAATTAATTGTAGAAGACATGAAAACATGCATATTTTTGCATAAATCAAGATAGATATGGCATCCATGATTCTATTGTAGTTACTAGTTACTAGTATGTACAACAATCATCTATATTCTAGCTATTACAAACATACATCAAATTTTTAAGCATATTATAAAACATAAAACATTTAAGCATATTATAAAACATAAAACATAGAGCATATTATGATTTATCTAGCAAGTGAGCAACTGTCAACATTTGTCATGTCCAAAATTCAAATAATAATGTTTACAAAATATGTCACTTGGTCACCGCCAAGCCAAAAAGGTTCAAAATTCAAATTCACAAGTCTACAAGTCTAATGAGTAATCTATGACAAAAAGTAGTAGATTGTGAATATATCTACTAATCTCTCCTCCTTCCACCACGAATAGAACGTGGTGGCGGGCCTCCACGTGCTGGCAATGAAGAAGATGGTGCCTGTGGAAGTCGTGGCACTGAAACTGATGAAGAAGAACCCCCTGCTGTTGGTGTTGAACCATGGAACCTAGGAACCAAGGGACCAGATGGGGGTGGGGGTGGTGGCATATCAACACGGTCATCATCATCCTAGAATCGCTCAAAAAATTCATGCAAAAAAAAAACACTAGTTAACAAAAAAATTAAAAACATGAATTAGAGAAATGCTTTATAAGGGAAAATTGGAAAATTCATACCACAATGGACATACCTGGATAAGAGCATCCTCTAATTGCTCTAGTCGCAACACTCCATCCTCCAAATTGGGCTCCTCTGGATTCTTGTCCCAAATCAACAAGTCTTTATTAGACTTTGCATCTTCACAGTAATGGGACAACAATCGCAAGTTGTAATGAACATAAACCAAGCTCTCTGCCCGGTCTAAACTCAACCTGTTCCTTTTAACACTGTGGATGAAAGAATAAGAGCTCCAACACCTCTCTGCAGAAGAAGTGTTTACCACCTGTGATAGCACCCGCAATGCCAAACTCTGTAGAAGTGGAGTACCCCCTCCATGCATGTTCCACCACTCAAGAGCAGAAAAAGTCTCTCGATCTTTAATTGCATGCATGCTCCCAAATGGACCAGTGTTGAGCGTATAGTTGCTCACCTGTCTCCGTACCAATGCAGCGTCCTCCTCATCAGGGATTAATTTACTCAATGCAGCCATATATTTTTGGTGAACCTCTTGATCTTGGTGTGGTTTTCTCTTGCTTCCCCCCCAGGTGCTGGTGTTGAAAGCCATGATGGATGATAGTATTTAGGTGTCAAAACATATGCTAATGCATGCAATGGAATATTTAGCATTTCCCATCGGTTTTGCACCTCTACACGAATATAATTGTACAAGGTGGTATCTCTAGGCTCAACAATGTCTTTAATCTGCCCCAACATGCTATTCATTTGCTCATACACCTCCCCAATTACTGGTCGATCTGAATCTGCAAACTTGATCATGTAATAAATTGGTTTGGTGAATTGCAAAACATATTTAACCTGTGACCAAAAGTAACTGTCAAGAACAGTGTCCTTGACTGCATTAGCACCATCTGTGTCAGTGTTAATTTCATCCCATGTTTCAGCACACACCAGATTAGTTAAAGCTTGTCTCACCTTCACTAGCCGCCTAAAGGTGAGGTAATAACTAGCAAATCTTGTCTTTGCAATTTTAAGCAATTGCAACTTGGAGTAAGTGCCATAGAAGTAGTTTACCCTTGTATGCCCTGTGATGAATTTAATGAGCTGCTTCCCTTTCCTGTAAACCTCAGCAATCCACCCACATTCTTTGTGTTTCACAATATCATGCATCAAAAGGTTCAATGTGTGAACCAGGCACCCAGACCAAAAGATGTGTGGATGAGTACGCTCAATAATTTTTCATGCTGCCTTACAATTTGCTGCATTATCTGTGATCACTTGAACCACATTATTCAGACCAACATCTTTGATTGATTTCAATAGGAGATCTGCAATGTTTTGTGCAGATGCAGTGATGGAGGAGGAGTCATGACATGCAATAAATACTGCACCACTAGAAGAAACACCAAGAACATTTATCAAATGTTGGTTTCTAATATTTGTCCACCCATCTGATACAATGGATACCCCAGAATCTACCCACTCATTTGTAAAACGTGTCAAAGCTCTTTGAACCTTAGCTTTTTCTCTTTCTAATAACACTGTTCTAGCTTTCTCATAGTTGGGGGCCTTGTATCCTTTTGGGGCTTCATTGATGGCCTTTACCATTTCATGCCAATAGGGAGAGCGAAGCACATTGAATGGTACACCGCAAGCACAAAGAAAACGGACTATCTTTCCATCCACATCATCCCTCCCAGCAACATTAAGGAAATCCCCTATTGTTCTTCTACCTCCAGAGCTTGCAGAAGTACCATGAGGAGATGAGCAACTACCAAATTTAGAGGTTGCACTTGATTCAAAATGAGTTTTTTGTTTCTTGTTTTTTTGTTGTGCAACCATCTCTATTTGGATGTATTTTCTTCTTTCTTCAGTTGAAATGTTTGGGCAAATTTGTACCCCCACAGAACCCTTTTTTTCATCACTGTCCAGCACCCCACAAAGATGCCTCCTCAGACGGGTATATGAACCACAATATGGTTTTCCTCCATGACAACCATGAGGGCACACAAATTTGTAAGATCCACCACCCTTTCCCCCATCAAGTTTGGTCACATAGTTCCACAAGGGTGTTGATGTAGCTTTCCCATCTTGTGTTTCAGTGTCCCCTTCAAGTTCATCCCCTTCCTCTTCAAACCCTTCCTCCTCATCATACATTGGGTCACTACTATTAGGACCATCACCAATGTCCTCTTTTGTTTCTTCCCTTCTATTCCTCACCCTTGCCATCATTAAAACCAAGAGTGGAGTGATACATAGAAGCCAAAAGAACACCATCTTGGAATATGGATATAGGTGGTGGACAACGGCAACCTGTAAATAAAGGAGCAAGTAGAAACAATGGGAAAGAGTAGGAGAGGGAGGAGAAAAATACAATTTTTTTTTCAAAAAAAACAAGGGAGTTTGGGGTTTGAACTTACCTCTTTAGCTCTTGTAGATGAAGTCCTCCAAGCTCTTGCTCCAAGCTCCTCCTCCTTCTCCTAGCTCCTCCTTCTTCACTCCTCCAAGCTCTCCTCTCTTCTCCTCTCCTTTCCTCTCTTCTCTTCTCCTCTCCTCTCTTCTCTTCTCCAACTCTCATAAACTCAAAGTGAGAAAATGAGGAATGAATGGGGGCTTTATTCTTTTCATTCCTCACCTTAATCTCACCCTAACCTCACCCTAACCCACCCCCTTAAGGTTGAGTGAACATAACTTAAAAAAAAATTAAAAAAAAATTTGTTTTTCTCCTTTGGGCGCGCCCCTTTCCGCCGAAGCGTATGGAAGCGTGCGTGAAGCGCACACTTCCTGCTCCGAAGCACCACGCTTCGGCGGCCCGAAGCGCCGTACGAAGCGCGCTTCGGAGCCGGCGCTTCGGAAATTCCAGGAAGCGCAAAAAAATTTACGAATCGCGCTTCCGAATTTCCGAAGCGCGCTTCGGAAGGCGCTTCGTACGGCGCTTCCGTACGGGGCGCGCTTCGGAGCTTCGGAGCGGGGGGGGGGGGGGCGCTTCGTGCAACACTGTCTCAAACATTTCTAACTTCTCCACAGTGATCTTATATATCATTGTACAAGGTCTGAACCTAAAGTCTTAAACAGTGCCCTAGAATGAGCCCTAACCAGACCCAAAAAAATGCCCTAAGACAAGCCCTAACAAGCCTCAAACTAGTCTAGAATACGCTCTCTAAAACAAGACAACAAATGATCACAAAAGAACTAGTCTTATTTTATTTGAACCAACAAAATTATCCCAAGGAATCCCAATGAAAACCAAAAGAAAAACAATAAAAAGAATGTCCTTGAAATGTACAGTGATTTGTGCCCTAAAGAGGGCTGAAGGTCTGCACTCAAATAATTTGCTGAAATGTATCTCACAAAACAAAAAAAAATACCACGCAAAAACCTTGTTTGTGACTGTTTATACAGGACCGAAATTTTGAATGGCCTCAAGTCCGAGACTTAATCCTTGTACGTGCAATTTGCAAAGGACTAACCTGAAATATAGTGAGTGCCCTGTCCAAATGAATTCCTCCACCACAGGTCTGAGCATTAAGGACACAAGATAAGCTGCCTCTCAAGACTTTTAGGCCTTCACTCTTCCAAAAGACCGCAGAACCATATGACAGTCAAGCCTTAACTCCTGAATTTTTGTTGTTCTTGCCTCAGATAGGTTGAACAATTTCAGAGGTGTGAAATAATAAGATAAATGTGTTAAGAATGTTATGGCTTGAGGTTAGATTAGGTCTTCTTTTATAGATCAATGTAAGGGCTTCTAAGTTAGACATCAGAATAAGTTAGAGAGTCAAACACTTATATATATATATTTTTAATAATTATTATTATCTTATCACTTAAATAATTACCTTTATTCCTAAGCAAACCATTTGGATGTTAGGTATGTTTTTGAAGGCATTAGGTCTATTTTAATAGTGTTTTAGAGAAGGCTTTATTAAGTGAACATTGGAGGAGAATAGGGCCTTAAAACACTCTTCTTTTGTTTTATTAATGTTCTCTAACTTAATAAAATGCTTCGATTAATTACCTTTATTTCTAAGAAAAGCCCTCTTACCCATTGTAGTGAAGCAATAGTTCATATATATGTCCTATGGTTGTGTGATCGCTTCACTTCAGGTATGTTTTCCACAACAGATGACAAAGATCCTTCATGCCTAATTCGAATGCCCACAACCAATGAAAATAGGCCAAGTCACCACCCCTTGGGGTTTTAGCCTAGAAAGTGGGGTCTTTGACTTCAAATTCAATTTTCTCTCAAACCAGGAGGACTTACGTGGCATACCACATACCATTGGTAACATATTTTTGAGGAGAATCCAATGACATGGATCTCCAACCCAAACTCAATGATTTGACCTACCAAAAACCCTCGACAAAGTCGGGGTACATCCTTAGTCTAGGGAACCCAAACCCTAGGACCTGAGTTTTTAACCATCCAATAGTATAGTTTCCATCTTGATGTAATTCGACAATTACTAAGGAGCGTTCATAACCATTTGACATCAATGACTGGTGTTTTTGGTCAAAGTCAAACCCAATCAACTCCATGGGTTGACATCAATGACAACACCATCCAACAACACTAGCTTTATGATTACACTTAGTGTTAGCTTTGTAACATATGCATGTTAGGGTAGGATGCATTGCATAATGATTTTCTCTGGTGTGGCCATGGACTTGCATTCTACCATTCCAAATCTCTCCAAGAGCTTTATGACATATTTTCCTTGAGAAAAGAAAATCTCTCCGGGTCTTTGCCACTCCTTTAGTCCCAAAAAATAATGCATCATAACAAGATCCTTCATTTTGAACTCAGAGGCCAACTCCCTCTTACACTTGAGCATCAAGGGCTCACTACCTGTCAAGAATAGATCATCAACATATAAAACCAAAATCAAAGGCATACCTTGGACCACTTTGAAGTAGAGGTTCGGATCAACACTACTTCTTGTGAATCCAAGCTTCACCAGGTAACTATCAATGCGGGCATACCAGGCTTTGGGGGCTTGCTTCAAACCATATAATGCCTTCTTCAACCTGCAAACGTGAGTCTTCCTGTCCTTTACTTCAAATCCTTGAGGCTGCTCAACATATACTTCTTCTTGTAGTATGCCATGAAGAAATGTCGTCTTTACATCCATCTGGTGAAGGGTCCATCCTTGACTAGTAGCAAGGGAAACAATCGATCTAATGGTAGTGTAACGGGCAACAAGAGTAAATATATCGTCATAGTCTTCTCCCTCTTTCTGGGATAAACCTTGAGCCACAAACCTTGCTTTATACTTCTAGATGCTTCCATCAACTCCATGCTTGATCTTGTATAACCACTGGGAAGTTACGACAAACTTCCCTTTAGGTCTCGAAACAACATCCCATATACCATTTTTCATAATTGATTCATATTCTTCAGCCATGGCATCCTTCCAAGCTTGTTCTTTCACAACTTCGTCAAAGGTGGAAGGCTCAACTTGTATGATGGAACTCATAACTACAACATATCCTTGGTACCAACATGTCTTTTTTATTTCTCTAAAGGACCTTTTGGTAGAAATATGTCTCTCAATATCCTATAATCTATCGTGAAGCCACAATGGTCTCTTCCTAGTAGGGGGATCACTTGGAGGAGGATTCAAGGGGTCCATAGGCTCCATGGGATCATCAACAATATCCTTCTCAGATTCCGACACAGAAGGACCTTCTAGTAGGTCCATATCATCATCTTTATTCTTAGCAGGAGGCGGAGGAAGGTCTCTTACTTTTCCAAGGGAAACATCTTCATTGAAAGTTACATCTCTACTAAACTTGATCTTCCTTTGACTATATATATATATATATATATTCTAAGTGCTTTAGAGTTTTCACAATATACAACAAATGTACCTTCTTTCCGGTGGCTTCCAACTTGTTCCTCTTGCCCTTCGACACATGGAAATATACAGGGCAACCAAATATCCTGAGATGTCGAATGTTGGGCTTTAAACCTGTGAATACTTCTTCGGGAGTCTTGTTATCCAAAGCTTGATGAGGAACCCTGTTTTGTACATAGATCGTTGTATTTGTAGCTTCTCCCCAGAGGAACTTCGACAACTTTTGATCATGCAGCATAGCTCGGGCAGCTTCCACGATGGACTTGTTCTTTCTTTCAGCCACTCCATTCTGCTCAGGGTTGTAAGGTACAATAGTTTCCTTCTTGATTCCAACCTGCTTGCAAAAGTCAATGAACTCATTTGATGTATACTCTCCACCATTGTCAGACCTAAAGACCTTGATCTTCTTCCCTGTTTGATTCTCTATTAGTGCCTTGAAGTCCTTGAACATATCAAAAGCCTCATCCTTATGCTTCAAATAGTATATCCATGTCTTCCTGGAGAAGTCATCAATAAAGATTATGTAGTAGAGATGTCCATCAGTAGAGTGCATTGGTATGGGTCCGCATAGTTCAAAATGTATGAGTTGAAGAATATCATCAGTTTTGTTCTTGTTAGAGGGGAATGGTCCCCTTGTCTTCTTTCCACTGGCACACCCTGAACATACTCCATCATGAAGCTTGAATATCAGGCATCCCAGAGACTTAACTTTTTCAATTTCGCTAGGGTTTCATAATATAGATGTGCCAACCTTCGGTGCCATAGTTGACTTTGATGATTGGTGTCATGGACCATTGCCAGTAGAGGCCTTCCATTGACTCTATAGGGTCCTTTAATTCTAGATCCCAAGGTAAAAGCATCCCTCATGCGGGATTCCATAGGCCATGTGAGGACCTTTCCTTTGATGAAATCTACTCTCATGCCTTTGTTTTTCAAGGAAGATATGGCTACCAAGTTCTCCTTTAGTCTCGGAACACACATAACACCATGAAGAAGAACAAATTGATCAGAGTCCAAATGAAATTTGACAGAACCATAACCCTTCACAGGATGAGTGGTATTGTCTCCAAGGATGATTTTTAAACTTGTCTCCTTCTCAACCAGGTTAGAGAGGACTTCCTTGTACCTAGAGAAATGTCCAAAAGCCCCACTATCTACTAACCAATTGTCATATGAATCTGAAGGAGAAGAACTTGAAAGAGAAGAAATAAGAATATTGACTAGCAACTGCATTACTTTCATACCTGGAGTTCCTTGACCTCTTTTGAAGATGATGGCCTTGTTAGTGATCATTCAGAGTATCTCTTCTTCTTCTATCATCTCTTGTTCTTTGATCATCGCCTCTTCTTCTATTGTTGAACCTGTTGTTGTTGTAATTGTACCTCAAATCATTTCTCTTTTTCGGGAAATCTAAAGCATAGTGACCATGCTTATGGAAATTAAAGCATTCAATTCTACTTCCTCTTCTCTTGGAGTCCTTTGATTCAGGGGGAGGCCTTCTTGAACCAGATGGTCTTCCTCTTCCTTTCCTCTTCTTGTCTTGAGCAACAAATGTAGAGGGCTCTCCTTCTTCATTCTTTTGAATTCTTCCTTTGGCAATCATCCTGACCTCCTCTTGAGTGCATTTACCAATGAGCTCATCAAATGTCGGAAGAACATTATTGTTGCTTAGAGTAGTAATGAAGGTTTCCCAAATAGGAGGAAGACCTTGAAGAGTCGTCACCAACAACTCCCTGTCAAATATTTGTTCACCAACAGATTGAAATTGATCCCTTAGGCGGGATACTCTCATGATATAGGATTGAACAGATTCACCCTTATTCATATTCATCTCTTTGAGTTGATTTTACAAGGAAAAGATGTGATTCAAGTTATTAACCTCATACATCCCGACCAACTTGCCATAAATATCCTTAGACTTCTTTAAGATACCAACACAAAAAAGTAAATGATCTTGCAAATCATCAATGAGAATTTTCTTGGCTTTGAGCCCACCTTTCTTATACTTGGATTTGATAGTAGCGGAAGCATTCGCCGGAGGCTCAAGTACCTTTCCTTGCACACATTCTAAAACATTGTTATCATCCGGTATAACTTCCAACCTAGTTTTCCAATCAGGAAAGTTAGATGAGTCACCTAGCTTCTCATTATCCTTGAAGAAAGAGGTAGACATCTTGTCCAAGTCAAATAGGACCCTTCAGATTCTTTCAAGAATGATTGCTCTTGTTTCTTATCTCCTTGGGCTTGTCTTCACCTTGGCTCTGATACCATGTTAATTTTCCACTGTTCTATACTGTTACAATCACTTAAGCCCAATCTTTTCTTCAATTAGCAATATTTCAAAAACAATTTAAACTTCTAATGATCAATAACAATTGTAGATAGAATAGTAAATGCAATGTACATAAGAAGAAAATCAAGAGCAATAACAAGAGACCAGAATTGGTCATAGCCCAGGGAAAAACGCCACAAGGGGGAAAACCCTTTCAAATTCTTCTTCTTATTAGATTGTCATAAAGTGTTCAGCAAAGAGAGTACAATGATTCAATTCACCATCAAGAGTCAAAGTAGATCCTTTGACTATCCAACAAAACCAACCAAACAATATCCAAGAGATGAGCCCAATAGACAAATATGATCACAATCAAAGTCTCCAAAATTGATCCAATCCTACGGTCAATGGTCAACAATATCTCAGGTCACAATCATAGAGACCCAGTAATCATCAGTGCGACTGTAGCCCTTCAGCCATAAGGAAAGCCCTATCAAGCGAGTGACTGTGGCCAATATTTCCTCGTTCCAACCTTGTGGTTCCAAATGAATTTCTTCTTCTTGCACCTGTGAGCTCGAACCCTGCGATTTCAGACCTGTATAAACCACAAATCAATTTCAGACCTGTACGAACCAATCCAAAGAAGAGAGAGAAGAAGATGTTTGATGATGATTGTGTCCAAATGAGGTTGACTTGTCTTGTATTTATATGCTTCCAAGGGGTGCCCAATTTCTCTTTAAAACTGACCTGAATTTTGTGGGCATGTGGGTTTTCATATTAAAAATACATTTTTCCTTCACCAAATTAAATTCTTCCAAGGGCTAGGAGGGGTCTTTCTTGACGAGGAAGGTTGTCCAAAGGAGGGAATTTGTAACTAAGCTGCCAAATTAACATGTTAGTAAGGGCAAGGGTGTTTGGGACATTTTGTTGAACAACACGCTTTCCTTCGTCAACTTTCTTGGGAACAAATTTATCTTTATTGAATTGGTTCTTTTGAAGGTAACTATCGCTCCTTTCCTTCTTATGGTCGACCAACTTAGTCATGGTAGACTTTTGACTAGCAGACATCTCATTAACTTTCTTTGCCAAGGCCGTGACCACCTCTTTCATACCAGAATCAAATCCATCATTTGTAGCTTGAAGCTTCATCCTCGGATGATCAAATAAGTCAATATGAACTGAATTGATGTTGTGTTCAACCTTGATGACAATGTTATTTGCTTCTTCCAAAGTTGCAGGCTCATCTCTTAGAACATATGTAAAATGCCCATGGACACCTTGAATGAATCTTTCCAAAACTACTGTCATCAGATGGTTTGAGCCTATCAGGGATTTCAACATAGTTCTTGTTAAAATCTTTGGATGTATTCTTTGATATTGTATTTATCTTTCATATCAATTTGAATAAATTTTCCAAGAGCCATACCTCCATCAAGATGGTTAGCCCTTCTCTTCTTGAACACATCTTCAAATTGGTCAAAATTAGTGATGCTTCCCCAAGGTAGGTGGGCATACCAATCCCTAACATTACCCTCAAATGTCAAAGCAAACAACATCATAACAACATCTTCTTCATCTTCATCAATATTCTTAGGACAAATTGCCCAAATGAAATTGTCTACTTGTTTCTTAGCACTAATAGTACTACTACCATCAAACTTAGGAAGCCATTCATGGTGTTTATTAGGACACTGGTAAGGAGCTCCAATAAAGGCATCAAAGTTTAATGGTTTGAATGATGCCAAATGCCATTTCTTAGCCCTAGGGGGATTATTTTGATTTGCATTCCTATTGTTATTGGAATTGACATTAACATTAGCATTAGCATTTTGATTATTGGTATTATCCATCTCGGGAAATATGACTTTTATAATAGGGAATGGATTATGATCACCTCTCTTGGTAGCAACTCTTGTTCTTGGAGCTATGTTGTCTTCAATGAATTCGTACTCAAGCAATTTAGGAGTCGCTAGAAGAGTATCTATTTTGTCGTTAAAAGAACCACCTCTTCAAACGATTCAATCTAAGTTGCACGAAACGGGGAAACAGGTGCAAGTTTCCGAAACGGGAAGCGATACAAAACGCGACCTCCCCAAATTTTGGAAACGGGGAAACGCGAATATATATATATATATTGAAAATATTTAAAGATATATATATGTGTGTGTGTGTGTGTGTGTGTGTGTGTGTGCAATCATAAAGCATAAATGTTACATTATAATCTAAGTCACCTGACACGGGGATTCGGGACACGTAGGATTCGGGATTCGTGGTGTCGGATTTGGGACACGTTGACCCCCGGAACAGGACACGTTATATATTATTTTATTAAAAATATATATATATATATATAATATATATTTAAATATATATATATATATATATATATATATATATATATATATATAAAATTAGATATTAGCATATTTTTTACACAAATTTTAATTAATGATACAAAATTATTGATTTCAAACATAGATCTTGAATTTGATTCTTCATCTATAGCTATTACTATTAGCATGCATAGTACATACAAAATTCAAATAAATGTCAGTGGTACTGGTCACATAAACATAAATGATAAACACACTGACAACTGTAGTTTTCTCATTAAGTCATCAAATCAAAATCTGTTACATAGGTAGTGTTGGTGCAATGCCAATGGCAAATAGAAATAGAAAATATAAAACAAATATAGGTATACAAGCCTCAAGGCATCAATCAGCATCAGAATCAGCATCACTGTCCCCATCATCATGGTCCCCACTGCTCTCCTCTGCATCCTCCTCCTCCCCTGTATCCATAGTCGCCTCTGCATCTGCTGGTATGGAGGTTGACCCCTCTAAGTCATCAAATCTAACAGGCTCAAGCACTGGATCACTGAGATCCATGTTGGCCAATGCCAACTCAACAGTGGTGTCCAGACCCATATCATCAAGAAAGACATCCCACATCTTTGTCTTTCCCCTCAACCACTCTTCCCTCTGCCTGTAAATAAGACGAAGGTTGGTGTGCACATACACCATTGTCTCTGCCCTGGACTGCTCAAGCCTGCTCTTCTTCACAGTATGCAAATTCCCATATGTGCTCCAATTCCTCTCGCAACAAGAGGATGAAGTCACCTGAGAGAGGAGCCTCATGGCTAACTGCTGAAGAGGAGGGCTTGTTGCCCCATGATTTGCCCACCAAGAATAGGGCTTCTTAAGCCCCCTGTCTCTAATCACATCATAACCTCCAAATCGACCAGTGCCAGTGGAAAACTCTGCAAAGGCATCCTCCACCTCAGCAAGCAATGCACTATCCTGATAAATCCGCCTCAATGCCTCTTTCCTCCCCTGTGAGATTTCACCATCCATGTGAGGAGGGAATCTGCGGGAAGGTCCACCATTCAGCCACTCATGGCTGTAGTATTTGGGGTTCAATGAGTGAGCCAAACAATGTAAAGGTGTACAATTCTTGTCCCATCTGCGGACAAGAATATCATGTATGGTATCGCAGAAGGCCTCTGGTGATGTCTCATACTGGGGGCACTCACTCTGTAGAATAATGCTCCTCACAGACTCAATCATGGAATCCCATCCCTCATAAACCTCTCCTAGGATGGGTTTGTTTGTATCTGCAACTCGAAGCAAAGAGATGATAGGGTCCATGATCCGAATAATTAGATCTACCCTCTCCCACCAAGCATCATCTAGTACTGTGTCCTTCACTCTTTTAGAGGTTGCCTGATCTGTCTTTCTCCAAAAAGACCAAAACTCAGAAATAACCATGGACCCAAGAGCAGTCTTGACCTCCCTCAACCTCTTCAACATCATGAATGAAGATGCAAACCGTGTATCAGCAATCTTCAACAATGATAGATTGCTGTACTCCTTGTAGATAGTGAGGGCATTTGTATGATTTTGCACAAAGTTACGGATATGTATTGCATCCTCAATAATGCTTCCAATCCAAAGCACATCAGAAGCAATGGATTTCAGTGCTAAGTTCAATGAATGGACAATGCAAGGTGTCCAAAACACTTGTGGATATTTAGCTCCCACAATCATGCCAGCCGCCTTGCAAACAGGTGCATTATCTGTAATGATTTGCACACAAGATTCAACACCTACCTCTTCAACAACTCTAATAAATAACTCACCCATAAATTGTGCATCCTTGTATTCGCCAAGTGTATCCACTGCTTTCAGGAAAACTGGACCATTCAAGGAAGACACCATGAAGTTGATGATTGGGTGTCGTGCTGGATCTGTCCATCCATCAAAAACAATGCTAACCCCAGATGTTGGCCATGATGCCATAATAGGCTCAAGCATTTTTTTCACCTCTTTTTTTGCCTTCGTCAACAATGTGGTTCTCAGCTTCTCTGACCCAGGAGGCACATACCCTGCTGGAGCCCCTTGAGTTAGAGCTCGGCACATCTCAACAAATAAAGGTGAACGTGCAACATTAAATGATATGAAGTTTTGATAGAAGAAGAAGGCAATGGTGAGATCAAGCTCTTCCCGTCTCTCTTTTTGGAAAATCTTGTCCATTGGACCAAGTGATCTTCTTTTTAATGCTTGTCCCCCAGTAGAAGTAGAACTCTCAAATGGAAATTTGGTGGTGGCTTTCCTCAAAAATGGAAGGGGGTCTTCATTCTTGCCCTTGGGTGCTTTTGATTTTGAAGCCAGTGCCACATGTTCCATACCAACATTGGCCTCCTTTTCCAATTCTTTTCTCTTTTGTGAAGTAATAGTTTTACAAGATCCAATCCCACAACTAGGTATAGCCAACAAATGTGATTTCACACGGTAATATGTGCTTTTGAAAGAAATGTTACAAAAGTTGCATTTCCATTGCACATTGCCTCCTCCTTTTCCCTTGTTGTTTGGCCCATCCTCTCTTGTGACATATTTCCACAATGGATATTTATCATTGTCTTTAAGTCCTCTTCCCTCAACATTACTTGCAGCAGACTCTGATGATATTGGGGGAGGAAGGGCATCTCTACCCATGACATTCTTGCCCTTCCTTGCTGCCTTTGATTGAGCCATGAACACTGTTACCTCAACCTGTAAAAAAAATGAACTGACTGCTATAAAAATTTAAAAATGCAAAAGAAATGAACAAGAATCAACACTAATTTGAAAGAGCACCTACAGCAGTGTGTTTATAAGTTATTTAAATTAAAATTACATATTGTATGCTTTTTCCTGCATAAAAATAAGCAAACAAACTTGTTTATGCTTTCCACTGTTGCATCACTAGATAATTCTGGTTGAGAACTGCTAAGGCAATTATGCTAGACCTGAATTAATAATCTGTCTTTTCATAAAGCTCGCAAATAAATTGCCACTGCCAGTCATAGGGCTTTACAAAGGATCGGTGATTTACCCAGGAGGCACTTTACGTACTAACCTTGATCCTCTTGGAGAGAACTCAGACACACAGATTTGGGAGGTGGGTATTGTCTAACTGTCTCACCTATTGTTCAAAATGTAATGATTATGCCATCATAAATATAAGCTATCCCTTTTTTAAACAATATAAACATATTTTAGGCAGTCGTTGAGATAATTTAATTATGATGATTGGATTTTGTTTGCGTTGTAGGCTTTGAAAAAGTGTCAACTTGAAGAAATTGCGAGTGCAAAGGAAAATAAGCTAGATTCTTTGGGTTTGTAACTTTGTTCCATTCTTGCAGCTGCTATCGAACATTGAAATATAAATCAAGATTCCTATTATAATGTTCTTGATGTCATAACCCCTTGCTGCCGCTGGTTGATTTCAAAACTGGTGGCCCTAAACTTATTTATTTGTTTGATTGCGGGGAAGTTTGGAGCTGTTTGTCTCACATTTCTCCATCCGTTTTTCAATCTCTGCTTCACTGGTGTTCCATGCTACAGGGTTCCCGCCGCCCGGTTACACAAAAATTAAAATCGATTATATTTATTTTTATATGAAACTGCGTTATCTTGACCTTCCCTCAGAACTGCGTTATGATGTTATCTGGTGGACCGTGGACTTACCTCAGAACTTAGAAGTTAGTGGACGATGGGTGGTTGATTCTCCTCGCTCAGCGCTGAGAGTCCGCTCCTCGCCGCAACAACACAATTTGGCACCAACTGTCTTGCATAATGAGCCGTCAACCAAGCACACGCCCCTTTAACCTAGCAAACGAGTCTGAAATACAGGACACGCAAAAAAAATCGAGACACGATTTGGGAATTCAGCGGCACGTTACCGACACGACGTGTCACAAAAGGACACGACGTGCCCTTAATTTTGGACACGAATCCGACGAGAATCGTGTCGGATTCGCACGATTCGCGGTTCGTCAAGGGGTTTGGACGAATCCGGTATCATAGATTATAATTTATTACACTTAAACATTAAGATATAATTTACATCACATTTACTCATGAATGATCACATAATGAAAATAAAAATATCGGAATATCCAAAAGCAACCTTTATTATATATCCGAATCTCAAAATCAACCTTTATTTATATTAATATATGAGGCTGCAAGTACAATAAAGACTATAAGGCTGCAAGAGAGAGATCCAAATCAGGATTTTCTGCATCCACATCCCATTCTTTAGAATGACCACTGTTGTATTGGGAGTCTCCTCTTACATAGTCGAACGACCTTAGTGCTCTTGATTAAATACAAGTTTCATACCCTAGTACCCTACATGATCTTGATTATTGGGAGTTTCCCCTGCATAGAGGGCTTGGTTCTTTTGATTAAATACAAGTTCCATACCCTAGTATATGATAAAATCCAATGGAAACATTGCAATCCCTCCAATCCTGAAATCCTGAAAAACAAATAAGTCTGTTGGATTTTGAGTGAGATCTAAAATTCTACTTTCTCCATATGAAATCCAATGAGGGCGAAACCACTCTCAAACATCCTAAGTCATTTCATGGTAATGTTAAAAATTTAAGTAAAAGGATGAAAATGAAAAAAAAAAGGAGAATATCACTTTTACTTTAAGAATTTAACATTACCATGAACTGCATATCCCTCAAACTTCCTGATGAACTGCATATCAACACTAGGGCAAAAATTCACTTTTATAACTTTAGACACGCATCTAGAAGCAACAAGAAGTCATTAACATACCCTAAAAGTGAATTAAAAAACAAATTAAAAAAACACAATTTAATGAGGAAACGTGGGTCGTACGGTCCTGAAACGCGTTTCCGGCCGTACTGGCCACGTGAAACGGAAACGTGGTCAGTACGGCCCGAAACGCGTTTCACGGCCGTACCAAACACGTTTCCATACGGAAACGGACCTCTATACCACGTTTCTTGCAACATAGGATTCAATAGAGGGAAGGTAGACTTAATTCCTTCCCGGACAATGGCACCAAAATGTTGCCACAATATCTAGAAAGCCCTGGAGAGGGAAACCTTACAAGACAAATAGCTAGACTAAGTGTTAACATTGGGACAATGGCCCACTGTCACCACAACCAAGGTCCCATACTCTTTACGGACTTTCATTGATGGGAGGAGTCTCGGTATGATATGATCACTTATGAAAGATATTCCTAGGGTTATGGTATAAGGTGATGGGCTAGAATCTCTCAAGAAGGGCTTAAATTTATGGTACAAGGCTTCAAGAAGCAATTCACTTTCTATAAGAGACCTAGGGAAGACATGCGCAAGACCTAGGGTTTCGTGAATTTGCTTGGTTATAGGTACTCCGGAGATCAAGGCAATAAAGAGAAAAGGCTTCTTGTGATATACTTCAACTAGTACTAAGTTCATACAACCTTCAAAGAAGTCCCTAAGTTGAGGGAGACTAGCTAGGGTTTCCCTCTTAGGGCAAAACCTAGGGAAAGAGATTTTATGGACAAAGTTTAAGTGGCTGCCCACCAAACTTGGATAATAGGTAGCCTAGACCCTAAGTTTGATGTTTAGGTTGTCAAGTTACCATAAAACCTCTCCCAAGGAAATTCACTTAATCCCTAATTAGGTGTCCTACCTTAAGAGGACCAAAATTTTCAAGAGAAGATTTATGGATAAGAAGTAAGGTTGACCACTAAGGACCTGGGTTAGTGCCTTACACTTTGGGCATAGGAGTCTAGGAGGCTCAAGATGAGCTAAAACGTTTCGAAGGAGGCTATAAATTGATGCCCTAGGTAACAATTTCTAGCATTTACTCACTTCAAAGGAAAATGGAATTTGATGGAGAGTTTAAGGAATTACTCCACTAGGAACATTCACTACATGCCATACAATGAATAACATATGCAATACTCAACTAGATGGCTTTTCAAAATTAATTTTCAACTATTAGGGCACAATTTAGGATATTCTAGAAGCATCAATTCCATACATTAGACAATTTCAAGAATAAAATTCATCAACAATGAGCACTTACAAGACAACATGTAATATATCCATCCATGATCCAAAGAAATAGCTCCAAAGTTAATTCGAATTAGCTTCCAAACGTCGAAATGCATCCAAAAGACCTCCAATAGCCAAGAAGGAACAAGTGTGAAATTCTCACAAGAGGTTGAATTGTCCAAGTGATGATGATTAGAGGATCAAATGATCTCTCTTTTATTTATACATGTCTAATGAATTCTAATTTAGCCTAAATGCCCCTTAGTTGTAAAATGATGGGAAAAACTAATTGAGGTTACAAGCCAACCTCATAGCCAATGTAAAAACATACGAAATCACCCACAAGAGGGCCGAAATGCTAACATCATCCATGTGTGGGCCTCCAAGAAATCACCCATCACCCATAAGAGGGCTGAAATGCTGACATCATCCATGTGTGGGCCTCTTGGAGGCACGCATTGGGCTTTTCTAGTGCCAAGTTGAGTGAAGAGGGCCTCCAGAATCGTCCTCTAGGGGTTAGCCCCATTGCACACATTTTGTCAAAGCTCCAAGGAAGCAATGGCACCATATCTTTCTTCAAAGATCAATATCATCAGCCATCAACTATTTTGTCATTGTAAACCCATTATGCGAATTTGTAAATGATGCTAGTAAGACCATGTATGTATATAACAACCTAGGTAAGCCTATTATTTTGGTGACAACATTCATCCTAGGAGGTTTTTCGTCTCACTGATTCATCTGTGTTTCTAAACACCGCTGATCGACAAAGTTTTTCCCTCCAGGCTCGCCCCAAAGCTAGGGTGGAATTTATCGTCAAAGTCTTAGGTGAGTCTTAGTGTTTTAGTGAATTCTTATGTAAAAGTGGTTTGGGAATAATTTAAGCTAATTGGATAAATTATTTTATTACAAGTCACCTGGTCTACTAGATCATATTGTGTCCCAGAATTGGGTAATTAATTGAGGGTCTATAGCTAACGGGCATTCCCATTTTGAGTGTTGAATTATGTAAAAAATATTTTAGTGCATGGTCCTTCATATTTAGACACCATGGTTAAAATATTAGAGGGTGGAAAAATAATTAATCTCCCCAAGTGCTAATTAATTAATTTTTTTGGCAAAAACAAAATTAATCTTAAGCCAGAAAATTAATTAATTAGAGTAAAAAATTAAAATGATAGAGAAATTGATTTCTCTAAGTGGAAAAATTCGTGGGTCTCAAAGAAATTAATTTTTGGAGGTACCCCACCAAGAGAATATTGGAAAGTTCAAGAAAAATTGGACCCTTGGCCCTTGATGGTAAAATCAAAGTCAATTTTTTGAGGAAATTAACTCAAAATAGTTATTTTTGTGCTAATAAAAAAGGGGTTTAATGAAAAATTCGAAAATTCCTCAAAAATAATTATTTCAACGACAGAGATTAAAATATCATCAAAGATTTATCAATGGCCAAGATTATTTTGACGGGGATCAAGCCAACTAGCCGTTATTTTCCACTTGGAGGATTTATTTATAAATTAGAAGCCATTTGTGTCTCAAGCCATTTGATGTTTAGCTAATGTAACTTTGCAAAAAAGTTGATGTAAAGCTACTGTCCTGTTGGAAACGTTTTTTGAATAATCATAATAAAGACTTTGGGGTGCAGTTCATGGTATCTATGTTCTACTAATTTGTGGTATGTGCTGGGTACGGACATTCCTATGTTGTGTTTAAATTTTTAAATTAAATCGTTATTTCATTGTAGATTATAGGAACATTTTATTGATGATCCGATTCATGGTTGTTCTAACTGTTTACGCTTGAGGAATTACATAGTGTTTGTAGGTTCCCCAGCCCTTGGGCTCCAAGTTCACAAACTGTGGGCACAGACTAACTTTGTTTGGACTTCAAATATTTTATGGTTTTTCTAACTTCGCTGAGGTTGTAGCTTGCATTTATTTTTCAAAGTACATCTAGCCATTATCAAGAAATATTCAAAAAATTATCTCTTAAAATTTCTCTAAGCATTGTATATTTGTACATTTTCTAAATAGAATTTGTATAATATATTTTGTAAATTATTTTTATTTCTAACTTTTGCTTTGCAACTGGGGTTTTGAGATTTTTTTGAATTTTTGTATATGTTGGGGATTTGGGTATTTGTAGATTCATTTGTGCAGGTGAGATCAAAGAAAAATAACCTGATTAGAGCTAGATCTAGGTCCTTGAGGGTAAGATTTACTCTCCAAATTTTTGCAGGGCCAACAACTGAAGAGATTTTGCAGAAATTGAAGATCTAAAGCTAAATAAATTTTCAAGCGAGGGTTTGCAAATTTTTTAGGGCCTTGAGGCCCAACATCCTCCTCTAAGGCCAACGTTAGCCCTCTTTTGGCCCTGTGTCAGCCTTTTCTCCCTTTGCATTACCCCTTTGACGTCCTGCATCACCCCTTTAGGGCCCTTGTCATCTTTTTTGGCCTCTTAGAGGCTGGCCGCAAGCCCTAGAGGGCCTTTAAGCCATTTTTGGCCTGGTCGTAAGTCTAGAAGGCTTCGACCCTCCTTCCCAGCCTTAGACGCAACCCCTTAGGGCTTGTTGTGGGTCGTTAAGGCCTATAAGGCCCTCCGTCCTTATCTTTTTTCCCCTTGTGTCAACCCTCTTGGCCTCTTTCCCTTAGACGCTAGCCCTTTTTGGCTTCCATTGTGTGCCTTTTCCTCTTCCTTGGTCTTCCAGCCCTCTTCCTAGCCCTCTTTTTCCCTCTTTTTGCCTCTGAAATTTTTGGACTGAATATTGGTCGATTTTGCAGGAAGAAATTGGCTCAAGATTGGTGTTTTCAGGTGCCAAGTTCATTGAAAAGGTTTGGCAACTTGGGCAAGCAGTCTACAAGGCCTTGGGCCTAGGGTTTGATCTCTAAACCCTCATTTTCTCTCACTGTTCATTACAACTTTCTGATTCATTCACAACAGTGGTAAAATTTAAGTTTAAATGCTCTAAAATTCACTCATAAATTGCCTAAACACACTAAAAGTTTCATGGTAAAATTTTACTAGTTGGGCATTGATTGTTAAACATAGATCTACTTATTTAGTGACTGAAATATCACTTCATAACCAGTGGATCAGATCTGAAGATTACATCTAAGAAGGCTAAAGAATCTAATTTTTCAATTTGGAAAACTTGTTCTAGCATTTGGTAATTCTTGGACACAATTTGGCACACACTCTCACATTGGTAGCTCATTGTTTGCATATCTTTCTTACTGCTGTTATAAGTGTTTCCAGATCTGATATATCTTTGAACAAGTGTTTCCAGATCTGCTGTTATAAGTGTTTCCTTGATTTAGAGTGATTTACTTGCTACTGTCCTAAAGGTTTAATAATTTCTCATTTGGATGTGGTTGGGATATAAGTAACATAAGATCTCTCTTTGCTCATGCTCTATAAATCTTATTTCATGGTTTTATAGCAAGTTAGTTTCTAATTGTTACAAGTGCACTAACACTTTTGTTGATGTGAGTTGATTCATATTTTCACATTTGATAGTAACACTCACTAAAGCACTCTAATATTCGTTGGTTGCCAACTTGTCCTCTGTCTTCACATTTTCATAGGGACTACCCCCCATAGCCTGCTGTTGGAGACAACTAGAAAGGAGAGGTCGGGGATCAGAGTGATAGCCCCTGATCTGAGTTGTTGTTGCAGTGCTTCTACAATCTAAGCAATAACAAGCCCCTAGATGTCTATGCAAATCATCGCGTGGACCCCAAATTTGTGTTTGGAGCATAAAATGGGTCTCATGGGTCTCCTGGTGATAGAATAGGTTGGTTCTGCTCCAACATTGAGGGCTCAGATAATGGTGCTAGCTCTCCCATGTCTCAAAAGGTGAGACAAACCTCATCTGGGCCTCGGATCAACTGCCAAACCATGTGTAAACTACTAAGTCGGTTGGGGCATGCTGGTCCAAGTGCATCATCTCATGAATAATGTGGGGAAAAGTGCAGATTGTTGGGGTGTTGTAGGTTTCCAAGGAGTCGAATGATGCTTTGCAAGTGACAAGAGTCCCATGGCTCTCAATGCTTCACTTGTAGGGTGTCATATGCTCCTCTAATGTACTTGGGCCCCCGTTAGGTTGCCCAACCCATGATGAAAACCACCTGCCATTCATACATAATGTCTAGTGATGTATCTTCACCATTAGGTACAATTAATCATTAGGGCACTAAGTGAACCAAGCTTGTTAGTCAACGACAAATTGAGACTTCATATTGGGTTTCTCTTCCAAAATTGAGGCTTTGGTCATGTAATAGTGTTACCCCCCCAAGGTAGGAGTGGCTAATTAATGATCCTATTAGGTGTTCCCAGCCCCTAAGGGGAAAGACATTTCCTTGGTACATCCTTCAATTAATAGGTGGCATGTGAGTAATGTTGAAACAAATGGGGATGAAGGTGTTTCAGGGCTAAATGCAATGGGTACAAGGATAGCAATAATGAGGAAGTCCACATATTGGGTGTATAGATGTGAGGAGGGAGCAACCATGGTTACATGAGATACCCTAGCCTTTGCTTTTCCACCCCTCTTTATTTTGCTTCCACTTTTTCTTGATTTTTCTTTGTATTACTGTTCAAAGCTCTAAGAAATGAGAGCATTTTGTGAATGATGTAAAGCAGTTATTACCCCCTTAAAGGTGGGGCAATTCATTGCCCACCAGGGGTTGGGATGTGCAGGGTTTCCTTAAATGATGTGATGGGGCAGCCATGGGCCCTAGGAACCAGGGTGATGGCCATAATGATAAGGGGTAGAGCTCATGTTTGGCTTTTGCCCACATGTTATTATTTAATGCCCCAACGATCTTTTGCATTCTTTTGCATTTTATGATTTTTTTTTTCTTTTGTTTCTTGCTTGTGGCCATGATATGCTTTTAACTTTCTTTTAGCTACGTCATCCTCTGTGACAACGTTTCTAGGCCTAACCCAGATATGTGGACAAGGGGAGAGGGTGTGCCAGTGCCCTGTGGACCCAATGGTCATGTGGACCTGGAGAAGGGAAATAGTGAATAAAGCTCATAATGTGCGAAGGGAAGTGATAAATATTATACGGGAAGACGGGACCACACTACCAAAATCGGGGTTTCCCAAGCAGTGCCCTTCCTATAGTCATAGGCCAGTAGGGGAGATCCCACGGGACTAGGATTGAAGATTAAAACCCCATTTAAGGTGAGGGAACAAAACCATGGTCAAAGCCCTTCCTTCTTCCAAGTCACCCAATAATCCATGCCCAAATGAAAAACATGTTGGCATTATGATTCAAGTGTTGTCCTTGATGGCAACTCACTCAGTGGATGGTACAGGTGCTCAGAGGTTAGTACAGGTGATGGCAACTTAATCAGAAGACAGATCTCAGTACAGCATGCCAAGGAAGCTCATACACGTTGTTTCGTTAAGCCCAAGTCGCGTGTACACGCCAGTTCGTTTCAGAAAAAGCGCGTGTATGTGGAAAGGTTCCTTTGGTTTATGGTGGTTAGTCCTTGGAAGTTGTGCCTATGATTTCGGACCATTATGTCTCGACGGGCGTGTCGATCCCTAGTTTTAAAGTTGATGGTATTGTGTTACTATGGTTTTGGCTCTTGGTATTGAGAAAGGCCTAAGGCTATATAAGGAGAAGAAGATCATTAGGCAAAATCATCTTTCGACAAGGCATGAATATCTAAGAGAGAAAGAGATCTGATATGCAGGTTCTGAGTTGCATGATCTAAGCCAAGGAGAGATCACATCGGTTAATGGAAGACTAGATCTAAGGATAGATCAGGATCTAATGGTTTGAAATGCACTATCATGATATGGTTGATTATGTGTATTTCTAGATCTGCATATTGTCGCAATGTTACGTTCTGAGTCTAACTAATGTCTGGTACAGCTGCAAATTGAGAAAGTTTATTTTTAGATCTGTACGCAGGTTGGCTTCGGTAAAAGAGCGTGTATACGCGGGTTCTGCTCATTAAAGTAGCGTATATCTTTTGAAGCTTGATTTGGGTTTACAGTGGGGTCTGACTGTTATTGCAGAGTTCTGTAGTCTGCTCTGTGTTCTGGTAACTGGTGATTGACAGGGTTCAGTGGTTCAGTGATTCAAAGTTTGGTTGTTTTATGCTTCAATGATCTGTTGTGGAAATTGAATGAATTGTGGTCTTCAGATTGTAATGTTGTGCTTCAGGAATATCCAAGTCTGAAAATGTATGAAAAGTGATACCTGGAAGAAGGAAGATTGTAGGTCAGCACCTACGTACTAGTATCTTGGCTAGTACAAGAGCAAAGGGGGTTGGAGCTCCCTTCCAAGGAAGTTTGGAGAACGAGAGAAGGTTGAAGCCTTCTGCAGGTTGTAGCCTGCGTACTGGTATAAGGCTGCACCAGTACAAAAGATTGTAAACTGAAGTTTCATATTAAGAAAGATAGAGACAACTTGCAGCAGGTGGTTTTCACCCACATTGGGTTTCCACCTTATATCTTGGTGTTCATGTGTGTGGCTTTTTATCTGTTCTGTTATATTGCACATGTTTACTGTTAATATGATGAATAATGTCCTGATGCACTTAATTGAAGAATAAGCTAACTAAATTGTGAGTTTTCTGCTTATACGCTGTTTTACTTCGTCACAGTAGCGTGTACACGCTGGTTCACTTAACTGAAGTAGCGTATATGTTTCTGGGCATTTGAAAAGTTTGATTAATCTGATAATACTGATTCACCCCCCCTCTCAGTATTATTTCCAACAATTGGTATCAGAGCAGGTCCTTCAGAGAAGCTTGATCGCTTGAAGGAAGATCATTCATCATGAGCAACTACGAGAAAGAAGCATCAATCAGGCCACCGGTTTTTGATGGAACAAATTTCAATTATTGGAAGGTAAGAGTTACTGCATATCTTCAATCTCTTGGTACAGAAGTTTGGGACATTGTAGAAACAGGCTATGCTTTTCCTTCAGCTACTCCTACAGATCCAGCTGAGAAAAAGGCATATGAAACAAATGCAAAAGCAGTCAGTACTCTATTAGGAAGTATATCTCAAACAGAATTCATGAAGGTCATGCACTTCAAATCAGCAAAAGAAATATGGGACAAAATGATCACTAGCTATGAAGGAGATGAACAGGTAAAGCAAGCTAAACTTCAAACACTCAGGATTCAATATGAGACTCTCAAGATGTATAATGATGAAAGTGTGGCTAATTATTTTCTTCGGGTAGATGAGATTGTTAATTGTATGAAAAATTTGGGTGAAGAAATAAGAGAAACTATAGTAGTTCAAAAGATTCTAAGATCTTTATCCCCCAAGTTTGAATCTAAAGTATCTGCAATAGAAGAAAAAGAAAATCTCCGTGTTCTCACTATGTCTCAGCTACATGGAATTCTAACCGCTTATGAAATGAGAAAGGGAGGTCCATCTGACAGAAGGGAAGCTGCTTTTAAGGCATCAGGAAAAGAAGATTACTATGAAGCAAGCCATGTTCCAGAAGAAGAATCAAATTTTGTCAGAAATCTTCAAAGGGGTTCTGGAAGGTTCAGAGGTAAGCTACCTTTCAAATGCTTTGCTTGTGGGAAAGTAGGTCATTATGCTGCAAAATGTCCTTATAAGGATAAAGGAAAAGAACCTGCTAGATGGAACAAGAAACAAAGTGCAAATAGGAAAAGCTACTACACCCATGAAGATAGTGATGGCTTATCAAACAGTGATGAAGATGAACAAGGTAATAAATATAAGCTGTTAATGGCATTTGAAGATGATGATTATGAGGATGCTATAGATGTGGATAATCTCTATAATGAAATCACTAGACTCAAGAGAGGCATAGAAGAAAAGAATGTGATCATTGATACTTTGCAATTTCAAATTGATGAAAAGGAAAAACATCTTGAAAAACTAGAAGGTGAAATTGTTGGTCTCAGAAAAGAAATTGAGAAAACAAAAGCTATTAATCTTAAATTTGTCAAAGGATCTGAAACTTTGGATGAGATTATCAGTGTGCAGCGGTCTCCTCTAAACAAGACAGGTTTGGGCTATAATGGAGAAACCTCTCAAGCATCCACCTCAAAAAGTTATCTTGATGCAGCAAGAGGAAATGAGCGGAAGAACAATGAAGATAATCAGGTAAAGCAGGGACGAGTTACAAACAGAAACTATCAGGGACAATCCTCCTTAAGGATGAACAAAAGCTACAACCAACCACAGGTAAAATCTTCTCAGTTTGGCTCAAGAATAGATGAAAATAGAAATTACAATCAGTTGGCTGGTAGATTCAATAACCGCAGAAGCTTCTTCAATGGACAATGCTTTTCTTGCCACAACTTTGGTCACAGAGCAGCTCAATGTGTTGCATATAAAACAATCATGACTAGGGAAGCTCAAAAACAAAGAAGTATGACAGGGATTACAAAAAGGACCTATAACAACTTTTCGGTGCTTGAAAATGAAGTTGAATGTTCTATTTGCAATAATTTTGGTCATAAAGACTCTGAATGCAGGAGCAGGTTTCAGGAGAAAAAGGAACAAGCCACAAGCACCAAAACATGGAGAATAAAGGAACCTCAAACAGAAAGATGTGGGATAGCATTTTATGCAGAAGGACAGGAAAATCTATGGTACATTGACAGTGGATGTTCGAAACATATGACAGGTGATAAAGAAAAACTTGAATCTTATTCTACTTTAGAAAAGGGAAAGAAAGTTTCTTTTGGAAATGATACTCCTGCAACTATAAAAGGAAAAGGTATTGCTCCTTTGAAAGAAAAGGTCAAGGCTGGAAATGTTTTGTATGTTGATGGATTGAAGCATAATCTTCTAAGTGTCAGCCAGATGTGTGATCAAAAAACAGAGGTTATTTTCAGATCGAATGGATGTCTTGTTCGTGATCTTGATACAGGTAAAACAGTTCTCAAAGGCAAAAGAACTCCAAATAATCTGTACATATTTGAAGAAGGACAACAACAATGCTATCTTAGCAAGGATGAAGAGCACTGGTTATGGCATCGAAGGTTGGGACATCTAAGCTTCTCACAAATAAGGAAAGCATGCAAATATCAGGCAGTTCGCGATCTTCCAGATATCAAAATTCCAGACAACACCATATGCAAATCTTGTCAGTTTGGAAAGCAAACCAGAACTAACTTTCCAGAGAAGGAAGGATCAGCTAGCTTGCCTCTTGAGCTAGTCCATACAGATGTATGTGGTCCATTTAGGAAAAGGACACCTCGAGGAGAAGAATATCTGATATTATTCATTGATGATTTCTCAAGGTTTGTTTGGTTAGGGCTTATGAAGCACAAAGATGAAGCATTCGAAAAATTCAAATCCTTCAAAGCATTGGCTGAAAATGAATCAGGACACAAAATCAAGTGCCTCAGATCTGACAGAGGTGGGGAGTTCACATCAAATGAATTTTTTGATTTCTGCGATGAACATGGGATAAGAAGAGAATTCTCTACAGCTAGAACTCCTCAGCAAAATGGGGTTGTGGAAAGAATGAACAGAACTATCCAACAAATGGCTCGTGCTATGCTCGATGAATCAGGTACTCCTGCAACCTTCTGGGGAGAAGCCGCACATGCTGCTGTTATCATTCTTAACAAAACAAATGTCCGAGTAAACAGCACTCAAACACCTCATGAGCTTTGGAGTGGTAAAACTCCTTCCGTGAAGCATTTCAAAATCTTTGGGAGCAAATGTTATATTAAGAATACTGATGAGCAACTTGGCAAACTTGAACCTAGAGCAGATGAGGGCATTCTTCTTGGTTATTCTCCACATAGCAAAGCATACAAGTGCTACAATAAAAGACTTGGCAGAATTGTTGACAGTATTGATATAGTGGTTGATGAGAAGGGATATATTCCTAGGCAAGTTCATCATGAAGAAGATGAAGGTTACTCTCAAAGGCGAAATGATGAAGAAGAAGAACCTCAAGAAGAAGAAGAATCTCAAGAAGAACCAGAGGAGCAGACAAGAATAGAAGAGAAGACTCCATCCAGATATGTCCAAAAGAATCATCCAGAAACTCAGATTGTGGGGCAGAAAGAAGCAGGAGTACAAACAAGAAGGACACTTGCAGAAGCTTCAAGCTACTTGGCTCTACTCTCCTCCATTGAACCACAAAATGTGAAAGAAGCATGCAAAGATGAATGTTGGGTCAAAGCAATGGATGAAGAACTTGAGCAAATCGAAAGGAACAACACTTGGGAATTAGTTCCTAGACCAAAAGATAAGAATGTAATAGGAACAAAATGGGTCTTCAAGAATAAGTTAAATGAAAATGGAGAAGTAATTAGAAACAAGGCCAGACTTGTTTGTAAAGGGTATGCACAGCAAGAAGGAATAGACTTTGAAGAGACCTTTGCTCCTGTGGCAAGACTAGAGGCCATCCGAATGTTCCTTGCTCTCTCAAGCTTTCAAAACTTCAAGGTATTTCAAATGGACGTGAAATCAGCCTTCCTGAATGGAGACTTAGAAGAAGAAGTATATATTGAGCAGCCAGATGGGTTCATTCTTGGGAATGATCCAAACCTTGTATGCAGATTGAAAAAGGCTCTCTATGGGCTCAAACAAGCTCCAAGGGCTTGGTACTATCGGTTGGACAAATATCTTCACCAACAAGGCTTTTCAAAAGGATCAGCAGATAGCAATCTCTATATAAAAGTTGAAAATAACAAATTGCTAATTCTTGTTGTTTATGTAGATGATATTATTTTTGGCAGCAATGAAGAGACTATGAGTCAAAACTTTGCCTTGGTTATGCAGAAAGAATTCGAAATGTCACTTCTTGGAGAATTGACATATTTTCTTGGATTGCAAATCCAACAAAATGAAGGAGGTATCTTCTTGTCTCAAACCAAATACCTCAAGCAGATCTTGAAGAAGTATGGCATGGAAGAGTCAAAACCAGTATGTACACCCATGGTTACAGGATGCAGCCTCAGTGCAAATGATGAATCAGCAGCAGTCCACCAACCCACTTATAGATCCATGATTGGGAGTTTGCTTTATTTGACAGGTACTCGACCAGATATTACACATGCAGTAGGAATGGTTGGAAGATTTCAAGCCAACCCAAAGGAAACTCATCTTCAGGCAGTCAAAAGAATCTTCAAATATCTTCAAGGGACCCAAAACTATGGCTTATGGTATCCTAGAAATACAGATCTCACTCTTCATGCTTACACAGATGCAGATTGGGCTGGAAGTGTGGATGATAGGAAAAGCACAAGTGGAGGTGCTTTCTTCATGGGTTCCAGATTAGTATCTTGGTTCAGCAAGAAACAAAGTTCGATTGCCTTATCTACAGCTGAAGCAGAATATGTGGCTGCAGCATCTTGTTGCACACAACTTCTTTGGATGATGCAGACCTTGCAGGACTTTCAAATCACTTGCACTCCACCTGTCTCTATCTTATGTGATAATACAAGTGCAATCAGCATTTCAAAGAATCCAGTCATGCACTCAAAGACCAAGCACATACCAATCAAGTACCATTTTCTTCGGGAACAAGTGCTTGAGCAGAAGGTCAAGTTGGAGTATGTTCCTTCTAAGGAGCAAGTTGCTGATATTCTCACAAAACCACTGCCCAGGGAAACTTTTGAATATCTCAGACAAAAGCTGGGAGTAGTTAATGCTTCATCCTGTTGTTGAAATTTGTTTGTTCTACAGAAAAGTTGGTATACGCAGGTTACGGAAGGAATATGAGCGTATACACGCGGATTCATGGTGGGTAAGTCGCGTGTATGCTGGACGCTTGTTGCAGAAAGAATATCCGCGTACATACGCTGTTTTATACAGGATAAAACGCGTATATGAAGTTCTGAACAGCAAGGGAAAACTCTGAAGTTCTGAACAGCAATAGGAATGTCAGAATTATTCAGGCACAGTTTCAGGGAGTGCAACAGGCACAGGTTCAGGGGGAGCAGCTCAAAAGTCTCATAAAGCATTGTTGATGTTTTTGGTTGTTGGTTTCAGGAGAAGGAGCTCAGAAAGAAATTCTAGTTGCTGATCTAACAAGATGTTTATCAGATGCTGCTGATGTCTTTCCTAAGTCTTGGTCTAGATCTGTTGTCTCTATGTCATGTATCTCTCTTGTCTCTTTTATGGTGTCAAGGTCATGTAACGGCCGTTGTTGGTTTCCCCACTATGCCTGGGATGAATGCTGTAATATAATTGGTTGTTTCTGATATGTTATGGTTGTATGTATTGAGTCCTTTGGTGATAGAAAGGTCCCATATGGTGTATAAGTCTTGGTTCTTGTTGAAGAACATCTTTTGCAGATCTGGCCTACTGTCAGGGGGAGCACGAGTCAGCACAGCCAAGCAGAAGTATCAGCATGTCCTCAGGGGGAGCATAGCCCTTTGCCCTTGATGTCAAAGGGGGAGAGTAACTTGGTGTGGTGGTTGCCATCAAGTTCAAAGGGGGAGATTGTTGGCATTATGATTCAAGTGTTGTCCTTGATGGCAACTCACTCAGTGGATGGTACAGGTGCTCAGAGGTTAGTACAGGTGATGGCAACTTAATCAGAAGACAGATCTCAGTACAGCATGCCAAGGAAGCTCATACACGCTGTTTCGTTAAGCCCAAGTCGCGTGTACACGCCAGTTCGATTCAGAAAAAGCGCGTGTATGTGGAAAGGTTCCTTTGGTTCATGGTGGTTAGTCCTTGGAAGTTGTGCCTATGATTTCGGACCATTATGTCTCGACGGGCGTGTCGATCCCTAGTTTTAAAGTTGATGGTATTGTGTTACTATGGTTTTGGCTCTTGGTATTGAGAAAGGCCTAAGGCTATATAAGGAGAAGAAGATCATTAGGCAAAATCATCTTTCGACAAGGCATGAATATCTAAGAGAGAAAGAGATCTGATATGCAGGTTCTGAGTTGCATGATCTAAGCCAAGGAGAGATCACATCGGTTAATGGAAGACTAGATCTAAGGATAGATCGGGATCTAATGGTTTGAAATGCACTATCATGATATGGTTGATTATGCGTATTTCTAGATCTGCATATTGTCGCAATGTTACGTTCTGAGTCTAACTAATGTCTGGTACAGCTGCAAATTGAGAAAGTTTATTTTTAGATCTGTACGCAGGTTGGCTTCGGTAAAAGAGCGTGTATACGCGGGTTCTGCTCATTAAAGTAGCGTATATCTTTTGAAGCTTGATTTGGGTTTACAGTGGGGTCTGACTGTTATTGCAGAGTTCTGTAGTCTGCTCTGTGTTCTGGTAACTGGTGATTGACAGGGTTCAG
Source organism: Pinus tabuliformis (assembly GCA_031772625.1). Classification (NCBI taxonomy): domain Eukaryota; kingdom Viridiplantae; phylum Streptophyta; class Pinopsida; order Pinales; family Pinaceae; genus Pinus; species Pinus tabuliformis. Next base: position 312,038,863 of record CM062809.1, read on the forward strand.
TGGTTCAGTGATTCAAAGTTTGGTTGTTTTATGCTTCAATGATCTGTTGTGGAAATTGAATGAATTGTGGTCTTCAGATTGTAATGTTGTGCTTCAGGAATATCCAAGTCTGAAAATGTATGAAAAGTGATACCTGGAAGAAGGAAGATTGTAGGTCAGCACCTACGTACTAGTATCTTGGCTAGTACAAGAGCAAAGGGGGTTGGAGCTCCCTTCCAAGGAAGTTTGGAGAACGAGAGAAGGTTGAAGCCTTCTGCAGGTTGTAGCCTGCGTACTGGTATAAGGCTGCACCAGTACAAAAGATTGTAAACTGAAGTTTCATATTAAGAAAGATAGAGACAACTTGCAGCAGGTGGTTTTCACCCACATTGGGTTTCCACCTTATATCTTGGTGTTCATGTGTGTGGCTTTTTATCTGTTCTGTTATATTGCACATGTTTACTGTTAATATGATGAATAATGTCCTGATGCACTTAATTGAAGAATAAGCTAACTAAATTGTGAGTTTTCTGCTTATACGCTGTTTTACTTCGTCACAGTAGCGTGTACACGCTGGTTCACTTAACTGAAGTAGCGTATATGTTTCTGGGCATTTGAAAAGTTTGATTAATCTGATAATACTGATTCACCCCCCCTCTCAGTATTATTTCCAACAAAACAAGCATAAGCACCCGATTGCACAATGAAAAACATACCTTTTGGATCGGATTGCCCACCTTCTAACATGTGCTCTTGACAAATGTGCGAGGAAACATATAACTAATGCAAATGGTGGAGATAAAGTGGCTCATCGCATTGACTATGAGGTGGCTGTCAGGGGCTACTGGTTGCCGACTGGAAGAAGAAGATAGGAGAAAAGGTCTCCTAGGGGTACCCACTTTTGGTGGGTAACAAACACCAATATCATATTTTCAATACCACTACAACTCTTCCTTGACTGCTCTGATAATTCGAGTGGGATAGTAGGATTCCATTCTTATGTTGTCAATATAACAAACCTCTTTATGGTGTAATCTCTTTTCACACTATGGTGGCTTGATTCCTCCTCACAGTAGGCATAGGCACCTCAACATCATTGTCAATTCCTCATGGCCATGAATGGGACGGGTTTAGACTAATTGGTCCACTCCTTTTTCAATGCTGATGGCTAGACCATACTCATTATTGCAAATATAAATATCAGGACTATCTTCAAAACTGAGGGACTCAAAATCAGACTTAGAATTAGTAATTCATAGAATATCTTGGTACAGACTTGGAGTCTTTCTTTCTTGATTGCCTTTCCTAGCTGTAGTTGTACTAACATGGAGATCCAAAGAGACTGTTTGAGGCATTATATATTACACTTTTAGGGCAGAATTTGTATAACTAAGGAAGCAATCAAAATACATCTAGTAAACTTAATGCAGAAACAATGGCCAATTGTCACATTAAAATACTACACCAGAAATAAACTAGTCAAGTAAAAAATATTGGAAGCATTATTGACTTCTATGGAGAGATTTATAATAATAGATAAATTTCAACAATTGTAGCTCTTAATATCTTAAGAGTAAAAAACCACCTCTTGGTGAAAGGAAATCGACATTATTCTTCTCAATTCTGTCTCAACTTTTGTCTTCTCCTTGAATGGAAAATACCATTGAAAAACTAAAGTTTGCTTGGAAACTCTTTCAAATAATGAATGCCTAAAAGACACTTCGGAAATGTGGAGAAACATTTTGGTATTTCTATGTAAAATTAGTAAAAATTTCTTACATTTTTCTAGGAAAAGTATTCATTTTCACCTATTTTCATGATTTTTGTGGGGGCATATTATGCAGTGGGTCCACTGTGGAAAAATGAAATCTCTAAATATAAAGCTTAAAACCTGAAGTAAAAAATCATTATTGGAAACCTTAATGAGCGCATATGTTTGAAGTTACAAAGATATTATTTGATGTTTCTAGAACTCATGATTTTTGTTATTTCCTTTCGTTTGGAAAACTATGGATGTGTTCCCAAAACATTTGTTGTTTCCTGTTTTCAAGTATACTAGATTAGAAACATTTTTTTCACCACGAAACTGCCTATTAGACATCAAAGATCTTTATTCTTTTCTGGCTTTCTTTCAGAATGGCATTTAGCATTTATTTCTCATGAGACTTTTGAGCAACGGTTGCATGAACCTTGTGAAAAGTTGAAATATTCTTGAAAAGGGTTATGCAATAAATTTTGCATAAAACTCAAAACATGCTTGGAAACTAGATGTACGTAGTATATATTACGTCATGGTTCACAAAAAGCATTGATGAAAGAAGAGTGAAGCAAGATGTGTGAGAAAATCGCAAAAGCTTTCAGAAAGATGCATTGTAATTTTAACAATTGTGAAAATCTAACCGCGAGTTGAAGTTGGTTAATGTGATTTGCTGGTGCTGTTCAGTCAGAAAAGTGGTCTGTGGACCTACCATTACAAATATTCCCACAACTCCAGAGAAGAAATTTAGAAGCAGTTTCTATTAATCACCTGCATGTTGCCGATAAGAAGCGCAAATAGAACCAGACCAATAATGGCAATTAGGATAGCGAAGGAAATCTCCCCAACATAGGTGCTTGTAGCAAGGTTTTGCCCCAAAGAGCTGCAAAGTGTATAACAATGCATTTTAACAGATAGATCTAGCCTCAAGGTTAATGCATATGACAAGAATGTGGAACTATTTATTTTGCAAGATGTATGAAAGTATGTTTGATGTACTCCATCATGCCTCATCAGAATTTGATATTAGAGAAACTTATCAAGAGATTATTTTCAATTGGAACACTTCATATCTGAAGTTCTTGCTAATGTTGTTGGGGCATGACTCTCAACCCTCAAATGCACGAAGTCTGTATTTCAGAAAGTGCACGATATATGCATTAAAGAAAAGGAAATAACAGCAGACAACTTTACCTCAGGGTTTGTAAGCCCCACCATAAACAATAAAAGTATTTGTCCAAAAACTGAGAAGATGTGACACTATTCTGCACAGCATTTATGTAAATGCCAAAGTTGAAATAATTGTCACTACCACCACAAAGGTCTGTGACATTGCTCACTCTAAACCATTCATGCCTTTGGTGGCTGAGTTCCTTTTCCAAGCTAGTGCAATCAAAATAATTAAGATGACAAACTGGCATTTGATCTTGGCAAACTTTCCTCCAGCATGCATCTTGTCTCTCAATTGCTAACAAGTACCAGCTTGCTCCAAGGACCTGTAAGAAAACAACCAATGACAACAGGTAAGGTATCTCTTGAAAATTGAAATAACTGGTGGTCTCTTTGACCATATGATAATAAATGAAGGAAAAGTGTTTCCTCAGTTTCTATAATACATGTGTAAAGTAAAATAAATAGGGACCAATGTTCAGTTGGATAGGAACAAATGTATATGGAAAAGTTAAAACCTTTGAAAAACCATAAAGTCTAAAATATTGATATGCCTAGCCTACCCTTAAACATAAAGTAGTATGCCCTCGATTTTTGTATTGGTGTTCAATCTTTACATAAACAGTAAAAGGGCTACTTAGTGGACAGACAAATATTTTATTGGAATGAGAGAAATCTACTCTAAAATGTAAAGTGGATTTTATGATTCTCAGTTTGTCCCAGTTTTGTTATATTCATCTAATAGGTTCAGCGTATATGTCCTGTTACCACAAAATCTAGCAGACCTTGAAAAGGGAAACCCTACGAGACAAAAGCTAGACAAAGTGATAATGATGGGGTAGAGGCCCAATGTCACCTCAGCCAAAACCCCCTGCTCTTTGTGGATTTTCACTGATGGGAGGAGTTCTAATAAAGGAGGAATCACTTCAAATAAAAATGCTAATGATAAGGTACGGAGTGACCCTAATAGAGCTCATTCAAGAGAGGCACAATAATGGTATGAGGTTTCGAAGAAACAAAACACTCTCAAATAAAAGCTCTATAAAATAAGGCTCAAGACCTAGGTTTTGAGTTTTTCGATGATAATAGGTATTCACAAGGTCGAGGCCCAAGGGAAAGAGTTTCTTACAGTGATATTCAGCTAATCCAAGGCTCATGAAACCCTCAAGAAAGTCCTCAAGTTGAGGGGAAAAGAAACTAGGGTTTCCCTCTTAGAGCAACACTTAGGACAAGAGATTTTATGGATAAAATTTGAGTGGATTCCCACCAAATTGATATGTTAGGTAGCCTAGACCTATCTCTTGATGTTTAGGCTCTAAAATCACCAAAAAGCCTCCTCCCTAGAATTTCTCTCCAAGCCCTAGAATTTCGCCCTAGCCTTAAAAGGACCAAATTTGATAAGAGAAATTTTTGAGAAATTTTAAGGTTGATTACCAAATGATTGGACCAATGCCTTGATCTATGGGGATATGGAGTCAAGGATGTGCTAGATAAGCCTAATTCCCTTCTAAAGAGGTCAAAATTTGATGCCTTATCTATCAAAATTTCAACAATTACCCACTTAATGGAACAATGGATTTTGATGGATAATAACAAGTACTCCACTAGGAACATTCATTACATGTTACAATGAGTAATGCATACAACATTCATCTAGAATTTCTTTGATAAATTGATTTTCAACAAATTAGGGCACAAAAATTTAACCTAGAATCAATAGTTCCATGCATTAGACATTCAAGAAAAAGATATTCAACAAATAGATTCCACTTACAAGATAACATGCAATATATCCTTCCATTAGACCAAGAAATAACTCCAAAGAATGTCAAAATCAACGTCCATACATCAAAATGCATCAAAGTATATCCAAAATCACCCACAAGAAGCAAGTGTGAATTCTCTAAGAGGTTTGAAATTCACAAGCTTGATGATGAGAGAGATCAAATGAGATCTCTGTAATATATATGTGTTCAATGCTCTCTAATTTTAGCCTACGAGCCCCTCAAATAATAAAATAATGGGAAAATACTAAGTGAGGTCACAAACCAACCTCATAGCCAATGTAAAATCATAATAAATCACCCACAAGAGGGCTGAAATGCTAATGTCATGCATGTGTAGGCCTCTTGAGGGCATGCGTTGGGCCCCTCTAGTGTCAAACTGAGTGTAAAGGGCTCCAAAAATCATGATCTACAGGTTGGTCCCCAAATCTCCATGCAAATCATCATGTTGACCCCAATTTTGTGTTTAGGGCACAAAATGGTCTCATGGGTCTCCTGGTGATAGAATAGACTGATTTTGCTTCAACGTTGAAGGCTCTGAGGATAGTGCTAACCCTCTCATGTCTCAAGGAGTGAGACAAGAATCATCTGGGCCTTAGGTTAGCTGCCAACCCCGTGATCACTGCTAAGCCGACTCGGGTACACTATTAGATCTAAGACTTTTGTGATCCATAATGTAGATATAAGTCTTTCGGATTAATCACATCATTGGGATTTGGTCGACGTTTTGAACCAACTAATGTGGTTCATCCTCAGGACAATAGTAAGTCAAAGTGCATTATCTCATGAATAATGGGGGCCAAAGTGCTGACTGCTGGTGGTGCTGTAGGTGCCCATGGAATGTAATGATGCTTTGCAAGTGGTAGGAATGCCATGGCTCTCAACACTTCACCTGTAGGGTGTTATAATGCTCCTCTAGTGGACTTGGGCGCCAATTAAGTTGCCCAACCCATGCTGAAACCACTTGCCAATCACACAAAATGTCTAGTGTTGCATATTCACCATTAGGTACTGTTGACCACTACGTGTCAATGACCCATAGCAGTAAACCCCCTTTTTTCGCAAAAGGGATAGCGCTTGATCCACGTGTCGTGTCGTTCGACTATCATCATCAGCCCGATCATGTTATATTGTAAACCCTTTCTGCATGTGTAAATTGTAAATAATCTCAACAGATCCGTGCCGTGTATGTAATTGCCTAGGTAAACCTAATCTTTTGATGACGATCTACATTCCTGGAGGTTTTTTGTCTCACCGATCCATGATCGGTGGAGTTTTCCTTCAGCCTTACCCCAAAGTCGGAATGGATTTTGTCACCAAAATGTTAGGGGAGTCCTAGTGTGCTAGATCGAGTCTATGTAAAAGTGATTTGGGAATAATCCTAACTATTTGGTTAGGTTATTTTATTACAAATTGCTTGATCTGCTAGATTATATTTGTGTCGCAGAAATGGGTAGTCTGTGAGGGTCTTGTTCAAATGGGTTTTCCCTCTTGAGATGTAAAAAATAAAAAGAATCAAGATGTAAAATGTCTTGAGGGTTAGAAAAATAATTTATCCTCTCATAGGTCTTAGGTCCTAGGTAAATTTAAATTTTCCAGAGGTAAAATTCATGGATCCTTTAAAAAATTAAATCTTAACTGGTCTAGGGATTAAGGTTAATTGATTATTTTGCTAAATTTTATGTCTTAGGTCCCTGGGGTTAAGTCAAAGTCAAAGTTTTGAGGAAATAAATGCAAAATTTTAATTTTTGAATATATTAAAATGCATTTAATTGAAAAATTCGAAATTTCCTCAATATTTAAAATTTTGACAGATGAGAATAAAAGAAATTTTGATCCTCATCAACGGTCGAGATCACTTTGACAAGGATCACTCGAACTAGCCGTTGGGAAATTTATCTTTAAATAGGGGGTCAGTTGTCAGTTGAGAGGATCCGATCTTTTGATCGTGTACTAAGCGAAAAGCTCTCTCTTGTAATCTTTTTTATGAGCAATAAAGAAAGACTTTGGGGTTAACTTCTGCTGGTGTTACTCTTCATGGAAATGTTGTAAGATGTATTATTTTCATGCATATATTTCTTTTTGGCCATTGATATAGCTTTCTGAAGAGCGATTTGAGTATAGGTATCTTGCTCAGTCGCTGGGGTTTGAATGGTAATTTAAGTTTTGAATATAATAGCAGGTATCTCTATTAGATCTGAATTTTATTATTGTTCTCTCGCTCTATGATTGACGGCTGAATTGAGTTTTGCAGGAAAATCCTTGATTATCAGATCATCGGGCGTTCGGGGAAGTTCTCGGCTGAACCAGCCAACTCCCGATCCGTGTTTTCTGAAGAGCCCAGTTTGAATTTGATCCCGAGCTTATCATAAGATATTATTTTTATGGGTGATGCATGAAGGGTTTCAAGCTTAGTACCTCCTCTAAAATTCAAAAAAAAATTATTTTTTCTGTGCTAAATCGTTAGATCTGGCTGTTGAGAGCCACAGATCATCAGATCTGGGAGCGGAGTCAGACTCACACTCCCTAGATCTGATAGATCTGCCATTTTTGTACATAGATCTGTAATTAATTTTGGTTTTCTGACTTTGGTTTCAGGGTTTTTTGGGTCATTGTGTATCTTTGGGTGTTTTCTGTTGTATTGCAGCTATAGATTTGAAGCTGAAGACTGTGTAGAGTCCAGATCTAGGCCCTGGAGGGTAAGATATGGATCTCTGGAGGCCCATCAACGTCATTTTTACAGGGAATTAATTTAGTTTTTCAGATCTGGAATTTCAGTGAGGGTTTCAGGGTCAAACAGATTTGATATTTTAATTAAATCTAGAAAATTTTTAAGGGTTTCATTCTAATATTTTTCTCCAGTCTTTGGCTATTTGTCTGCTGCCTGGGGTTTCATTTTTCTAAACAAAATTCGAAATTTTTTTAAGCTGGAACCCTCACTCGCTCATCTCTTCTAGGTTACCGAGCCAACGTAATTCCTTAAACCTGCACGCCGCTATCATTCCCCTGCATCGATCTCCCATTTCTCCCTTCTAGCTCTGCGTTTTCTCCTCCACAACGATTCGCACGTGTATCCTTCGCTGCCCAACTCCGCAGTCTTTCATTCCTGAACTCTTTCCGTCCATTGAAAGCCTTCCCACGCAGTCGCTCCTCAACCACTGTCCAGGGCCTCTCCACGCTACCCATCTGCTGCCCACCTGCGTGCTATCCTCCTTGCTACGTATCCAAAACTAGCCTGTAGTTGCCATCCCCTGCTAGACCCTCGTCTCCTGCAAATTTCGATGCCTCTCCTTGATGCATATGTGTAATATCTTGTTTCTAGGATATCCCTCAAACCCAAGCAAACTCCAACCAAACACGTCCAAATGATATAGTGACCGGGAAATTCAAAGTGATAAAAATAACAGTGATACAACATATAATAATGTGAACATGAAATATAAGCAGATACTCAAGAAATGCAGAGAGAAATGCTAAGCCATTTTATTATACCAAGTAATGGAAAGAGTACAAGAGGTGATCAGACAGGTAGCACCTCCTCTTGCACAAGGCAAGTGAAGAAATACACTCAGAATAGAAAATGAATGGCCTCTCTCTGAACTGCGTCCAAGCTGCTGGAGAACTGCCGTGCTGCTGCCACTACTGGAAATAAATTGAGGATTTGGGGCTGTTCCCCTCTTCAGAAAATGCTGAAACTCTGGAATCAGGCTTACTCAAGAAACCCAGAAAAACCCAGAAAGCTTTTCTGAAATAGCCGACCCCTGAAAATCACCTCCTTGGGGATTTACACTGTCCCTCAAGGCTCTATGCTGCCACTGAATAGAATCCTCCAAAACTCCCTTTGAAACTCTACCAAAATCCTCCAATATGCAAGGCTGATCCTCTGCTCAATCTCCTAGCTCAAATCCTCCGCAAAACCCTCAATCCGAAACTCCCACCAAAAGAACTGCGTCCCTCTCTCAAGATTGTGCAGTTATCCAAAATGCTCAGTTCCTCCTCCCTCCAAAGATCAATCCTCTTGCAAAAGACCGTTGAAAACTACCTTGCCCGAGTAGGCACTCGAAGTCCCCCGGGGCTAAGGGTGAGATCTCCGAACGGAGACACTCGATGCACTAAACAGTGCTGCAGACCAGCTAAACAGCTAGCGTGCTCTAAGTCGAAGTGACTAGCTCAAATGCACATAATCAAATGAGAAAATGAGGAGGCTCCCCTCTCCTTTATAGCGTTGGCCTCTCTCAATCCCAAGGCCCACCTCCTCCAACACAATCCCTTTCTTTCCATGTGTTCATTTCCATCTGCGCAGTCCTCCAAGTGTCTGCGTGGGCCCCATCTCTGCGTGGTCCTTTGGCCCCCTTGGCTCCCCTTTAAGTCACAACATTGTGCTACTAGGAAGTGACTTTATTCTAAAGGTGAGTTATGTCCCCCATTACCTCACCTTTTTATTTATAAATATCTATAGAAGGAAAAATTGAGCAAAATCGAATATTCCAATTAGCCATGGCTACTTAGGAATATTATAGTCTTCCCCGGCAAAATGTTGCTTGTCCTCAAGCAATTGAAGTGATGGATGCTGCAAAATTTTCTCACTCTCCCAAGTGGCATCCTTATTCGGTAAATTCTTCCACCTCACCAAGAATTCCCAGACCGTCCTGCTTCGTAGTTACCTCTCCCTGGTATCAATAATAGCCTCTGGCTGCAACCCCAAATACCCCTCATCATCCGTGGGTGGTAGCTCATCTGTCACTATCACATGTTGTCCCAATGCCTTCTTCAGGCATGATACATGAAAGACGTTATGAATCTTGTTGCCTTGGGGCAGCTCCAACTCATACGCGACTTGTCCAATCCTGCATATCACCCTGTATGGCCCATAAAAGTGGGGCTTGAGCTTTTCAGCCCCTTTTTGCTTCAGTGACGACTATCGGTATCGCTGTAACCGTAGGTAGACCAAGTCCCCTTCCTCAAACTGTCTCTCCACCTGACCCTTGTTGGCATACAGCTTCTGCTAGTTCTGTGCTGTAGCCATATTATCCTTGAGAGCTTGGAGAATATCCTGACTCTCTTGGAGCCTTGCTAGCACCAAACATCACGTCAGCGAAAGATAAGGGATGATATCCATACAAAGCATAGAAGGGTGATATACCAATGGACATGTGATGTGTAGTGTTGTAGCAGTACTTCCCTAGATGCAGCCACTTCAGCCATGTTCGCTGCTGTCCACTGACATAGTTACGCAAGTAGCTCTCCAGCCACTTGTTAACTATTTCTGTCTGCCCGTCCGTCTGTGGGTGATAATTGGTACTCGGTGTCAACTCCGTCCCCACCAACTGGAAAAGCTCCTGCCAAAATCCGCCCATGAAACGATTGTCCTTGTCACTGGTGATGGTCTTGGGAAGACCATGTAACCTGAAGATCTCTTTGAAGAACAACTCGGCCACCTGTGCTGCTGTGTAGCGTGCGGATATGGTGAAAAAGTGTGAGTACTTCGACAGTCGATCAACGACGACAAAGATGCAATCCTTGCCCAGTACGATGGGCAACCTTGTGATGAAGTCCATCGAACTACACTCCCATTTCCCCTCCGGAATAGGAAGAGGCTGCAATGATCCTGTGGGATGGCTCATCTCCCCCTTGTTCCTCTGGCAAACTTCGCACTCCCGGATATGCTGGAGTACGTCCTCCTTGAGGCCCTTCCATGAGAACCTCTCTCTAATGGCCCTGTAGGTTTTGGTAAACCCCTGATGGCCGACCAAAGGTGAATCATGTGATGCCTGGAGTATCTTCTGCTTGAGCTGAGATCTCTCAGTCAAGAAGATCCGATCCCTATAGTAAATGATCTCATCGATCACCCTGTACCTGTCATCCGCCACCTGCCCATCCAGAACCTCACATGCAAATCTGTCCTTGGAGTACTCTACTAAGAGTCGAGCCCTCCAGTCTGTGTCCAAGCTCATAAGAGACAACGTGGCTGGTCTACGTGAAAGGGCATCTGCTATGACGTTGTTCTTGCCCTTGACATACTCAATGTCAAAGTCATATGCTTGGATCTTACTGATCCACTTCTGCTGCCTCTCCCGTAGTTGCTTCTGCTCCAAAAAGAACCTGAGGCTGTTGTGATCAGTCCTCACCCTGAACCTGTTACCCACTAAATACTGCCGGAACTTGGCCAATGCATGCATGATGGCCAGCATCTCCTTGTCGTATATAGAATACAACCTCTCGTGCGGAAGGAGCTTCCGGCTCTCAAAGGCTATAGGGTGACCTCCCTGCATCAATACTACACCGATCCCCTCTCCCGACGCATCACACTCCAAAACAAATGGCTGCGAAAAATCTGGCAATACAAGCATTGGGCAACTGCTCATCACCTCCTTGAGCTTGTCAAAGGCTCGCTGCGCTATATCCGACCAACTGAATGCCCCCTTCCTCATCAAATCTGTCAGGGGTGCAGCAAGCTGTGAGAAACTCTTGACGAACTTCCGATAGTAAGTACAAATACCAATGAATCCCCGAAGTTCCGTCACGTTCCTCGGCTCCAGCCAATCTCTGATGGCCCTAATCTTCTCCTCGTGGACTCTCACTTCGTCCACCCCTATGATGTGTCCCAAGTACAACATCTCCGTTAATCCAAACTCACACTTGGAGAGCTTGGCATAGAACCACTGCTCCTCCAAGATGCGCAACACTGTCTCAATGTGCTGGAGATGCTCCTCCCAAGTCCTGCTGTAAATGAGTATATCATCAAAGAATACCAACACAAACTTCCTCAAGTGACTGCGGAAGATGTGATTCATGCAGGACTGGAATGTAGCTGGGGCGTTGGTTAGCCCAAAGGGCATCACCAAAAACTCAAAGTGCCCATAGTGACACCTGAAGGTGGTCTTGGGAATGTCCTGTTTCCTCACGCGAATCTGATGGTACCCAGATCTCAAATCAATCTTTGAGAAGAACCGGGCTCCTCTCAACTCATCCATCAACTCATCGATCCTGGGTATGGGGTACCTGTTCTTCAGGGTCTTCTTGTTCAGGGCCCTGTAGTCAATGCACATCCTCAATGTGCCGTCCTTCTTCTTTACCAACACCACAGAAGAAGCAAAAGGACTCGTGCTCGACCGAATGTGCCCAAGAGCCAGCAACTCCTGAATGGCCCGCTCAATCTCATCCCGATAGGCCTTGGGATGCCTATAGGGGGTAGTAATCACTGCCTGTATGCCTTGCTCAAGCTCAATGGTGTGCTCAAACCCCCAGTCCGGTGGCTGTCCTGGTGGAATCTCCCCAAATACTATGGCATATCGGTCAAGGATGGACTGTATCTCTGGGTGCACTGTCTGCCCTGTAGTCCCTGCCTCTGATGCACGCAGCTCCACTGCCCACTCTACGTCTCCCTTCCGGAAGACTGCCTCCATCCGATGAGCTGAAACAGTCTGAGGTGGATATGTGTGTTGTCCCCGAATCTTCTCATGCTTCCCTGTCTTCTCATCATCCCACTCCATCTCTAGGGTCTTCCAATCTGTCGCGACCTTCCCTAGAGTGATAAGCCATTGAACACCCAATATCATGTTGGTGTCCGGAATATCGACCACGAAAAAGTGGTTAGTCAGTGTGTAGGTGCCCATCGTCATTGATAACTTTGGAACATAACGAGCACATACCATGGTCTGATCTCTTGGGACCAAAACTGAAAAGCCATCGAAGCTCTCTGTTTGTATACCTCTCCGCTCAACCATCTGTACATCGATGAAGTTGTGGGTTGCCCCACCTGCTGGTGGTGGTGGAGGTGGCAAGCGATCCTGCGCGGCATGACTACCTCTTGCCTCCACATCATCCTCCTCATCCTCTTCCCCGCTGCTCTAGGAGAAGACTTCAATAAAATGTGCCTTGCCAGCAGCACATCTATGTCCTGGTGCCCACGGCTCTTGACAGGTAAAGCACAACCGCTTCTTCTTCAACTCCCTCCTGGCATCATCATCAATCTGTGCTCGTCCTGGATTCCCCTTTGGAGGCAGAATCCTCACATCCTTCCCCTTAGGCTGGAAAGCCTGTCTCTGGGGGTAAGGTGTCCGGGTCCTGGGTAAGGCATCCTGTAAGTCCTGGGTCCTGCTAATAGCATCCTGGAGTGTGGCTGGTCTAGTGGACCTGACTAGACCCCGGAGTGGCTCTGCTAACCCTTCAACATACATGTAGATCCTCCGTGTTGTGTATAGATCGGGCACCATCATTGAACTTGTGGTAGGTACATGTCCAGCTTCTCCACCCAAGACTTTGCTGAACTGTTTGATGAGCCATCAAATGTAGGCAAGTGAAATCTACTAGCTGTGCGGTGGGTGTCTCCATCATGATAATGCCGGTATCCTCTGTGATGGTCACGGGGTCTACTATCCCGTTGGAGCTGAACAAAGTCTCTGAATGAGAGCATCCATGAACTCCTGCCCATAGGCCTGGTACTCTACAAAATAATCGCCCATATGACCGGGCTTTGCCTCCTGCTGTGCTCCGGCCCCCTTATCTGCTCCTAGGAAAGTGGGCATGGTAGAGCGTATAGGGGCATGTGAGGCCACCTGCTGAGTAGTATCATGCTGAGTGGCACCCTGCTCTGGCAAATGGTGAGATGCACCCGATCCCTCTCCAACTTGGAAAACTCGTGGGCTCTCACGCTGTCTTGCCTCCACCGCCGTGAATCTCTGCCCCATCACCTCGATCTGCCTCGATAGATCCTATACTGATTTGAGGAGCATGTCCGCAAATTTCTTCCTGTCATCATCTGCCATCAGATCCTCTTGCTCTGCGTCCAACACAGGCTCCTTCTGTTCTGCGACCAACACTGTAACTCTCTCCGTAGGTGTTCTCCAACATAAGCCCAGTGTCTTTGTATCTCCTACCTCTGTGACATATGTAGGGCTTTTCCCCCGGTGTCATAGATTGCTCGCTCCACAGGCTGAGCCAAATCTATGCTCTGATACCACTGTAATATCCTGTTTCTAGGATATCCCTCAAACCCAAGCAAACTCCAACCAAACACATCCAAATGATATAGTGACCGAGAAATTCAAAGTGATAAAAATAACAGTGATACAACATATAATAATGTGAACATGAAATATAAGCAGATACTCAAGAAATGCAGAGAGAAATGCTAAGCCATTTTATTATACTGAGTAATGGAAAGAGTACAAGAGGTGATCAGACAAGTAGCACCTCGACTTGCACAAGGCAAGTGAAGAAATACACTCAGAATTGCAAAGGAATGGCCTCTCTCTAAACTACGTCCAAGCTGTTGGAGAACTGTCGTGCTGCTGCCACTACTGGAAATCAAATGAGGATTTGGGGTTGTTCCCCTCCTCAGAAAATGCTGAAACTCTGGAATCAAAGTCTACTCAAGAAACCCAGAAAAACCCAGAAAGATTTTCTGAAATAGCCGACCCCCGAAAATCACCCCCTTGGGGATTTATGTTGTCCCTCAAGGCTCTGCGCTGCAGCCTGCCACTGAATAGAATCCTCCAAAACTCCCCCTGAAACTTTGCTAAAGTCCTCCAATATGCAATGGCTGATCCCCTGCTCAATCTCCTAGCTCAAATCCTCCGCAAAACCCTCAATCCAGAACTCCCACCAAAAGAACTGCGTCCCTCTCTCAAGACTGCGCAATTATCCAAAATGCTCAGTTCCTCCTCCCTCCAAAGATCAATCCTCCTGCAAAAGACTGCTGAAAACTACCTTGCCCGAGCAGGCACTCGAAGTCCCCCGGGGCTAAGGGTGAGATCTCCGAACAGAGACACTCGATGCACTAAACAGTGCTGCAGACCAGCTAAACAACCAACGTGCTCTAAGTCGAAGTGACTAGCTCAAATGCACATAATCGAATGACAAAATGAGGAGGCTCCCCTCTCCTTTATAGCGTTGGCCTCTCTCAATCCCAAGGCCCACCTCCTCCAACGCAGTCCCTTTCTTGCCACGTGTTCCTTTCCATCTGCGCAGTCCCTCCAAGTGTCTGTGTGGGCCCCATCTCTGCGTGGTCCTTTGGCCCCCTTGGCTCCCCTTTAAGTCACAACGTTGTGCTACTAGGAAGTGACTTTATTCTAAAGGTGAGTTATGTCCCCCTTTTCCTCACCTTTTTATTTATAAATAACTATAGAAGGCAAAATTGAGCAAAATCGAATATTCCAATTAGCCATGGCTAATTAGGAATATTACAATACGCTGGCCCTTTTCCTCCTGGATTCGCTCGGCTCCCTTCATCATTCAACCTGCGCTTGTGGTTTCCTTCATACGCTGCCATTTCCGCTCGTCAAAACTCCCCACGCTACTCCATACGCTGTGTTTCATACTTGCTCCGTCTAGTTTCCATTCCATGCCAAACCTGCAACAAACGTTGCTTCACCCATTAATCCACTGCCTGCCTTCTGCCATCAACGTTGCCTTCGCTGACCTGTGGCTTCATCTTGTTGTCTTCCACCGTCTGAGCCTGCACGATAAACAAAAAACAATTCGATATTTGATCTTTTTTTTATGTGTTCGGTTGGTCATTTCTCTTTTTTTTTTCTATTTTGTTTGTATTTAAGGAGTTAGGGTTAGCACATATATAATTTTTAGGATTTTATTAGATTTTAGGCTTAGTTTAGCCTATATTTTCATGGTATGAAGTGTGTTTCATTTTGATTTCATTAATAATAAAAAAAAAAAAAAAAAAACAAAAAACTCAAAATCGATTTTCGTTTTCATTTAGATTTTATTTATTTTTATTTTTTTTATTTTGACTTTGATATATATAAAAAAATCACTAAAAAACTTAAAAAAACTCTAAAATTTCAAAAGTCTAAAAAAACTAAAATATTTAAAATCCTAAACATTTAAAAAATCATAAATTTTTTTAAAACTTTGGTGACTAAGGATTTTAAAATAAGATAAAAAGGGTTTGTGCTTTAACGTTAAGAAAATTTAAATGTGGCCTATGGCCCATTAATATTTTTATTTTAGGCCCTTTTCATTTTTTTGTCGCATTAAAAGATTTTAAATTTTTTCAGTTACCATTAAACATTATTGCCTAAGGAATAATAAAAATTTAAATTTAAAGTTCCTTAGTGTTATTAAATGCATTTTTCATGATTCTTCTATAGTCTAGTGCGATAAATCATATTGGCTTCTGGAAAAGATTGATTAATTCTTGGTCATTAACAATAGTCATTTTAGATCTGGAATTCTTTGCATGCCGCAGTGTTATTGTCACTTTTTCATCACATATTGAAAATCGATCTGGATAACTTGTTTTATTCAAATATCGGAGGCACTGGTCTAAAATTATTTCTATCTTATGGTCGTGTCTTGTTTACTTTGGCATTTAACCTATCAATTTGATTTAATCATTTAAATTCATCAATTTATCCATCATTAAAATCTCCTAGAGTCTGTTTTCACAAGCTATCCTCATCTATTCACCTAGGGACTACCCTCCTTGACTTACCTAGGAGAGAGTCTAAATGGAGTGAGTAAGGATCAACAGTGACAGCCCTTACTCTGAGCGTTGTCGCGCTGCCTAGACACTTTGTGCGACAACAGGTACAATAATAATTAGTGCATCTAACTGGATCAAGATTGTTAGCCAAGGGAAAATCGACACTTCATATGATGCTTCCCTTCCAAATTTGGGGCTTTGAACTCGTAATAGTGTTACCTACCTAGGTAGGAGTAGCTAATGGATGATACTATTAGGTGTTCCCAGGCCCCAAGGGGAAAGACAAGTCCTTGGTACATCCTTCAATCAATAGGTTTCATGTGAATAATGATGGAACAAAAGGGGATAAAGGGGTCTCAGAGTCAAATGCCATTGTCACAGGAGTAGCAATGATAGGGAATTCCACATATTGGGTGTATAGATGTGAGGGGGGAGCAATCGTGGATGCATGAGTTACCTCGACCTTTGTTTTTCCAGTCCTCTTATTGTCTTTTGGTTTTTCTTGATCTTTCTTTGTATTAGTATTCGAAGCTCTAAGAAATGAGAGCATGCTTTGAATGATGTGTAGCAGTTATTACCCCCATAGTGGTGGGGCAGTTCATTGCCCACCAGTGGTTGGGACATGGAAGAGTTACTTTCCATGATGTGGTAGGGCAACATTGGCCCAAGAAACCAGGTGATGGCCGTAATGATAAGGGGTAGAGCTCATTCTTGGCTTTTGCCCACGTGCTAATGTTAGTGTCTCGACCATCTTTTGCATTTTATAATTTTCTTTCTTTTGTTTCTTGCTTGTGGCCATGATATGCTATTTCTTTTTCTTTTAGCTACATCAACCTCACAGGCCAAAGTTTCCAAGCCTAACACAGATATGTGGACAAAGAGGAGGGGGTGTGCTATGAACTAGTGGACCCGTGGTCATGCGGACTTAGAGAGGGAAGGTGGAATCTAGAGCTCGTATTGTACGGAGGGAAGTGATAAATATGGAATGAGAATGTCCTTGACCACACTATCTCAATCGGAGTTTCCCAAGTAGTACCCTTCATAAAGCCATGGGCCATTAGGGGAGGTCCCATTGGACTAGGATTGAAGATTAACCCCACATTCAAGGCAAAGGAACAAAACCATGGTCAGAACCCTTACTTCTTCCAAGTCACCCAATAATCCATGCCCATATGCCCAAATGAAAGACAAGCATAAGCACTCGATTGCACAATGAATAACATACCTTTTGGATCATATTTCCCACCTTCGGACATGTGCTCTTGACAAATGCACGAGGAAACATATGGCTGATGTAGGTGGGGGAGATAAAATGACACACCACATCGACTACAAGGTGGCTTTCAAGGGCTGCTAGTTTCCGACTGGAAGAAGATGATTAGGAGAAGAATTCTCCTAGGGGTACCCACTTTTGGTGGGTAACATGTCCATTACATATCTACAATGCATTAGGCCAATTTTGGACATTTCTTTCTCTAGGTGGACAACTTGGACTCTCTAATGTGTTTACAAGGAAGAGTTTTGCCAAAAAAGGTATTCTTTTTCAGAAGGATTTGTGGAACTATGATCACCAACAGTGGAAAATGTAACGTGATCCTAACTGCACTGAAAAGATAAATTATTCAGATAAAGCTTTGTTAGAGGGAATTTGTTGTATGGTTCTAACTTCTTGAAAGGTCTCTCTTTAAAATATAGTTTCATGTGCCAGGTCCTTTTTGGAGGGATTGATGATGGAGTGGGAAGCCTTTATTTATATATGTGTAAAAGGATCTCTATGATTGTGTACCAGACCATCTGGTACACACGCTTCTGGTGTTGTCCCATGCTTGAACAAAGGGCGGATATCAAGGGACACAAACTTTCGCTTCATCCTTCTTGTGGAGTTTTCAGTCCATTCGGAAATCTAATTCTTCGTTTGAACTTGAAGTATGGGGGTGGTTTATGCTTCATCAAGCATTGGCTATTAAGACCAAAACTCATAAAGTTGGTGTTACAAATGTTGCATGCACCTTGTATGGTAAATATGAAATGGTTCAACATGTTTTACAGAGACTTCACTCTGCCAAGATTTTTTGGACATTGTTTCAGGCTTAATTTCACTTCTTTTTTACTATCCTACTTTCATGAAAAGGTCCTTGTTACCCTCCAAAAGGTGGATAACCCGATAAAATATTCTTTTTCTCTTCTTTGGACAACTAGCCAGCCAGCAACCCTACATTGCTTTGTATGTGATGATATGCCACATTCCTCCACCATTTGCACTAGTTAGATGCCTCTCACCATCTGACATTCCTCTTGATGGAAGGTGGGTCACCATTTAGCAGGTACTCTAACCATTTTGCAATCATGTGCTTTTACTTAATGTTTTGGCATTCTAACATGGATTAAGGGGTGATCTGGAGGATTGACTGAGCTTGACTATAAACTTGTTCTCTCACTTTACCAGGAAGGTTAGTTATTGACCCTAGTTTAATGGGACCTTGTATGAGGCCTTAGGGTTACAGGAGGGGAACTACATGGGAGACTTGGATTGATGTAGTGTGTCCATAACAAATGTTGCATGAAGCAGGGACGAAGGGGGGGACATTTTTTGTAAGCGAAGCATCATTTTCCAAAAATCTAGGAAGCGAAGTGTCTTGAAAACGTCTATTATATATATTATTATTAATTTTTATTTTATTTTTTTGCATTTATATTAAAAAAACATCCAAAATACCAAATTAGTTGTAGAAGATATGAAAACATACATATTTGTACATAAATCAAGATAGATATTGCATCCATTGTACATCAATGATTAATTATTCAAGCATCAACCATCTAGAATATAGATTCCTCTCTTCTTGTCTAGCCTTTGCCTCTACTTCAATTCTTTAGGGATATTAGTCAACATTGCCCAATTTTGACATAACGGCCTAATCCAAGCCTTATAATATGGTAGAGAAAGCTTAACATCCCTGATCAATTATTTTGACTTGAGCGAAGTGTACATTTTTGCTAAGGCCATGACAAAGGAGTTCAACAATCAACACCAACAACACTGAGGTACATATAAGTCTTTGTGCTCTTGATTAAATGCCAATCACATACCCTCATACATGATATAATCTAATGGAATGCCACAATCCCTTTGATCTTGGAATCTTGAAAATTATTAAGTCTACTAAATTTTGAATGGGATAAGAAATTCTATTTTCTCCATATGAAGTCTGATGAGGTTGGAACCACTCTCAAACATCACGAGTCATTTCATGGTAATGTTAAAAATTTAAGTAAAGGATGAAAATGAAAGATAAAGGAGAATGTCACTTTTACTTTAAGAATTTAACATTACCATTAGGGAGCGTCTAGGGAGCATCAAGGGGGCATCTTGGGAGTTTTCAGGAAGCATAGTTCCTCACATAACAGTCCAAAAATTCCCCCCAAAAAAGAGCCCCGTGAAATCATGTGAGTAGTTTTTGGAACCATGGCAGAGCCGCGATTTGGGCTTGCGGAAAAGTGTCGTAACCGCGGTTCAGGCCTACAAAATCGCAGTTTGGAACCCTCACAGTTCCGAAAGCACATAAAGTGTGAAAATTTAGCGGAAACGCTGTTCGGAACCCTCACGGTTCCAAAAGCCCAAGAGCTTCATTGGTTTGACGTATGGAGATGATAGAGGACCCTAAAAGGAACTAGAGGCCGTGAAAATCATCAAAATCAAAGTTCTACAAAGAGAATTACGATAATATTTGTATGCTGGTGGGTTTCCACAAGAGAAGTTCAGGTCGGATAGGGTTAGTTTAGCCCTCTTGACAGTTCGTTGGAGCCCACATGAGATGCATATAAATAAGAGTGAAGTTGGAGGTTAATTCTCACATCCAAAGTGCAAGACACATCAAGATATCTCTATGAAATAAGCACAGGTCTGAGGTAGCCTAGCAAAGGCTAGAAAGGACAAGTTTTGGAGTTTCTTCTTGGTTTGTTTGATGTGAGTTTCCTTGGAGAGTAGGCCGCATATTTCAGAGGTGAGTAGGGTTGGTTCTGTTCACAGTTTGTAGTGTTTTATGTCTTCTGTTATGGCGCAGGGTTTTGAGTAGTTGCAAAAGTGTGTTGACCCTTGTTTGGAGGGCCGAATGACCTAGTAAAGGTCTACACTCCTAGCCGTAGCCACAGGAAGGATAACACGTGTGTTGTGAGGAGAACAAAGGGTAGTTTCCCTTGGAAAGAGGTCCAAATCCTTTGTTGTACAAAACCGCAGGCCTATAAGGTATTTTGTGGAGGATCCCAAGGCTAAATAGGTGTGTTGGAAGGGCTAGAAGGGACAATGAGTTAGGGAGGTTGGTTGGAAAAGGGAATCACGATTTTGGAGTAGAGTTTTGGGTTATTGTTGTGCCCTAACCAAAGCTTAGAGTTGCACAAGTGCCGAAGGACAAGAGGTGCAACAATAGTTGCAGAAACAAGGTATGTTGGCCTCTTGTTGATGTTGTTTTGCTAGTGGATGTAGAGTCCAGGTTGGACAGATTTGTATTGGAAACTTGTGGTCTGTTGGAGGAAAGCGAGAAAGTGATCCTTGTGGGCCCTAAGTGCAGAACTAGAAAAGATACTAGGTCTGCTAGGAGAGGCAGATTTGTTGAGCTCATTGATTGATCTTTGAAGGGCTAAAGGAGGTCATAGAGGAGAAGTTTGTAGCCCAAGTTCATTGTTGGAGAAGGGCTTCTAGCAGTGCTAAGTAGCAACCCTCCTACCTTATGTTTGTCTTCATTGGAGTAGCGCAAGAAGACAATAGTGGGAAAATGTTCCTGAGTAGTTGAGGAGCAGTAGTGGGCAAGAAGTCTCAAAGTGTTGTCCTTGAAGGACTAAGGAGCAACTAGTGAGCGTGGAGACCCTATGTGTTGGTTGTAGATGTACTTATGATCAACTAGAGGGTAGATTGGAGAGCCAAGCTTAGTGACCTAAAAGCCTAGGACCATTGATAGAGGTAGTGCTCCGGATTGGGAGAAAAAGGACAAACAATGTGTTTAGGATACGACAAAGCAACTGTGATTGTGCACTACATCAGCTAGACCGTCAGTGTATGTTGTTCTTGTATTCTTGTACTAATGGATGTATGAGGGCCATTATCCTTAGTATGGGAGCCCTAAGCAGTTGTATTATCAGTTTGATTAATATAACGAAGTTCGGTTATTGTAAAAATGTAAAAAGTTGTCTATATTTTGTGCTCTAGTAGATTTACTGCTATACATTGTTCTGCTATGCAAAGCAGTTTATTGTGATACTTGGATTGGTAGCGTTAATGATTGTAAGATTCTAACCTAGACTACAGTATCGTGGAAAAACAACAATCATCAAGGGGTAAATAAATGCTAAATCATTAAAAGCAAGCCTGGACACCTAAGTTATCCTCCCTATAAAATCATTATCAAAAAGAAGTAAAAGGTGCACCAAAGGGGTGGAAAAATCAGACTAAGGAAAAGGGTAACTCATGCCTCAATGATTGCTCCCTCCTTACATCTATACACTTAAGATGCCTTGAAGTCCTTTGTCTCAATTGCCACACACTCAGGATGCGTTGAAGTCCTTCTCCTCCATTTCCACACACTAAGGACGCCTTGAAGTCCTTCACATCCATTGCCACTATCATCACAAGCACCTATAGATCGAAGGGTTCACCTATGACATGTCAACTCCCCTTAGGGGTTGGAAACACATAATAGGGTTAACCATCTATCCATCCTTAACAAAGGCAGGGAACACTTTTACGGGACTTGGTCTAGTTAGATATTTGAAGGTGATCTTAGTTTGCAGTGTTCTTATAACCTTAACACTTAGGTATGGTCTACTAATGCTTCTAAGGTCAATGTCCCTGAGGACGGGTGGCTCGCTTGATCTTGAGATGGTTTTTTCTGGGTGGTTCTTCACACAACAACAAAGGCCTTTAAAAGGACATTATATGTCTCCACTACACATCATGCCCGGGCCATTTTACCCTTCCAGAGAGGATTGATGACCTTGCAGATGTAGCATTATCCGTCCAGAGCAGAGCAATGGGAACCTTGATGACTCGAATGTATGATTGACACCTTAGAGCACCCTTAGATGTTGAAATGTTGAGCTCCTCTTTCTTGGTAATGGATTTTCTTGATACTGTACCTGGGGACCCATCATGCCCACAAGATGACCTTGACATTGTTTGATGGGCATGACTTGATCTGGAGTTCAAATGATGATGGTCATTCTCGGGATGACAGGGGGGGCTTGTACTGGCCCCACTGTACTTGTAATTGTATCCCCAACATTGGAAAGAGATGATCCCAAGTCACCATCTAGCCCTTGAGAGGGTGATGTAGGGAACCTAGAGCATGGTTTTGACACATGGAGACATTTTGAGGCACTTCTTGAGATCTTCCCATTAAGGATTGGAGTTGATTATGATGATGGGACATACCACTAGTCCCATCCATGCACTTTTATAGTAGTGGCCCAAAAAGGGCATGATATCATTTTGTTTTAGGATATTGACCAGCATGTGTTGGTTTTTATGGCACTATTTTGTTGTTTTGAGCTATGGGGTTCGCTTGTAACCCTTTTCTTGGCAAACACTCAAAATTAAACCTGTGTAGGGGCTTTTAGGCTAATATTATGTTGTAAAATGAAGGAATGGACCTCATATAATTAGAGAGTCCCTTCATTATTTCATTTCATCATCACACTAGAGATTTCGACTCTCTTCTATGGCAAGATTTAGGCTTTGTCTATTTCACTACTTATGGAGATGTGATTTTTATGGAGCATTTGCGATTGAAGATTGAATTTTGTATTCAAGATGTATTTTTGGATTGAAATAAAGTCTTTTAAGCTAATTTCTATTTTTATTGTTTTTCATGTAAATGAATTAATGCTAGGTTTTTCTATGATCCATGACTAAAAGCATATTATTTGTGGGAAATATTGGTTAAATTCTGCATATTAAATATTTTCTTCCTTGAAATCCATAGGAGAAATCCTAGTCTGCATCTCCTATTTAATTTCTCCCTCAAAGAAAAGATAGTTAGAGTTTTATAAAGTGGAAAGTTGATTTTCCTTACTCCAATCCTTTGTCATTTATCCCTAAAATTTTTCCCGGAGACTCCATCACCCAAGTAAGATTAGGCATTGGTGAATTTTATGTTGATAAAAAAGCTCCAAAAATTTAATATTTCCCTTCTTTTTATTTTTCCTAGGCTTTTAAGGCGAGTCACTAGGGCATTTTCCTAGGGCCAAATTGATTCTAGGCCTCTTGTGGATGTATGTTTGTGGATGAATACCTAAGATTTATCTCTCTTTACCTTTTAAATGCAAAATCAAGCTTTATTAGTGGTAAATCTTCAGCTTGTATGGTTGACGTCATCTTTTCCTAGTCGATTTAATGCCTTGAAAACCGTAACCCTACTCTAGTTTGAACTTGGAGCCTATTTTGAGGTTTTGTTCTATTGCTTTGTTGATTTAATTTTCTAGGAAACACTTTTCTTGCCTTTTATATGCCTAGGTATTCTCTTATTGTTGCATATCAAGAAACCCTAATTTACAGAAGTTTTTATTAAGCCTAATTGTATCATACATTGCACCCTCATAAAAAAACTGAGCCTTGTCCTATGTAGAGTATCTTCACCTAATTTATTTTCATCACCCTGAGCCCTACACTTAGCGTATCCTTATAAGTGAATACTGGGAAGCCTCCCTTGTGGTGAAATTCCACAAAAGAGTAGGACGAGAATTGTTAAGGTGATAGTGGCAGTATCTCCTCATTATTGTTACAAGGTTTGGCTCTTGCCCTGTGAACTCCATCACAAGCCTTGTTAGATTTTGTGTCAACATTTCTGGCGTCATTTTCAGGGAGGTGTTGATTCAACCTCCTTGAAATCCGAATTCTATGATGTGAGAATTCGGAAACCCCGAATCCTACTCCAGCCATTGATTAAGTTTTTTCTATTTTTTAAATTAACTGAACACATTATTTGCAGTTTCCTACGACAAATATCGAAACTAATACACTGCAGCCTTCACAAAATAAATACTACGGAAGAAAAATAATGTTGGAAGAGTAGATGCACACACACACACAAATGACACTGTTATTTTTGCACTAATGTCTGAGGAAAAACCCAACTTGGGAAAATTGGTGCAGCAGCTGAGGGCTTTATTTATTATGCAGTAGTAAATCTGAGTACAAATCTATGGAAGCTCAAATCTAGATTTCCATAAAGAGAAATAACTGACAGGAGATCTAGTGAGAAAAATATCACTCCCAATGGTGATCCAACACTGACCTTGGCTCAAGATGAGTTGTTTCTTGCTGCCTCTGCGCTTCTTTGTGCCAGCCTACGCAGATCTGTGTCACCCAGCTCGGACTAGCATCTCTCTCACTAACTGATCAGCTATTATCTAGATAATCGATCCTCCTGGCCTTCTGGCACTGAATTTTGACTTCTCCTCGGCAAAATAAGGATCTCCCTCTGAAGTTCTACGCTACCTCTCTATGGCACTCACTGCCTCTCTGCTATGCACTCACCAAACTGAAGAAACTTCCTTCCGGCCTTACTATCCTTGCCCGTCTCTCACTACTTCGACTTCAAGGAATCACTTCCAGTAACACACAACTACTACTTTGGAAATCAACTTCCTAGCAAAATCGAACTGCACAAGTGTGTTCTCCAACCCCCATCAAATTTCTTCTTATAATCTCTCGTTGAGACATCAATAACCAAGATTAAAACACAATCGATGGCTAAGATTAACTAGAACTCGGTCCATGTCTTCTTCTAGAATATTCTCACCATGACTTAATTAATACCCTTTAATTAATCAGTTTTCCTAAGTTTAGACTTAGTCACCATTAAAAAAGATTAATTATTTTAATTAAGTCGTCTCTATGTGGAATTTCCAGAAACGATTTCTGGGTTTTGGAGAATACACATATTGTAGCCTCTCCACCAAATTTCGTGGCTAGAACACAACTGATGTTAGAAAAACTAACACTCCTTCGTAGCAAGGAATGTGTTCTAGCACTGCAACCCACTGAAGCAACACCCTGTCTTTGCACCACCTCCTATCACACTGCTGATGTCTGCCTGTTGCTTCCTGTTTATCACTACATGTCAACGACCCATAGCAGTACACCCCCTTTTCTCACAAAAGTGATAGCGCCTGATCGATGTGTCCGTGCCGTCCATACATCATCATTAGCCTAACTAAGATGTTATAATGTAAACCCATTCTGCATGTATATGATGTAAATAATCTCAGCAGATTTGTGTCACGTATATAATTGCCTAGTAAAACTACTTTTCTGGTGAAGATCTACATTCCAGGAGGTTTTTTGTCTCACCGATCCATTCTCAGATGGTCGGCAGAGTTTTCCTTCAGTCTTAACTTAAAGCCGAAATGGATTTTGTCACTGGGATCTTAGGCGAGTCCTGGTGTTCTAGACCGAGTCTATGTAAAAGTGATTTGGGAATAATCCTAACTATTTGGTTAGGTTATTTTATTACAAATTGCTTGGTCTGCTAGATTATATTTGTGTCGCAGAAATGGGTAGTTTGTGAGGGTCTTTTACAAACGAGTTTTCCCCTTTGAGATGTAAAAAATATGAAAATCGTGATGTAAAGTGTCTTGAGGGTTGGAAAAATAATTTATCCCCTCATAGGTTAATTAATTAAATTTTCTGGTAAAAAATTAATTAAAATCCCAAGCCAGAAATTTAATTAATTCTAGGTCCTAGGTAAATTTAAATTCTCCAAAGGCAAAATTCATTGGTTCTTAAAAATTAAATTTTAAGAGGTCCAGGGACTAAGGTATTTAATTATTTTGATAAATTTTAAGCCTTTGATCCCTGGGGTTAAGTCAAAGTTAAAATTTTGAGGAAATTAATTCAAAAATTTAATTTTGAATTAATTAAAATAAATTTAATTAAAAATTTCGATTTTCCTCAAGAATTTAAAATTTCGACTGATGAGATTAAAATAAATTTTAATCCTTATCAACGGTCGAGATTGCTTTGACGAAAATCACTCGAACTAACTGTTGGAGGATTTATCTTTAAATAGGAAGTCATTCGTCAGTCAATTCATCCAACCTTTGAGTCGTGTGTTAAGCTAAAAGCTCTCGTGTCATCTTTTTTGAATAATAAAGAAATACTTTGGTGTTAATCTTCGCCGGTGTTCCCCGGATGTGGGTGCTAACTGAGATGGGACAGGCGAAGGGGGATGGCCACATGCCGGCCAATGGCCATCACGTGGCAGCCGAAGACAATACAGCTATCGGTCGCAGATGGTATAAGGTGGAATTGCAGGGGTTAGTTAATGCTCCGCGAGGTAATTCGGCTCAGGCGACGACAACAGTTATGGCGGGTGAGCTCCAACGCAGGGCCGGTGAAGTCATAAGGGATATCACAGTATATGATCAGAGAATGTTGGTGGTAATGCAGTTGCCTGGCCTCTCCGTCTCTGTCGGGATATCTTCTCCGTCTGTCTGGTTCATCCCTCAGTCGGCTCTGGTTGCAGGGGGTCTGGATTACCCCGTGGTCTGTTGGAATTTCTTTCCCTTGCCTCCTGCGAGAATGGTGAGACCTCGACAGCGTCTGCTTAGCTGCCGAGGCACTTCCAGAGGGGGAATCTCGCGCAGTCATGAAGCGGCCAATGTTGTCCATTGCTACCACTGCAATATTGCTTGCTCCACTGGCGCTAACCCCCTCCATTCCAGTCAATTCATGGATGCAGGGGCTTCGAGCTCGACTGCCTTTGGCTCGGCTATCTTCAATTTCAGCAGTGCCATGAACAATCCGTGGATCAGTGCGCATGTCTCAGTCTTGTTCATCGAAAATGCCTGGGAAGATGAGGACGCCCTGGATGAACAGGGGCAGAGGACGACTGACAATCAGAAGCATGAAGCAGAGGCCCCTGAAGCTGATAAGGAGCAGGAGGTTAAAGGTGCGGCCTCAGATCCGGAAAACGCAAAGCAACGCAAGCAAGATCAGAGGACGGGAACCGGCGGGGAGGAAGACACCTTTCCCACCGCTGCTGAAAGAGAAGCCTATGGTTGGTGCCGGGTAGAGGAAGTGCAAATGGACGATTGATGATGCCCGCGCACAAGGTTCCTATGGCTTTTTGTTTGGTCTTCTGGTCTCTTCTGCTGTTTGTTTTTTGATTCTGTCATAGCAACAATGCTTCTGGTCTCTTTCGTTCCTTGGTTTAATGTCTCTGTTTCTGAATTTTGTGTCAATGATATGGGTAAGGTCAGTCTCCCCTGCGTGGGATGAAATGGTTGGTGCCCCTGCGTGGGCGTGCTCTTATGGGAAGTCTCGCTCTTGTGTCTGGCGCCCCTGCGTGGGCTAGTTTTTTGGATGCCTCAATTGCTCTCGGGTGACATACCCAGAGCCTGATTCTCTCCTGTTTCACCATGATGTATTTTTGACTCCTGTACATAATATAATAGTTTAGTCTTTTACCGAGAAAAAAAAAAAATCTTTGCCGGTGTTACTCTTCATGGAAATACTGTAAGATGTGTCGTTTTTCATGCGTAATTTTTTTTAGCCATTGATGATAGCTTCTGAAGAGTGATTTGAGAACAGGTATCTTTCTCAGTCGCTGGGGTTTAAGTGATAGTTTAAATTTTGAATGTAATGGTAGGTATCTCTATTTATCTGAATTTTATTATCATTTTTTCGCTCTATTTTGATGGTTGGATTGAGTTTTGCAGGAAGATCTTGATTTTTAGATCATCGGGTGTTCGGGGAAGTTTTCAGTTGCACCAGCCAACTCTCGATCCGTGTTTTCTAAAGAGCCCAGCTAAGATAGCTCCGGGCTTATCATAAGAATTTTACTAGTGATGCATGAAGGGCTTCGAGCTAAGCACCTTCTTTAAAAAATAAAAAATAAAATTTCCTTTTTTATGTACGAAATTGATAAATCTAGCTATTGAGAGCCTTAGATTATCAGATATGGGACTGGAGTCAGCCTCACACTCCTCAGATATGATAGATCTACCATTCTTGTACATAGATCTGTAAATTATTTTCAGTTTTCTGACTTGGGTTTTTCTGGGTTTTAGTTTTTATCACTGTATATAATGTTTGAGTGTTTTCTTGTTGTCTTGCAGCTATAGATTTGAGGAAGAAATCTGTATAGAGTCTATATCTAGGCCCCGGAGGGTAAGATTTGGATCTCTGGGGTTCATCAACATCATTTTTGCAGGGATTCTATCCATATTTTTGCAGTCCAAGGGTTTAAAAAGTTTTTAATCTGGAAACTTTCGTGAGGGTTTCAGGAATAAATATGAATTTAAAGGATTTAACATTTTAATCAGAATTTCTGGGGTTTTTCGGCTACCATTTGTCTAAGTTTTTCAATTTGCTGGTTAGGTTTTCGTTTCGCTGTGCAATTTCGATTTTTTTTTAAGGCCCACAGCCTTTTGTTGCTGCCTACATTCTCCACGAATCTGTCAGCTCCCTCTCGTGTTTCCAAACTTTGCCTGTAACTTGCTGTCCAGATTCGTGTATCCTCCTTTGCTGTCCATCGCTAACCTGTTCGTCAGCGACCCTCTCCTTGTTGACTTCACCTATAGTCTTCTTCCCTCCGCGCAACCTTCATATCTTCCCTCCTGTAACGACCCATCTATAAATACAAAGAATGCAAGCATAATAACAGGTATACGGTACATGCATATGATAGCTACATATGCATGTGTCGCATACACCGCACTAGTATTTTATACTAAATTGATTATAAGTGCTAAATACCATGACCCTTCTGGGAAAAGAAGTTCTACTCGTTCATCAATATCGCGTAATGTATGGTTAGATCAAGAGGAATCTATATATATATATATATATATATATATATGCTCCAGAATATTGATAAAAATCATATTAAAGGTTAAGCATGAATATAAATAATTAACTAATATAAAGTTCTAAACTTTATAATAAAATAAATAGAACTTATATTAAAATAAATATAAATAGAACTTATATTAAAAAATAAATAGAACTGATATTAAAAACAAATATGACCATCACATTTAAATTAAAATAAAACCTAAACTTAAGATAAAAACACCTGTAAAGGTTGTGACTCACGTTCACAAAGGAGAGCTGTCACCACGATAGTAAACGGTGGAATCGCTGGTGAATAGGGCGGTCACCGCCAAGGAGAGCTTCATATAGAGGTAGACAAAGTTTTTAGCGGGGGGAAGAAATCAGGAGAAGACCAGGAGAAAAACCAGGAGGACAAACCAGGTGGAAGAACCAGCCATTGGAAGAGCTTTGAGTGTTCTGAGGTTCTGGGCACGGGGGACAGTTAGCTTCTGTTGAGAAGCTTACTGGATTGAGCAGCCAGGCCCTGCTCAGTCTGGCTGGGTGGAATTGGTCTCTTGGTAATTGGAGCAGAGTAACCGCAGGCATCATCAACTACAGCAGTTCAGGGAGCAGTTCAGGTAGGTACCTGCTTTAAATTCGTTATTGTTTCTGTATTTCAGTTTTTTGGTTCTTACAGATGGTATCAGAGCTGTCGTTCAAACCCTTTCGACCTCACAGGCCCTATGCTTGTGTAAATTTTGTGGTTAAATTTTGCTGCGTAAAAACTTTTAAGAAATTCATGGTTACATTTATGCGGTTTGAATCTAAAACCCCATGTTTAACAAGCGCTGTGTGTTACCACTATAACACAGGACCGTCGTTGAATTTTATTCACGTTTTGGCTTGTGGGTATGCACCAATAGCAGGCTTCATGAGCTTTGCATTTAACTAGATTACAGTCATATTCATCGAAGCAGCCCATTGTGCATCTGACGGTTCATTGTGATATGACCTACCAGCGGATTATTACTCTGTGGAACCGTCATTTTCTAAACCCTGGGTGCAGGAGTTCTCTACAGCGTTTTCATCGTAGTGCCAATGACACGTTGTCAGAAGTCGAGGACTCTTGATTTAAATTAATTGAGAGCTTCGATTAAATAAAATCTGGAAATGTCTGCGATCCTTTCCTCTTAAATTAGCCCATTAATTATTCGAGTTATACCTCGACTGTCATCATTAGGTATTTCGATGGAGGTTATTACGCAGGTGTGGTGCATACTGGTTCATGACATATATCAAATAGTAGCGGAACTTTTCCGCGGACATAAGTTTTAAAAAAAAAAAATTCGTTTGATGATTTTTGTTTGGATTTCCTCCTGGATTTATGTTATTTCTCCTCAGTTTTGTAAATGCTCGGCTTTCAGTACTGCGACTGCAAAAAATAAGGGTTTTCTGTTTTTCTTTTAAATTTTTGGGCGAACTGTGGTTTGAACCCACGAGCTTACATATACAAGCGCTCAGTCTTGGCGTCATACCAGAACCGCTTGGTGTGAATTCATCAAAAAAGATGATGAAATGATTTCAGATCATTTTAGAACGCTCTAATTTATTGGCGTCAGTATCTTGAACGATTCCGATCGGCCTTCAAATACAGATGACGATTTCAAGTCAAGTTATAATGATCCGTTGGCATTAGCTGCACTATCTGGTCCCGAGTTACAATCATGCCCAGACCTTACCTATGCCATTGAGCAAAGAGAGTCATTCAATAAACTATTACCAACATGCTTGAAAGAATTTCCCTATACATGAACCAGGCCCTACCAGTCATTATTTCTGATGGAAAAGTCGTTGATCTTTATGAGCTTTCAAACATTGTCAGGAAGCAGGGTGGTTTTGATTTGGTTTCTGCATATAAAAGTGGGTATTTGTAGACAATTGGAGGGTTTTTGGGCTGAGCAAAAAATGCAATATTCCCAGAGATATTTGAGACCTTATGCGAACCTGATACAAGCTTGACTCAACATTATTTGTAAGACTTGTTACATCCTGTTAGTATGAATTATGTGGTGGATTTTGACTGTTGTGAGGGCATACATCCTTGTGTTTCATTCTGGCACTTTGAGGATTCTTACACGGTTATTCATTTGATAGGAATGCTATAAGTTATAATTGCTAGATAGTTGATATTATTCGTGTACTATATGGTTGATGCTTTGATGATTATTGGAATATATGTGCATCCAAGCCCTTGAATCACACTTAATTGGCACCACTTTGATTTGTCTTCATGTGAGGCACCCTCTCCTTGTCTATATTAGGCTTTGGAAATTTGTGTACTTTTCCCTATAGGCATGGATTTTTATGTTTTCTTTTGTTTTGATTAGGCCACTTTTGTGGGCTCCTCCCAAGCTTATGTGGACAACTCTTTTCCAAGTCCATTTTTTTTTTTTAAATTTTTACAATCATAATAGGCTTTAAAGGAAATCTCTTTTAGTTATGAAGCTGTAACAGAGCGTGGCCCTGATTGCACTGCAATTCGAATCTTTCCAAAAATAAAGTTGTAATGGTACTAACCATCCTAGAAGGATGTTTGTCATAATTGATTTTTGTTAATTTAAAATACCAAACTCACAAATAGTAGGCCTCTGACTGCGATTACAATGACTGATATAAATTCGATCACTCATGCCCAAATATTTTAAGCT
This sequence comes from Pinus tabuliformis, assembly GCA_031772625.1. NCBI lineage: Eukaryota > Viridiplantae > Streptophyta > Pinopsida > Pinales > Pinaceae > Pinus > Pinus tabuliformis. The sequence continues at coordinate 312,070,514 of CM062809.1, forward strand.
TTAGTAGAATGAACAAATCCAATATCAAACGCACAAATGCAATCATGTATATACTATTTATTACCTGTACAAACATGACAGGAACTGAGAGTTGTAGTAGATTTTCACCTCTTACCGCTCCACTTACACCCTAACACAAGACAACAGGATAAATCAAAACCATCCTTATATGTGCACAAATGTGATGGACACCATTTTTCAGACTCTGTTTATGAAAGAAAATCTACAGAGCTCTTCCAGAGTAATTTTCTGCGATTAACACATTAAAACAGAAATACACACCCTCAGTCAAATATATGTCAAAATTTTCCATAGGGATGTAGGCCTCATGATAGCAGGGTTATAGCTACCCATCCAGGTTGCATTTTCTTGTGAACAAGCATTGCCCATGGTTGTTCAAAATTGCTAACTGGCTCATTTCCTCCAACTACATTAACTTCCATCATATTTGAAACTTTAATAATCTTTGATGTTTTTCTTCTTTTCGAGCCAACACCTTGTCTGGTGCAGTTGACTCAATCATGGATTCTTCACAATCCTCATTTTCGTTTTTTTTCAAAGGTGCTTTAGCACTCTCTGTTTCTTTCTCATTGCCACTTGATTATGCAATAACATCAACAGATCGCTTGCTTTCATTAGATTGTTTCTTAGACTTAGTAGAATTCTTCCCAGAAACCGGTAGTTTGTCCGTAGTATCTGCCACACTGAACCAAAGATTGGGAATCCTTTACAGACAATTTGATAGAACTTTTATGCCTAGTTTTCCTTATAAATCAGCAACATTTTCCTTATGCCTAGTTTTTCTTATAACTTTGGTGCTGGAGCAATCTCCATGTTTATTCAATGATCGAAATGTGGCACTACAGACTGATTATTGGAGATCAGATATATTAGTAGTGATCCGCATTTCTAGTTTGGTCTAAAAACTATCTTACTGTTAAAATATCTTGTCATGTACTAGCCATTTTCCATATTCATCATAAATAAATTGATCTTCTATTTTACATTTAAAATAAATAAATAAATAAATAAATAAATTTCCGAAACTTAATGTGATTTGGCTACATAATAGTTGCTCCATGTCTCTCTTTTGCTATATCGGTTGAGGTCTGACCACTCTTATAAAATTTTAGGATCATTCTGTGAAGCATATATAATGTGCAAGTCCTCGGGCTGTCTGAAGTAAAGCCGGATTGCAGATTTTCATTATGTGAAACCCTCTCAATACTGCATCCTCCTCTGCATATTGACAAGAATGTTTAGGATCCATATATACTTGGTAATAGTGCCTTTGGTCCTCGGTCACTCAAATTTCAAAGTCGGATGCTGTAGAAACATTAAAAGAACCATTTTTCTACCTTGCCTGATCAACTGCAATATGTAGGCCACTGACCTACATTTTATGTACAATTTGACTATTGATCTGAATTTATCCTTCAGTTTGACCCCAACCTACATTTATGGTATGGTAGACTGCTGAAATGTATCTCTCCTAGATTTTAATCATGACATGCCTATGGTAAATTTCCCGGCTAAAGTTCATACTAATATGGAACTAGAACGATCCTTCATTTATATATATATATATATATTATAGGTTTAATCCATATCTAAGTAATATATTCAAAAATATAAATATGTATGCCCTTCTTTAAAAGTAATAACTAGATTGAGGTGTGACGGGTATGTTGCCGATATTCATTATAACAAGGTGTTTAACATCTTCATTTTGTTTAGATGATGTACCTTAGGAGCTAATGACCATACACTTCTGCATTATTCATATTAGGATAGAATACCCTACATTAGGACAAGGAGGTCACGAGACCACCCTCCTTGACCTCGGTACCAGTAAGATCTGCCTAGCGGATAAAAATAGCAAAACTATACCCGTTTATGAATGTGAAGTTGCAAAAGAAAATTATATGTTAAATTCGATTGTCTACCTCAAATTTTTTATAAAATTTTATTATGTGTTCAGGAACCATTACAATGGTAAGGACTTATGAGCGACAATGACGTGATCGGGCAGCATCACCACCATTAATGCTACCACCGTCGCCATCATCATCCCCATCGCCACCACCATCACCATCGTCACCACCAAGACCATTATCAACATCAATCGCCCCAGTGCCAGAGTTGACTGTGATAATGAACTCATTGGAAGCCTTATTGGAGACATTAAAAGAATCAACTAAGGCCAAAACCAAAGAGGAATTTCAACATTTAGCTACCAGTTCAGTGGAACCAAAGAATTTTGAGCCCAGAAGATCGAAAGAAGACATTTCTAGGGAGCTTCAGAAAATTAGACTCCCAGAATTCTCAGGAGGTCGAGCAGGCGAACGTGCTGAAGCATGGTTAGAAGGAATGAACAGATGCCTTAGGTTAAGAGAATATTCTTGTTTGGCAAAACCAAAAATTGTCGTGTTTCAATTAAAGGAAAGTGCCTTGATTTGGTGGGGAAATCTGGAAAAGCAGCTGCACCTTACATCGGATAATGTCCCTTGGGAACTATTTGAGGAAAGGTTTCGCGCAAAGTATTTACCTCCATACTTTCAACAACAACAAGCCAGAGCTTTTCATACATTAATTCAAGGAAATAAAATAGTAGAAGAGTACGAGATAAGGTTTATGGAGCTTGTAAAATACATTCACTTCTTAGATTTTGATGAACGTCAAGCTGAACGCTTCATATTTGGGTTAAATCCTCGCATCAGAGGCTTGGTAAGCATGTGGAAACCATCATCAGTAGCCGAGGCGGTTGAATGTGATCGTTATGCAGAAGAGAACCTTGGAATCAAAAAAGATATAGGACTAGCAGGGCCTTTACAATCAGGATTTCCAGGAAAGACTCCCCGAAACTTCTTCAGAGGAGGTAACTCGAGGCCACCTTACAGTAACAAGTTTACCCCAAGAAATATAGGATCAAGAGCTCCCATGGCAGTAAACACTATAGCCGCGGAATCATCTAACACCAGTCCATGGACATCTCGAGGGACTGCCAGTAGAGGAAGAAATTCGAGAGGAATCAACATGAGAGGACGAAGCTCGTTCTTTAGAAATTCACGTCCTGATTCAAGAGGATCAACGTAGCTTAATTGTTGGGGATGTGGGGGACCGCATTTTCAACGTGATTGCCCAGAAGCTTCGTCGAATATATTGCATAGGACTGGAAAGGAACCAATATCAAACAATCGAGGTAATCATAGAATTCATGCAGTGGTCAGCAACGACCAAGCAGCGCATCAATCCACTGTAGTGGAATCTTCAGGTATTATCAATGGTATAAAACTCAAAATCTTATTTGAGACTGGTGCCACAGATAGTTTTATTTCGTCATATGCATTAAACAAATGTGGGTTGGCAGCTCGTAGACAAAATGATTTCCATCAAGTGGAAATGGCCTCAGGAGAACTCCAATCCATGGGCTTAAGTGTGGATCAATGCAAAATTGATCTAGGGGTCTGTACGACTAAATTGAAAGTCTATGTCACAGCCTTAGGAACGTATGATCTTATCAGAGATATGGATTGGCTAGAAGCTCATCAAGCTTGGGTTGACTGTTATGGGAAAAGAATTCTAGGCATGAATGATGAAGGAGAAGTAATCCAAATTCAAGGAATCAAGAGGAAGGTATCTTTACGCTACATATCAGCAATGAAAATGAAGTGTTGTTTAAGGAAAGGTTGTCAGGCTTATGTAATTCAAGAAGTAAGCGAAGGAAAAGGACCATCCTTAGGACAATATCCGGTGTTAGTTGAATTCCCAGATGCGTTTGCAAAAGAACTACCAGGATTACCCCCGGTAAGAGAGCTGGATCTCACTATCGAATTAAAACCAGGTACCCAACCGATCTCTAAAACGCCTTATAGAATGACAACTCCAGAACTTTAGGAATTGCAAATTCAATTGAAGGAACTACTGGATATAGGGCATATTCGGCCCAGTACATCACCTTGGGGTGCTCCTGTAATTTTTGTGAAGAAGAAAGATGGATCTTTAAGATTATGCATAGATTATTGAGACTTGAATCGTGCTATAGTAAAGAATCAATACCCTATGCCTCGAATCGATGATCTTTTCGATCAAATGAAAGTAGCTGTTGTCTTTTCAAAAATTGATCTTCGATCAGGCTATCATCAGCTAAGGATTTCTGAAAATGATATTTCTAAGACTGCATTCCGGACACGTTTTGGACATTATGAATTTACTGTGGTACCATTTGGATTAACAAATGCACCAACAGTATTCATGAATCTTATGAACAGTGTTTTCCGTGAATATCTTGATCAATTTGTGCAAGTCTTTTTAGATGATATTCTCATATATTCCAAGAATGAGAAAGAGCATGAAGATCATTTGCGGATAGTATTCTCCTGCTTTAGAGAACGTCAGTTGTATGGAAAACTATCCAAGTGTTCATTCTTTCAGGAAAGGATTCATTATTTGGGTCACATCATATCAGGTGAAGGGATTTCAGTAGATCCTAAGAAGGTAAAAGCGATCATGGAATGGCCAATACCGAAAAATGCACATGAGATACGAAGCTTTATGGGTTTAGCCGGTTATTACCGAAGATTTGTGGAGGGATTCTCCAAAATCGCAAAGCCAATTACAACCCTTCAGCGTAAAGGTGTTAAGTATGAATGGACTGAGGAATGTAATAAAACATTCTCTGAACTCGAAAGACTACTCACCAGTGCACCAATCCTAAGAGTCCTTGATATGGATAAAGATTTTACGGTATGTAATGATGCATCCAAACAAGGGCTGGGTGCAGTGTTAATGCGGGATAGAGGAGTGATAGCATATGCTTCCAGAAAGTTAAAACCTCATGAAGAACTCTATGCTACTCACGATTTAGAATTAGCCGCTGTAGTGCTAGCTTTAAAGATTTGGAGACACTATCTAGTGGGACGAAGTTTTACACTTAAAAGCAACCATCAAAGTCTACAATATTTGTTCACCCAAAGAGACTTAAATCCCAGACAAAGGCGATGGAGTGAATTCCTAAGTGAATATGACTTAGGAATATCATACATTAAGGGAAAAGAAAATGTAGTAGCATATGCTTTAAGCAGAAGACCTCGGATATTTTCTCTCATACCCATTAAAGTAGACTTAAGACAACGAGTACTGGAACATCTTATAAAAGATAGCTGGTATTTAAAGGTGAGATCGAGTCTTGAGGGTAAAAAGGCAATTGAATCTAAATTTGAGGGAGATGAATTAGAAAACTATGGGATCTTACGATTCCATGGAAGGATGTATATTCCTGATAATAAGGATCTTCGAGACACTATCCTTGGGGAAGCCCACAGAGCAGTATATTGTGCTCATCCTGGAGTAGGGAAAATGTATGCAGATACCAAAAAACTCTTCTTTTGGTCAGGCATGAAGCGTGATATCAATCAATTTGTTGCAAAATGTTTGGAATGTCAGCAAGTAAAAGCAGATCATTGTCACCTAGCGGGTCTCTTACAACCTCATGACATTCCTATGTCTAAATGGGAGACCATTTCTATGGATTTTATCACTGGACTACCTCTTACTTCTCAAAGACACAAAGCCATTTTGGTAGTAGTGGATAGATTAACAAAAAGCGCCCATTTCATTCCCGTAAGAGATACTTGCGATGTTGCTGATGTAGCGCGAGTATTCATAAATGAAGTTATTAGATTTCATGGAGTACCTAAGAAGATTATATCCGATAGAAATTCGCGATTCACTTCTAGATTCTGGACTTGCATGCAGACAACCTTAGGTACTCAGCTAAATTTAAGCATTGCTTACCATCCTGAGATTGATGGGCAAACAGAAAGAGTAAATCAAGTACTTGAAGACATGTTGTGAATGTATGTGATGGATCAACAATCACACTGGGAAAAGTATTTACCCTTAGTCGAATTCGCATACAACAACAGTTACCACAGTTCGATTGGAATGCCTCCATTTGAAGCTTTATACGGCAGACCTTGCAGAACACCGTTAAGTTGGGACAGGTTAGAAGATCGAGTGATAATAGGACCAGAATTAATCCATGAAATGGAAGCACAGGTAAGACAAATTAGACAACGATTAAAGGAAGCACATGATAGACAAAAGAGTTATGCTGATGCTCACAGAACTGATAGGAGGTATGAAGTAGGGGATCAGGTTTTCATCCGCATCAAACCGAATAAAATTACTATTCGATTCAGAAAAGGGACAAAGTTGTCACCCCGATTTATTGGACCATTTAAAGTCGTAGAAAGAGTTGGACCTGTTGCCTATCGTTTTGCCCTGCCACCTCACCTGCATAGAATTCATAATGTATTTCATGTTTCTGTATTAAGACATTATATAGCTGATCGATCTCATAACCTTCAATGGAAGGAATTGCAGGTATCGGACGAGGGAGTTGTATCAGTCGAACCATTACGCATATTGGAACGTAGGGTTCGACAGCTGAGGAACCGCTTGGTGGACCAAGTTAAGGTCCATTGGGACAAGTATAGTCTTGGATCAGCAACTTGGGAAAATACAGAGGACATATGTCAAAGATACCCTAATCTATGTCAATTTTGAAGAACTTTAAACTATGTTTAGTATATATTTACTTCATTGCAATCAGAGACTCAGAAACATTTTGAATGATTATAGATAAACGTGAAATTTTGTGACATAATATATGTTTAACTTCTGCTGGTACATGGATACCAAAACGATATATGTTGTTGATTTTACTAAATTATAGTTGTCAAAGTAAGGTTTAAAGCAGTTAAATGATTTTACTTCTGATAGAAATTAAGATGTTATAAATCTATTTTATTTATACGTGTCAATATGATCAATGGAATAGAAATCAGGGAATAAATACATTTTTGAAAGGCAAACGACATGCATGAAATTGATAAATATGTTATACTGTAGTGACATATGTGAATAATACATGAGTATTTTGATTATTCTGATGCACATTTTATGAATGCATGGATAAGTGTATGATTGCAGATAATAAACAGTTACTGGGATGACCACGTGATGACAGAACCTCAAAACAATTAAAGCTCAAAGTGATTCTATGATAGGGTATTAGTCCTAATTCTACTGGGAGGGGTGGAGGTGTTACCCACTGTTTATCCTCCGAACCCTGGAGTCATGGGAGGACTGTGCAAATCACGCTCCCCTAGACGTGTGATGATGACTGCCAGATGCCTACTGGGAATCAGGTCAGTATAACTGACGCTGTCACCTTAGAGTTTATGAATGGTTAGGTTAGTAAAACTAACGCCATAGCATACTCCAGTAGAGGACGGATAGAATGGGAGCGGAAGAGATTAGGAAGGATAGGATGATTTTAGAATAGCTTGGGAACTTGGATAGGGCAAGACATGTCCATTAAAATCATAAACCTAAAACTCTAATTTTATAGTCTCTTGATATTAAAATAAATTTTTTTAAAACCTAAGAAGGGGGTACTAATTACTATCATAAGTAATCAGATAAGATAAAAACTCTAACTTCGGGACAAAGTTTTCTGAAGGGGGAGTGTATGTAACGACCCATCTATAAATACAAAGAATGCAAGTATAATAGCAGGTATATGGTACATGCATATGATAGCTACATATGCATGTGTCGCATACCCGCACTAATATTTTATACTAAATTGATTATAAGTGCTAAATACCATGACCCTTCTGGGAAAAGAAGTTTTACTTGTTCATCAATATCGCGTAATGTATGGTTAGATCAAGAGGACTCTCTCTCTCTCTCTCTCTCTCTATATATATATATATATATATATATATATATATATTATATGCTCCAGAATATTGATAAAAATCATATTAAAGGTTAAGCATGAATATAAATAATTAACTAATATAAAGTTCTAAACTTTATAATAAAATAAATAGAACTTATAATAAAATAAATATAAATAGAACTTATATTAAAAAATAAATAGAACTGATATTAAAAACAAATATGACCATCACATTTAAATTAAAATAAAACCTAAAATTAAGATAAAAACCCCTGTAAAGGTTGTGACTCACGTTCACAAAGGAGAGCTGTCACCACGATAGTAAACGGTGGAATCGCTGGTGAACAAGGTGGTCACCGCCAAGGAGAGCTTCATATAGAGGTAGACAGAGTTTTTAGCGGGGGAAAGAAATCAGGAGAAGACCAGGAGAAAAACTAGGAGGACAAACCAGCCACTGGAAGAGCTTTGAGTGTTCTGAGGTTCTGGGCACGGGGGATAGTTAGCTTCTGTTGAGAAGCTTACTGGATTGAGCAGCCAGGCCCTGCTCAGTCTGGCTGGGTGGAATTGGTCTCTCGGTAATTGGAGCAGAGTAACCACAGGCATGATCAACTATAGCAGTTCAGGGAGCAATTTAGGTAGGTATCTGCTTTAAATTCTTTACTGTTTCTATATTTCAGTTTTTCGGTTCTTACACCTCCTGCGTTCGTCCACTTGGGTGCTACCTATCCACAACTTTCCTTCTGTCCAACTCGCCCTCTCTTTCCAGCATTGATGCAGTGCCATACGACCGCTGCATTCTTTCATTGCCTTAACCTCAGATCCCTCTCCTTCACCCCAGCCCTGCCCTGTGGCTCCCATCGTCGTCCTCTTGTCGGTTTCCCTTGTCGCTGCCAAGTCCTTGTACTCCTCCGTTGCCATACCTGCAAACATTCCTTGCAGATCCCTTTCCTCATTGCTCCATCTCCACATTTGCTGTCGCCGTCGAACTCAACTGCAAAACGCATTCAAGTTTTTTTTTTTTTTAGTTTCTTAAGTTTAATTTGTTTATATTTTTGTTTTAGTATTTTGGTTAGGGTTAGTTTCAAATTGCTTCAATTTTGCTTTTGTTTTTTTAACTTTGTATTGTTATGATTTAGGTTTGATTTATTTTTATTTTCTAGATTTGGTAAATTTTCATTTCTTTGGGTTTTAGTTTGATTTTTGTTTTTAATTTCTATTTCATTTGATTTATTTTTGTGATTTCATTTAAAAGAATATCTAAAACATGTAGAAAAAATTAAAAAAAGTTTTTTTTTTTTTTTTTTTTTTTAATATTTTGATTTTTTTTTACAAAATTCAAAAAATATAAAAATTTCTAAAATCTAAAAAATCCTAAAAATTAAAAAAATCTAAAAAATTTAAAAACATTTAAAAATTTTGAAAATTTTTAAATTCTGGTGACTAAGGAATTAAATTAAAGGGATTGGCGCATTCTCATTAAAATTTTTAATGTGGCCTATGACCCATTAAAATTTTAATTTATTAACGCTTTTGATTTATTTTACTTCTTCAATTTGTCTAAGGAATAATTATGATGCTAATTTAAATTTCTTTGCTATTTTTTTGGTTTTAAGTGCAAAATCTTAAATTTTCATGATTCTTATATGGTCAAGGTGCGATAAATGTTTTAAATTATATTGGCTATAGGAGAAAGTTAATTAATTCTAGATCTAGGTTATGAAGAAGATCATTTTTAATCTAGAATCATTGTTTAACATTTAATTTTCATAAGTTTTCATGGGATTTAATTGCTAGATTTATTGTCGTTTTAAGCATTTACATCTAATCGTTCATGATTGTCGCTATTCGTCACATTTGTAAATTGCTTTGGATAACTTGTTTTTTGCTTAATCTATGGTTAATTGAACATAAAGGCACTGGTCTATAGTCATTTATATCTTGTGATTGTGTCTTATTTTTAATCTATTTTTCTTAATTGACCAAGACTTGCTTTAAATTCATCAAATTGTTCATCCTTAAAACCTCCTAGAGCCCGTGTTCCACAAGCTACCCTCATTCATTCACCTTAGGGACTACCCCCTTGACTTGTCTAGGAGAGAGTCTAAACAGAATGAGTAAGGATTAGAGTGACAACCTTTACTCTGAGCGTTGTCGCGATGCCTATACACTTTGTGCGACAACATTTTTTGGCGCCATTGTTGGGGACCAATTTATTGGGCCTTGACTCTACGACATTCAACTTTCATCTTTCTATCATTCATTTTAGCCGGCAACGGCAAGATTTTTTGGCGCTGTTGTCGGGGATAAAGTTTTCCTGTCCTTGGTCCTCACGGCATTTTTTTAATCATCTAATCTTTCATCATTTTTTGTCCCATCAGCACAACATTTCCTGGTGTCATTTGATATTTTCATCGCCTTATCTTTCGTCATCTCATTAATCGTTTCATTTGCACTTTTAGCACCTGGACATTTCGGTTTGTTTCTTGTTTGGGTGGCGACTCCACTTATTCATCCATTATTTCTCAGACAAGAAGCCCTCCCTTATATCCAGTTGTTTTTGTCTTTTGGATCCTAGAGCTAGATTCATGTTCAAGTGGTGACTCCACTTCTTTCATTTCTTACAAGAATTTCTACTAGAAGCTCGCTTCTTGTGGATCTCTTGATTTTCTTGAGCAGGGGTCTCTCTCTAGCATCCATTTGGTCCCTCCTTATCCCTTTAAGCAAGTCATCATGGATGACTTGTTTACCCCGTGTCATTTTACTAACTTTCTCCATGATATGTCAGAAGAGGCCATTCATAAATTACCTTTGTTCTCAGGTGGTGATTCAGTCGCTGCTAGAAAACATCTATCCAATGTTACTCATACAATAATCAAATATTGTAGTTCTTCCTAATATAAACATGATGTCAAGATGCGTCTATTTGCCTTTTCTTTAGAGGGTGATGCTTTGAATTGGTTTCATAATTGTCCTGAAGATTCTTTCGCTTCTTTACAAGACATCATCAATGCTTTTGAAGATAGATATGGAGATCAAGGTGGTTTGCCTTGTGCCCCTAATACTATGCAACAGGATGAAAGTGATCTTGTAAAGGATCCAATTGTGAATGAAATACTTCAAGACAATTCTTCATATCAAATTGCATCATATTGCAGGTATTGTGAATGTTCTCATGATGAATCCACTTGTACCGTTGCAAGTGTTCATTTGGGGTAGCATTGGATGTGATCTAGCCATGAAAATTGGTGGAGAGGCTAAGGCACATGAGATCTCCAATACCCAGAAAGGGTTTGGGCAGATTCTAAACAGTTTGAGAGATATTAAAATAATTAATATTTTTAATGGAGTCCCTAAGTCTAAACTTAGGGAAATTAAAAAATTAATGTGAATTAATATAAAATTGTGTTAGAATGGTCCAAAAGTCATGGACCAAGCTAGATCTAATCTTAGCCGTTGATTAGGGACTTAATCTCGGTCGTTGATTTGTCAACGAGAAAGGTATAAGAGGAGGCTTGAGGGTCATTTGGAGAATACACCAAGAGATCAAGATTTCGATTTTCTGGGGCTGGGTTTGCTGAGAAATTTGAGAGAGTGATCTGGAGGAGGGGTAGTGAATACAGAAGCAGAGAGGTAGAGATAGTGTCGGGAGGATCAACATAACAGCGGGGAAAGTTGACGCAGAGGGCAGAAGCCGGAGCTGCCAAGAATAGCCGGAACTACCGGGAATTGCCGGAACAGCTGGGAAAGCTGACGCAGAGGGCAAAAGCCAGAATTGCCTGGAGAGCTAATGCAGAGGGTAGACGTTGGAACAGCTGGAACTGTCGGGAACTGCTGGAATTGCCGGGAAAGCTGATGTAGAGGGCAGAAGAGGCTGACAATAGGGTTTTTCGTAAGGCAGATTGGAGCTGAGGAGCTGCCAGAGTGTTTATTCGGGGTTTTAGCCGGAACATCTGTCTCAAATTGAGAGGTGCTACTGCCGAGATTTTTCTCTGTTGGGTGAGTCGGATTTGGCACCCAGATTGTATTCTGAAACTGCTTAATAAATCAAACCCTCAGATAGCTGCACCAGTTTTCCTTCATTGGGTTTTTCTGGGGACATTATTCCAAAAATAATGGTGTCATTTGTGTGCTTGTTTCTGTTTCCTTTAGTTGATGATCTGTAATGTGTTGAGCATGTACTTGTGTTTATTTTCAGTATTTACTTTGTAAATAACTTGTTAATTAATCAGAACAAGTAGGAAGGAATAAATCAGAAAGTACATGAAGGGTTTCTAACAATTAGACTTAGAAATTCCAACATGGTATCAGAGCATGGTTACAGATCATAGGAGAGCTGAGGATATCAGCCGAGCAGAGTAACAACAAAAAACAACTGTCTCGAATGACAGAAGCTATTCTTAGCAGAGAAGCAGCAAGGAAGAGGTGACGCAGTGCTTGCATCATCAAGTTTGAGCTGGAAGAGGATCAACGCAGTGGCAGAGGGGAGCAGACTCGACCTACGCAGTGCCCGGTCATCTTTCTTAGTCAGGAAGGATTGATGCCCGTGGCCAGGAGGTTCGAATTTTCGCTAGTGCTGGGATTGTGTAGAGCCTAGAAGCTCTAACCTTCAGTTTGCTGGAGCTTAGGAGGCTGTGGGTAAGTTGCAAAGTGAAGTTGGTGGGGTGCTGTGGTCAGAACAGTACCTAACAGGGCAAGACCAAGGTAGAGGGAGTTACTGCCGAGGTGGATTTCTAGCCAAGGAATCCGGATCAGTGTTGTTGTTGCACAAACGATTAGAGAGGGGAAACTTGATGTTGGCAGAAGGATTTCTAGGAGGGAAATCAGGACTTAGAGGGAGTCTAGAAGAGAACTTCCAGACGGGAAGTAGAGAGACTCAGGAGGAGTCGAACCGAGAACTTCCATATGGGAAGTAGACTCAGCAGGAGTCGAACAGAGAACTTCCAGACGGGAAGTAGACTCAGTAGGAGTCAAACAAAAAACTTCGAGGTGGGAAGTAGACTCAGCAGGAGTCGAACAGAGAACTTCCAGGCAGGAACTAGACTCAGCAGGAGTCGAACAGAGAACTTCCAGGTGGGAAGTAGAGAGACTCGGAGGAGTCGACAAGAAGAGTAGAGAGATGACCATGAATGGGCTGGGAGATTAGGACAGGTTGGATGAGGCATCCAACTTTGTCATCTAGAAGGCCTGGATCCTGTCTGTTCTATGTGCCATGAGTGCTCACACACCACTTGAGAAGAAGTGGGGAGACATCGAGCTGTAGTTAGGAGGACTACAGGCATTGAGGGGCAGGATCCTTGAGGTACCCAACCTCTTGGATTATACCTTTCTACGGGAGCCTCGAAGAGGAGTAGTAGGGTTGATGGATGTCAATAGAAATGGATGCGGATGGAGCGAGAGAGGGAGCTACAGTGCAGGATTCCCAGGACAGTGTGAGGCAGCAGTGCGAGAAGCACTGGAGTGTTGCACCAGTGCAGGATAGCACAGAGAGGTGTGCAATGGTGTGAGATGCACAGAGTTGTTGTTGTAGCGCAGAGGTCAGAGAGGGAGCACTTGTTAGTGACAGAGAGAGCTTCAGCATCAGGAGTGTTTCTAGCCTGACGAAGATGTCAAAGTTGGGAGATCAGTTACTTACTTCTCAGTAACTGGTTTGTAGTGCAGCAGTTAGCAGTGTTAGTGCTATGGGCAGCACGATGCAGCATGATGAGAGGGGTTGTAGTGCTGATGCAGCAATGGTAGTGGCAGGGCCATGGAGAGCAGCGCGGATGCAGAGGGAGTTGCAGTACAGATGCAGCAGTGGCAGGGCCATGGGTAGCAGTACAGGAAGCAACAGTGCAGAGGATGTTGGGCAGCAGGCCATGCATCAACACAGGGATTGATGCCGGATGATCAGAGTGATGCTTAGTAAGGAGTATTACTAGAGCACAGTTCTCGCTAAGAGGGAGTGTTCATTTGGGGTAGCATCGGATGTGATCTAGCCACGAAAATTGGTGGAGAGGCTAAGGCACATGAGATCTCAAATACCCAGAAAGGGTTTGGGCAGATTCTAAATAGTTTGGGAGATACTAAAATAATTAATATTTTTAATGGAGTCCCTAAGTCTAAACTTAGGGAAATTAAAATATCAATGTGAATTAATATAAACCTGTGTTAGAATGGTCCAAAAGTCATGGATCAAGCCAAATCTAATCTTAGCTGTTGATTAGGGCCTTAATCTTAGTCGTTGATTTGTCAACGAGAAAAGTATAAGAGGAGGCTTGAGGGTCACTTGGAGAATACTCCAAGAGATCAAGATTTCGACTTTCTGGGGCTGGGTTTGTTGAGAAAGTTGAGAGAGTGATCTGGAGTTGCAGTTGGGGGGCAATGAATACAAAAGCAGAGAGGCAGAGATAGTGTCGGGAGGATCAGCGGAACAGCTGGGAAAGCTGACGCAGAGGGCAGAAGCCGAAACTGCCGAGAACAACTGGAACTGTCAGGAATTGCCGAAACAACCAGGAAAGCTGACGTAGAGGGCAGAAGCCGGAACTATCCGAAACAACTGGAACTATCGGGAACTGCCGGAACTGCAGTGAAAGCTGACACAGAGGGCAAAAGTTAGAACTGCTGGAACTGTCGGGAAAGCTGATGTAGAGGGCAGAAGAGGTTGGCGCAATCCCTAGAGGCTGACGCTGGGGCTTTTCATAGGGTAGACTGGAGTTGAGGAGCTGCCAGAGTGTTTATCCGGGATTTCAGCCGGAACATTTTTCTCAGGTTGAGAGGTGCTACTGCCGAGATTTTTCTCAGTTGGGTGAGTCGGATTTGGTACCCAGATTGTATTCTGAAACTGCTTAATAAATCAAACCCTCAAATAGCTGCACCGGTTTTCCTGCATTGGGTTTTTCCGCGGACATTAGTCCAAAAATAACAGTGTCATTTGTGTGCTTGTTTTTGTTTCCTTCAGTTGATGATCTGTAATGTGTTGAACATGTACTTGTGTTTATTTTCAGTATTTACTTTGTAAATAACTTGTTAATTAATCAGAACAAGTAGGAAGGAATAAATCAGAAAGTACATGAAGGGTTTCTAACAGCTAGACTTAGAAATTCCAACAGTGAGACGAATCCATGATAGTGGAAAATCATGAACAAGTTGTCAAATCAGTGTCGACAATGAAAGGGAAAATGATAAGCATCTTATAGAAGAACTAAACAAGTTGGTTAAAGACGTGCAGTTCAATCAAACGCAGTTGGTAAAAAATATGGAGCTTAGTCAAGAAAAATTGATAGCTGATTACGCCTAGGATATGAGAACTTTGTACACTCAACTGGAAAAATGTGATGAGGAGATGGAAATCATGAAAATTAAACACTCCGATCACGTAGCCATTGTAGTATAAAAGTGTGCTCAGAATATGAAGGCTATGAGGACCGACATGCAGAGTCATCATGAGAAAGAAATGAGTACTATTTAAGTAAATCATAACACAATGATGGAGGCCATGGAGACACGCCATGACAAAGAAAGGACTTCCATGTAAAACTATTCACTTGTCGTGAGAGAAAAACATGCTAAGGAAATGGAAACCATGAAAGCTAATCATGACAGAGAAATGAGCTCTATGCAAAATTGCTTGATAACCATAAAGACAGATAATGAAAAAGTAATAAAAGATATGGAAGTTGGTTAGACATGTCTTCAGAATAAGTTATTGACCATGGAGGAAAGCAATGCCAAGGAAGTCAGTGCTATGAAGGTTGAAAACTCTAACCAGATGGATGCCATAACAATACAGGTACAAAAATTTCAGCATCAGCCAAAGGATAAAAGAAACAAGGCAACGTCAACAAATCATAAGCTTCCCTTTCTGCGGCAGCAAGCTCCATTTTATTATGAGAAGGTCATTTTTTCCATTGAAAAGTGGCTAATTAAAGGTAACTCGGATAAAATGGAAATTAATTAGAATCAGGTTGATGCTCACATGGTTAATCCACCAGTCATAAAAGATCAAGTTATAACTCATGACACTTGTGAAACTGATCCATCATTCTTGACAGAGTAGATGCAGAATGAATAAAGACATGTCATGCATATCTTACATACTTCATCTGAGAGTTTTGAAGAAGAATGTTCCACATCATCACTAATACAACTTGCTACAAGGAAAAAGCATAAGAGAAAGAGAATGAGAAAGCGATTTGATGCATCAGATGGCTGCGAGCAACTTGATTTTCAGATAGGAAAACTCCCACTGTTAGGATTGGACATGGCACACCTAAGAAACAACCAACAGATTTGCCTGAAAGCGGGCAAATGCTCAGCATGCACTACATTGAACGCATCTGATGCCATGGGGCATTCTTTGTATTGTATTTCTAACCTTATACCCTGTTATTTTAGTATTTTATTTTGTAGTTAGATTTGTGTTTTTCATGTGATCTTAGGCAAGTCCTGGTATTCTAGATTGAGTCGATGTAAAAGTGATTTGGGAAAAATCCTAACTATTTGGTTGGGTTATTTTATTACAAATTGCTTGGTTTGCTAGATTATATTTGTGTCGCAGAAATGGGTAGTTTGTGAGGGTCTTTTACAAATGGGTTTTCCCCTTTGAGATGTAAAAAATATGAAAATCATGATGTAAAGTGCCTTGAGGGTTGGAAAAATAATTTATCCCCTCATAGGTTAATTAATTAAATTTTCTAGCAAGAAATTAATTAAAATCCTAAGCCAAAAATTTAATTAATTCTAGGTCCTAGGTAAATTTAAATTCTCCGAAGGCAAAATTCATCGGTCCTTAAAAATTAAATTTTAAGAGGTCTAGGGACTAAGGTAAATTAAATATTTTGATAAATTTAAACCTTTGATCCTTGGGGTTAAGTCAAAGTCAAAATTTTGAGGAAATTAATTCAAAAATTTAATTATTGAATTAATTAAAATGCTTTTAATTGAAAAATTCGAATTTCCTCATGAATTTAAAATTTCGATGGATGAAATTAAAAGAAATTTTAATCCTCATCAACAGTCGAGATTGCTTTGACGAGGATCACTCGAACTAGCCGTTGGAGGATTTATCTTTAAATATGAAGTCATTTGTTAGTCAATTCATCCGACCTTTGAGTCGTGTGCTAAGTTAAAAGCTCTGGTGTAATATTTTTGAATAATAAAGAAAGACTTTGGGGTTACTCTTCGCCGATGTTACTCTTCATGTAAATACTGTAAGATGTGTCATTTTTCATGCGTAATTTTTTTTTTTAGCTGTTGATGATAGCTTTTAAAGAGTCATTTGAGTACAGGTATCTTGCTCAGTCGTTGGGGTTTAAGTGATAATTTAAATTTTGAATGTAATAGTAGGTATCTCTATTTATCTGAATTTTATTATCATTTTCTCGCTCCATTTTGATAGATGGATTGAATTTTGTAGGAAAATCTTGATTTTTTGATCATTGGGTGTTCGGGGAAGTTTTCAGTTGGACCAACGAACTTCCGATCTATGTTTTTGAAGAGCCCAGCTAAGATAGCTTTGAGCTTATCATAAGAATTTTACTGGTGATGCATGGAGGGCTTCGAGCTAAGCACCTCCTTTAAAATCTAAAAAAAATCATTTTTTATGTACGAAATTGATAATTCTGGCTGTTGAGAGCCTTAGATTATCAGATCTGGGAGCGGAGGCGAACTCAAACTCCTCAGATCTGATAGATCTATCATTTTTGTACATAGATCTATAAATTATTTTCGGTTTTTTGACTTGGGTTTTTCTGGGTTTTAGTTTTTATCATTGTGTATATTGTTTGGGTGTTTGCTTGTTGTCTTGCAGCGACAGATCTGAGGAAGAAATCTATATAGAGACCAGATCTAGGCCCTAGAGGGTAAGATTTGGATCTCTGGGGTTCATCAACATCATTTTTGTAGGGATTCTATCTAGATTTTTACAGTCCAAGGGTTTAAAAAGTTTTTAATTTAGAAACTTTCATGAGGGTTTGAGGAATAAATCTGAAGTTAAAGGATTTAACATTTGAATCAGAATTTTTGGGGTTTTCCAGCTACCATTTGTCTAATTTTTTCAATTTGTTGGTTGGGTTTTCGTTTCGCTATGCAATTTCGTTTTTTTTTAAGGCCCACAGCCTTTTGTTGATGCCTGCATTCTCCACGAATCTGTCACCTCCCTCTTGCGTTTCCAAACTCTTCTTGCAACTTGCTGTCCAGATTCGTGTATCCTCCTTCGCTATCCATTGCTAACCTGCCCGTTTGCAACCCTCTCTTCGCTGACTTCACTTGCAGTCTTCTTCCCGCTGTGCAACCTTCATATCTTCCCTCTTGCGTCCATTCACTTGCGTGCTGCATGTCCCCAACTTTTCTTCCGTTCAGCCAGCCCTCTCTTTCCAGCACTGCTGCAACTCCATTCAACTACTCCATTCCTTCATTGCCTTACCCTTGGATCCCTCTCGTTCACCCGCAGCCCTGCCCTGCAGCTCCCATCGTCGTCCTCTTGTCGGTTTCCCTTGCTGTTGCCAAGTCGTCGCACTTCTCCGCTACCATACCTGCAAACAATCCTTGCAGATCCCTTTCTTCACTGCTCCGTCTCCTCATTTGCTGCCATCGTGGAACTCACCTGCAAAACACATTCAATTTTTATTTTTTTATTTATTTTATTTCTTAAGTTTCATTTGTTTATATTTTTGTTTTAGTATTTTGGTTAGGGTTAGTTTCAAATTGCTTCGATTTTGTTTATATTTTTAACTTTGTATTGTTATGATTTATTTTTATCTTTTAGATTTGGTTAATTTTCATTTCTTTGGATTTTAATTTGATTTTTGTTTTTACTTTCTGTTTCATTTGATTTCATTTAAAAGAAAATCTAAAACATTTAGAAAAAATAAAAAGAAGTTTTTTTTTTTTTTTTTTTTTTCTAATTTAATATTTTGATTTCTTTTTTTTTGTACAAAATTAAAAAAATATAAAAATTTCTAAAATCTAAAAAATCCTAAAAATTAAAAAAATCTAAAAAAACTTAAAAACATTTAAAAAATCTGAAAATTTTTAAATTTTGGTGACTAAGGAATTAAATTAAAGGATTGGCGCATTCACATTAAAATTTTTAATGTGTCCTATGGCCCAATAAAATTTTTAATGTATCTTATGGCCCATTAAAATTTTAATTTATTAACCCTTTTGATTTATTTTACTTCCTCAATTTGTCTAAGGAATAATTGAGATGCTAATTTAAATTTCCTTGGTATTTT
This sequence comes from Pinus tabuliformis, assembly GCA_031772625.1. Lineage (NCBI taxonomy): Eukaryota > Viridiplantae > Streptophyta > Pinopsida > Pinales > Pinaceae > Pinus > Pinus tabuliformis. The sequence continues at coordinate 312,089,480 of CM062809.1, forward strand.
TTTGGTTCTAAGTGCAAAATCTTAAATTTTCATGATTCTTCCATGGTCAAGGTGCAATAAATGTTTTAAATTATATTGGCTATAGGAGAAAGTTAATTAATTCTAGATCTAGGTTATTGAAGGAAATCATTTTTAATCTAGAATCATTGTTTAGCATTTAATTTTCGTAAGTTTTTATGGGATTTAATTGCTAAATTTATTGTAGTTTTAAGCATTTACATTTAATCATTCATGATTGTCGTTATTCTTCACATTTGGAAATTGCTTTGGATAACTTGTTTTTGGCTTAATCTATGGTTAATTGAACATAAAGGCATTGGTCTGTAGTCATTTATATCTTGTGATTGTGTCTTATTTTTAATCTATCTATCTTAATTGACCGAGACATGTTTTAAATTCATCAAGTTGTTCATCCTTAAAATCTCCTAGAGCCTGTGTTCCACAGGCTACCCTCATTCATTCACCTTAGGGACTACCCCCTTTGACTTGTCTAGGAGAGAGTCTAAACAGAGTAAGGATTAGAGTGACAACCCTTACTCATAGCATTGTCGCGGTGCCTAGACACTTTTTGCGACAACATTGCCCATCAATTACTGCACAAGTATGATAACACTACATCTGTGCTGCTGCTGGCCCTGCTGAACTGTACCAACGCTGCATCTGCACTACAACTCCCTCTTCATCTGCTGCTGCAACAACTGAAAAGCATCCAAAACACTGAATCAACTATGATCAATATGATGCATCCGTCACCCAAGTCTTGACTGCTGCTAGGCTCTGCGCTGTCATTGAAGCCTCTACGCTACTACTGACTCTGCTCTGTGCCATCTGCACTGCTGCCAACTCTGTACTGCGCTGCCCAGTATCTGACCTGCTACTAGCTACTACATCTGTCACTCTGGAATCGAATTGCACCAACTACCACTGATCCATCCTGCTACTACATGCTATGGGATCCCGTAGCAAGGTATTGATTTATGAGGTGGACGTCCTCAAGAATCCTGCCCATCTTGTAGCTCTCTAGGGCTACAAAACCAAATCACCCCACCTCACTCCTGGAGGTATGGTTGTCATCTTCACGAAATCTGATCTACTCATACTATTGTTGTTACTTCTTTGCTCATGCTTTTGTAGTGCTGCTGCAACCACTGCAATAATGAGCCTGATCTCCCCAGATCTTGCATTACTAGCTTCCATAGGGTTTCTCCCTTTGAAACTAGACTCTCTCTGAGTCTCGATCTTCGTATGGGAAATCTCTCTACTCCCTCCTGGCAACTCACACAGTTCCCCTGCATTAGAAACTGGACTGCGAAGCTCTGCGCTGGGAATCTCCTGGCTCGAACTGCACCTGCATACTGCAACTGGGCAATTCACACTGTCTGTGTCAATGGAACTAGTTCTGCAACTATGTTCTGGGAACTGATTGCAACTAGCTATGCAACTGTAATTTGAATGACTAGTTGCATCTGCTGACACTGTGATCCTCCTGCTACTAATTCTGTTGGGCTCCCATAACAAGGATACTAATCCATGTGAGAAATCTACAACAATTGGATCTAATCTGCTGCTCTTCCATGGATCCTGCCCATCTGTAGCCATCTCTACAAAAAGTCAAATTCCTTTTCTTCTCCTCTGCGCAGCTGCTGACTGGCTTTACGCACTCCCTGTTGGAGTGGGAAAATCTGCTCACAACTACTGCTGCTTTGCTAGGAAAATTCGTACTTCTAGGCTAGAAGTCCCTTGAGAGAATAATTCCCTCCGTGTGTGCTCTTCCTTCCTCTTGACGCTATTTTGCACTAGCAAACTGTTGTAAAATAATGCGTTCCAGCTGAATATCTGCTCTGCAAGGAAAAATATTGCGTCTCACTCTGTGTCTGGTAACCTCTAATTTGGAAAATCTATTCTCTGTCGACTCTCTCAAAGAAATAAATCTTCCTCAGAAATTGATCCTCCTGGCCCAAGGACTGCACTGCCTCTTGAGGGTTTCGAACTGCGACCTACGCAGAAATTCGAACCTCCTTCTCCTTTGCTACTGAGCTCTCTGGCTTCTATCTGTGCTTTGACACCATGTGAGAATTCGGAAACCACGAATCCTATTGCAGCAACTGATTAAGTTTCTTCTATTTGTTAAATTGAGTGAACAAATTATTTGCAATTTCCTACGACATATATGGAAACTAATACACAGTTTTGAAGAAAGTGCAAGTAGGTTCGATTTTCATAATGACATGTAATTATGATTGATGTAAATGATGTAATAAAGAGAACATAGTTATTATTGTAAACTTGCTTCATGGGTTTCATGAGCAAGTGATTTTAGAATAATAGAATTTGACATTTAGAGTCTAGAATTAATGTCATGTATGAAGAGATATTCTTGAGCCTATGTTTAATGTATACAAGTCTATAGAAATGTCTAGAAGCCCTCCAAAGATAAGCACAATCCCTCTTGAAGAAGTTGGCCTGCAAACAATAACAAAAAGAAGTCATGTCGGCTCACCTATGGAGACACACCCGTTCAGCGTGTTAAGCCGGCTCAAGTGAAGAGGCAAACCACTATATATATGCGACTAGGGTCACCACAGAAGGTAGAGAATTCAGACAAGTATCTTTGTGTTTTTCGAATGGGTACCACAGAGATAAAGTCTCGACCTCCTCACAGTCTTGGTGGAAATCATAGAAAAGAGCTTGGACCTGTCTCCTTGCAGTCTCGGCATATATGTGATGAGAAGGATCTTGGTAACACACCTTGTCTCAGCATACACTCTAGACACAGTCAAAGTCTCGGCATAGTTGTGACAAGGAGGATCTAGATGATCTCACAGTGATACACTCTTGGCATATACTCCAGACACTGTCACAGTCTCGACATAATTGTGATGAGGAGGATCTCGGTGATCCTACAGTGACACACTCTGTCTCGACATACATTCTAGACGCAGTCATGATCTTGACATAGTTGTAATCATGGTCTCGGTCATCATCTTGATGAAGACGTAGTTACAATGTCATGATATTGATGAAGATCTCAGTGCAGCTCTCATATATATATATATATATATATATATATAGATATCTCAGAATAGAGATCTCATTGTTATGATGAAGATCTCAATGAAGGTGCAGTAGTGATGGCCTTGGTGTTGCAGTAGTGATGAATTCAGTAGCAGTGATGATGATCTCAGCAATGATGACGAAGAGGATTGGTGTCTTGGTCTTGGAGTGGCCAAATAGGTCAAGGGTCATGGTGTTGGTATTCGTCAATTGGAATCTCTACAAGAAGAATTCGTGTGTGTTTTCCTCTCAAAGAGTGAGAGGTTTTGGCCCTGGCAGAAAGCCAACATCTTTTGTTCTTGTCTCTTTTGTTTTGGTAACTATTTGATGAAGTAGGAAAACACACTCTAATAATAGTAAGAGAAGATTGTGCTAATAAGAAAAAGTTAAACATACCTCACAAATAATTATCATGGCAAAAAGAATCTTATTAACCTAATTGCCCTAGATTCTTTAACACACTGCAACCTTAACAAAATAAATACTACGAAAAAAATAATGCTGGAAGAGTAGATGCACGCACACACACACAAATAACACTATTATTTTTGGACCAGTGTCCCCAGAAAAACCCGACTTGGGAAAACTGGTGCAACAACTGAGGGTTTTATTTATTATGTAGTAGTAAATTTGAGTACAAATCTATGGAAGCTCAAATTTAGCTTTCCATACAGAGAAATAACTGACAGGAGATCTAGTGAGAAAAATCTCACTCCCACCAGTGATCTGACATTGACCTTGGCTCAAGATGAGATGTCTCTTGCTGCCTCTGCATTGCTCTGTGTCAGCCTACGTAGATCTGTGCCACCCAGCTTGGACCAACGTTTCTCTCACTAATTGATCAGCTGTGATCTGAAAATGGGGCTTTGAAGGCTTCTTGTCTAACTTACAAGAACCTCTCCCACTTCCAAAGCTTATTTATTCCTAAGTCTTATTGATTAACCAATGCGGAATTAAAAATGCTTGAAAATATAGGTGTATGGTGGTATTTGTTTTTAACTGATTATATGCTTTAATTTCTGCTGTGTATGCTGATATGTAAATACATACAATAAATACTAATGCAGCAATAAACAAGACACACAAAACAACAATTTAATTAGGAGTTCACCCAAAGCTCTTGGGCTACATCTCTGTGAGCTCTAGTCAACTCGACTAGGCTCTCTGGGATTATGGCAAAGTCCTTTTTACAAGCTCTTGGCTCAACTCTTGCTGTTTTATACAGAAACATTGGGTTTAGACACCATTTTATCCCTTGTCTCTTGAAGCTCTTGACTTTCTGGCTTCTTCGGCTCTCTGTCAGTTTACAGCCCTCTGGCTTTCCACTTGAACTCGAAGTGACTCCCTTGGCTGCGTGCACTTCAAATTTTGATTTCTGCGCTGCTTGTTTTGCTGCTGCCTTTTTGCGCTGCTCTATTACGCCTTAGCTTCCTGCTTTGGCTTTGCTTTCAACAGCAACTCCAACAACAACCCCTTTTGTCTCTGACATTCACGGCTTTTAAGCCAATTGGTGATTGTCTGTTCATTTTCCCCTTCGGGCTCTTCGACTCTCTGTCTCTGTCTGCTCAAACCCCCCTCTAAGTGTTAGCAATCATTGCTAAACGCTTTCAGGGATGGTGGCCACCTGTTCTGTAACGGAATGGATCATCGGGCCTTTGAAATTCCCAAAATGGCTGTTCTCTGTTTACACAGAGAAATAGATTCAAACACGAGAAAAATCCGCAGAATCAATGTTTATTGGACTTAAAATATTATGGATTCTGCCTTATTTTCCATCGGGTCTGCCTTTATGTTGCTTATCACGTCTCCACCGTTGATTTGGAAGATCTAGATCCAACAGTTGTGGTTAATTTCGGGCGGCCCATGCGTACGAGGGTTAACCGCCCGAAAAGAGTGGTTTTCTCTCTCCAGGGCCTAGACACATGGTAGCCAATGTATGGGCTAAGGCGGAGCCTGGCCAAAACCTCTTACCATCTTCGGTCCTCCCGAAATCCCGTTTGTTTTGTGGTTTCCTTTTATATTTAAAAATACATTAAAACACTTAAAATATCACAAAATGGCTTTTATGGCAGACTTGAAATAATATGAGTGGCATTTATAAACCTGTCGGGTCCAGATATATATCGCAAGTCGCGTAGGTATCGGTCCCCGCTCCGTGGTGTTGCTCTGCTGCGATTTTGCGATATCACAATCGCGTATCGCATGAGCCCCGGGGTCTGTCCAAATGGCATGGCCTATGCCGACCTGATCTGCCGATGCCGATATTGGCAATCGCGATATCGCTCGGCCTGGGGTCCCGCCTTTGCCTCGTGGCATCACCGATTGCGATCAACCGATATCAGTGATCGGCTTATCGCTCGGCCCAGTCCTTATGCAACATTGCCTGTTTGCCTCCGACTCAATATGTCAGGGATTAGCGATCGGGGGTTTCCCCTTTTTCACTTAAATCCGCCTTTGACCTTCTCCAATGCGATTTTCTTCATAAAGCCTTTTAGGTAATTTTTTAAAGGATTTAGCCTCTTTTTCTAAGGAGCAAAGGCATCTTCCTTTTGTGATAACTTCTTCAGCTGAAGTCCGTTTCGCCCATTCAAGTTGCGTTGGATTCAGAATGAAGAGATCTTTGCAATGAGACTATTTTCGAGAGCAGTCTGCAACTTTCATTTTCCTCTGATTTACAAAGGATTTGTGCCATTTGGCACCTTTTACCTCTTATATGAAGTCTTTTAGACTTAGAGGTTTATCCAGGATCCAATTTTGGATCACACCTTCCCTCTAAAAGAACTTTTGGTCTCCAAAAAACTGATACACTGATCTGAACAGTAAATGAGAGTGACTCACCGTCCTCTTTCAGCTTCCCTACACTTGCCTTGCATAGTGCTTTTAACTAAAGTTTCTGACCACTTCCCTTCTTGGATGGGCTAGTCTTCCTGGGAAGAACTGTCTTCCTCTTTGCCTTCCTGCAGAACTTCTGCTGAATGGTTATAGAAGGTGGTTTGAGCTTCTGTGCCTTGATCATTGATCTAAGGTGGCTCAAACAAATGTGAAGTACATCTGCTCCACAAAACTTTCATTTGTACCTGTTTGAAAGGCTGTCAACAACAATTGTTAACAACAACAGAAACACATACAACAACTGGATGGCCTAAACTCCTGCTTCAACAAAAAAAACAAATTTTCACATCTTGTGAACACCTCCATGTCTTATATCTGCATACAAATGATGGACTAGATAACAAGCCCACAAAACATGCCTTTAAAACAAATGACCCTTCAAGTCAAGCATGTAGAAAAAAGACCATTAGGACTCTTTATTCAAAAGATGAAACACTTCATCATTATCTCCATTTGGAGACCAAGTTAACTTTTCCCAAGTCAACATGGCATCACATGCATGTTAAAGCAATCAACCCTGCAAGTTAATTAGACATACGTGTTCAAAAACAAGTTAATCATCAACATCTCTGTGTTCATGCATCTCATGCTCATGCATGCATTTCATCCTTCAACTTTCACTTAAGCACACTGTACTTTCGAAGCTGAAATGAAATATAATGTAGATGCATCAATAGACATGCAATCTTAATCGGATAAGAACTCTAACCGTTTCTTACCAATCCCTTTCAAAGGTACTACCTTTGTCTGCACATCAACATCATCATGTGAATCTTTCTGAGACACATCATTCATGGAATCTTCACTTCCATTTCTGCCATCTTCTCTTTCCACTTTCTTCAGCTTTTGTGGAAGCATTGCTGGATTCAGAGTCCAACATTTTGCAGCAAGATGTCCTTGCTTATGGTAGTAAGTGCACTGCATGTGCATCCTCTTGACAGCATGATTTGCCTTGTCCAATGGACCTTTGGCTTCCTGCTCCTTTTCCTTCCAAAGTTTCTCGTATGTGGCCATTCTCTTCCAACATCTAGAAACATTATGGTTATCCAACCCACAAAAGAAACATTCAATTCTTTTCCCATACATATGTGGAAATTTATCATGCTTTGCACAATCAAAAGGAAAATGTTTAGAACCAGATTTATACCTTTATCTTTCACCTTTATTGCCTTCATGAGGAGGTAAAGTAAATGAAGAAGTGGCTCCCTTTGGAACACGATCAATCTCTTCAAGGCTGTTTGAGTCTCCCCAACTCTCAGGTTCAAGTGTGTGCTTCTGAACACCTGCATCCTGCAAATGATGTTTCTGTTTCAAGCTATTACATTCCTCCTGAATACAATCTTCACACTCTGTAATGCGACTCCTTCTTGGAGCTGTTTCAATGGCATTCATGGCAGCTTTGGAACTTTCTCCATAAGCTTGTCCATAGCCAAGACCCAAATACTTAGGCCTTTCCTCAATCATTATTGGCTCAACAATACCTTGTGCATGTCTACCCAAGCCTTTTCCTTCATAGCCCATCTTGGACATTAGCTTGGAACCTATGCCTCTAGTATGTTTTTCAAAAGAACCAATATAAGCATCCTTAGAGGAATTTGAAGACAAACTGGAATGGTTTACCTCTTCTTCAAGCTGATACTTGACTAAGGCTTCTTGGGCAACAAAGAGTTGTGTCTCCAACTCATGCATCCTTTTCAGGTTCATATTTGCAATATGAAGTTGCCTCTCCATTTCCTGCAATTTGTCAGAAAGCAACTGCTTCTCTTCCTTCATGGAATTCAACTGCTCTCTAAGTCTGCTGCTCTTCCTTCCATCCTCATACATTTCTCTCACCATATCCATCATGGTGGACAATTCTTGCTTCATGTCTTCATCAAAGAATCTTGTGAAGAACGCAGAATTTGAGGACCCACTTGTAGAAGTTGTCATTATGCCAATGAACAAAAAAACTTCAACAAGATAAATAAAGAGCTTATTCAGCAACCTTTTGCAACAAACCTCTTGTGCTCCAAGGATTGCCTTGAGGTCCTTTGGGATAAGAAGAGTGCCTTCAGCTCTCCTTCCTTCTTGTCCTTCCTGGACTGAGCTATCAACAACTTTCCCTTTTTCTCTGCAAACTCAAACAATAGTCAGTCTGCAACAAGCATACAATCAATCAAGCTATCAATCCTTGATTGCCCAAACGCATTTCAGACAAGCAATCCTTGCTCTATCAATCAAGCATTCTGATATAACCTTCCTTTGAAGGTGTGGTTAACCAATCTTAAGCTCTGATACCACTTGATCTGGAAATGGGGTTTTGAAGGCTTCTTGTCCTTACAAGAACCTCTCCCACTTCCAAAGATTATTTATCCCCAAGTCTTATTGATTAACCAATGCAGAATTAAAAATGCTTGAAAATATAGGTGTATGTTGGTATTTGTTTTTCACTGATTATATGCTTTAATTTCTGCTGTGTATGCTGATATGTAAATACATACAATAAATACTAATGCAGCAATAAACAAGACACACAGAACAACAATTTAATTAGGAGTTCACCCAAAACTCTTGGGATACATCTCCGTGAGCTCTAGTCAACTCGACTAGGCTCTATGGGATTATGGAAAAGTCCTTTTTACAAGCTCTTGGCTCAACTCCTGCTGTTTTATATAGAAACAATGGGTTCAGACACCATTTTGTCCCCTGGCTCTTGAAGCTCTCGGCTTTCGCTCTGGCTCTTAGCTCTGGATCTTGGCTCTGGCTTCTTCGGCTCTCTATCAGTTTACAGCCCTCTGGCTTTCCACTTGAACTCCAAGTGACTCCCTTGGCTGCGTGCGCTTCAGCTTTTTCTTTCTGCGCTACTTGTTTTGCTGCTGCCTTTTTGCGCTGCTCTCTTACGCCTTAGCTTCCTGCTTTGGCTTCACTTTCAGCAACAACTCCAACAACAACCCCTTCTGTCTTTGACATTCATGGCTTTTAAGCCAATTGGTGATTGTCTGTTCATTTCCCCTTTGGGCTCTTCGGCTTTTTGTTTCTGTCTGCTCAAATCCCCCTCTGAGCGTTAGCAATCATTGCTAAACGCTTTCAGGGATGGTGGCCACCTGTTCTATAACGGAATGGATCATCGGGCCTTTGAAATTCCTGAAATGGCCGTTCTCTGTTTACACAGAGAAATACATTCAAACACGGGAAAAATCCGCAGAATCAATGTTTATCGGACTTCAAATATTATGGATTCCGCCTTATTTTCCATCGGGTCCGCCTTTATGTCGCTTATCGCATCTCCACCGTTGATCTGGAAGATCTAGATCCAACGGCTATGGTTCATTTCAGGCAGCCCATGCGTACGGGAGTTAACCGCCCGAAAAGAGTGGTTTTCTCTCTCCAGGGCTTGGACACGTGGCATCCAATGTATGGGCTTGGCGGAGCCCGGCCAAAACCTCTTACCGCCTTTGGTCCTCCCGAAATCCCGCTTGTTTCGTGGTTTCCTTTTATATTTAAAAATACATTAAAACACTTAAAATATCACAAAACGGCTTTTATGGCGGACTTGAAATAATATGCAGTGGCATTTATAAACCCGTTGAGTTCGAATATATATCGCAAGTCGCGTAAGTATCAGTCCCCGCTCCTTGGTGTTGCTCCGATGTGATTTTGCGATATCGCAATCGCGTATCGCATGAGCCCCTGGGTCTGTCCATATGGCATGGCCTATGTCGACACGATCCGCCGATGTCGATATTGCTCGGCCAGGGGTCACGCCTTTGCTTCATGGCATCGCCGATTGCGATCCGCCGATATCGGCGATCGGCTTATTGCTCGGCTCGGTCCTTATGCAACATCGCATGTTTGCCTTCGACCTAATATGTCGGGGATCGACGATCGGGGGTTTCCCCTTTTCTGCTTAAATCCACCTTTGACCTCCTCTGATGCGATTTTCTTCATAAAGCCTTTTAGGCCATTTTTTAAAGGATTTTGCCTCTTTTTCTAAGGAACAAAGGCATCTTCCTTTTGTGATAACTTCTTCATCTGAAGTCCGTTTTCGCCCATTCAAGTTGCGTTGGATTCAGAATGAAGAGATCTCTGCAATGAGACTATTTCCGAGAGCAGCCTGTGACTTTAATTTTCCTCTGATTTACAAAGGATTTGTGCCATTTGGCACCTTTTACCTCTTATATGAAGTCTTTTAGACTTAGAGGTTTATCTAGGATCCATTTTTGGATCAAGCTGCTATCTGGAAAATCGATCCTCTTGGCCTCCGGGGCTGCCACTCCGGCTTCTGGCACTGAATTTCGACTTCTCCTCGACAAAATATGGATCTCCCTCTAAAGCTCTGCGCTGCCTCTTTGTGGCACTCACTGCCTCTTTGTTATGCACTTACCGGACTAGAGAAACTTCGTTCTGGCCTTACTATCCCTTCTCCTCTCTCACTGCTTCGACTTCACTGAATCACTTTCGGCAACACACCACTGCTCCTCTAGAAATCGATTTCTGTGAAAATTCTATCACTGCAGCAACTGATTTACTTTTCCTACTTATTTCATCATAAGTTATTCATGAAATTACTTTAAAAAACATTAAAATAAATACTGCTGTAGATATCACATCGTAATACAGAAACAAAAATATGCATACATTGACACAGTTATTTTGGACTAATGTCCCCGCAAAAGCCCAATGTGGGAAAACCGGTGCAACAAGGGAGGATTTTATTATTCAACGATTTTCTTGTACAACTGGGTGCCAAACTGACTTACCCACAGACAGACAAACTTCCAACACTTTCCTAAACCTAGCGTAGGCCCTATTGACCTCTGCTACAGCCTGAAACCCTCTGCGCCAGCCTACTGAGGCTCTGCGCAACCTCTTTGGGCTACTGCATCACTCCTGCAGCCTTTGCGTGGATGATGCAGGCCCTTCTGGCTCTGCGCAGTCTCTGCTGCCTCTGTGTGGCTTCCTCTGGCTCTGCATCTGCCTCTTCTGCGCTGATCTCTCGTCTCTCTATTCCGTACTTGTTGCCTCCTGACTGCTCTCCAAACCATTGGTTCAATTTCTCAGCAAACCCTGGTCTAGAAATTGAACTGATCGGTCTCCCTCAGTGTATCCTCCAAGTGCCCCTCAAGCCTCCTCTTATACTTTTTCTGTTGACATCTCAACGGCTGAGATTAAGTCTCTAATCAACGGCTAAGATTAGATCTGGCTTGATCCATGTCTTTTGGACCATTCTAACACAGATTCATATTAATACATATTAATATTTTATTTTCCCTAAGTTTAGACTTAGGGACTCCATTAAAAAAATTAATTATTTTAATATCTCCTGATCTGTGTAGAATCTGCCCAAACCCTTTCTAGGTATTGGAGATCTCATGTGCCCCAACCTCTCCACCAAATTTCGTGGCTAGAGCACATCTGATGCTACCCCAAATCAACAATTTCCTAGCAAAATCGAACTGCACAAGTGTGTTCTCCAACCCCCATCTAATTTCTTCTTATAATCTCTTGTTAAGACATCAACGAACAAGATTAAAACATAATCGATGGCTAATATTAACTAGAACTCGATCCATGTCTTCTTCTAGAATATTCTCACCATGACTGAATTAATACCCTTTAATTAATCCGTTTTCCTAAGTTTAGACTTAGACACCATTAAAAAAAGATTAATTATTTTAATTAAGTCGTTTCTAGGTGGAATTTCTAGAAACGATTTTTGGGTTTTGGAGAATACATGTATTCTAGCCTCTCCACCAAATTTCATGGCTAGAACACAACCGATGCTACAAAAACTAACATAAGATTCATGGTGAGAATAACTTATAAAATTACAAGATAGATCCTCACTTGGTGACCGCACATTTTGAAGCATCTATTTTCCATAGTAGCTCGTCGAAAGAAGCCACGACTCCAAGGAAGAAAAGAGCTACCCATAAGACAACTATTGATACTTCCACTTCCCCTATTATTCCTAAATCTCCGGTGGTTAGGAACCTCTTTGGTACTTCATTCACCCTTGACACCATGGCTAGGCCATGGCTCACTGCCGACTCCAAGGAAGAAAAGAGCTACCCATAAGACAACTATTGATACTTCCACTTCCCCTATTATTCCTAAATCTCCGGTGGTTAGGAACCTCTTTGGTACTTCATCCACCCTTGACACCATGGCTAGGCCATGGCTCACTGCAACATTCAAACCATTGGATGTGAGTGACTTCACTGATGCCTATAAATTTCCTGATAAGTGTGAAGACTGGTTTTCTAAATTCAATGGCATTGACGTTATGTCAACAGAAAAACATATGCATGAATTTTACTAGGATGTGAGTGGGAAGTTGATTGAAGAGGGAGACATTGTGACGATGTTGTTTGCCTTGTCCTTAGAAGGGAAGTGCTAGACTAGGGACCTCAAACCTTGGATGAGGCCAAGGTTCTAGTTGTGAAAATTGAACATAATGTAAGCTCATCCAAGATTGACATGCTTGCATATCCAAGTGCTAAAGTTGATGTCAAAGCTAAGCTTAGTGCTCAGATTGACCTTGTCTTGCAAGCCTTTGCCCAACAATTTGGTAAAGTTACCACTGAGCTAATGAAAGGAAAGATGGCCAGGATGAACAAACTCTCAATCTTGTAAAGGGAAAATTTTCCTTCTCAACCACAATTTAATAAAGAAAGGCATCCCAAGAAAAACCCTTACAATGGGAATAATGCCTCACAACAAAGTGTGCCTAATACTCTTGCCCCAACTAGTGCAGTTCGTCTAGAGGGAGTTTCTTGGTTTTTGACATGTAATGAATTCCATAGATAAGAGGAGTGCCCGTGTAATCAAGTGGAAGAAGAAGAAACTCTAGAGAATCTAGATATGATAAATGATAATGCTACTTTAACAACCCCTGGTCGATTTTTTATGTAAATAAAATTAGACCAAGGTCATGTGACACGTATTTCAAGCATAATGTTGGACAAAACGCTTTAGTGGGCATCACTTGTGGATTAATTAATGGCTATGGAAATTGGCAATGGAAAAGTGGCAATAATTGACATTTATTTATGAAAATAAAGGAAAATAGGAAAAAAGGGAGGTGAAGAGGCACGAATTTGCATGCAAGGGAAATTAGAGGATAAATGAAGGAAAATGAAGAAAATAGAGGCATTAATGATAAAAAGGCTTTTGAGGATCAGTTAACAGTTTTTGACAGTTTAGTTTTGGCTCTCTCATTTCATTCTCTCATTCTCTCTTACTCTTGCACACTTAGAGTATTCTTGGAGCACTTTGACATTCACTTGGATTGGATAAAGAAGGCAAAGGAAATCAGGGAGCGCAAGGAAACAGTTCGATCAACAACTACAATTGGATTGCTTTGCAGGTAATAGGTTGCATGTGTGATTTCCTTGCTTATTTTTTGGATGCATGGTATATGCATGTGATTCTCTTGTTATGTGCTGTTATTGGCATGGAGATTTGGCTGGTTGACAGTGGTTTTAGTCTTTCCTTGCCATATCCTGGATAGCCATGGTGTTGTGGGTTTTTCCACTTGTTTTTCTGATTGGTGCTCATGTTCCTTATGGCTATGGATTGGAACAAACACTCTGGAGCCCTTGGTGGGTTGAGTTACTAGTCCCTGGATCTGCGGTTGGAACAAATGCTCTTGAGCCTTGGAAGACTGAGGGTTGAGCTACTAGTTCTTGGAGCCCTGGACAACTTGGGTAGAGATCGATCTGGTTGGCATTAGTGATTTCCAGACCATAGAGGTGGAACCACTGTGGTTGGTGGTTGAGATGGCTTGGCCTCTGGAAGCCCTGATTGCTTTTGTTTTGGTTTAATCCATGAGATCCCACATTCATGCTTGGAATATGGCATGGGAATGATTGGCTAAAAGAGAGATTTAGGTGGTACGTGGAAGTCCTTGACTTGGTTGGCACTTTCTTATGTTAATAAGAAATATTTTCCTATTGTGATCTATGAGCATTTGTAGTGATTATGCTGGTGATATTATGGATGATTTGCCATGGTTTCTATGTTGGTTATTTGTTGGTTATATGATGTATTCTATATATGGATCTTGACATGTTTGATAAGTTATTGATTGGTTGATGAATGCATGGACTAACAAGTGTTATTGCTCGTAGCTAGAGACGACTTAGAGCCTTCTTGTTGATTTTCAGATGAAGACTATCAATTTATGATCAGATATGCATTTATGACTTGTAGCTTACATGTTTTCCATCTGTTTGATGAAATGTTTGTTATGGATTAGGCAGTCTAGGTCAAGATCTCGCTTTAAGTTTGAATTTTTGGCATTGTCATCATGTAAATTATGATTTTGGAAAGTTACAGGCATTTCTGAGCAGGGGTTTGGAAGCTGGCCTGAAAAGGTGGCACAAATCCCAAAACCACATGCTCAAAATTGAAGGATTTAGGCCATAACCGCATGGAAGCAGGTCTATGCGTGCGGTTGGAGGCCTATAACCACACTCTTCCCTTGTTGTGCATGTGGTTGGGGTGCTAGGTCAAAGAAAGGGTTCCATCTCAAGGATTGATCAGCTGGGGTGGTTGTCTAGCTCTTGAGTGATCTATAGTCCGTGTGGTATGTCTGTAAGTTGTCGGTGTGTCAGCCCCACTTCCATAACTGGAACTTGGAGGTCGAGTCATATCATAATGACACTCATCTCATGTTTATCTGAGCAAGCGAGTGAATTTGGGTAAATGTGGGGTGAGACGGTTACAGGTTGATATTAGAGTGGGTTTTGTTCTCTATGGGTGATATTTGATACCACAGGGTGGTATCAGAGCGAGGTTGCAACAATGGACCTCAGGGTAGATGTGGTTGTTATGCATGCATGTTAGTTTTCGATATGTTTCCTATGCATGCATTGTGATGGTCATTGTTGCAGTCTTGTGTCATTATGATGGTGTTGGTATGTTATGATGTTGATCTGTTAGTGTCATTATGTATATATACATGTATATCGCGCTAATATTGACAATTTGTGCAGACGTGATAGCCTCCCCTGAAACACACTAAGGTATGTTTGATTATGTTTATATTTGGTTTATCTAACATGGTATGTTTGCAGGAAGAAGAAGATCAAAGATGATGAGAAGAATGGTGGATTACAGTTCACGTGACTCTCCTTATAGATTAGTTGAGCAATAAAGAGATGAGTACTCTCTCGATATAACATATACACTGAGAAGTTTAAAGGCAGAAATCAAAAGTTGCAAGGTGGATAATGACAGGATAATTCAGTCATAGGAAAGGCTTGCCAGAGCTCAGGAAAAACAAGCAGAGGTAAATGCAGTAATCCTTTAGAGCTTATTGGATTTGCAGAGATAGGGACAACCAAGAATCAGTTATGGACAGGAGGAAAGGACAAATGGGGCATATGGTAGCAGGTCTCATGGAGGGCACAGGTCAGGCAGGGATGACACAGTTAGAGGTGGCAGATGGTTGGATACACCTGACATGAGAGGTAGTGGATATGTGTTCTATTCTAGTTCGGGATTGGAGATACATCATGGTCATCACGACTATCATCCTTATAGAAGTGAGAAGCAATACTTGTCAAATGAGATCAAGAAAGCCAAAACTCTTACCTTTGATGCAGAGCTAAAGAAATAGGAAGATGCAGAAGCATGGCTACTTGGGACGAAGAAGTTCTTCGAGCTGCATGATTATATAGAGAATATGAAAATCAGGATAACTATTTCCAGTCTCAAAGGGAAAGCGAATATCTGGTGGGAAGATGTGAAGCGTGTCAGAGGCATTAGGATAGAGGAGTTAAGTTGGAATGAGTTTAAAAGACTTTTCAGAAAGTACTTGTTCGAGAGATATTATGATGGAAAGGTTTTTATGAGTTGAAGATGGGATCTATGACAGATGAAGAGTATACAACAAAGTTTCTGGAGTTGTTGCAGTATGTGCCTTATCTTAAGGATGAGAAGACAAAGGTCCAAAGATTTATCAGTGGATTGCCTTTAGAATTTAAGGATCAGATTGAGTATGATGAGCCTCGGTCATTGGAGGAAGTCATTGGAAAGTCGAAGCATTGTTATGAGTAGTCTAAGCGTAATTATGAGCCTAAGCGTGATTGGAAGGGGAATGACAAGAAAAAAGGAAAGTGGGATAAGAAGCGAGGAAGACCTTAGGATGCACGTAACAAGGAAAACGCAGTGCCGTACAAGAAGTTCAATGCAGTTGACAAAGGACATGGGTCTCAGCCTTAGGAGCAAAACAAAGGCGATGGCAAGAAGCATTTGCAGTGTTGGACTTGTGGTGGAGGTGGAGAGCATCACAACAGAGATTGTCCACATCATAAGGGTGGCAGACCCCATATTTACAGTGCTCAGGAGGCACAAACATTTGGGGATGATGGTCTGAGAATTCCTTAGATTTATGCAGCAATGGATAATAGGCAAACTGATCATCAATCATCCATTATTGAGATGGAAGGTAAACTTTGTGATCAAGTTGTTTCTATTTTGATTGATCTTGGATCTAACTATAGTTATATTAGTCTTGAGTTGGTGGATAAGTGTGGCTTGAATAAAGAAGTGCACGCAGAACCTTGGTTGGTGCAGTTGGCTATAGGGACCAAGAAAAGAGTTCATCATTGGGTGAGGGCTTGTATATTTGAGCTAAATGGTATGTCTATATCAACACATCTAAATGTACTCCCTTTTGGTTCATATAATATGTTGTTGGGCATGGATTGGTTGTACATTCAAAGGACTAAGGTAGATTGATATGATAAGGCTATTGAGTGCCTAAATGATGACAGAGAAAGAGGAATTTTGCAGGGTAAGAAGAAGTCAACATCAGTGAGAATGGTTAAAGCTATGTAGACAAAGCGCAATAGCAGGAAATGATGTGTATCATTTGCAGTTTATATTTCTAGTGACAAAGGAAAAGGTGTTGAGGATGATGAAGTTCTGAAGAGGTATCCGATTTTGCAGCAATTTTAGGATGTGTTTCTAGCAGAGATTTCAAATTTGCCTCCTCATGGGGAAGTGGACTTTTCTATTGAGTTGATGCCGGGAGCAGCACCAGCATCAAAGGTATCGTATAGGATGAACACTCCAGAGTTGGTGGAATTGAAGTTGCAACTTAAGGAGATGCTTGATAAGGGATTGTTACACAGTATTTTGTCACACCTCCTGCACTTCTCTGTGACATACCCTGAAGTGCCCGAAACATGATCATTATATAGTATACTCATCAATGTATACAGCTCAGATCCCTCCTTTAACTTTTCTTAGAAAATATCTGGAGCTTTCCCTGAAGAAATGGCTCATGAAACCCTAAATTGAGAATCATCGCCTTATCAAGCTCAAAACTGCGATGTTCGCCTGTTGCACCTTGTTAAGGCAGCGATGGCATCACTCTGTTCTCTCTCATACCCGCGATGGTCTCGAAAAGGAAGTTTCCCAAAGAGGATGAGAAGCTTAGTGATCTAGAAGCTTCAAGAGCGGCGAGATGGAGGTGGTTTTGCATAGATGAGGTCGAATCCTCGTATTTTGACCTCTTGGTCTCATCCCTATGAGCTACCTCCTTAAGATGTGGGCCTAATCCTATCTTTGGAGGAGGTCTAACTCCCTCTCCCAGCCTATAAATTTTCCCTCTACCATTCCCAAATGGTTGATCTATGTCCATTTGCACCCCTATGCTGAGCTTGTGCTTAGAGGTTATTCATTAGACTTGGAGAAGGAGTGTTGGAGAGTTTCTTGGCTTGGACTTGGATTACCACTCAAGGAGATCCTTTCAACATCAAGGCTATGGTTGTAAGCTTCCCCTTTACTCTTTAAATAATAATACAACTGCTGGTTCATCTTCCCAAAATATATATGTTCATGTATGTATTGGTTTGGCATTCCTTGATCAGCTAAATAGATTATTATTGGATTTTCTATTGGTTTTGGCATGCTTTGTTGTCTCTTGGTTGTTTGTGTAGGTGCATAAGCGCTGAAAGAAGTAGGAACAAGACCTTGACACAAGCAGTTCAAGGATCTCAACAAAGGAAATCGGATTAGCATCAGAGCAAGGTAGGCCTTCTCTCTTGTTCTATTTTTCAATCATAATCTAGGAAGATGTCTAGTTGATTGTCCCTTCAGTTGCTAGACCCACTCATTGGGCTAGAGGGATCGTCTTTGTCCGCAGAGAGGATTAACCTTGTCAACAAAATGGCGACTCCACTGGGGAGCCTATGACCCTTTCCTTCCCTCCCTTCACCTTGTCTTTTGACGAGTTTGGTCAACCATTGATTTTTAGACTTCATTGCTTGCTTGCAGTCAGTGTCATTGCCTGGTAGATGCTTGAAGATTGTTAACTTGAGTTGTTTTTGAAGATTTTGGATTTCTTTGTCCTTTTCCTCGACCATCGTGGATTTCAGCCGGACAACCACGATGATATCGCGGGTTTTTTAGTTACAGTAGCGATGATCGCTACTTTACTCCTGACAGGTGCGATGATTGTAGAAAAGTAAGAAATTTAGGGTTTTCTCTTTGATTTTCAGTTTCAGTTGTCTTCCCCCTGAGATTTACCAGTGTGTTTCTCATTGACCCTCCCATTGTCTGATTACAATTGTCTTTTAGCTTGGCTTGAATGTTCTTGAAGTTTGATTAGCTTTTAGGGTTCTAGGTCTTCTAGGTCAACCTCAGTACATTCATTGGTCTTCCCACCAGAGGTCAGAGATTGATTGCCTGTGCTAAAGAGTCTTTGTGTGTTCAGACGTGCTTGCAGTTTAATTTTTGATTCTTGTGCCTTAAGTTGTTTTCATTAGTGGATATAGTGAAAGTTGCTTAAGCTTCATTCGACAAGCGATAGATTACAAATCGATTGTCTCTTTGGAATCAAAAGAAAGTGTTTGCTTTGAAGTTGTTTATGTTTGAACTGAAAGTGAAAGTGCCATTCTTTTTCTAGTTATTGGAACATTTTGCATTGCATTCGAATCATTGATGTGAAAGAGATTTTCATACTTCTTGGTTTGCTGGCAGTCCCTTTCCTTTGCACTAGACTACATTAGTTGCATTTTTGAAAAAGAGAAAAAATCATCATTACATCTTAAGGAAATTTTGCTTTAAGATTTGTTTTGGCATTGCATTTAGTGAAATGAAAGATTAGATTTCGTTTTCACATTTTGCATTTGGAAGACGAAAGTGATAGTTAGGGGAAGGGATTTTGCATGATGTAGTTTGTTTGATGCATTACTGATTGAAATTTCTTCCCTTGATTAGTCTAGCTTTCATTGAAACGAAAGTTTTCTTTTTCTCATATAGCTGCATCATAGGTGTTCAGGTGACATTGTTTTGAGGCTCAAAATTGAAAGATAATTGAAGATTAACTTAAGATTTATCTCAATTAATCTAACGAGCATTTGAAACATTAATGCTCATACTTAGTGGTCTAGTCTAGAGATGTGTTCCAGCGTCTATAATACTTAGCAGTTGTCATTCTCTTTTGCATTAGATAGCGCTAGCAGGGACTTGTGCTCCTCGTACGTAGTGTATATAAAGGGAGACCGCCATAGGTTGCAAACCTTTATACATAGGAAGCCGAGTCTGTCGCCCTATAAACGTGATACACCGAACACAACATTTGGGGAGATTGCCTGCACGTACGTCAAGTCCTTGGTAAATTTATTTGCTGAGGTGTATATTGCAGTTCATGGTTACTTGGTACTCCTTTTACCTAGATTCACTTGAGTAGTCATTTTGATCTTTTCTGACTCTTTAAATTTGAAAAGATCATCAAGCAACTTGCCCTTTCAAGCTCGCTAAACCATCGAAAGTGACTAGAGTCACCTTTTCGTCCTTTTCTCAACTCTTAAAATATGAAAAGGAAAAGTTTTTGTTTCAAATTCTAAGATTAATTGATCGCGGAACAGCATCCTTCCTGTGGAAATACTCCTTACCAGATCTTAGGTTGATACTGATGGCAACATTCCCGGTTCTACTAGTCAAGGAAACCCCTTTGACGGGAATCCTAGTCCTTTTCCTTCTTTTGGAAATGTTGGTGCTCCTTATATGGAAATGTTGCCCCTTCCTAGATTGACCATTGGTCTTCCAGTTTGGTTATTTTTGACCTCAGTGATTTCGAGTGTCCAAACGACTTTTCAACCAACTTCTCCTCCACCTGAACAACATCAACCTCATGTTGATCTTAAAGTTGACCCCTTTCCTTCTTCATCTATTTTTTCACCTCATTCTTCCTCTTCGCCTGGTGAAAGTCTGGATTCTAGTAACCAGGGAGCTAAGAAGAAGAAGAGGATGAAGAAGAATAATCAAAAGAAGCAAGAGGGCAACCAAACAACTATTGTTACCGATGTAGTTAATGAAGAAAAATCTTCCGACAAGCGCCGGAAAGTAAAATTCCCTTGCATGTTATGTAAGGGTGACCACCTTCTTTGAAATTGTCCTGGTATTCCCAAGGTCTTAAAAGTGTGGTCTTCAGGTTCACATCGACTTTTGTCATCAGCCCCTGGTCCTCTTATGGATGAAGCTTTCAAAGAGTTGGTTATTGAAAGCTTTCCCCTGATCCTTCACTAGTTGATCCAGTGATTGATCAAAAGTCATCTTTGGTCAACCCCACTCTCTTTGAAAGTGAGTCTCGTGAGTCTGTTCTTGACCAACCATTGGTTGAGAAACTGGCAGACTTGACTCCGCCTCCACTTAATCGTACCTTTCCGGTAGAGAGTGAACCTCATACTGCTTAGGTTCTTCTGGTTTCTTCAGTTTCGAGTGAATTTGAGGTGCATGAGAGAATTTCTCCTGTTCCCATCGAGCAAGAGGGTAGCTCTCGTGTTCCTATGACACCCCCTCTGAGTAGTTTAGTCACTTCTTTTGATTGGCAGGATATTTCCTTCCGTCTTATGTGCCTTTTCAGATTACAGTACAGGCTTACCATATGGCCGTACCTAGCACAGTCATAGACGAGGGCGCATATGTTAGTATCTTGTCCTCAACTGCTTGGCAAGCTTTAGGTTCTCCTCAGCTTGTCCCCGTCACCCAGAATCTGTTAGCTTTTAACAGAGGAACCAGTCAACCGTTAGGGATCCTTCCTAAGTTCCTATTACTTTGGGAGGAAAGACTATCTATATAGACGTGATGGTTGTCCAAGGCCCTTTAGATTTTAATCTACTCCTTGGCCGTGACTATGTTTATGTCATGGGAGCTCTTGTTTCTTCCCTCTTTCGAGTGATGTGTTTCCCGCATGAAGGAAACATTGTGATCATTGATCAGCTTATATTCATTGGTCCTGAATCAACTCCCACTCAGCCATCATCCCTAAATGGTTCTTATATGCAAGCAATATCACCCCCGCCACAGGTTAATTACGTGGCCACCTGTTCCATGCCCACATCTATTGATGATCTAGTAGGTGATGTAGTACACCATGTACTGGGGGCATTGGAGCCCGATTTTTCATTTGGATCCCTGGACATGTATCCCTTCCAAAGTGTTGTTCTCCCATCTGATGAGAACCTCTTGGAAGCCATGGCCTCTTTTGGTCTGTGATGAAGAGACGATGGAGAAAAGTTCCTTGTCTTGTGTCAAGCTCCTTAAAAAATGAAACACGGGCTATGGAACAGAGTTCTCTGTCCTTTGTCAAGCTCCTTAAAAGATGAAACAAGGAACATGGAGTAGAGTTCCCTGTCCTGTGTCAAGATCCTTAAAAAATGAAACAAAGGCATGGAGTAGAGTTCCTTGTCTTGTGTCAAGCTCCTTAAAAATGAAACGAGGGATATGAGGATAGTTTTTTTACTATGTCAACTTTGTTAAAAAATGAAATAGGTTCTCATGAGGATGGTTCCTTTACTTGTGTAAACCTTGTTAAAAACTGAAACAAGATGTCATGAGCATGGTTCTTTTCCTGTGTCAAGCTCATTAAAAAATGAAACAAACCCCTTTCTAATTCGAGTCTTTGATTAGATCTTGTAAAATCCCAGTCAAGTCTTTCACTTGATCTCGTAAGTGAACCTTATTTCCATCCACTTAGGTGAATGAAATGAAGCTTGGGGGGCATGTACCTCGAATTGCGTCATTATGCTGGGGGCATGCAAACTTATCTCAAGCATTGTTTATCTTTGTTTCAAGCTTGTGTAAAAATGAAACCAAATTCAAGCGCAGTTTGTTTCCATTTCAAGCTTGCGTAAAAATGAAACCAAATCCAAGCATAGTTTGTATCCGTTTCCAGCTTGTGTAAAAATGAAACCATTCCCACTTTACATCTCGTGATTACCATTTTTATCAGCCGATTTTTTGCCATATGAGCCTTGGTTATTTCATTCCATTGTCACCATCTCTTTGGCTGATCATATGCTTTCACTTGGTTGTTTCGCCTGTGCCTGAGGAACATCTGCAATGAGTGGTCTTATTAGCCAGCCTCTTGACCTTTATATGTTTTGAGTAGTTCCATCATGACCGGAACTAGTTTCTATCCTTTCATACCACTCGTTCCTCCAAGTGGAGCCCTCTTTCAGCTCTTTTCAGATTCCAAAAATATGAAAAGATTGCTAAGTACTTGTCATTTCGAACTCGTTAAAGTAAATGAATTGACGTCTACTTAGTGTAAGTTTAACCCTTTTCCAGACTGAGATAGACTATTATACGAAAAAGGAACACCTTAGTCGAACATGGCTAGGAGGTTCTCTCAAATATTGTTTTCTACGTTTTCGGATTCAGGAGACAAATTACGAAAAGGGACATGATGGAGTTTTTTTTTCATCTCTTTTTCAAACTCTCTAAATGTGAAAAAGATATCGAGTTTTTCTTCCGTCGGACTCGTTAAACTTTTTACAACGAAAGACTCATCACCATGATGAGACTAAGTTTCCCTTCCTAGGACTCGTAAAACTTACTAGGATGGATTCATCCGAAGGGTGAACTTATATGATAAGCATATGGTATTCTCTTCAAGCTTGTGTAAAAATAAAGAGGTACTCGCTAGAAATAATGAGGGAAAAGTGAAGATTAAACATTATTTGTATTGGTAGCATGTCACTTTTGAACATGACACTCATCTGTTTCTCGTGTCGGGTTTGGGATATCCTCACTTAGTCACTTGTCCTTCCAGGTTTGGGTGATCCATTTTGCCTCTCATTTGAATATTCCACCTCGTCATTATGACCCTTGGTCCTATGTTGAGTTTAATGCTGCCACACTCTGGAGTCGTGTTGCCAATATGTTCAAGAGAATCCAATCTGCAGTTATTTACTTACACACCATTTGAGTCATTGTTACATTCTTGAAACTTATTCCACTTTGTTCCTCATTTCATGTCGATGATGGGGGAATCATTATGAACCTCCTCCGATGGGTCACTTCCTGTCGACTTCAGCTCATTATCCAGGAAGATGACTTAGAAACTCCCTACCAGTACCTTAGAGCTGGCATGCCCTAATGGCCAATTCTTCGCATCCGACAACAGGTCTTTATCATTGGCTGTCGATTGGTGATTCCACGAGTGTTCGACCTCAGATTCATTATCACATGCACGGATTGTACTGTTGTACCTTGAAAACTATTGTTATTATTGGTGGTTTCTCTCGTACCTGTTAACGGTCTACATCAATGGTCGGTAATCAGGTGGTTTTCTAGCATGTTTGACTGCGACACGTTCATTCACATGTTAGAATTCGTACTTTGATTGGGTTGGGATGGAGCGCAAGACCCTGAGTTTTGTCTGTTATGACTCAGGCTGCATGGAGTTATATGTCATTCATGATTGTACACATGTTTCTACTATATAGATGGCTGTGACCATACCGTGGGACTTTATATTTATGATGATCCTTATTATCTGGATGGCTGCGCCCATACCATGGATCTTTTCATATAGCCTTCATCATCCGGATGGCTACGTCCATGCCGTGGATTCATGTCTTGGTCTTAGATATGTATATGTATATGCGTCCTTGATTTGTAGGTCTCCTGACAGTGCGTGTTCTCGTAAAGCATTTCAGCCATCACTCCTCGTTCTGCCTTCATGCTTTAAGGGGCATCTGTTACACAATATTTTGTCACGCCTCCTACACTTTCCTGTGACATACCTTGAAGTGCCTAAAACATGATCATTATATAGTATACTCATCTATGTATACGACTCAGATCCCTCCTTTAACTTTGCTTGGAAAATATCTGGAGCTTTCCCTGAAGAAATGGCTCATGAAACCCTAAATTGAGAATCATCGCCTTTATGAAGCTCAAAACCGCATGATCACTTGTTGCACCTTGTTAAGCCAGCAATGGCGTCGCTTTGTTCTCTCTCATACCCGCAATGGTCTCAAAAAGGAAGTTTTCCCAAAGATGATGAGAAGCTTCGTGATCTAGAAGCTTCAGGAGTGGCGAGTTGGAGGTGGTTTTGCATAGATGAGGTCAAATCCTCCTATTTTGATCTCTTGGTCTCATCCCTATTAGCTACCTCCTTAAGATTTGGGCCTAATCCTATCTTTGGAGGAGGCCTAACTCCCTCTCCCAGCCTATAAATTTCCCCTCTACCATTCCCAAATGGTTGATCTATGTCCATTTGCACCCCTATGCTGAGCTTGTGCTTAGAGGTTAATCATTAGACTTGGAGAAGGAGTTTTGGAGAGTTTCTTGGCTTGGACATGGATTACCACTCAAGGAGGGACTTTCAACATCAAGGCTATGGTTGTAAGTTTCCCCTTTACTCTTTAAATAATAATACAACTGTTGGTTCATCTTCCCAAAATATATCTGTTCATGTATGTATTAGTTTGGCATTCCTTGATCAGCTAAATAGATTATTATTGGATTTGCTATTGGTTGTGGCATGCTTTGTTGTCTCTTGGTTGTTTGTACAGGTGCATAAGCGCTAAAAGAAGCAGGAATAAGACCTTGACACAAGTAGTTCGAGGATCTCAACAAAGCAAATCGGATTAACATCAAAGCAAGGTAGGCTTTCTTTCTTGTTCTATTTTTCAATCATAATCTAGGATGATGTCTAGTTGATTGTCCCTTCAATTGCTAGACCCACTCATTGGGCTAGAGGGATCGTCTCTGTCTGCAAAGAGGATTAACCTTGTCAATAGGGATACATTATGCCAAGTGTGTCACCTTGGGTTCATCAGTGTTGTTTGTAAAGAAGAAGGATGGTACTCTCAGATTGTGTATTGATTACAGACAGTTGAACATGGTATCTATCAAGAACATGTATCCTTTGCTGCAGATCGATGATTTGTTTGATCAATTGAAGGGAGCAACAATTTTCTCGAAAATGGTCCCCATACTTTACCATACGCATTCTATAATCCTATCTTCTAATGTTTATAGAGTTTTAAGCATCCATAGTGAAGTGTGTGATTAAGCATTTCTTGAAGTAAAGTAGGTTGGTGTGATAATATATAAACACAATGGTATGGATTTCGAAGGATAAAATGGCATAGAATAATAACTATGAGAAATTGATAATCCGAACTTCTAATGTTTATAGAGTTTTACGCATCCATCATAAAGTAGTGTGATAAAACATTTTTGGAAGTATAGTAGTTTGGAGTGAATCTATGATAATATATAAACATGATGGATGGATGATAACTTAGACTAATAATTGTGATCCATATTTTTCAATATTGTTTTTACATCACTTTATAACATTTCCTGAAATATGGTTTTTCCTTGCAATGGGGAATGAGTTCATGTTATCTTCTGTTACGGTCACAACTTGTATATATGTTAATGTGTATATAAATTGAATTGTTTATAAATTCATTTTTATATGAACTCTTTACAAATTCATTTTTATATAAGGAAAGGCTATAACAATTATTTCAACCATATATCAAATTTATATATGTTGAATTTTATGTCGAACTTTATCGCAAAAATTTTAATTGTCGAACTTTATTCGAAATCCAAAGTTTCCAAACTCAAACACGGACACGAATGTAGTGACTTAGCCATAAATGCATCACAGTGGACCATACTTAATTGCTAAGGGCATGGTAAGACATCAAAGCAGGGTCACCTTCAAATATATAACTAGACCAAGTCCCATAATATTGTTCCATACCTTGTTAGGGGTGGGTAGATAGTTAACCCTAATAGGTGCTTCCAGCCCCTAAGGGGAGGTGACATGTCCAAAGTGAGCTCTTTAATTCATAAGTGTTTATGGTAGTAGTGGTGACAAGGGGAAAGGCTTCATCGCTTGGTGCCACGACCATGGGACCAATTGATGGGAGTCCATCATCCTGAGTGTGTAGATGTATAGAGGGAGAAATTGTGGGGGCTTGAGTTACCCATTTCCTCGGCCTGCTTTTTCCACCTCTCTCATGCACCTTTTACTTCTTTTTGATAATGCCTTGATATGGAGCATAGCTTATGTGTCCAAGCTTAATTTTAATTATGTAGCATTTATTTAACCCTTAAAGGTGAATCATTTTCTTTCTCATTGATGTTTGGACATGCAAGGGTTGCTTTATTATGTGATGGAGCATCTAGTGCTCAAGAACTTGGTAATGGCTAATGAGGGGGCTAGAGCTCATGCTAGGCTTTTGTCCACACACCAGTTAGTGTTTTAGACATATTTTGCAGTTTCATTTTTATTTTTCTTTTATTGTGGCCATCTTATGCTTTTATCTTTCTTTTGGATGCATCAACCTCTCGAGTTAAGTTTTTGGCCCTGACTCAAGGATGTGCATATGAGGGTGCCAATCCCAATGAACCAATGACAACAAATCCAAAGGATGGATGTGACATTAAGGAAATGATGAAAATTGTTAAGTATGGAATGGTTATGGACATGCTACTTGAATCCAAGTTTTCGAAGTAGTGACCCTCCTATAACACCAGGGCCTTAAAGGAGGTCCCACTAGACTAGTGCTAAAAACAAAACCCCCTGTTAAGGTGAGAGAACAAGTTTATAGTCAAGATTTATCAATCATCTAGATAACCCCTTTATCCATGTTAAAATGGCTAAAACATTAAGTAAAATCACTTGATTGCAAAATGGTTAAAGCACTTATCGAGTGGTGAACCATTTTCATTCAAGAGGAATGTTGGATAGTGAGAGGTGTATGACTAGTGGAAATGGTGGAGGAATGTGGCATATCATCATAATTGATCAATGCATATGGTTTCTCTCTGGTTGGTTGTCCTAGATAGGAGAAAAGTTTTCTCTTATGGGGTTACCCACTTTTGCTAGGTAACCTTTGGCTCCAACTTGAGAACATGTACTCTAGAGCGCATGATCCATATGCTCAAATAGGGAGTTCATGAGAACCTCAACAATCCCTGGGCTCGTAGACCTACTACCTACACACTCAAATAAACTTGTTTGCTATCATGTGTACATGTTATCGATCGTCACCCTTGTCTTTATATGATATATGAAACCATACTAAAAATAAAAGTTTATCTAAATGTAATCTAATCTAGAAGGACACACATCATCATAGTAATAAATAAGTAGGATGCACATACAATAATGCAACACAAAAATGCAATGCAGATACCTAACTACAAATGCATTAGGTTCCATTGAACAATGTAAGGTAATTACCTCCCACCAGGGAAGGTAGGAGTTCACCATAAATCTTCGCAATATAGAAATATCCAATCCCTACTTTGCCATGGACACTAAATGGAAGAGGGTTAATGTCGACAAGGACTAAGACACCAAATTGAAAGTCTTTACGTTGCTTCTGAATCCATTTCTTCTTTTTGTTTTGCAATGTTGGTTCCTTAATCCTACTTCCAAGAGCATTGCTGATTTGGTAGACATTCCCTGGTGGTGATTCAACCTCTTTTGGCCTATCGGGGATCTTTGGATTAAAGTGTTTTTTTTCAAGTGTAGGTGTCTTGGAGGTATGTTGGTCTTGGCTTTGCCAATGGGATGAGGGAAATGAAATGTTTCTATGTCTTCCACATGCTCAGGCATGTGTGGCTCTCTATGTAGAATTAATGGTTTCCCATCCATGGTAAGTATGGTAGTGTATGATAGATCCATTTGTAATTTCCCACTTATAGAGGCACACCATTGCCTAGACAAGAGCATACCCTAAGAATGAGGCACATCAATGACTACATATCCATTAGCACTAAAACATCTTTGTTGGCAGACAAGGATATTTTAACATCTTTTATCAAGCCATACAAATGAATAGACTTTGAGTCAAAGCCACACACATTCTTATATGGTCTAGTGATTTGCATTTCCAATTGATTCATGACTCTTAAAGGCATTACATTTGCAGAGGCACCAGAGTCAAGCATAAAATTGTGCAAGATCAAATTATTTATCACTAAGGACAATAATAAGGGTGCATGCCCTCCATTTATTTTATCATTATACATGTTTTGGAAGATCATTAGAGGGTCCTTAGATTCCTTTTCAAGGTTGAATGCTTTTTTGACTTGCCCTTTTGGGGTTCAAGTTTAGTCATTTCAAAAGAGGCACTTGCACATTCATCTTTTCCAAGAAACTTCCTAAGTCAACATCCAAGGACATATTAGGACCACGTGCATTGGGATTTGTGATGTTCGTAGGAGGTGGGGGTGACCTATCACTCTTTCCGGGGGCACTATTGGTGAGCCCTAGTATTGCACTGAGAGTGTTAGAAGTTACAACTCCCAAGGGCTCCTCAACTTAAATTATCATACCAGGGTTCATACAAACTTAGAGGTGACAATGTTGTATGCACAGTAGGTTAGGTTCTACTCATGCCACCCTCAATTATGACATCAGATGCAGGTGTTCAGAGACCATTCCTCCAATTTAACTATAGTGAAAACCCCTGATTGAACTGATTTTGACAATGAAAGTGGAAATGCCATTCATTCAACTAATTAACATTTCATGAGAAAAATACTAGTCTACTTGCAGAAGTGAAGCTACTCTATTTTGCACATTTCATCAAATCAATAACCTACTTGCACGTATTACTGATCTACTTTACATTTGCTTGAAAATAAAAAATCTAACCTGTAACATGCTTGTGAATTAGAAAACACTAATTCTACTATGTTTTGCACTGAGGAAAAGAGGAGGTTGGAGTGGTCTAAGAACCTCTCTAGATCATCAAATCACAACTTGGGGGTCATTATTCATTTGAACCAAGCTAAGGTTGAAGTTGGGAGCAAAAAAGGTAGAGGAAAATGGTGCTACAAGCCAGCTACAAGTGCTGCTATAGAAGGTCCTGTATCGCTACAAGAGGGGTTCCGAGAGTCTTTTGAGGGTGGAGATGGTGTCTTGAGGGCAGGAAGAGATGGATGAAGGTAGGAGGGAGTGAATGAAGTTTGGGGAAACCTCCTAGCCAAGCCTAGGACCTCTCAGAGGTCTGTCTTGCACCAAGATGGATGCCCATGGTGTCTCTAATCAAAAGGACTGTGGAAACAAAGTTTGAGAGCAGTGTGAGAGGTAAAGGGAGAAGATGGAAAAGTCCAAGTGGAGATGAAAGATGTGGCCACCCTTGCAGGTCAACACAACCCTGCAACTAGCCCACTACATGCATTAAATGATCAATAACACAATGACATAAATTTTCATGGAAAAGATGAGTTGAATTTGACTACAATCTTATTCTATTTCACAATGCTACTCTAATCACTGAACTAACTCCTAGGTTGCAAAAAGTAAATATGGAAAATGATAACTAACATCTACCTATTTCCAAGAAATCATAAACAAATATTTTTGGACTGAGATTGTGAATCTTTCCCACCACTTTTCCCAAAAGAGAGGTGATAAGGAAGCCTGCAATCACAAGTTTTTATAGCTTAACATCTACTGCAACAAAAGAAATACATGAAATGCTTGGAAACAAGAACAAGACTTGAAATACAGAAGAGGGACTAAAGCCTTTGGGTTGGGCCCAAACCCAAGGGTTTCAACCCTCTAGAACTAGCTCAAATGCAGCTCAATAACAAACTTCTCATTAGCATAAAATAGTAGTCTCATACATCACATGAAAGTTAACAATAACAAGGTCAAGCCCTGGGCTCAATAGCTACTCTTAGTTGAATAAAAAATTCAAATCCTAATGAGCCTTTCAGCTTGTTTATTTATACAAAAGGGTAGCTAATAGCAACTCCCTTGAAAATAGGAGTGATTCCCTCCTTGATCTCAAAAATTATGGATCTTGTCCTCCTTGAGCTTCTCATGCACTTGGAGTTACTCGACTGTCAGTGAATTCAAGCTTGTGAGTGAGGATTTGGTGATCTCAAGCCAAGTTAGAGAGTTAAGGAGGTGGACAAGCCTCCCTAGATTCCCTCTTGGTTGTCTTCATCAAGCCCCTGCATAGTAAATGCCTCAAAAATGCTTATTTTTTCCTGCAATTTAATCACATTAGGCCACATACTATGACAAACACCTTTTACTCTTCTTACTAAGCATATTATAACCAAAAATGTGAATTAATGTGAGAAAATGATAGTTTTAAAGCTGGAGGATAGCATAATGAACTTCAAGATTGATGGGACTCATCAACTATTACTACTAGTACTTGCTTGGGGTTGGTTTTAGTCATTATTTCTTTTAGAGTAATGTAATCCTTTGAATCTTTCTCCCTCTTCAATAACCATGATTGGCTCATCACAATTAGTAGCAGGTTCTTCATTTGTTTCTTCATGATGTTGATAGAAGAAGGATTATCCAAGCAAAATATTGAAGGAAGCATTGTCATTAACAATAATAAGATGCTTCAGGCTCTCCTCCTCTTCCACTTGATTGTAAGGACACTCCTCTTGGATATGAAATTCATTACATGTTTGACACCAAGAGGTACCTTGGCCAATCATATTGGTTGGGGCAAGAGTGTTGGGAACATTGTTGTGCAACATTGCTTCCATTGAAAGGATTCTTTTTAGGAGGCATTTCTTTATTGAATTGTGACTTAGGGGGGGAGTTTTGATGGGTTTCCCTTTCCCTTTACAAAATTGATAGCTTGTTCATCATAGCCATTTGTCTTTGCATTAGATCATATGTAACTTTGTCAATTTTTTGGGAAAATGCTTGCAAGTCAAGGTCAACCTTGGCGCTAGGTTTAGCTTTGGGTACAATTCTAGCCCTTGGGTAAGCAAGCAAATCAACTTTGGATTTACTCATTGTGCTCAATTAGGATAGCTAGGATCCTGGCCTCATCCAAAGACTTAGGTCCCTTATCTATTAGAGCATATAACAAATGTCTAGGGTAGGCTTCTATGTATCTCTCAAGGATAGTCTATTCAGTAGGCTTATATAGGGGAGGGAATTCTTTGAGAAACTTATCAAACCTTTGTGTGAATTCCTTGACATTTCGTTTTCGGTTTTCTTGGCTACTTGGAACTTATCCAAGAGTTGTATGCCTTCCTTAACTGTGGCCCATCTTTCTTCAAATGCTTGCTGGAAAAATTCCTAGTTCTTAAGCCTCTCTTGAGGCAAATATCAATACCAATCCCAAGCACTACCTTCTAAGGACAAGGCAAACAACATCATGACAATATCTTTCTCTTAGATTAATAATCCACCCACAACCCTACATAATTCATGCATATGTTTTTCGACTGTGTTCACATTAGTACCATTGAATTTAGGCAACCACACTTCATACTTATCAGGAAATTTGTGAGGAGCATCAACAAAGCCAACCACTATCTAATGGTTTGAATGCAACAATGAGCTAATTTATTAAAGGTGGATGTATTACCAAAGAGACTCCTAACCATAAGACTTTTTGGAGCTAGGGGAGATGTGGATGTATGAACAATCGTCTTCCGGATAATTCTTTTCATTTTTGGAGCCATGTATCGTTAGATGAACTATTAGGGGAAATATGAGGGTCAACTTTTGAATTCACTGGGAGAGAATCAATGTTTTTTTTTTTTTTTTTTATGAGCTATTCTCTCCAAATTTTGTTAATTTGGATGCTTAGGGACAAATTCCCTCCATTGGACAACCTTCCTCATCAAGAAAGACCCCTCCTAGCCCTTGGAAGCATTTATTTTGGCTAAGGAAAATTATATGTTTAATTTGGAAACCCACATGCACAAAAGGACAGGTTGATCCTAAGAGGAATCTGGACACCCTTGGAAGCCTATAAATACAAGTCAAGTGAGCCTCATTTGGAGATCATCATCAAGCATCTTCTCTCTCTTATTTGATTTGGCTCGCATAGGTCTGAAGTGGTTCATGAAGATTGGTTCGTACAGGTTCGAAATTGCAGGGTCTGAAGCTCGCATGTGTGATCTAGGGTTTTGATTTGCAGCTGCAGGGTTGTCATAGGGATTTTTTGGTGCAACGCAGGCACACAAGCTTATCCATGCTGTTGGAATGTTTCAACTTCATGCACATACACTCTCTCCATGTGGTTGGAAACTAGGGTTTCATTTTTACAGTTGACCGCGGGTTGGAAAGTTTTCTCTGATCAGTGTTGTTTCTGGGCTCATATTTCTGAACATTGCTGGGTTTTGCTAGATAATTTTGTAATTGAAGATCTGAATCATTACACTCTCTCTTGCTGAACATTTTATGACAATATAATAAGAAGAACAATTTGAAAGGATTTTCCCCCTTATGGGGTTTTCCCCTAGTCTTTGACCAAACCTGTTCTCTCTTGTTTGTCTCTTGTTATTTACTGCATTTATTGTTCTATCTACAATTTCTATTGATCATTGGAAGATTAAATTGTTTTGAAAGATTGCTAACTAAAGATAAGAATTGGGCTAAAGTGATTGTAACAACATAGAACAATGGTAAAATTAACATGGTATCAGAGCTAAGGTGAAGAGAAGCCCAAAGAGACAAGGATCAAAGAGCAATCACTCTTGGAAACAGTTGAAGAAGCCTATTAGGGTTTGGTCAAAATGTCTACTTCCTTCTTCAAGGAAAATGAGAAGTTGGGTGACTCATCTAACTTTGCTGCTTGGAAGATCAGGTTAGAAATCATAGCTAAAGACAATAATGCTTTGAATACATTCAAGGAAAAGTATCTGAGCCTCTAGAGAATGCTTACGCTGCTGCCAAGAACAAGTACAAGAAAGGTGAGTTAAAAGCAAAGAAAATTATAGCTGATGGTTTACAAGATCATTTACTTGCTTATGTTGGAAATTTGAATAAGTCTAAAGACATGTATGATAAGTTGGTCGGCATGTATGAAGTCAACAATTTGAATGAGATCATCTCCTTGAAGGATCAACTCAAAGATATGAAAATGAATAAAGGAGAGTTTGTGCAATCTTACATTATGAATATATCTTGTCTTAGAGATCAATTGCGAAGAGTTGGGGAAACTACATTTGACAGGGCGCTGGTGATTGTAGCCCTTAGAGGTCTTCCTCCTATGTGGGAAACCTTCATTACTACTATAAGCAACAACAATAACTTCCCATCATTTGATGAGATCGTTGGAAAACTTACTCAAGAAAAATCCAGGATGATCTCAAGAGGCATAATACAAAAGCGTGAAGAAGGAGATCCCGCTACTTTCATTACTCAAGACAAGAAAAAGAAAGGTAAAGGAAGACCATCCAATCAAAGAAAATATTCTCCCGAATCCAAAGAATCCAATAGAAGATTGAAAAAGGATAAAATTAAAATTGAATGTTACAATTGTCACAAGTATGGTCACTATGCCCGAGATTGTCGAAGCAAGAAGGAAGATCCTAGATCCAACCGAGGCTACAACAATAATGATGGAAGAAATGATGATAGGAGAAGAGGTGATGATAGAAGAAGGAAAGATGAGAGGAGAAGAAGAGATTCACCTGATGATCAAGAAAGAAGCTATCGTCCTCAAAAGAAAGCAAGAAACTGTGAAAATTCCTTGAAATGCGGCAACTGGAAATATTTCTTCTAACCAATAATTTGATTATGTAGTTTATTTTGTTTATGAAAAATAACGAAATGTTCACAGTGCAATTTATTAACCAAATAAAATATTGCGAAAGCGAAAATAGGAACTGAGAAATACTAGCACACACATAAAAATTGACACAATTATTTTTGAACAAATGTCCCTAGAAAAACCCAATGTGGGAAAACCGATGTAGCAACTGAGGGTTCGATTATTATGCAACATTGAATTCTGAGTACAATAAATTTGGATGCCCAACTGGCTATCCAATCTGTGAGAAATACTGGCAAAACCACTAGAGGGAATTTTGGTGGCCGGGGTGCAGGCGTAAGAGACAAACGTTCAAATCCAGAAACTATTTCTTCCAATTCAGGCGAAATTTCTTCTTGGATTTCCTGTGGAGTCTCATTCATCTACCTCCAAAGTTATCTATTCTGCTAAATTAGCAGAATTGCTAAATTTAGCCGCAATAGATAAGTGCTTTACAATTCCTCTAAACATCACATATCGCAATTGCAAGCTCACCTGCAAGGTTCCTTTACTTATTAATGATACAATGCGATATTTATCGGCGTTCTTCGTATCGCATGTCGCATTTCGCAACTCCATTGGCCAGGGTCATTCACTCTTGAACCTTGCGATGCGATATTAACCAGCGATCCAATGGTCAACATCAATAATGATCTGACGGTCACTGTGATATCGCATGGAGATCTATGTGACGATACCGCCTATCGGAGCCGATAGGTTTATGAACCACAATTTATAAAAGTTTGGGTCCGGACTTGAGATTAACGCCCGATGACAGAGACCATTAGATCTACGGCTCGCGGGACTTCATATTACCACAAGGGTCAAAACCAGGCCAACCCCCGCTGTTGACTGTGGCGCAATGCGTTGAAAATGAAATCAACGGTTAATAATGAGTGCGGCACTTCAACCCGATTAAGGAATCCGTACACTTTCAAACCCCACAGTTGTTAATACACGGCAAAAAGAGATTAAATGTGATCGCACAGAACTCTAAATTCTGGAAAATCAATGATACACAGAGATACTATGGAGGGATGCAACACCTCCAGGATTGACCAATTTCACACAAAAATACACAGAGTTATGTTTTCTACAACTTAATCATATATGGCCAAACAAGCCAAATCAGTCAAAATCCCTTTACAATGATTCAGAACTTACATAAGTACTGGTTCATTTAACAACCAGATCCTAAATCAAAGGATCGAACTAACTAATCCTATCTAATCTGCATGATATTCTCCTCGAGAATATCCACTACATCTAACTACTTGAATTTATTACATGATAATTGAAATCCTAGATTCTAGTTCAAATCCTAACTAGAAAGCTTTATAAATTAATAGCTAAAGGACCGCACTCCTTTGCTTGTAAACTTTTTTGTATTTTTTTTTGGAATAATACAAAGCCTTTTGTCTTTAAGCCTCATGCTCCTGCATCAGACTCCTAAGGACAAAATTCTTCATGGGCTTCTGCCCATGAGCTCTTCTATAGAACTGCCCAATTTCTGTAGCATGGCATTTGTCACTCAGGTAGCATCAACAATTGGTTGATCTTTCCACTTGACCAAATACTGAAAATACTCCTGTCCCCCTGTCTTCTTCAACAATTTCTTGTTTAGAATCATCTCTGGCTACAATTCCTTTGCTGTAGGTAACTGTTTTACCCAATCAATTTCTTGTTTCTCTTGGTCTTCTGCTGTGTCATCTGCGTTTTCACCTTCATACCTGTACAAATCAGCAACATTTAAAATTGGAGATATTCCAATATTAGGGGGTAATTCAATTTCATATGCATTTGCATAAAATTTCCTCAATACTCTGCATGGTCCAATTTTCTTGAACTTTAACTTGCTATACTCTCTTTTTGGAAATATTTTCTTCCTCAACTGTGCTAAAACCAATTCTCCAACTTCAAAGTTAACTTCTCTCCTTCTCAAGTCTGCTCTGCTCTTGTACTTTATGTTGCTGTCCTATAACTGTTGTTTTACCTATTCATGTATTGCTTGCATCTTTGAATTAAAATCTTCCCCTTTAGCACTTCTCTCAGTTTTTCCCAGATTTCTTAATTTAGACACTCCTCTTGGGTGCATTGCATAAACTATATGGAATGGACTCTGCCCTATACTCCTGTTAGGAGAGTCATTATATGCATATTCAACCTGTGCCAATACTTTATCCCATTGTTTTGGATGTTCACCTATAAGACTTCTCAGAAGATTACCCAAGCTTCTGTTTACAACTTCAGTCTGTCCATTCGTCTGAGGATGATAAGAAGAAATGAAACTCAGTTTGGTTCCAAGCTTCTTCCACAATGTCCTACAAAAATGTCCAACAAATTTGGAGTCTCTGTCTGAAACAATAATCTTAGGTAACCCATGCAATCTTACAATCTCTTTAAAAAACAGATTAGCAATGTGAGTAGCATCACTGGTTTTATAACATGGAATAAAATGTGCCATTTTTGAAAATCTGTCAACCACAACATAAATTGAATCATTACCTCTTTGAGTATTTGGTAAGCCAAAAACAAAATCCATGCTTACCATATCCCAAGGTCTATCTGGAATAGGTAATGGAACATGCATCCCTGTGTTTTGGCTTCTTCCTTTTGCATACTGACAGACTTTACAATTTTTCACATACTTCTCCACTTCAATCCTCATCTTCGGCCATAAATAAAACCTGTTCAACTGCTCATAAGTCTTGTCTACACCAAAATGTCCTGCAAGTCCACCACTATGTTTCTCCTTGATTAAATTTTCCCTCATAGAACAATTTGGTATGCACAGCTGATTTCTTTTAAACAACAACCCATCTTGCAAGGAATAATCAAGCCACTTACTTCTGTCTAACAAAACAGGATATGTACAAGCTTCAAATGCCTCTTTAAAATCTAAGTCTTTTTCATACAATTCCTTAAGAAAATCAAAACCCAACACTTGAATTTGACTTTCTGCCTGCACTCCATCACTCCATCCCACCAAAGTGCTGCATGTCCTTTCAACTTTGTGACAGCAAACTTCACCTTCTTTTCATCCTCTGTTTCTTCATAATCAAAGAATTTCTCCATGTTATTAATCCAATTTATCAGCTCCTCAGGATTTAATCCTCCTGCATAAATTGAAACCTTAGTTCTGGGTCTAGATGTGGATTTCAACACTGACTTAAAGAATCTCATCTCAGGAGTAACTTCTACAGGTTCCTCCTCTTCTGCAGCTTCAGCTTTAGGCTCACTGACATCTCCAACATTTGCACCTCTCCCTGTTTCCATTGCTTCTAATCTAGCTTGCATCTGTTGCATAGATTCCATCACTTTAGCATTTGCAACTAGTCTTCCTCTTCTACCACGTCCTCTTCCAACTCTGAAAGCCATGTTAGATTTCTTTCTATGATCCTTGAGATCTTGTTCAGTGTCTTTAAGCTGCTCTGATACCACTAATGATGGCTGGGGTGCAGGCGTAAGAGACAAATGTTCAAATCCGGAAACTATTTCTTCCAGTTCAGGCGAAATTTCTTCTTGGATTTCCTACGGAGTCTCATTCATCTACCTCCAAAGTTATCTATTCTGCTAAATTAACAAAACCGCTAAATTTAGCCGTAATCGACAAGTGCTTTACAATTCCTCTAAACATCGCATATTGCAATCGCAAGCTCACCGGCAGGGTTCCTTTACTTATTAACGATGCGATGCGATATTTATCGGCGTTCTTCATATCACATGTCGCATTTCGCAACTCCGCCGGCCAAGGTCATTCACTCTTGAACCTTGCGATGCAATATTAACCAGTGATCCAATGGTCAACATCAACAGTGATCCGACGGTCACTGTGATATCGCATGGAGATCTATGCGATGATACCGCCTACCGGAGCTGATAGGTTTATAAACCTCAATTTATAAAAGTTCGGGTCCGGACTTGAGATTAACGCCTGATGATAGAGGCCATTAGATCTATGGCTCGCAGGACTTCATATTACCACAAGGGTCAAAACCAGGCCAACCCCTGCTGTTGACTGTGGCGCAATGCGTTGAAAATGAAATCAACGGTTAATAATGAGTGCAGCGCTTCAACCCGATTAAGGAATCTGTACACTTTCAAACCCCGCAGTTGTTAAAACACAACAAAAAGAGATTAAATGTGATAGCACAGAACTCTAAATTCTGGAAAATCAATGATACACAAAAATACTATGGAGGATGCAACACCTCCGGGATTTACCAATTTCACACAAAAATACACAGAGTTATGTTTTCTACACGTTAATCATATATGGCCAAACAAGCCGAATCAGTCAAAGTCCCTTTACAATGATTCAGAACTTACATAAGTACTGGTTCATTTAACAACCAGATCCTAAATCAAAGGATTGAACTAACTAATCCTATCTAATCTGCATGATATTCTCCTCGAGAATCTCCACTACATCTAACTACTTGAATTTATTACATGATAATTGAAATCCTAGATTCTAGTTCAAATCCTAACTAGAAAGCTTTATAAATTGACAGCTAAGTCACATGACACGAGGACACGGGACACGGAGGACACGTAAATATGAGTATTCAATACGAAATGCAGCGACCTGGAAACAGGACACGGGGGACACGTTTTATATATATTTAAAAAATATATATATTAATATTATATATATATACCGAAATATAGTTTTTTATCCATATTAAATTGCAGGTTGCAGCTTATCTAATCAAATTAAAATATAATTACTTCTCAAAGTTCATAGTTCACTTAAAAAAAAAAATAGAATCAAAATTTAATTACTTCTCAAAGTTCATAGTTCACTTTAAAAAAATAAATAGAATCAAAATTTACAACTTACAAGCACATAAGAAACTAAGTAGTAAGTACTTACTACTAATTAATCTTAATGGTTAGCAATGCATAAATTCTCAGTTCTCACTGACTTAATGGGATCAAGGTTCAACAACTGATACAGTGATATGTTATAGCCTTTAAGGAATATAATACCCTATTAGATATAAAGCAGCCACAACGAAATGTGAGTTTTGAAGTATGGCATAGTGAATTTCAAATTGACATATTTAGCCAGTTAATAAAAAAATTGAGGTGATACAAATTTTGAATCTCCAATGATTGGCAGAAAAGTGTGCTACATAGAGATTTCACTGTTCAGGGAGTGCCTATTAAGACTTTTACATGATATTTGAATACCAACTGAAGCTATCGATTCCATAGATTAGGCTTGTCAATTTAGATATTTACAATGTGCATAAGAGGTTTGGATAAGCTACAAGAATGTATAACTCAGTATACAGAAAAGTTTCAAACTTCAATTTTTTACCTGATATTTAAATACCAACTGAAGTTACCAATTCGAAATATTAAGATTTCCAATTCAAAATTATTAAGATTCAAATTCCAAATAAAGCATGAAAAATAGATAGACAGTCTAGTCTAGGCAGTATTTCATTTAAAACATAATTGTTTGTCTAAATTTCTTGAAATCCTTCCTAATACTCTCCTTTGAGTGTCAATTCTTTGGTTAGCACTGGAAATTTGATGGAGCCCCCTCCCTCTTTTAAGTTACGTGTCAACCCTTGGCTATTCAATGCACAATTTGCAAAGGGTATTCCAGTTACGAAATTTTAGGTTTATCAGTAAGTGGCTTTCATGGATTGCAAACACACCCAATGTGAATAGTTGTTGCGCCCTTAGGAGTCAGGACCTTTACCCCAAAGGGCACTTTAGTATAACTATTTCTATCACACCTTCACTTGATTTTTTTCAATGGATTTCATCACTGTTTGTTGAGACAATTTGAAGGCCCAATTACAATTTAGGTTCATGCAAGGATTACTAGAGTCTCAAGATCATTCTTTTTTATTTTCATCTTTTTAGTATTAACTTGTGAGTTTTCAACTGATGTAACATATCACTTTCGGATTTCCATTTTAGAAGAGAGGCTAATCTGCTGGAGTTTCAAATTTAGAGATTTAGTCAGGTAAATCTAGTGACTGCAATTTTGATGAAATCAGACGTGCATACAGCTTGCTTGAATTGCAATTAATTAACATTCAATTCTATATGTGAAACTAGGTAGAAGCACAAGCACGCTGCACAACTGTCAATAGTTAATCAAGATTAGTTAGGATTACATTAGATAAGGTCAAAATTAAATAATATTAGACCAACGCGTGGCTTTAAATTATGTTTTTTTCGCAATACGTATTCAACATGTCGAAATACGTTAGGGCAACGTATTCTACAAACCAAATACGCGTATTCGAAATTTAGGACACGACGGAAAACGTAGAATACGTATTCAAGTTTTCATGACACGTTGAAAATCGTATTCAACACGTATTAGGGCCGTTTTCGTGTCCAATACGTAAAATACGGGACACGGGACCCTGGGGGACGTGTCCTATGACTTAGATTGACAGCTAAAGGACCCCACTCCTTTGCTTGTAAACTTTTTTTGTATTTTTTTTGGAATAATACGAAGCCTCTTGTCTTTAAGCCTCATGCTCCTGCATCAAATTTACCCTCTTTCTCCAAGCAATCCCGACCAGGGTTGCAGGAATCGCCCCCCCCCCGGATCCTAACCCGGAACCGCGACCCGTGCGGAAGCGTTCCGGAATCTCCAAAGGAATCGCGATTCCGAATTTGAGGTGGCGCGCTTCCATGTTTTAAAAACGATTCCTGCCAATAAGGTTGCGTTGCCCCCGGAATCGCGCTTCGGAAGGCGATTCGGGCAAGAGGTGGCGCCACGCAACCTGCCCGGAAGCGCACGCCACCCGCACGCCACCTGGGCGCAACCC
Organism: Pinus tabuliformis; assembly: GCA_031772625.1. NCBI lineage: Eukaryota > Viridiplantae > Streptophyta > Pinopsida > Pinales > Pinaceae > Pinus > Pinus tabuliformis. The sequence continues at coordinate 312,130,029 of CM062809.1, forward strand.
GCACGCAACCCTTCTGGGTAATTGTGAACAATGGCTTCATATATTGTTAATCAATGGTAATCTCTCAAGGCCTGCGACTTGGGTATAGCCATTCCCACATTGATAATTTCTATATTCATAACAGCCCAAAGGGCTCTTAGACTTCATGATGTTCCAAGCATTTAAACTTCCCAGTTTGATCATGGGCTATGCTCCATGGCTGTCCCAACTACGGCATTTATCATATTCTTCTCAGGTCAACACACAAGGAAGACCTCCAAGTATTCTTGACCCAATTCATAAAGAGATTTCAGCTAATTCTCTGTACAGCAGCCAGCTATCCCAACAGAGATACTCAGAATACCTCAATTTAAAAGGCTTTAAAGCCTCAGTTCAGTATTACAACAGATTTACAGGCTTCATGAGTTCATTGATGATATCTTTAATTAATTATTTCGGATATTGTGTGAAGACTCTTCCAACTGAGTCTTCACCGTAAAAAAATGACATTTGCTTGTTTAATTTGGTCCACATGTGCATTGGTACAACCTGTCCACAGGCAGCAGGTTCAAGGCATATTTGGCCTAGCTGAAATGGAACAAAGCTTTCATGGTTGAGACCATATATGTAAGTATGGAGAAATAAACTTACATATATGGTTGAGACCATTCTTGCATCCATATATGTAAGTTTATTTCTCCATACTTGACGATTCCTGCAACAAATGTTGACAGTTGCTCACTTGCTAGATAAATCATAATATGCTCTATGTTTTATGTTTTATAATATGCTTAAATGTTTTATGTTTTATAATATGCTTAAAAATTTGATGTATGTTTGTAATAGCTAGAATATAGATGATTGTTGTACATACTAGTAACTACAATGGAATCATGGATGCCATATCTATCTTGATTTATGCAAAAATATGCATGTTTTCATGTCTTCTACAATTAATTTGGTATTTGGGATGTTTGGTTTGAGTATAAATGCAAAAAAATATAAAATATATATATATATATAGCAGACGCTTCCATGGACGCTTCGCTTCCTAGATTTTTGGAAAATGACGCTTCCGCGCTCCGCGCTTCCGCTTCGCTCCCGCTTCGTGCAACATTGATCCCGACTCAAACTGACAACTAAAAATCAAGCCATCCAAACCCTCTGTGTAAGCTCTACGTCACCTCTACGCAACTTGCCACACGCTCAACCCAGAGCTCATGCTAATCAAACCTTCCTGCCTGTTTCTCACTAGGAAAGTGTCTCTCCCGCCTCCTGGAAAATCCTCCCAGCCTCTGGAAACTGAAACGACGTCCTCTCTAGCAAAATCGAATTGCTCACAAAAGAAACTGTGTAAGTCTTGCGCTGCTTCTAGGAGAAATAATTCAACCTCTTCTCTTGCTTCCTTGGAATTGGAAAATCTTCCTTCAGTTCATTGTCTTTGCCCCTCTCTAGTCTTGCGTCCTCTCTCTGGCTCGAACTCTACTATTGGCTAGCTTGAACTGCCCAAGGAACTCACACTGTTGGCTCTCACTCACTGTGATGTGTGTTTCTCCATCTACCCATCGACTTCTTATAATGTCCAGTTGGGACCCCAGTGGCGAAGATTAAAACTTAATCGATGGCTGAGATCATCTCCGAGTCGATCTATGTGAGTTTCTAGAGAATTCTCATCTTTCTCAATTAATTCCTATTAATTAGTTGCTTTCCCTAAGTTAGACTTAGGCATTTTTAATTATCGATCAATTAATTTAATTGAGCCATCTCTAGGTGGAATTCCCAGAAACGATTTTTGGGTTTTGGAGAACCCTTGTGTTTTAGCCTCTCCACCATGTTTCGAGATTAGAACACCATCCGATGCTACAAAAAGCAACACCCCCTCCTAGCGAGGAAGGTGTTCTCTCTAGTACTGCACAACTGCCACAACACCCTGTATCTGCATCATCCTCCCCTACTTGTTGTTGATGTATGACAATTGTAGTTGCCTACCACTGTCCACCAACCATTGCGCTAACTCTGATTCGTCTGCCACTGACTGTAGCTGAACCATGCTGCATCTGTGTTGCTATTGACATTGCACTGTACATCCTATATTGTTGCCAACTTTGCATTTGCACTGCAACCCAACTAACACTCCTTCTCAACTGTTGCTATTGCTACTACAACTGAGAAGCATCCAAAATACTGAATCAACTATGATCACATGCTGCAACTATCTCTTGAGTCTCTGACTGGCATTAGCCTTTGCACTATCTACTGGGAAATCTGCGTTGTTGTTGATTCTGTACTGTGCCTCCCACACTACTATCAACTCTGCTCTGCGCTCCTCAACATCTGACTGCAATTAGTCTGCAACTGTCACTTTGGAACTAACTGCATCAATTGACACTGATCCTCCTGCTATTAAATACTGTGGGCCCCGTAGCAAGGTAATGATCCATGAGGAAACTCTATCTGATGCTCACCTCAGAGGACCTTGCCCAAATCTCTGCGTAACTCTAGGACTAAAGTGGACATTACCCCACCCCACTCCTCGAGGTATAACTGCATACATGGTGAATTGTTCCTCCAATTGGGAGGACACTATTAGTTTTTGTAGCATCGGATGGTGTTCTAGTCTCGACAGTTGTCAAAGAGGATAAGAAACACTAGGACTTCAAAACCCAAAAAAGGTTTAAGGAAAATCCACCTAGAAATGCCTTAATTAAGTTAATTAATTAGTAATTAAATTTTTCCTAAGTCTAACTTAAGGAAAATGATTAATTAACAACAATTAATTGAGGAAGGTGAGATTTCTCTAGAAACTCACATAGATCGACTAGGAAATGATCTCAGCCATTGATTAAGTTTTAATATTGGTCGTTGGAGTCCCAACTAGAGGTTATAAGAAGAAGTCGATGGGTAGATGGAGGAACGCACTTGAGATCGATTTCCTTGAGTAGTTTGAATTTCCAAAGAAAAACAACATTTCGCCAGTAGAGTTCGAGCAAGAGAGGGGACACAGAGATAAAGAGGGGCAAAGACAATGAGTCCAGAGGAAGTCTTCTAGTACAGGGGATTCAGCTACAGGAGGGCTGAGTTTCCTTAGTGAGGCTGCGCAGTGCTGACGCAAAAGCTTCAGAGGTGGAGTTTGATTTGGCCAGTCATAGGGTCAATTCAATGGCTAGAGACCGGGAGAATTTCCGGAGAGGGCCAATGAGTCATTCTCAGAGGTCGAGTTGGGCATACGACTTGATTAGTTGTAGTTTCCAAGTAGATCATACCAGTGTTTATGTAGGAGTGACGCAGGGGTTTCATGGAGCCCAATATTTTCCAGTTTTGGAGTTGGATCCATGCGAAGTGAGACAAAAGTTGCCTTACTAATTTTTGTGGCTAGTTTCTTTTGTAGAGGATTTCCAGTTTGGGTATCCAGTTGTACTCAGAATCTTCTCACTGCTGCTTAATAATAAAAACCCTTAGTTGCTGCACCGATTTTCCCACATTGGTTTTTCCAGGGACGTTTGTCCAAAAATAACAATGTTTTATTTTTGTGTGTGCCAATATTTTCTTAGTTTCCAATTTATCTTCCACAATATTTATTTTGGTGAAAATTGCAATTTTGAATTATTTGTTGCTTGTCGTAGAAAATAAACTACTAATTAATTTACAGTTAGAAGAATAATTTCCAGTTGCTGCAATAATTGAAATTTTCACAGACACCTGGTATATCTCAGTGGATGTTGTTGCTTGATCTTGGTTCTCCTTCTTGTCCTTCTTCCTTTGAGGACATTGAGTACTATAGTGGCCAAACTCGCCACACCTAAAGCACTTGATCTTAGATAGATCCTTTTTCTTCTTCTTTTCTCCCTGCGAGCCTTGTCCATGACTCGGACCTTTTGCCTTTGCCTTCCCTTTTGATGCAAGGGCCACATTGTCTTCCTCCTTCACACCCCTTATTCCTTTCTCCTGCTGCTGCTGATGGAGCTATTTATTAGAGATCACCTCATCTCCTCTTGTTGTAGGTATGACCACATTTGGTCCCACCCTGGTAATGTATCTCGTCCCAAAAAGCCTTGGATGAAGATTTCCATTCCTCTGAGACACTGTTCAGGGTCAAACACACAAGTTCTATTGTTTGATGCGTTTCTCCTACAACTGCAAGCTGATCTCGGATATCCTGAATTCTGGTGAGAAAGGGATCTATGTCTTCACCCTTCTCCATCCTAGTATTCTGCAACTTCTCTTTCAGAAACATCTTCCGCTGCTCGGAAGGATTTTGATATAACCTTGCAAGAGCATCCCACATCTCCTTGGCTGTATTCTTGCCAGATATGTGTGAGACTATGTGGTCCCAAACTCCATCTAGGATCATTCGCTTTGATTTGGCCATCTCTTTCTTGAAAGTCGTTAATTTCTGTTGGTCTGTAGGTTCTGCCACAACATTGTCTGTATAAGTTTTCAGACCTTGCTCATCCAAAAGAAGGGACATTCTGGCCTTCCAGATGATATAGTTGGAGGCACTGTCCAATCTATCCTGATCTCTAAGCCCGACTGTGGCCATTTCTGCAAAAACTCGACCATTAATGGAAATATCCCTCTTTCTCCTACTTGGTTGCTAATTCTGCTATTCACACTCCCTTCTAGAGTGAGAAAATCTTCCTACTACAGCTGCTTGCGCAATTGGAAATATTGGATTTCTAAACTAGAAACCCTTTGAGAAAAATCTCCCTTGGTGTGTGCACTTTCTCTTCCATCTAACACTGATTATGCTACTGCAAACTATTGCAAAACCCTTTGTGCCCTGACAAGAAATCTGCTTTGCGAAAATATTGAGTCGCTGCTCCTTCTACCTGCTAGAATCGCTATTCTAGATAAGCCAAATTTCTCTTCTACTCTGCAACTGAAAATCGAACCCTTGCCTAGCAATTCGCACTGGCTGGCTAGGCACTGCGCAACTCCTGAAAATTTCGGCATGTTTCTCCCTCTGAACAACGAAATTTTCTCTCTTCTGCTTCTGAGCTTCCTGTCTTTCAAATATGGTTTGATACCATGTAAAAATTCTTTGAAACGCAACAATTGGAAATATTTCTTTTAACTGATAAATTAATTATGCACTTTATTTTGTTTACGAAAAAATAAAAAAATATTCACACTGCAATTTCATCACCAAATAAAACACCACTGAATCGAAAATAGGAACTAAGAAATTCTAGTACACACATAAAAATTGACACAGTGATTTTTGGACAAATGTTCTTAGAAAAACCTAATGTGGGAAACCTGTGCAACAACTTAGGGTTTTATTATTATGCAACAGTGAATTCTGAGTACAATAAATTTGGATGCCCAACTAGCTATCCAATCATGGAAGCTTGAGCTCCCCTCCGATGTCAAATTCTTATTCTTTTAGATTCGAGAATGTTCAACATATGAACAAAGATAATATTTTAGATGGAATGTATGTTACAATCGGTAATTTCTCCCTAGCTGAGATGGAGTGTTAATTTGGGATCTCAGGGACAAATTCCCTCCATTGGAAAACCTTCCTCATCAAGAAAGACCCCTCCTAGCCCTTGGAAGAATTTAATTTGGTTAAGAAAATTTATATTTTTAATTTGGAAACCCACGTGCACAAAAAGACAGGTCGACCCTAAGAATAATCTATACATGCTTGGAAACCTATAAATACAAGTAAAGTGACCTTCATTTGGAGATCATCATCAAGCATCTTCTTCTTCTCTCTCTTCTTTGAATTGGCTCGCACAAGTTTGAAGTGGTTCACGAATATTGGTTCATATAGGTCCAAAATTGCAGGGTTCAAAGCTCGCACATGTGATCTAGGGTTTTGATTTGTAGTCGCAAGGAGTTTTCGGTTGTAATCGGAGGCATGCAGGCTTATCTGTGCAATTGGAACGTTTCAACCACACACACATACACTCTCTCCATGCGGCTGGAAACTGGGGTTTCATTTTTACAGTTGACTGTAGGTTGGAAAGTTATCTCTAATTAGTGTTGTTTTTGGGCTCATATTTCTGAACATTGTTGGGTTGTTTTGCTGGATAATTTTGTGATTGAAGATCTAAATCATTGTACTCTATCTTGCTGAACATTTTATGACAATCTAATAAGATGAAGAATTTGAAAGGGTTTTCCCCCATGTGTGGTTTTTTTCGGGTCTTTGACCAAACCTGGTGTCTCTTATTTCTCTCTTGTTCTTTATTGCATTTACTATTCTATCTACAATTTCTATTGATCATTGGAAGATTAAATTGTTTTGAAAGATTGCTCACTAAAAGTAAGAATTGGGCTAAAGTGATTTTAACTACATAGAATGGTGGAAAAATTAACAAATTTTAATGAATCTTATTCTTTAGATAACAAGGAGGTTGACGCAAACCTCCATGGCAATGGCATCATAAATGTTGCCTCAAAATCTAGCAGACGTTGTGAGAGGCCTCACAAGGAAAAGGCCAAACCTCAACAATCCTCCTCCTGTCCTTTACTGGAATTGCACCACAAGGGAGGCTTCTTAATGATCACCTAAAAGATATTCTAAGTTAGATGGCTTAAGGTGATGTAAATGAGAGGCTATGTAGAGATACTCTTTCAATGGACGAGGACACAATTCTTTTGTGTAGGAGCAGTGTATCAAATATTATGCCCTAAAAGAGGCACACATGGCCTAGGGTTTCAAGATGTAAATCAACAAAGAAATACCTAGGCATAAAAGAACCAAGAAAAGGTTTGTAAATTATTTTATAAACAAAGAGAGAAGGAAAACCTTCAAATTAAGCCATAAGTTGAAGTGTAGTTAAGGTTAAGGTTTTTCTAGGGCACAAATTGCTTAAGGAGGTTGGCGTTAGCCCTACTAGGGTAAATTCAACCATGTAAAGTGCTATATTTTGAGTGAAAAGGATCAACAAAGATGAATTCAATCCAATTGGTGTTGAGCTCTCTAAAGGAGGTCGAAATCCAAAAGTGAGATGAGAAAATAGAATGGAGTGATCCTCTATTTATATGAGGTCAATTACTTCCATCATATTGTCTAAAATCTCTATAAAAAGTTCAATTTTGAGTATATATAAAGAAAATGGGTTACAAGCCAACCCAATAGCTTAATATAATAAAGTAAGCCACTAATAGCCCACATGTGTGGGTCGAAACTCCTAGCCTGGGCGCATGTTGGGTTTACTGGGTACATCATCAAGAATATCCACCACCAAGCAAAGTGAGCTCAACGTTTTAGAATTTGGGGGTGCCCCGAGGTTTCAATTAGCTACTAGAATCATTAAAGTGCCCAACGCTTTGCAATGGAGGGGCAACACTTCATTTGCAAGGTCATCATTGCTTTTCGGAAGTGTAGCATGACCTGGGCGTCATGTGGAGTAGGTATGCAGTTGGTGCGCACTCAAGGCCTTTGCTGCTCTGTGAAGGGCCACCTGGAAAAACCATCTAAAATTCAATTGAAAGCAACCACTCATTAGAGACAATGACCATAAATGTGTCATAATGGAGCTTGAAATATCTAACTAGAACAATTCCATAAAAGTGTTCCCTATCTTGTTAAGGGTGGCTAGATAGCAATGTTATCAAAACCGCATTGGTGTTGGAACCAGAAAACCCTCTAAACAAGGAACCAGTCAAAACCAGACTGAAACTCGTAAAAAAACCAGACCAAAAATATGATCGACCAAAAACACATAAAACATTCAAACTTTAAAGAAAAACATATATATTCATGTGCATCGATATGAATCCAAATCATTTATGCACAAATAAGCAAAAATTCTCATTTATATAGCATGTATGGGTGCACATGACCAAACCAGCGTCGAGTGCAATCCGTCTCTGAACCGAAAATACATCAACAAACAGGCTCTATATGGCTTCTAGCATCCCAAAAAAATCATGCTACAATAAATGCCTACCTATCATCAAAATCATTGCCGATATTGGGATTTTCGTCATCAATATCAACCTCTAAGCATTAAAATAACATAGAAAAAACGTAGCATGTCGAGTCAATATTTTGTTTGAGTGATGGGTACATTTTTAGTAGGGTTGTGATAGAGGAGTTTGACAACCAATGCCACTAACATCAAGGTACATAGAGGTTTGGTGCCCTTGATTAAATACTAGTTCAATACCCTTGTACGTGACTAAATCCGATGGAAGCATTGCAATCCCCCTAATTCTGAAATCCTGAACAACTGTTAAGTTTGTTGGATTTTGAGTGAGATCTAAAGTTCTACTTTCTCCATATGAAATGCAATGAGGTCGAAACCACTCTCAAACATCCTGAGCCATTTCATGGTAATGTTAAAAATTTAAGTAAAAGGATGAAAATGAAAGATAAAGGAGAATGTCACTTTTGCTTTAAGAATTTAACATTACCATGAAATGCATAGAAATACCAGGGCCATATGCTTGAATATTAGGTTTGCACCACTCAAAAATTTCTATTGTTTCTTTTAAAAAATGTGTCTCAAACATCTTTGATCAACTTATACGGAACCAATTGGTTTGGTGAAAAAAGGTTGGTTTGGTGCTGAATCGGTCGGTTCCATTACAAAATCGGTTGGTTTGACATTGAACTGGCCATTTTTGGTTCTGAACCTCAAACTGGACTAAACCAGTCGAACCAGCCAGTCTCACCAATTCTGGTTCGGTTTTGAATCCTGATAACATTGTTAGTAGCACAGATGGGATGGCAAATCCATCATATGGATGTCAAGATGACGTTCCTTAATTGTGAGTTGGAATAGGAGGTATACATAAAGCAACGAGAGGGATTTTTAGCACATAGAGGAGAGACCCACGTGTGTAGGTTGAAGAGAGCATTGTATGGGCTCAAGCAGGCTCCCACGACGTGGTATGAGCGCATCGACAGGTACTTACAAGGCATGGGCTTCGTGAAGAGTGAGGCAAACACGAACCTCTACTACTTGGTGGTTGGGGGTGATGTTCTCATTCTTGTTCTATATGTGGATGACTTTTTTCTAATAGGTTCATTGGGGCTCATAGAGGAGTGCAAGAGGGATCTTGCGGCTAAATTCTAGATGAAGGATTTTGGGCTTATGCACTACTTTCTAGGCATGGAGGTGTGGCAGACAGATGGGGAGATTTTCCTTGGGCAAGGGAAATATTGCATCGAGATCTTGAGGAGGTTCAGGATGGAGGATTGCAGAGCCATGTCTACACCCATGATCATGAATTGGAGGAGGTAGATGCATCTAGGGTGAAGGACGTAAACTGCACCTTATATAGGCAGTTGATCGACTCTCTCATGTATTTGGTCCAGACCAGATATATCCTATGCAGTAAACTCTCTTAGTCAATTTATGGTGGAACCAGAGAGAGTGCATTGGAAAGTGACCAAACATGTGCTGAGGTATTTGTGTGGTACAATGGAGTGTGGTATCAGATATGATCGAGGTGAAGGTATCAGCTTGGTGGGCTATATTGATGCAGACTAGGCAGGTAATACAATAGATTCGAAAAGCACTTCAGGGTGTTGCTTCAACATGAGATCAGGACTTGTTTCTTGGTACAACAGGAAGAAGAAGTCCATGGAACTGAGTTCTTCAGAGGTAGAGTACATAGCAATGAGCATGGCTACATGCGAGGCCATATGGCTTCAGAAGTTGTTGGTAGCTTTATTTGGTCAGAGAATAGAGATGACAGTGATACACTGCGACAATTAGAGTTGCATTAGGTTATACGAGAATCCGCTGTTTCACGACAGGTCGAAGCATATAGACATCAAATACCACTTCATCAAGGATTGTATACAACCAGTGTTGCACGAAACGCCCCCTCCGATCAAAACCCCGAAACGCGACCTATACGGATCCATGGGTGATCCGCCCCCCGAAACGTGTCTCGGAAATTCTGAAACGTGGTTCGGGCCGGAAAAGACACTTCCTGGCCTGTGGGAACTGTCCAACCCGATCTGTGTTTCAGAATTATCGGGACGCGTTTCAGGGGGCGGATCACTCGACCATAACGTTGCAAATCGGGGCCGCTTCCGTACCTATACGGATCCATGGGTGATCCGCCCCCCGAAACGTGTCTCGGAAATTCTGAAACGTGGTTCGGGCCGGAAAAGACACTTCCTGGCCTGTGGGAACTGTCCAACCCGATCTGTGTTTCAGAATTATCGGGACGCGTTTCAGGGGGCGGATCACTCGACCATAACGTTGCAAATCGGGGCCGCTTCCGTACAGATCGCGACCGACTTCGTGGGCCGCTAGCTGGTTCTGTCGTGCGGCCCCACTAATTCGCTTTATTTTTATTTTTATTTTGTTAACTTGTGGTTGGGTGTGGGTCTAAGTTGGGTTAGGGAAGGGAATGAAGGGATTAAAAGCCTCTTTCTCCTCTCATTTGCTCACTCTTGTATTTTTGGAGAGCTTGGAGAAGAGAGGAGAAGAGAGGAGAGACTTGAGGAGAGCTTGGAGGAGCTAGGAGAAGGAGGAGGAGCTTGGAGGAGTAAAGAAGGTTTTCCATCTACAAGAGCTAAAGAGGTAAGTGCAAACCCCAAACTCCCTCATTTTTCTGTCATTGTTTTTTGTATTTTTATCCTCCCTCTCCTACTATTTCCCATTCTTTTTTCTTGCTCATTTAATTGCAGATTGTCCACTACCTATATTCATATTCCAAGATGGTGTTCTTTTGGCTTTTGTTTATCATTCCACTTTTGGTTTTCATGATGGCAAGGGGGAGTAGGAATAGAAAGGCAGAAGAACAAGAGGATAGTGGTCCCCATATGAGTGACTCAATGTATGATGAGGAGGAAGGGTTTGAAGAGGACGAGGATGAACTTGAAGGGAACACTGAAACACTAGAGGGTAAAGCTGCATTGACACCCTTGTGGAACTATGTGACCAAACTTGAAGGTGAAAAAGGTGGTGGAATCTACAAATTTTTGTGCCCTCATGGTTGTCATGGAGGAAAACCATATAGTGGTTCATATACCCGTGTGAGGAGGCATCTTTGTGGGGTGATGGACAGTGATGAGAAAAAGGGTGCTGTGGGGATACAAATTTGTCCAAACATTTCAACTGAACAAAGAAGAAAATACATCCAAATAGAGGAGGTTGCACAACAAAAAAGCAAGAAACAAAAAACTTAGTCTGAGTCAAGTGCAACCTCTGGATTTTGTAGCTCATCACCTCATGGTACTTCTGCAAGCTCTGGAGGTAGAAGAATAGGGAATTTCCTTAATGTTGCTGGGAGGGATGATGTGGATGGAAAGAAAGTCCAATTTCTTTGTGCTTGCAGTGTACCATTCAATGTGCTTCGCTCTCCCTATTGGCATGATATGGTTAAGGCCATCAATGAAGCCCCAAAAGGATACAAAAGCCCCAACTATGAGAAAGCTAGAACAATGTTATTAGAAAGAGAAAAAGGAAAGATTCAAAGAGATTTGCCACTTTTTACAAATGAGTGGGTGGACAAATATTGGAAACCAACATTTGATAAATGTTCTTGGTGTTTCTTCTAGTGGTGCAGTATTTATTACATGTCATGAATCCTCCTCCATCAATACAACTTTCCAAAACATTGCAGATCTCCTATTGCAATCAATCAAAGATGTTGGTCCTAATAATGTGGTTCAAGTGATCACTAATAATGCAAAAAATTGTAAGGCAATAGGAAATGCTATTGAGCGTACTCATCCACACATATTTTGGTTTGGGTGCTTGGGTGCACACATTGAACCTTTTGATGCATGATATTGTGAAGCATAAAGAATGTGGATGGATTAATGAGCTTTACAAGAGAAGCAACTCATTAAATTTATCACAGGGCATACAAGGGTAAACTACTTTTATGGCACTTACTCTAAGTTGCAGTTGCTTAAACTTGCAAAAACAATATTTGCAAGTTATTACCTCACCTTTGGGCGGCTAGTGAAGGTGAGACAAGCTTTAACTAATATGGTGACCTTTGAATCATGGGAGGGAATTAACAATGATAAAGATTGGGTTAATGTAGCCAATGACACTATTCTTGACATGTTATTTTGGTCATAGATTAAATATGTTTTGCAATTCACCAAACCAATTTATTACATGATCAAGTTTGCAGATTTAGATTGACCAATAATTGAGGAGGTGTATGAGCAAATGGAGAGCATGTTGGGGCAGATTAAAGACATTGTTGAGCCTAGAGATATCGCCTTATACAATTATATTTGTGTAGAGGTGGAAAATCGATGGGATATGCTAAACATTCCATTGCATGCCTTAGCATATGTTATGACATCTAAATACTATCATCCATCATGGCTTTCAACACCAGCACCTGGGGGGGGAGGAAGCAGGAGAAAACCATACCTAGATCCATAGGTTCTAGAGGCTTATATGAGGGCATTGGATAAATTAGTCCCTAATGAGGAGGAGTCTGCCATGGTACGGAAATAGTTGAGCAACTATACGCTTAGCACTTGTCCATTTGGGAGCATGCATGCAATTAGAGATTGAGAAACTTTTTCTTCTCTTGAGTGGTGGAACATGCATGGAGGTGCTACTCCACTTCTACAGACTTTGGCATTGCAGGTGCTATCACAGGTCGTAAGCACTTCTTCTGCAGAGAGGTGTTGGAGCTCTTATTCTTTCATCCACAGTGTTAAAAGGAACAGGTTGAGTTTAGACTGGGCAGAGAGCTTGGTTTATGTTCACTACAACTTGCGATTGTTGTCCCATTACTATGATGATGCAAAGACTAATAAAGACCTTAAGGTTTGGGACAAAAATCTAGAGGAGCCCAATTTCGAGGATGGACTGTTGCGATTAGAGCAATTAGAGGATGCTCTTATCCAAGATGATGATGATCGAGTTGAGATGCCATCCCCATCTGGTACCTTGGTTCTCAGGTTCCTTGCTTCAACACCAACAACAAGAGCTTCATATTCATCAGTTTCAGTGCCACAACTTCCACAGGCACCATTTTCTTCATTGCCACGATGTGGAGGCCCACCGCCACGTACTATTCGTGGTGGAAGGAGGAGAGATTAGTAGATATATTCACAATTTACTACTTTTGTCATAGATTAATCATTAGACTTGTAGGCTTGCTGTGAATTTGAACTTTTTTGTCTTACTCTTCCTAGTTCAGTGTGTACTTGAGTCTTGGTGGTGGCCAAGTGGCCTATTTTGTAAACATTATTATTTGAATTTTGGACATGACTCATGTTGACAGTTGCTCACTTGCTAGATAAGTTACTTGAATGTTTGATGATTTTATCTTCTAATTGTTTTATGTTTTATGATATGCTTAAAAATTTGATGTATGTTTGTAATTGCTAGAATCTAGATGTTTGATGCTCGAATAATTAATCATTGATGTACAATGGAATCATGGATGCCATATTTATCTTGATTTATGCAAAAATATGCATGTTTTCATGTCTTCTACAACTAATTTGGTATTTGGGATGCTTTTTTCGAATATAAATGCAATATATATAGTAGACGCTTCCAAGATGCTTCACTTCCTAGATTTTTAGGAAATGACACTTTTGCGTCCCCGCTTCCAAAAAACGTACCTGTTTTGTCTCGCTTTGAGCAACGTTGGTTGGTAGTGATTACCCGCTTAAGGTGGGGCAGTTCATGGCGCACCAAGGGTTCAAACATACATGGGTTCCTTAATGATGCAAGGGGCACTCATAGGGGCCTGGGAAACCAAGGTGATGGCTATAATGATAAGTGGTAGAGCTCATTTTTAGCTTTTTCCCACACACTATATTTTATTGTTTCGGCCATCTTTTGCATTTTGTGGTACATTTCCTGTTGTATGTGGCCATATTATGCTTTTGTCTTTTTTTAACTGCATCAACCTCTAGGGCATTGTTCTAAGTCTGACCTAGACATGTGGACAAGGGAGGGGATACTAGAGTCATGTGGACCCAGTGGTCATGTGGACCCAGAGAGGGAAGATGATGAAATAGGGCAAGTAATGTGCAGAGGGGAGTGAAAAATGTGGAATGGGAAACGGGATCACGCTACCAAAATCGAGGCTTCTCAAGTAGTGCCCATCCTCAATTTGTAAGCTAGTAGCGGAGAGTCCACGGGATGAGGGTTGAAGATTAACCCCCCAGTTAGGATAACGGAACAAGACTATAGTCGAAACCCTTCCTCCTTCTATGTCACCCAATAATCCATACCCAAGTGTGCCCAAGAAAAACAAGAATAAGCACCCAATTACATAATGAAAAATCATACCTTTAGGATTGGATGAACCACCTTCAAACATACGATCTTGACAGATGGGCAAGGGGACATATCACTGGCTCAGGGAGCAGATACATCTGGCACAATAGCGGCTACATTGGTGGCTGTCAAGCGGCTTCTAGTTGCCGGCTAAAGAAAAATCTAGGAGAAAAATTCTCCTATGGGGTCACCCACTTGTGGTGGGTAACAGGTTGGTTTGTAACCCAAGGTTTATTTTATGTCAAACTTGTTTTAGGGGCTTCATTAGTATAAATTCATTGTGGTAGATCTCATATAAATAGAGGTCATCTCATTTGTATTTCTCATCATCACTTGTGGAATGATTTGGCCTCCTTAGTGTTGAATTTTGTAGCTATGGTCGGTCTTCATAATTTATATTTTAGCCCTTGTAACGTATAAAGAAATTGTAAGACATGTTATTCATGTCATTTTGATTATTTGGCCCTTGAAAGAATTTATATAAGACATGTTCTTCATGTTGAATTTAAAAGAGAAAATTTTGAAATTTGAATTTTTAATTTTTGACTCCAAAATGGTCAAGTCAGCCCAGTGAAGAGACACTCCCATTCTGCACAAGTAGATCACTACATAAAGGCATTCGACCTCCTCCACAAGAGCACCATTCGACCTTAAAGAAGAAAGATAATTTTTGGGCATCCAAGCGAAGAACAAGGAAGGAAAAAATGAAGGACGAAGATCATCTTTCTCTCTCTATCTAGCTCGCATCTCTCTCTCCTAGCTTGCACATGTGTTTTTTGGGCAAAATTTTGGGTAGCATATTATGGGCAAGTTGAATTTATAGGTACACTGGGAGGCCAAATTTCCAGGTTTCTGAACAGTTTTTGGGAGGTCGAATTTCAGCCTAGGGCAAATTAGATTAGGTCGAGTTGTAGGGGAGATTGGAGGCTTGACTCGAGGGTTGGAGACCAGGTTTGACCATAAGCTTTGTTGGTCAGTTTGACCTCATAATTGACTAGCAACATTAGATGTATCTCATGTTGAACTGAAGAATTTCTCTACGAAAAAGTTGCATTATTTTTCCCTTAACTGGGTTTTCATAGGGTAAATCTTGTGTTCTCTTTGTGCATTATGATCTCTACTGCCCTTATAGTTTTGTGTTTGAATTTCTGAAGTGTAATTGCTTAATGATAAAACGGTATTGTTAAAAGAAGATCTATATCATTAGAAGTAAGTATAAGTATTTCAGAAATATCGTGTTTGTATCTATTGCACTTGAAAACTCAAAATGGTATCGGAGCTTTGGTGACAAAAGGACTCTAAGATCACTCTTGAAGAAGCTTTGGTAAGAGACCACTCTTTAGGAAAACCCTAGATCTACAATTTATTTGCTTGTTCAGGTCTATGGGTTCCCACATGAAGACAAAATACCAATTAGAAGGAGCTACTAACTTTAGGGCTTGGAAAACAAGGATTGATCTTCTTGTTGCAAAGGAGGATCTCTTGGGTATTGTAAAAGAAAAATTAAAATTTGAGAAAGATGACATTTGATCCCATATATTGCAAATCTTGACTCCTCAAAGAAAATGTATGATGCCCTAATTGGTTTGTGCACTATCAACAGTATTAGTTAAGTAATGAGTTTGAAAAATGAGCTTCGTGATGTTAGAATGACAAAGGAATGATACTATAGCCTTATATTTTATGAAGATTTCTCAATTGAGAAATCAACTTCAAGCAGTTGATGAAATCATTCTTGAAAAGGAACTAGTAACTACAACACTTAATGATTTACTTGAATCATGGGACTCTTTTGTAGCAAGAATATGTGACAGAAAATAAGCTCCAATGTTTGATGAACTATGGACCGCACATACTCAAGAAGAATCAAGGCTCATATTGAGAGGGAGGATTCAGAGATTTGAAGAAGGTGACTCTCAAGCATATGAAACACATTTCAAGAAGAGAGGAAGAAAGAAGTCTGGTTTTCAAAGAAGAAATGAAGGAAGAAGACTAGAAGAAAGAAGATCTGCTCTCAAGGAAAAAGAGACATGTTTGTAATATCCCCAATTTTGATTTTCAACATTACAGACAAGTTTTGAGAGAGGACGCAATTCGGGCATTGAGACCTAGGAGGAAAAAGGGAAATTGCAGCTCAAGTGGAATGTGGGGGCCACAAGAAAGAGAAATTCGACCCAAGGGGGGAACTTGCACTCTTGGAGAGAGAAAAGAAAAGGAAGTGTGAATTAAGAGAGAGAGAGAGTGGGGACCACAAGGAGAGAAGAGACCAACAAATAATAAATAGAGTTTGGGGACCTCACTTTTGGTATCTTTTGTCATTTTACAATTCCAACATTAGTTCCATTGAGCTGCTTAGCCAAGACAACCGCATTGTTCAGCACAAGGAATTTCCGAGTGGAAATTCCACCTCTACCTTCGGTGAACTTCTAGTGTCACCCTAGGGGAGTAAGAAGGAGTCCATCTCAAGGCTTCTCTAGGAGCTACGTTGCAGAATATTTCCAGCTAGAGCGTGCTTCTCTCAGGGCGCAAAAGGAAATTCAAAGGGGCTGAGAGAAGCTAGCAAACAATGGAGTTTTGGCCGGAGAATTTGCAGAGAATTATCCATAGGGAGGACGAGTTTTTCTTTGGTGATTTGCAGGGCCGAGACTGTTGCATTTTGGAGGACCAAATTTATCTATTCCAAGGCATGCGTAGGGGTTTATTGGTAGCTTTTATGCACTTGCAGAGATTCAAAATTTGGGGAGCATTCGAGTTGGGATCTGCTTAGTGATTGATGGGAGAAATTCGCAAGCGTAAGGGAGGATTTCTTGGAGGGAGATTTGGGCCTAATTCAACACTATCTGAATTGTAGGGCGTTTTCTGGCCAAATTGAGAAATTTACACTTGTTGGGGGTGACCGGGGGTCGGTGACTCAGCCCAAACCCTTTTTGGGTTTTTGTGGGCTTGTTGAGAGGAGGCTATGATTAATTTTATAGAATTTTTTGAGCACATCTAAGGGCAAAATTCCTAGTTCCATTTAGCAGTCAGCAACATAAATTGTTAGAGTTACTCCCAAGACCATTTCCACCACTTGGGTCCGTGAGATATTTCTAGCTTTTGTTGGAGTTGGTGTGGAAAACCTACATTCAATTTTGCAGAAATTTTGGAGTAGATTTGGGGGCCAAAATCTCAGTTCAGCTATAGCAGCAGTGGCAGTAATTTTCTAGGCTAGTGCAGAATATGGTGGGGAGCTCATCTAGCATTTGGGAAACTTAATCGTTACCCAAGTTCCTCTTTCATATTCATTTGTACTCCATTTTTCTCAGAAATAAATAAAATGGTTCAGAGTTATGGTGCATTTCCTCTTGTGTTGTGATTTCTTGCGTATGTGTTGAATTTCCTAGTTGTTTTTATAGTGAATTCACTTAATATTTCCGTTAGGAATATTACAGTGGTATCAGAGCCATGATCTTGGCTAATTGTGGGGTAGCCAACTAGATCATGGAAGATTTGGGCATGTATGCACAACGACTTGTTAAACCTTAGACAACCCATGGCTCAAGGAAGATTTAGTATGCAAGAATTCTGGGGTCGAATCTGCTGGAACGATGAGAGATTGGCCGAGTTGAGGAAATTGTTAGACCAAATCCGTCCTCATCCTTATAGCAGAGACATTAGAGGTGCACAAGATGTGGGGTTGCAACCATCTACACCATGTGGGGATATTCGAGAGACTCAGGGCACCAAATATCCACAAAAGGAGCAAGTAGGACAGGGACAGTTAGAGGGTGAGACTAGGAGATGCTTTTGCTAGTGGAGATCTGGCTTTAGATATTAGGAGCCCAAGGAGGAGGTCGAGCATGAGGTTTGGGCACACAGGAGTGTGAGGAGTGTGTCGATGTGTCCAGTGTGACATAGGAGTCACCCTTGTTGGAAGATCCCTTTGGTACTGCCATTTGACACCCTGGAGGAGAGAGTAGAGATACACTTAGAGAGTCATTTGTTGATGAGGTGCCACCCAGGGATGAGGTGTTGTTCGTCATTGAGGGATCCATTGCTGAGGTGTCTAGGGCCATATCTAAGCTTTCAGGTGATAGTACCCCACATCAGATTGGTGAGGTGCCTAGAGACATGTCTAGTGACGAAGTGTCAGCAGGCGCAAAGTTATCCAGAGTCGTGACAAAGTTTCCAGATAATAGCTACCTATCACTGGTTGTTGAGGATTTTATGCATGATGAGCTATTTGTGGAGGGGTAGTTAGTGGCTCATGTTGAGCTAATGGTGGAGGAGGATGAGTAGCCATCATTGGAGTCAACGATCGATGAGGAGCAGTCAGGGACATCGACAACCAACAGAGTTATCTTACTTTCAGATGACAATCCCCTTTAGGCATACATCGATGTGGTTTGCAGCATTGTTGGGTCGCCCCTGCATGTTGATGAGAGAAAGGTCGCGTTACCTAGGCAGATTACATGGATTGGCTAGACTAGCAAGATGAGGCGACATGAGTTGCGTAGAGTGAAAAATTCACAGGATGGAGGACTTGTTCTGAGTATGGTTGTTCGTGCATTCAATCTCTCTCTCAGGGTTGGATGGAGAGAGATATTGAGTTGGTATCCGGTGGAGCCCATGCAGGAGAGACTTCATCCCCACGTGGATTGGGTTGTATCTTTAGGAGTTTACCTTTGGAGTGTAGGAGGTGGACTGCTACATTATCATGATGCTCTACTTATTGATAGTATGCAAAGGGATTTTGGCACCTATACTTGGCTACACAGTGAGCGAAGAGAGGGGTGCTTCATAGCGATCAGGATGGATTTTGATCTGGGTATCAAGGGATACCTTCATGACCAGACAGTGTAGAGATCAGGGATGTCTCGGTGGCACATTTGGGACCCTGGTATTATTGGTGATGACAGTGGTGATCATCAGCGAGAGGGGGCGCTTGTTCAGGCATTGCTTGAGGACAAGCAATTTTTGGCGAGGAGGACTATAATATCCTAGTTTTTATTTTCAACATTAGAGATGATTTTTGGGAGAGGACGCAATTCGGGCATTGGACTTAGGAGGAAAAAGGGAAATTGCTGCTCAAGTGGAA
Source organism: Pinus tabuliformis (assembly GCA_031772625.1). Classification (NCBI taxonomy): domain Eukaryota; kingdom Viridiplantae; phylum Streptophyta; class Pinopsida; order Pinales; family Pinaceae; genus Pinus; species Pinus tabuliformis. Next base: position 312,149,277 of record CM062809.1, read on the forward strand.
TGTGGGGGCCACAAGAAAGAGAAATTCGACCCAAGGAGGGAACTCGCACTCTTGGAGGAGAGAGAAAAGAGAAGTAAGTGTGCATTAAGAGAGAGAGAGAGAGAGAGAGGGAGTGGGGACCCTAGACCCCTTTTGGAGGTTAACCTTGGATTCTAGTCCCATGCGATCTCTTTTACTGACCCTTTGGCTTTAGGGATGGTATTTCATGGGAAACCCTGATTTTGGTTGTGTGGTCCTACTCCCTCATCCACATATATTGCCCCCTTTCCACTCATTATAACCCCATTCATCATTTCTCTCATCTGGGTCCACATTCCTCCATTGGGTCCACATAGGGTTAGCTTTCCACTTCCCCTTGCCCACACCTTGGGTCAAGCCTAGAATGATGCCCCAGAGGTTGATGCTGTTGAAAATAAAAGCAAAAGCATAATTGGCCACACTCAATAGGAAAATGTACCACAAGATGCAAAAGATGGTCGAGACAAACACATTTAGCACGTGGGCAAAAGCAAATACATGAGCTCTACCCCATCATCATGGCCATCACCCTGGTTCCTAAAGGCCCTAGATGAGCTTCCTTTATCATTTAGGAACCCATGATTGTCCCAAACCCTGGTGGGCAGTGAAATTCCCTACCATAGAAGGGGTATCCACTACTATATCTCACACATCATACTCTTACCCCTTGAGCCCCGAGCAGTTAATTAAGGTAAAATCATCAAAGGAAAAAGGCATATAAAGAAGGGTGGAAAAATCAAGGCCGGGGCACCTCATGTACCATGATTGCTCTCTTCTATACATTATATACCCAAGTGTGGGCTTCCCTTTTACTAGCTACCCTTGTATTCCAACATGTGGCCCAAGGCTGCCCCTTTTCACTCCTAACTCCATTCATCTCTTTATCACATGCCACCACTTTTAAAGGATGTACCTTGGACATATCATCCCCTTTAGAAGTAGAAACCACCTGATGGGATACTTAGTTAACCACGTTTGGAGCTTGGAGACACTAGCACATGCCGAAGCCCATTATGGAAGGGCATGCCATTAAGAAGTCCCCACCTGCTATCCGTTGTTTGTAAGCTCTTTTACTCCATTTCCTGGATGATTTGTTGTACTAGAAGGCTAGGGGATGCATTGGATATTGTGCAGGATTGCAGGTGGTCTCCATCTTGGCTTTGGTCTCCCTATATGGGGTCCTAACCCTCCAAAGGGCTACATTGGCACATGTAGGGTGTGTGTTGAGAGCCATGGGCCTCCACAGCAGTATAAAACACTACATGTATGTCTATAAATGTTCAGAGATTGCTCGAGATTCACCTATTGGACGAGGAAGATGCACCTGGTTCACCTTTGCCCAGCCAGCCCCACGGTTGTACCATGCACTTGGGAGATGACCCAGGACTTGTATGTTTATGTGGCATAATTTACACCATCACCTAAGCCCCAAAAGATGGTCTACAGGCATCTTCGACTCACTTGGAGACCCATGAGGTCACTTGTGTGCGCTCACAGCCATTGGGAGCACCATAAGTTTATGATGTGGGGAACAAGGGGCCAACCCCTTGTCCATCACTTTTGGAAGTCCAATTCATCATTTTGGCACTTATGGACTTCATCAGGCCTCTTAGAGAGCCCAACGACATGCATTATTGATTATTCGAACCCTTGGGAGGCTTATTATTTTGTTTATGAGCTAGTTTTGCGGGCTTGTCACCAAAAGATAGTTATTTACACATTATTTTAGTTGATGGGCTAAAGTAGGCTCAAATTAGGTAATTCAAACTCCTAATGGGTGTATAAATAGGAGAGACATGAATTCATTTTGTATCATCACTTGGATTGGATCATATCTTCTTATGAGATTTTCGCTATCTTTTGAGGATGAAACTTTTTGGATGAATGGATGAATTTCGATGTTTGGTTATTCTTCTTTGTCTTTGAGCTTCTGTGATTTGCATATCGTGGTTATTGGATATATTCTTCTTACATGTAAGTACTATGTTAATGCTATTTTGATTCTTTATTTTGCTGCATTCATGATATTGGGATTTTCGCTATTCTAGGGTTAATTTGTTGCTTTTCTTGGAATGAAATTGTGGAAAATAAATCTCTAAATAGTGTTGTATCGTGATTGGGTCATGTTTGAATGAATGAATGTTCCTAGAGGCATCCTTGTCTTGACAAGTCACCAAATACTATTGAACGAAGTATAAATGACCTTGAACCTACTAACATTAAGCCCTAATGCCCAACAAAGTTGTCTTTTAGGCCTCCTTGACAAGTGGAAGTCAATCCAAACTCTAAATCTTCCATGAATCCATCTCTCCCAAAGGAAAAAACACTAGTACTCCTCAGGTGATCACTTTAAAGCTTATTTATTTCACCTTCCCGTCTTTTTCTAGGCCTAGCCCACATAGGTCACATAGGGCATCAATTATTTCACTATCTAGCCATCCAAATACTTCGATTTTTGGTCCACAACTACGCTGGTGTGTCTTGAAGAAGCCCTCCAAATTTCATGAGATTACGAAGGTGGAATCTTGAGATATCGCAAGCCCTAGCTCGAAGACCAATTCTTGCCCTTGGTTTCCCTTAGGCTAGAAACCTCACTAGGATCCTTGCATTTCCTTTCATTGAAAATTCATTACTTTATCCCTTTCTCCTCCTTGTTTAGGTCAAGTCTATCATTGGTTTTTAAACTTCTTCCTCTTGACTTAACCTGGGTCCCGTATGGTTCCATACCTTTGAAAAGTTAACTCTTCAAAAAGCATTTGGGAAACCAAGTTCAACAAGGATTTTAGGGTTTTGGAAGCCCCTTTATAATTCACACTCCTTAAACTGAGCCCTGAAATCGTCATCCCCTTCTCTTAGTAAGCTTTGTACCTTTCTTCAGAAGCAAGCAAGTCCCATTCTTGAGCCTCCCCTAGGAAAGGATCCCCGAGATCACTTCACACCCATCTTAATTGATCTATCCTTTACAGGTGGTTCTCTATATCAGGTCTCCTCCCGTCAATGAAATTCTATAAAGAGTAGGAAGCTTTAACTATGGTGACAGTGGGCTTTAGCTTCATTGTTTCTTTTGACCTAGCAAGTGCCCCTCTAGGACCCCCTGCTAGTTTGAGTGGTAACAAGTCCGAGAGTGTTGCATTTTGGAGGACCGAATTTATCTATTCTAGGGCTTGTGCAGGGTTTATTGGCAGCTTTTGTGCACTTGTAGAGATTCAAAATTTGGGGAGCATTCGAGTTGGGATTTGCTTGGTGATTGAGGGTAGAAATTCATAGGAGTTAGGGAGGATTCCTTGGAGGGAGATTTGGGCCTAATTCAACAATATTTGAATTGTAGGGCGTTTTCTGGCCAAACTGAGCAATTTACACTTGTATGTATGTACAACCTAGGTAAAGCTATTATTTTGGCGACGAATTTCATCCTAGGATGTTTTTTGTTTCACTGATTTATCTTTGTTTCTAAACATGGATGATTGTCATAGTTTTTCCCTCTAGCGTCACCCCAAAGCTAGGGTGGAATTTATCGTCAAAGTCTTAGGTGAGTCCTAGTGTTTTAGTCGAGTCTTCTATAAAAGTGATTTGGGAATAATTTAAGTTAATTGGCTAAATTATTTTATTACAGATCACTTGGTCTACCAGATCATATTGTGTTGCAGAATTGGGTGAATTATTTGAGGGTCTATAACGAACGGGTTTTCCCCCTTTGAGGGTTGAACTATGTAAAATATCATGTAAAAATTATTTTAGTGTATGGTTCCTTATACTTAGACACCATGGCTAAAATATTTGAGTGTGGAAAAATAATTAATCCCCTCAAGTGTCAATTAATTAATTTTTCTGGCAAAAATAAAATTAATCCTAAGCTAGCCCACGGGGCTTTGGATTGACGGTGAATGGGTGTGCTGTTAAGGCACTCCTTGCGATAGGTCACTGGTTCAATTCCCCGTGGGTACTTAGTTTAGTCTTAACATAGAAAAAAAAAAAAAAAGTTTAATCCTAAGCTAGAAAATTAATTAATTATAGTCAAAAAATTAAAATGCTAGAGAAATTAAATTCTCCAAGTGGAAAAATTCGTAGCTCTTAAAGAAATTAATTTTTGTAGGTCCCCCACCAAAGGAATATTGGAAAATTCAAGAAAAAATGGACCCTTGGGCCTTGGTGGTCAACCCAAAGTCAATTTTTTGAGAAAATTAACTCAAAATAATTATTTTTGAACTAACAAAAAATGGGTTTAACGAGAAATTCGAAAATTCCTCAAAAAATAATTATTTCAATGGCAGAGATTAAAATATCATCAAAGATTTATCGAGGATTGAGATTATTTTGATAGGGATAAAGCCAACTAGCCGTTATTTTCCACTTGGAGGATTTATCTATAAATTAGAGGTCATTTGTGTTTCAAGCCATTTGATTTTGGCTAATGTAACTCTGAAAAGCTGATGTAAACCATTGTCCACCTGGGAACGTTTGAATAATCATAATAAAGACTTTGGGTGCAGTTCATGTTGTGTCTGATCTATTGATTTGTGATATGTGTTGGGTATGGGCATTCCTATATTGTGCTTTATAATTGTTATTAATCATTATTTCATTATAGGTGATAGGAACATTCTATTGGTAATTTATGGGCTTATCTTAGGTGATCCGATTCACTAGGTGTTCTAATGATTTATTTTTCAGAAAATATATAGTGTTTGTACGTTCCCGAACCGTTGGATTCCAAGTTCACAAACTTTGGAAGGAGGCTGACTATGTTTGGATTCTAAATATGTTTATGGTTTTCTAACTTCGCTAAGTTTGTGGATTTTGCATCTACCCTTTGAAAATACGTTTACCCATTATCAAGGATTTACAAAAAATTAATTTCTCAAAATTTTCTCAAGCATCGTATACATGTATATTTTGTAAAAATATTTGTAAAATAGATTTTTGTAAATAATTTATTTTCTAACTTTTGTTTTGCCGCCATGGATTTGAATTATTTTGAAATTTTGTATATATTGGGGTTTTGAGATTTTGTAAATTCATTTGTGCATGCGATATCAAAGGAAAAAAACTGGTTAGAGCTAGATCTAGGCCCTTGATGGTAAGATCTAGTCTTCAAATTTTTTGTAGGCCAACTACTATAGAAATTTTTGCAAAAATTGAAGATCTGAAGCAAAATATTTTTTTTCAAGTGAGGGTTTGTAAATTTTTAGAGCCTTAAGGCTTGACATCCTTCTCTAGGTCCAGCGTGTTGAAGTTTCTAAGTCTACCAGTTAGAAACCCTCCATGCACTTTATTGATTTATTCCTACCTACTTGTTCCGTTACTTAACAAGTTATTTACAATGTACATACTGAAAATAAACACTAGTGCATGCTCAACATATTACATATCATCAACTAAAAGAAACAAAAACAAGCACACAAAATGGCACCATTATTTTTGGACAAATATCCCCGGAAAAACCCAATGCGGGAAAACCGGTGCAGCTATCTGAGGGTTTTCTTATTAAGCAATTTCAGAGTACAATCTAGGTGCCAAATCCGGCTTACCCAACAGAGAATTTCCTTGGCAGTAGTACCTCTAAGTCTGAGACAAATGTCCTAGTTGAAACCCTGGATAAACCTTCCGACAACTCCTCAGCTTTGATCTGCCTTAGAAACCCCATCGTCTGCCTTTCTAGACCGCGTCAGCCTCTCTCTGCCCAGCGCTGGCCCTACATCACCCTAAATGGGCCTGCGTCAGCCTCAGAAGGCCCTGCGTCAGCCTTCTGGCCCTCTGCGTCAGCAACACTGGCCTCTCTGAAGCACTATGCAACTCCTGGCTGCCTCTTCGTGGCCCTACGTGAGCCCTGGCTACTACTGCGTCACTCTCTCTGGCTCTTGCGTTGATCTCCTGACACTGTCTCTGCCTCTCTACCTCTTTGTACTCAATGCCCCTCAGCGGCAACTCCGATCATTGATTCTATCTCTCTTAGCAAACCCCGCTCTAGAGAATAGAATGACTTATCATCTGGTGTATTCTCCAAGTGACCCTCAAGCCCCCTCTTATACTTATCTCCTTGACATATCAACGGCCGAGATTAAGTCTCTAATCAACGTCTAAGATTAGATCTGGCTTGATCCATGTTTTTTGGACCATTCTAACACAGTTTTATATTAATCCACATTAATATTTTAATTTCCCTAAGTTTAGACTTAGGGACTCCATTAAAAATATTAATTATTTTAATATCTCCTGAACTGTTTAGAATCTGCCCAAACCCTTTCTGGGTATTGGAGATCTCATGTGCCCCAACCTCTCCACCAAATTTCGTGGCTAGAGCACATCTGATGCTACCACAAATCAACACTCCCTCTTAGCGAGGACTGTGCTCTAGCAATACTCCTCACTGAGTATTACTCTGATCATCCGACATTGGTCCCTGTGCTGATGCTAGGCCTATTACTCACCATCCTTTGCACTGTTGTATCGTGTATTGCTGCCCATGGTTCTGCCATTGCCACTGCTGCATCTGTACGATAACTCCCTCTACATCCGTGCTGTTGTTGGTCCTTTCTCCCAACACTACATCCGCACTACAATTCCTCTCATCATGCTGCATCGTGCTGCCCACTGCCGCACTGCAACTCAGTTACTGAGAAGTAAGTAACTGATCTCCCAACTTTGACCTCTCTGTTGGGCTAGAAACACCCGTTGATGTTGAAGCTCCCTCTGACACTGACAAGTGCCCCCTCTCTGACCTCTGCGCTGCTGCAACAACTCCCTGCATCTCGCACCGTTGCTCACCTCTCTGTGCCATCCTGCACTGGTGCAACATTCTTGTGCGTCTCACACTGTTGCAGCCTGCTAGCCTTGCGCTGTCTTAGGACTCCTGCACTGGAGCTCTCTTTGTTGCTCCATCTGCATCTGTCTCTACCCACATCAGCCAGCCCTGCTACTTCTCTTCGGGGCTCCTGTAGCAAGGTCTAATCCAAGAGGCTGGGTACCTCGAGGATCCTGCCCCTCATCGCCTGTAGTCTGCCTGACTACAGCTCGATGTATTCCCACTTTTGCTCAAGTGGTGTGTGTGCACTCATGGCACATAAAACAGAAAGGATCCTGGCCTTCCAAATGACAAAGTTGGATGCCTCATCCAACCTGTCCTGATCCCTTAGCCCATTCATGGCCATTTCTCTGCTCTTCTTGTTGACTCCTCCGAGTCTCTCTACTTCCCTCCTAGAAGTTCTTTGTTCGACTCCTACTGAGTCAACTTCCTGTCTGGAAGTTCTCTGTTTGACTCCTGCTGAGTCTCTCTACTTCTCGTTTGGAAGCTCTCGGTTTGATTCCTGCTGAGTCTGTCCACTTCTCGTCTGGAAGTTCTCGGTTCGACTCCTACTGAGTCTCTCTACTTCCTGTCTAGAAGTTCTGGGTTCGACTCCTGCTGAGTCCTTCTATTTCTCGTTTGGAAGTTCTCTTCTGGACTCCCTTTGAGTCCCGATTTCTCGCCTGGAAATCCTTCTGCTAACGTCAAGTTTCCCCTCTCTGATCGTCCGTGCAACAGCAACACTGATCTGGATTCCTTGGCTAGAAATCTGCCTCGACAGCAACTCCTTCTACCTTGGCCTTGCCCTGTTAGGTACTGTTCTGACTACAATACCCCACCAGCTCCACTCTGCAACTTACCCACAACCTCCTAAACCCCAGCAACCTGAAGGTGGGAGCTCCTAGGCTTTGCGCAATCCCGGCACCAGCAACTCGACCTCCTCAGCCAACTGTGTCACAACTCTCTGGCCCTTTGCATGGCTCTGCATGAGCATCCCTTTGTGTCCCTTGGCCTCTGCGCTGTGTCTTCCTGGCTCACCCTTGATGACACAGGCACTGCGTCACCCTTCCCTTATTGCTGCTTTGCTAGGAACAACTTTTGTCACGTAGACACCCTTCCCTTGTTGCTGCTCTGCTAGGAACAACTTTTGTCACTTAGGACAACTGTTTTCTGCTGCTATTGCTTTGCTCGGCTAATGTCCTCAGTTCTCCTGTGATCTGCAACCACCCTCTGATACCATGTTGAAGTTTCTAAGTCTACCAGTTAGAAACCCTCCATGCACTTTACTGATTTATTCCTACCTACTTGTTCTGTTACTTAACAAGTTATTTACAATGTAAATACTGAAAATAAACACTAGTGCATGCTCAACATATTACAGATCATCAAATGAAGGAAACAAAAACAAGCAAAGAAAATGACACCATTATTTTTGGACCAATGTCCTCGGAAAACCCAATGCGGGAAAACCGGTGCAGCTTTTTTGAGGGTTTTCTTATTAAGCAATTTCAGAGTACAATTTGGGTGCCAAATCTGGCTTACCTAACAGAGAATTTCCTTGGCAATAGTACCTCTCAGTCTGAGACAAATGTCCCGGCTGAAACCCCGGATAAACCTTCCGACAACTCCTCAGCTCGAATCTGCTCCAAAAACACTAGCATTTGCCTTTCTAGACTGTGTCAGCCTCTCTCTGCCCAGCGCTGGCCCTGTGTCACCTTGAATGGGCCTGTGTCATCCTCAGGAGGCCCTGCGTCAACCTTTTGGCCCTTTGCGTCAGCAACGTTGGCCTCTCTAAAGCATTGCACAACTCTTGTTTGCCTCTGCGTGAGCCCTGCATGTTACTGTGTCACTCTCTCTGGCTCCTGCCCTGATCTCCCAACGCTATCTCTGCCTCTTTGTCTCTCTCTACTCAATGCCCCTTAGTTGCAACTCCGATCATTGATTCTATCTCTCTTAGCAAACCCCGCTCTAGAGAATAGAATGACTGATCATCTGGTGTATTTTCCAAGTGACCTTCAAGCCCCCTCTTATACTTTTCTCGTTGACATATCAGTAGCTGAGATTAAGTCTCTAATCAATGACTAAGATTAGATCTGGCTTGATCCATGTCTTTTGGACCATTCTAACACAGTTTTATATTAATCCACATTAATATTTTAATTTCCCTAAGTTTAGACTTAAGGACTCCATTAAAACTATTAATTATTTTAATATCTCTTGAACTGTTTAGAATCTGCCCAAACCCTTTCTGGGTATTGGAGATCTCATGTGTTTCAACCTCTCCACCAAATTTCGTGGCTAGAGTACATTTGACGCTACCACAAATCAACACAACGTTAGCCCTCTGACCCCTTGCGTCAGCCTTTTGAGGCCTTGCGTCATCCTTTTTCAACCCCTGGAGGTTGGCTGTAAGCCCTAAGAGACTTGACCTTCCTTCGTCCCTTGGCTGTGGTGTTTTTAGGCCCTTTTAGGCTTGGCCGTGAGACTTAAAGGCCTCAGCCTCCCTTCCTAAGGTAGCCACAGGCCTTAAGGGATTCATAGCCCTAGATCGTAGGCTCGTAGCATGCTAAGGCCTTTTGACCCTTTCCTTAGGCTAGACGGCAGCCTTTAGGGCTTGTCATGGCCCCTTTTGAGGCCTCTCTCCCTCGTTGTGGACCCTCTCTATCCTTTTTTCCCTAGCTGCTGCCTTTTCTTGGTCTTTTCCTTTGTCTTTTGCCCTCTTCCTAGCCCTAGGTTGCCCTCATCCATCCTTGGTTGATATCTGAAATTTTTTGGACTGAATATTAGTGGGTTTTGCAGGAAAAATTTGGCTTAGGTTTGGTGTTTTCAGGTGCCAAGTTCATTGGAAAATTTTGGGCAACTTGGGCAAGTGATCTTCAAGGCCTTGGGCCTAGGGTTTGATCCGTAAACCCTCATTCTTCCTCACTGTTTTCTACAACTCTCTGAATCACTCATAACAATGGTAAAATTATTGGCTAAATGCTCTAAAATTCACATATAAATTTCCTAAGCACACTAAGAAACTCATAGTAAAAATTTGCTAGTGTTTTGGTAAGTTGTGCATTGATTATTGGGCATAAATCTAGCTTGTTTATTGATTGAATATCTATGCACAATCAGTTAAATAAGATCTGATATATTTCTGAAGGAACACATTTAAAAGGCGTAAAATTGATTGGTGTGATATCTAGCATATTGTCATAACATCTAGGCATCTTGGACATCAATCTTTATTGTCATAACATCTAGGCATCTTGGACATCAGTTTTTTGGGCATAAATCTTCAATTTATGGTGATTGATATCTTTGCATAGAAGTGTGATCAGATCTGATATACTCTGAATACTACATCTTAAGAGGGCTAAAAAATGTAAGATGTTTTTTGGGCATAAATCTTCAGTTTATGGTGACTGATATCTTTGCATAGAAGTGTGATCAGATCTGATATACTCTGAATACTACATCTTAAGAGGGCTAAAAAATTCATAATCTTACATTGGCAAACTTGTTTTGGCATTTGGTAACTCTTGACCATATTTTGGCACAAGTTATTGCACTAATAGCTCACTGTTTGCATACTTTTCTCACTGCTGTAATAAGTGATTTCAGATCCGATATAGCACTGAATAATTCATCATAAGAAGGTTGGCTAACTTATGTTTTCGCTTGGCAAGTCACTTAATCTTTCATTGATAATATTGGGTTCGCATAGACTTGTCATTTCTTAGATCCAAAGTGATTTACTTACTGCTGTCCTAAAGGTCTAATAATTGCTCATTTGAATGTGATTTGGGTATAAATAACATAAGATTTTGCCTTACTCATGCTCTATAGATCATAAGTATTCTTGTTTCATTGTTTTATGTCAAGTTGGCTTCTAATTGTTTCATGGTGCACTAACACATTTGTTGTTGTGAGTTGATTGGAAATTCACAAGTTCACATCTAATAATAACACTCTCTAAAGCACTCTAATCTCAAATCACTTTGTGTTGAATATCTTAAGTCTCTTTGGGCATATCGATATCTTGTGGTCTAAGTCACATTGTTTCTTGATATCTAATTGTATTGAGTTGGCAAGCGATAAATTGGCATTTGAGTATCTTGTTCTAATTGGTCTCTAAAAGCGTTTGAGAATCTATTGGCATTATCTAAGGAGCATAATCTTGGCTTTATCTTAGATAATTATCATTGGCAATCATCAATGGAATATCTTGAGTGATTAGGATCTTGTGGATTGGTATATTGTTTAACATTGACAATAATTAAAATGGCACATTCTTGGTTGTAAGATTGCTTCATAATTCATCTTTAAGCACTCTTGTCACAAGAAGCTAATGATAACGTAAGTACTTAAACATAAAACAATCTTAACCCAAGAATCACCCATCCACCTCACCTAAGCATTCTAAGTCTAGTTGCACTAATAACTTACCTCCAAGCATAAGCTTGGTTGATAGACTTCTAGGGTCACCCTTTTTCAAATTAGCTTGAGGGATTCAACACCTTTCTAGTGGTTAACATGGTGACCTTGTAGTCGTTAGAGCCACAATCTCTGCAGCGCCAGAGGGATAGGGTGGTTGGAACACGGGGGGAGGTATCATTAATCAAGCCTTTGTTTACTTCCCGTTGGCTTCCATTCCACAACCTACTCTAAAGATTGCTTCAAAAAAAGTGAAGAGAAATGTCATACTTGGAATAGACATTTAACTAAAAGTAACCAAGATTCTTGCATCACAACTAGGTCTTAGGATTTGCATAGAATATAGGTTAGCAAAGCACCCAAGAAGCAGTTGTCCATCTGCTTATTTGGTCTCTAATTGATAATAAGCAAGAAGTTTACTCCATAAGGCACTAGTCTCACATTTAAATTCAATTTAATCCTTGAGTCTTGCTAAAATTAATGAAGTAGCAAGGCCACTCAATTGTGTCTCCCAGACTTGTTGGTTTCCAACTTGTCATCTGTCTTCACATTTCCATAGGCACTACCACCCATAGCCTGTTGTTGGGAGACAACTTGAACGAAGAGGTCGGGGATCAAAGTGACAACCCCCAACCTGAGTCGTTGTCGCAGTGCCTGTACAATCTAAGCGACAATAGGCCCAAAGGCTCTAGTATAAAATCCACTAGAGTGATTGGAGTTTGTGAAGGAAGGTTGTATATACTTTCAAAACAACCTACCCAAGCACTTGTACATAATGATATTAATCCATGTGAGCTTTGGCATAAAAGATATGCTCACCTTTACTATAAATCTTTGCCAACCCTAAAGGAGATGGTTGTAGGTAGAACATGAAGGAGTATGTAAAGGATGTGCACTTGGGAAGAATGTCAAGAAGCCCTTTCCATGCAGCGAAAGTAGAACTAAGGAAATCTTAGACCTAGTCCATTCTGATGTATGTGATCTGACGTTGGTAAAATCTCTTGGAGGCTTCTTGTACTATGTAACATTTATTAATGACTTCTCTTGCAAGACGTGGATCTACTTTATGAAGACGAAAGATGAAGTCTTTGACAAGTTCCAGGAGTTCAAGGTTGAAGTCGAAAAATTTAAGGGAAAGAAGATCAAGATCCTGAGCTCCGATAATGGTGGAGAATATACCTCCAAGGAGCTTGTTTCCTTTTGTAAAGAAGCTGGGATTAAAGGGAAGCTAATAGTCCCTTAGAATCCACAACAAAATGGAGTTGTTGAAAGAAAGAATAGAACTATTAGAGAATCTGTAAAGGCAATGATGCACGATCAAGACCTATCTATGTTTACGTGGAGTGAAGCATCTATGATTGTCGTCTACATTCAAAATAAAAGTCCTCATCCAATCTTAGCAGAAAAGACTCTTGAAGAAGCATTCACTGGACAAAAACTTGAGGTTAGTCATTTGAGAATATTTGGTTGTCCTGTTTATATTCATGTACCTAAAGATAAGAGAAGGAAGTTAGAGCCTTTAGGAAAGAAAGGAATATTCGTTGGATATAGTGAGTCATCAAAGGCCTATAGAATATATGTTCCAGGATAAAAACAAGTGTAAGTTAGCAGGGACGTGACCTTGGATCTAAAGAAGTTTCCATGGATTCTGATAGTGGCGAAGAACATGAAGCTCCCAAGGAAGAAGTTACTGGTCCATCCAATATTGCAAAACATCCTGAAGATCTTCTACAAGATCCAAAAGGGCCTACTGAACGAGTGAGTTTGATTATTGTTCTTGAAATCATGCAGAGGCTATCTTGGCTTAGATCTACCTTGCAAGAAGTAGAAGGACATGCAGCATCACGTGGCGACTTTAGGGAAAGCAAGAGACTAAAGAGGTATTCTGGTTATGCAACACTGATGACTAATCTTATTGATGTTAAACCTTCCACCTATGAAGAAGCAGCTAACCAACAAGTATGGAAGGATGCTATGTTAGAAGAATACCAATTGATCATGAAGAATGACGTATGGGAGATTCTGCCTAGACTTGAAGGAAAGTTTGTGGTGTCCTCCAAATGGGTATACAAGATCAAGCATGCAGTGGATGGAAACATTGACAAATACAAGGCGAGATTTGTGGCTAGAGGGTTCTCCCAGAAAGAGGGAGAAGACTATGATGAGAATTTTGCTTTGGTTACCAGGTACACTACCATTAGATCTATTATTTCTATTGCTTCTTCTATGGGTTGGAATTTACATCAGATGGATGTAAATACAACTTTTTCTAATGGCATGATTGAGGAAGAAGTGTACATAGAGCAACCTCAAGGTTTTGAGGTCCATGGAAGAGAGTCTCACGTATGCAGATTGAAGAAAACCTTGTATGGACTTAAGCAAGCACTGTGAGCCTGGTATACATGAATTCACTGTTATTTGACAAGTCTTGGTTTCTCCAAGAGTTATGCTGATCCAAACCTGTACTTCAAGGTTGAGAACAATGAATCTGTGATTTTGCTATTGTATGTTGATGACTTATTTGTGACAAGTGTGGAGCATCCCATTATTCGGTGTAAGAAGGAGTTGGATTTTGACTTCGATATGAGGGATCTTGGATTAATGCATTACTATTTGGGACTAGAAGTATGGCAGAAGCCTATTGAAGTCCTCCTTGGTCAAGGAAAATATATTATCAAGATTTTGTAGAAGTTCAGAATGATGGACTGTAAATCAATGTCGACTCCCATGGTCACAAATTTGAGAAAGCTAAGAGACTCTGAATCAGATTTGGTAGATCCGTCCATGTATCAAAAGTTGATTGGCTCGCTGATGTATTTGGTTAATACAGGGCCAAAAATTTTCTTTGTAGTGAACACGTTGAATCAGTTATAGGTGGAATCGAGACATGATCATTGGATTGCGGCAAAGCATGTGTTGAGATATTTACGTGGTACAATTGATTGTGGTTTGAGATATGTTTCAACCAGTGATATACAATTGTGTTGAGTTACGAAATGGGTATGTATTTACTCTTAATTTCATCACCTTTTTCCTCTTTTCTTATCTTTTTCATATCTTAATATGCTAATATATTGATGGATTATGATAAGAAATGGATGAAATACTCGCAGTTAAGATTTAGCCATTGTAACTAACTTTTACCCCTCTTTATGTAGAAAAACGATGAAAGGAACAGTTGTTGTTCCCTAATGATGGAACAGCATAAACCAACAAATGAAGGATGGAACGCGTTGGTTGCGGATAGGGCAGAGGATGAATTAGGAGGATCAGCGCGAAATAGGAAAGGTGTCTGAAGATAGCAATTAGTTGCGAATCCCTCAGGATCGGGAGATCTTGAGGGATCACATTTATCTTTTACCTCTTTTTGACTATAAAAGAAAACGATTGTAGGAAGAAAGGGGATTGATCTTTGTTATTTCAAATTGTAATTTTAATTTACAGACTCGTGTTGTTGAAGAATGCGACCATATTGTAATGCTATTTAAGTTCCATGATTAATATATAATTGAAGTTGTTGTTCATTCGTATTCTCTGAAGTAGCTCAGCAGTGTTCGCTGGTGGCTAAGGGCTCGGCCTCTGGTGGATTAAACTGCTTCCTTGTGTTATATATTTCTGATTCTTGCAAGTTTGATTGGTTTGATAATTTTCCTGTTTTCTGTGAGTTTATCTTATTCACTAATTACCGCTTTCCTGTATTGAAGTAGTACATTTCCTTTACATGTTTTACAACACTGTCATTTGATTCGATTTACGCTTATTCTAGATTCAATTATTTAGATAGTGAATCGTATTGATTTAATCAACTGTAAGAGTTTGGTTATCGCTATTGAACTCTCAGATTGATATCATTTCCATTTGGATTGCTTTGTAGAGATTGAGTATGATTTATATTGAATCAACTAAGAAGAAATGAGTTATTGCTACTGTATCCTCGACTGATGCTATTGTTAATTGAATTGCTTGTGTATGATTTCAGCAGAGGTTTGAGTCTTGAATCTTAGATGTCATATTTTTTTTAATGATTGCAGTTTGAGTTTATTAGATGCATCCGTTTACTCTTGTTCCAAAGGTATATACTTCATTTTAAGAAACATTACTCTTTGGATTCATAGCATGCACATATTGTGTACACTCTTGGAATAAAAAGACTTGCCCGGGTTGATGATTAATGTGGGGTAATTAGGAGTTTTAGAAGACACTTGTTATCACCCAACATTTTGGTGCCGTTTCTAGGGAGAGTGTTTCCATTTTACAAAGAGTGATGTATATCTGATAATTGTTGTTGGGAAAGAATTGGGTATTGAAAATGGAAGGTAAGAACCTACATAATGAGCAAGTAAAGTGCTTGCTCCTCTGCCTGCTTTTCAGCACAATTACAGAAAAGTGAAGTAGGTGTTTGATGTTTGTCTATTGAGAGAGAAATGGGTATTAAAAACGGAAGGTAAGAACCTGCATATGGAGCAAGTAAAATGCCTGCTCCCTCGCCCGCTTTCCAGCAGAATTGCTAGGAACTTAAGGTAGAAATAAACATTTGAATTTTTGCATGAATGACTAAGAAGAAAAGACCAGAAAACAATACAATTCCACATCCCAAACCTGAAAAATCTAAGGGACCGGTGACCCTTGGACAATCAACTTTTATCGACGACATCTTAAGAAAAGTTGAATCTCAGCCATCAGTAGGTCCCCGAACCGTTGCTTCCAGACAACCTACTGTCTCCCTTCGGGCCACAGGCTCACCATCTGTAGCCTACGCTGAGGTCCATAGTAAAACTGAAGGGATTGAGCAGAGTTTTCAAGACATTGAAACGGCCAATTCCCTCACAAGAAGGGAATTCTTGCAACATTCGTGAAGGAGGAGGAGAAACAGGGGAAACAAAGGAACCAAGATCCCCTCAGGTAGTAATCGAGCAGAGGACACCCAGTGTCCCAGATCAAGGGAATGCTATTAGGATCATTCCCACCTCTTCTAGACAACCCAGAGATAACTCTCTAGCTCCAGAGATCCCGGAAGGGTACTGACATATCTTTGATCAAATGGCCAATAATCCACAAGCACCCCAGACCTCTACATTATAGTATCCTATTGTTGACAAAGTTGTCAACGGCGAACGCACCCATGAAAGCTATCCCTCTACAAAATATTCCCACCTTTTATGGACTCACATCAGAAGATTCATATGCGTTTTTGTTTGAATTTGGTGTCCTCTGTCGGTGTTATGATTACACCACCAATCCCTAGAAACTGAAGTTGTTTCCCTCCACTTTAAAGGGAGCAGCCCTGCGTTGGTTTATGGGACTGGGTGGGGGCACCATAAATGATTGGGACCAAATGAAAACTGTTTTCCTTAAAAAATATCAGGATTATTGCAGATCTAGAGAACTAAAAGATGAGATATTCCAAATGGTAGCAAGACCTAGTGAAACTTTGGAAGAGTATGTGGAGTGTTTCCAATATAACCTCCAAAGGTCTCCCTACGCAAATCTACCTCTGCCTGATAATGTGCTAAAAACCATGCTGATTAAGGGGATGAAAGACCAGTGGATAGAGACATTAAATATTATGGGTAAAGGTGATATCTATCAAGAAGAATATGCTAACATTATTAATTTGTGTATCAGGTGCTCGAGGGGTAGTACAAGACTAAAACCAGCTGAATGCGATATGATCACCAGGGACAACAAAATCTCTGGCAGAAGCATTACTCGTATTGAAATCGGCAACTTGCTAGAAGATTTCAAAACGGATATCCTGGGAACCTTGACAACACAATTAGACATCATGCAAGCCAAGCAGAAGCAGGCCGAAGCAGAACAGAACCTGGTGATTTTTTGCCCTCGATGCAAGAAGAAACATAGTCATAAAGAATGTCCACTGGATATGGTACAGACCTGTGCCATATGCACCAAAGAACATGCCACAGAAAATTGCCCATCGCTCTCAGGATTAAAAGCGGTCTTCAAAGAGGTAGAGGAAGAAACGAAACTAGTCTACCTGTTAAATCAGCGTCGCCAATGGCAAGCACGACAAACAAGTATGCCTACCGACCCATCTTCATTCTTTCAGCCCTCACAATATAATTCTTAGCAATACACAGGGGCTACATGGCAGAACCAACAACATTTTCCTAATTGGTCACCACAAGCATTTTCCATGCCATCTTGGTCCAATCAATCAAATCCAAACAATAGTTGGCCAAATTCCTCTTACTTTCCACCATTTTGGCAGAACAATCCATATCCATCTCAATGGTCCCCCTTCACTTCAAAAGACCAAAACTAGCAGTCAAACTGGCAAAGACCTACAAACCAGCCAGCAGGAACAATTCCCCTGCCTCAACCTACGCTACCAGCACCTTACACATTGCAACAGAATCCTCAACCCAATTTACGACCACAACTCCCAGCCTAGCCCAACCCAAATCCCAACAATAGACCAGTTCAGTCGGTACAAATTATTGAAGGGCTGGATTCAGAAACTGAGTTGGGAGAGTGTAATGAAGTCAAATTGAGGTCTGGACGGATAATCGAGTCAGAGGTGATAAAAATATACAAATAGAAGAACCACTACTTATAGAACAAACACCTCAAACGGAGAATACAATTAAACAAAAAAGCCACGATCAAACTATTACCTCTTCTCCACCATTCCCAGAAAGATTGATTATACCTCGCCCAATCAAATATCCTGATTTCGATCTCCTGGGAGAATTAAAAAATCTTTGTGTAAAAATACCCCTCCTCCAGGCTATTCAAGACATTCCAATCTATGCAAAAACCATTAAGGAATTATGTACCAAAAAGCCTACGAGGAAAATAAAAGCAACACCAACTGTCCATGTAGTCGGAACTTTATTTGATTTATTATTAGGTAGAGAAACACCGGTGAAATATGAGGACCCAGGAAACCCTATAGTCACAGTACAAATAAATGGATGTTCCTTTCCCAATGCATTAGTCGATCTAGGGGCAGCCATTAATATTCTCACAACAACAACCTGTCAAAGACTTGGCATCACAGCCTTAGATCCAACTACGACCTTGTTGGAACTTGCTGACCGATCAGTTGTCAAACCAGAAGGGACATTACAGGATGTAATGGTGTCTGTAGATTCTTGGGAATACCCAGCAGATTTCTTGATTATTAATCCTAGAAACCAGCTAGATGGACATCCTCTAATATTAGGAAGACCTTGGCTAGCGACCGCAGATGCTTATATAAGCTGTCGAACAGGCAGTATGACTATAGCAAGAGGAAGTAATGTGAAGAACCTAGCTTTATATCCTCCAGCTCAGCCAAGCCTAACTATAATAAAAACTAGGAAACAACCTGTAACATATTTAACTGAAAATATTCGATCACCACTAACTGTAGCAGATGCTCTTGAATTTAAGAATCAAACAGAAGATGACATTATTAACACTTACATTAACCACCTAGCTGTCGTATCTAATCTAAAATGTCACATGATTGAAGCAGCCCTGGATAACGAAATTGAAGAAGATCCTTTAAAAGATATCAATGACCAAACAATACCAACAACAACTATTTATAACAACAAACCCATTGAAATTGAGCCAGGAAAAGTCCTAAACAATAATAAAAACTTGACTGATGACTAGCAGCAGAGGCTTATTCAACTCCTTAGAAAATATAAAGAGGCTTTTGCTTGGGATTACCCAGATATGAAAGGGATTGACCCCCAATTATGTATGCACCACATCTATACTGAGAAATATGCGAGACCCATTCAACAACCTCAACGAAGATTAAACCCTCACCTAAAGGATGTTGTTAAAGTCGAACTACAGAAACTGTTAGATGTAAATTTCATCTATCCTATATCTGATAGCAAATGGGTTTCTCCATTAGTTGTGGTTTCTAAAAAAGAATGGGAAGTGGCGTATATGTGTCAACTATAGAGAGCTTAATAAAGCAACGCAAAAAGATCATTTTCCCCTCCCGTCCATCGATTAGGTTCTAGACACATTGGCAGGTAAAAAAGTCTTCTCTTTCTTAGACGGCTTCAATGGCTACAACCAAATCCAAATTGCCCCTGAAGACCAACATAAGACTACCTTCACCTGCCCCTGGGGGACGTTTGCTTATAGGATATCACCTTTTGAACTGTGCAATGCACCTGCCACATTCCAGAGAGCCATACTCAGCATTTTTGCAGACTTGATAAACGAGGGACTCGAGGTGTACATGGACGATTTTACACCCTATGGAGATGACTTCGAACCGGCATTACAGACGCTGGAGAAAGTCCTGCAAAGATGCATTGCTACCAGGCTCTGCTTAAGCCACAAGAAATGCCACATGATGATGATCGAGGGCCTCATCCTGGGTCATTATATCTCAGCAGTTGGAATTCAGGTAGATCCAGCAAAAATTCAGATAATCCTCTTAATACCTACCCCTGCACTCAAACTGAGGTATGTAGTTTTTTGGATTTTCTGGATATTATTGAAGATTTATAAAGAACTTCTCCCAAATTGCTGCACCATTATATGCTTTGACAGGAAATATCGATTTTATATGGACTGACAAATGTGACATTGCCTTTGAAGAATTAAAACGGCTAGTATCAACAGCCCTAGTATTATGGGGCCCGAACTGGGATTTACCATTTCAGATTTCATCTGATGCATCAGATACGGCCATTGGAGCAGTTCTCGGCCAAGAGGAAGATAAGAAACCTTATGCGATATACTACATCAACAAAAATTTAACTCTTGCTGAGTTGAATTACACCGTGACCGAGAAAGAGTTTCTAGCTGTAATCTATGCTATTAACAAATTCAAACACTATATAATAGGATACCCTGTGGTTTTGTATACTGATCACTCTGCTATCAAATATTTAGCTAATAAACCTATTACGAATGGAAGAGTGACACGATGGTTAATTATTTTGCAGGAATTTGATATAACAATCAAGGATCGACCAGAAAAAAAATCTGGTGGTAGACTTCCTCTCACGTGTGCCAAAAACAGACAACGCAGTGGCAGTAGAAGACCAATTTCTCGATGAGCACCTATTTGCTGTAATTGTGAAAACACCGTGGCACGTAGATGTCACGAATCACTTAGCAGTGGAAAAATTACCCAAGCACCTGATGCCCAGAGAAAGAAAATTAATAGTGCAACGCAGCACTTGGTTCTCCTGGATCGGAGGATACCTCTTTCACATAGGAGTCCATATGCATATCTGCAAGTGTGTTAGAGAAGACGAAATCTACGATATCCTAAAAGCCTACCACGATGGACCTTGCGGTGGACACTTTGCAGACCGCAGGACTGGACATAAAGTCTTACAGATGGGCTATAATTGGTCCACCATTTTTAAGGACACCAAGAAATTTGTCCAGGCATGCGATAACTACCAAAGAATGGGCCGCCCTGGCCAGTCTGATGAGATGCACCTGCATCCACAGTTAGTCATCGAACCTTTTGAATGCTTGGCATTAGATTTCATTGGCCCAATAAACCCATCATCTAATCAAAAGACATATATACTGGTTGCAACAGAATATGTGACTAAATGGGTGGAGGCAGAAGCATTACCAAGGGAAACAGAGAAGACAATAATACATTTTATTTTCCAATTTTTCGTATAGTATGGCTTGCTGAGAGAAATAATTATGGATGGAGGGCCACAATTTGTAGGCCATAAGATTGCTGCTACATTAAAAAATCATCACATTTTACACAGAATCACATCTCCATACCACCCGCAGGCAAACGGCCAGGTAGAAAGTACCAACAAAGTAATCGAGGCCATACTAACAAAGACAGTTGCCTGGCATAGACATGACTGGGCTGCCCGATTGCCAGAAGCCCTGTGGGCATATCGCACGACTTGGAGGAATACCACAGGATACTCCCCATATCAACTAGTGTTTGGCAAAGAACCTATCTTCCCAACAGAATTTGAAATTTAGACATTGGGGATAGCCCAAGAACTAGGTCTGGATCTAAATGAAGCACAAGTTAACAGACTACATCAAATTAATGAATTGGATGAAATCCAGCTATCAGCTCTTCAGCATACTGCACTGATCCAACAAAAAAGAGCAAAATGGCATTATGCCCTGATCAAGAAAAAGATATTCCATGAAGGTGATTGGGCACTTTTGTACGATTCTAGGTTCCAAGATTTCCCGGGGAAACTCCAAACTAGATGGTTAGGTCCCTATGAGATACAAGAGGTGCACGATAATGGCACCCTTACATTAGCCACCATTGATGGGTCTGGCTACTTTTTAAAAGCAAATGGACATTGAGTACGCCTCTACTACAAACCGCTTATAAGGGAATCCTTTTGCCAACAGATACGTGAAGATTCTACGATACAAATTCTCGCTGAAGAGGGAAACTCTTCGACAACACCAGTCCAGTGAAGAATTTATTTTTTGAAACCTATATATAAAATTGCTTTTCTGTTTTCTTTTTATTTGATTAGATTTGCTTAGAACAGTAGATTGTTTATTAGAATTTTTCCTATTTTCCTTTGCTGTTCCCTATAGGGAACAACACTTTTTCGTGTGTATTTTCCTTTGCTGTTCCCTACAGGGAACATCACTTTTTCATGTGCATTTTTCTTTGCTGTTCCCTACAGGGAACAACACTTTTCGTGCGTATTTTGCTTTGTTGTTCCCTACAGGGAACAACATTTTTTGCGTGTATTCTCTTTGCTCTTCCCTACAAGGAACAACTGCTGTTCCCTATAAGGAACAACACCTTTTGCGTATATTTTTCCTTTACTGTTCCCTATAAGGAACAACACTTTTTTTGAGTGCTTTTCTTTGTTGTTCCCTACAGGGAACAACCGTTGTTCCCTGTAAGGAACAACACTTTGTTTTGCGTGTTTTTCTTTGTTGTTCCCTACAGGGAACAACTGCTGTTCCCTATAAGAAACAACACCTTTTTTTGCATGTTTTTCTTTGTTGTTCCCTACAAGGAATAGCTAGGGAACAACACTTTTTGTGTGGGTGTTCTTGTGCTGTTCCCTTCAGGGAACAACACCTTGTGAGTATTTTTGAGAACACCCTTTTTCTCTTCCTTGCATAATCACCCAGTTCACTCTTTATGATCCTCTTTATGGCATAAAAGTACATATACATATTTAAGGATAATAAGTATGGAGTTTACTGGAACAGGCAAATGTCTTGAACATTATCATCTTTAACAAGATTGCTTTGTATTGATCGAAAAAGAAAGGACACCATTATCTATATCACTTCACTGTCCTCATTTCCACTATAAATCAAACTGATTGATTATCTATACCATGCTGGTTGTCCCCTGTCCCGTGTAACTCTCTCTGTTTATTATCAATAAGATTATGGGCATATTTTTTTTTCTATTGATATGTTCAAACTTCTTCTGCCATCCCTACTCTTAAGGAGTGCTGAGCCACCCTCTATATATAAATGGGAAGTGTTCAATATATAGATATATATATATATTCACTAACAATTGTATGATTTTTTTTCCACAGATGGAGGATAGGGGGTCTCATCACGAGCTAGCCTACCATGATCATAAGGAAGGAGCGAAGTGGCATTCCCACTATGGCCACCACACCAGGGATATGATCCAATGGATGTATCAAGAAATAAAGTCTTTGGAACAAGAGGTCTCATCACGAGCCGGCCTGACCACTTTTCGCTACTTCCCAGTGAATGGCAATGTGTTTATCTGGTTACCATGCCAGCACATTGTTCTCTACTGTGGATATCATATTGCACTTCCCCAATTATACATAGAGGACCATGGTTCCTAAGGGTTAGAAAGCAACTCTGTCAAGGCTATAGACACCTGCAGGCAACAGAAGCTCCATTGATGGTATTGAAGTTTTGTTTTACATCAATAATTATTATAATGCCCTCTTCTTATGTTGTCATCTTTCTATGGAGAGACTATGCTCCTAATTTACCGTGAACCTTTATGCTTGAGTTAATCTTTTTAATCAATCACAACGGTTTTAAGTGGAATAACAACAGTAAAATATTATTTCCTGCGTATGTTGTCCTTTTTCTTTATCGCATCATCTCACGGCAGCTTATCACTTATTGATAATTCTCATTACACACCTTGTTTTCATCACTCCAATATCCTTTATGATCCTTTCATTAATATGCGTACCTTGCCACTTTCATTACCCAATCCATCACCCCTGTACTTCGCCGCCAGCACGTTATCCTTTCATTCATTTGGTCATAGGCGACCTATTATTTCGAAGGGGGGTGAGGACCTCCAGTATACTTATGCATGCGTTGTCATCTTTTCATTTGATTTTGCAGAACAATACGACATCCCATGATCATAGAGCATGTGGCATTATAACAGTCCTTGATAACGGTATTTATGTTTATAAAGTATCACCTGATAGAGCCATTACAACCATTTGTTGTTCCATCACTCGGCTCTGTTCGTTGCTGTGCTTTCTCCGCTACACTAATCGTTTGCAAAATTCAAGCATCATGGGAGGAAGAACAGTGCGCCGAGAACCTTTAACTGGCTGTCTCTGATGAAGCCAGGGAAATTCTAGCTCGTGTAGGATGGATAGCATATTTTATGAGATTTCAACCCCCTAATGAGGAAATCGCCATTGAATTTTTACGGAATCTACAGAATGGACAATCTGTGGTAAGAGGCAGAAAAATCACTGTATTAAACGTTGTGATAGCAGTAGTGTCTGGATTGCCGGCAGAAGGACCAGTATTGTAAGGACCTGCGGTCTGGGTCACCTTCACCGTGCGAAGAGCATGAGAAAAATATGAAGTGAACGAGCCAAGAAACGAGTTTATACGATGTTGGGCGAGTTGAGAGGGCGGTCCCATGAGTTGGGCGGGTCGACCCTCCACTTGGGCGAAGACAACATGTTGAATGAGTCGGCTTGGGCGTTGGGCGTGGGTCGGCCGGGTGACATAACCTGCCACCCACCTGTATATATTGATAGACGGTTTTTGGAGGCAAATCATCATTCGGCCAACACGAGTTCGGTTGAGGAGTTCTGCAGTGCGTGGATGAGCCCGCACGACGGGTAGGACTCGGGTGAAAAACTCGTACAGAAAAGTTGGGTGAAAAACTCGTGTAGAAAACTCGGGCGAAAAACTCGTGCAGGAAACTCGGGCGAGGTCGTCGGGCAGGACACTCGGGCGAGGTCGTCGGGCAAAAATCGGGTGAGGTCATTCAGGCAGAACTCGGGCGAGGTCGGTGGGTAGGAAACTCGGGCGAGGTCGTTCGGGCGAGCTGGGTGAGGTCATCAGGCGACCCGGGTGAAGTCGTTCGGGCGACCCAGGTGAGGTCATTGGGTGACCTGAGTGAAGTCATTCGGGCGAGCCGGGTGAGGTCATTCGGGCGAACCGGGTGAGGTCATTCGGGCGAACCGGGTGAAGTCGTGTGGCGACCCGGGTGAAGTCGTGTGGCGACTCAGGTGAAGTTGTTTGGGTGAACGGGTGGATGTGCGGACGGGCGACCGGGTGAGGGCGCGTCGTGCACGACGAAACAAAGAATCGTGCGGACGGGCTACTTGGGTAGGGTGTGCCGTGCATGACGAGACGGTGGAAACAATGAAGTGTTGGAGTTGTGAATAGAAGTGTGACTCGTGCGGAGGTGCCCATGTGTGGTGACTTGGTTACGACGAGGCGCGCCCAAGTTGGGCAAACAACACGATCGTGCGGTGAGGTGAACGAAGGGTTGGTGAGTGGTGCGGCGACCATGTGGAGGCGTCGATGAGCTAGGCAACCGAGTTTGCTGAAGTTGGAAAATTGGCTAAGTGTAAATTTGGGGTTTCCCAAGATTTAACTTGTACTTATAAAAGAAGATTATATATATTGATTCGGGCATACTCATATTGCAGGGAGTTGCCCCTCCCTTTATACTGTTGTGCATTTCTATTATATAATGTTGTTTATGTGAATGTTATGGGCTTTCACTGTATAAAGGACAAAGATAATACTTGGTAATGAAAAAATAAACTAAGTATGGAATGTTAGGCGTAGTCTACAATCGTAAGTATTGGTGAAAAGAAAACAGTTGGTAGTGCTGCACCTCGCTATAGTGCGGTTGGAAGAGTACCGCTAGTGTAGGGGCGTGACAGGTGGTATCAAAGCTGATGATCAGGAAGCTGATCGGGTTGACGATGAAGTGCTGATCCCACTGCACTATCGTGACAGGTGGTATCAGAGCTGGTCCAAGTTTTGCAAGAAACTTGGTGAACTGAATCAAGGCGCTGATTCTACAAAGACCAAAGACTTGGAAGGAAGTTCAAGTTTTGCAGGTGACAGGTGGAATATCAGGGTGATTCAGGTGAAGGGTGAAACAGGTTTAGCAGAGGTGAAGCTTAGTGCTTGGGCCAAGCTGAACAACAAGGCATGACAGGTTTGGAAGAATGCGAAGGGAAGCTCTTGCTTACCTTATACAGGTTGAAGCGGTTGAAATAAGAGAACCCTCGGATTTGAAAGGAACTTGAAGTCTTGGAAAAGAATGTTGAAGACGAACTTCTTCAACTTGGTTAGATAATGGAGCAGGATGAAGTTGCAGATTGTGCTAACAAGGAAGAGAAGCCGTGATGTTTGAGGATGTTGCAGATATGACCATGATGGAGGATGAACTTGAGGATGATCAAGTTGGACCAGGATCGTGCAGTTTGCAGACATGGATGGATGAGGATACTCACATGGAGGAGCCTCATGATGATGAAGTAAGTATTGATACTTGTGTTTCACTTGAGTATTTGGTAGATGAACCATATGTAGGGAAGAGCAAAATCAGTTTGCCAATGCTAGGGAGGATCTTACCATGGATGTCTATGATGAGACCTTGTATGGAGAAGCAAGGATTGTTGACTGTTGCAAGACTTGTTGGGGTTGTTTGTGACCTTATGGTAAAAGGTACAAAGGCCCGTGACAAGGGAGGAACAAGATGATCGTTGTGGAGGATTGGGTCATGCTTTGGCCACATGGAGAATTGGTTAAGTGCCTGACATGACTCATGGGCAGATTGAAGGGCACACACTTGGGTATGATGATGCTTGGGTGGACTTCTCATGGGTGAGACCAAGAGCAAGTCTTGGTGGAACCTTTAGTGGGGGAGCTATGATGGAGAGACTCATGTGATGATGATATGGTTGGGTGATCGAGTTCACTAAGACCGAAGATTGCAGGCTTGGATGAGGATGATCAATTTTTGTGATGGGTCTACTTGGTTGGACTACATGGGCAACTTAGTGATGGACATCAGGTTAGAGACATGGAGCATGACAGTCTTATGTAGGAGCACTTGTAGAGGTGTCACTTATGGGCATCCAATGAGGAGTGCCAAGGCAGGGATGTTGTGCAGGTGGATTTGCTGGTGTGACATGGAGACTTATTTATGAGCCGATGGGGTGTTGTGCACTCTTGTACAACAAGACCATGGACTTGGATGGAGTTGTGAGCAGACCATGGAGCATTCCTACTACATCGAGAGCTGAGGCATCTTGCAGAGACCTTTGGGCTGAGACTTGTATGCTTGCTAGAGTGTTGGTTGGAGATGACTCATGGAGCTCATGATGACATGAGGTTGTGACTTTTAGGGACTTCATATATGGTGGACTTGGAGGATTTGATGCATTTAGGAGCTGAGGTCAGAGACTTTGATGCAGAATGGGATGCATACTTTTGAGTACATGTATGGGTGTGGCTTGGAAGAGTGACTTGATGTGGAGGATCGATATGAGACAGTTTGGAGTGATGGAGTTGCAACGATGATGATGCCTTGGTGGCAACACTTGGGCATGGGTTGAGCTGAGACTCAACCACTTTTGACACATGGGAGCTGATTGATCTATGATCATGGGCAGCACATGGATAGATGAGATAGGTGTATACTTGACTTGAGGGATGGCACATACAGATATGATGGAGGTTGCTTCATGGACCTGGATGTGGCACATCGAGAGTCAGACTTTGATGAGAGGATCTCTTCACCTTGAGGAGATGGATGTTTTGCAGATGGATGATGATGTTGGGGTAGATGTGGTTGATTTCATGCAGCACATTAGTATCAAACATCATGGACAGCATGTTGCAGATGAGATGAGGACTATTTCATGGACCTGAGCATGGCTTACACTTGTATGGGGATGGATTCTTGATCGAGTTGAGGATGTGACAGGATGTTCTGAGAAACGACTGATGGTGGCATGAGGATGTTCACTCTCATGGTTTGAGCGTGACAGTTGGACTGATCACTCGACTAGTTCAAACATGGGGACGCGTAGTGTACAGAGATGTGTTAGCATTATGTTGGAGTATCATGGCAGCAGTTCACACGAGGACGACACATGATGAGGTCGACATGAGATGTTGCAGGAAGCATGTAGCTTGAGATGGAAGGGCTAGCCTTCCACGATGGGGAGCAACATGTGGAGATTGTGACAGGTTGGTTGATGATCATGGATTGAGATGATTTCCGATATGTGACATACCAATGGGGGTGTATGACTTGGTATGGTGATCTTGGTGATGGATGGTTGCCAGGATGAGATATTGTCGAGGATGACAATGACTTTAGGTGGGGGATGGCGTAAGGACCTGTGGTCCAGGTCACCTTCACTGTGTGAAGTGTGTGCGAGGAGCATGAGAAAAATATGAAGTGAACGAGCCAAGAAACGAGTTTATATGATGTTGGGCGAGTTGAGAGGGCGGTCCCACGAGTTGGGCGGGCCGACTCTCCACTTGGGCGAAGGCAACATGTTGAACAAGTCAGCTTGGGTGTTGGGCGTGGGTCGGCTGGGTGACATAACCCGCCACCTGCCTGTATATATTAATGGACGGTTTGTGGAGGCAAATCATCATTCGGCCAACACGAGTTCGGTTGAGGAGTTCTGCAGTGCATGGATGAGCCCGCACGACGGGCAGAACTCGGGTGAAAAAATCATGCAGAAAAGTCGGGTGAAAAACTCGTGTAGAAAACTTGGGCGAAAAAGTCGTGTAGAAAACTCGGGCGAGGTCGTCGGGTAGGAAACTCGGGCGAGGTCGTCGGGCAGAACTCGGGCGAGGTCGTTCAGGCAGAACTCGGGCGAGGTCGTCGGGCAGGAAACCTGGACGAGGTCGTTCGAGCGAACCGGGTGAGGTCGTTCGAGCGAGCCAGGTGAGGTCGTCGGGCGACTCGGGTGAAGTTGTTCGGGCGACCCGGGTGAGGTTGTTGGGCGACCCTGGTGAAGTCGTTCGGGCGAGCCGGGTGAAGTCGTGTGGTGACCCGGGTGAGGTCGTTCGGGCGAATTAGGTGAAGTCATGTGGCGACCCGGGTGAAGTCGTGTGGCGACTCGGGTGAAGTTGTTCGAGCGAATTAGGTGAAGTCATGTGGCGACCCGGGTGAAGTCATGTGGCGACTCGGGTGAAGTTGTTCGGGTGAATGGGTTTGGGTGAACGGGTGGAAGTGCGGACGGGCGGCCGGGTGAGGGTGCGTCGTGCACGACAAAACGAAGAATCGTGTGGACGGGTGACTTGGGTAGGGCGTGCCGTGCACGACGAAATGGTGGAAACAGTGAAGTGTTGGAGTTGTGAACGGAGGTGTGACTCATGGGGAGACGCCCGTGTGTGGCGATTTGGTTACGACGAGGCGCGCCCAAGTTGGGCAAACAACACAATCGTGCGACGAGGTGAACGAAGGGTTGGTGAGTCGTGCGGCGACCGTGTGGACGCGGCGACGTGTGGACGCGCCGACGAACTGGGCAACTGAGTTTGCCGAAGTTGGAAAATTGGCTAAGTGTAAATTTGGGGTTTCCCAAGATTTAACTTGTACTTATAAAAGAAGATTATATGTATTGATTCGGGCAGACTCATATTGCAGGGAGTTGCCCCTCCCTTTATATTGTTGTGCATTTCTATTGTATAATGTTGTTTATGTGAATGTTATGGGCTTTCATTGTATAAAGGACAAAGATAATACTTGGTAATGAAAAAATAAACTAAGTATGGAATGTTAGGCGTAGTCTACAATCGTAAGTATTGGTGAAAAGAAAACGGTTGGTAGTGCTGCACCTCGCTATAGTGCGGTTGGAAGAGTACCGCCAGTGTAGGGGTGTGACAAGTATGGGTTGGCAAGTATGACGCTATAAAGGCTTTTAGGGACGAAGGATAGGAGCTAATCAAGAAGGGCAAAGGCGTTCGACCATCTTCTCTTGGAGAGCCATGGGGAGAATTGGCACGAATCGTCCAGAACTATATTACCTGCGATGGGCGTAAAGACGTGGTAAGGCCGCGACAACTCAAACTTTTAACAGTTTTAAAACAAAAATGCTCTGTTAATTTGCCTGCACTGTTGAATTCATTACTGCATGACACTGCCGAGAGGCTGAGACGGTCCCAACACATAGAAACAGTGGTTAGCCACCATTGTCTGATCAGGTTAATAATCAAATATAACCTTGCCTAGCAACAATCAACCTAGGATGATCTAATATTGACCCTCGAAAGAGGTGTAGCCTTGTTAGCACCTAACCCTGTTCCAAAAAGAAAGAGGACTGCCCTTTCAGGAAGCATACCTCACAAACGCAGACGATCCACAAGGTTGAGGTCAAAATAGGGAGCATCTGAAAATCCTCAAGGCAGTGCTAGTCAACCCATAGAATTATCCAGCCCAGTAAGTGAACAATACTTGTAGCTAGAGTTAGAAGGACAAGATAACCCTGAATCAGAACCTGAGGAAGGAACAGGGCATTCTAGAGATGAACAAAGAAACGAATTGGGACTTCCCTCAACACCAAATATGAGTCCCCAAGGTGATCTGTTGCACGATTTCGAGATGGCCCAGGTCCTAGCCAACATGAATGTATACATGCAGCCTGAAGGACTGCTCAATCTTAACTTAGGAGAAACCCATTCTCCTAGGAGTTCTGACTATACCAGAATTCTATCTCCCTCAAAAGATGCAAGCCGCGAAGCGGAAACAAATGTAGAGGCCATTCAGGAAGTAGAGAACCAATTTGGTGAGACGCTCCCCATGGAAAACAGCCAGGTAGGCCTAACCACAGAAAACATAGGCCAAGAAGAAGAAGTAGAGACAAAGATTATTCGAGAAGCTGATAATCAATTTGGAGACACAGTCTTATTGGAACAGAGCTAGGGTGAGCAACCAGGCTCTTTACAAACAAAAGCTATTAACGAAACTACCAGTAGACCAGTTACTCCTCCGAAAAGGTATAGAGCCAAATTGAAGAAGCTAAGAAAAGAACAGCAGAAGCTTCACAAAACGGTCAGGAGGCTCAGAAGAAAAATAAAAGAAATCACAACGGGAAAGGTTCCGAACAATACCCTGGAGATAGTAAATGCGGTCGTACAAACAAAGTTATATGAAGGTAGGGCTATAGGAACTCAAACTGAGCCCATACCTACTCAAACATTCATCACTCAAGAGGAACAACATGCAATTTTAGTAGACGTAGCTACCCAGACAGAGGATGTACCCTCTTATAACATGGCTACTCAAACGGAGGTTTGGACCTCCCATAATAAAGAAATTCAGACAAAAAACATCCTTTCTCATAGCATAAGTACTCAGATAGGCATACAAGCCAAGGACATCATGACACATAATGACCCCATCATATTGAATCTTCAGGAAGAATTGGCACAAGCTTGGCTCGCGTTAGAATGGCTTGAACAAGAAACCTTTTCCTAGTAGAAATATCAAGGGCTGGAGAGACAACTTGGAGAAATGAATGCAACTGAGAGTGAGACTTTCAACAGATGCAGAAACGCAGAAGAGAAAATAGAGAAAATCAAGCTCAATCTAGATAGGGTCATAGGTCAGACAGACACCATCTGCTCACTATATACAGATGTCTTGGCATGCAGGTCTCCTGCCACCATTTATGCCTTGTTTTTGTTAGAACGATACCTATTGTTGAAAATTAAAGCCGTGAGAGCTGTAAAACCAATTGAATTAAAAACAATTGAAGATTTTATAAATTGCTGCAAACATGGTGTAAAGGTTCAAAGGCTTCTTTGTGAATTTTACCTGCACAATTTTGTATTAGAGAACGAGGTGGAAAAGAACCCTAACCCTTTTTTGGGAGATGTTCAATTCCAAACTTTATCTCGTTTGCAGTTAACCAACTTAAATGGTTTAAATCTCATAACGCATTCCAAAGACAGGAACATGGATTGGATCTTTGGGTAAGAAGTGAACCCAGGCACCCTTTACAAATGCTTGCCAACCATAAGAGTTTGATGACAAGGGAAGGGGTGATTAAAATTTTGGGGCCCATTTAGAAGGAGATTGTACAGAACGGAGTATCATATTTTCACTCCATTCAAGAAAGCTCTTTGGCTGCATCCAAGCTCAGGTGGACAGTCTCCACTAGTAGTGTGCAGGATAGGGAGCCATTTAATTATAGAAATTTTAAAGCAGTTGCGGCCCGTTTTGTCACCTATAGCAATCTTATTTTGAGAGAAGGACCTTATTTGTTAGGATGTCGGTTTTGTAGCCCCATCATTTGGTATCCTCTTGAAGGTTATTGGGTTTTCTCCGAATTGCCTGAAGGAAAGGAAGGGCCTGCCTTTGCGCTCCTGGCTCAACATCATGGTTTTAGACCAATTTTTGACGCTCCTTCTCCAGCCTACTCTTTAATTGCACTGCATAAGAATTACTTACTTTTCATAAGGACATGAAACAGGGTAAGCAGGGGAGTATGTTGAGTTACGAAATGGGTATGTATTTACTTTTAATTTCATCACCTTTTTCCTCTTTTCTTATCTTTTTCATATCTTAATACGCTAATATATTGATGGATTATGATAAGAAATAGATTATGATAAGAAATAGATGAACTACTTGTCGTTAAGATTTAGCCATTGTAACTAACTTTTACCCCTCTTTATGCAGAAAAACGACGAAAGGAACAGTTGCTGTTCCCTAACGATGGAACAACGTAAACCAACAAACGAAGGATGGAATGTGTTGGTTGCGGATAGGGCAGAGGATGAATCAGGAGGATCAGCGCAAAATAGGAAAGGTGTCTAAAGATAGCAATCAGTTGCGAATCCCTCGGGATCGGGAGATCTTGAGGGATCGCATTTATCTTTTACCTCTTTCTGACTATAAAAGAAAACGATTGTAGGAAGAAAGGGGATCGATCTCTGTTATTTCAAATTGTAATTTTAATTTACAGACTCGTGCTGTTGAAGAACACAACAATATTGTAATGCTATTCAAGTTCCATGATTAATATATGTTGACCACTACCGGTCAACTACCCATGCAGTACCCCCCCCCTTTTTCTTTGCGAAAAGGGGCAGCACCTGAACGACGTGTCCATGCCAGCCTGCAGTCATCAGCAGCTTAATCATTTTAATTGTAAACCCAGTCTGCATGTATGAATTGTAAATAACCTTAGCAGATATGAGTCGTTTATGTAAATTGCCTAGGTGGACCTAACTTTCTAATGATAATCTACGTCCCGGAAGGTTTTTCGTCTCACCGATCTACGATCGGCAGAGTTTTCCTTCAGCCTGACCCCAAAGCCGGGATTGATTTTGTCATTAGAACTTTAGGAGAATCCTAGTGTGTTAATCTGCTAGATTATAGTCGTGTCGCAGAACTGGGTGATTTATGAGGGTTTATGTTAAGTGGGTTTGTCCCCATAAGATGTAAATTGTAAGTCATGATGTAATGTGTCTTGAGGGTTGAAAAATGTTTTAAATCCCCTCATGAGTCCTAAGTCCTAGGTCCTAGGAGATTGTTTCCGAAGGCTTAGTTCGATGATCCATTTAATAAAATAATAAAGTAATAAAAAATTAAAAAATTAAAATTAAAAAATAAAAAATAATAAAATAATAAAAAATCATAAAATAGAGCAAAAACCCTAAAATAATAAAATAATAATATTTTAAGTGAATGCATGCAAAATATTATTTTAATAATAAGTTAACAACTTCGACGGATGAGATTAAGAGATGTCTTGATCCTCATCGACGGTCGAGATCATTTCGACATGGATCACTCGAACTAGCTGTTGGGATCATTTCCTTTATATAGGGTGCTAGGGGTCATTGCAGATCAATGGAATCTGATCTGTGAGTCTGGTACTGAGGAAGCTCTCTTGTAAATTTGTTTCTGGTTAATAAAAGAAGACTTTGGGGTCCATATCTTGCTGGTGTTACTCTCTTGAAATGCTGTGAGATTGTTTAATTTTCTGCATATCTTATTTTCAGCCATTAATAATAGCTAATTGTAGAGTATTGTGAGCACAGGTATCTTGCTCACTTGCTAGGGTTTGAATGTTGTTAGGGTTTCTGAAGTAATGACAGGTATCTCCATTACTTTTTGAGATCTAGCAGCGTTTTTGCCCTCTTTACTGATGGTTGTTTTGAGCTGTGCAGAAAACCCTTTCTGAAGGAAATTTGTGGGCGTTCGGGGAAGTTCTCGGCTGAACCAACCAACTCCCGCAAGCATTTTTTGCTGAGCCCAGTTGGATTTGATCCTGGGTCTATCATTCGGTTTATTTTTCTAATTTGCATGAGAGATTTTCTGAAGTCCTTCACAGTGAAAATCTGAAATCTTTATTTCTTTAAAATTTTCCTGTGCTCATTGCTGAATCTGGCTGTTAAGGGGCCAAAAATTTGTACATTAATCAGTTGTTTTAGGGTTTCAAATTTTTCTGATCTAGGGTTTCAAATTTTTTGTTTTATGCAGTTTTCATTAGGGTTTTGATTTCTTGTACAGGGTTTTCATCAAGATCAGATTTTCAGAAGGAGATCAGGGCTGCCCGGATCATAGCACTCCTCTGTTTAGAATCGTGGCCATCTTTCACTGTTTTCTCCCCACCATTGCATGACGGCCTTCAGAAAATCAACTCAAATCCGCTGACCTGTGGACATAAATACGCAGCAACTTTTCAAAACCCTGATTTAGCATGACCATCGGCGTGCTGGATTAATTTCGCTAATTTACGTCCTTAGTACCATTGATCTGTACAGCATTAAAAGCTGTTGCGGTTTTGTATGAATTCATATTTGGTCACGACATTTCCTTCTTTCATTGGTGATGATTTTATCTTGCAGCATATGCATCTGCATAAGATTTGATTTATACAACCGATCTAAACTCTCTGCTGTCAAGGGTATCCATGGACAGGGTTCTTCAGTCCTCAGCGTGAATAAATTCCGGATTGATGGTGCGTTCGGAGTCAATAAGAAAGTCGTGTTCTTGTCACCGTTGAAAACCCCTGTCAGCAGCGAGAGAAGCGTGAGCTCTTTCCGCTGTTTGCTATCAAACTATCCAGATTTTTCCGCGCGATCGGTGTCTGCAAAAGATCGATTCAAAGCCGCCATCATATCAGGCAAAGTCCATGCAGGTCATCACGTCAGACCTGTCTCAGGAGTTAAGCGTTTAAATTGTGGGTGTCTTGCGTGGGAGTAGCAGTTCAGCGCATCATCGTGTAGCCATTTCACCTGGACATCTGAAATCGATCCATCGCCGCATGCTTTAAATCGTTCCCTGGTCGAAGGTTCATGCTTTCCGCGTTAAATTTTTCCTTTGACTCGGTCAGGTATCATCGTTTCAACGTTTTGGGTTTATGTATATATTTGTGTAGTTTTTGATTTACGTTTAGTTCAGGTTTAGTTAGGTTTAGATTTAAATTTTTTTATAGTTTTTTTTTTTTTTTATAGATTTTAATTTTATGTTTTAGTTTTAACTTTAATTAGATTAGATTTTAAAATTTTGTTTTATTTTGGTTTTAAAATAAAAAAAATAATAATAAAAAAAATATATATATATATATAGTAAAAAAGATTTTATTTAAAAAAAAAATTTAGGCTTAGGTTTATATTTTTGTATAGTTAATGCTTTAGATTTTAAATTTTTATTTTAGATTTTTTTCATTTAAAAAAAAAAAAAAAAAAAAAAAAAAAAAATTTAAAGGATTTTTAGGGTTTTAGTTTAGATTTAGTTTTAAAATTTCGTTTTCTTTTAAAATCTTGAAAAGTATAAAAATATTGTGGAAATTTTCTTTGTTAGATCCAGTGATTTTCGGGAATTATCATCTTTCATGCTGAGATCTAAAATTTTCAAGTCGAGATACGAATACGATATCTGGTGAATGATTTACGATCCTCGTGGTGGTTTAAAGCATTTATCTTTTTCAAAATTCTCAGTTGCTGGATATCGTTTTGGTCATTGTAATTTCGCTGATACCCTTTGATGACAAATGATTGCTGTTCACGGTTTATTTTTTCTATATCATCTAACAAGTAATCATTTTAACCACAATCTCTTAAGGCACTGGTCTGCTAAATTAATCAAATCCATCTAGTGTTTTTCATATCGTGTCTCGTGTCTCCCAACCAACTGGTCGACAGTTGGTCTCATCATCTCACAGGGTCTACCCCCCTTAGCCGCGGGAGACAGGCTTAAACGGAGGGATCGGGGATCAGGGTGACAACCCCCGGTCTGAGCGTTGTCGTGTCAATCTGCGCGACAACAATATATAATTGAAGTTGTTGTTCATTCGTATTCTCTGAAGTAGCTCAACAGTGTTCGGTGGTGGCTAAGAGCTTGGCCTCTGGTGGATTAAACTGCTTCCTTGTGTTATATATTTCTGATTCTCGCAAGTTTGATTGGTTTGATAATTTTCCTGTTTTCTGTGAGTTTATCTTATTCGCTAATTACCGCTTTCCTGTATTGAAGTAGTACATTTCCTTTACATGTTTTACAGCACTGTCATTTGATTCGATTTACGCTTATTCCATATTCAATTATTTAGATAGTAAATCGTATTGATTTAATCAATTGTAAGAGTTTGGTTATCGCTATTGAACTCTCAAATTGATATTATTTCCATTTGGATTGCTTTGTAGAGATTGAGTATGATTTAGATTGAATCAACTAAGAAGAGATGAGTTATTGCTACTGTGCTCTTGGCTGATGCTATTGTTAATTGAATTGCTTGTGTATGATTTCAACAAAGGTTTGAGTATTGAATCTTAGATGTCATATTTCCTTTAATGATTGCAATTTGAGTTTATTAAATGCATCTATTTACTCTTGTTTCAAAGGTCTATACTTCATTTTAAGAAACATTACTCTCTGGATTCATAGCATGCACATATTGTGTACACTCTTGAAATAAAAGGACTTGCCCAGGTTGATGATTAATGTGGGGGTAATTAGGAGTTTTAGAAGACACCTGTTATTAGCCAACAA
Source organism: Pinus tabuliformis (assembly GCA_031772625.1). Classification (NCBI taxonomy): domain Eukaryota; kingdom Viridiplantae; phylum Streptophyta; class Pinopsida; order Pinales; family Pinaceae; genus Pinus; species Pinus tabuliformis. The sequence continues at coordinate 312,185,708 of CM062809.1, forward strand.
ACTGCAGGGTTATATAGATGCAGATTGGGCAGGGAGTGTTGAAGACAAAAAGAGTACCTTCAGAGTTTGATTCAGTCTGGGCTCCACTACGATTTCGTGGATGAGAAGGAAGTAGACATATGTCACATTTAGTACTATTGAGGCAGAATATATTGCAACTAGCTTGGCGAGTTGTGAACCAATGTGGCTTCAGAAGCTACTCATGGCACTGTTTTATCATGTGCTAGAGCTGACCGTGATATATTGCGATAGTCAGAGCTCTGTGAAGCTGACAGAGAATCCAGTGTTCCATGACAGGTTGAAGCACATCAAGATCAAGTACCACTTCATCCATGACATAGTGCAGAAGGGAGCAGTGAAGCTCCAGTATGTCTACTGATGAGAAGATTACTGGCATTCTTATAAAGCCTCTGTCTAGTGTGCAGTTTGTATAATTTAGGGACAAGCTTGGACTTGTTAAGAATACTTGTCTCATTGAGAGGGAGCATTGCTAAGATAACATCATGGGCTGACATTCTCCATATGTCATATATGAACAAAATGTTGATTTGGGGTAGCATCAGATGTACTCTAGCCACAAAAATTGGTGGAGAGGCTAAGGCCCATGAGATCTCTAATACCCAGAAAGGGTTTGGGTAGATTCTAAACAGTTTGGTAGATATTAAAATAATTAATATTTTTAATGGAGTCCCTAAGTCTAAACTTAGGGAAAATAAAATATTAATATGAATTAATATAAACCTGTGTTAGAATGATCCAAAAGTCATGGATCAAGCCAGATCTAATCTTAGCCATTGATTAGGGACTTCATCTCGGTCATTGATTTGTCAACGAGAAAAGTATAAGAGGAAGCTTGAGGGTCACTTGGAGAATACACCGAGTTGATCCAGATTTCGACTTTTTGGGGCAGGGTTTGTTGAGGAAGTCGAGAGAGTGATCAAAGTTGCAACTGAGGGGCAGGGAATACAGAAGCAGAGAGGCTGAGATAGCACCAAGAGGATCAGCATAGTAGCTGAGAGTGAGGGATGCAGAACCAGCCAAGGGTTCACGCAAAGTCAGCTAGGGCTCACGCAGAGGCAACCAAGAGCTGGGTAGTGCCTCAGAGGGCCAGAGGGCTGACGCAGTGCCTCCAGAGGCTGACGCATGCCAAGCCAGAGTGATGTTGGGCAAACACTGGGCTAGAAAGGGCTAACGCTGTCCCTAGAGGCTGACGCTGGGGTTTCATGGGGTAGATTGGAGCTGTGAAGCTGCCGGAGTGATTATCTGGGGTTTCAGCTAGAACATCTGTCTCCGACTGAGAGGTACTACTGCTGAGATTATTCTCTGTTGGGTGAGCTGGTTTTGGCACCTAGACTGTATTCAGAAACTGCATAATAATAAAACCCTTAGATAGTTGCACCAATTTTCCTGCATTGCGTTTTTCTGGGGACATTAGTCCAAAAATAATGGTGTCACTTGTGTGCTTGTTTTGTTTCCTTTAGTTGATGATCTGTAATGTGTTGAGCATGTACTTGTATTTATTTTTAGTATTTACATAGTAAATAATTTTTTAATTAATCAGAACAAGTAGGCAGAAATAAATTAGAAAGTACATGAAGGGTTTCTAACGGGTTAGACTTAGAAATTCCAACGAGGTATCAGAGCATGGTTGTAGATCACAGGAAAACTGAAGGCATCAGCCGAGTAGAGCATTTGCAGCAGATTCAGTTGTCTCGAGTGATAGATCTGATCCTTGTAGAAGGCGACAGAGGAAGGAGTGACGCAGAGGGATTGCGTCATCATTCTGGGCCAGAGAAGGGCAACGCAGAGGCTAAGGGAGGCAGAATCAAGCTCACGCAGAGGCCAGGAGGGCTGATGTAGTTGGCTGGGGAGCTGATTTGTCCGTGCCGGGATTGCACAGAGACAAGTGGTTCAATCCTTCAGTTGCTGGCGTATAAGAGGCTGTGGGTAAGTTGCAGAGTGAAGCTAGTGGGATATTGTAGTCAGAACAATACCTAATAGGGCAAGACTAAGGAGGAGGAAGTTGCTACTGAGGATTTCTAGCCAAGAAATCCAGATTAGTGGCGCAACTGCACTAAGGATCAGAGTGGGGACATCTCGACATTGGCAGAGGGGTTTCCAGGAGGGAAATCGAGGCTCAGAGGGAGTCACACCAAAAAATTCCAAGAGGGAAGTAGAGGAGCAACGAGATGGCAGTGAATGGGGTAAGAGACCAGGACAGACTAGACGGAGCCTCAAACTGTGTAGTCTGGAAGGCTAGAATCTTGTCCATTCTAGACAGGAATCGTGTCAAGCACTTTGCCTTGAGGACAATAGCGGTCCCAGTTGACTCAACTGATAACAACAAGTACGAGGATGCAATGGCGAGGGCTAAGAGCATCATCCTTGACGGGGTCAAGGACCATGTAGTACCACACATTGCCGAGAAGAATACGACAAATGAGATGTGGGAGGCCCTAAAGAAGTTGTATTAGCATACTTCCGTGCAGAGGAAGATGCTACTAGAAAATCAGCAGCAGTCATATCAAATGCAGAAGGGAGAACAGATCGACACCTTCCTCGGTCGATTGAAGGAGATCCAGGATTAGCTGACTGCCATAGGCGCCATGCCGGATCAAGAATTGATGGTGAGAACAACCTTGAACGCAGTCTCAAAAGACTGGGAGGTGTTTGTCCAAAGCATACTGGGCAGGGCGACCCTTCCAGATTGGGAGGAAATGTGGGCGGCTCTTCACCAAGAAGAGATCAGAAGGCTAAGCAAGGTGGGGAGCAGCGGCAAGGGGATCAGAATCAAGAAGGAGGAAGAAGAGGATGATGCCCTAGCATCTGAGGGAAAGCAGGAGAAAAAGAAGAAGGATCTCTCCAAGGTCAAATTCTTCGACTATGGGGAACTGGCTCACTATGTGAGCCAGTGTCCGAGAAAGAAGAGCAAAGGAGAGGCTTCCGATACCAAGGTTGCGCCAGCGAGGGCTAAGAAGGAAGTGGAGACAGACGATGATTGTGCCATGAGTGCACACACACCACTTGAGCGGAAATGGGGAGACATCGAGCTGTAGTCAGACGGACTACAGGTGATGAGGGGTAGGATCCTCGAGGTACCCAGCCTCTTGGATTATACCTTGCTATGGGAGCCTCGAAGAGGAGTAGCAGTACTGGCGGATGTGAATAGAGACGGATGCGGATGGAGCAACAGAGGGAGCTATAGTGCAAGATTTCCAGGACAACGTGAGGCAGCAGTGCGAGAAGCACAGGAGTGTTGCACCAGTGAAAGATGGCAAATATAGGAGTGCAACGATGCGAGATGCATGCAATAGTTGCAGCAGTGCAGAGGTCAGAGAGGGAGAACTTGTCAGCAACAGAGGGAGCTTCAGCACCATGGGTGTCTCTAGCCAGATCTAATCTTAGCCATTGATTAGGGACTTAATCTCGACCGTTGATTTGTCAATGAGAAAAGTATAAGAGGAGGCTTGAGGGTCACTTGGAGAATACACCAAGTTGATCAAGATTTCGACTTTCTGGGGCTAGGCTTGCTGAGGAAATCAAGAGAGTGATCAGAGTTGCAGCTGAGGGGAAGTGAATACAAAAGCAGAGAGATAGAGATAGCACCAAGAGGATCAGCACAGTAGTTGAGAGTGAGGGACGCAGAACCAACCAGGGGTGCACGCAAAGTCAGCCAGGGCTCACGCAGAGGCGGCCAAGAGCTATGCAGTGCCTCAGAGGGCCAGCGTGGGTGACACAGAGGGCCATAGGGCTGACATAGTGCCTCCAGAGTCTGACGCATGCCAAGCCAAAGTGACGTTGGGCAAATGCTGGGCCAGAAAGGGTTGATGTTGTCCCTAGAGGCTGACGCTGGGGTTTCGTGGGGCAGATTGGAGCTGTGAAGCTGCCAGAATGATTATCCGGGGTTTCAACCGAAACATCTGTCTCCTACTGAGAGGTACTACTGCCGAGGTTATTCTTTTTTGGGTGAGCTGGTTTTGGCACCCAGATTGTATTCAGAAACTGCATAATAATAAAACCCTCAGATAGCTGCACCGATTTTCCTGCATTGGGTTTTTCCAGGGACACTAGTCCAAAAATAACGGTGTCACTTGTATGCTTGTTTTGTTTCCTTCAGTTGTTGATTTGTAATGTGTTGAACATGTATTTGTATTTATTTTTAGTATTTACATGGTAAATAACTTGTTAATTAAACAGAACAAGTAGGCAGAAATAAATCAGAAAGTACATGAAGGGTTTCTAATGGGTTAGACTTAGAAATTCCAACACAGAATTAGGGAGAATGGTCTGGTAGAGGAAAATTTTCTCCCATGTCAAATATATTGACCAAACTTAGGAAGAATGGTCCTAGAGGCCCAAAATTAATCAGATAGAGTGTGACCTTTCTAGCATCAAGTTCATTAGCATTAGGCCCAGAATTACTCAGGTTGAGTGTAGCCTTTGGGAATTCACCATGTGTCAAGTACTGACCAGAGTACTGGTGAACCAAGAGTAGTTTACATATTATGTGACAAATAGACTAAAGTTATGGTGACTAGTCGATGCTAATGATGAGCCATGTGTTAGAGGTACTAACCAAAATTATGGCTGATCTACCATGTGTCAAGAGTATCAACCAAAATTATGGTGAGAGTGCACCATGTGTCAGTGGTACCGACCAAAATGATGGTATCATGTTGATGTTGATGGTTTGCCATGTGTCAAAGATGTTTGACTAGAATTATGGTAGCTAAATGACATTGATACTATTGATGATTTGTTATAATCTTAGAGAAATTTGTTGACATAAAGAACATCTGTCTAGTCATTATGAATACCTCCCTAGCTAAGAGGGAGTGTTGAATTTTGTAGCTATGGTTAGTCTTCATAATTTATATTTTAGCCCTTGTAATGTATAAAGAATTTGTAAAACATGTTCTTCATGTCATTTTGATTATTTAGCCCTTGAAAGAATTTATATAAGACATATTCTTCATGTTGGATTTAAAAGAGAAAATTTCAAAATTTGAATTTTGAATTTTTGGCTCCAAAATAGTCAAGTCAACCCTCCCTCAAGTCAAGTCAGCACAGTGAAGAGACACACCCATTCTGGACAAGTATATCACTATATAAAGGCATTTGACCTCCTCCACAAGGGCACCTTTCGAACTTACACAAGGAAGGTAAATATTGGGCATCAAAGCGAAGGACAAGAAGGAAAGGGAAGGACGAAAATAAAGACAAAGATCATATTTCTCTCTCTATCTAGCTTGCATCTCTCTCCTAGCTCACATATGTGTTTCTGGGCAACATATTCATGACAACATATTTTGGGCAGACTGGGAAGCCAAATTTATGGGTTTCTGGACAATTTCTAGGAGGCCGAATTTCGGCCTATGGAATATAAGATCAGTTTGAGTTGTAAAGCAGATTGGAGGCTTGGAGACCAGGCTTGACCATAATCTTTGTTGGTCAATTTGACCTCATAGTTGACTAGCAACATTAGATGTATCTCTCGTTGAACTGAAGAATTTCTCTAAGAAAAGGTTGTTGGGTTTTTCTCTCAAGTGGGTTTTCCCAGGGTAAATCTTGTGTTCTCTTGTGCATTATGATCTCTACCACCCTTATGGTTTTGTGGTTGAATTTCTGAAGTGTAATTTCTTAATGATAAACTGGAAATGTTAAAAGATCTATATCATTAGAAGAAATTATCAGTATTTTAGAAATATTGTACTTGTATCTGCACTTGAAAACTCAACACTTAGAGGATTTCGGCCTAGTGGAAAGTGTCTTGTATTCTTGTGGAGATGTGATCTATTGTGGACATTTTTCTTTTGGAGACTAGCTCTTCTTGTGGAGACATCATTTTGGGATAATAAAGGACTTCTTCATTCATTTTTTGTAAGTACTCTTTTTGTTGATAATCTTTGAATGGTTATTGCATGGAATGGTTGTTGTTAGGGTTTCTATGTGTTGGTTTTATTGAATATTTTTTAATGAAATCTTGGCAAAGTATTGCATGTATTAACCTAAAGAATGTATCACAATCCCTTGAATGATTCTTCATGACTCTATTCCCTCAAAAAGTGATAGCTAGGGTTTTTCTTTCCCTTACTCCTTACTGAGGTTTGATATTTCCATTAGTAGGTTTCCCTTAGACTCCATCATCTAATGAACAGGCACTGGCCATCCACATAGGTGATCACACCATAAAAAAACATCTTTTAACCTTTTCCTCTATCTCCCTCACGTTTTCGGCCCTTAAAGGCAAGCCTTTAGGCTAGGGTTGGGGTCGAATTCAACTAAGAGTGCATTAGCCTGTAGGAGTGTTCTACTCATGGTTTATGTCTCATTGCATCAAAATCCACCATTTTCCATGGTAAATTATGCCATTTTAAGGCTGAGGTCACAAGCCCTAGGTAATTTTTCCCTAGACTAAACCCTAACCTAGCACTAGGCTTCAACTTAGGGCTTACTGAAGACTTGTTGCTCCAATTATTGATCATACCCATTTTTAACAAGCCTTTTCTTGGGCTTATGTACCTTGGTAAGCCTTTGCCCTTGCTTATTCATTAAACCCTAGGTCATAAGTGCTCTAGGTAGGCTTCTTGGAGTGCACACTTTGTCTTGTCTTTGTTGGATTGAGCCTTGTCCTTAAGCTGAGTGCCATTCCTTGCCTATGCTTTGTGACCTCTAAGCCATAGAATTTGAATACCTATTAGGTGACCAGTATGGGGAGGCCTCCCTTGTAGTGAAAGTCCACTAAAGAGCAGGAGGTGGTGAGTTGTGGTGACAGTGGGCCACCACTTGATAGTGTTGTCCCTTGGTTTGGCTTGTGTTTTGAGTCCTCTCACAAGATCTGCTAGATTTTGAGGAAACATGATACAAATGCTCATATGCTAATATTTGATTAGATATATGGAAAATCTAGAAGACAAAGCACAGATGCCAAAATGAACCATTACGGATTTAGCTTCGGGCGAACCAAATCTGATTACAACTTTGATAAGAAAAGGAGCCTTTGAAGCTTAGGCTTCACAGTACTAAAAGAAAAATGGGCCAATCCAACTAGTTGAGTCCTTGATTTTAATTTGATGAATTTGAAGATTTGAAATATCACTAGGTTTGTAACAATGGACATGTTTGTGGTGATTTTCTTTGGAATTGAACTATGTATCAGCTTTGAAACCTAGTGTTTTGAGTGAACAACCAACACATTATTAGGGGAACCATTTAAGATATGTAAGATAGAAAAGAGTAAGTTCAAGGGTTGAAATATGCATACTCTAATTGATATGTTATTTAGAAGATGAAGTTGATAAATCTAGAGTTAGCTGTTTTCTTTTGAAGTAAACCTCTCTTTTAGTTTTTATTCTAGGGAACCCTGTTCGCTTGCTCCTTTCTTTTTTCCTCCATAATTTATTATGTTTGAGTGCTTCTAGAGTTAGGGCTTTCCCTATGCCTCTTAGTGGGAGGCCAGACCCACAAGTTGAAGTTCCAAAATAAGATCCAGGAATCACTCTTATGTCTCGAGACTTACAAGAAATATTTGAGATCACTTCTTATGTCTAGCTTGTTTACACCTAATAATAATACTCGCACAACCACATTAGTAAATGTGGTTGATATATGCCAATAGACGTCATTTTCCCCCTTTTAAAATTAATGACTCTGATCCACATGATACCATTTGCTATTTGATAATTTATATGGTAATTGCATAATTGTATTAGGTAAATGTGAAAAAGTAAACATGGATTTACACAATGCCATCTGTTATTTGATAATTTGCATGGTAATTTCATAATTGTATTAGGTAAATGTGTAAATATAAACATGGATTCAGATGTGCAAGGTAGTTAATATTTGATATGCCATCTGTTGATATAGAGGAGATGATGAGAATTGGCAAACACCTTTCATTTATGACCATAAGACAAAAGATTTGGATTAAAAAAAAGATTAATCTGTGAATGTTCACTAATGGGGACACCTATCAATATAAGTAATAATAATAATAATAATAATAAAATATTTCACAAGGAAACCACCTAATCTATAATGAGATTCTATGTCTTCTCAAAGGTTTGTCTGTTATATATGAAGACTAGTACTAAATTAAAAATTTAAGGAAACTGCAAGCCATGTTTCAGCCATCTCCTTCTTTTCTGATAACTCAGAACTGTCATATGAGAAATTTGACACCATTTCCATGTACTGGATAGTTAGAATTATTTCATCGTGTTGATTTCAACCTTTAAATCATCAATAAAGTCTTGGTATGAGATAGAGGTTTCTAGTGTTTGATGCAATGAGTCTAAAACAATCATTGATTATTTTTTCCAAAAGATGCATTCTCTTAGCATTAAATTTAGAGGTACTTAACTCATCTGATATTCACTAGTTAATGGTAAAACATGACTTGATATTAGGAAAAGATTATATTTTCATTGAGTAGTGGAATATGCTACTGTTTCATATATTTTCATTTCCCGGTTGAACCCTATGTCATAATGTTCGTCGAACTTTAACCTTGAGGTTCGAATTTTGGCGAACCTTCAAAAAATTTTGAGGTTCCGCAAACCTCACTGAACCTCATAGCCATTGACCAAGTTCATAAATCAAAACTCATAATTTCATGTTGCAACTCAAGCTTGCAATTTATCCTTGCAGTTTCCATGTCCGTGATAGCATTTTTTATGTTTACTGATTTTGATTTCTTACTATTTTATCCTATAATTCATTATATATATATATATATATAGACGAACCTAATGGCGAACCTCATTTGAACTTCATCAAAAAATTCGAACTCAACCGAACCTAATCATTGTCGAACCCGAACCATGTGACATTGGTTGAAACATCTTTTGAAATGTTCTACAGTTGAGATAACTTTCATTTCTTGATATTTTACATATCTATTGCTTTACATGGACCACAGAAAAGAACAATATAACGATTGGCAATAACTGCCCTATGGAATTGTTGATAAGGCTATCTAGAGATATAGACAGTGATGTTACACTTCTCAAGTCAAAAATCCTTCTTTCAGTTACCACCATAATAACAAATTTTTAAGATGCTCAACCCTGGAAGGCTTTGAATTAAAATAACTATCACCAAGGACATAATTACTTACATGACTAGCTAGCATATACAGTAGCAGATTATATGCTGCACCAGCCCAAGCTGTCTCTGTCACCACACCAGTTTCCTTGACAATTTGTGATGTCAGTGGGTAAATCATAAATAGTCTTGGGAGGTACTGAAATATCGTGATAAAGCACAGAACATTCTTTGCACTAGTTACTGTTGAACCATTTTGTGTGGGAAGAACCAACCATATTACAATCTGCAAACCAACATACATATTGTATAAATTATATGCATGAATGTCACAAGCTTGGAGTTGCAGAAACATTAGAAAACAAGAATATGAGAGCTAATTTGTCTGTGAATAGCCAACCATATTACGATTTGCATGCCAACATACATATTGTAAAATTATACACTTGAATGTTACAAGCTTACAGTTGGAGAAATATAGAAAGTAAGATTATGAGAGATAACTGCCATTGAAAAACAGCACTTAAACAACAAACGCTCCAGAGTAAGACAATTAGGTCTAGCGTTGCTATGTATGTAATTAACAGATAAGAAAATTAAGTTAAAATCAATAATTCAACCCTGATGAGGCGAGGACTGTTTTATTTAATAGACCTAGTAAAATGACAACTCCCTTCTGACTTGTACTGGATGATTTTCAACTCCAATTAAGAATATATTTCCTTTGCACATTTTTGGTCAGGCGTTTTGCTTTTCATTCACAAGGGAGATATTGAATTTAGGTATTTCTTTCAACCAATTTCCCAGATTAGATCAATATTACTTGTCGTTTTATAGAACCAAGAGTCAATTTTCAATTCATTAAATTAGACATGTTAATCTAGGCAGAAGAAACTAAAAAAGTAGACTCCTATAAAAAATAATGACGATAAACACTAAACATAGCATTTCATATAATACTTTCTTCTTCATCCAGACCTAACCGCATTAAGAGGAAAACGTTTGGCCATTAACAGATTAACTTATGGTTAATTGACCAACGTTGATTGAAACATTAAACTTGGAGAGAAATATAGGTTATCAAAATAACAAGACAACCATTAATAAAACTTATTTAACAAAGCGATAAAAGTAGACCGAAACTTTTTGAGATATACATAAAACTTGACCTAGTGGGGGCAAAACCATTCAATGAATGAATGAGAGATAACTTTTGACTAGTCTGTCAACTTGACCACCACTTACAGGCAGCACAGACTTATTTGTGGACTTCATGCCCACTTGAGGAGCAGGTATCACTTAGGATGTGACCAGTGTGGCCCTCCCAGGCTATGGTGAGTATGTGGGTGCGTATCAAGCACAGAGTTACAATTGATCCTTGAGATTAGCCAACTCAAATTAAAAAAGAATTAGGAATATACAACCACAAAATTTGGGGACACAATTTGTTGACTTCATGACCTCCCAAGCCATAGTGAGGATGAGTATGCCTAATAATCATGAATTTACGTTTGAGACCCTTGAACATCTCCAACTCAAAATAGAAAGGAATGAGAAAATTCAATCATAAAAGTTGGGGACACGAACTGCCTTTTTTAAATGAGATGAACTAAAGCATACAAGCAATAGGACAAAGCTAGCGGCTGAACTATAACATCATACTCACATACTAGGATATGGATTCTCTTCTCCGCATGGCTATAGGGGGCAGTGTATTTTAGATGGGATAGAAACCATCAAACTTACTGAAAGACACAGTCCAAATAGACTTAACCAAAACATGCTGTCAGTTTCCTGTAACATTGGTACCATATTACCTGTGGTAGAGGCAATGCTGCAATGACATTAACCCAGAAATTCTTCTTCAAATACCGGTGAGCAATCTTTGTCGGGTTTATTACAAGTTCGCCTCTTCCAAATACTCGAGAAGAGGGAGCAACGAAAGCTGTTCGAAACTGAATGAAAATATGAAATAAATAAAAAGCATCTGTCATTGACCGCAAAATAGTGACAATTTTTTCTAGGGGCCGCTCTGTCCTTATACAAGCTTCACTACTAACAACTGGTAAATAGAAAAAGAGAGGATCCACAAAAATGAAACTAAGCACGCCACTAAGAAAATTTTGTTCCATCGCTGAACAAATGAGCCTCTGGGGTCAAGTATCTTCTTGTTTAGTCTTTCATAATCTTCAGAGAAAACTCGAGATAAAACTTTAGGTTTCAAAGGTTTTTTGAAAATTCCCTGCCCTTGTGATTTTTCCTTGTGGCAACCAAAGCCGGATATACTCTTGGACTTCCAAATGAATTTAGATTTGGGTAGGATATCCTTGATATTCTCTCTGAAGACCCCTTCCAAGTCATTTTGAAACCTGAATAAGACAACAAACACAATTGACATCTCTATAAACATGATGAAAGATTCAATGAACTCATTTGACATGCAGAGTAATTTAGGCGAAATAAAACAAATGAAGTTCGGTGCTGAACAAAATAATTGACAGGCATATAAGAAATGATGCACACAAATAAAATAATTAACTTGATTTGTTCTGGAGATATTGAACCTTAATGCAGGCAAACTACTTAATTGACATTTAAAATATTTTGCATATTTGAGAGTCAAGAGTTGTCATTTTTTAGATATGTAGTTAACATTTCCACAAGCCATGATAAGTGTAAAGTTTAGCTTTAGATTTGCAAGAGCAAGCATGATTGGATGCCTATTAACACCTGAAGCATTTTTTTACGTTTTAAAATAGTAGGATATCAACATAATCACGGTGTAAGTAGGAGGTTCACAATTGGTAAACTGAACATTTTACCTTGATCCAAATCATAATCTACGTTACGTCTTTCTTTGGCGTCATCAACATGTTATAGTCATCTTCTAGATAGGAGGATTTGATGTAAGCAAATTTATGGATTGTCTCAGATGAAGAACAGGTAGCAAAACTTGGATCTTTTCTTATTCTCCTTTTTCTGAGGCATATTAGGGTCTTATTTTTCATATCCCTATTGCCAATGGGGTATTGGTACACTAGTGAGATTGACGGAATGTCAGGCCATCCACCAGGTTCAATTCTCGCTGTGGTCTGCCGACTCTGCCCTATCCATATATTATGAATTTCAAAGGGATGAAGTTGGGTGCAGTCCCAGTGGTTTTGGTTGAATACCTATCCCTCATACTTGTCACCTAAGATGAACTCTGCCCTTTGTGGTGCATTCCCTTGGGGTATGCTTCTTGAAGCACTTTCAAAATGGATGATATTTCTCTGTAATTCCATGATCTTCTAACCTTTCAATAGATTCATGAATAGAAGCTGGGCAATTAGCATCAGAGAGGCAGAACCGCCACAGAAGGTAGAGAAGGATCGTTCCAGAGTCTCAACAGAATAAGGGGATTCATAAGGGAGTATGAAGAGTCAGCCTCGAACAGAGGGAGAGAATCTAGAATACCTCCCCAGCATGTCGTTAGAAAAGACTATCCAATCCCAACAAGGGATATTTAGTCAAACACAAGGGTAGAGAAATGTGCAGCTTGTCACAAGCATTCATTGTTGCTCAGTTCGCTGTGATTTTATTCAAATCAATGGGAAGTTTGAGTTGAGTCACACAAATGACAGTGAGCAGGTTGCTAATAGAAAATGCCTTTAACTTTGGTAACTGACTGTTCTACACGTCTAAGTGTTATGCTTTTAATTGTGCCTGTGTTATGTTATTACGTCATGGTGAGAATCTGGGTGCCTAATCAACATAGAGTTTGCTGTGCCACTTGAAATCATGAAAGGTCATGTCAAATTGTCAACTGCTTCCACTAAACAAGAATATGTGTTTCAGAAGATTTCATAGAAAGAAACAACATGATAAATATCCCTATATCTACAAGAACTGATTGATTTTAAACTCAATGCAGTGTGAAAGCACTTATGTGGAAAAGCGGATTCAAATTCCTAACCATCTGCAAACTCTACATTTCATGATTGAATTTTCGAGAGCAATGCAATGCAGCCACTAGAAGAACATCACCTGGCAACATTGTAGTTGTGGGTGGCCATGTGTAGATAAGTAAAGCATAGATTTCCAAAAGATCAATTTAACCAGGCATCTTTAAATCCATCCAAAGATATCAGATTTAACATCTGTTTGATCTTGATGGCATTTGTTAAACAGTATCTGAAATTCAGCATGTCATGTACTCCGAAATCTATGTTAGTTTGAAGATAAAGCCATCAACAGAGTTCAGGACGCCCAGTGCTGTATCAAAATCTGTCAAATGGCTTTTATACAATTTATAGGTCTTTCTAAATGTTAACATGAATCTGCTAATATTTTTGTTAAAAATGATTCTCTCGAGAAACAATCATCACGCGGAATCTAATTTTCAAAATCTGTCAAATGGTTTTTATACTATTTAGAGGTCTTTCGAAATGTTAACATGAATCTGCTAATATTTTTGTTAAAAATTATTCTCTCGATAAACAATCATCACGTGCAATCTAATTTTAATGCAGGAGTTGTCTATAATGCGATTTTTTGGAGATTCGGGTGACGGAATCCGGTGGAAGAAATTGAGGTTAAATTTTGATTTGTTGCAGTTAAAATGGTTTTTTAACTGCATATTTGGATTCAGCACCCTGAAAAACCCCTGGAACGCTTTCATTGTGCAGAAACTAGCTATCAAACTTGCGATTTCAATAAATTCTTGCCGGATTTCGACCGGAAAAACCCGCTGGAAAGGCTTTCAAAAAGTTAACAGCAAGACACACATTGGCAGAAAAAAAATGGGCAGCCTGGAATTTGCAGGAGCAGCCTGGTGAAGTACTATTTGATTTAACAACCCGTAAACAACAAGGTCACGTGGGAGGGGCCTTGGGTTTGTGTGTATACAGTCAAAACAATCCCACATTATTAGGATCTGGTTAATGATAGGGACTATGATTTGTCTTAACTCTGAACTGAGTGCTTGATCATTAAAAAAAAGCATATGGGGATTTGAGTTGCCGAACTCGACAGACATGTAAGGATATTAAAATATAGTCATCATCTCCATCTTTCATGCCAGCCCCATTTAATGCCACATGCAATCTCTTTGTCTGGACTTGTACATAAAAAGGTGCATCGGTATTTATGTTTTGTGAAACCCGACTGTTGAGGCGTCTTCTTCGATTAAGGCAACTTTGATCCAATGGATTAATCAAATTCATTAAGAATTGGTCCAATAGTATAACATCATCAATTAACGTGTATGTAGGGGAAGAAGCATCGCCAACTATGAGCATTGTTAGTTGGAGCGGATCGCCAACGACGTTTCGGACAGAAAAACGGACTTAATTGGCCAAACCATTGTTCTTACATTGTGACTAAGTATTAACAAAAGTACAAGATGGCTCCTTACTAAGATCCACCGAGAGTGGGTGGGTACGATAGATAAGATTGGGTGGGTACGATAGATAGATTGATTGAATCGCCCACCAGAAGAAGAAATTTTAACGTCTACCATGTTAAAGATAATTTATGGGACACCTTGTCTTGGTATTTGATTTCTGCATTCCACTCTTTTTCTATGCAAAGTGACAATGAATGCTTTCAATTTCTCAATAGTCTTGTTCCTGAAAATTATCCCAAGAGCTACGTGTCAGAGTATTTACATAATTGTCCTTATTGTCTTTGAAGACCTCATATTCTAAAATGAAATGCTTTTCTGTTTCCACTTTTCTAGCAGTGTAAAAAATATGCACCATTTCTTCTCAAACTTCTTTTGGTGTTTTCCATCCAATTAGTTCTTAACTAAGCAATAAGAGTTTTGGTTCTCCATGAGATATTGGCCTCTCTGCACTCTTTTTGATGATGCATTTCACAGCTAAAAGATCCCCTAACCCGTGAATAAGGTTGGCAACCACCCAACCCCAACGGGTACCTCCTTGCAATAAGATTTGGGGTTGGTTGAATGGTCAACATCTTGCATTGGAAGGTGTTTGCCAACCAATATAGGAGCCTTTCTTAGGTTCTAAATTTGGTTTCCCTGTCTAGCGAGGTTTGTGGGTGGTTGTGCTAGGCTTAGGAGTGTAGTGATGGTCCCACTTATCCCATGTCGTCTCCTTGGTGACAAGGACAATTTTTAAAAAGAAAAAAGTAATCAATGTTAATAATACTAAAATAAAGGAGATAATAAGAAAATATACTTATGGAATTTATTATTTTTTTTGGTATATATTTAATTAGTTTTTAAGTTAATAGAAATATTCAATTTTGTATTATTTCTTTAGTTTGTATATCATTTTTTTTTGTGTGTATTTATCAATTTGGTATCTTAAAAAGGATTTTTGTTATATATTTAATTAGTTTTTAAGTTAATAAAAATATTCAATTTTGTACTATCTCTTCTCTTTGTATATATGTTTGGTATTGGAATTAGCTTTCATGTTCAAGTAAAGGGATGTGTTCCCTTTTGCATCAAGCCTCTAATACATTGAGATGAATTTGCTATCTCTAGCTTTCAACTTTATTTTAATTTTTTATCAGAAGATAATCGAAATACGTAGCTAGACACAACTCTTCCTCTCTCTCTCTCTCACATTCTTATAACACTCTTCTTTGGCTATTCTACGATCTCAACAAGAACTTCATGATTCCTCCCAAAACTCCAATCATGAGGATGCCTCCCTTGCAAAAGCACATATGCAATTTTTTTAGCAACAACAACAAATTAATCAATATCATAATCAACTTCATTATTAACACACTATGGTGATGTGATTTGGCTTCAGAAGTACAAGATATGAAGCTCAACACCATGTCTCAATGATTGTCTAGACCGTGTTATGACCTTAAATTGACCTTGCCATGGTTTTCTACTGCCTCTAATGGAGATTAGTCATGGCTTGGACACAAACCTTCTCTTCATATTCTCAGTGTCATACCACATTGTTAGAAAAAGACAAAGTCACTTTGACAACATAACATCTCTAGGGATTCATTGCCCAATGGTGTGATCAAGTCAAATATATTGGGAGCAATGCAAATTCCCTTTACATAGAACTCAATGAGGAGAAGTTTAGTCCTCCCTCAAGTGCCATCACTAATTGAGACCATTTCTATGTTGCACATTGAAAGTGTCTCTCTAGCAAGCTATGCAAAGAGCTTTTGGGCATGCTAGCTTCCACTCCGTCACATTCAACTCAAACAATTTAGAAATACGTTGAGATATTTGACAAAGTCCAAGTGCAACTCCTCATTTCAGATTCAAAATAGACATTCATGATTAAAATTGATTTTAGTTTTCTTTTTGCGCTTTGTTATGAAGTTGCTTTGGTTCATAACTCTTCTCTTTCATTATCTTTTCAACATGCTTTTGTTATTGAAATGAAGTGATGCCCTTTGTTGGAAAATCAAAGCAGATTAAGGTTCTGTTGATTTTCCTTAGCTTGATAATCACTTGTGAAGTTTGATGTCTTCTTATTAATTAGTTTAGTTCTCTTTCATCAAGAAATTACTAAAAATGTAAATACAAGAGACTAAAGACACCAAATGTAGGCTCCACACAAGGGGAAAACACACAAGAACTCTTATTAACTTCAAAGGAGACTTACAAGACCAAATGACCAAGTCAAGTCTTCTAGCTACAAGCCAACGCTTCACCAAGAGTCTTCTCAAGTCAAAACGCTACTTCCTGTAGTTTTGGAATGCACTGTTCTTCTTGTTGGAACTTTCAAACCTCATTGTGCAATCTTCGGACCTTTGTTCCTCTTCCTGCAACCTACAAACCTCTGTACTCTTTACTGTAAACTTCGGATCTCTGTTACTATTGCAACTCTCAGTTCTTCTTGGCTTCCCGTGACTTTCAAATCTCTCACTGTGCTTGTAATTGCAACTCTCGGTCCTTCTTGACTTCTTGTAACCTTCAAATATCTCACTGTTGTTCTAACTACAACTCCCGGTCTCCAAGATACTCCTATACTTTTGAATATGAGAAAACTACTTCTTGTTTCGATTAGGATCAAAATCTTTAGTTGTTTCTTGGTCTTCTTGCCTTGCCACGATTATGTTCTTCAATCTATCTACCAAACTCTAAGATGATTGCAAATGATGTTTCAAAGTGATCTGAATCTCAAGATATATACTCATCTTCGAGTATCTTGAAACATGTCTGACATGAACAACTTCTATGCTGACTTGAGGTGTCATAGCGCCAACTTGAAGTGATTCTAAGGGTTGACTTGAAGTGCATCAGAAGATTGACTTGTAGCTAGAGAGCTAAATGACTTCTTGAAGACAAAATTACATGACAAATCCTATAGGCATTCAAAAGATGCCTTGACCTATTTGACTAATGACTCAAACATGAAACCCATGCTTTAATAATATTTTTCTTTTTACATTTTTCTTTATAAGAATTACATATGAGACAAAAGAATAACAATTATGAAGACTGAAACTAGTTACATTTTCCAACACCCTTCTATTCTCCAACTTGATTCTCCTCTTCAAAATAAACCTCTCCCATGACTGTGCCTTCACACATGGTTAACACCTCCCCACCCTTCAATAGTCAATATTACACATTCCATAAATCATCTTCTCACAATGCAACAAATTGTTATGCTTTGTAGAACCCCTATTTTGCTAAGACCTGATTCTCTAACCCCAACACACAACCTACCCCTCCAAATGCTATCGTCAATGTGGAAATCCCTATTGACCTGATTCAAACCTCATTTACTGGCATGCCTAGTTGTTCGTACTTGTCCCATGCTCTTTAGAAATTTCAAATTAAAGATTGTCTCGCTAAGCTCATCATAAACACTGATATCCAAAGGTAATAGTTGGTCTCTGTAACCCTTCTCAAATCATTGGTTTTATTGGTAACTCCCCACCCTCACCCATATCGTCTCAATTGGGTGAATGATGGCACTCAATCCTTCGTGACCCAACTATGTAATATCACTTTCACCATTGGCCCTTGTTTCCAAGACATTGTGTTGGGTGATGATGCTCTACTAGATTTCATTGACTCACTGCTAGGGATACCTTACTACCATGAGCTTCTTTTTCCACATATGCTTCTCGCAATAACAAACAAACCCTCTCTAAAGATAGAAAGCACTTTCAGTTGCAATCATTTGGTGCTTCCTATACATAAAATATATTTGGTAATGATGCTATATGTTAATTCACCCTTCATAAATGCTTACATCTATATATTATCTAGAAAACTAAGCCTAATCAAACCTCATTAGCCCCCCATTGTTAGAACCCCTCTTCTCCAACTATCAAGATGGTTTTATTGGACCCACAACTTTTCCACCCTCGAGACATATCTAGCATACAATTGACTCTATGCTTGGCATCCCCCTTCCCAATACTCGACCCTATTGTCTTATCTCTATTGAGACAATTTAGATTGATAAACAAGCTTAGGCATTATTATAAGCATGAAAGATTCATGGTAGCTCACCTTGTGAATCACTTGCCTTCATTATCCCTAATAAGGAAACCCATGAATGGTCGCTAGTCACTAACGATGGAGCTCTCAATATAGTCATTGTTAAGAACATATACGCATTGCCTCGTTTTGAGGATTTGTTTGACCATTTGTAGGGTTTTATGAGTAGTTGGTTATTCCCTTTGGTCTCATTCATGTCCCCACCACTTTAATGATACTCATTGATGCCTTATTCCGACAACATATTAGACATTCTATCTTATTTATTTGGATGATATCTTGATCTTTAATAAGACCTAGGATGACCTGTTCTTCATCTTCATCAAGTGTTGGATATTTTGTGTTAATTAGCTATAACTAAAAGAAAAAGGGTGTTTTGCTAGTGCTTTATTTATTTTTGGGATTTTTAATCTATGTAGAAGGCATTCAATGAGACCTTGGTAATGTCAAAACCTTCTATACTAGCCATTAGTCTATACTGTAGTTAACAATTTTTTTTTTAGCTGGTGTCTATTAGGGAATTTTGAGGTTAAAAATGAGCCTCGAAACCAAAAATGTACTAACAAAATCCAGTTTAAAAGAACTAATCTGATTCAAGATGATGATGTCATCCCCATGGGTAAATATAGTTTGAGGGAAAAGAAGAAAACTCCTTTTTAAATTGTATTATTAGCTTATCTCCTTATTGGTTTACTCAAATGTCAGTTGTAGACATTGATTGGGTGTGAAATTAAATTGCATATCCAATGAGTACCCACTCTGCATACTTCTAAATAGGCTCACATTGAAAAAAAGTTGAAAATACATAGAAAAACGTGTTTCCATTTTATTCAATGTTGGTTTAATAAGAAGTATGCAGAGTGGGTACTCGTTGGATGTGGAATTTAATTTCACATCCTACTATTGTCTACACTTGATATTTAAGTAAACCTATAAGGAAACAAGTTGAAAAATACAATTTAAAAAATAGTGCTTTTTTTTCTTTTAAATTATAACTCTGATTTTATTATTTTAACCATTATTTTATTGTTTTCCTTAGGAGGTCCATTTTAGACCTCAAAATTCTCCTAATGATTTTTTTTATCGAAAGTTATTTTCCAATTTTACACAATGGGATGTCCTATCCATGTACTCTCTAGTAAATATCTATTTTGGTTTGGACCCTAAAAATTGAAGCCACCTTTTAGCCCCTTAAGAATCTCTTTTGTTTTGCACCCATCCTCCCACTGCCTAACTTCTAGTAACCCTTTAAGATAGAATGTGATGCGTTGCTTTATGCTATTGGAGTTCTGAAACATGAATACCATCCTATATCATATGATTCAAAAGCATTACCTTGGACAAACTGAAGTACAATGTATATGACAAGGAATTTTATTTAATGGTTTGAGTTTAAAGCATTGGTGGCATTATTTGCTGCTTACAAAAACCATGCTTTACATAGATCACCATCTATTGATCGTTCTTAATTTACAATCTAAACTTTAGGAAGAGCACCACCTCAGATGAAATGCCTTCATGTAATAGTTTCATCTTGTGTTCATATAAAAGAAGGGGGTCACATAATCAAAGTAGAAAATATGTTGAGCTTCCCTCCTACCCTAGTCTTGCCATTTTTGGAAGTGAGTGTATTATTTTGTTGCTTGGAAACACCAATATTCCATAGATCTAGTGTTTGGTCCAATTATATATGACCTGTAACATCTTACTATAGTGTATCATATGAGATCCCATGATTATGCACTCTAAGAGTGTTGGTTGTATCATTTATAGAAAATTTATGTACTAATTGCTGAGACTCATTTATTGTTGATTGGGAAAGCATATTCTTTGCTCTATGGGGGACACTTCAATGTCCAAAAGAGTTGCATTTACATAAACATTTCTATAATTGGTCTTATATGTCCCAACAAATTATTGACTTTGTGAGGCATTGTGCCTTGTGCAACTAAAATAACCTTGCTAATCATAAGCTTAATTGTACTAGTCACCTCCTTTTCATAATCACGTTTGGGAGGAGGTTTCTATGAATTTATTTCATGCTTGACCCGAACCCTCTAGAAACATGATTGTGGTTTTTTGGTAGAATGTTATTTTTTGAAGATGGCCTTATTCTTTCCTCTAACAAGCATATAACTACACAACAGACAATAGACTTGTATTTCCACCATCTTTGGACAACTTTTCACCTTCCTTTCTATATCACTTTTAATAGGGATGTTTTTTTTAGTGTTTTTTGGGAAGGTGCTTTAATAAATGTTTGAGTGTGAGCTGAAATTCTCTATTGCTTTCAAGCCCCAAATCGATGACCAAACTATGGTGGTCAATCATATCTTGGTCCAATTGAGAGCATGTAGGGGGATAAGGATTTACATATAGTGCATCATTGTTATAACCAAGTAATACACTCTATCGTTGACTATTCTTCTTTTAAAGTGTGTTATGGGCACCAACCAATCACCCTTTTTAATTTTCTAGCCACCTTAATAGCTCCTATTTTGCAACAATAACTCAATGTTGAGAAATATGCCACTGCATTTGTGAAATATTTTTCCTACATTCATCTCTAGGTATGAAACTTCCTTCAAATAAACCAATCACACATCAAGATGATGTGTGATCACCATCGTAGCCTCACCTCATTTTACATTGGTGATAAGGTATGGCTATATGTTAAAAACAATTCTTTTAGGGGGACTAAACATTATAAGCTTCATCCATTCCATTATGGTCCATATTAGATTTTGCAGTAGGTTGATGAAAATGCCTTCAAAATGGAGTTTCCACCATAATTGGATATTCATTTGGTTGTTAATATCTTCTAGTTCAAGTTGTATGAGCCTTCCTAGTTCGATTAAGAAAGTACAATCTCTGATCTAGTGGACAATGTTTTAGATTTCCATCTGCCACAGGACAATGATAACTTGCTGGAGGTGTGGCACCATTCCACTTGCCATGATGTTGTCACTGTGTTCCACAAATTTCCTACCCAATATAAATGGCTTATGCAATATGAATTCACCACTCATTTTCCTCATCTTGTTTGGTAGTGGGGATGCTTACGTCTTCAAATAGGGAGGAAATGATATGGGTTCCAAGAGAAGGGGGCATTTAAGGATAGTAGTGCTGCAACATAAGAGTGTATTTAATAATTAGTTAGGGTTTATTATAAAATAAAGGGGATAACATAATTTCAAGTTAACCACCCCATTTTAGAACTACTTGTAAAAGAAATCCGTGTCTATGTATTCAATTAACTTTGAATTTATATAAGTATTTTAGTTTTGCATTATTTCCTTTATTTAACTATTCATTATGCCCCTTGTTTTCCACCTTCTCTTTGTGAAAAAAATTAGAACAAGTCTCTCATTAATACTTCTACTTCATAGTATCCATTTTACCACTTTCTAGTTTTTTCTTTTCATTACTAAGTCATTTGTGTGTCTTATAGTTGTTTTTATGATATCAATGCCCCTCTATATAACAATTTATCTCATTCACATACATTCGCCCCCTCCCCTCCCCTCTCTCTCTCCATACATACATATGCATATACATATCGCATTAGTCTACGGGGTGTAACCATTAACCACCAAAATGAGTTTTAAGTGTGTATTAGACACATTGTACATCTTTTGATGCATCACATATTGATCATGTATTTACATTAACACATAGTGTGACTGTAACAATCCCTTGATGTAATATGACACAAGATTGTGGGTTTTTTTAACAAGGCATTTAATTTCTTTTCGATGTCGTCCTACTCATGGATATGGACTCAACTACACATGGAAAGGCTATTAATGGCATCTTCTTTTTCAAGGCAAACATACAAACCATATGATTCATACAGAATAAACTTCTTGCAGAGTAAAAAGGAACCACCAAATTAGTTGATGGGGTACGAGAATAACGCGTACCTTTATAAGGGAACAAATATATTAAAACATTGCTTGAGAAGGTGTTTGTGTTGGGTTGTGTTATATTCTTTCCATGACTAGCCCACGTAGTTAACCGGGGAGTTAGAAGGGGGGCGAAGCCCCCCCTTCGTTGCGCCAATTGCGTAGTGGGGTGGGTCACAGGGGGTTTGAGGGGTGTAGGTAACCCAACTCTATGGGGTCCAGGGCAACGCCCTGAAAAATTTTGGTTTCAGACTGTATGTTAGGTTGGGCAGACCTACCTATGGTTTTGTACATTATTTTCGCACATGGTTTTGGACGCGATGGCTTTTGGTCCATCGTCTTGGACATGATGGTTTTCGGTCCATGGTTTTGGACGTGATGGTTTTCGGTCCATGGTATTGGATGCTTCGACATGTATAAATATGTATTATAACATTGAAAGGAAAATAATGAAAAATCAAGCTGGTAGTCTCGGTTTTGGGATTCAAGGGAAAATCTCTGTGTATATGTGTTTTATGTGTTATGCTCTCGCATTGTTTATTTTTTGTGTTTTAGAATTCGTATGTAGGTAATTTCTGTACGGGGTTAAAACCTACATTTGGAATCAGAGTTGTTTTGGCTTCAAGGGGACGTCTTTGTTGTTGAGGGGTTTCGCTCGGGTCTGTGGTAGACCCTATTTAGTGGGAGATTTGCGGGATCGATTCTGGTAGTGAAAGAAGATGGCGAGCAGTGGAAAGATAGAGATCGAGAAATTTAATGGTCAGAGTTTTGAGTTGTGGAAACTCAAGATGGAAGATCTGTTGGTGAATAAAGATCAGTAGATCGCAGTAGATCTAGGTACTAAACCAACAAGAGTGTCTGATGAAGAATGGAAGAAGTTGGATTGAAAGGCAAAGAGCATAATACGATTGTGTGTCTCAGATTCAGTATTGTTGAATGTATCAGGGGAAGCTACGATAAAGGCTTTGTGGGACAAGTTAGGGACTTTGTACCAATCTAAGTCTCTGGTGAATAAACTGTTCCTACGGAAAAAGCTGTATAACCTGATGATGAAAGATGGAGACTCGGTGACAGAGCATCTAAATGCATTTAATACTGTGGTAAGTCAGTTATCGTCTGTTGATATCAAAATTTCAGATGAAAATAAGTGCATTAGTTTTTTGTGTTCTCTACCAGATTCGTGGGATAGTCTAGTTATTGCAATAGGTAGCAATGCAACTGCCTTGCAATTTGATGAAGTAGTCTCAGCCTTGCTGATGGAGGAGATGAGATGGAAAAATATGGAGAGCTAGAATGGTGATGCCTTGTCTGTACGAGGATGGTCTCATAATAGAAACAAAAATAAGTCATCGAGTGGGAGATCTAAATCTAGAGGGATATCTATATCTCCAGCAAAACCTGTAATGGTGGTGTGCTGGAAATTCGAAAAGGAAGGGCACTACAAAAGGGACTATAAATCTAAAGTTACTGACAAAGGAAAGGGATCTGATGATGCTCCTTCTACAGAGGCGAAAACCACCTCAGATGAAGGTGAGGATGTGTACTTGGCTTCTTCAAGTACACATGTAGATCATGAGGCATGGTTGATTGACTCAGGTGCATCCTTTTAGTTCACTCCCCATAGAGAGTGGTTCTATGAGTATGAGAAATACGATGGTGGTGATGTCTTCTTAGGGGATGATAGGAAGGCTAGAATCGTTGGTCGCGAAAAAGTAAAGTTGAAGTTGCAAGGTGGAAGCGTTAGAACACTTCTGGGTGTTCTACATATTCTTGCTTTGGCCAGAAATTTGATTTTTGTAAGTAAGCTGGATGATGCAGGTGTAAAAACAGTTTTCGAGAAGGATACCTGTAAGATGGTTCGGGGAGCAATGGTATTGATGCGGAGAGTTTGGATTGGAACTTTGTACAATTTACAAGGTAGCACTGTTGTTGATGGGTGCAATAGTTTTGTGGTTCTTGAAAGTGGAGCAGAAAATCTAGTGGTCTCTGGAGAGAAGACCATGTTGTGGCATCAAAGGCTTGGACATATTGGAGAGAAGGGCCTTTGAATACTTCATGGTAAAGGTATGAGTAATAGCTCTCTAGATTTTGATTTTTGTGAAAATTGTGTATATGGGAAGCAGAATCGGGTGAGTTTCCCCTCTAGTGGTAAGAGGGAGAAACGTATATTAGAGTTTGTACGCAGTGATGTGTTTGGACCTGTGAAGGTTCCATCAGTGGGTAATTCTGTGTACTATGTATCATCTATAGATGACTTCTCAAGGAATACATGTATATATTTCCTTAAGAAGAAATATGAAGTCTTTGACAGGTTTAAAGAATTTAAGGCTCTGGTGGAAAACTAGACAGAGAAGAAGATAAAGGTGCTGAGGATAGATAACGGTAGAGAGTTTTGCAATAAGGAATTTGAAGACTTCTGTAAGAAGTGTGGTATAGCACGACAGAAGACTAATCCATATACACCTCAGCAAAATGGAGTTGTAGAAAGAATGAACAAGATGTTGATGGAAAGGGCAAGAAGCATGCTCAGTGGTGCCTGGTTAGGACAGGAATTTTGGGCAGAGGCGGTGGAGACAGCACGATACCTGGTCAGCAGATCACCTTCATCAGAGTTGGTGGATAAGACTCCACAAGAGGTATGGAATGATAAGAAACCCTCTCTTTCACATCTGAGGGTATTTGGATGTGATGCATATGTACATATTCCAAAGGAGAAACAAACCAAGTTGGATAGTAAATCTGAAAAGTGAATCTTTATTGGGTATAAAAATGGTTTAAAGGGTTATAAGCTTTAGAACCTAGTAACAAGGAAGGTTGTGTACAACCGAGATGTGGTGTTCAGAAAGGTGAAAGATGTTATTAAACATGAAGTCCACCCAAAGGAACCTGAGAAGATAGAGTTTGATCTAAAGCAGGAAGAATCAGACTCTACAGCAGAGGAGGAATCAGAAGATGAAGAGCCACAAACTCTGAGTGTGAGAAGATCAGTTTGAGAAAGAAGGCAGCCAGAAAGGTATAGTCTATCTGCTTTCTGTTCAAATTTTTCTTTATCTATTACTGATGA
The DNA here is from genome assembly GCA_031772625.1 of Pinus tabuliformis. Taxonomy (NCBI): domain Eukaryota; kingdom Viridiplantae; phylum Streptophyta; class Pinopsida; order Pinales; family Pinaceae; genus Pinus; species Pinus tabuliformis. Next base: position 312,211,167 of record CM062809.1, read on the forward strand.
TGATCCCAGAACTATGAAGGAAGCAATAGATTCAAAGGAGGGAAAACTCTGGAAAGAGGCCATGGTTGATAAAATGACATCTTTGCACAAAAATGAGGTTTGGGATCTGGTGGAGTTGCTGGCTGGAAGGAATCCCATTGGTAGCAAATGGAAGATGAAAAATGCAGAAGGAAAGGTGGAGAAATACAAAGCTCGGTTGGTAGAAAAAGGTTATTCCCAGGTGTCGAGAATTGATTTTGGTGATATTTTTTCTTCTGTTGCCAAGGTAACTTCTATTATATTATTTTTAGCTGTTGCTGCTGCTTTTGATTTTGAAGTAGAACAAATGGATGTGAAGAAAACGTTTCTTCACTGGGATTTGGAAGAGGAGATCTACATGAAGCAACCTGAAGGCTTTGCGGTGAAGGGCAAGAAAGAAATGGTATGCGAGTTAAAGAAATATCTGTATGGGTTAAAACAGTCACCAAGGATGTGGTATCAGAAATTTGATACATTTATACGGGGACTTGGCTTCACCAGAAGCAAAGCAGATCACTGTGTGTATTTTAAATTAATTGGTGATCGTGTTATTTATCTGGTCTTGTATGTGAATGATATGTTGTTGGTTGGAAATGACAAAGAAATTACCTAGGATTTGAAGACCCATTTGTCCTCCAAATTCGACATGAAAGATATTGGTGCTGCATACTATATTTTGGGCATGGAAATTAAAAGAGATCGGACAAAGAGGAAGCTCTGGCTAAACCAGAGGAAGTATGTTGAGACAATATTGCAAAGGTTTAATATGCAAGATAGTAAACTGGTGAAGGTTCTTATTCCTGTAGGTGTAAAGTTATCTGCTGAGCAGTGTCCCAAGACACAAGAAGAGGAAGAAGACATGTCCCGCGTTCCATATGCAAGTGCAGTCGGTAGCCTGATGTATGCGATGGTCTGTACTAGACCATACATTTCACATGCAGTGGGAGTATTGAGCAGGTTTATGTCAAAACCATGGAAGGAGCACCGGACAACAGTGAAGCGGGTTTTCAGGTATTTGCGTGGCACTATTGATTATGGATTGTGCTACTAAGGAAGACCAGGATTGGACAGAGTGTTGGATATTCATGGCTTTGTTGATGCAGACTGGGTTGGAGATCTAGATAAGAGAAGATCTACAAGCGGGTATGTGTTTAACCTATTTGGAGGTGCAGTCAGTTGGATGAGTAAGAAACAATCTGTAGTGGCACTATCAACTACAGAGGTAGAATACATGACAACCACTCATGCAAGCAAGGAAGCAGTTTTGTTGTAGAGATTGTGTTCAAATATGGGGTTAGTACAAGGAGCTATAAGGATAGATTATGACAGTCAAAGTGCAATTTTCTTGGCAAAGAACCCTGCATATCGTTCAAAGACAAAGCAAATTGATGTTTAGTATCACTTTGTGAGGGATATGATAGAAGACAAAAAGGTGTTGCTGGTAAAGGTGGACACTTTGAAGAATATTGCAGATGCATTGACAAAATATGTGAGCTCTGAGAAGTTCTCTTGGTGTAGAGAAACAATGGGCGTTGCAGGGTTGGATAAATGACTAAGCTCTCTTGTGGCCTCCTGTGGAAAGAAAACAACAAGTGGGAGAATGTTGGGTTGTGTTATATTCTTTCCACGACTAGCCCACGTAGGTAACCGGGGGGTTAGAAGGGGGACGGAGCCCCCCTTTCGTTGCACCGATTGTGTAGCGCGGGGAGTCACAGGGGGTTTGAGGGGTGCAGGTAACCCCACTCTATGGGATTCGAGGTAGCACCCTAGAAAATTTTGGTTTCGGACCCTATGTTAGGTTGGGTGGACCTACCTATGGTTTTGTGCATGATTTTCGCACATGGTTTTGGACGCGATGGTTTTCGGTCTAGGGTTTTGGACATGATGGTTTTCGGTGCATGGTTTTGGACACAATGGTTTTCGGCCCATGGTATTGGATGCTTCAACATGTATAAATATATATTGTAACATTGAAAGGAAAATAATGGAAAATCAAACTGGTAGTCCCGGTTTTGGGATCTAGGGCAAAATCTTTGTGTATATGTGTTTTATGTGTTATGCTCTCGCATTGTTTATTTTCTGTGTTTTAGAATTCGTATGCAGGTAATTTCTGTACAGGGTTAAAACCTACAATTTTAGAAATATGAGAGACAAAAAAAAAGTATATGACATATACTATTATCAAAAGCTTACAAGACAATATGAGGAGACTAGTCTCTTTTATCATTTTAGGTTGAGATGAAGTGAGTAATGCCCCACACTAGATGAGATCTGATTTAAGTTCTCTTTTATGCTTCTTCCAATCCACTTGAATAACAAGGTTGTGAGATGAGAGGTTTAGAATGAAGCTATGTTTAAGGGTATGCTGTTGATTTGTATAGCTTGGGAGGTACTCCAAGCCCTAGGGTTTAGGTTTTGGAGGGCAAGGCACCATAAGGGAAGCTTGTGGGCTTGGAACCCAAGTGTGGGGTTTCGCACCCATCGTGATTTGGGAAAAAACCATGATGGAGATACAACATGTGATGGATGAGGATGATAGTGCTCGATAATACGATTCCAACATATCGAGAATCGTCCAAATCAGAGTTGTCCTTAGAAAGAAATGAATTTCTGAAGTTGACAAGGTAATTATTGGTTACCAAGTCATGTAGGCTTGGTGTAAAAACAATCCAATAGATGTGTCTCTTCGAAATTCATGGAGCCCCTTATATGTCTATAAATTAAGGGTGATTTGGAGTCATTTGAGCATCCAAGAGTGGGCAATACACAACAAAAGGATCTCTGAATTTTTTGTGAGGCTTAGCCGCAACAAAGGAGTTAGAAGACATCGTGAGGAGGCCGAGGTACAACTGTGGGGAGATCGAGCTGCTATAAGTGACATCAAGGGATTAGAGGCTGTCTAAGGGCATGTTTAAGGGATGTTTTAATGCGGGTTGTTGGACAAAGAAGGTCTTAATCTAAAGGAGCAAGGGAGTGCTGTTAGGAAGGTAGTTGTGGCAATATTTGAGGAGGACCAAAGCTTCAATCAACTATTGGGCTAGGCCGCAGGCCATAGCTAGCAATTGGAGGCCCTTAAAGGCTGCGTCTAGGTGGACAAGGCAGGAAAGGGACAATGTGGCACAAGGAGGCTTCTTCTAAGGTGAACCACAGCCTTTAGAGGCTTGTATAGCTAACTATGCATTGAGTGGAGGGTAGTGTGGTGTGCCCTAACTAGTGGTGCAGTAGTGCAACAAGGTCAAACAAGAATGTTTGGAGATGTGTATTAGGTCAAGTTCGTGACTAGATTGGATCATGTTTATTGCAGCCTGTTGATGCCATGTATATGACATTAAGAGGTGGTGAAGTGTCATATTAGGAGCCGATTCATCAGTGATTTATTGGGTTCCTTAGAGTTGATTGGAGGGCAGCGTGTTGGCTACCCAAAGTAGCCCTAGAGCAGTAGACAAGAAGTACATTGTTGATGCGTGATTGGGTAAAGGATTGAAGCCTTATGTGTAGCTCTTTGATGGATGAAAGAGGCTACTAGAAGACAGATTGGAGCTGAGGAGTTAGGTCTACCCAGAGAGTAGTTTGATGAGCCCGTGTTCATTGTAGCAGACATGACTTGCAGTAGTGATAGGAGGAAACTCCCTTGGAGTCTCGATGTGTAGTAGCCTTGATGGACTAAGGCGCTACTAGTGAGAAGTACAAGAGAGAAGGACCGACAGGACAAGATATGACATAGAAGCTGCAACGACGTTTGTCATTGTATTTTGTATACCATAGACTATTGTATTATTCATATTTGGTTTAATATAACGAAGATGGGCGATTGTACATCATTGTAAAATTTTGTTTAAAACTATGTATATTGTGCATATGTGATTTACTGCTTTATATTTCTGCTGTGCAAAGTAGTTTATGGTTGAGATTCTTGGTTTGGTAGCATCAGTGATTTTAAGACTCTAACTTAGACACAAGGTCATGGAAATTCAACATCTGCAACTTCTTCCATAACTAAATAAATTCTCTATGACATTGCTAGCATCTCTTTAGTATTGAGAATAATTCAAGGTTTCAAAGTGTAAGAATTTATAAATAGACAATTATACATACCACATCTCATAATAGGTTGAACAAAAGATGGAAGTGTTCTTTGGCTTTTGCATTTTATTGCATAACTTACATATACATTAGACACATAATATAGCCCCAAGGGTTAGCTCAACCGGTCGAGTCCTTGTTGTTAAGTGCCTCGCCATTCAGGAGGTCACAGGGTCAATTCTCCTCGTCGCCCTTGGTGTTAAGCCCTGATAGTCTGGCCGATGAGATTTAATTCCCTTTGGGGTTGATTTTCTCATATTTTCGCATGTGAAAAAAAATTTAGACACATAATATAATAGTTAGCTTGTATGAAAAGAAATAATAATGTCTTTTTTACCTTGTTTATGAATGCTATTGATATTATAAAACACATATTGGATATTTGCTTAATTGTAACAAAGATGCACTCTAGTTCCACCCTTAGGTTATTGGGGAGATGTATTATGGAATCCGAGTAATATTGTTTTGAATTTCCATGCATGCTAATTGAAAATGGATTATAGAGTTCCAAAATATGAAACATATTCAATTGTTGAACATTTGGTTAGAGTATAAAATTTTAAGTTAATACCAAACCAAAAGAGAAGTACTCCCAAAATCTTGCCATACAACACATTGCACTAATACAATCTTAGAGAACAATGCTTGAGTTACACAAATGATAAAAATTCTAAACCCCCAAATAAACAACACTGTTTAGCTAGAACTAGAGGTACTTGTGAAATCTTTATGTAGATATTGTAAATTCCATTTTCCTTTTAAAACTTCAATTAACTAAATTGTCTAGAGTCTAATTCAATTATGTTTTTTTTATTGAATACAAGTTGAAAGAGCCCTCCATGTGAAGCAAGTTGAATTGATTTAAAAGGGTTTGTAGTTGTGGTGAAACCATAACACTTTGAAGTTTCACATCTCCTAGTATATAATACCTTCATTTAACAACTACATACATTTATATGAACTTGAATTGGCATGGTTCCTAGCCCTCCACAATCTTCTTGACTTTTTTGTCCATCATTTTTCTTATCCCCCAAATTATGGTCCTTCCCATAAACCAACTTTACTAGTTAAATCTACATATCCCAATTTGAAATGATCTTCCAAACATATATGTATTCAACAATAAACAATGCAAAATTTGATTTTGTTTTCTTTTTATTTTAACTAGTTGTAGAGGGAGAGAGCATCCATTTTCAATTTAAGGAGATCCCAAACAATTTCTTTGATCTGAAATGCCATGTTTAAGTATCTTATGCCGAAGCTTCCTATTTAGAAAATATAACAAGATAATTCTATCTTTAGAGATTCCTCAAGTTGAAAGATACCCATAATACTCTAATCATAAATAAAAGCCATGGGAATTTAACCCAACTTATGATGCATCTAATGTCAAGCAATACTGAAACCATAATCATTTCTCATATTTGCACATGTTGTTAAGGTAATTATTTATATTCTTATTCATTAAGGAAGTGTGGAAGCAATTTAAAAATGGATATTTACGTGAGTTATAAAGGTACATAATAGTCACATGGAAAATGTGCATGTAGAATATAAAGAACCAATGTGTTTAAAAAACATAATAACTAATTAGAAGAATACATACAATGCATACAATAGATCCTTAGGTAGTATACATACAATGCATCAAATTTGATCATTGTATGTGATTTGGATTATTCAAAGAGTTGTGAGAGTCATGATCACTACAACTAGTTAATGTATACAATGCATCGAATTTGATCATTGTATGTGATTTGGATTATTCAAAGAGTTGTGAGAGTCATGATCACTACAACTAGTTATTGTATACATTGAAATAATAATGTTAAGTATAAGGGCTTATAATGTGTGCTGATAATTTTGGTGTAAAGGACATGAAGAGATGTAAACTAACATGAACTTAAATACATCACTTAAAATTTTCTAATCGAGGAAAAATATTTCATTGTAGAATTGTTTTGCATGTCCAAGTTAAACTTAGTGATCTAATGGGAATGAAAAGAAAAACTTTGAATTGGACAAGATTAAAATAGTTGTAGATGAGACACGAGATTTGATGTAGTGGGTCTTCTAGTTGTTGGATGATATTGCATCATAATGAAGATGACTTGAACAAATAAATGTGAATTGTTGGATGGAAAATAGGTAGGGGATGTTCACTACACTCTATGTTTACAAGTGGTTATCAAACAAAAGTAGATAATAAGAATTTTAGCGACTTCTAGAATGAAAGTATTAAGATATCACATGAAAGGGAAAGTATTGATAATGGATGAAAAACATGGTAGATCTTGAAAGGAATCCAAATGAAGCTAGAATTATATAAATTGCAACATTATAGTGTGCTGGAAAACGTTGAGGAACAAATTTCAAGTTGGGGCAATACTGGAAAGAGAAAAGGAAGCATATGTTGAAGACATAATACCAATAAGATATATGGGTTGGAAATGTGGAGTGACCAAGCTAGGATTCACTACAATTTCTTGAAAAAAATTAGTAGCAATTCATAGAGATGAATAGAATGTAGGGACAAAATAAAAGCGAATATTGTTGTCATAGTAAAATGGAACTTGAGGAAAACTTAGCCATAAATCCACAACAATGTTCATTGGAGTTACATGATATTGAATATTTTTAGTAGTAAATGGTGAAGATGACCAACAAGAAAGTGTTTGAAAAGATAAGATATTTCTACATAACACAAACAACTTAAGTAATCCCTCACACAACCAAATCAAATATCAATATGTTGATGTATTACATGGTTTAAAATTCTTGAAGAATGGAATATTCCATGAGCTTAGTTCACTTAGACACTGCAAAAAATATATTAATGCAAAAGAAAAGAATAATGTATAAGAGTTTCTCACAATCAATCTTCAACAAATGACCCCCCACGCTCTTTAAATAAAGGCCATGGACCAATCAAGCGTTAAGCCATGAATCAATATTGTCACTATTATTGAGGATAACATGAACTATTAAATCACCTAATGTCTAGATTGTATCATGATCATTGAATTACATACAAATGCATACTAAGGAAATACAACTAGAGACATATTAGACCAAGTTGATTTTAACTAACTCCTAAGTCTCTAAATATCATAGCATATTCCCTTAAGAACAACTTGGCATGGTATATAACCATTTAAAAAGGTGACACAATAGGAGCAGTAATGATAAATTAGATCCTATCCTATCTTAATGACAACTTCCTAAATTCCCAACTTAGATCAGTATTTGGAAAAATTCAACTCTGTGAGAGACTTGGTGAAAATTTCTATAATTTGCTCATCTATAAGGGGCAAAAAAAAACAATTCAAGATCAAATATATGAATGATCATTTTGGTGAAGTGAATTTGGATCTCAATTTGTTTTTAGTGTAGATTTTGAATTGGATCTTTGTTGAACATGATGGCACTTTGATTGCCACACTAGAGGGTAGTCAAATGCCACTGTTAGAATCTAAAGTTTGCAATGAATTGTTAAAGCTAGATGGCTTCTCTACATGCGGTAACTATTACTTAGTACTTTTCTTTTGTGGAAGAGCAATAGCCTACTTCTTATTACAAATCCAAGTAATAGATCTAATACCAAGACTACAAATTTAACTTGTAATAGACTTCTAACCATCAAGGTTTCTAGTCTAAGTAAAATTAGTGAAACCAACCAAAAAAGGAGTCTCCCCTAAATTATAATGTATCCCAAACTAAGTTATACTCTAGATATATCAAAATATTTGTTTTGATTTTTTGCAATGGCTCTCATGGGGTGTTTTCATATACTAGGCAATAATACTTGTTGAAATTATATGGAAAGTGCAATAGAATACAATTTTCTGCTTGATAATTACTTCCTAATTATTCTCCAATTTTTGTTTATATGCCACTAGTATCATTGGATAACTATACTTAGAAAATTTCAACTGCAAATACAACGTAAACAATAAATATCATAGAAAGACAATAATGCACAATAGACACAATTGTTTTTCACTTGGGAAACCCAACCTTGGGAGAAAACCCAACAATCTTTTCTTGAGGAGAAATCATTCTTTTAGCAAGGTTACTAATTAGAAATTTTGGTCTAGAAATATATACTGATAATCCAAGTCAAATACCAGTCAAAATTGGTCAAACAATTGCAATTCAATGTTGTTCAAACCAATTAAAATAATCAAAAGTCAATGTTGTTCAAATTGTAGTATGTGGTCAAATTCGGCCTTGCAATCAACTCAACGTTGTGGTCAACTCCTTTGATCAAATTCGCATGTGTGACTTGCGGTTAACCTATGGTCAAACTCATACATGTGGCTTGTAGTCAACCTATGGTCAACGATAAAACAATTTGGTCAAATTTTTGTGAAACAATTTAGTTAACCCTTAGTCAAACTCGGTCAAATAGCTTGATTAATCCTTCATATGTGCTGCTTTAAAAGGATAGACAAACTTGGTCTTCTTTCACATATTTGGCCTCCAAAAGATGCTAGTCAACTCGGTATCATATGAGCGGCCAAAATAAGAGAGATAGAATGATAAAGATTATCTCCAACAACAAATTTCTACTTGGACAAATTTTTGCTCCACTAGAAAAGATTCAATGAGATTGCTATGTTAATAGTTTTCCTCTCAAATATTGCCTATTTATGTAGATATTTAATGTGGAATAGAGACCCATCAAGGTTGCTTCTCATCACAAGAAACCCCTTCACTAATGGAGCTTACATCACAACTCAACATTAGACTAAAATTTTTTACCCCTTTGCTGGGTGAAAAATCCCAATCAATAAACAGTTAAAACACACTCTATAAAAAATAGATCACTCCATCTCGGAACACAATGTGAGCATCATGGGCTATTCACCCCTAGCCAAATCAGCGTGGCCCCATGGGTGAATGTATCAAACTCCCCTAGTCAAATCAACATACCTCATGGGAGAAAGTCTACCTTGGGCCATTTATCCCTATCTAAATCAGCATGACCCAATGGGTAAATGTATCATTCCCCCACTAGTTAAATTAGCATGACCTCGTGGGAGAATGTTTGCCTGATATTGCAAAAAAACATCAACACCCCCTCTCCATGAGGGAGACATTTTGCATCATGCCAAGCTCGTCTCAGAAATATACAAATTTCCCCTAGATAGAGGCTTGGTGAGAATGTCTGAAATTTTCTCATTTGTGGATATGTACTAGATCTTTATTGCTCCCTTCTACACCATGTCTTAGATGAAATGATATTTGATCTCAATGTGCTTTGACCTATCATGAAATACTGGATTCTCTTAAAGCTTGACACAACCTTGATTATCACAATATATCAAGGCCGTCTCTAGCTCCTGATCAAATAGCATTGCAAGCAACTTCTGAAGCCACACAACTTCTTGAATTGTGACATTATCTACGATATACTCCACTTTTGTTGTAATGACTGCGACAAAAGTCTACTTCCTACTAAACTAGGACATCATAGCTGATCCCAAGTTGAAGTAGCACCTGAGGTGCTCTTTCTATCCACTGCACTCCCAACCCAATGATAATCAACATATTCCTGCAATCTCACTTCACCACTGTGAGAAACATTGTTAATGATGAGAGGCCGGTGAATCAATATTAAGGCTAATATTCACTTCTATGCCAATTTATCTTTACTCATTCAAATTTGGCATTCATTATATGAGAGAAATCATTAACAAATTATAACAACAACCATATCAACCAATACAAGCATATACATCATGGGCAACAAAAAAATGAGACATAAATGTTTTACGTGGAAACCACTTGGGGAAAAAACCACCAAAGCTTGTTGTTGTTATTGATGTAAAGTAAGAGTACCTACTCTATTACATCAATCTGTTTGTGAGCCACCATTCACAGGAAGCACCAACTCCCTTTGATTGTTTACTAGCACCCACTAGTAGGAAGAACCAAATCCCTCCTTTTGTAGACACTTGTTCAGCTTACAAGAAGCACCAACTTCACATATTTTTTGCAAGCACCAACTTGTATCTCCTTGGATTTATGCAAGCACCAAATTGCAGGAGGCACCAACCCCTAAGCCTTCTTAGACACCCACTAGAGATGGAAGCGTCAACTTCCTGTATGCAAGCACCAACCCACACTCAATAAGGAACTCAATGTTCTTTGTAGATGGAAGCCACTCTGCCTGATATCAGCTCTGTTCACCACAACCCTTGACCTACACAATACTCTTTGTCTTCTGCTCACTCTGCTGCAACTTGCCATTCTACTCAACAACAGTCACTCATGACAGTCCACACAACACTATGTCATATGCTCTTCAACAACATACACTTCAACACTCAGCCCCTTCTATTCCACAAACTATCTCGACCTCTCACACAACATAGGCTCACTCGTCCTCTTCTTAAGAACATAGGCTCTCGACCTCCTTCTGCTCTGGCACTTTCATCCTTTTGCATAACAACATAGGATCTTTTGGGGTCTTCTTTCCTGTGCATAGGCACTCTCATCCTTTATTTGAAGAACAGGCTCACTTAGCCTCACACAACAACTCACTAACACACACTGAGCTCTCCACACATCTCACTGAAACAATGCTGCTTTTCCCCACATTGCTCAATTGTAATCTTGGGTTTTGTTCCTCTGCTGCACATTGGTCAATGTTTCCTCTGTTGTCATCCACATTGCCCGAGAGTGTACTCCTGCATGGCTTTGCATTTTGCTGTTTGCGTCTGACTTGGCCACTGCTACCTCATTTACCACCGAGAATGGGCATCTAAGCATTTCTCCATACTAATAATTATTTCTCAGTCAAATTTCACACTCCAACGAGGCTATCCATGCTTGACAGGTACTTTGGCATGGCTTATTTGTTTTTCAATTAATTTAATGAAGCATGCATGGGAGATCAAAGAAAGCTGATTTCAACTTGAGATAGGCCCAACACTCTTCTTTGAGAACCATGGTCCTTTCTACCTTGATCCAACAATATTTGTAGTTGTCATTACTCTTGTGACAACAACTCTTATGCACACAGTTACATAGCTTCTGATTCATCCGTCCTCCATACTCCTTTGTACTGCACTATCAGAACCCAAAATCTCATAGCGTTACACCACAGTGCAATTTCAGAGCCACAACATATCGTAACTTTATATTATGGTGACATTACGATATTATGATGCCTTTAGCCCCTTTTTCTTAGCTCCTTATCGCAATTCCGCCATAGGATCGCTGCCTGTGACCGCCGACATAGCACATAGGTGTTAAGGCCTTCAGGCTCTTGCTAGGGGTCTATCTCCCCGTGTATTTTCTTTCCGCCCTTGGTTATTTTAGCTTCCTCAACCAAGTGCCAACACACCAGAGCTCTATGGTATCGTAACTTTTTCAAATGGAAATTACAGTGGAGTTTTGAAATCTCCAACCATCAATATTCTCCATGGCACTTAGGTGCTAGGTCTTGCTTTGTGCCCCTGGTTCTTTGGGTCTCCACGACCAAATGCCAATCCACATCGAAAGCCCCCTGTATCGTAATTTTTTAAAACAACAATTGCATAGGAGTTACGAGATCTCTGACCTCTTATATTCCGACCTTTGAGATGATGTCATGCTGATGTCATTATCTCCACGTGGAATTTCCTTAGTGGTGATGTGTGTCACCAGGATTTTCCCAATTAGGCCACCCAATAATTCTGGATCTGACTTCCACATGTCCTTCTTACAACCATGTCATGCTGATGTCATCTGCCACCGTAAGCTCCTCAGAACCAATCAACGATTTCCATGTGTCATGTTAGAGGAGAGAGAAGGAGTCCCTGGTTCTTTGGTTTTGCAACAAATTTCCTTTGTAATTCCTTGCTCCTCGCAACCTTGATGCTTTTAAAGAATTTCATTATTAAGAACTTATGAGGTTTCGAGGTTCCAAGGTCTCTAGGCTCCGATATTCAGCCCTTCCAATATCAGGTTCCGATGTTTTGAGCCTTCCATGATATTCAACCCTTTCGATATCAGGTTTCGATTTTTTGATCCTTCTTCGATATTCAGCCCTTCCGATATTGGGTTTCGATGTTCTGAGCCTTCTTTGATATTCAACCCTTTCAATATCAGAATCTGATGTTCTAAGCCTTCCGATGTTCCGATGAATTCCTTCTTTACACAGAGGCTTTTCCATCATCTCTGCTGAGTTTGGCATTGCTGCCAACTTTGGCTAAGTGCCAAGACTCCCTCAATCACCTTTTAACTTTGCTATCATGTACTTAAGTCACCAAACTTTGATTGGGAATAATTCCTGATCCAGTAGGCCATTTACATACTTCCACATACTGTTGGAAATCTCTTTCTGAGCACTATCTAGTGGAGGTTTGATGTAGTCTTTGAGCCCATTTGCTACTTGAAAAATGGCTGCAAACTCTCTATTGTTATTTTCACCTTGACCCTTCTTCTTGTGCCTAGAACCTACTCTTCAGAGGCATTATGGGACTCCCAACCACCATAGTCATCATTTTATGCTTCTCCAATAAGGACGCTACTGTGGTGATTATCTACTAGAGACTACAAAAACCATAGGACTCCCCCTGAGCTTGACACTATTAGCGCTTGAATTTGGCCTCAGGTTGAAAAAGACAAAATCCAAGGCAACATCAAACCACTTAGCCTCGTAGCTAGCCCTACGGGGACAGGAGAGGGCTCTCTCCGGGTCTATCTCGGCAAAAGGTATTCAAAGGGCTGAGATGACCAATAAAGAACACTGATTTTAAGCTAGTAAACTGATGGGGAAAGTTTGATTTTAAATTTTTAGGGTTTTGTTGGAAAACTGAGCACGGCAATTTTGGGTGTGGGGATGAGACACAGTTTTTGCAAAGGTCTTTTTGGGGCAAGGTAGGAGATTGTCTTGATGCCTTTGAAATAAGTGAATGGATGGATATGACCGGTGAGGAGCTAAGGAGAGCAAGAAACCATCGAGAGTTCTCCTTAAACAGATGAAAACATTGATATTAAGCAAACTTAAAGGCAGAGCATAGAAACCATGAATTCTACCTTAACACTTCATTTACTTAATTTGCAGAAGAGAATAGTAAGAAAATGATACACAACAAACTTACAAGTACATGAGAGAAACACACCATCAACACAAATAACCACAGGAATCCCAAATAGTGCTGCAAAACCCTGGTCTTTCCTTTGCCAAAATTGCAGAGATACAAAGTGTAAAACAGTCTAAGCTTATCCCTCAAGAGTCCAACCATGAAAATGACTAAGAAAATACATAATATAGGCAAGCTAACACATTTCCTTGCCTCTAGGGGTCGAGATCATCATCCTAGGAGCTGTTTCAACCAATTCTAAACTGAGCACTACAATCTAGGCAATCAAAACAACTTGCCTCTATAAGCTAGGAAACCAATTCATTCATTAATTTTTTGCTATTTTATGAATGAATCTTCTAGAATAGGTAAATAAGTGTCATGTCAACATGAAATTACATCAATTACATCAAAGAGGATGAAAAATCCAACCAAAAAGTCAAAACTAGTCAATGCTGCGTTTTCCTGAGCTGAAGGTGCAAAACTGGCAAATTTTCCCAACGCGTAGCGCGCCATTTCTCAACGCGTAGCGCGCCTTTCAGGCCACTTTTGAGGCACTTACCGGCATCCAAATGAGGCACAAGTGGGCTTGTTGGAAAGGTCTGGATGTCTGATCTCTAGCCCAAGTAGAATTTCTCAATTTGGTGGCCATTTGCCCCTCCAAAATTGTAATCTCCCGAGACTGCTTCATGTGTGTCCAAAAAGTGGCAGAAGGTCATTTTTTGCATGTTTTTTAACCTTTTGGGGGCTCAAATCTTCATGAAATTTCTTGGCAGTGGCTGAGCAAGTGTAATTTGTCATGAAAAATCCAAAAATACTGAGTTTTCCTGAAATGGACCTCCCCAACTTAAGGCGTAGCGCGCGGCGCGCTACGCGTTGAGGGCAAAAACCTGTTTTTGGCACAAAAAATTCAAAATTGACCAAAATTGCTCCAAATTTCCTGAATTTTGAGCTGGAGGTGTATCATTGAGCACCATGCTCCCTCAAGGTGGCTTCAGCCAAAATCTGAAGCGGATCGGGCCTTTTCCTCCGTTTTAGTGCCTTGGCCAAGCGTGCTTGAGAACCTTCATTTTTGCTTTACACACATGCATGCGGGCCCAATAATGATTCTTCATGTGGCGGAGCATGTCTTTGTCCCTGTTTGCCTTGGCTAGCAACTTCTCTAAATGAGTGTTCACCCGAATGAGCATAGATCCTTGCTCAATAGGTGTCAAATCACCGGGTCTCTTGCGAGCCAAGTTCCGGTCTTCTCGGATCCTCCGCAACTCATCAAGAGTGTGTTCATCCTCCAACTGCTTGTTGCGCTGCTCTAAGTATGTGATTGTCCAATTTTCCATTTCCAACTTTTGCTGCAACAAGTCATTTTCCGCCCTAAGTTACTGAATGATCTCCTTTGACTCTAAGCTAGGAGAGCTGATATCAAGGTCAACAATATCTATGTCTGGATCACCTGATGGCCCCTCATCAATCTTGGGCTGCTTGCCTCTCTCTTGTACCTATGCTGTTGTCGAAAGCGAGGCCCCTTCCACCTGATGTGGAGATAACACTCGCTGTGCTGATGAAGAAGGTGAGACCCCTTCCACCTGGTGTGGAGATAATACTCGCCGTGCAGATGCAAATAAGACCCTGTGGCCTCTCTGATATGTAACATATGGAGGAGCGCTGACATGCTCTGGCTCAGGAATGTCAAACTGATGTGAAGGCCCTCCCTCATCATGGACAATCTCGGGAGGTGGCTGTGGCACCATGAAGAAGTCGCAAGAAATGAAATCCTCCCAAGCAATACCCTGCTGTGCTAACTGATGCATCACTACGATCTCGATCAGTGCATAATGATATATACTTTTGAGTTGCTGTGCGGGGTTCTTCCTTTGCACTACGGGTAGCATATTCTCTATATTTCGGCACATGAAAAATGGAATGTTCATCATTCGTACCCGGGTGAAATGCATCAACAAACGGATATGGTACGAATATAAACGTGAAAATCTGCCCTCACAAGTGAAATAGCACATAATGAGCCTCATCAAGGGTGCATACTCATTCCTTAGGAATCTGAAAGGAAAAATAGCAGTAAGGTGCCTCATGCATCCGGGTTTGATGTATGGTTGATAATGAAATTTGTCTAACAGCTTGCGCTTGGTCCACTCTTCCCCAACATTTGGTATCCCGGTGGCTTGAGCAACCATTTCAGGTGATAAGGTGAAATCCACTCCTGCAAGGTTCACATGGCCATTGTGCAAATGTAGGACAAACAAGTAGACCAGCTCTCTATGGTGTTGAATTTGTGAGATCCTCTCACAATATCCAAAGCATGATTGATACTGAAAACATGACATTGCAAGTGGACAAGCTTGCAAATGAGCCAATGAAGTGGGCTCCTCTCTGACATGCCGACTACCCTTACCACCCTTGTGATGCCTCCTTGGCACTTCTACCTCCGGTGTTGAATCACTGTCATAACTCTGCTCGTAATCTGATTCGGTTTCTAACATGGTTTTTAAGGCAAGATGGCTGAAATGTATTGTTGATTTGGCACCCAATTAACTGCTGTTTGACTTTTTCAAATGCTGTTACCAAGGGGACATAAATACAAGGGAATTGTTAGGGATAGGGGAACATAAGGGAATTAGGGAGAATAAACACAAAGAAGGAATTTAGGGAAGGCAAGCATGGGAAATCACAAAATTGTGCGATTTTAAAGTGAAGTAGGGTTTAGGAATTAAATATGTTTTAGGAATTTAGGGAGGAGAATTATGAAATTTCATGGGAAAATTTTAAAGAGAAAGGTGATGAAAATGAGGGAAAAAAGGATTACAAATGGGTAACCTTGGACAACAAGAGAAATTTGAAACCCTAGCAACATTGAGACTTTAAATTTTCCACAAGAATGTAGGGTTTTGATTTATCATTTTCATAGCAATTTGAACATATTAATTTTCTCTTTCATCTTGCAAAACCAAATCTAACCATGAAAGAGAGGCCTACCTGCAATGTGCTTGAGAGAAAGATCGATTTGATGGCTTGCTGTTAGTTTGTTGAGATGAAACCCCAACGCGTAGCGCGCCTTGCCCAACGCGTAGCGCCCCTCTGATGTGTAGCGCACGTGCAAAATAACACTGAGAAAGGCTCCCTGACGCGTAGCGCGCCCTCCCTGACGCGTAGCGCGCCTCTGAAATTGCTCAACTTGCTCAAGAACTCCTAAAATCGCCTTTGCAAGGATTCACTTAGCTTGTGAGAGGCAAATGAGTTGCTAATGAAGAGTGATGTGCTTTTATAGGCTTCCTTTAGATTTTTACTTGCCCAAAACCCACTTTATAATGTTTTGAGTGTTGACACTTTTTTGAATTAATTGGCTCTGACTTTTGATTTCTTTTCTTTGAAAAATTGGTTGAAATGATGATTTCTTCTGAAAATTTTTGCAAGGATAGCTTCTAAGGTGCTTTGGCAAAGGAGACCAAGGCTGCACTTTGACATTTGGAGAGTTTGAAATTTTGAGAATTTTTACAAGAAATGAGATAATGGCCTTTGTTTTTCAAAAACAGAGTTTTTGAAAACAAGGTAAAAATTTAGTTGTACAATAGAGAAAATTGTTGAAATGATGCTTATGAAGAACATCCCTCTGGCTTGCTGGTCCTTTATGACTTTTCAAGACAAAAATGGACTCAACCCTAGACCTAAGACCTTGAAACTTAAAGCAAGATGAAGGACCCTTTGAAGATTTTATTTACTTAAACAAACCTGAACCAACAATGCCAAACAAGAGGGGAATAAAAGACACAAACTCCCTCCACCGGGATTATGGCATGCCTAACGGAATGCAACATGATCACACTGATGGGACACCTAATCATGAAATGCAAAGAGCTTTGATCTCTGGTGGAGGGCTACTAGACCGACTCTAACAGACACATCAAGCACATCAATGCTAGCATCTGCTACCATCACAACTAGCCTAGTGTAAATCAATGTTGTCTTGCCTAACATCATGCTAGCACATACATACATGTTAATATGGTTGACATCAATGCCAACACACTTGCTAATTGTCAGGCAATGCCAACTTCCCAACTTGATCTCCTAGCATGGTTGTTGACATCAGTGCAAACACACTTACTGCCACTAGCCAAACAGACAATGCCAACTATCCAACAACCACCTGAGGCATATCTCATATCATATTTGACTATACCATGCAGGTACATCAACACATGTTTCACTGCTACCCCAATGTACATGCCTCAGCTCAATCATATACTAGCTCAGGGCGTTCATTGTAAAAAATATGTGGCATGGTGTTAAACATGTACATCAAGAATCCAATCAAGTACTTTTACATGCTGGGATCCACCAAATCTGAATCTGAAGCAGAATCAATCAACTTTTTTCAGTTGGTCACCATAGGTGTAGCCATGGACTTGCAATCCATCATACCAAATCTCCTCAAGATATGAACTGTGTACTTCCCTTATCCAAGGAAGATCTTACCTGATCTCTTCCACATCTCTAATCCCAAGAAATAATGCATCAAGCCAAGATCCTTCATCTTGAAATCCAAATACAACTCCCTCTTGCACCTGACAATGAGCCTCTCTGCCCTAGTAAGGAACAAATTGCCAACATACAACACCAAGATCAAAGGATCACCATCAAAAACCATGAAGTAAAGGTCAAGATCCACATCACTCTTAGTGAAGCCCAAACTCATCAAGTATCCATTAATCCTAGAATACCATACCCTGGGTGCTTGCTTGAGTCCGTACAAAGCCTTCTTCAACTTGAAAACATGGGACTCCTTCCCATGTACCACAAAGCCATGAGGTTTCTCTATGTACACTTCCTCCTCAATCACACCATTGAGGAATATAGTATTTACATCCATCTGATGTAACCTCCAACCCATAACTGAAGCAAGAGAAACATTAGTCCTGATAGAAGTGAACATGGAGACTTGAGAAAAAGTCTCTTCATAGTCCTCTCCCTCTCTCTGGGAGAACCCTTTCACCATAAAACTTTCTTTATGCTTATCTATGCTACCATATACTGCATTCTTGATCATATAGATCCACTTGGAGGTCACTATTGAATTCCCTTTTCGTCTCAAAACTATCTCCCATACATCATTCTTCATGATGGGTTCACACTCCTCCATCATGCATCCCTCCAAACTTGCTGGCCTGCTGCCTCCTCATAATTGGAAGGCTTAGAATCAATGGTCTAGCTTATCAATTCCATGTGGAACGAGAACATTTGTGTTCGTTTGCTCTAGTTGAAATTACCCTTGGGAGCTACATGCCTCTTTGCATTCTGCAAAGTGTCACGAAGCCATGCTGGCCTCTTCCTGGTCACTGCAACATCTCTAGGCTGGTCCATTGGATTTGTTGGCTCAACTGATTCCTCCTGATGGTCTAAAGGATGAACAACAAGATTAGAGGGATTTGTATTGCATCCTTCAAAGCCTCCTGCTCCTCACTATCAATCTCCATATAAGACTCTCTAGACCTCCTAACTAACCTCAATTTGACATTGTCCTAGAATGTAGATCCAGTAGGCTTGCAAAGTTTCGTTGTATACCACAAAAGTACCCTTCTTCCCAAAAGCTTCTAACTTCTTCCTCTTCTCCATGAGAACATGAATGTATAATGGACAACTAAAGATCCTCAAATGATTGACCTCTAGCTTCACTCCTATGAATGCCTATTAAAGAGTCTTGTCCTCCAATATCTGATGAGGAATCCTGGTATGAACATAAAAAACTGTGATAGATGCCAATTCCCATAAGAACATGAGTAAATATTAATTAAGTAGAAATTGGGTTGCAGATTTTCAATTGTTCATGAATTTTTAATCAAAATCACAAGACACAAATATACACTACTGCTTTGCGGACATTATTTCACAATTTAGAACAAAAATATCAGACATGCAAGAAGAAATAACACACATGCAACAAGTATTTTTATATGGGGAAAGCAATATGCTAAAATCCCCAATGCCTCTTGCATTAATAAAATGAAATAGAGATGTATTACAATTGCTTTTCTCAACTGAGCTCACCCTACAAGTGCACAACCTATCTCTCTGCTCACTGAAGGCCTCTGACCCAGACTTAGTCAATTTTTTCCTCAGCTTGAGCTCCTATTTCCTTGCGTTGTTCCTTGAGTAATTAGCCCCTATTATTTAGGAAATTCCCTCAGCTGAATTGCACAATTCCTTTATATTGATAATATGATTGCATGCAACACCTGTACACTCATGATTAGTCTACAACTGATGTTACACTGCCTTGGAATCTCCGCCTCAACTAGGTAACTCAAATTTTGTTCATGCACTAGTTATTTTGGTCTGAATGATCAATTAATTGGATGATCACTGAGTTTGATTGAAGTCCCACTGCTTAACTGACCTTCCACTAGTTCCTCCAAAAGTCGAAACTAGTTTAACTAAAAACAACCTGAGATAACTGACCTTGATTGTTACAAATTAGCAATCAAGCATGCTGAATTGAACTCTAACTCCTCCAACTCTAATTTATTGAGTAAATGGGGTGATACAAGCCATGTCACACACGTTAACATCATCCAAGCTGTCTTCTGATGTCGAAATTTTAATTTTCTCAATTTAATCAAGGAAAAATCAAATTGAGAATTTCTTGTTGCATTTTTCAACATTCCTTCTCAACAAGAAAGGGATTATCAGCCACCCCTATCCTGCACCTGTGGAACTTGAACTTCCCTCTTGATAATTCCTTTGTCAAAATATCAACATCTCGTTCCTCTATCATAATGTACTGCAACAACATTATTTGCCTCTACACACAGTCTCGTAAATGGTGATACCAAATATCTATATGCTTAGATTGATCATGGAAAACAAGATTTTCATAGAGCTTGATGCAACTTTGATTATCACAATAGATCACAGTTGGATCCATCATTTGACCAAACAATCCAACAAGTATCTTTCTTATCCAGATCATCTCACATGTTGCTTGATTGACAACCATGTATTCTGCTTTTGTTGAGCTGAGTGCCACAAATATTTGCTTCTTGCTATACCAAGAAACCACTGCGAAACATTGAAAATTTCACTTGATGTATTGTTTCGGTCTGATGGACTCCCCGCCCAATCTGCATCTATGAAGTGACGAAAATTCACTCCCTCTGTCCATATGTACGATAGTACAAATTGGGTAGTGCCTCTAAGGTATCGTAGAACATTCTTAACTACCCTCCAAAATAATTTGGTTGGCTTAAACATATCTTGACTTAGCTGGTTGACTGCATAGCACATATCTGGTCATGTGTTCACAAGATATATTAGTGAGCCAACCAACTTCCGGTAAACAGTAGCGTCCACTTCCTCACCTAAAGTTCCATCCTCTTTCCTCTAGTTGGTCACTAGAGGTGTCTCCATGGGTTTTCAACTCTCCATGCAGAACCTCTAAAGTATCTCATTGGCATGCTTTCCCTAAGAGACAAACAATTCCCCATCACCTTGCCATACTTCCAATCCAAGGAAGGAGTGCATGAGACCCATGTCATTCATTTCAAACTCTCTTGCAAGGTCCTCTTTGCAAGATCTAATTAGTTTTTCATCACCAGTTAAAATCAAGTCATCAACATATAAGACGTTAATCAATCATTTAACTTCTACCAATAATAGGTTTGTATCCACTTCACTTTTGGTGAAGCCCAAACTAGTGAGATAGTTATCGATCATGATGTACCAAGCATGGGGTTCTTGCTTGAGGCTGAACAACACTCGCTTGAGTTTGTACACATGAGACTACCAATTAAAAATATCGAAGCCTTCTCGTTGCTCAATATACACCTCCTCCTCAATAAATCCATTGAGGAATGTTGTTTTCACATCCATCTGGTGGATCTTCCACCCCGTTTGTGCAACCAAAGCAAGAATTGAACTAATGGATGAGTACCATGCTATAGGAGAAAATGTCTCCTCATAATCAATCCCCTCAACTTGAGAGTACCCATTGGCCACAAATATGGCCTTTAACCTTTCCATGCTTCCATTTGCTACATGCTTTACCTTAAAGATCCATCTTGAACCCACAACTGATTTATCTTCTGGTCTTGGAACCACTTCCCAAACATTGTTCTTTACAATGGATTCATATTCCTCCATCATTGCATCAACCCATACAAGTTTCTCTACTTCTTCCTTGAAAGAGGATGACTCAGTTTCTACAAGCTCAGTCATTAGAGCCATGTAGCTAGTGTACTGATCTGGTGACCTTCTCTGCTTATGCTGATTTGAAGCAGCACCAACATTCTCCCTTGCATCCAGCAAAAGTCTCTCAGGTTCCCTAGTACTTTTCTTACCTTCAGTGGATGGTTCTACTTGAGTGGTTGTCTCCACTCTCTGCTCCTCAATTTGTGGCTGCTCCACAACTTCTTGAGGTTCCTTTTTTGGAGCTAAAAGCTCATGTGCTAGTGGGATTTGAACCTCTCGCTCAAGAGAGCATTACATGGCTTTGTCTTCATCAAATTTTACATCCCTTTGCCCAACTGTCATTTTGAGGGATGACAAGTACAAACAATAGTTTTGGGGAGTTTCTATGTAAGCCACAAATATCCCCAATTCTATTGTCAGCTCTAGCTTCTTCCTTGATTCCTTGGAGACACAACAAAAAATAGAGGCTCCAAAAATCCTGAAGTGTGACACATCTGACATTATCCTCGAGAAGGCCTCCTTCGGTGTAATCATGCTAAGAATTCGATGAGGACCATGGTTCTGCAAATAGAATGTTGTGTTGCATGCCTCAACCCACAAATGTAGAGGTAGGCCTTGATCATGCAACATTGCCCTCACTGCTCCCATAATGCTACAATTCTCTCTCTCAGTGAGCCCATTCTGCTGTGGGTTGTGGGGTGTTGTTAACTCTTGCTGAATGCCTTATTTTGTACAGAAATTTTTAAATTCATTCGACATGTACTCACCTCCATTATTGCTCCTGAGAGCCTTCACCTTCTTGCTCGTTTCTTTATCAACCAGTGCCTTGAATTCTACGAACTTGGAGAAGGTATCATCGTTCTTTTGCATGAAGAAGATCCAAGACTTCTGTGAGAAGTCATTAATAAAAATGACAAAATATTTGTGCCTAGTAGTGGAAGCTGTTGAGAAAGATCCATAAACTTCAGAGTGGACCATTTCAAGGATTGCATGTGCTTTGTTGTCCCAATCATGGAATGTGGACTTTTTGTACTTCCCCAAGGTACATCCTTTGCATACATCCTATTGCTTAAGTGTTCCTTTGGGGAGGCTTGTTGTTATCTGCTGCATGATCTTCAAAGCGCCATGATGGAAATGGCCAAGTCTTCTATGCCAAATTTCATCGGTGTCACGAATCTGCACCTTCTCCACCTTTGTGCTCAATGCAGCACAATCCTCCACATCTAGCTTGTACATGTTCTTCACACGAACCCCGATATGCTTCACCATTCTCATGGCTATGTGTCTCAGGAATGCCTTTCCTTTGCTGAAGATCACATCATAACCACGGTCTTCCAAAACTGTAACATAGATGAGATTTTTATTTAGGCTTGAAACAAACATGACATCCTTGAGCTTGAGGGGGGATCTCTACTCACTATGAAACATGACTGTACCAATCCTGGCCACGCTAAACCTTTTGTTGGCCCCCATATCAATGTGCAACTGCAAATATTTTTCTTTTAGGTCATTGAAAAAATATCTATTTCCCATCATGTGGAATGATGCACTTGAGTCCAAGTACCACATGCTTCCCCATCATTGTCCTGGACATGCATGCAATGAGGGTAAAGTCAAGCTTGAACTGTGAAGCTAAAGCTTCACTTACTCCTCCTCCTGAGGTATTCTTACTTTCATTCTTGTGTGGACACTTTGTGGCATAGTGCCCGAATTCATGACAATGGAAGCATTTAATTTTTGAAAATTTTTCTTCTTTCCCCCTTGATTGGATTCTGGTTTGGATTGGGATTTCTTCCCTTTTCCCTTCTTTGCCTTTCCAACCAATGCAAAGTTTTCTTCATCCTCACCCTTGGATGAAGTCCCATCTCTAGAATTTCACTTTATTTCCTCTTGTACTAAGTCAGACCATAAGCGCTCCCAACTCGATAGTTTCTCCCTCCCATTCACCGAATCTTGATAGCTATGCCAGCTCTTCGGAAGGCCCAGAAGGGCTAAGGTTACCAAGTCTTCTTCAGGGACATTAACACCGACCCCACCAAGTTCATCATGACATTGTGTAAACTTGAACAGATACTGCAGAATTGTGTCATTCCCTTGCATCTTGATACTTCGAAGTTTATCCTTGAGCGCCAATTTCCTGTGGTCACTACTATTCTCGAACGATTCTATCAGTGCTTTCGACATCACGGACGAGGTTTCTTTTCTATGGAGATTTGAGACAATATGATCTCATACTCCATCCAAGATGATTCTCCTCGCCTTGGCTCTTCCATTAAGAAAGGTTTTGGGCATCAAATTCTTAAGGTTTTGCAACATCTGTCTTGATGTATTCTAGAAATCCATTTTCATGCAATACTGCCTCCATGTGTTCCTTCCATGCAAAAAAATTAGAGGGTCCTTTTAAGGCATACTCTAGCCTTAGTCTATTGAAGGCCATCTTCTTAGCTCTAAAGAAATCCTGCTACACCGATCTTCAAAATTCGAACCTCTGAGAAATAACTTCGAATTTCTTGCTCTAATGTGAATCCAACTCTAATACCATGTCAAAATTAGGTTGTAGATTTGCAACTGCTCATGAATTTTTAATCAAAATCACAAGACATATATCTACATTGCTACTTTGCGAACATTATTTCACAATTTAGAACAAAAATCTCAGACATCCAAGAAGAAATAACACACATGCAACAAGTATTTTTATCTAGGGAAAGCAATATGCTAAAACCCCATTGTCTCTTGCATTAATCAAATGAAATAGAGATGTATTGCAATTTCTTTGCTCAACTGAGCTCACTTTGCAAGTGCACAACCTATCTCTCTGCTCACTGAACGCCTCTGACCTAGACTTAGTCAAATTAGGACTCGGCTTGAGCTCCTATTTCCTTGTGTTGTTCCTTGAGGAATTATCCCCTATTATTAAGGAAATTCCCTCAATTGAATTGCACAATTTCTTTACGCTGATCATTTGACTGAATACAACACCTATACACTCAAAACTAGTCTATAATTGATGTTACATTGTCTTGGAATCTCCACCTCAACTGGGTAACTCGAATTATCTGCATGCACTAGTTATTTTGGGATGATTGATCAGTTAATTGGATGATCATTAAGTTTTATTGAAGTCCCACTACCTAACTGACCTTCCACTAGTTCCTCCAAAAGTTGGAACTAGTTTAACTAAAAACAGACTGAGATAACTAACCTTGATTGCTGCAAATTAGGAATCGCACATGATGAAATGAACTCTAACTCCAACTCGAATTTACCAAGTAAACTGTGTTGTGACACAAGCCATGTCACAAAATTTAACATTATCCAAGTTGTCTGCTAATGTGGAAATTTCAATTTTCTCAATTTAATCAAGGAAAAATCAAATTGAGAATTTCTTGCTACATTTTTCAACAAATCATGAATCATTGCCTTGACAACTTCCACAATGGACTTGTTCTTCCCTTCTGCAATCCCATTCTGCCGAGGGTTATAGGAACTACACACTCCCTCTTGATCCTTCCCTCCTTATAGAAATCCCTAAAATACCTGGAAGTATACACCTCCATTTTCTGGCCTCAAAACTTTGATTTTCTTTCATGTCAAGTTCTCCACCTATGCCCTGAACTCTTGGAACCTGTTGAAGACATAATCCTTGGTCTTCATGAAGTAGATCCATGTCTTCTGGGATAAGTCATCAATAAAAGCCACATAGTACAAGAAATCACCCAAATATGGTACTATCATTAGTCTACATACATATAAATGCACTAGATCAAAGATCCCCTTATACCTACTATCATTGCTTGGGAAAGATCCCTTGACATTCTTGACAACTGTATAACCCCTACAAACACCATCATGCTTTACCTAGAGCTCTAGAAGAACTGTAACTATCTTCCTCAATGTTGGAAAATCCCTATTATGTAGGTGAGAAAATCTTTGATTCCATAACTCACATAAACAGATGTTGTCATGTACCAATGCCTAATATAGATGTCTTAAATATATGTACTCCCTCTTGAACACCAATACCTCTTGTTGAGTCTACGCTTGATTGCTTCGGCCATATAAGAACTTGACCATCAACAAATGCAACTTTGTAACCTCTATCCCCCAACGCTCAAATCGAGAGTAGGTTCTTCTTCAATCCTGGTACAAACAATACATCTTTCATGTGTAGAGAATGTTTGGGCTCTAAATGAATTGATGCTAACCCAATTTCTTTCACTAAATACTTGGAATTATGTCTAAGTTCCACCTATAATGCTGAATTTCTCTTTGTCAAATTTGTGAGAGAATCTTGTGAACCTGTCATGTGCTTAGAAGCATCATTGTCCACCAAACAAATATAATTACTATCAGTAATAGTGTCTGCAAGAGCAGAGACAAATAAATATTCCTTTTGAAGGTCATCTGCTATCTCATCAAGTTTAGATACCTTTGTCTTGTTTTGTGGTAGACTCTCATCATCATCATCAACAACAATTGTTGATGCATGCTGCTTTCCATTCCTTTTCTTTTTAGGAAATTGTGAAGCATATCAACCAAATGATGACATTTGAAGCACTTGATATTTGAAAGAGACTTCTTCTTCTATTCTTCAACTAGAGCTGATCTTCCACCTATATCATTCTTATCAAAATTTCTTCTTCCTTTTCCTTTCCTTGCATGAGTTGCAGGGGCTTGGGTTTCTTCATCCCGAGGTCTTGTAAGTTGTTCTTGGGTAACAATTTGGCCTCCTCTTGGAAACAATTGGTCCAAAGCTGATCAAACCTGGGCAACTTAGCTCATGCACAAATACCGTGTACAAATTGATCCTGTGAAGAAGGAAATCCATTAAGAGCCATTGTAACAAGATCTGCATCATTAATGGTTTCTCTAATGGCGTTAAGTTGATCTCTCAACTGGGATACTCTCATTATATAAGTGGAAATTGAATCTGATCTAGAAATCATCATACAATGAAGCTGACGTCTCAAGGATAATTTTCGGATAGTATTGTTACTCTCAAACAATCCCACGAAAGCATCATACATCTATTTGGCAGTCTTCAACTCAACAACATGTGGAATCAAATGGTCCTTGATGGAAGCTATCAAGATCCTCTTCGCCTTTGCTTCATTCTTCTTATTCTTTGATTTTCTCCTTAAGATCTATTGGTTTTGAGACAATTTCCTTCACATAATTTTGAATATCATTTTCTTCGAAGACAATGAGTATCCTTGCCTTCCAAGGTTTTAATTTGTAGCACCATCCAACCTGTCCTCTACTTTGAAACCAGGCACCATCTTGACAAGAGAATTGAAAAATGTACAAGCTTCCTGAATAATGGAGTTTATGGTTGTTCAATGGCTGATTTTTCATCAACGCTTTGATACCATGTTGAAATTCTATGGCAAATGCAATAGAATACAATTTTTTCCTGATAATTACTTCCTAATGATTTCCAAACAATATTTTTTATACCACTGTTATCATTGAATAATTATATTAAAAAAATCTCAACAATAAATGTCATGGAAACAATAAAGATCATAGAAATACCACTGTGCACAATGGACACAAAAAAATTTCACCTAGGAAACCCAACCTTGGGACAAAACCCAACAATCTTTTCTTTAAGAGAAATTGTCTTTCAACAAGGTTAAAAATCATAAATTTTTGTCTAGAAAATTGTACGTTAAATATCGTCAAACTTGTTCAAACAATTGTATGTCAACGTTGGTCAAACCAATCAAGATAATCAAAAGTCAATGCTGGTCAAACTTTAGTTTGAGGTGAAATTCGGCCCTACAGTAAACTCAACCCTACTATCAACTCTTGTGGTCAAATATGCATGTGTGGCCTGCTTTCAACTTGTGGTTAAACCTGCATGTGTGGCCTGTGGTAAGCTTGTGGTCAACAATCAAACAACTTGGTCAAATATCATTAAAAAATTCGGTCAACCCTTAATCAAACTCAATCATACAACCCAGTCAATCTTTCTTGTGGCTGTCAAAGGCTAGTCAAACTCGGCTTGCTTTCACACGTTCGACATCCAAAATATGCTAGTCAACTTGGTTCCACATGTGCAACTAGAACAAGATAGATATAAATGATAAAGATGATCTCCAACAACAAATTTCTCCTTGAACAAATTTCTCCTCCACTAGAAAATATTTAATGAGCTTTTTATGTTAATAACTTTCCTCTCACATGTTGTCTATTTATATAAATCTCTAATGTGGAGTAGAGACCCATCAAGGTGGATTTTCATCATAAGAAACCCCTTCGCTAATGGAGCCTACATCACAACTCAACATTAGACTAGAATTGTTTACCCCTCTGTTGGATGAAAATCCCCAATCAATAAAAAAATTCAACCCCGCTCTATAAAAAGTAGATCACTCCACCCTAGAGAAAAATGTGAGCATCGTGAGCCATTCACCCCTAGTCAAATCAACATGGCCCCATGGGTGAATGTATCAAACTCCCCTTGTCAAATCAACATGAACTCATGGGAGAAGTCTACCCCTGGGCCATTTACCCTTAGCCAAATCAGCATGGCCCAAAGGGTAAATGTATCATTCCCCCACTAGTCAAATTAGCATGATCCC
Organism: Pinus tabuliformis; assembly: GCA_031772625.1. Classification (NCBI taxonomy): domain Eukaryota; kingdom Viridiplantae; phylum Streptophyta; class Pinopsida; order Pinales; family Pinaceae; genus Pinus; species Pinus tabuliformis. The sequence goes on from CM062809.1 coordinate 312,239,131, forward strand.
GTGGGAGAATGTTTGCCCGATGCTACAAAATATCAATAATGAGAGAGTGAATATTTCCATAATTATTCACTTTAAGAAGATTTTCGAAGAAAAATGTGAAATAGGATTTATAGTCCATCCAACATTTCTGGTGGACACTCCTCCCATCATTAGGGACCAATTGATGGGTAGAATGTCCACTTGAAATGTTGGACGGATTAAAATCCTATTTCACAGTTTTTTCCATAAATCTTTTTACAACATCAATAATACCAACATTAAAGGAACTATTAAGATGGGAATGAGTCAAAATTAAAACAAGCCGACATTCATCTCATCCTTAAACTCTCCTCATAATTGTTTAAATACCTAAAATAAGCTCTTCTACTATCAACATTCAAGAAGTCTTGATGATGGATCCCGGTTGGGTTTGAAACATTGATTGAAAATGGTTTTTACTGTGGATTCTCCGGTAACTAAGTCAAAAAATATTTAGTTAAATAATAATATATGTAGCAACAAGTTTGAATCTAGACTAAAAGGGAGAAAATGTTGGTTTACAATGTTCCATATGAAAGAGGAAAATAAATGACATTGATACTTAGATTGGGAAAGAGAAATTTCTTCGTTGGTTTGGAATCTTTGGAGGCCAAGGAATAATGTAAATAACATAAGTCTATCATTTCAAATTTCTTCTTAAAGCTAGATTTCACATGGATTAGAAGTTTAAGGTCACTGTGAGTGAGGATAAGCTCATCAACATAAAGAACAAGTATTATGATATGGAATCTGACTTTCTTACAATAGACATTGGGGTTAGAATGACATCTAGAAACTCTGGTGTTGAGAAGAAAGATATGCATTTTAGCATACCATGTTTGAGGAGCTTGCTAAAGACCATAGAGAGATTTCTTAAGGTGGATAACAAGGTCAAATTCATTTTTAACATAACCAAGAGTTTGTTCCATATAGATTTCTTATTGTATTTCCCCTCGCAAGAGGTTGGATTTTACATCCATATAACGAATCAAGAATTTATGTGAGGAAACAAGGGAACAAGATGGATGGAATATAGTTTGGCTACAAAGGAAAAGAGTTCATTAATAGTCAATTCCTTCAACTTGAGAATTTTTTTCGCAACTAATTATGCCTTATCTTTCAACAATTCCATTTAATGCATACTTAGTTCTATATACCCATTTATCCCAAGTATTGTTTGCTTTTAAGTAGTAATAATATTCATTCATTGATGTATCACAATATGGATTGGTAGAAGCTTCTAGAATATTTTCTAGATCATGAATCTCTAAAACTTGATCCAAAATATAGGAGACTTACTAGAATTATGAATGTGTATTCCATCCATTTGTAGGATCACCAACAAGATCATTGGCTTCTTCCCATGTTTAATGGAACCATATAAGAAGTTGTCATGTTGATGTAAGTTCATATTTAATGAACTTGATTGGAGGAAGGTGATAACTAGGTGTATTTTCATCCTCACTATCATCATATGAATAAGTAACTAGAATAATTTTATAAGATGGCACAAATTCCCAAGATGTCTTACAAGATGAAGATGGAATATATGTCAGATTTCACAGGCTAAGATATTTTCTTCAAACTTAACATATATTTTAATAATTATTTCAGTGGAATCAGATTGAAGAAGTCTATAACCTTTTACATCTTCAAATGTTAGGCCCCTATACTACTAGCATAAGACTACTCAAGCGTTGAGGACAACACTTTTTGAAGGAGAGGGGCATGTTGGGCCCATATACTACTAGCGTAACCCATTATTGTTATTAGCACAACCCCATTATTATGTTATTGTACCCATATAGTCCCCATATTGTTACTATTGTGCCCCATAGAAGCCCACTATTGTTATTATTGTGCCCTTACATTATTATTGTTATGTCGGCTCTGATTATATTATGACCCCTTAGACTCCTATATATAGAAAGGAGGTCTTGTCATTTGTATCATCCAAGAATTGTTCATTTGTGTAATGTAAAGGCTGTTTCCCCCTCGAAGAGGTTGAATTCTAAGGTGTCAACTATCTTTTCTATATTTTTGTGAGTTGGTTTCATAACATTTGGTATAAGAGCCAGGTTACGATCTTGGGACCTGTGGGTTATGGGCCCACCACGCTTCCCTGCGCATATGAAAAAGATAATTAGTTCTAACGGTATGAAAAAACTTCTAAAAAAGGAACAAAGAGGTGTAATTGCACAATTATGTTCGCTAGATGTTTCCACATCGAAATCATCTATTTCTCCATATCTTCAAAAAGTCTTGGACAATCATTCGAAGGTATTTGAGACTCCCAAAGGTATCCCACCTATTCGTGATCATGATCATGCTATTCATCTGGTTCCAGGAAGTGTTCCTTCAAACATCAGGCTGTACAGATATCCCTAAGCCCAAAAGAATGAAATTGAACGTATGGTTGCAGAAATGCTAGAGGCGGGTATAATTCAACCTAGTCAAAGTTCTTTCTCTGCTCCAGTAGTATTAGTGCACAAGAAGGATGGATCATGGCACATGTGTCCAGATTATAGGGAGCTCAACAAGCTCACTATTAAAGACAAGTTTCCCATTCCTGTCATTGATGAATTACTGGATGAATTGCATGGATCAATTTACTTCACCAAGTTGGATCTTCGTTCAGGATATCATCAAATCAGAATGAAGACTGAAGACATTCTGAAAACAACATTTAGAACTCATGAGGGTCATTATGAATTTTTGGTCATGCCTTTTGGCCTTACCAATGCACCTTCTACATTTCAAGGTTTGAGGAATTCCATTTTCAAACCCTTCCTTAGAAAATTTGTGTTAGTATTTTTTGATGATATACTAATCTACAACAAGCCTTGGAGGGATCATGTTGAACATGTTGACAGGGTGCTACAACTATTGGAGGAGAAACAATTATATGCAAAAAGATCCAAATGTTTCTTTGGAGTACAAGAGGTGGAATATCTGGGTCATATTATATCTCATGAAGGCGTTAAGGTAGACCCTAGCAAAATTAAAGCCATTAAGGAATGGAAAATCCCCACATCCATCAAGCATATGCGAGGATTTCTTGGGTTGACAGGGTATTATCGGAAGTTTGTTAAGAATTATAGGAGAATAGCAGCACCTCTAACAACATTATTGAAGAAAGATGCATTTTCATGGACTCCAGAAGCAATAAAGGCCTTCGAACATCTTAAAGAGGCAATGTGCCAAGCACCGGTCTTAGCTACACCGGAATTCACAAAAACCTTTATTGTGGAATGTGATGCTTCAGGAAATGGAATTGGTGCTGTTTTAATGCGAGATGAAAGACCCATTGCTTTTGAAAGTTGTCCAATCAAGGGAAAGTTTTTACACAAAGCTATTTATGAGAAGGAAATGTTGGCGATACTACATGCACTTAAGAAATGGCGACCCTACCTAATGGGAAGACACTTCAAGGTAAAAACGGATCATGATAGCCTTAAATACTTTTTAGAACAAAGATTATCCTCTGAAGAGCAACAAAAGTGGGCCACAAAGATGTTGGGTTATGACTTTGAAATCATCTACAAAAAAGGGAAGCAAAATGTGGTGGCAGATGCACTCTCAAGAAAGGATGAGGATGTGGAAGCATTGTTGTGCGCCATTTCTATTATCCAACCAGATGGGATAAATGAAGCAAGGGATGAACGGAAGAAGAACGAAGAAGTAAGGTCACTCATTCAAAAGCTGCAGAAGATCCCAATTCAAACAATATTGCCAGAAATTGAAGAGGAAGGAAAAATTGTATTGGAACCTGGAGCAGTCACAAAAACAAGAACCCAACAACTACAAAATCTATCAATTTCATAGTATCTCATCAAGTGGAAGAACTTACCTGCTGAAGATTCCACATGGAAGGACAATAATTTTATACAAAAGAATCAAGACTACTCAAGCGTTGAGGACAACACTTTTTGAAGGAGAGGGGCATGTTAGGCCCCTATACTACTAGCGTAACCCATTATTGTTATTAGCACAACCCCATTATTATGTTGTTGTACCCATGTAGTCCCCATATTGTTACTATTGTGCCCCATAGAAGCCCACTATTGTTATTATAGTGCCCTTACATTATTATTGTTATGTTGGCTCTGATTATATTATGACCCCTTAGACTCCTATATATAGAAAGGAGGTCTTGTCATTTGTATCATCCAAGAATTGTTCATTTGTGTAATGTAAAGGCTATTGCCCCCTCGAAGAGGATGAATTCTAAGGCATTCAACTATCTTTCCTATATTTTTGTGAGTTGGTTTCATAACATCAAATATCCCCCAAAAATGCATGTATTACTTTTAGGCTATCATGCTTTCCTTTTCACATCAAGAATGCGAGCCCAAGCCACATTACCAAACAATGAATATGGATTACATCTGGATTAACTTTAATTTGTGCTTCTTTCAATGTGATATTTTTAAAGTCTTTGTTGGATTATTATCAACTATGTAATTGGAACAACTAATGGATTCCACCCAATTAAGGCTTAATCCCATATATTGGATTATACAATTTGTCATTTCTTTTAATGTGTGATTATTTCTCTCAACATAACCATTTTCTGTGGTGTATAGGGAATAATATGTTGTATTTGAATTCCTTGTGCAATATAATAAGTATTTAATTTGTTGTTAACATATCCACCTCCATTATTTATTTTTAACCTCTATAGTTGATGTGTAGATTATTTTTCTACAAGCGAATTGTACGTCAAATCTTATGTCAAAAAATTCACTCTCAAGTTTCAATAAATAAATCCAATTCATTTGGAGAATTCATCAATGAAGGTTAAGAAAAACTTGTACCTAGAGAATGAAGGAGAAGAAAGTGGACCACACAAATCGCTTTGAACAAGCTGCAAATGGTCCAAGGCATGCCAAAATGAACATTTGTTAAAACTATCTCAATGATGTTTGCTAAGAAAAATTCCAATGGAAACACCCTCTTTTCAAAAACAAGAGGAATACCATTTAACATAGTTTCTTAACATGTTTTCTCCAATGAGAATGATGACCAAAATACTTGTGCCAAAAATTTCCCATGTCAATACTATGAGCAATAAAAGTTGTTGGAAAAGATGGACCCAAAGTTTCTAAATTTGTATACCTTAGTAATATAATCAACAATTCAAGTTGCTAGTACATGCTTAGGATATTTTAAATAATTGATTACAAATTGGTGAGGTGAAAACTCTACTATTTCACCTTCACTTGAATAAGTGATTTGATAAATTGATAGAAGGTTGTATGAAATACTTGGTGCTAAGCTTTATATAAACACTATTTGAACCCTAAAAATTCTTATTAAGCCTTGTATATTGAATTATTACATTTCTATTTTTATATTGGCTAGAACCTCCCATTAATACCATTATAATTATACCCTTTGTTTCCAATATTAGTGTCCCACCTTAGCTAGTATACTTTCGTGACATTCAATGAGGGTGATTTTTCATGGATTATGTATGCTATAATTATATGTTGTGGAATAGGTTGGGTCACTTGATTTGTGAACATTGTAATATATGTATATGTTATATACATGGTTGGATCTCTTCTTATGTGTGTTTATAAGTTTTATTATGTGTATCAGATCAACTATGGCTAAGAACATGTCATATGTATGTTATTTTATATATTCAGTTAATGACATGGTATATGGCATATTATTGTGACATATGAATGATCATGGTTGTGAAAAACAAATAAATGATTATGATATTCTTGATGATGCATGTATTATAGTCTATTTTGTCTCATTTGATCAATAAACCTCCTAATGGGATCATTCACATCCTATTCCCTGCTTACATCATCATTGAAAAAATCCGTATGCATGACTCTCTCATTCCCCACAGTTTATGCCCTAAACTGCATAATCTAAGCCAATTTTAGTAACAATGTACCCCGACCTCTTGTTGGACAACATTCACCTACAGGTTTCTCCACTGTGGTCTGCATTGATAACCTACATGTTTTTCTTCTTGCACTTGCGTTGGTTCTAGAAAGTCGGGAAAAAGAGAGAGAATCTCGAAGCCTCGATTTCTAGAAGCTTCCAAGATTTGTTGTAACCATTTACCTCAAATAAAGCACTTGAATCCTATCCTATCCTACCTTGGATTTTCCATCCCTTATCTTTTGATCTCATCCTCCCATCAAGAGTGGATCTCAATCCCTAGATTGGTAAAAGGATAAGAACTCCCAACTTACCCCACTCCTCTATATATTTACAACCTTCCATATGCAAGAGGTTGTATTTTGGAGAGTGATTCTACCCTTATGTTGCTGTTATGAGAGTGATTCCTTCATGCATTTAGGGTGACTAGAGGTACACTTTATGACAAAGGAAGGACAAGTCAACAACTTGGAGGAGCTCTTCTACAAGATTGACACCTATTTATGGTTGTAACTCACTCTATTTATATCAATACAAAGAGTTATTTTGTCTTCCTATATGTGATGTCGTTATTTCATATATTTCAATACCATGTCAATCTGTTGAATAAAGTAGATAGATGATGCTACATAGATCTCGTAGTTTCTTGGCTTGTGTTTTCTGGTTGTGTAGGTTCTAATTTTGGTGGATAGAGCTAGGATTGGAGCATTCGAGCCAAAGAAGGAGCGAAACATATGACATATTCCAAGTAGGCTTCTTCCCCTCATCTAATTACTTTAAGGAAAACATTGGGTCCTTTATCATTCAATTGCTCTAGGTTAGCCACCAAACCTAGGGGAGATACATTTGTTCGCAGTCATAACTCCTGCATAACAAATTGGAAACTCCGTTAGGTAACGGTTCATTCCCTTGGTGGTTTCTTTGTCCATTGTGTTTGATCTACCTCTATCATTGAACTTTGCTACTTTAACCAACCAATAACAAACCTGGCAAGTGATTGAAATGAGTCTTTTCACAATTTTTGTGTCAAAATCCTCTTTCCTAGGACCAACACACCCTCTGGTTTGATGACAGAGAATTACACCTCACCTGGGACTTCTTTGTGCTTGGGTTGCACCTCATCTGGGCCCTCTCCGTGACTATGTTGTAGAGCACTAGTGCCTCTTTTTCACTTGCGTTGACCCCTAATTTTGCAGCCAATTTGCTTTATCTGCTTAACATTGATTTATTTAGCCTACTTCTAGCTGACCTTCCCTGAGTGTTGAGTGTTTTGTGGTCTCGATAAAGCCTCCATTTGGTTTGTAGTCGTGTTTGATTTCCTTTGGTAATAATTGGTTTTGATTTTTCTTTGTTCTAATCATTAGGTTGCTTGCAAACTTGTTTTGTTTGATCATTGATTGCTTGGATGAATTGTTGTTCTAGTCCTCATTCTGAAAAGTGCATTTGAATAAGTGATTATACTTCACATCTTAGTTTTCCTCATTTCAGAAAATTAAGTGTGGTGAAAGAAAAAATCTTGCATTGCCATTTAGGGTTTTCATTCATATTGTTTTAGGAATAGTTGCATGAAAATGCAATTGCATTGTGCATCTTGTTTGCTGCATTTCTATGCTGCATACTATTTGTCTCTTTCCTTCCTTAGCTATATTTTCATTGAAGAGAAAGATTCCATCTCCTCATGCTAGCTTTACATTTTAGGGAATTCAAGTGAATTCATTGTAAACCATAAAATTGAAACTTAATTAGAGATCAACTTAAAATTTACTCAATCAATCGAAGGAGAATTTGTAACATTAATGCAAACACATATAGGTCTAGGTTAGAGTCGTGTTCTAGCATTGCTAAACATAGGAGTTGTCATTGTTTTCCATTGTTGCATCCCGAAGACGAAATCCCGTTCCACGTATGTGAGCATATAGGATCGTACTCCATGTACCGTTGGGGATATCGGTGGCGCTACACAGACGTAAAGTATATGGAAACGCTCTCATCGAACGATTACATATTAGATAACACTACTAGAGATTGCACTCCCGTGTACCATCACATATATTTTGGGAGTCCCCACAAGGTTGCTATCCATCCATAGGTAACTGAGTCTGCTGCCTTATAAACTGTAATACACCGAATACAACATTCAGGGAGATTGGTTGCTGTAATTTAAGTCCTTGGTTCGCCAATGTGTATATTGTAGTTCATGGTTTCTTGGTAATCCTTTATGCCTAGATTACCCTCTTTTTGATTTATTTCTTTTTATGTTAATAAAATTTATCATCCAGCGTGGAACAACAAGATCCCCCACTCTGTCGTTCATGTAGAATGAAAAATAAGCCTCCTCTTCCACCAGAGGCTACTCTTGGCTGTCGTCAGAAGCATAAGAATATGTAGACTACCAAATCAGGAACTTCGGGAACCACTTCTGGTCCTCCTCCTGAATCTGTTCAACCAGAATCATCTGTCCCTTTAAGTACCGAGCTCAAGGTTACATCTACATTTGTCGTTGAAACTCACAAACCTGATATTGAATTACCTGAGACTTTGTTCGCTGAGGTTATACAATCTGACCTGCTTGAGTCAGAAACCTTATTTCTTGAGCTCATTGAGCTTAAGGAGCCTCAGTCATCTTTGCCTGTTACTTTAGGTATTCCATCCTCTCTTCCATTGTCTTAGACAGATCTACCTGCCATATATCTCTACCCCGACGGTGAATTGCTTCCACTTGGACTTGTGAGTATCGATTAGATCCCATAAGAAGATCCTCTTCCTTCTACTTAATTGGAGGGAATTTTCCTCTATCCAACCCATTCTCTTCTTCCTCCTCCACCTCTTGAACAAACTCCTTTACCTGGTTCTTTTGACTTACCCATGAGTTTCACACCACAATCCACATTGGGATTATTAACCATGACTGGAACCAATATGACTTCCCAGTCTAGATCCACCACTCTGGTTGAGACATCAAATTTTTCTTCTACATATATTTTTTTGACATCACTAGAGGCACATCTGTATTGTGGCCCATCCATCCCACCAGGTTATTGTTCCTTATCTAGTACCTTCTGTGGTACCTTCTCTGTTGCATCTTCCAATTTATGGACATCCCCCATGTCATCCACTTTAGGAATTCCATTTGGCGCTGCTCTTATGAGTGCTGCTCAGCCTACTCCTTCTCCTCCTCCTACACCGACAATTGAACAATAGGCTAACCCTTATGTTAGTGGGCGTGTTCTTCTTCAATAACCTAACTATCCTTATGTTGGGTACCCTTTGCAAAGGGGGATTTTTCCTCCATCATCCCCTCCTCCTTTGGAAGGGGGGAAACTTTTTGTTGATATACCTCAAATCAGTAACCAACCTTATTATAGTCCTCCTTATCTTGGGATGGATGCTAGCATTTGGAAGCCTACTTTTCCCATTCAACCTGGTTTGATGTTGGGTTCATTACTTGTTTCCCAACCTAGGATATCTTCATCTCAAGTTCCTATTCCTCAATCTATACCTCAACAAGCTCAAATTCTTGTGACTCAACCTGTACAGGTTGTGATAACATCTCAAAATGTTCCTTCAGTATTTGGCACCTCTCAGTCCTCACTTACTCAACCTTTACAATTCCTTTACAATCTCAATTGCTTGCACAATGTATTCCTCAAGTTCCAATAGGATAGACTGTGTATGGTATGGAAAAAAACCATCGAACCCTCTTTGTCATGGGACAATGCAAATTCCCATCGAGCAACAGTATAAACCTTATAAGGGTATTCCTCAAGTGACTTTTCAAGGCCAGCAAATTCATGGTTATCCTAGGGCTAGTCAACAAGGTCATTATTAGAATCCTCCCTATTCTGGTAACCAAGTTCCTTATTATCAAAACCCTCCCTTTGTAGCAATGCACGTGCCTGTTACCCAGGTTATTCCTTCAAATCCAGGTCATCCTCAGCCTAACTCTAATCGACAATTTCCTATTTTGTCCACTCTCTAGTTTCCAGATTTGACTCGTATCACCAAAGACCCCATCACTCATTCGCCTTGGTGGCTGATTATTCCTACTAAATTGCCCTCTGAAATCCCTAAATCCAATGGGTATCTAAGAGAAGACTCATCGACGCATGTCATGACATATCATCGATGGTGCTCATCAAACTCCCTTAATGATGATTCTATTCGACTTCTTCTTTTCCAAATAATTCTTACGAGTGCCACAGCTGAATGGTATATTGAGTTACCCAGAGCTTCATTCCATGATTTCACTACTTTAGCCACAACCTTCCTCACACATTTCCAGTTGCCCATTAGATATGAAACTGGAATAGAACAATTAACCAACTTCAAACAATCATATTCCACTCGCATTTCTAATCACATTCGTGAGTGGAGGCATCATCGTCGTTGGTAAAAACTTATGTTCCTGATGAATTGATCACGAAATGGTTTACCAATCTATGTTGGCACCTATAACAGAAGATGTGGCCAATGGTGGAGTCATGAATGAAGAGCAAGTAATTAATCATGCACAATATTTGGATTTTGTTTATACCCAATCCGACACGCTCTATGATAAGATACCAAATGCTCCGAGACCTTCGAATACGGTTCCTCCTCTCTTGCCTGGTAAGGAATCTCATGCTATGGATGGAATTATTGGTTCTACTAGCTCGCAGACGATGAGTAAACCATCTGGTATTACTCCACCCGCATCTGCTAAAAACCCTCAATCCCACCTTTTTGCGTCTTCTGCTTCTGTGATAAATGTCGTTTCATCTGATAAAGACAAGTCTCAACAACAACTTGGAAGCAAGAAGAAAGGAAAAGGTAAGAAAAATAAAGATCCCTCTCTAAATAATAAACACAAAAATCAGTCTTCTGATGAGAAATGGAAGCCTCAATATCCCTGCTTGATTATGAAGAGCACTTTACATGTGATTTTCCTCACTACGCTGAAGTGAATTAATTTCTTAAGTACTCCACTTATCCTGCAGTGTTGTGTTAAAATTGGAAACCAGGGCAAAACTTCATGTGGGTCATCTTATTCATGGCTAATAATATTTTTATTAGATTCCTCTCTTCGAGAGGTGTAGGATTGATATAAAGATCATCCAATTCCGACAAGTATTCATGGAGATATGAATTTATTTTGATTATGGAATTATTATCAAGCCGACCTACAACTCATGTAGGCTCAGAAGCCCAACAGTCGCATCTATTCACTCACCAACGTTGTGAATAAATATAAGAGGACTTTTCCTCATTTGGACTCACTCATCTCATCACATCTCTCTCTCTCTACTGCACAGATATGAGTCTCATCTCTACTGCGCTGAAATGGGTCTCTCTCTCTCACACATGTGAAACCGGAAGCTGTTGAATTTGAAGCTGCAACTGCAGAAGTAAAGATTGACTTGCGTGGCCTAGAAGATCTCCTCCTTGGAACTGCGCTATAGGTTCATCTGAACCTCCTTTGAAAGCCACAACTTTTGGTGGTGGAATGCAGTCAATCCGACGAACGGTTTGCAAGATATCGACTGCCCTAGTTTGAAGCCGGAAATTGCTGAAACTGAAGCTGCAACTGCAGAAGTAAAGATTGACTTGCGTGGCCTAGAATATCTCCTCTTTGGAACTGTGCTGTAGGTTCATTTGAACCTCCTTTGAAAGCCGCAAATTTTGGTGGTGGAATGAAGTCAATCCGACGAACGGTTTGCAAGATATCGACTGCCCTAGTTTGAAGCCGGAAACTGCTGAAACTGAAGCTGCAACTGCAGAAGTAAAGATTGAATTGCGTGGCCTAGAAGATCTCCTCATCTGAACTGCACTATAGGTTCATCTGAACCTCCTCTGGAAGCCGAAACTTTTGGTGGTGGAATGAAGTCAATCCGACTGTCAGTTTGTGAGATATGGTCTGCCCTAGTTTGATGATGAAGCCGCTAATGCTGATGCTACTGATCTAGGGTTTGCTACTGCTGATATGAATTAGATTTATTGTACTATTTCTCTCTGCTGAATTATTGAAGATAAAAGAAGATTTGATCAAAGGGTTTCCCCACACATTGTGGGGTTTGTCCCTGGCTAGCCGCCACATCTTGTGTCTCTTGTCTTGGCTTGTTTTTTGTCGATCATTTAATGTTCTATCTGCACTTTACTTTATGTACATGTGATTGCTAGTCGGTGGAATATAATAAGAAAAAAAAGTAAATTGTTATAAGCATAGAACATAACATAACTTAACATGGTATCAGAGCTGAGGTGAAGACAAAGCCCGAGCAAGAGCAAGAGCAATCATTGAAGAGAAGATTGGCAAGGCTATCCTAAAAGAACTATGGGGTCCTCAACACTCTTTCCTGCCGAAGACAAGCTCCGTGAGAAAGCTGACTATCACGGATGGAAGATGTCTATCGATCTAACCCTTGAAGATCAAGGAGTGCTGGACCATGTAAGATGCAATATTGTTGAGCCTTCATCAAATGCATCTGCTGCTGCCTGGAACAAATGGAAAAATGGAGAAGTCAAAACAAAGAAGATCATCTGGGACTCTATCGATAAGCACTTGGTGGCCTACATCTTTGATCTAGACACCTCCAAGGAAATCTACGACAGACTGGTGAGTTTATTTAAATTTAATGATGCAAATCAAGTTTTGTTTCTTAGAAATAAGTTGAGGGAAATCAAGAAGGGTAAAGATGAAAGTATGCAAGCATACTTCTTAAGAATCACCGATATCAAGAATGATCTCCTATCTATTGGGGAAACCATTACTGACAGAGAAATGGCACTCACAACTCTCGGAGGATTACCATCTGAATGGTATGTGTTCAGGACTACTCTTCTAAACAATAATGTAATTCCTAGTTTCGAGGAATTAATGGCTAGATGCATTCAAGAACAAACAAGGGTAGAAGTGCAAGAAATGCCCATGCCTAAAGGTCCTCCTGCTGCCTTTTCTTCTCATGCAAAGAGAAGAAAGGACTCACACTGGGACGATGATCAAAATCCCTCTGATGGAAAATCAAAGGAATGACAAATTCAACATCAAAGGTAAGAGGAGAGTTGGAGATCGAGGAAGAGGACAACCATTCAGGAAGGCTAGAAAGTCCAGGATGTATTAAATGCACCTGACCTCAAAAGGAACCTAGTGTCCATCTTGGCAATGGAAGACAGAGGCTACAAGGTAACCTTCAGCAATGGCAAGGTATGTATATGGAAAAATAATGATAAAGATTCCTTTACTCTTGGGTTTAGTGTTGATTCATTATATCAGGTCGATGGAAGTCCACTAGATGTCATGTCTTGTGACACAACTCTTTAGTCTGAACTTTGGCATCGGAGGTTTTCCCACCTTCATTACAAAGCTCTACCCGATGTAAGACAGATGGTAACAGGGATGCCCGAATTCCAAGTAGAGAAAGAAGGTGTATGTCCGGGATGTGCCGAAGGAAAGCTCAAAAGGGGACCATTCCCCTCAAAGCAAGACCTCCGATATATTACAGTTGGTTCACTCAGGCATACCTGAGGTTGGCATTAAGAGGGAGACTACTACACCACATACTCCTGAGCAGAATGCTGTGGTGGGAAGGAAGAACTGCACGATGATGGAAGCTGTCCGGGCCATGCTACATGATCAAAGACTTCTGAAGTTTCTATGAGCTGAAACTACAATCACCGCCGTATATGTACAAAATCGATGCCCTCATCAAGCATTGGGTTCGAAGACTCTTGAAGAAAAGTTCACCGCAAGGTGAACAATCTTCTGACTTTGACGAGCTCTCAAGAAGCCGACACCAGGGAACTGAAAGAAAAGGATGATGAATCAATGCCTGATGTAGAAGAACCCATGGATCTGATTGATTCTCATCCACATGAGCCTTCCTCTTCTAGGAAGAGGCCTTCATGGCTTTGGGGGGTACTTGATGATTCTGAAGGACATGCTGCACCCTGAGGAACCTTCCGTCAAATTAAGAAACTTAACAAGTATCAGGGATACTTGACCATCATGAGCACGATCATACAAAATGAGCCTTCATCATTCTGAGATGTCGTCAAGAATTAACTATGGAAGGGTGCTATGACCATAGAATATGAGTCTATTATGGAGAATGATGTCTGGGAAGTAGTTCCTAGAGCCTGGACAAGACAATTGTTACTTCAAAATGGCTTTACAAGATAAAGCATGCAGCAAATGGAAGTATGGAAAAGTATAAGGTTCATTTTTGTGCTCGTGGTTTATCCCATAAGGAAGGTATAGACTATGATATTTGCACCTGTTGCCAGATATACGACCATCCACTTGATCATAGCCCTTGTGACTTCACAAGGATGGAACCTACATCAGATGGATGTCAAGACTGCGTTCTTGCATGGTTTGATCAAAGAAGAGGTTTACGTGGAGCAACCCGAAGGATTTGAGATTTATGATTGAAAATCTCATGTATGCAGGTTGAAGAAGGCTCTCTATGGGCTGAAGCAAGCACCCCGAGCATGGTATGAGAGGATCGATAGCTACTTGATGAAGTTGGGATTCACTAGGAGTGAAGCCGATCCTAACCTTTACTTTAAGGTTGAAGATGAAAAGCCTATCATACTGGTGTTGCATGTGGATGACCTCTTTCTACAGGTGCAAACCCTCTCATTCACAAATGTAAGAGGGAGATGGCTTCTGAATTTGAAATGAAGGACCAAGGACTTGAAGTGTGGCAGAAGCCAAGGGAAATTTTCCTATCTCAAGGAAAATATGTGGTAAAGATATTGGAAAGATTTGGTATGATGGACTGCAGCCTGTGACTACCTCGAGTATCTTAACTTTTAAAAGTTATATGGTAGTGATGTCGGACCAGATTTGGGAAATGCCTCTGCGTTTCATAAACTCATTCGCATTGATGTTCTTGGTGAACCTCCATCCGAACATATGTTTTGCAGTTAGCATTGTGAGCTCATATTTGGTTGAGCCTCACTGGATTGATGCCAAGAATCTTCTGAGATATCTTCGTGGCACAATGGGTTAAGATACACTGTCAAAGATGTGAGACTACTTGGATATACTGATGCTGATTGGGCAGGCAGTGTGGTGGACTATAAGAGCACTTCCGAGTGCTGTTTCACCTTGGGATCTGCTTCGATATCCTGGATGAGCAGGAAGCAGAAGTCGGTGACTTTGAGCACCGCTGAAGCAGGATATACTGTTGCTAGCATGACCTCGTGTGAGGCAGTTTGGTTGCGAAAGCTCTTTAGTGAGCTCTTTGGATTTACATTGGATACCATTGTGATTCTCTATAACAACCAGAGGTGGGATTCGATTATTGAGGAATCCCATATTCGTCGATTGCTCCAGCAGATAGACATCATCTGGGATATGGTAAGTTGATGAGCAAGGAGGCTCCATCGCATTAAGATGATGTACAGGTTGATACACCTTGTCAAAGCCCTGAGGAAAGATCTAATTTGTGATTTTCCCAAACGACTTGGAGTCATCAAGAAACCCTTGTACAAGGGTCCTGCATGTTGCATACATTGAGCTCTGGGAGCTCTGAGGGCTTGTGGTTCTTACTGGAGCAACATACGACCACAGGGTGACTCACCCTCCCCTGGTGGTGCGCACTGGAACAAAATGATTCACTCTCTTGTGGAACAAGATGATTCACTCTCTTGTGGAACAAGATGATTCGCTCTCTTGTGGGACAAGATGATTCGCTCTCTTGTGGGACAAGATGATTCGCTCTCTTGTGGAACAGGATGATTCGCTCTCCTGTGTAGCAGGATGATTAGTTCTCCTGTGAGGCCTGGATTGATGTGTTCTCCATGGCGATTGTAGCAGGATTGATGTGTTCTCTTGTGAGGCCTGGATTGATGTGTTCTCCATGGCGGCCTGGATTGATGTGTTCTCCATGGTGATTGTAGCAGGATTGATGTGTTCTCCTGTGAGGACAGGATTGATTAGTTCTCCTATCGAGGCATCCTACCCATGTAGTCTGGGACTCATGGGAAGTACCTCTCATCTGATCAATGAGCAGGGAAATGAAGTTAGGGACCATAGTAGTACCAATGGACGCATCGATGTAACTACCGTACTCCCTACGCTAGGATGACCTCCATTGATCTGGGATCAATGATACTGGTCTGGGACCAGTGGTTGGAGTTGTACCATACTATGACGCTGACTTCGGGTCGGTTGAGACTGGTCTGGGATCAGTGGTACATACTCTGAGACTGACTTTGAGTCAGTGGAGGATGATATTGGTCTGGGACCATTGGAGTTGTACTCACTATGACGCTGACTTTGGGTTGGTTGAGACTGGTCTGGGACCAGTGGTACATACTCTGAGACTGACTTTGAGTCAGTATGATACATCCTCGATCATTTCTTCTTCTTCATAATTCGGACAAAAGCAGAGTAGAACAGAACAATGCAAGAGCAGAGCAGAACAGAACAAAACAGTACAGATCAGTGCAGGGCAGAACAAGACAAAGCAGAATAGGCAAAATAGAGCTGAGCAGGGTAAGGGTCAGGCTATACAAGGCAGTGCATTTGATGGATGAATAGTAACAATCGATAGACAGATTGCATATGAAGTTCTCAATGGTTGAGAGGGAGTGTTAAAATTGGCAACCAGGGAAAAACTTCATTTGGGTCATCTTATTCATGGCTAATAATATTTTTATTAGATTCCTCTCGTTGAGAGGTGTAGGATTGATATAAAGATCATCCAATTCCGATAAGTATTCATGGAGATATGAATTTATTTTGATTATGGAATTATTATCAAGCCGACCTACAACTCATGTAGGCTCAGAAGCCCAACAGTCGCATCTATTCACCCACCAACGTTGTGTATAAATATAAGAGGAATTTTCCTCATTTGAACTCACTCATCTCATCACATCTCTCTCTCTCTACTGCGCAGATATGAGTCTCTTCTCTACTGCGCTGAAATGGGTCTCTCTCTCTCACACATGTGAAACCGGAAGCTGTTGAATTTGAAGCTGCACTGCAGAAGTAAAGATTGACTTGCGTGGCCTAGAAGATCTCCTCCTTGGAACTGCGTAGTAGGTTCATCTGAACCTCCTTTGAAAGCCGCAAATTTTGGTGGTGGAATGAAGTCAATCCGACGAACGGTTTGCAAGATATCGACTGCCCTACTTTGAAGCCGGAAACTGCTGAAACTGAAGCTGCAACTGCAGAAGTAAAGATTGACTTGCGTGGCCTAGAAGATCTCCTCTTTGGAACTGCGCTGTAGGTTCATCTGAACCTCCTTTGAAAGCCGCAACTTTTGGTGGTGGAATGAAGTCAATCCGACGAACGGTTTGCAAGATATCGACTGCCCTAGTTTGAAGCCGAAAACTGCTGAAACTGAAGCTGCAACTTGTTTGGTCAATTTAGTGATGTCTAAATTGCAACTTTTAAATGTCAACCCGGGGCTTGTAAGCTGATGAAGTGAGGTGTACTATATGTACTTAGGTAATCATTTTCTTAGTCTTTTGTCGTTTCTAGCTTTTTTTTAAGTTTGTTTTCGAATGTATCTTTCCTACTGTGATGTGATGGAAATGTAATAAAGAAAGTGAAATGTGGATGATTGTGGTGATCTCTAAGTGATTTCTCAAATCTTAAAAAGTATTCTACAAGAAAGCTTGAACAACAACTGCAATCAAATCAACTCTTAAAGGAAAATAAAGACATCAAATAAAGGACTAATGACATCGGCCCAGTATCTCTGCTACTGAATGAAAATGAAAATGAAATCTATATTAAATCCAACTAAAAGTAAGAACAACTATCTCACACTATGCCAACTCTTCAACTTAATCTTCTCTATGAAAAGATATCATGAAATGTTAAGCAATGTGAAATCTAAGTGAAACTACATAAAAGAGACTAGTCACAATACTTTAACTTCCTCTTAACCTTTTGCCTTTTAGCTGAATTTATCATGTAAGAAACAGTTATGAATAAGTCAAGTAATGTGAGTTCTAAAGCAAACTAAATCAAGCTATACTAAGTGATATTTTGGCTCCCAATAAAGTTATTTGATTATGGAAAAGGAACCATCAATAGATGAACAACTTGATATCTAAGAGCAGAAAGTAAATATGCAAGTTAAAGAAATGACAGTAAGGAAAATCAAAACTGCAAAACAATTAAGGTCAGCAACACAGACAAGATGATCACGCATGCCACTAGTTATGAAAAGAAAAGAAGGAAAACTGTCCCGGGCTTGGCTAAGAAACCCGCATAACACACTGATCAGTCATGAACATAAAGGTGTAGAAATGTAAATCAACAGAAATCAAAGTTTATGTACAGCTAATATACATGTTGAAAAGAAATAAAAACGCAACAATTTAAAAGACATCTGTACAGCTAATATACATGAAACAAGAAAAAGAAATGCAGGAAATTAAAGGTTACTGTACAGAGCTTCAGCAAACAGGGGCCCTCTGCCTACTTCAGCCGGTTGAAGGAGCAGTTATACGCTTAAATGCAAAACAGTCTTCTCATGTATTGAACATCAAATGTAAAGTACAGTGGGGAGCTCAAAATTACATACAAAACGATTACAAAAAACGATTAACTCTACAGCATTCAAGGATGCTTTATTTATAAGGAGAAAGCAAACTACTTTAACGAGATCTATGTTATTCAACCAGCTGTTTAAAAACACGTGAATCCTCTGCGTCCCCGGATCTAGGTAATTGTCATTTTGTTCATTAAATCTGGAGAGTATGGCTGTTGGATTCGTGCTTCTAGATTGTCTCCGTGGCTGAGGATGATGCCACCTAGCTTCACGTGCCCAAAAATAGAGCAACGCAGAGCCGTGCCACCGCTGAACACTTCTTTTGACCGGTATTTGCCTCCTCGTTGACCGCGGGCTTTTATGGCTGTTCTGGGTGATCTGGAGGGACACGTCCCATGTCCTTGACTCCTGGAACTTGCCCATGTGGCTCATCTTCTCGGAGGACACCTATAACATATCATTTAATAAAACAGCTGCGGAATCCTGTGCTGGCTGCAGAAACTTGGATCAGCTGCGGAAAGCTGTGTTGGCTGCGGAAACGCAGCACTCTGAACCAAAATTCTAAACCAAACAACAGTCATCAGCGTAGTTAGAAAACCATGTAAAAAGTCCTAAAATACAATGATTTAATCAACTTGGTGGATGAAATGAGTGGGAAAAGGAGGCTGAGAGGTGTATGGGAAGGTACAGGTTCAAGGCTCTACACAACTGCAGAAGTAAAGATTGACTTGCGTGGCCTAGAAGATCTCCTCATCTGAACTGCGCTATAGGTTCATCTGAACCTCCTCTGGAAGCCGAAACTTTTGGTGGTGGAATGAAGTCAATCCAACTGTCGGTTTGTGAGATATGGTCTGCCCTAGTTTGATGATGAAGCCGCTAATGCTGATGCTACTGATCTAGGGTTTGCTACTACTGATATGAATCAGATTTATTGTACTATTTCTCTCTGCTAAATTATTGAAGATAAAAGAAGATTTGATCAAAGGGTTTCCCCACACATTGTGGGGTTTGTCCCTGGGTAGCCGCCACATCTTGTGTCTCTTGTCTTGGCTTGTTTTCTGTCGATCGTTTAATGTTCTATTGGCACTTTACTTTATGTACATGTGATTGCTAATCGGTGGAATATAATAAGAAAAAAAAGTAAACTGTTATAAGCATAGAACATACCATAACTTAACATGTTGACTGACCCATTTCCTAATCAAGAGACTCATATGGTTACTCGGGACCCATCTTCCTCTAACACGGTTTTGATGCTTTCCTCTTCAAAGCTGAGATCTGATGTTTTGGTAGCTACATGGAACAAGGATTATGATAATGCAGATCTACCGTATGGTCAAGCTATTGATCAACATGCCAGTTCGACACCATCCTTGTTAGATCCCACTCCACCATCAATTTGTGATGAATTGACTATCAAACCTCCATATGGCATTATCCATAAGTCAAATTTCAACCTTCGTGCAAGAGCCACTCAAAATTATAATGTAGCTGAAGACTTGGCGCAGTCTCCATCGGCTATGTTGACTCTTGAGGTGTTATAAAATTATCTCGCCCAAAAGAGGCCTTTACTTTAAGTTGTCAGATGCGTGGATCCATTAGATTCCAACCTTGTTGTCTCTCTCATGAAAACCCTACCCGTCGAATTCCACCTTTGTTAGCTTTTATAATCCAAGTCATTGTTCGTGGTAAGAATATTCAACATTCTATTGTTGATGAGGGAGCCTCGACTTGCATTATGTCCATGTCTCGCTGGAAGGCGATTAGTTCTCCTCAATTGAGTTAGTCACCTACTGCATTAAAAGCATTTGACGGGAGAACATACAAACCTTGTGGGATTTTGAATTCACTGCAAGTTAAATTAGGGAGAAAAACTGTGTCCATAGAAGTCGATTTTATTGACATACCTCTTGATTACAATATTCTATTAGGACGTATGTGGGTTTATGCCATGGTTGTTGTCGTCTCAACATACTTTCTTATAATCATCTTTCCTCATAAAGGCAGGATTGTAGCCATAGAAAAACTTACCTTTTTCTTCTCCAGTTCACATGTTACTGGAAGCGTCCCTCTTGTGGGGGAAACCCTACATCATATCAGCATGTCAGAGTCGGATTGTTGAAAGATTCTTCGCTTATGGGGACCTTTTCACTCCCTCCACTTCTCATTCTCGACAACTCATCTTTGGTAGCCTATATCAACATGATATTGTCTTCTACTATCTTGGACAATCCATGGATTCTACGAGATGAAACTAAAACCCAAAGTTTTGGTGACTGAATGTTGCTAATTTGCATTGAGCTAGATTATGAAGTCATTTATTCGAGTTGTGTGGTTTGTTCTTTTGATTCGCTTAATTGGGTGGACAGATCACTGAATTATGGTACGTCTTCCGACCCTTTCTCACATATATTCCCTATCGACGAAAGCATAATGGAAATCATGATGTCAGACAATGCGTCGTGGGATGAACATCACCATCATTCCTCCTTACTTGATTCCATTGAGGATAGTCTTAGTGATATATACTCGCCCAATTCTGTTGAACTTTTTACAAATTCCGTGTCTATCCGTGAGGTCAATTTGGCAAAGAACCTGTCGAATATCAAACCAATAATACCTATTGACATTTCCATAAAGCTAGGTGTTGTCGAAAATCTACACATTGGAGCATATTGTTCTCCATTTGAGATCAAGACTTATCGAGCCCTTTTTCGTGAGTTCTGAGATGTCTTTGCTTGGACCTACGAGGAGATTCCAGGTATCGACCCAAATATAGTTGTACATGAAATTAAGACGTATTTAGATACTAAACTAGTCTGGCAGTACCTTTTTCTGGTACATCCCAAGAAGGTTGACGGTATTAAGGCTGAAGTTGAAAAGCTTCTTTGCAATGATTTCATATACCCTATTTCTTTAACTGATTGAGTGTCGAATGTAGTCCCTGTCATGATAAAACAGGGCACCATTCGAGAGTGAATTGACTATCCAGATGTGAATTGTGCATGTCCGAAGGACAATTATCCCACCTCGTTTATTGACCAGATTGTTGAAGATTGTGTTGGCTGAGAAATTTATTCATTCATGGACCAACCTAAAACTGCTTTTATTTAACCATGGTGACTTTTTCCTATAGGAAACTCCCATTCGGTTTAAAGAATGTTGGGGCCATGTTTAAATGTGCCATGGATTATGCTTTTAGTGATATCAAACACATTGTTCAACCATATTTGGATGACATCCCTTCTCACTCAAAACAGCAGACTGATCACCTGATGCTTCTTTAGGATATTTTCCTTCATTGTAGACATTATAACATTTGACTTAACCCACACAAATGTGTGTTTTGTGTCAGTTCTGGTCGACTCTTAGGTTTTGTTATATCAAAACAAGGAATTCGTATTAATCCATTGAAAGTACATACAATTGTTGATTTTCTTGCACCTTCTTCTCTTGTTCAGTTACAAAGACTCCAAGGGAAAGCCAAGTTTCTATGAAGATTCATCCCTAATTATGCTGAAATGACCAAGGGATTTACTTGCTTGCTGAAAAAAGGGGTTCCCTTACATTGGGATGATGCAACTTTGAAAGCATTTGATGCCCTAAAAGGTGTACTGGTTCGGGAATATCTTCTATACCCCCGTGACTATCAACACGATTATTTCCTATACCTTGTTGCTACCATTTACACTATAAAAATGATATTGGTCCAAGAAGATGATTCAGGGACTGAACACCCCATTTACTATTTGAGTCGGAACCTTAACAATATTGAGATCCTATATTCTCACATAGAAAAGTTAGCTTTGGCGACCGTTCAAGCCGTCCAAATATTTCTCCATTACATCTTGCTTCACAGAACTATGGTCATTTTAGATTGAACCCCTATGACATACATCTTGTCACATCAATTGTCGGGGGGCAAGTACTCAAAATGGATTGTCATCTTACAAGAATTCGACCTGGAGTTCATCAAATCCAAGTCTAAGAAATCCCTTTTTTTTGCAGAACTAATGTGCGATCTCCCTTCCCCTGATTTAGAATCTGCATCTAAAGATTCTATTCTTGACGAGTCATTGTTTTTGATCTTGTGGTATGGAGATTTTCAGATTTATGTCCAGACCCAAACTTTCTGGTCTAATAGCTCTTACTCATAGTAGTGACGTATTCATTGCCAAGCCTGAAATTACATCATTATCAGTGACACCGTTTACCTTCATGGTATCAATATGATTTTACGAAGGTGCCTCACATTGGAGGAGGTTGAAAAAGTTTTAAATGAATGCCACTCGGGGGCATGTGGTAGACATTTATCTGGTTATGCTACCGCCCAGAAAATTTTATGTGCTGGTTACTTCTGGCCTACCATCTTTTGAGCATGCATCCTCGCTGTCCAAAAGTGTCATGCATGCCAAAAATTTGATTATAAGACTTGTGCTATGTCTACTCCGTTGCATCCCATTATCACTATAGGTCCCTTTGCGAAATGGGGTATCGACTTTATGACATGTAACCATCACTCAGTGGGGGGCATGGTTATATTATTGTCGCCGTTGACTACTTTACTAAGTGGGCCGAGGTGATGCCTACATTCAAAAACACCAGCGAAACGACTGTATACTTCTTTTTCAACTACGTCATTGCATGGTTTGGTATTCCACAAGAAATAGTTACGGATTATGGAAAACATTTCAGGAACCATATGATGACCAAATTAACTACTAAGCTCGGACTTTAGCATGAAGGTTCCACTCCCTACTATCCTTAGGCTAACGGACAAGTGGAGGCCATCAACAAAGTTCTTAAGACAATGCTTCAACGCATGGTAAAGGTCCACAAACCGGATTGGAATTTTCTTATTTAGGCTGCTTTGTGGGCATACCGAACCTCAGTCAGGACGACTACCAAATTCACACCCTTTCAGTTGGTGTATGGTATGGAAGCTATCCTCCCAATTGAATGCGAAATTCCATCATTGAAACTAGCTATTGAACTTATTCATGCCACTTCCATAGAGGAGGAGCATCTTTTACATCTGAGTTGATTAGGTGAAATGTGATGTGATGTTTCTGTAGCTAACAAAGCTCATAAAAGATGCATCAAGTTGCAGTATGACAAGAGTGTCAAGCCTTGCATCTTATCTGAAGGAGACCTTGTATTGTTATATGACCAGGAGTTTGATAAGTTAGGTGCAGGAAAATTTCAACCCATGTGGCTAGGTTCATACATTTCCAAGCGAGTCCTTAAAAAACTGGCCCACGAGTTAGTAGATTTTGATGGATTTCCCTTAGCATAGCTTAGAAATGGGTTGTACCTCAAAAAATACTATGCTTGATCTCAAGAGTAGTTTTGACTGTGTACATACTATCTATAGGTGTGTTGAGTGTGTTTGCAATGTGTCTTTTCAGAGTTTTACAAGGTTTCTGTTGATTCCATTTTACGTTTGGTTTGCAAATGTCGGTATCTCTTGAAACTTTTATCAGTTATGCTGATGGTGCTAGTCGTAGTACTCAAGACCTATTTTCCGTAGCATGGGCTATATTTGCTCAAAGTGGCAAGTTAGTAAGTCTACAAGGGATTTGTATTAGTTGCTCCACCAACGACAACATTGAGTATAACGCAGTGGTTGAGCTACTGTCTGATGCTATTGCACATGGTATCCGTCGTTTAGTCGTCAGACTTGATTCACAACTTGTAGTACTACAACTTGCCGGTATCTATTTAGTTCAAAGTCCCACCATCTTATGCATGGTTTTAAGAGTATGCCTTCTAGAGAGACATTTCGATTTCATACAATATGAACACAATTCTAGAAATCTAAATACATTGATAGATGCCCTAACTAATCATGTTTAGATGGACATTTGCAATGAATGTAATTAGTTTTCAATTCACATCACAATATATTGAAAATACAACAGAAACCCAAAAAACACTGAATGTATATATATGTTTGGTTTTATAAAATTTGCTCCTGAGACACATATGGCATACATCGCCCATATGAAAAACTACATGCAAGGTCTAAGTAGACATAATCAAAGGTGCCCATGATATAATGAAACTGCACGAGCCATCTTGCGTAGTAGTCAACCGATACGACTAGGCACTGCTATTGTGTATTGTTGAAGTCATAGTGGAAGTGCTCGACTGCGGTATCATCAATTCCATGTGTCAACCATACCATGTGGTGCTATACCTATGATAGGACCTCTGCTACATCTGGATCGCGTAGCATATTCCGTCCCACTGCACTGACCTGTGCTGGTTCTACCGCGCCTCCTATTGTAATTCCTCTACACGATAGAGATATGAAGCATCAGTAGGTCGAAATGGTCCCACATTTGCATGAAACATCAATTGTTTAGTCTTAGAAACAAAAAAATACAAAAAATTGTAGAACTATCAAAACTTAAAAAGTCGAAATTTCTTACCTGAAGCATCCCATTCCTCACCCTCAGGAAGCACGATCTCAGTGTTATCATGGAAATCCATGCCTACATAAGGATAGTCGTTGATCATGATAAACTATATGCGCAACCATCCGAAGAAGGTTGGTGAAAATTTGATCGCCAATGACCCTGCATGTCGGGACATGTGATCTATCCATCTCCTCATCTATAGCACCCTTAGACCGATATGCTCGAGTATGATATGTTGAGGATCAGGGAAAATGTTAAGAACCCCCCCTAAATTTACATGTATAATAAATGGGCGAATCTCCATGGTATATAGGAAAAATGGAAGACGATTTTATCAATAATATGATATGTATATATAATTTTTTGGCGAATCTCTCACCAGGCCTGGCGAATATTTTAATCAATTATAAAATCTTGTGTTTATTGAATACACAAATGAAATCATTGCATTTCTTTAAAATATCTTTTGAAATCAAAATTACCGAAATTACATATCGATAACCTAGTAGGTGTAGGATAAAATTCACCCTGCCAATACACAAGTATCTTCCTGTTTGCAATTAGAAAAATTACCCAAATTACAATCTGTTTACTCCAGCATATGTTGGAAAGTTATAGAAGGATGACTAGTGCAATCAATCCATTCCTTTTAGCTCTGGATTTGTTTCAATTTAAAATAGAAGTATACAAATATACATGTCCAATGTCTATGCTTTAACCATTCACCTTAAGATGTTTTTACAATATAATTTCCTTAATTCTATTTAATATCTTCATTATCATAAAAACCAACCTATATCCATCTTAACTCCACATCTACCACCACTCTTAGGGGAATGAAATCTATTTATCCCTCTGAGCACTTGGTAGACCCAGAATTAAGATGGATCTAAGATGATAAAATTTCCCCTTTAAATAGTCTATGCTCACATGAATACCATGGTATTACCATGGGTCAATACCATGGGTTATCATAAACCTGGAGCTTAAAAATTACTATTAGTAATTTATAAAAATTAATAAAATTAATGGTTGATTTTTATTTTATTTTTATTTTAACCAAGCTAAAATGTTTAACATACATTAAATTACAACATCCATTTTTACTCTTGATCGGATCAAATATTTTTGCACTCTATGCTAGTTTGCATATCACAATATTTGATACCTCTCGGGGGTTAGTAGATCCAAAGTAAATATGGATCTATGCTGGTTTAATTCCCCCATTTAAATAGGCTACATTCCAGGTGAATACCATGGGTCAATACCATGTGCCATTTTGGTGAATACCATGGGTCAATACCATGTGCCATTTTTATTTTTATTAATACTATTATTAGGGTTAATAACGTTTTTTTGCATGGTATTAATAACAATCTAGTCCATGGTATTTGTCCCATAGTATTTTTCCCATAGGTTTCACCTAAATATAACGCATTTTTTGAGTGTTCGTAAATATAAGGTGACTTATGGAGTAAATATAAAAAATGTTTTATTTGTGTTAAAATTGGAAACCAGGGCAAAACTTCATGTGGATCATCTTATTCATGGCTGATAATATTTTTATTAGATTCCTCTCGTCGAGAGGTGTAGGATTGATATAAAGATCATCCGATTCCGATAAGTATTCATGGAGATATGAATTTATTTTGATTATGGAATTATTATCAAGCCGACCAACAACTCATGTAGGCTCAGAAGCCCAACAGTCGCATCTATTCACCCACCAACGTTGTGTATAAATATAAGAGGACTTTTCCTCATTTGGACTCACTCATCTCATCACATCTCTCTCTCTCTACTACGTAGATATGAGTCTCTTCTCTACTGCGCTGAAATGGGTCTCTCTCTCTTACACATGTGAAGCCGGAAGCTGTTGAATTTGAAGCTGCAACTGCAGAAGTAAAGATTGACTTGCGTGGCCTAGAAGATCTCCTCTTTGGAACTGCGCTGTAGGTTTATCTGAACCTCCTTTGAAAGCCGCAACTTTTGGTGGTTGAATGAAGTCAATCCGACGAACGGTTTGCAAGATATCGACTGCCCTAGTTTGAAGCCGGAAACTGCTGAAACTGAAGCTGCAACTGCAGAAATAAAGATTGAATTGCGTGGCCTAGAAGATCTCATCTTTGGAACTGCGTTGTAGGTTCATCTGAACCTCCTTTGAAAGCCGCAAGTTTTGGTGGTGGAATGAAGTCAATCCGACGAACGGCTTGCAAGATATCGACTGCCCTAGTTTGAAGCCGGAAACTGCTGAAACTGAAGCTGCAACTGCAGAAGTAAAGATTGACTTGCGTGGCCTAGAATATCTCCTCTTTGGAACTGAGCTGTAGGTTCATCTGAACCTCCTTTGAAAGCCACAAGTTTTGGTGGTGGAATGAAGTCAATCCGACGAACGGTTTGCAAGATATCGACTGCCCTAGTTTGAAGCCGGAAACTGCTGAAACTGAAGCTGCAACTGCAGAAGTAAAGATTGACTTGCGTGGCCTAGAAGATCTCCTCATCTGAACTGCGTTGTAGGTTCATCTGAACCTCCTCTGGAAGCTGAAACTTTTGGTGGTGGAATGAAGTCAATCCGACTGTCAGTTTGTGAGATATGGTCTTCCCTAGTTTGATAATGAAGCCGCTAATGCTGATGCTACTGATGTAGGGTTTGCTACTGCTGATATGAATCAGATTTATTGTACTATTTCTCTCTACTGAATTATTGAAGATAAAAGAAGATTTGATCAAAGGGTTTCCCCACACAT
This sequence comes from Pinus tabuliformis, assembly GCA_031772625.1. Lineage (NCBI taxonomy): Eukaryota > Viridiplantae > Streptophyta > Pinopsida > Pinales > Pinaceae > Pinus > Pinus tabuliformis. The sequence goes on from CM062809.1 coordinate 312,266,719, forward strand.
TGTGGGGTTTGTCCCTGGGTAGCCGCCACATCTTGTGTCTCTTGTCTTGGCTTGTTTTCTGTCGATCGTTTAATGTTCTATCTGCACTTTACTTTATGTACATGTGATTGCTAATCGGTGGAATACAATAAGAAAAAGGAGTAAACTGTTATAAGCATAGAACATACCATAACTTAACATGGTATCGGAGCTGAGGTGAAGACAAAGCCTGAGCAAGAGCAAGAGCAATCATCGAAGATAATATTGGCAAGGCTATCCTAAAAGAACTATGGGGTCCTCAACACTCTTTCTTGCTGAAGACAAGCTCCGTCAGAAAGCTGACTATCACGGATTGAAGATGTCTATCGATCTAACCCTTGAGAATCAAGGAGTGTTGGATCATGTGAGAGGCAATATTGTTGAGCCTCCATCAAATGCATCCGCTGCTGCTTGGAACAAATGAAAAAATGGAGAAATCAAAACAATAGAAGATCATCCGGGACTCTATCGAAAAGCACTTGGTGGCCTACATCTCTGAACTGGACACCTCCAAGGAAATCTACGATAGACTGGTGAGTTTATTTAAAGTTAATGATGCAAATCAAGTTTTGTTTCTTAGAAATAAGCTGAGGGAAATCAAGAAGGTTAAAGATGAAAGTATGCAAGCATACTTCTTAAGAATCACCGAGATCAAGAACGATCTCCTATCTATTGGGGAAACTATTACTGACAGAGAAATGGCACTCACAACTCTTGGAGGATTGCCATTTGAATGGTATGTGTTCAGGACTATTCTTTTGAACTATAATTTAGTTCCTGGTTTCGAGGAATTAATGGCTAGATGCATTCAAGAAGAAACAAGGGAAGAAGTGCAAGAAATGCCCATGCCTAAAGGTCCTCCTGCTGCCTTTTCTTCTCATGCAAAGAGAAGAAATAATTCCGGGACTAAATCAAAAGGAAAGGCTGGACCTAAGGCTAGAAGAAAATGACGATGTTACATTTGCGATAAAGCAAGTCACTATGTATGAGATCATGATCATCATGAGGAATGAGATCATGGACATAAAGGGCAACGTGAGATCATGGACATATAGGATAGCATGATGATGATGCACACTAGTTTGAGCAGCATTATGATGGATAAAATCATGGACATGGGCAGCATGATGATAATCATGATTAGAGAAGCATGGTACAGTATGTAGTGATGCAACTCGAAATCCCTCTGATGGCAATCAAAGGAATGACAAATTCAACAGCAAAGGTAAGAGGAGAGCTGGGAATCAAGGAAGAGGACAAGCATTCAAGAAGGCTAGAAATTCTAGGATGTATTAAATGCACCTGACCTCAAAAGGAACCTAGTGTCCATCTTGGCAATGGAAGACAGAGGCTACAAGGTAACCTTCAGCAATGGCAAGGTATGTATATGGAAAAATAATGTTAAAGATGCCTTTACTCTTGGGTTTAGTGTTGATTCATTATATCAGGTCGATGGAAGTCCGCTAGGTGTCATGTCTTGTGACACAACTCTTTAGTCCGAACTTTGGCATCAGAGGTTTGCCCATCTTCATTACAAAGCTCTACCCGATGTAATACAGATGGTAACAGGGATGCCCGAATTCCAAGTAGAGAAAGAAGGTGTATGTCTGGGATGTGCCAAAGGAAAGCTCAAAAGGGGACCATTCCCCTCAAGCCAAAGCAAGACCTCCGATATATTACAATTGGTTTACTCAGGCATACCTGAGGTTGGCATTAAGAGGGAGACTACTACACCACATACTCTTGAGCAGAATGGTGTGGTGGGAAGGAAGAACCACACGATGATGGAAGCTATCCGGGCCATGCTACATGATCAAAGACTTCCAAAGTTTCTATGGGTTGAAGCTGCAAACACTGCCGTATATGTACAAAATCAATGCCCTCATCAAGCATTGAGTTCCAAGACTCCTGAAGAAAAATTCACCGGTAAGAAACCTAATGTTTCTCATTTTAAAATTTTTGGAAGCCCTGTATACTTTCATGTGCCGAAAGAGAAAAGAAATAAATTGGGAGCATCTGGAAAGAAGGGAATTTTCGTGGGCTATGGTGAAAATACTAAAGGCTATAGAATCTATGTAGCCGGTCAAAGGGAAGTCATAATTAGTCATGATGTCACCTTTGATGAAGATATGGCTCTCAGCAAGGTGATCAATCTTCCGACTTTGAGGAGCTCTCAAGAAGCCGACACCAGGGAACCGAAAGAAAAGGATGATGAATCAATGCCTGATGTAGAAGAACCCATGGATCCGATTGATCCTCCTCCAAGTGAGCCTTCCTCTTCTAGGAAGAGGCCTTCATGGCTTAAGGGGTTACTTGATGATGCTGAAGGACATGTTGCACCCTAAGGAACCTTCCATCAAAGTAAGAAACTTAATAGGTATCAAGGATACCTGACCATCATGAGCACGATCATACAAAATGAGCCTTCATCATTCTCAGATGCCATCAAGCATCAAGTATGGAAGGATGCTATGACCGAAGAATATGAGTCTATCATAAAGAATGATGTTTGGGAAGTAGTTCCCAGACCCCAGGACAAGACTGTTGTTACTTCCAAATGGCTTTACAAGATGGAAGCACGGAAAAGTATAAGGCTCGTTTTGTTGCTCGAGGTTTCTCCCAAAAGGAAGGTATAGACTATGATGAAATATTTGCACCTGTTGCCAGATATATGACCATCCACTTGATCATAGCCCTTGTGGCTTCACAAGGATGGAACCTACATCAGATGGATGTTAAGACCGCGTTCTTGCATGGTTCTATCAAAGAAGAGGTCTATGTGGAGTAACCTGAAGGATTTGAGATTTATGATTGAAAATCTCATGTATGCAGGTTGAAGAAGGCTCTCTATGGGCTGAAGCAAGCACCCCCAGCATGGTATGAGAGGATCGATAGCTACTTGATGAAGCTGGGATTCACAAGGAGTGAAGTTTATCCTAACCTTTACTTTAAGGTTGAAGATGACAAGCCTCTCATACTGGTGTTGTATGTGGATGACCTCTTTCTAATAAGTGCAAACCCTCTCATTCACAAATGTAAGAGGGAGATGGCTTCTGAATTTGAAATGAAGGACCAAGGACTTGAAGTGTGGCAGAAGCCAAGGGAAATTTTCCTATCTCAAGGAAAATATGTGGTAAATATATTGGAAAGATTCAGTATGATGGACTGCAAGCCTATGACTACCTCGAGGATCTTAACTTTTAGAAGTTATATGGTAGTGATGTCAGACTAGACTTGGGAAATGCCTCTGAGTTTCAAAAACTCATTCGCATTGATGTTCTTGGTGAACCTCCATCCGAACATATGTTTTGCAGTTAGCATTGTGAGCTCATATTTGGTTGAGCCTCACTGGATTGATGCCAGGAATCTTCTGAGATGTCTTCAGGACACAATCTCTCATGGATTAAGATACACTACTGGAGATGTGAGACTATTTGGATACACAGATGCTGAATGGGCAGGCAATGTGGAGGACTGTAAGAGCACTTCCGGGTGTTGTTTCTCCTTGGGATCTGCTTCGATATCCTGGATGAGCAGGAAACAAAAGTTGGTGGCTTTGAGCACCACCGAAGCAGGATATATTGTTGCTAGCATAACCTCGTGTGAGGCAGTCTGGTTGCGAAAGCTCTTCAGTGAGCTGTTTGGATTTACATTGGATACCACTGTGATTCTCTGTAACAACCAGAGGTGGGATTCGATTATTGAGGAATCACGTATTCGTCAATTTCTCCAGCAGATAGACATCATCTGGGATATGGTAAGTCGATGAGCAAGGAAGCTCCATCACATTAAGATGATGTACAGGTTGACACACCTTGTCAAAGCCCCGAGGAAAGATCTAATCTGTGATTTTCCCAAACGACTTGGAGTCGGAAAGAAACCCTTGTACAAGGGTCCTGCATGTTGCATACATTGAGCTCTGGGAGCTCTGAGGGCTTGCGGTTCCTACTGGAGCAACATATGACCACAGGGTGACTCACCCTCCCCTGGTGGTGCACACTGGAACAAGATGATTCGCTCTCTTGTGGGACAAGATGATCCGCTCTCTTGTGGAACAGGATGATTCGCTCTCTTGTGTAGCAGGATTGATGTGTTCTCCTGTGAGGCCTGGATTGATGTGTTCCCAATGGCAGCCTGGATTGATGTGTTCTCCATGGCAATTGTAGCAGGATTGATGTGTTCTCCTGTGAGGCCTAGATTGATGTGTTCTCCATGGCAATTGTAGCAGGATTGATGTGTTCTCCTATGAGGCCTGGATTGATGTGTTCTCCATGGCAATTGTAGCAGGATTGATGTGTTCTCCTGTGAGGACAGGATTGATTAGTTCTCCTGTCGAGGCATCCTACCCATGCAGTCTGGGACTCATGGGAAGTACCTCTCATCTGATCAATGAGCAGGGAAATGAAGTTAGGGACCATAGTAATACCGATGGACGCATCGTTGTAACTACCGTACTCCCTACGCTAGGATGACCTCCATTGATCTGGGATCAATGATACTGGTCTGGGAACAGTGGTAGGAGTGGTACTTACTATGAAGCTGACTTCGGGTCGGCTGAGACTGGTCTGGGACCAGTGGTACACACTCTGAGACTGACTTTGAGTCAGTGGAGGATGATACTGGTCTATGACCAGTGGAGTTGTACTCACTATGACGCTGACTTCGGGTTGGTTGAGACTGGTCTGGGACCAGTGGTACATACTCTGAGATTGACTTTGAGTCAGTATGATACATCCTCGATCATTTCTTCTTCTTCATAATTCGGACAAAAGCAGAGCAGAACAGAACAATGCAAGAGCAGAGCAGAACATAGCAAAACAGTACAGATTAGTGCAGGGCAGAACAAGACAAAGCAGAACAGGCAGAATAGAGCAGAGCAGGGCAAGGGTCAGGCTGTACAGGGCAGTGCATTTGATGGATGAACAATAACGACCGATAGATAGATTGCAGATGAAGTTCTCCATGGTTGAGAGGGAGTGTTAAAATTGGCAACCAGGGAAAAACTTCATGTGGATCATCTTATTCATGGCTGATAATATTTTTATTAGATTCCTCTCATCGAGAGGTGTAGGATTGATATAAAGATCATCCGATTCCGATAAGTATTCATGGAGATATGAATTTATTTTGATTATGGAATTATTATCAAGCCGACCTACAACTCATGTAGGCTCAGAAGCCCAACAGTCACATCTATTCACCCACCAACGTTGTGTATAAATATAATAGGACTTTTCCTCATTTGGACTCACTCATCTCATCACATCTCTCTCTCTACTACGCAGATATGAGTCTCTTCTCTACTGCGCTGAAATGGGTCTCTCTCTCTCACACATGTGAAGCCGAAAGCTGTTGAATTTGAAGCTGCAACTGCAGAAGCAAAGATTGACTTGCATGGCCTAGAAAATCTCCTCTTTGGAACTGCGCTGTAGGTTCATCTGAACCTCCTTTGAAAGCCGCAACTTTTGGTGGTGGAATGAAGTCAATCCGACGAACGGTTTGCAAGATATCGACTGCCCTAGTTTGAAGCCAGAAACTGCTGAAACTGAAGCTGCAACTGCAGAAGTAAAGATTAAATTGCGTGGCCTAGAAAATCTCCTCTTTGGAACTGTGCTGTAGGTTCATCTGAACCTCCTTTGAAAGCCACAAGTTTTGGTGGTGGAATGAATTCAATCCGACGAACGGTTTGCAAGATATCGACTGCCCTAGTTTGAAGCCGGAAACTGTTGAAACTGAAGCTGCAACTGCAGAAGTAAATATTGAATTGCGTGGCCTAGAATATCTCCTCTTTGGAACTGCGCTGTAGGTTCATCTGAACCTCCTTTGAAAGCCGCAAGTTTTGGTGGTGGAATGAAGTCAATCCGACGAACGGTTTGCAAGATATCGACTGCCCTAGTTTGAAGCCGCAAACTACTGAAACTGAAGCTGCAATTGCAGAAGTAAAGATTGACTTGCGTGGCCTAGAAGATCTCCTCATCTGAACTGCGCTGTAGGTTCATCTGAACCTCCTCTGGAAGCCGAAACTTTTGGTGGTGGAATGAAGTCAATCCGACTGTCGGTTTGTGAGATATGGTGTGCCCTAGTTTGATAATGAAGCCGCTAATGCTGATGCTACTGATCTAGGGTTTGATACTGCTGATATGAATAAGATTTATTGTACTATTTCTCTCTGCTGAATTATTGAAGATAAAAGAAGATTTGATCAAAGGGTTTCCCCACACATTGTGGGGTTTGTCCCTGGGTAGCCGCCACATCTTGTGTCTCTTGTCTTGGCTTGTTTTCTGTCGATCGTTTAATGTTCTATCTGCACTTTACTTTATGTACATGTGATTGCTAATCGGTGGAATATAATAAGAAAAAGAAGTAAACTGTTATAAGCATAGAACATACCATAACTTAACAATTTGTTTACCATACCTCTCATTTATTTATATTTTTATTAATTTACCATGCCTCTTTTACAAATATGGTATTTGGCCCATAGGATTCACTTAAATAAAACCTCTTTCTTGAGCCTTCATAAATAGAATGAGGGTTATGGACTAAATATAAAAAGAGGTTTTATTTATTTACCATGCGTCTAGTTTATTTATATTTTTATTTCTTTACCATACCTTTTGAGTAAGTATAAAAAGACGTTTTATTTATTTACCATACCTCCACTTTACTTGTATTTTTATTTGTTTACACCCTTGCATGTATATAAGGTGACTTATGGAGTAAATATAAAAAATGTTTTATTTATTTACCATACTTCTCATTTATTTATATTTTTATTAATTTACCATACCTCTTTTATAAATATGGTATTTGGGCCTTTGGCCCATAAGATTCACTTAAATAAAACCTATTCTTGAAAATGGGCGAATGGATTCACTTAAATAAAACCTATTCTTGAAAATGGGCGAATGGAAGGTTGTAACTCCTAATTTCAAGGGCTAAATTTACCTTTTTTACCCTCTCCCTTAAAAGAAGGTAGGCTATTTAAGGTGATTTGTAAAAATGTACTATGATACAAAATAATCGCCCACTAAAAATTTAAAATCCCTTAATTTCGCCAAAGGGCGAACATTCGCCCCTAAAATCACCCCTATTGAGGATGAAGCAATGGAACTTGTTGTAATGCAAAAGAAACTAAGATCATACCATATCCAAAGTTCTTTACTTTTCCTTCTTTTTCCTTAGTTAGTTGTTCTTTCATGTTGACCAAGACTCCTTCGCTCCAGTTGAAGAGTGTTGGCTCTAGACTCTCTAATCCATATTGCATATATGATTTTCTTTCCACATGCAATGTGGAGTTACCTTCCAATCTTGCGATAATGAATAAGATCGTTCTCAAAGGTATATGATTTTCTTTCCACATGCAATGTGGAGTTACCTTCCAATCTTGCGATAATGAATAAGATCGTTCTCAAAGGTAACCAGGTCACATCTTTTACACTGATCTTTCCATCCTTTGTTGGATGGGCTTGAGGTCTACAATAGGTGGCGATATATCTTTCACTCTCTCTGTTGTAGTGTTTTTGGAGCATAAGTGTACCAAAAAACACCCCCTTAGCAGTGGATTGTTACCTGCAAAGGATCACAGTCAAAATTGGTGTTGTTAGTGGACAAACTTAAATAAATACAACATTGTAAATAATGGAAACAATGCATACATAAACATGAGCTTAAACAAAGAGGTGCATGAACAAAATAATGATCAAATTGAGAAAACACATCAATAGTATATGGAAGAATCTCTCTTTATTGATTGTTGGTGATAGAGGTTGAATGCAATTAGAATCTCATACACTTGAAGAGAATTATTTGAGCTAGGGAGCTCAAAAATCCTTAGCAAGGGGGTTTCCTTTCCTCAATCTCTTTGTAAGTTTCTACTCTCTGTAAAATAAGTGTGAAGACTCTCCAAAGGGTGGGTTCAATGAAATGGTGGTTTTCTTACAAGCAATTTGGCCATGTTTGTTGACAAGCAATTTGGCCAACATAATAATGTCTCTTATTTTGTCTCTCCCATGGCCTGTTTATATAGAGATTTTTGAATCCCTCTTCCCTCTCTTGGTACATGTATGATAAAGACACATGAGTAGGACAAGAGGATTCCATTGAGGGCTTCACTTCTCCAAGGCGGCTCAAATTCGGCTATATTAGACCGATCCTGTATCAAGAAATTGGGTCCAAGTGTGTAGAGTGATCCCAGACTATTGAGTCACTTTTTTTGCAACCACATGACTTTTTGAGGATATGTCATGCATGCATGTTTATCGAAGAAATATACGTGTGACCTTAATTGTTTTCCTCTATAAATTTTGGACCTTAGGAGAACCTTTGATTTTTGAATCTTTATAATGTATTTGGCTGGAAAAGTGTCCACCTGTGCATTTTGTTGGACACTTGTAATGTCTGCTGGATTGTACTAGTAGGTGTACAATTTTTCAGTGTTAACATTCTCCCCACCACTTATCCCACCTATGAGATATATGGGGGAACTGCTAATGGACAGTCTTGTCAGAAATTAGATATCCTACACCTTTATCTCGAGTAGATGTTCCCCCAACCTGAACGCTTATGCCTGAACGTCCCATGAACGAACAAGGTATTTCAAAAATTCCATATATTGCCTCATACTAGTGGTGGGCTCCAGTATTGTAGCAATAATGCTACAACTCCTGGAGCTTCCTATCTCTAATTTTATCAACCCGGTAGTTCGTACAAACTTGGAAGCGACGGTGCTGTATGCACAAGTACTAGCTCTTGTCGCAGCTGTCACTTGGTCAGCTGGCACAAGTCCGCTAGGGCTCAAGCCAACTTCTATATGCTCTCAGAAGAAGCTTGCTAAATGATGGACGAAGGCTATCTCAGAGGAAATTAATCTACTTTGCAAAAATGAACTGAAAGCCAACCAAAACATGGAAACCCTAGTTAACCCTAATCTGACTAGCTTAACCTCTATGATGCAATGGTGGGAGTGCAAGTGTCTGGAAATGATGCCATTACTTCTAATGATGTGAAATGCATGAACTTAAACTACTTTTATTGAAAAGAACATGTTTTTGTATTTTTGCTTAAATGGTTGGAGTGATGATGATTTTGTTTCTTATTAGGGTTTGGTTGTGCAGAGGTGGTGCGAAAGGAAGGAAAGCTTGGGAAAGGACAGGGGGGCTAGGAGAGGTCCCAGGGGATCCTTAGCATCAGTCCACAGAAGTCTACAACGTTCGGATGCTCAGCAACCAAGTTTGCAGGCTTCTACAGGATGTCTGCAGGGGATCCTACAGGAAACTAAGGAATTCTACAGGAAATCTGCTAACTTCTACAGGATGTGCTGTAAGTGGAAGTTTTGGGTGATGGTGAAGTGATGGAACAGTATGGGTGGATAGGTAAGGTGGAGATGGAGCTTGTGATGACTCAGGGGCAGAGAAATAAGATGGAGAAAGAGTGCATGAAGTTGGTTGGTGGATAGAAGGATGGAAGCAACGAAAGGTCAAGAAAATGGAGCTACGTGGGCAATGGAAGAGTTGGAAGGTGAACGAGCCGAACAGAGGTCGAGTAGATGGCTTTAGGCGTGGTTAGGAAGAAGAAGAAGAAAGTAGAAGGATATGGAGCAGTGTAAATAAAACAAATTACTTATGTCTTGCACCAAAAACGAGAATTCATTAACCAGTGCTACCTGTGCTATTAAACCAATGAACAACGCTATAAATCATGAAGAAAAGTAGTGCATGGAACTGTAGTGACGAAGTATGGCTCAAGAGCAAAATGCATGAAAGGATCCACGATTAAACCGACTGTGTTGCAGCTTGCATAAAAGTAGAAAAGACTGCATTTTTTCGGTGGTTGGTAAGACTGCACCCCAATCCCTAAACAGAGATGGCAGTGTAGGCACTAACAACCTTTTTCTTGGAGCTCCAGTGAATTACAAACCTCCTATCCCAGTCTAAGCAACTGAAAGTAATTTGACCATAAGCTAATCCTACTCAATCTTGTTAAAGAAATCAAATCAGTGAACTGTATTCTTTGAAATGCATATCAAAACAAGGAAACACAATACTGGAAAGAAAGGTAAATAACACTACAAGAAGAGGAGATCTATTGCTCTCAGGTTGGGCCCTAACCTGAGAGCTATAGCTCCCTTAAAAGCTCAGAATTAGATCCAAATCTGCTTGCCTTTATTCATAATCAAAAGTCTAATGTCATGCCAAAACTGGCTTACAAAACAAACAAACACCGAGCTGTAACTTGTGCTCAGAGATTACAGTAGTAATTCAGAAGGTCAAAAATCTCCTAACAAAGGCTACGGCCTTCATATTTATACACAATGAAGATCAAGCTGGCTTCCTCCATTCGTGGAGCTTGGCTGTCCAACTGAAAGTCAAATTGCTGTAAAACTGCTGATCTTGTAGAACGTGTTGGCTCCCTTTAAGCTCGGTGGGGAGAGCTGTTGGAGCTCGGAGTTAAAGTGAAAATCACGAGGAAGGTCATCAAGACTGTGGACAACCTCCCTATGAATCCGCAATGTCACCTTTGCTGTCTCCTTGTCTCCATTTACGTGGTCTTTTGCTCTCTTTAATGCCACAAACCTGAAATCATCATGTATTAGTCACATAGATATAATGCCTGCCCTTCTTCCTACAAACAACACGAATATACTAAGAAATGAATGCATAAGTGGTAAAAGATGAATGGTTGAGCAAGGTAAGTAGGCCAATATGAGCCCAAATTGTACCAAAAATTGGGGCTCATCATCACCCCCCAGCTAAAATATTTGCTCATCCTTGAGCAACCTTGCTCCAACTCCTTGTCCTTGGCCGAGAACTAGGGCCCGGAGCATGCTTTTCCTTTCCTGTTCTTGGTGGCCCTGCCTCTTCTGCCCCTGGCGGTGACGAGGGTGGCGCTGCCTCCCCCTTTCCTGTTTCCTTGAGCCGGGCTTCGGAAGCCGATTGGCCTATCCTTCGTGTCCAGGAAGTTATTTTTGGGCTTCCCCTCTCGGGGGTGGCCGATGTTTTAGAGGGGGATCTTTCACTGGGTGAAGTAGGGACACCCCCTAAAATGGTTTGGCTGCTGGGTGGAGGCTGCGGCTTGCCCGTGTTTATTCTTTTACTTCTCCTGGCTTCAAAAGGTAGAGGGATCTTCCTCTCTCTCTTCTCTTTCGGCTTTGGAGGTGTACTGAGGGCGGCTAGCGCAGCTGCTGCCTCCTTTTCGAGAATGCCAGCCTTCTCTTTCTTGCGTTTTGCTTTCTCAGGGCTCCCTGTAGAGGGCCCCTTCTTTTCTGATTTCGGGCTTCCTGTAGAAGACCCTGCTTTACCCACTTCCGGGCCTCCTGTAGAAGACCCTTCCTTTACCAATTTTGGGCTTCCTGTAGAAGACCCTGTTTTAGCCACTCTCGGGCTTCCTGTAGAAGCCCCTGTTTAAATGATCTTCGGGCTTCCTGTAGAAGCCTGTTTCTGCTTTCCTGTAGACACGGGTGTCACCTCCTTTGCTTGCTTTGCTGCATGGGTTTTGCTTTTTGGTTTGGTTGCAGGTGCTGATGAGGTACTTGGGCTGACGTGGACCACCTCAGCTTTGTCCGTTCTGCTCTTCAACCTCCTTTCTCTTGCTGACAAGATGGGTGTGTCCTCTTCTTTGTCGTCCTTTTTCTCATGCTTCTTCTTTTGTTCTTTCCTCTGCACTATGGTCGGGGTCTTCTGGCCTGTTTCTCTCTTTCCCTCGGTCACTGATCCTTTTTCCTCACTGCTGGAGGAACCCGTTTCTTCAATCAACATTTTTATGTCTCCATCTCTTGTCAAATTCCTGAATGATTCCCATGAGAGGGGAACCTTATATGAATGAAGCGCATCCTCCACAAGCAGTTTGATCAACCCATGGTGGGCTACCTGATCTGGTATGCCTTCTTTTAACTTTGTGGCACACTCAATTAGGGACTGTAGCAGGAAATAAGGAATGCTCAGTTTCTGTTCTACAGGAAGATCAATCTGGTGCCTCAATTCAGTGAGCAACCGAAAGTGATACCCGTACACGATGCTATAACGACCTTCACAGGTTATATACTTCATGATTTGCAGGCTAACTTCGTTCCATGGTGGCAACAAACTTGTTCTTCGCACCCCATTTTTGTCCTCCGAGAATTCCTCCTCAGGTGGAAAGAATTCTTTCTTGGCCTGCTGGCTCAACTTCCTTTCTTCCTTATCCCATGGCAAACCCATCGGAAGGTCAGTAATTTGACTGATATATTGCGGGGTGAGCTTGAGGCTTAGACCCCTGAAGTTCACTGTGGCCAGTGTCTTGGATTTCGGCTTCAGAGCCTGCAAAAATTCTTCGGCCACTTCATCGTCGTAACCCTGCAGCTTATCACAGAAAGATATCCATTGAACCCGTGTGAAGAGCTCCACCACTTCCTGGTTTTCCCTTAACTTGGTTGAATCAGTGGGTTCTCGTCTAATAAACCCACCCGGCATGATAAAACGGTTTTCTTGACCAGAGGTGGTGATTGTGGAAGAAATTTGGTTTACTGAGACAGAGTGTAGAATGTCATGCACATAATCCACAAACTTATCCCTGAGGAACTTAACACAGTTTAATTACCCTGACATCCTGTAGAATGACAGTATAGGCACAGCAGACAACAATTTCACCATTTTTCTATGACCAGACTGTGGACGACAATTCTGCCACCTTTAATAACCAGTTGCATGAAGAGTTCAGGGTTACCTTTTTAATTGGCCACCTTTTTACGTGAGGCACCCGCTTTCCTGTAGAAAACTGCGTTCCTGTAGGATGACAGCGTTCCTGTAGAATGCAGCGCGCGATTTTCGGGAGAGACTGCAGTCGGTCTGCGCCTTGGGTGTGCTTCTCAATCGTTCTGATGGCCAAAGGCTCGGCGTATCACACTGCAGAAGGATCAGGATAGCCGCTCGAGTTCAAAACGGTGGTTGATAAATGCATGAGTGCAATCTAGCCGATTAGATTTTGAATTCGGCGGAATTCGTGGCGTGGGGGGTGAGCTGTCCCCGCCGGACCGTTGGGTGACGTCAGCCCATCATTCAACTGCGCGTTCACTTGCTGCCGCACCAATTCCCGCAGATCTGCCGCCGCCTCTTCGGTTAAACTCGTTCTCTTCGACGGGATCGCTCTCACGTGCATGCTGCCCATTCTTTTTGTCATGGCCGCCACCCACACATCCAACTAGACCATTAACTGGCCGATGTGGTCGGCCAAATGGCCATACGGCTGCTCAACCCATTCACCTTTACACTTAGCAATCAATCAAAGTAACATTCATGCAGTCTGATGGAAGGAAGGGTCGAGACACTTACCTGCGCGGCTGCACACGATGTTTCGGCTCTTTGGACGCTGATGAGTCGATTTACCTGCTGCTGGCGAACTTACACAGGCCCGGAGGTCCATGTTCACGAGCTGCCGTCGATGGATGGGATGTTTTAGTTGCATGCGCTCACGTTTCACTGCATATGGCCAGCGCTGTGAAGAGTATACACTCTAGCGGGCTCAACTGTTACAGGACTCCCGCGGGATGTCTGGTAACAGTTCTTCCTCCTTGGGTGCATGCTGCACGACGATGGATGGCCTCCCGATCATGCTCTCGGGGCTTCTGGATGACTGAGATGGATATGGTATGAGATCTCCAGTGTTTTTTGTTTACGATTTTCTTTTTCTTGAGAACTCATCGATCTGCTTTGCTGGTGCAGGTAACTTTGTTGCATGTCGACAAGGATGGTGGAACAAGATAACAACAATGTGCAAGGGTGATAACAGTGGCTTGCATGTGTCCAAACCGATCCTTAGCCGTTAGATCTCTTCATGAAATGAATTCTGGGCTGTTCTGGGCTTCTACAGGAAGTTTCCTGTAGAAATACAGAGCTTCCTGTAGAAAGGCTGCATTTCCTGTAGAGAGTCTGCACCTTCCTGTAGAAAATCTGCATCTTCCTGTAGAAAATCTGCGTCTTCCTGTAGAAGACTCAAGCTGTAATAAAATTGCACATACCTTGGAAAAAATGAGTATTCCTGGAGGGGGTGTTGGTGAGGTGTCTTGACTGCATGATGAGGACCCTTGGCTTTGAGTTGAGAGGCTTCCTCTCCTCCATAGAACACCTGCATGCAATTTTACATAATGAATCTGCCGACCTTGTTTTTTTCTTCTTTTTCTTTTTTCTTTTTTTTTTTGAAAGATAACAGGGGCGCCTCATTGAGGTTTTCACCCTTGCCATCTGCCTTAAGCGCCTCAAAGAGGTTTTCACTCAAGGATCTTTTTCCCATCTCCCTTTTTTTTGAAAAGACAATAGGGGCGCCTCAATGAGGTTTTCACCCCTACCACCTGCCTTGGGCGCCTCAGAAAGGTTTTCACCCAAGGATCTTTATTATTTTTTTATTTTTTTTATATTTTTTTTTTTAGATTTTTTTTTTTAGGATTTTCAGGGTATGCCCAAAGCAGGGGCAGAACCCTTCTCTATGACCAACACTGCCTTCTCCATAGTCTTGATGAACTCTTGTCTTGAGAGGGGCTTCCTGTAGATCTTCAATCGATGCCCATTGACAAGCATGGGGATGGCTTCCTCATCAATGGTCCGAATAAGAACAGATCCATTGTCATGACATTTTTCCACTGAATATGGCCCTAGCCATCTGGTTCTCAGCTTCCCCTTGAAATCTTTGTATTTGGAGTCATACAACAAAGCCCAATCTCCCGGCTGAAATTGCTTGTCATGGAGATGTTGGTCATGCCACACCTTTCTCTGAAGTTGAACCACTTCTGAGTGAAGGAGGGCCTGCATTCGGTGTTCATCCAGTCCATTCAGCTGCAATAACCTTTCTTGTTGTGCATGGCTGAGATCTAGGTCCAGCTGAGCTGCCATCCTCAAAGTGTTGTATTCAAACTCGATGGACAACAAAGCTTTCTTCCCATAGACCAGCTCATAAGGTGTGAAGCCGGTGGTGGTCTTCCATGTGGTGTTGTAAGCCCATGTGGCTTCAACCAGGCGATCTGCCCAGTCCTTTCTGCTGCTGCTCACCACCTTAGTCAAGATCCCTTCTAATGCTCTATTGGTGACTTCCACCTGCCCATTTGCCTGAGGGTGATAGGGGGTGGAAGTCCTATGCTTGATCTTGTGATGAGCTAGTAGATCTTCAACCAGGTTGGATGTGAACTGGCTCCCTTGATCGGTGACCAACTCTCTTGGGTAGCCAAACTTATAGAAGATGTTTTCTCTTAGGAACTCGGCCACCTTTTCTTCTGTTGCTGCTTTGATTGCTTTAGTCTCTGCCCACTTTGTCAAGTAGTTAGTACACACAATGATGTAAGACCTTTGCCTCGAAGGAGGGTTGATTGGGCCCACAAAGTCCATACCCCACTTCTCAAATGGCTCAAGAGTCACTTGAGGTTGGAGAGGCATCTCATCCCTTTGGGTCGGTTTCCCCATTCTTTGGCATTGGTCACACTGACTGACATATCTTCTGACATCTTGATGAAGTGTGGGCCAATAGTAGCCTGCCTGCAGGATTTTGAAAGCAGTTCTCTTTGCTGCAAAATGTCCTCCACAAGGCCCATCATGACAAGTGAGGAGGATATCAAAGACTTCCTCCTCCCTTACACAACACCTTAAGATCTGATCGGGGCCAAGCTTGAACAGATTGCCCCCGATCCAAGTAAATGAGGCACTTTTTCTGATGATTCTGCTCTTCTCTCTTGAAGATAGGTGCGGAGGGAACTGTGCTGAAACAAGGTAGTTTGCTATATCAGCAAACCATGGAGAGAGTACTGAAATAGCAAACAGATGTTCATCGGGCATCTGGTCATCCACTGTTCCATCCTCATCTGCAGACAAATCCAATCTAGATAAAAAGTCAGCAACAACATTTTCTCTACCTGGTTTGTCAACAATGGTCAAATCAAACTGCTGCAATAAAAGTAACCATCTAATAATACGAGCATTCACATCTGGTTTATTCATTAAATATCTAATTGCAGCATGGTCAGTATGTACAAATGTTTGATAGCCAGTGATATAATGTCGGAACTTGTTCAGTGCATGGACCACAGCCAAGAATTCTTTCTCGGTTACAGTGTAATTCAGCTCAGCTTTGGACAAGTTTTTGCTAACAAAGTAAATGGCATATGGAAGTTTTTGCTCAACTTGTCCTAAAGCTGCACCTATGGCTTTGTTCGAGGCATCAGTGTGGATGTGGAAAGGTAGGGCCCAGTTTGGACCTCTCAGTATTGGGGCTGACACCAACTTGTCCTTCAATTCATTTAAAGCCCTCTGACAATCGTCAGTCCATTTAAACTCCACATCTTTTGCCAACAGGCCAAACAATGGCGAGGCTAGCTTGCTGAAGTCTTTAACGAATCTCCGGTAATATCCTGCTAATCCCAAGAAACTCCGGACATCCCTTACCTTTTGAGGAGGTGGAACCTTCTTGATGAGAGCAATTTTGTTAGGATCCACCTGCAACCCTTGGCAAGAAATGATATGGCCTAGCACGGTCCCTTCAGTCATTAGGAATTCACATTTTTCAGGACTAAGAGACAAGTTCATCTCAATGCATTTGGTTAGGACTTTTCCCAGATTGGACAATGCTTCCTGGAAGTTGGCCCCATAAGGAGTAAAGTCATCCATATAGATTTCTACTGCATCATGGACCAGCTCCGAGAAGATGCTTAAGACAGCTCTCTGGAAAGTAGCAGGAGCATTGCATAGCCCAAAGGGAAGAACTTGGTAGGCAAAGGTACCCCAAGGACAAGTGAAGGTGGTCTTATCTTGGTCTTCCAGGCTGATTTGGATTTGGTTGTACCCGCTAAACCCATCCAGGAAAGAGAAGAACTTCTTTCCTGCCAGTCCATCCAACACTTGATCTATGAAAGGTAGAGGGAAATGGTCTTTCTTGGTAGCTTTGTTCAGTTCTCGGTAGTCCACACAGATTCTCCATTTCCCATTTTTCTTGGGAACCAACACCAGAGGGGACACCCATTCACTATCTGAGATGGGGTAAATGAATCCGGCATCCAACAGTTTTTGCAATTCTTCCTTGACAATGTCCTTAAGAGCTGGATTCATTCTCCTCTGAGGCTGCCTAACCGGTTTACAATCCTCTTTGATGTATATATGATGGGTACAGACCGAAGGATGGACTCCTTTCATCTCCTTATAGCTCCAAGCAAAAGCATCTAGGTGGCTGGCCAACAGGCTACACAGCTCCTTTTCCTGGGAAGGAGATAGGGAGGAGCTGATCTTCAATGCTCTCTCAGGGCCGAACTCCACATTCTTGACTTTGGGAGTAACAGGGTTGGTTGTACAAAGATCCACTAAGGTGCTAGCTTGGGCATCCTCCACCAATTTCTCTAAGGGTAGTGCACTGGAAGGTGGATTCTGGATCAAGGTCTCGATCAAGTCATCCTCGGTTGGGGGGTCTCTTCTAGTGGTATCTAGGGTGCACAGAGGTGCTGAGTACACCTCGTCTTCCTCTCCTTCCTCCAACCAGAGTGGTAAGTCATGCTCTAAGGAGGGTTGGGCAGGAGGGTATAGGACTAGCTGCTTGGACATAGGACCATTTTTGATGGTCATATTTCCTGCACGACAACTTATGTAAGCATCTGCAGTAGCTAACCAAGGCCTTCCCAAAATGAGAGGATATCCCGTAAGCTTTGCCTTTGGTTGCAGAACCAGGAAGTCTGCAGGGTATTCCCAAGAGTCAATAGAGACCAAGACATCCTCCACAATCCCTTCGGGAGTCACGGTGGAGCGATCTTCTAGTTGCAGTACTGTCGAGGTCTTCCTCAAGGAACCCTGAAGATTGAGTTTGAGCATGGTATCCCTGGTCATCACATTAATGGCAGCCCCCAGATCGATCAAGGTGTGAGGTATGATGGTGCCATTGATGTGGACATCTACTACAGGACTTCCAGGATCTAGGTACTTTGGGCAGATGACTTGTCCTATCATAAGGTCAGACAGTTGTCCTATGACATTAATGGTTGAAGCATCTTTCTTCCGCCTGCCTGGGTGTTTGAAACACTTTTCCTTAACCAGTTTGTTGTATATTGGCACATCCTTGATGGCTTGGAGAAGTGGTATTTTCACACACAACTGCTTGAGCTCACCCAGAAGCTCATCCTCCTCTGGGTTGGGTTGTGTGGTCGCTGTTAGTCTCTCAGGAAAGGGTGGAATAGCCTTTGGTTCACTTTCCTGTTTATCTTCCTCATCCTCTGGGGGAGGAGGTTGGCGATCTGGAAGAGTCTTTCCAGATCGAAGATTGATCTCCTGGATCTCCACAGCATAGGTAGGGCATGAGGTTTCCCCAGTGTATACCTGCTGGGCCTGTCTATTGTTGGGGTTCGGGTTCGGTTGAGCAGGCATTTGAGGTTGCCTTGGAGGAGCAGGAGGTAAAGGCTGAGGTTGAACTGGTGGTGGAGGCAGAATGGCAGGAGGAGTGTTGTATTGGGGCCTCCACCCCGACTGAGGTGCATTCCACTGAGGCTGTGGCTGGGCATGTGAATGATATGAATGAGAAGTAGGTTGAGTAGGGTACTGAGGTGGATAAGACCAGGGAGGAGGCATGGACCAGGAAGGATGAGCAGGGGGACCCCAGGAAGGCATAGGAGTCGATTGGTTGGGGTTGTAATAAGCTTGAGGTGCCCCTTGCAATCCCTGCTGATAAGGTCTAGATCCTTGTGGCCTCCTTTGGTTGATGAAATAGAGAGGTTCGGTGGGGGCTTCTGTCCCTTGGTACATGGCTTTAAACCCAGGTAAGGTTGGACACTGATTTGTGGGATGGTCCTCCTCACAAACGAAAGACACTTCAACCGAATGAAATGGGCATTCGTTCTTAGGGTGTCTCCTTGTGCACCTAGGGCAGAAGACAGCCAAGGCTCTCTCAGCTTCTTCTTTCTTCTGCTGGATCCTGAATGTGTCCAGCTGCATGGCAATGGTCTGTCTCACCTCACTCTTGAGATCTTCTAATTGATTTGCAAGCTCATGTTTGGAGAAAGGGACACTAGTTGAGAGAAGGTTTCCTCTACCTCGTTTCCGAGCTGCCCTGGAGTGGTTTCTAAACACAGTCTTGATGTCCTCATAAGGCAGTTGGTAAATGTCCCCCCCAGCTAACATGTGAAGGGTATCTAAGAGGTCTTCAGGGACTCCTCGGAGCAGGACCAACTTGAGGGATTCAGGGTCAAGTGTGCACCTGGCCCGCTTATAGCTAAGTTGGAACCTCTCCTCATAATCTTCTAAGGACTCATCATTTCCCATGGTCATCCGAAAGATTTCCCCCTTGGTTTCCTTGGACCTACAGTAATCCCTGTACTTGGTATTGAAAGCTTGCTGCATCTGAGCCCAAGTGGTGATACTATTCCTAGGTAAACCCATGAACCAGCATAATGCTGCATCCTTAAGAGTTGAAGGGAAGAGTTTCAGCTTTTGCTCATCTTCAGTATAGTCATAGGTTCTACAGAGGACAGCAAACTCAAACAGGAAGGTATCAGGATCTTCAGTAGTCAGTCCATGGAAGTGAGGTAAGGTGGAGGGGCTAATGTTCTTCATTTTCATCTCTCCATTGGTCTCTCGGATGGGGAAGGCACCTTCTATTCTCTCATCTTCTCTTCTATTGTCAGCCATAGCTTCAGATGGAGTGGTCTCTAACTCTTCTTCTTCTATAGGATCTTTGTCTATCTCAGGATGTTCACCTATAGGTTCTTCTGGGTCACTGTCACCAAAGAAGAGAGAAGGGTGATTCAGTGATGTGGTGGGGGTGTTGGGTAGGAATTTGCCTGATTTATCTCGGTTCCTACGAGGCATGAAATGGAAAAGGCTTTCTTTTTCTTTTGATTGCTTTTGCTTTTTTCTTTGGTACCTGCAAAACTGAAACAGATTGATCTACAACTAACTATAAAAGATGCAGAATTAAACTGAAAGCAGGAAAGAACTAATCTACTTTGCTCAAATGAAATTGTAGGAATGGAAATGCTAGTCTACGCTTGCAGAAATGAAATGCTAATCTATGAAAGCAGGAAATGCTAATCTATGAAAGCAGGAAATGTCTATGCTACTTTTGCAGAATGGAAATGAAATAAACTACTAAGCAGAAGGTAAGAGTAAGAAAATAGAAGAATAGCAACAATCACCAATACTCTGACGCTTCCCTGGCAACGGCGCCAAAAAGATGGTGGGCTCCAGTATTGTAGCAATAATGCTACAACTCCTGGAGCTTCCTATCTCTAATTTTATCAACCCGGTAGTTCGTACAAACTTGGAAGCGACGGTGCTGTATGCACAAGTACTAGCTCTTGTCGCAGCTGTCACTTGGTCAGCTAGCACAAGTCCGCTAGGGCTCAAGCCAACTTCTATATGCTCTCAGAAGAAGCTTGCTAAATGATGGGCGAAGGCTATCTCAGAGGAAATTAATCTACTTTGCAAAAATGAACTGAAAGCCAACCAAAACATGGAAACCCTAGTTAACCCTAATCTGACTAGCTTAACCTCTATGATGTAATGGTGGGAGTGCAAGTGTCTGGAAATGATGCCATTACTTCTAATGATGTGAAATGCATGAACTTAAACTACTTTTATTGAAAAGAACATGTTTTTGTATTTTTGCTTAAATGGTTGGAGTGATGATGATTTTGTTTCTTATTAGGGTTTGGTTGTGCAGAGGTGGTGCGAAAGGAAGGAAAGCTTGGGAAAGGACAGGGGGGCTAGGAGAGGTCCCAGGGGATCCTTAGCATCAGTCCACAGAAGTCTACAACGTTCGGATGCTCGGCAACCAAGTTTGCAGGCTTCTACAGGATGTCTGCAGGGGATCCTACAGGAAACTAAGGAATTCTACAGGAAATCTGCTAACTTCTACAGGATGTGCTATAAGTGGAAGTTTTGGGTGATGGTGAAGTGATGGAACAGTATGGGTGGATAGGTAAGGTGGAGATGGAGCTTGTGATGACTCAGGGGCAGAGAAATAAGATGGAGAAAGAGTGCATGAAGTTGGTTGGTGGATAGAAGGATGGAAGCAACGAAAGGTCAAGAAAATGGAGCTACGTGGGCAATGGAAGAGTTGGAAGGTGAACAAGCTGAACAGAGGTCGAGTAGATGGCTTTAGGCGTGGTTAGGAAGAAGAAGAAGAAAGTAGAAGGATATGGAGCAGTGTAAATAAAACAAATTACTTATGTCTTGCACCAAAAACGAGAATTCATTAACCAGTGCTACCTGTGCTATTAAACCAATGAACAACGCTGTAAATCATGAAGAAAAGTAGTGCATGGAACTGTAGTGACGAAGTATGGCTCAAGAGCAAAATGCATGAAAGGATCCACGATTAAACCGACTGTGTTGCAGCTTGCATAAAAGTAGAAAAGACTGCGTTTTTTTGGTGGTTGGTAAGACTGCACCCCAATCCCTAAACAGAGATGGCAGTGTAGGCACTAACAACCTTTTTCTTGGAGCTCCAGTGAATTACAAACCTCCTATCCTAGTCTAAGAAACTGAAAGTAATTTGACCATAAGCTAATCCTACTCAATCTTGTTAAAGAAATCAAATCAGCAAACTGTATTCTTTGAAATGCATATCAAAACAAGGAAACACAATGCTGGAAAGAAAGGTAAATAACACTACAAGAAGAGGAGATCTATTGCTCTCAGGTTGGGCCCTAACCTGAGAGCTATAGCTCCCTTAAAAGCTCAGAATTAGATCCAAATCTGCTTGCCTTTATTCATAATCAAAAGTCTAATGTCATGCCAAAACTGGCTTACAAAACAAACAAACACCGAGCTGTAACTCGTGCTCAGAGATTACAATAGTAATTCAGAAGGTCAAAAAGCTCCTAACAAAGGCTACGGCCTTCATATTTATACACAATGAAGATCAAGCTGGCTTCCTCCATTCGTGGAGCTTGGCTGTCCAACTGAAAGTCAAACTGCTGTAAAACTGCTGATCCTGTAGAATGTGTTGGCTGCCTTTAAGCTCGGTGGGGAGAGTTGTTGGAGCTCGGAGTTAAGGTGAAAATCACGAGGAAGGTCATCAAGACTGTGGACAACCTCCCTATGAATCCGCAATGTCACCTTTGTTGTCTCCTTGTCTCCATTTACGTGGTCTTTTGCTCTCTTTAATGCCACAAACCTGAAATCATCATGTATTAGTCACATAGATATAATGCCTGCCCTTCTTCCTACAAACAACACGAATATACTAAGAAATGAATGCATAAGTGGTAAAAGATGAATGGTTGAGCAAGGTAAGTAGGCCAATATGAGCCCAAATTGTACCAAAAATTGGGGCTCATCAACTAGGAAGCCATAATAATTTTAATAATCCAAAGTTATTTAATGCCTGGAGGGTATCTGGATTATTTGATGCATTTAAATCTTGTTCCTTATGTTTTCTTTCTCTCGATATGGAAGCCATTTTTTGCTTATGGACCCCTGAAACATCAATAAGAGATTCATTAGGATTCTTTTCATGCAAAAAACTTGTCAAAATTTGAGCAAAAACTGATAAACAAGATTTAGATTTATGCCCACACATCCTAGCAGAGAAAACCAAAGCGTTTCACCTCTTCTTGTAGTGCTTGACTTGCTAGGTGCAACGCACCTTTCGACCCTCTAGGTCTGCGTTGGTCCTGGGGCCCTCAAAAACTCAGAAAGGTTGCTTAAAATCACAAAATGGAACCACTGAATGAAAGAGAAAGGTTTTGTTCCCTACCTGGAAGCGATGCTACTCAAAATCGTCCACTAGATTGGCCGCAATCAACTGCAGAAGATCTAGGGAAGAAGCACTCAGAACTCTTAGGGTTAGAGGTGTTAGGGTCCTATAATTTATAGGATCTCAATGTGATTGAGTATTTTATCTCAGGAATCTTATATTGTAAATAATTGTCAATCTGCAAATTATTTCCAAATTAAAGAAAAATAGAATAAAAAATGAAAAGAGGGTATAAATAAGAAAAAGAGGAAAAACAAAAATATTGAAAAAGAATGAAAGATAGAACCCAAAAAGAAAAGAAAAAAGAAAAAATACTAAAAGTGTTGCAAGTCTAAATTCCACTACTGATAGATAGTTTTCTTCATTATTGATAAATAAAGTTGTATACAACTTGTTTAAAATTCCACAATGACTAGCTATTTGTAGGTTTTAAACCCCGTACAAAAATTACCTGCATACGAATTCTGAAACACATAAAATAAAAAATGCGAGAGCATAACACATAAAACACATATACACAGAGATTTTTCCCTGGATCCCAAAACCGGGACTACCGGCTTGACTTTTCATTATGTTCCTTTCAATGTTATAATACATATTTATACATGTCGAAGCATCCAATACCATGGAACGAAAACCATCGCGTCCAATACCGTGGACCGAAAACCATAGCGTCCAAAAAAACATGTGCGAAAATCATGCACAAAACCATAGGTGGGTCTGCCCAACCTAACATAGGGTCCAAAACCAAAATTTTCTGGGGCACTGCCTTGGACCCCATAAAATGGGGTTACGAGTACACCTCAAACCCCCTCTTAACTACGTGGAAAGAATATAACACAACCCAATATTCTCCCACTTGTTGTTTTCTTTCCACAGGGGGCCACAAGAGAGCTTAGTCATTTTTCCAGCCCTGAAATGCCCATTGTTTCTCTACACCAAGAGAGCTTCTCAGAGCTCACAGATTTTGTCAATGCATCTGCAGTATTCTTCAAAGTGTCCACCTTTACCAGCAACACCTTTTTGTCTTCTATCATATCCCTTACAAAGTGATACTGAACATCAATGTGCTTTGTCTTTGAATGATATGCAGGGTTCTTTGCTAAGAAAATTGTACTTTGGCTGTCACAGTCTATCCTTATAGCTTCCTATACTAACCCCATACTTGAACACAATCTTTGCAACCAAACTGCTTCCTTGCTTGCATGAGTGGCTGCCATGTATTCTGCCTCTGTAGTTGATAGTGCCACTACATATTATTTCTTACTCATCCAACTGACCACACCTCCAAATAGGTTAAACACATACCCACTTGTAGATCTTATCTGATCCAAATCTCCAGCCCAGTCTGCATCAACAAAGCCACGAATATCCAATACTCTGTCCAATCCTGGTCTTCCTTGGTAGCACAAACCATAATCGCTAGCGCCACACAAATACCTGAAAACCCGCTTCGTTGCTGTCCAATGCTCCTTTCTTGGTTTTGACATAAACCTGCTCAATACTTCCACTGCATGTGCAATGTCTGGTCTAGTACAAACCATTGCATACATCAGGCTACCGACTACACTTGCATATGGAACACAGGACATGTCCTCTTCTTCTTCTTGTGTCTTGGGACACTATTCAGCAGATAACCTCACACCTACAGGAATATGAACCTTCACCGGTTTACTATCCTGCATATTAAACCTCTGCAGTATTGTCTCGACATACTTCCTCTGGTTTAACCAGAGCTTCCTCTTTGCCTGATCTCTTTTAATTTCCATGCCCAAAATATAGTTTGCAGCACCAATATCTTTCATGTCGAATTTAGAGGACAATTAGGTCTTCAAAATCCTGGATAATTTCTTTGTCATTTCCAACCAGCAACATATCATCCACATACAAGATCAGATAAATAACACGGTCACTAATTAATTTAAAATACACACAGTGATTTTCTTTGCTTCTGGTGAAGCCAAGTCCCCATATAAATGTATCAAATTTCTGATACCACATCCTTGGTGACTGTTTTAACCCATACAAAGACTTCTTTAACTTGCATACCAGTTCTTTCTTACCCTTCACCGCAAAGCCTTCAGGTTGCTTCATGTATATTTCCTCTTCCAGATCCCCATGAAGAAATGCTGTCTTCACATCCATCTGTTCTACCTCAAAATAAAAAGCAGCAACAACATATAAAAGTAATCTAATAGAAGTTACCTTGGCAATAGGAGAAAAAATATCACCAAAATCAATTCCCGACATCTGGGAATAACCTTTTGCTATCAATCGAGCTTTTTATTTCTCCACATTTCCTTCTGCATTTTTCTTCTTCTTGAACACCCGTTTGCTGCCTATGGGTTTCCTTCCAGCCGGCAACTCCACCAGATCCCAAGCCTCATTTTTGTGCAAAGATGCCATTTCATCAACCATGGCCTCTTTCCAAAGTTTTCCATCCTCTAAATCCACTGCTTCCTTCATAGTTCTGGGATCATCATTAGTAACAGACAAAGAAAAATTTGAACAGAAAGAAGATGGACTATACCTTTCTGGCTGCCTTCTTTCTCGAACTGATCTTCTCACAGCCGGAGTTTGTGGCTCTTCATCTTCTGATTCCTCTTTTGCTGTACAGTCTGATTCTTCCTCCTTTAGCTCAAACTCTATCTTCTCAAGTTCCTTTGGTTGGACTTCATGGTTAATAACATCTTTCATCTCTTTGAACACCACATCTCGGCTGTACATAACCTTCCTTGTTACTTGGTTCCAAAGATTATAACCCTTTAAACCATCCTTATACCCAATAAAGATGCACTTTTCAGATTTACTATCCAACTTTGTTCTTTTTTCCTTTGGAACATGTACATATGCATCACATCCAAATACCCTCAGATGTGAAAGAGAGGGTTTCTTACCAGTCCATACCTCTTGTGGACTCTTATCCTCCAACGCTGAAGGCGACCTGTTGACCAGGTAACATGTAGTATCCACTGCCTCTGCCCAGAATTCCTGTCCTAACCCGACACCATTGAGCATGCTTCTTGCCCTTTCCATCAACGTCTTGTTCATTGTTTCTGCAACTCCATTTTGCTAAGGTGTATATGGAGTAGTATTCTGCTGTGATATACCACACTTCTTGCAAAATTCTTCAAATTCCTTACTGCAAAACTCTTCACGATTATCTGTCCTCAACATCTTTATCTTCTTCTCTGTCTGGTTTTTCACTAGAGCCTTAAATTCTTTAAACCTGTTAAAGACTTCAGATTTCTTCTTAAGGAAATATATCCATGTGTTCCTTGAGAAGTCATATATAAATGATACATAGTACACAAACTTACCCAGTGATGGAACCTTCACAGGTCCAAACACATCACTGTGCACAAGCTCTAATATCTGTTTCGCCCTCTTACTACCAGAGGGGAAATTCACCCGATTCTGCTTCCCATTTACACAATTTTGACAGAAATCAAAATCTAGAGAGCTATTACTCATACCTTCTACCATACCTTTACCATGAAGTATTTGAAGGCCCTTCTCTCCAATATGTCCAAGCCTTTGATGCCACAACATGGTCTTTTCTCCAGAGACCACTAGATTTTCTGCTCCACTTTTAAGAACCACGGAACTGTCGCACCCATCAATAACAGTGCTACCTTGTAGCTTGTACAGAGTTCTAATCCGAACTCCCCGCATCAATACCAGTGCTCCCCGAACCATCTTGCAGGTATCCTTCTCGAACACTGTTTTTACACCTGCATCATCCAACTTGCTTACAGAAATCAGATTTCTGGCCAAAGCAAGAATATGTAGAACACTTAGAAGTGTTCTAACTGTTCCCCCTTGCAATTTCAACTTTACTTTTCCGCGACCAACGATTCTACCCTTCCTATCATCCCCTAAGAAGACATCACCACCATCGTATTTCTCATACTCACAGAACCACTCTCGGTGGGGAGTGAAGTGAAAGGATGCACCTGAGTCAATCAACCATGCCCCATGATCAACATGTGTACTTGAAGAAGCCAAGTACACATCCCCACCTTCATCTTAGGTGGTTTTCGCCTGTGCATAAGGAGCCTCATCAGATCCCTTTCCTTTGTCAGGAGCTTTAGATTTACAGTGCCATTTTAAGTGGCCTTCCTTTCCGCATTTCCAGCACACCACCTTTATAGGTTTTCCTGAAGATTTAGATCTCCCACTCGATGACTTATTTTTGTTTTTGTTCTGGGACCGTCCTCGTATAGACAAGGCATCACCATTTTGGCTCTCCATATTTTTCTGTCTCATCTCCTCCGTCAACAAGGTTGAGACTATTTCATCAAAATGCAAGGCAGTTGCATTGCTACCTATTGCAATAACTAGACTATCCCACGAATCTGGTAGAGAACACAACAAACTGATGCATTTATCTTCATTTGAAATTTTAATATCAACAGACACTAACTGACTTACCACAGTATTAAATGCGTTCAGATGCTCTGTCATCGAGTCTCCATCTTTCATCCTCAGGTTATACAGCTTTTTTGGCAGGAATAGTTTATTCACGAGAGACTTAGATTGGTACAAAGTCCCTAACTTGTTCCACAAAGCCTTCGCCGTAGCTTCCCTTGATACATTCAACAATACTGAATCTGAGACACACAATCATATTGTTCTCTTTGCCTTCCGATCCAACTTCTTCCATTCTTCATCAGACACTCCCGTTGGTTTAGTACCTGGATCTACTGCGATCCACTGATCTTTATCCACCAACAGATCCTCCATCTTGATTTTCCACAACTCAAAACTTTGACCATTAAATTTCTCGATCTCTATGTTTCCACTGCTCGCCATCTTCTTTCACCACCAGAATTTATCTCGCAGATCTCCCATTGAACAAGGTCTACCATAGGCCCGATCGCAACTCGTCAGCAACAAAGGCATCCCCTTCAAGCCAAAACTGCTCTGATACCAAATGTAGGTTTTAAACCCCGTACAGAATTTAGTTGCATACGAATTCTGAAACACATAAAATAAACAATGCGAGAGCATAACACATAAAACACATATACACAAAGATTTTCCCCTAGATCCCATAACTGGGACTACCAACTTGATTTTTCATTATGTTCCTTTCAATGTTATAATACATATTATACATGCCGAAGCATCCAATACCATGGACCAAAAACCATCGCGTCCAATACCATGGACTAAAAACCATCGCATCCAAAAAAACATGTGCCAAAATCATGCACAAAACCATAGGTGGGTCCGCCCAACCTAACATAGGGTCCAAAACCAAAATTTCCCAGGGCGTTGCCCTGGACCCCATAAAGTGGGGTTACGAGTATGCCTCAAACCCCCTGTTAACTTCGTGGAAAGAATATAACACAACCCAACACTATTTGTTTAATCATACAGTATAATCATGGCTAAACACAATTAAATTTTTGTAAATTAGACTAGAGAATAAATATTTTCCAAACAGTTCAATCTTGGTAAATCAATAGTTAGGTAGAAAATGACATTGATTCAACTGTTTAATCTGAATAAATAGGAGAAATAAGTGATAGGATTTAGATAGTTTTTCATTGTTTATGAAAGGAAATAATGTGGGTTTGCCAGTCTGCACCCTTTAGAAAAATAAAATGTTAGTTTAGTTAAGGGTTGGTAAATTAGATGGTTTATAAAATATATGCCTATGCCATTTTATCCTAAGTCTAAAGACATTTTAAAAATGCAAAACATGCACGATAGGATAAATTGTTTTCATATATTTCTATTTCACCTTTATCCTAAGTTCAAAAGAAAACAAATAAAGGTGCATATGGACAAATTCGTTTTTGTCGTATATGGTTAACAGACATTGATGTCAGAGTGTCGGGATCATCTCCCCCTCATGATCAACGGTCCATATAATTTTTCGCCCCCCCTTTCAATCCTACCTTTACCATCGGGGGGGCGGGGCCTCTGAAAATGTTGTTTCTCCCACCGGGCCTCATCCCTACATGGCACCCTCTCTGCATTTTGCACCCCCTGGATGATAATACTTACCACCTTATACCCCCTCCAAAACTTTCTTCCCCTCGCCTGCTTTACCGCGTCCCCACCACGAAGCCTCTGCCACTAATCTCCCACCACGTTGCCTAGTCGTTGCCCAATTAATTCCTCTCCCGACAAAAATAACCGTTCAACATTAAATTCGCCTTCCCGGGTAACTGTTCAAACCTAACGGTCCCACACCACCTGCAACAGATTTCACCATTCTCTACCTTTAAAAGCTTTCGAAACCATCGCTTTCCTCCTTTTTACTGGCTTATTCCCTGTAATTCACAACTTTTCATAGCGATAATTTTCACAGTATTCGTGCGACCAGACCAAGATAGGAATTGTCAGCACTCTATCTCCTTTCCCATGAAAATTCATTTAACTTAAATTGATTCCTGGTAAGCCTTTGTTTCTCTCACTATGATTATTCATTGCTACAGTCATGCCTTTGAAGAGCAAAACCCAGGAGAAAATTGTCAATCCCTTGATCCCTCCCTCCATAGATTTAGATCACATCCCTTTAGACAACATGGATTATCGGATTAATGAAACCCAGTGTGACTGTGAGTTCTTAGATCTATACTGTTGGCTGGAAGACAAGCATGCAAACCAGACTGATGAAATTAGACTCTGGGAGTCAAATCTTTCCCATTATATCTTCCCTCTGACCTTCCAAGCCCCTGACTTCACTAGAAAATGTCAAGCCTATTATGTCCCTGCCCAAAGAGCTATCATGGCCC
This sequence comes from Pinus tabuliformis, assembly GCA_031772625.1. NCBI lineage: Eukaryota > Viridiplantae > Streptophyta > Pinopsida > Pinales > Pinaceae > Pinus > Pinus tabuliformis. The sequence continues at coordinate 312,296,178 of CM062809.1, forward strand.
CATCCGATGACATCCTCTTTACCAGTACTGCCTAGTTTGTAAATCAAATGATGCTAGCTCTCCTCGTGGAAAATAGTGCCCCTTTCTCCTTAGAAACCCTTACCCATCTTTATCAGAAGCTGGATTTTGCTACTAGAGCTAGAATTTTTGAGATATTCTTGCCTGAAAATGCCCAATTACCTAAGAAGAATCCTCCATATCCTTCCTCCATATTCCTTGATCAAGCTAAAAAAATTATATCCATAATTTCATACATTTTGGGTTATTATTCTGATCAGTGGGTAGATGAGCCAATTCTAGGTTTCCTCTCCATATTTTCCACAGACAGTAAGCCATTCGTTTTATTCAATTTCTGTCAATTCTTGGCTGATAACTTTCATGAACAATTTATAAAATTTCACACAGAGAAGGTGTTTAATTACACTTCCATTTTAATTTACATGTTCCTTTATTATCAAGTAGACAATTTCAATTTTGCAATGCAGAAGCTAGATGAAGGAAATCATCAGCGTGTGATTTTCTGGACTTCATTGGTCATGAAAGAGAAACAGGAATTCTCTTACAAGAATTTTATTGAGGAGTTTGTTCACCCACCATTGAACATCCTAAACAGTTCCATAGAACCCAAAATAGGTGAAGATATCAAAAAGATTTTACATCTAACAGATCAAGCCAGGGCTGGAGATTGCTATTTATACCAAAACTACACAGAACTAAGAGTTTATGGATGCGAATTGGAACCATATAGACTCCCAAAATACCTCCCCGTGAGGATTTTTACCTTGGAATACATCAGACATATGTTAAATTTTGATGATATTCCTTTTGTGGTGGCTAAGAAGAAGTCATAATTTCGCATAAAGACACAGGTGGGCCCATTCATATGAAATACCAGGACAACATGTGAAGAAGCAGACACAATTCTTAAAGAGATGAACTTCATCTTGAGTTTTACATGGCCTTATGACCCTTGGGGTAATTTTTGAAAGTTTAGAATATAAAATAAAACTACTCCCTACATCCATACCTCAAGGCCCGAGGTAGAAAAGTATTTAAATCAGTTGGAATTGACAAAGAACACCTTGCACGAAGCTGAATAAAAACTCTTTTATACTTCAAACTTACAGACTCCCGCTCCTAAAGATACAACAAGTCAAAGACAAAGATAAGAGGGATCATCATCAACTACAGGAAGTGAGGCCAAAGAATTGAGGATCAGTTATAGGAAAAGGGCAAAATTGACTCCTAGGAAAAATGTAGAAAAAGTGACAGAAGAGCATGCTTCCATCATAATTACAGACTCACCACCTGCAAGCAACAATTTTGTAACATCTTCTACTGGACCTTCATCATCATAGGGCTAGAAGGAAATAGAACTAGATTCACAAAATGTCCAAGGATAGAAGGAGAAGACTATTTTTGATAGGTACAGGGAGATTAAACTCAAGAATGAGATTCTTAAAAACAATACCTATAATCAAGTTTGGAAGCAGACCTCCAGCTCACAGAGAAGATTGTTATCAGTTTTTGACAGAGAATAGGGAAAGATGCAGATGGCCTTTCTTGAGGCCCAAATTCGACATCCAAAAACACTAGCAGATTACAAGAGTACTTCATTTGAGTTCAGCACAAAAGACAACCATCTCATTGATCAAATGGAGATGCATAAGCAGACTAGTGAGATGATTTCTTCTACCTTAACTAACACTGCTATGTCATTGTCCAAGTTGATGGTTTCATTTGCCAATATTTAGTATCAGTTGAAAATGGAAAAGGTATCCTCCTTATCAAAGGATAATAGGATCAAGTCTTTGTAAGATTTGGTGGTAAAGATAGGATATTATCCTAAAGATGTTAATGCTGCAAAGGAGATTATCAAGAAGAAGAATCTAGATATTTCAGCATTGAGAAAGAGGCTTAAGCTATCAACCAGAGAGGACCCCTTAAATAAGGACATTGAAGAAAAAGAGGCACATAAGGCTGACATGATGAAACTGATTATAGAGCAGAACATACAGATCAGGCAGATGGAGGCTGAAATGGAGAAGATGATAAAGGAGAAAGAATAGAGTCAGAAGATGGCCATTGTCCCCCTGGATGCCATACCCATTTCTCAGCTCTCAAGAACAGGAACAACCACTGCAGCTACTTCTTCCACTCATAATGCAAGTGTTGAACAGGTGACAAAGACACTAGAGAACATGTCAATCCATTCAGAAGAAATCAAGACTTTACATGGACAAATCAAAGCTCTAGAAGAACAGAAAGCCAGAGCCAAAGCTTCTCGTCTTACTGAAGTGCAGAAATCACAGAGACTATTGGAGAGGTTGCAGAAGGTAGAAAAGGATACCTCCATTGGTCAGACCATGGCCCAAACCAAGGAAACCATTTGGATGGGTATTCTGGACTCTATGAATGAGATTTGGCCATATATCCAAATCATCTTTGAACGGAAGGAGTTGATATAAAAATCCATAGAAACCATTGTTCAGGTAAGGGAAAAGCATGGAGAGATGCCCAGAGAAGCCTCCAACATTATCAGATTTATGAATTCTAAGTCTAAATATGAACATGGAGAATTAGGAGTTAGTGACAGGACTGCCACTATTTTTGAAGTCAAGAAAGTCTTGACTAAAAGGAACCTCATTTATCAATTGGAGGAAAGATGTGAAACCTTAGAGATGGGAGTAAATAGGTTCTACATCAGGATTTAAGTATTAATCGAGAAAGGGTTGCCCAACATATATGTGATTAATGATAAATTAATCACTCAGGAAGACTATGTTTTGAAAATGAAAGAAATGTCTAGAAGCAGTTTCAAGTTCAGTGGGATAAAGGGCAATATGACAGCAAGAGCGTTTTTAGAAACCATGACAAATGACTTCTACATCTAGAATGAGGTAAAACATGTTTTTACAGTGAAGTAAACTTTTGCAAAATACACTGAGGTTGATGATATTTAACGTAGGGTAAAAAATTAACCATACCAGATGTAAAAAGACGGGAAGAACTTTGTGATTTACTGGATTAAAGGGTAATTAGAGGTAGTAAAAACAACGACCATCACAACAACCAGCACATCAGGGCAACACAGTTTCAGGTTGATTCAGCAACCGAATCCACCGAAGCAGAGCCACCTTTCCATTCAGCTGTCTACGTGGTCTATTTTTCGGCTAGAGATAGTGATTTTATAATTATGTGTATAAATACTTCATTGTTTGAAGTATTAAGGGTTGATTTTTGAATGTAATTTCAACGGCATATTGTAATTTTTCAAAGTACTGGAGCATCAATAATATAGGGACACTTCACAGGATTCATGTGGTGTACCAAACAGTGATGTGTTTCTTCAGTTTATTTGTTTAAACATTGTTTTCCTCTCCGTGTTATTCTAAAAATCTAAATTACTTAACAGAAACTGCGATGAATAGGATTTGTTATTTAGAACACCCTATTCTAGCTGTTAGTAATTTTCATGTTTTCTGCTAAAGTCAAATTAAGGAATTCTTAATTGCTCCTTAATTTCTACTGAATCTTACATTCTTCTATTTCACAATCCATCAATATTCTGAAAGATCCAAATAGTGCAACCTAGCTTTCCCTGTGAAACTCCTCTAAATTTTGATGCCAAATCTAGTTTAATATAGAGACTCCATAGCCCAATGGAATTATGGTAGTTTAATCAACCAAACAATTAAATAAAAAAGAATAGTACAATCATAACTAGCCTAAAATTTACATAAAACAAAGCTAAATTTTACAGAGAGATCCCTCTCTGAAGCTGGCAGGTCTAGATCCCAGCTTCCAAATTGGTTTTGATGTTGTATTATGTGTTTAGTCTCTCAACCTCAAAAATACAGAACGACAACATAGTGGCCACCATATTGGGGACGAAAACTTTTTAGATTGAAAAATCATTAGTCCCTGTTATTCAATTAGTATTTCTATAAATTACAGCTTATATATCATAATGAAATACATGATTTGAGGTTGTTATCTTGTATATATTTGAGTGTATCATTAATTTTGATTTTATGAAGTTGTGTGATGAATTTTAATAGACCTGGCTCCCAAAATAATTTTCACTAGAGCTCACCCTGATCCCAACCCTGCTGAATTTGTAGATAATCTAGAGAAATTGGTGAGAAAGAAAAGTCTTATAGAAAGTCAGGGTAGTAATAGTCCTTTGTCTAGGTTCAATTCTCTTCTTGAGAATAGCCCTTTGTCTAGGTCTAACTCTCTTCCAGAGAAATTTGAAACTATTCAAGATATAGAGTTTGATTTTCCTTTCCAGCATAGTTTGTTTAGATCAAAATCTGAGACTTTTGTAGATCAGACTGTCATTGATAAAGCCATACTGCAACCATATATACCCCAAACCCAACCTCTTGAAACAGATCCTGATCTTGAATCCCTACAACAATTTGATAAATTACAAGGTCTAGTTTCAGTTTTGGACCAAGCTATTGAAGAAGCTTATATTCAACAATCTGTTGAATTTTTTGCTTTAACATTTGCAACAACCTCTTTTTCCACCCAATATTCCCAGTCTGTTCATGTACGACTCCCTAATCCTTCTCATTATCTAGTCTCTACTTTTTCACATGTAATATCTCAGACTATTATTCCTACTATCCTTGTAGTTATCACAACTACACCTACCACAGGTCCATCTTCTAGTCAATCTTTCAGACAATTATGGTAGGTAGGTATGCACCTTTGGTGTTACTAGGCTAGTTAAATTCTATTCCTAGAGATTACCAATAAAAAATTATGACCTTTAATAACACTAGTTCTCATACTTCTCAGCGACATGTGGATAGAATGAATGATGTTTTTGACCTTCAAGAAGTAGATGAAGCCGATGTAAAAATGAGATTGTTTGCTCAAAGTTTAGGAGGTGATGTCAAGAAATGGTTTAGGAGTTTACCTGTAGGAAGTATAGCCAACCTTGATGCATTCCATCAAACTTTCTTAGCTAGATGGGAAATCAAGAAAAATCCACTCCAACTCCTGAATGAATACAAAAGATTGAAAAGAAAGCCAAATGAAACTGTGGAGGAATACTGTGAATGGTTTAACACTGTTTACAATGCAATTCCTCAAGACATCAAACCCTCCCCTGGTCTAGCTTTGATTGATTTTCCTGATGGTTTTGATGTAGACATGGAATATCAACTTAGAGAGAGAGACCCGACAAATTTGGAAGAAATGCAAGCCAATCCTTTAGAAGTTGAAGCTAACATCTTAGCCAAGAAGGGAAAGCTAAAATCTGAACGCAGGGTTACCATTAAAGAAGAGCCTTCCAATTCTAACTCTGATAAAAAAAATTGATAACTTAGTGAGGGTAGTGGAAAAGATGATGAAAAGAGTAAACATAAATGATCAAGTTCAAATGAGAGAAAACCAAAATGCTCCTCAAAATAGGAACCAAAACTTCAGAAGGAGTGTTCCCCAAATCAAACAACAAGAACAAAAGGGTCCAGACTAGCAGGTTCAGCCTCCTTTCCAAGAAAATTATACTGATAATGAGGGTAATATTATTGAAGATTTAGATGACAGTCAAATCAATCTGATGGGAATAAATGATGATGAAACTGTTTTTCTCACTCAAGAGGAGCAAGAACTTTTCTTGCTAGCTCAAACTGAACTTGATTCTGAGGAATCAAATGAATATAAACAAGGTTTTGAAAATTCCGTCATCAAATTCCATAGAGAGTATAACCTTAGGAGTAAAAAGAATTCAGATAATCTCAATAGTAAGAATTCTGAGGGTCCTGCTAAGAAATTCTTTGACATCGATGCTAAGAAAGCCACATATAATTCTCTCAATAAGAATGTTGATAATTTTGGCAAAAGAAAGTAGAAAATCCTGTCAAAAAGATAGTTGATAATGTTTCCAAAACTACTCAAACTGATATCCCAACCACAAGTCAATGAAAAGAGCCTATATCAAAAGAAATTACAGAGCAATATGATCTTCCCAACCTAATTAAGATTCAAACATCGTTCATCATTGAGAATGAATTAGAAAAGCTGAAAATTCCTATTCCCCTAACAAAGTTAATGAAAAAAAATGTACAGACCCCAAGTGATGAAAGCTCTAAACATAGGGGAAAACACAGCTTCTGTTAATTTGAATGATTACCAGCCAAAACTCTTGTTTGGGATAGAAGTTGAGGGAAAACCAAAGGAAGGGGGTGTTCCTCCATTCTATGTTAGCCTAAATATTCTTGATAAGATCCTCCATAATGCTATGTTAGATTAAGGGGATTCCCACAACTTAATACCTAAAGTTGTTATGGAGAAGTTAGGACTTGATAGTACCAAACCTTACAAAGACCTATATTCCTTTGATTCCAATAAAGTAAGATGTCTAGGTCGCATTAAAGACTTGCGTGTTTCTTTAGGTCAAATCTCGGCCAAAATCTTGGTAATGGATATAGAGGTTTCAGATATTCCCCCTAATTATGGCATGTTGTTGTCACGCTCATGGGGAGAAAAATTACAAGGAACCCTACAGATGGATATGACCTTTGCCACCATACCAATTTTTGGGCAGAAAAGAAGATTATATAGGGAAACCTTGATGAAATTCATGGTGAGTAGTCAAGAGAAGCCTCACAACTATCCTCTTTATTCTGTCCACTTAGATTTAGACTCTTTCATTCTTTATAATGATGGAGACATAAACACTCAGGTGATCAAAGCAGAAACTGAGATTCCTAAAACAAATCCAAACCAAACACAAACAATAGAACCAAACACTCTTCCTGAACCTCTTTGGAACATGATTTTTGATGGCTCTTGTAGCAAAGATGGTTCTGGAGCAGGAATTTGGGTGGTAAACACAAGAAACAATCATTCTGAAGGTCATTCATACAGGCCTAACTTTCAATGTACAAAAAACATAGCAGAGTATGAAGCCATTATATTAAGATTGCAAGTATTGAAGAAATTAGGTGCCAAGAGGATCTCCATTCAAGGAGATGTTGAGTTAATTATAAAACAAGTTAAAGGGGAGTATTCAGCTAAACACCCTAGAATGAGAGCATATAGAAATGATGTGCTTGATTTTCTAGAGAATTTTCTGGAATGTCCTTTCTGTAATCCCTAGAAAACAAAATATCATTCCAAATAGTCTGGTTTTTTCAAATAGCTCCTGTAAAATGCCTTACCCTAATCGAGAATATACAGTGGAAGTGAAACATCGACCAATTGTACTAGATAACATGAAGTATTGGCAGGTGTTTGGTAGTGATAAACAAATTGAAAGTTTTCTGCAATCTAAAGATGAATTTCAAAATGATAGTATTGATTTGGAATTTGAAGTAGAAAATAAAATAGTAGTACATTCAAATATAGAAAGGAAATTAGAAAAATTAGATGTAAATATACATATAGATAAAGTTGTAAATAAATTAGAATTGCTTGAGATAGATCCAAAAAAAGAAGAGTGTGAAACACTTCAGTTAAAGGATAATGCTTTACCTAAAGGTCTAGTTCCACTGGAAGAATTATTTGATTTCAATGATTTGGCTAAGAAGCCTAATATTGAACCCACAGGAGCAACAATAGAAGAATGTAACATAGGTAGTTGAAAGGATCCCAACATCATAAAAATGTATAAATCACTCCTAACTGCTGAAAAACAAAAATACATTGCTTTATTCAAGAAATTTAGTGATGTTTTTTCCTGGAGCTATGAAGATCTAAAAACATATGGTACAAAGATTATGCAACACAAAATTCCAATTAAAGAGGATCATGAACCATTTAAATAAAAACTTCGAAGAATAAACCTTGTACCATTGCCTTTGATTGAGAAAGAAATTAAAAGAATGTATGACTCTAAAATCATAGTTCCTCTTAGGTACTCTAAATGAGTTTCCAATATTGTGCCAACTAGGAAGAAAACAAGTGAAATAAGATATGTATAGATTTTAGAAACCTTAATAAAGTCTCCCTAAAAGACAACTACCATTTACAAAAAATGGATTATATTCTACAGAAGGTAGTTGGGTCTTCTAGGATTTCTTTATTGGATGGTTTCTCAGGTTATAATCAGGTTTTAGTTCACGTTGATGATCAAGATAAAACAACCTTTACTACTCCATGGGGTACCTTCATGTATATGAAGATGCCCTTTGAGTTAATGAATGTTGGAGCCACATTTCAAAGAGCAATGAATATTACTTTTGCTAGTGAAATTGATAGGTTTATTGTGATCTATCTAGATGGCATTACTATTTATTCTAAAACTGATTAAGAACATTTGTTACATCTGAGAAGAGTATTTGAGAAATGTAGAAGGTTTGGGACTTCACTAAATCCTAAGAAAACACTATTTTGCCTTGAAGAGGGAAAACTTATTGGTCATGTCATCTCTAAGGAAGGTATTAAAATTGATCCTAAAAGGATTGAAGCTATTTTGAAAATCAATCATCTTAGAAACATTAAGGAACTTCAATAATCTATTGGTGGAATAAACTTCCTAAGAAGATTTATCCCTAACCTTGTAGAACTTCTCAGAAACATAACAAATATGCTAAAAAGAGATTCAGAAATCAGATGGAACATTGAAGCTAGGCAATCATTTGATCAAGTTAAACAAGCATTGACAAAAGCACCAGTTCTAATCAGTCCAGATTTCACTAAGGATTTTATAATCTTTTCATTTTCTTCTGAACACACTGTTGCAGCTATCCTTTTACAAAAAAATGATGATGGATTTCAACATCTCATTGCTTTCTTTAGAAAGGCTTTATGGGATGCTACCCTCAAATATAATATAATGGAAAAACAGGCCTTCACATTGATAAATACAATCAAAGATTTCAAGGTGTATATCCTCCATTCTCACATAATTTCTTATGTACCAAATGCTATGGTTAAGGATATTTTAACCCAAAATGGGCTAGATGGTAAAAAAGGCAAATGGATTGCCATCATTCCCGAGTATGACATGGAAATCAAGCCAACCAAGCTTATCAAAGGACAAGGGTTAGCCAAATTGATGGTTGAATCTAACTTTAATGCATTGGATATCAACTTTGTAGCTGCATTAGATGATCAAGAGGAACATGTGACTCCACAATTAGATGAGGCTTTTATGACCTCACGGTGTTATGCAAACCTCATTTTTGTTTTACTCAATTTAAATGCTCATCTCGGTTTAACTAAGACAAAGGCTCGATTTCTAAAATTCAAAGAAGTGAAATTTTGCATCATAGATAGTGTTTTATATTGTAAAGATGTTGGTGTTATTTTACTAAAGTGTCTATTGAAAGATGATGTAGAAAGAACAATGCAAGAATTCCATGAAGGTGATTGTGGTGGACATCTATACTGGAAAACCACTACTAATAAGATCCTTAGAGCTGGTTTTTACTGGCCTACCCTTTTCCCTGATGTTCATAAGAAGGTAACCTCTTGCCACAAATGCCAAATATTTGAGGGAAAAAGAAAATTATTGCCTCTACCTTTGAAACCCATATCTGTTGAAAGTCCTTTCCAACAATGGGGGTTGGATTTCATTGGAGAAATCCATCCACCATCCTCTACCCAACACAAATGGATCCTCACAGCTATTGATTACTTCACCAAATGGATTGAGGCCACACCTTCCAGATTGGCTACTGATGTTGTTATTATCAAATTTCTGGAAACCAATATTTTGTCTAGATTTGGTTGTCCAAACAAGCTCATTACAAATAATGTTGCAACTTTTAAATCCAAGAAAATGATAGATTTTTGCAACAAATACCATATTACTTTGGGACATTCAACTGCTTATTACCCACGGGGTAATGGGTTGGATGAATCTTCAAATAAGAGTCTAGTAAACATTATTAAAAAGTTGTTAGAAGAGAACAAAAAGTCATGGCACAACAAGTTGATAAATTCACTTTGGGCTGATAGGCTCACAACAAAGAAATCAATTGGCATGTCACCATTCCAACTGGTTTATGGAATGGATGTTGTTTTTCCATCCTCTTTAGGAGTTCTAGCTATGAAGATAATTAAGGAATTGCAGGTTGAGCCTAATGACATCCAAAGGAGAATTGATCAGACAATCCAATTGCACCAATCCAGGGAAGAAGTCTATAGTAAGGCTTAGGTCATCCAGGAGAATATCAAAAAGATTTTTGATACAAGAACTAAAGTAAATGATTTCACTTTTGGTGATAGAGTTTTAAAGTTGAATTCTAGAAGAGAGGACAAAGGAAAGCACAGAAAATTTGAAAATTTATGGACAAGGACTTATATTATTCATGCTTTTAGAGGGCACAATGCATTTTTTCTCAAACATTTAGATGGAACAAAAGTACCTGGTGGACCTGTGAATGGCCGAATGCTGAAGCACTATTTATCTTAGCAATAGAATTTTTTGAAACCAATCATGTAATTATCATTGTTTTTATTATTTTGATTAGGTGACATATTGGCAGAAGTTGAAGCCCACAGAGAAGGCCCTAAGCTTCAATTTGTTAGGTAAATTGACTCGGTATGGAGATCAGATAGGCTCAAAGTATGGAGCAATAACAATGAGAAGGATATGTGTACGTGGATTAATTAATTGATGAACCATGTACCCGAAAAGAATGCCTAGATAATTGGTGGTTACAGCCGCTGGTGACCCATGTAACCCGGTTGATAGGTTCTTTTCATACGGAAATTGATGTCATATGTACAAAGACAACAACACTGGAAAAAAATATATTATGGAGTCAATTTTTTATTACATGTAAATGGGCATACTGTTGTAAGACCTGGTAAGGCATGCATACTAATGAAAATTAAACTCACACTCAAGCAATAATCCCTTTATATACCAAACACTTATAAATACCCATGGTTGATGGTCCACAACTTCTATCGGAAGCGTTATATATATGATTTTTCATTAAAAACTTGGGCCACACAACCTTACGGAAATTACACGAAAATCATAGAAAACCCCACTCCGAACGCTTTATCCGGATCTCAAATATTATACACTCACATCTATAAAATTCATCGGGTTTGCCCTTATTACTTTTCCACAACGCGACACTCCGATCTCCGAAACCTCCGATCACCATTCGACACTTTATCGGCTCATCTGTGATATCGCTTGTCGGCCCATCGGTGTATCAACGTTCCACAGTCCGCTGTCACTTTAACCTTCCGAAATGCGATTGCCAATCAAAAGACTTGCTTGATAGTCCTCCACTATAGATCTACACTTAACAGATCCGACGATCTACAACGATTTCGGGTGGACAAGTAGCGCGGAGAATACCTACCTGAAAAGGCGGTTTCCTCTCTCCTCCTCGCTGCTACGTGTCCTCTACTAAGTGGAATCGGGTGCCAACCCAAATTACCACTTACCACCTACGACCTTGCTCGAAATACCACCTTCTATGTATAAATACACCTTTCTTCATCAAGTTCGCCAATGCTATGGTTATGTTCTGCTCCACAATGATTCCATCCGGGCGGTTGATCTTCCAGATCTAACGGTTACTATGTATTACTCCATTGGTTCTCCCTTTGACTTGATTTCATTTGCCTTTTAATGGATTCTGCGTTAAAACAGGTTCACTCCATATACATAACAATCATACATTTACTCAATGGATCGTCATCGATCCTACAGTGATCGATGGTCGATCAACATGCCTACAGATGGAAATTTAGTCATCTACGCAAATAAATATAATAGAACTCGAAAATGCACACAATTCCTCTGCCTGCACACCATCGATTATATTACTAAAAGAATATCAAAAATAAAATAGAGTACTGTTCTCAGCCCTTGATGACCTGTATTACATTCATTTCTCCTCTCGATCTACTCACTCACTTTTTCTCCGAATCCTTCCTCTATGGCCTGATTCTTCTAATTAGTGGTCGTCATTCCTAATCTGTTCGTAGGCTTACAATCCCCTCATCAATCCTCTCGAAACCTCTCTCTTTCTCTCTGTCTCTCCAGAAAAGACAGGAAAATACATATATGCTCTATCTAATAGTCTCCTTCCACATATGAAGGAATCCTAACTAATCAATATAACTACTTGGCTTGATCTCCACGCAGGGAAGATCAACTTGCCACCTATTATCTCTTTTCCTTAGTATTTGGCAACAATATAAGTACTTGCATACTTTGCAATTTATAGAAATTAAGTAACCAATTCTTCTTCGAAACTCTCATTAGCCACAACATGTGACAACACCATCACATTGCTGGCTAAGCCTAGATGCTCTTGCATCAAACTCCCAAGGTTAAAAATAATCATGATCTCCTGATCATGTGCTTCTAATCTGTGTCCTTCTGGATCCCATATTTTTTTCGGTAGTCTGTCCTTGGTTACTACTGTTGTTTGTTGTCGTTCTCCAGGACTCCATATTTTATGCTGCATCGCCCCATTAGCTATGCTCTCACTGTTTGCTATTGTCCTTTTCATATATATTACTGCTTTTTGCTCATCATCACAATTTATGTCAGGCTTCCACACTTTAATTTGCAGTTTACTATTACCTTCACCTGTACCATTATGTCCAACCCATCTTCCTTTCTCCTTTTGTCCTCTATTTATTCTACTGGAATGTTGTTGTATGAGTCTCGACAACTCATCAATTTCTTTGTCCACTTCGCTTCTCAGATGATAAATACTATTCTCTTGCAACTGGATGTGTTTTTTCATAAGAACATCATAATCCTTGTGCCATTCTCCATTGATCCTCTGCAATAATTCCAGTTGCTTCTTCTGGTTTCTCATTCATGGCTTCACTAGTTCCTACTTTAATTCCCAGTATACCTGCAATTCCACAAATTTCCTAAAAACTAAGAATTCTTCCTACTTGCTTAGGTACTTGGAATACCTCTTCTTCCAGTAACTTAATTTCTGCACCCTTAAGGATCATGGCATCATATTTGTCAGCTTCTGAAATGTCATCCTCAGCCTCTTCTTCATCAATAACTCCCTGTTGCACAATAGTATTCATGTTACTATCAGCTCTTGAACTCATCTCTAGTTCAACATTTCAATACTGTAAATTCAACATCATTTCATCTTTCTAAGACATTCTGATCTCACCCTTCCTTACTTCGATCTAATCTTCAGAATCAATTCCTTGTTTCGAATTGACTTCACATTGCCTTGTTTTTGAATATAAATCTTCATCAGAATCAATAAATTCATTAAACACAAATGCTTTACCCTGTTTCCTCATTATGCCAACCTTTCTGACAACTTATTTTCCATATTCATCATCCATGACAACTTCTTCATTCTTATTCAGTTCTGATTGTGCAGTCTGATCACTTATTCCTTGGTTTCCTTGCCTCTTCTCCAAAAGACTAGAATCATGCCACAAATCTGTCATCTCATTTGGAATTTCTCCCAAGAGCTCTGCATGATCTTCACTAACTTCATTGTCTGCAACATCTGTCTTTAGTCCTTCTTTACTCTGGCTTTCTTCAAGGTCAATAATCTTCAATAACTATTTAATATCTACAAGGTCTTCTATATCAACCTTCAGTAGCTGTTCTCCTTTAGCTTCAGTCCTCAATAGTTGTCTAATATATGCATAATTCACTACAGCTATGTTTAACAACTGCTCTTTCCTCTGCATCACAATATTATGTGAATTTCCTTCTTCTAACTTCTGAAAAATCATATCTTTGCTTTTCCTTTCCCTTATGACAACCTTAAACAGTTTCCTTACTTCAGTGTATCCTGCATTTACACAAAAAATATTAGTTTTAAAACTATGAGACACCAAGGTCTCCTCAAATAATTTCATCATCAATCCTTCCGGTTGACTCCCACTTCCTCAAAACACCATAAGATTCTCCATTTGCTTTGTATTAGCTTCATCAATTTTCCTGAGAAAAATCTTTGTTCCATATTCGTATGAATAGATCTCTTCCTTTCCAAACACTTCTTTGATCTCAATAATTCCTTTGCCATCCTCCTTCTGACTTATCTTTTGCATGTCATCTGACTGGACATCTTCCTTCACTTGACTGTAAGTTTTCTCTTTATTCTTCATATGACTGTGGGTATTCATCTTTACACTTGTTGTTATGACGGTTTCCAATAATTTATTGTTTTCCCTCAAGTTTACATAACCTACAAACACACCACAATTTTCAGTTTTCAAAATACAAAATCCTTCATCCTCTTTTGATGCTTCAAGCACCAATCTTCCATCATAGATCTTCTGGATTTCAACATATCCTTCTTGATGTGACTCCATTCCTTTGATTCTCTCCTTCTCTAACAAATCAATATGAATTTGTTCAAGTTCCCTGAACTCATTTATCAGCTTGCCATTCCACCCCTGTTGCAATAGCTTCCACTTGACCCGTTTCTTCATTCTCCATCTGTATCTTCGGTCTTCATTTGTCTTTCTTTGTTTTTCCAGACTAATCTCTTGTTCTTGATTCTGTTGCCAGTTGCTATACTTCTGCAATCTAATGTCTTCCTCAAATTCATTCTCATGTTGTTGATCATCTCTTTTAAATTGTTGGTTCCTTCCATCTTTATCTTGCTGGATTAATACTTTTGTCTCCTTCATGTCTCTAAGGACATAACTTCCTTGTTGTTCCTGATCTTTCATCTCACCTTCAAATAATCTTTGCTCAATTTCTCCGATTTCAGCATTGTACTTATTAATGTTGTCCTCTGTACCTATAGTCACATCATTAACTAAAGAGTCTAAACATTTACTTAACTCTATAAAGGTTAAAGACATTTCATTGTTATCATGCATGGTAACCATAATCTCTTCTTTATCAGGTTCTGAAAGCTTCGTTTCTCATTAAGGTTCCTTGAGAAATCTTTCTAAGAATTCTAATTCCATGTGAAATCTCTCCAGCAGTTCATCACAACTTTCATTCTCAGCTTCATTCTTTTCCTGGCAATCCTCCTGAGTTATCCTGTTTTCTGCACTATCATATTTCAAAGTTCTTTCATCAATTCCATCAGACAAATTCATTTGTTTACCTTCTTGGAATACTACTATGGCATTTTCATTAGACTTCTGGTCCATATCAACTTCATCTGACTGTCTTACACCAAACATAAATTTATCTATGAACTCTTTCTGCTGCAATAAATCAACACCTTCTTCCTCTAAAAGGCATTCTCCATCATACTTCACCTCAAGAGTTTCATTCCTGTTTGTGACAGTTTCACCAGACTGTCCATCATCCTCTGCATATCCTGCAAACATACACAAACTATGAGAATAAAAATCACAAGGCTTCATTGCCTCATCTACTTCCCTTGTCATCATATATTCTAATTGTTCTGAACTATGCCAATAGTCCATGAGATCTTCTGTTGATATCCCATTATCCTCTTCGCCCAACATTTCACCCTATTCTGGTCTACAAATGGAAACTTCCATTTCTGCTTCTGCTTCTCTGAGGTTTTCCATCAACCACTTAATCTGTTCTTGTTGCAGCCTTCTCTGCAACTTAGGCCACTTCACGGGCTTCCTCTTCAAGATCCAACCTTGTCTTTGGTTCTCCTCTAGCAGCATTACTAACGCATCGAGTTCTTCCCTTATCTCAGCCATTTCTTGTCAAGCTTTTCTTGACTCATCCGTTTCCTACGGATTGTTTGAGCACCCTTCTCCTTCATCTTGTAGCCTTCTTCTGAACCTTCCATATGACTTTCCATAGCCATCTTCTCTTCTGTGTGAGCTCTACACCTACATCTAATCAACTTCCTTCTAAGTTGATCTTCTCATCAAGCTTCTCCTTTGCCTGGTCTCCAAGTCCTCTTTCTTTAGAACTTTCATTTTTGGTTGCTACACTTACTACTCTTAAGGACTCCTCTGTCCCTATCTATTCCAAGCCTCAGCTAGAATGAGGTTTTGCTACAATCTTTAAGAACTTCCCAAAGTTATTCCTACAGTATTACTGCTGTAGTCCGGTGCCAACTCTGCATTTATTCAACATGCTATGAACTTTCATACCTTTCTAGTCATAATCTTCACAAGCAAGGCATCCTTTTGCTTGCAAACTCTTTCTCCTTCTTGCAAGAAATATCTTTCCTTGCTCTGATACCAAATGATCAGATTAAACTCACACTCAAGCAATAATGCCTTCATATACCAAACACTTATCAATACCCGTGGTTGATGGACCAAAACTTCAATCAGAAGCGTTATATATATGCTTTTTCATTAAAAACTAGGGCCACACAACTTTACCGAAATTACATGGAAATCATAGAAAACCCCACTCTAAACGCTTTATCCAGATCTCAAATATTATACACTCGCATATATAAAATTCATCGGGTCCACCCTTATTACTTTTCCATAGCGCGACACTCTGATCTTTGAAACCTCTAATAACTAATCGACGCTTTATCGGCTCATCGGCAATATCGCTTATTGGCCCATCAGCGTATCGACGTTCCACAGTCCACTGTCACTTTAACCTTTGGAAATGTGATCGCCGATCAACAGACTTGCTCGATAGTCCTCCACCGTAAATCTACACTTAACAAATCCGACGGTCTACAACGATTTCAGGTGGACAAGTAGCATGAAGAATACCCGCCTGAAAAGGTGGTTTCCTCTCTCCTCCTCGCTGCTACGTGTCCTTTGCTAAGTGGAATCGGGTGCCAACCCGAATTACCACTTATCACCTTCGACCTCGCCCAAAATACCACCTTCTGTGTATAAATCCGGCTTTATTCATCAAGTTCGCCGGTGCGATGGTTATGTTCTGCTCCACAACGATTCCATTCGGGCTGTTGATCTTCCATATCTGATGGTTACTATGTATTACTCCATTGGTTCTCCCTTTGACTTGATTTCATTTTCCTTTTAATGGATTCTACGTTAAAACACGTTCACTCCATATACATAACAATCATACATTTAGTCAATGGATTGTCATCGATCCTACAGTGATCGATGGTCGATCAACATGCCTACATATGGAAATTTAGTCATCTACGCAAATAAATATAACATAACTCGAAAATTCACAATACAAAATTCCTATGCCTACAGACCATCGATTCTATTATTAAAAGAATATAAAAAATAAAACAGAGTACTGCTCTCGGCCCTTGATGACCTGAATTACATTCATTTCTCCTCTCGCTCTACTCACTCACTTTCTCTCCGAAACCTTCCTCTATGGGACGATTCTTCTAATTAGTGGCCATTGTTCCTAATCTTCCCGTAGGCTTACAATCCCATCATCAATCCTCTCGAAACCTCTCTCTTTCTCTCTGTCTCTCCAGAAAAGAAAGGAAAATACATATATGATCTATCTAACAGTCTCCTTCCACATATGAAGGAATTCACCATATATTTAGAAATCATATCCTACCCTAACTAATCAATATAACTACTTGGCTTGATCTCGACATGAGGAAGATCAACTTGCCACCTATTCTCTCTTTTCCTTAGTATTTGGCAACAATATAACTACTTACATACTTTGCAATTTATAGAATTTAAGTAACCGATTCTTCTTCCAAACTCTCATTAGCCACAACATGTGACCACACCATCACATTGGTTGCTAAGCCTAGATGCTTCTGCATCATGTACCCTTGGGTAATTATCGGTAAAGTCTGGGTTAGACGTAGGTGATAGGGGGGATGTCGGGTTAATTGATACCCTGGGTACTAAACTTTGAGTGGGGTAAGGGCTACGGTGAGCGGGATTGTCTCACTTAGCAGGTTTTGGATGGATTTAGTCAAGGAACCCCAAGTCAAGTTTAAGGGGGGGAATTGTTAGGTAAACTTGACTTGGGATAGAGTCAAAGTTGACCAAGTAAACAATGATGGTTTTAGGGCACATGGTATTGTGAACCCATGGTTTTCCTCCCGTGGTATTATATGTAATGGAGTCGATAAGGCTAGAAGGACTTCATTGTAATGTAGGCCTGGAGGTGAGCGGTGAAGGCTCACTTGGCCGGATTGCCCAGGGTTTTGGCCAATGTTAATGAGATCTCATTTGGTTGGGTTTTTCCTAAATAAACATGTGTGTTTATGTGTTTATGCTTGTTGCATGTTATTGTTCCTCTCGGTAAATCTCAGTAATATTTTATGTTCTCTGGTAAATTTCTTAACAATTGGTATGAGAGCCATTTTGGCTTCAAAAGAACGTTTTTTTTGTTGCCAAGGGTTTGTTTTGGCCTATCGAGTGAAGGGGATATGGTTTGTTGCACTGATGCATTGGATCTAGATCAGGAAAAAAATGATTTTGTTGTATCTATGATTTCACTGTGGCAATGTTTAATTGTGGATATATCTGCATATGAAGGTACTGGATCAATATAGATCTAGTTAGATTTGCGGGTTAAGAAGGCATATATAGTTCGATCTGGTGCAAAAAGATGGATCTCGTGCAAAAAGGATGAAATTGCTAGAGTGAAGAATCGAGCATGGAAGAACTACGAGCAGACTCAGAGTGGTGAATAAGTGCTAGAAATGGTGTTATTTCATGAATAGGGGCTCGTACAAGTGGACTGGTGGTACATCCTACCAGAACAAGAACCCCCTTTTTTGTGCTAGGTTGAGAAGTATAAGAAATCTAAGCATAGGCTCAAGTGTGAGCAAGGATGCAAGTTGCGCAGGAGCAGAAGCAACGGTGTGGCTGTAGAGACCTAGGGCAATTAATTTGTTGGCATGAACATTTTCAAAGAAGTCAATGCAGATTTTCCATTTTTAGGAAGATTGTAGAAGGAAGAAGGTGCATTTCAGGAAATGGAGCATGGAAGCTCTGCTTCTGTTCTAGACATTGCAATCTTGGCAGCTTTGCAAATTATGTGATCTTCCCAAATGCTAAAAATAAAAAGAGCGTGGCTCGAGACTCGTGATCGATGTGTTGTGGAGTAAAGATCGAAGGGTCCAATGATACATGTAGGAATGATAGATCGACATGGTCTGTGTTAGATCAGGCTATTGATGTCATCATTGTTGTGTTGCACATTGTTCACTAGCTTGAGCACTTGGGCTTTTTTCAAGAAAGAAATGATCCCCACAAAGGTTGATCAATGCCATGTGTTTTCAAGGGAGAAGGTAAATGCAAGAGTAACAACCTTGACAACGCTAGACTGGATCGATGTGTAGAGGGGTTATGGCATGTTGTGGCATGAAGAAAAGCAGCTTGGGAGATTCGTTGGCCACAACGGTGATGATGTGGGTGGCTACTATGGACAGGCTACATCGTTTGCATTAAAGTGAGAGCTAGGTATGATGGCAGGACAACAAATGTATGTTTAGGCTGGTGCTAGAAAAATCAATTTCGGGTTTGAGATTTATGATATTGAGAGGAGTATTGGATATCATGATGGTGAATCTGGTTTGTTTAGAGATTTCTTGCAGGTTGTTTAGATGATAATTCTACAATGATGTTTGATCAGAATTCAAGTAGTTTGATAGAATTTTTTAAAGCTTTCGCTTCTGTGGCTATGGTGATTAGATAGGCTCAAAGTATGGAGCAATGACAATGAGGAGGATATGTGTACGTGGATTAATTAATTGATGAACCATGTACCCGAAAATAATTCCTATATAACTGGTGGTTACAGCAGTGGGTGACCCATGTAATCTGATAGATGGGTTCTTTTTATATGGACATTGATGTCATATGTACAAAGAAAACAACACGGAAAACAAAATATTATGGAGTCAAATTTTATTACATGTAAATGGGCATACTATTGTAAGACCTGGTAAGGCATGCATACCCCTGGGTAATTACCGGTAAAGTGTGGGTTAGACCAAGGTGATAGGAGGGATGTCAGGTTAACTGATACCTAAGGTATTAAACTTTTAGTGGGGTAAGGGCTAGAATGAGCGGGATTGTCTCACTTAGTAGGTTTTGGCCGGATTTAGTCAAGGAACCCCAAGTCAAGTTTACCTAACATAATTGATATGTTACCATAAGTACTACAACAAAGGAAATAAGGTGTGCATATTGCTGAAATAGAACACTCAAGGCTATTGATCAAATGTTCTTGGCACCTCATAGGGAGAGTGCCATCTCCAGTTGGAGCCACTGTTAGGGTCTTATAATTTATAGGATTTCAAGGTGATTGAGTATTTTATCTTAGGTAATTTTCAATATGCAAATTATTTCCAAATTAAGGAAATATAGAATAAAAAATGAAAAGAGGGTATAAATAAGAAAAAGAGGAAAAACAAAAAAATTGAAAAAGAATGAAAGATAGAACCCCAAAAGAAAGAAAAGAAAAAAGAAATAATACTGAAAGTGTTGCAAGTCTAAATGCCACTACTGATAGATAGTTTTCTTCATTATTGATAAATAAAGTTTGTGTACAGCTTGTTTAAAATGCCACAATGACTAGCTATTTGTTTAATCATATAATATAATAATGGTTAAACATATTTAAATTTCTGTAAATTAGACTAGAGAATAAAGGTTTTCCAAACAGTTCAATCTTGGTAAATAAGTAGTTAGGTATAAAATGACATTGATTCAACTATTTAATCTGAATCAATAGGAGAAATAAGTGATAGGATTTAGATAGTTTTTCATTGTTTACAAAAGGAAATAATGTGGGTTTTCTAGTCTAAGTGCACCCTTCAGAAAAATAAAATGTTAGTTTAGTTAAGGGTAGGTAAATTAGATGGTTTTATAAATATATGCCTATGCCATTTTATCCTAAGTCTAAGGACATTGTAAAAACACAAAACATGCCCGATAGGATAAAGTGTTTTCATATATTTCCTATTTCACCTTTATCCTAAGTTCAAAAGCAAACAAATAAAGGTGTATATGGACAAATTCGTTTTTGTTGTATATGGTTAATCGACATTGTTGTTAGAGTGTTGGGATCCTCTCCCCCTCATGATCCATGGTCCGTATCTTTTTTTTCGCCCACACCTTCCCATCCTACCTTTATCTCCGGAGGGGGGCAGGTTTGAAAAGGTTGTTTCTCCCGTTGGGCCCCATCCCTACGTGGCAGCCTCTTCGCATTTCGCACCCCCCGGCTGATATTTATTACCACCTTATACCCGCTCCGAAATGAGCTTCCCCTCACCCGCTTTACCGCGTCCCCCCCACGACGCCTCCACCACTCATCTCCTGCCACGTCGCCTAGCTGTTACCCAATTAATTCCTCTCTCGACAAAAATAATTGTTCGACATTCAATTCGCCTTTACAGGTAATCGATCAAACTTAATAGTCCCGCGCCACCTCCAATGGATTTCACCATTCTCTACCTTTAAAATCTTTCGAAACCATTACTGTCCTCCTTTTTACTAGCTTATTCCTTGTAATTTGCATCTTTTCACAACGGTCATTTTCACAGTATTCGTGCGACCAAACCAAGAAAGGAATTGTCAGCACTCTGTCTCCTTTCCCCTGAAAATTCATTTAACTTAAAATGATTCCCGATAACCCTTCTTTTCTCTTACTGTGATTATTCATTGATATAGTCATGCCTCCAAAGAGAAAAACCCAAGAGAAAATTGTTAATCCCTTGATCCCTCCCTCCATAGATTTAGATCACATCCCTTTAGCTGACAGGGATTATCGGATTAATGAAACCCAGTGTGACTGTGAGTTCTTAGAGCTATACTGTTGGCTGGAAGACAAGCATGCAGACCAGACTGATGAAATTGGACTTTGGGAATCAAATCTTCCCCATTATATCTTCCCTTTGACCTTCCAAGCCCCTAAATTCACTAGAAAATGTCAGGCCAGGTATGTCCCTTCCCAAACAGCTATCGTGGCCCCATCTGGTGACATCCTCTTTACCATTACTGCCCAGTCTTTAAATCAAATGATGCTAGCTCCCCCTGAGGAAAATAATGCCCCTTTCTCCTTAGAAACCCTTACCCAGCTTTATCAGAAGTTGAATTTTACTACTAGAGCTAGCATTTTTGAGGTCTTCTTGCCTGAAAATGCCCAATTACCTAGGAAGAATACTCCATATCCTTCCTTCATCTTCCCTGATCAATCTAAACAAATTATATCATAATTTCATACATTTTGGGTTATTAGTCTGATCAGTGGGTAGATGAGCCAATTCTAGGTTTCCTCTCCATATTTTCCACAGACAGTAAGCCATCCATTTTATTCAATTTCAGTCAATTCTTGGCTGATAGCATTCATGAACAATTTCTGAAATTTCCCATAGAGTAGGTGTTTAATTGCACTTCCATTTTAATTTATATGTTCCTTTATTATCAAGAAGACAAGTTCAATTTTGAAATGCAGAAGCTAGATGATGAGGGAAATCAACAACCTGTGATTTTCTAGACTTGATTGGTCATGAAATAGCAAAAGGAATTCTCTTACAAGCAGTTTATTGAGGAGTTTGTTCACCCAACAATGAGCATCATAAAAAGTTCCATACAACCAAGAATAGGTGAAGATATCAAAATTATTTTACATCTAACAGATCAAGCCAGGACTGGAGATTGGTATTTATGCCAAAAATACATAGAAATAAGAGTTTATGGATGCAAATTGGAACCATATAGACTCCCAAAAAACCCCCCATTGAGGATTTTTTCCTTGGAATATGTTAGACAGATGTTAAATTCTGATGATATTGGTTTTGTGATGGCTAAGAAGAAGTAACAATTTTGCATAAAGACATAAGTGGGATAATTCATATGCAATACCAGGACAAAAGGTGAAGAAGCAGACAAACTTCTTAAAGAGATGAAATTCAGCTTGAATTTTACATGGTTTTATGACCGTTGGGGTATTATTTCAAAGCTCAGAGTAGAAAATAAAACTACTCCCTACATCCATACCTCAATGCCTGAGATAGAAAAGTATGCAAATCAGTTGGAATGGACAGAGAACACCTTGCAAGAAGTTGAAGAACAAATATTTTCTACTTCAAGCTTACGGACTCCAACTCCTCAAGAGAAAACAAGTAAAAGACAAAGAGAAGAGGGATCATCATCAACTACAGGAAGTGATGCCAAAGAATTAAGGATCAGTTATAGGAAAAGGGAAAAACTGACTCCTAGGACAAATGTAGAAAAAGAGACAGAAGAGCATGCTTCCATCATAATTACAGACTCCCCATCTGCAAGAAACAAATTTGTAACATCTTCTACTAGACCTTCATCATCACAGGGCCATAAGGGAAGAAAACTAGATTCACGGAATGTCCAAGGAGAGAAGGAGAAGATTTTTTTTGATAGGTACAAGGAGATTAAACTCAATAATGAGATTCTTAAAAACAATACCTATAATTAGTTTTGGAAGTAGACCTCCAACTCACAGAGCATATTATTATCAGTTTTTGACACAGAACATGGAAATATGCAGATGTCCTTTCTTGAGGCCCAAATTCCACATTCGAAAACATCAGCAGACTACACGAGTACTTCATTTGAGTTCAACACTAAAGACATCCATCCCATTGATCAAATGGAGATGCATAAGAAGATTGGTGAGATGATTTTTTCTACCTTAACTAACGCTGCTATGTCATTGTCCAAGTTACAGGTTTCATTTGCCAATATTTAGTCTCAGTTGAAAATGGAAAATGTATCCTCCTTAGCAAAGGATAATAGGATCAAGTATTTGGAAGATTTGGTGGTAAATATAGGATATGCTCCTAAAGATGTTAATGCTGTAGAGGAGATTATCAAGAAGTAGAATCTGGATATTTCAGCATTGAGAAAGCAGCTTAAGTTGCCAGCCACAAAGGACCCCTTAAGCAAGGACATTGAAGAAAATGAGGCACAAAAGGTTGACGTGATGAAACTGATTACAGAGCAGAATATAAAGATCAGGCAGATGGAGGTTGAAATGGAGAAGATGATAAAGGAGAAAGAACAATGTCAGAAGATGGCTATTGTACCCTTGGATGCCATACCCATTTCTTAGCTACCAGTAACAGGAACAACCACTGCAACTACTTCTTCCACTCATACTGCAATTGTTGAACATGTGACAAAGACACTAGAGAACATGCCAATCCAGTTAGAAGAAATCAAGACTTTGCATGGACAACTCAAAGCTCTAGAAGAACAGAAAGCCAAAGCCGAAGCTTCTCGTCTTGTTGAAGTGCAGAAATCACAGAGACCGTTGGAGAGGTTGCAGAAGGTAGAAAAGTATACCTCCATTGGTCATACCTTGGACCAAGCCAAGGAAACCATTTGGATGGGTATTCTGGACTCTATGAATGAGATTTGGCCATCTATCCAAATCATCTTTGAACAGAAGGAGTTGATAGAAAAATCCACATAAACCATTGTTTAGGTAACGAAAAATCTTGGAGAGATGCCCACAGAAGCCTCCAACATTATCAAATTTATGAATTCTAAGTCTAAATATGAACTTGAAGAATTAGGAGTTAGTGACAGGATTGCCACTATTTTGGAAGTGAAGAAAGTCTTGACTAAAAGGAACCTCATTAATCAATTGGAGGGAAGATGTGAAACATTAGAGCTGGGAGTAAACAGGTTCTACAACAGAATTGAAACTTTAATCTAGAAAGGGCTACCCATCATATATGTGATTAATGATAAATTAATCACTCAGGAAGACTATGTTTCGAAAATAAAAAAAATGGTTAGAAGCAGTGTCAAGTTCAGTGGGAGAAAGGGCAATATGACAGCAAGAGCATTTTTAGAAACCATGGCAAATGACTTCTACATCCAAAATGAGGTAAAACATGTTTTTACAGTGAAGCCAACTTTTGCAAAATACACTCAGGTGGATGAGATTTACTACAGGGCAATAAAATTAACCATACCAGATGAAAAATATGGGAATAACTTTGTGATTTACTAGATTAAAGGGTAATTCAGAGGCAGTAAAAACAATGACCAACACAACAACCAACACATCAATGCAACACAGTTTTAGGTTGATTCAACAACTAAATCCACCAAAGCATAGCCACCTTTCCGTTCAGCTATCTACGTGGCCTATTTTTCTGCCAGAGATAAATCTTATCATTTAGAATTAGGCTACTAATACACTGTCAGTTGAGATAATGATTTTGTAATGATTTTGTAATTATTTGTATAAATAGTTCACTGTTTGAAGTATTAAGGGTTGATTTTTGAATGTAATTTCCACAACATATTGTAATTTTTCAAAGTACTTGAGCATCAATAATACAGGTACCTTTCACAGGATTCATGTGGTGTACCAAATGGTGATACATTTCTTCAGTTTATTTGTTTAAACATTGTTTTTGTCTCTCTATTATTATGAAAATCTCAGTTTCTTAACAAAAACTGTGATGACTAGGATTTGTTATTTAGAGCACCCTATTCTAGCTATTATTAATTTTCATGGTTTTTGCTGAAGTCAAATTAAGGAATTCTCAATTGCTCCATAATTTTTACTGAATCTTAGATTTCTTCTATTTCACAATCCATTTAATATTTTGAAAGATTGAAATAGTGCAACCTAGCTTTCCCTATGAAATTCCTCTAAAATTTGATGCCAAATCCAGTTTAATCTACAAACTCCATAGCCTAATGGAATTATGACAGTTTAATCAATCAAACAATTAAATAAAAAACAACAATACACTCATAACTAGCTTGAAATTTACATAAAACAAAGCTAATTTTTATAGAGAGATCCCTCTTTGAATCTGGTAGGGCTAGATCCCAGCTTCCAAAGTGGTTTTGATGTTGTCCTATGTGTTTAGTCCCTCAACCTCAAAAATATAGAACGACAACAAGAACTAAATGTGAAGTGGTTAAATAAACAATTATTTTTAGTATATATGGTCATATTGTTCATTACTTTATTCACTCATAATGTTTTTACCTTGTGATGATTCATTTTTACTATGAAACATGTATGTTTAATCCTTATTGTGTTTTTCTGAGCAGATCGAAAGTTGTTAACAAATTTTGTTGTTCTTTACACAGGTGATTTTGATCGAAGAATATACTTTTATTTATTTTTCGTGCTCTTTCAACCTAAAAAAAAGGAACCCCTTAGAGTCCTCTTTCATCTCTTTTCAGACTCCCAAAACATGAATAGATTGCCAAGCACTTTTCTTTTTGAACTCGTAAAAGTAAATGAAAATACGTCTACTTAGTATAAGTTTAACCTTTTTCCGGACTGACATAGACTAACTGCGAAAAAGGAAAACCTTAGTCAAACATGGCTAAAAGGTTCTCTTGAGTATTGTTTTCTACATTTTCAGACTTGAGAGACTATCTACGAAAAGGAACATCTGGAGTTTTCTTTTTCGTCTCTTTTTCAAAGTCTCTAGACATGAAAAAGGTGTCAAGTTTTACCTTCGCTGGACTTGTTAAAACATCAAACAATGATGGAATTGTCGAACATGAAAAGTCCGAACCTCTCCTTATCAGGGTTCGTTAAATATACTCGGAAGGATTAATCTGAAGGACAGACTTACAAATTAAGCATATGTTATCCTCCTTAAGCTTGTTAAACAATAAAGAGGCACTGACCAATATGGTTGGGGAAATAGGGAAAAAAGGGTACTCCATTTGTTAATGGCAGTGATTCACTCTTGAACACAACATTCTTCCATTTCATCTCCGTGGTTGTTGGGTTGGGTAATATGCTTGTCTTTCGGTTCATCATACCTTCACAAAACCTCCATTTTGGTTTTGGGTCAATGCTTCCAATTCCATTCAGTGTAGCCGCTGTGTTCTAGAGGTCATTTAGTTGTTATCATTACAATACTCTTAAGCCTTCATTTCATTTTTCCTTTCTTGATCCAATCAACATCATTTTTTTCATTATGCCTCAATCATATACCCATTTTGTGTCGTTGATGGGAAATACATCAAGGCCCTCTTGTGATGGGTTGCTTCTTGTTGACATCTACACATTGTCTAGGAAGTTGACTTGTAAACACCCATTGGTACCTTGGTGCTTGCATAGATCAATAGAAAGTTTCCTCGCTCTCGATGATAGGTTTACATCAATGGCCTTCGACTGAAAGATTTTGTGTGGTGTTCGACTTCAACTCATTTACTCACACAATATGGTTTGTACTTGAGTACCTTGAGAGCCATTAACATCATCAGTTGTTTCTCTCGCATCCTTTAACAACTTACATCATTGGCTGGTAATCAAATGGTGTCTACCATGTTTGGCCTCAACTCATTGATTCACATGGTTAGACTCGTACGATGGTTGGTCATGTGAATGGGATAGAAGACCCTAGATCTAGTTTCTGCCATCTGAGCTTTAATTTCAATATTATGGAGAGATCACAATATATGATGGCTATGATCATAATGACGCTCATCCAGTCATGGATCCACTATAGGTCATTAGTGGACGTGTCATTTGATCATTGCACATGTAATGTTAGCTTATGTGCTGAGCATGGGTATGCCTTCTTTAGCAAAGAGATATCATGATGTAAATGTATAAGATGAGACAATCTCGCCAGTTTTTTTTTATCTTGAATTGTCACAAGGTAAAGAACTTCAATCATCATTCATCATCTTTAAATTTTCACTTTAGGGGGCACTCCATTATAGGATATTTTCTCATATGATCAATCAACCTCCTTATGGGATCATTCACATCCTATCCCCCCCTTACATACTTTCATAAAGCCCTATGCATGACTCTCTCATTCCCCACAATTTCTGCCATAAACCACGTCATCTAAGCAAGTTTTAGGACCAACGCACCCTGGCCTCTTGGTGGACAACGTTCACCTACAGGTTGATCCAATGTGGCCTGCGTTGATCACCTACAGGTTTCTCTTCTTTCACTTGCGTTAGTTCTAGAAATTCAAGAAAAAGAGAGAGAATCCCGAAGCCTCCATTTCTAGAAGCTTCCAGGATCTGTTGTAACCATTTACCTTAGATAAAACACTCGAATCCTATCCTATCCTACCTTGGAGTTTCCATCCCTTATCCTTAGATATCATCCTCCCATCAAGAGTGGATCTTAATCCCTAGATTGGTAAAAGGATAAGAACTCCCAACTTACCCCACTCCTCTATATATTTACAACCTTCCATATGCAAGAGGTTTGCTTTTGGAGAGTGATTCTACCCTTATGCTGCTATTGTGAGAGTGATTCTTTCATGCATTTAGGGTGATTGGAGGTACACTTTGTGACAAAGGAAGGACAAGTCAACAACTTGGAGGAGCTCTTCTACAAGATTGACACCTATTTATGGTTGTAACTCACTTCATTTATATCAATACAAAGAGTTCTTTTGTTTTCCTATATGTGATGTCGTTATTTCATATATTTCAATACCATGTCAATCTGTTGAATAAAGTAGATAAATGATGCTACATAGATCTCGTAGTTTCTTGGCTTGGGTTGTATGATTGTGAAGGTTCTAATTTTGGTAGCTGGAGCTAGGATTGGAGCATTCAAGCCAAGGAAGGAGCGAAACATACAAAAAATTCCAAGTAGGTTTCTTCCCCTCATCTACTTACTTTAAGGAAAACATTGGGTCCTTTGTCATTTTGTTGTTCTAGGTTGGCCACCAAACCCAGGGGAGATATTTTTGTTCGTAGTCATAACTACCTGTTGTGGCCAGCAACAACCCCCCTTTTTATTTGGTGTTATTACTAATACCAAATAAGTAGGGACCCTTAGCAAAAAATTTAAAAATCAATTAGTACTTGAATTTCCTTTTTAAATAAAACTTACCATCATAAACTTAGGGAAATACCCTTGAAAAATAAAAAAAGGCCTAAGTTTTATGATAAAGTAGAATTATTCCTTAGGAAATATCACACCGCAAAAGGATAACTGAGTACCTCCTTGCAAGCCATATTCTAAGATTGTGAGATCGTGATACGGGACTACAAACAATTATGGCATTGCATGCATCAAAGACCGCTTACACTGAAAAATCTCAAACCTTCGATATGCGATGGCGCATATCGCAAATCGCATTTCGCAGAAAACTGATAAACAAATGATTGACATATATTGTGCTCCTGCGATTAGCGATATTGCGATATAGCGATATTGCAATTTTGTGATAGAGTGGCAAAGCGACATTGCGATATAGTGAGCAAGCGATAAAGCGATAGAGTGATGTTGCGATGTTGCAAAGCAAATCGCCAAATCGCTTCATCGCAGATCTTTCGGGCTCGTTGTTCAAAAAGAAGTATTTTCCATAAGCCGACACCTGGTTATGCACTTTAATGCTAATTAATGAGTTAGTTGCTAGTCATTAATGGAATATGGTTTCGTGCTTATCGAAGGGTCATTTCACGTAAGGTGCTATATTTTATACGTCTTCGGCATTTAAAACTTTCCCGTCACCTTTCCTTATCATTATTCTCACTTCACTTGTAAATTGCAGGAAGGAAGAATAGAGAACAATACAAAGCAGTACGTAGGATACCATGGGAAAGAAAGGCAAAGCCCTGAGCTATAAAGAGAAAGAAATGGCGCCCTTGTATACAGACATTGCCTGTAACAGAGACGTTGGTATTGCTACATGGGAAGGCATGTATAATCTACTTGAGGAAGAGAATCCCAGAGTAATGGAGGTTGAGGCTACTACAGGCTCACATAGTTCTTTCGAGGCATCCATTATAGAGCTAGCTTGTTCGTTCTTGCACAGGATAGCGGCAAGGCCCAAAATTCTTCCATACACGGACATGATTAAATGGATACTGGACAACAATGATATCAGAGATAGACAGTTTAAGACTCAGGGTCAAGAGCTTATTTATTATCACAAAATTTGAGCTTTATATCCACTAAAAGAAAACGCGCAAAGGGCGAAAAACACACCAAGGAAGCCCAGATCAAGAAACGGAGGCAGTTTCGCGCATCGCTGGGAAAAACTTCTTGAAAAGGAAAGCTACTAATTGCTCAGTCACCTATAAGCCTAGAAATTTGTAAAAGCAACGCTAGAGGTAAAAAATAAAACTTGAATCCTAAAACCAGTAGTAATTTTCCGAAACATCTTCAAAATGTTATGTACATATGAACAACAATTTCAAACACACTGGAGACAGAAGGCTCAAGAAAAGGCAGAATCAATCCAAAGGTTAACCAAGTTGAATGGGGATTCTTACTGGGCATACTTGGGAAAGACACATAGCCAGTGGATGACTCTCAAGTGTATCATCAATTTTGCCGAGAAGATGGCGCTAGCTCTTGCCGATTCTGTTTTCGCAGCATAGCTAAAATCGGAAGTCGGCCACCCGACTCTTCTCAAACAGATGTTGAATGCGTGCGATTTCAGGGAGTAGATATAGAAATAATTAGATAGTAGTTTTAATTTTAGATTTAATTTTAGTTTTAATTTTATTTTATTTTTTCCTAAAATGAGGACGGTCATTTAAACTGCATCCTACATTTTTGTAATAAGTTATTTTTATATTTAGTTAGAAGTATTTAAACCCTTCTCAAGCATTTAGAGAAGGGTCCTGAAATTTATCAAAAACTTATCCCCAGAACATGCACTTTTGTACCCTCTGAGGAGGTTTTGATGAATGAATGGAACAAGATTTATTGATATCTGTATTTAATATCTGCTACTGATGTTGCACTTCTGTACTCTTAGTGGATGTTGGATTAAGAAGAGACAAATCATTATTTCTTGAAGTTCATGAGTAGAACCAGTTATAAATGGTATTTCTATCTCTTAACTATTTCTGCCTTTGTGTAAAAGTGATATTTATGTTCAGTTGTTTATATATTGATGCGTGAATGCTTGAGTTGTCATTTGGCACTTTTGTACGGTGATAGCTATTTATTTATGCTTAATGTATGAGTAGCTTATTATGCGATATGTTTTTCAAAACTGTTTTGTCTAACTTTTTATACGAAGTGGTTCATCTTTATTGAATTCTTTTCTCATAACAGTTGAATGATCTTTATTACCAATTGTTATTTGAAATCATTTTAGATCGCATAACGGAAGGATTACACCCCAGGTTAGTGTAGACTTAGATATTTCTGCTTATTAGAATACAATTTGCATGTTATTATATTAGATTTAGAATTAGAGCATCTCACTTAGGAACTTTTAGAAAGGAAATATCAATTCTTCACACACACACACACATAAATTGGGGAATTGGTCCCATATCCCCAGTTGGACCCACTATACCAAATGGAAAAGGAGCTGCTAACCAAGGTCCAGATCAGGTGGGTATCCCCCTTGTTGTAGACCCGATTTTTGGGGCTTCAACACTACCACATAACAAATTGCGACTCCGCTAGGGAACGATTCATTCCCTTGGTTGTTTTGTTGTTCATTGTGTTTGATATACCTCTATCATAGACCTTTGCTGCTTTAACCAACCAAGAACAAACCTAGGAAGTGATTGTATTGAGTTTGTTTGCAATTTTTGTGTCAGAATCCTCTCTCCTAGGACCAACGCACCCTCTGGTCTGCTGACAGAGCATTGCACCTCAACTGGTCCTTATCTATCCCTACATTGCACCTCATCTGGGCCCTCTCTGTGCTTGCGTTGCAGAGCAATGATGCCTCTTATGCACCTGCATTAGCCCCTGTTTTTGCATAAAATTTTCCTTGTCTTCTAAGTGTTGATTTAATCAATCTATTTCCATCTAACCTTCCCTGATTATTTAGTGTCTTTTGTTATATCTAAAGCGTCCATTTGGTTTTCAATCGTGTTTGATTTCCTTTGGTAAGAATTGGTTTTGATTTTTCTTTGTTCTAATTATTAGGTTTCTTGCAAACTTGTTTTGTTTGCTTATTGATTGCTTGGATGAATTGTTGTTCTAGTCCTCATTCTGAAAGGTGCTTTTGAATAAGTGATTAGACTTTACATCTTAGTTTTCCTCATTTCTGAAAATTAAGTGCAGTGAAAAGAAAAAATCTTGTTTTGGAATTTAGGGTTTTGCATTCATATTTATTTAGGAATAGTTCCATGAAAAGGGAATTGCATTGTGCATCTTGTTTGCTGAATTTTCTATGCTGCATACTATTTGTCTCTTCCCTTCCTTAGCTATATTTTCATTGAAGAGAAAGATTCCATCTCCTCGTGCTAGATTTGGATTTTATGGAATTCAGGTGAATTCGTGGTGAGCCATAAAACTGAAACTTAATTCAAGATCAACTGAAAATTTATTCAATCATCCTAATGAGCATTTGTAACATTAACACAAACACATAGAAGTCTAGGCTAGATTCATGTTCCAATGTTCTTAAACGTAGAAGTTGTCATTGTTTTCTAGCATTGCATCTTGGGGGTGGAATCTCATTCCACGTATGTGAGTGTATAGGATCGTACTCCATGTATCTTTGGGTATATTGGTGGCGCTCCACACACGTAAAGTATATGGGAACGCTCTCATCGAACGGTTACACATTAGGTAGCACTACTACAGATTGCACTCCCACACGTTGTCATGTATATTTTGGGAGTCCCCAATAGGTTGATATCCATCCATAGGTAACCGAGTCTGTCGCCTTATAAACCATGATACACCTAACATAACATTCAGGGAGATTGGATGTCATACGTTAAGTCCTTGGTTCGTCATGTTGTATATTTTAGTTCACAGTTGCTTGGTAATCCTTTATTCCTAGATTGTCCTCTTTTTGATTTATTTCTTTTTATGTTAATAAAATTTATCATCCAAAATGGAACAACAAGATCCCCCACTTTTTCATTCTGGTAGAATGAAAAATACGCCTCCTCTCCCACTAGAGGCTACTCCAAGCTGTCATCAAAGGAATAAGAATAAACAGACTATCGAATCGGGAACTTCGGGAACCACTTCTGGACCTCCTCTTGAATCCGATCGACCAGAATCATCTGTCCCTTTAAGTACAAAGCCCGAGGTTACATATACATTTTTCAGTGAAACTGACACAAATGATACTGAATTACCTTAGACTTTGTTCCTTGAGGTTATACAATCTGACCTGCTTGAGTCGGAAACCTTATTTCCTAAGGTCATTGAAGTCGAGGAGCCTCAGTCCTCTTTTCCTATTACTTCAGGTATTCCATCCTCCCTTCCATTGTCTCAGACAGATCCGCCTGCCATATATCTCATCCCTGACGGTGAACCACTTCCACCTAGACTTGGGAGTATCGAGAGATTCCACAAGAAGAGCCTCCTCCTTCTACTCATTTGGAGGGAATTTTCCTTTATCCAACCCATCCTCTACTTCCTCCTCCACCTCCTAAACAAACACATTTACCTGGTTCTTTTGACTTACCCTTATGTTTCATGAAGCAATCCAAATTGGGATTATTGACCATGATTGGAACCAATATGGCTTCTGAGCCTATATCCACCACTCTGGTTGATACATCAAATTTCGCTTCCACATCTATGTTTTTGACATCACTAGAGCACATCTGTATCGTGGACCATCCATCCCACTAGGTTATCAGTCCTTATCTAGTACATTATCTAGAGCATCTTCTAATTTATGGACATCCCCCATGTCATCCACTTCAGGAATTCCATTTGGTGTTGCTCTTATGAGTGCTGCTCAACCTTCTAATTCTCCTCCTCCTACACCGACAATTGAAAAATAGATTGGCCCTTATGCTAGTGGGCATGTTCTTCTTCAATAACCTAACTATCCTTATGTTGGGTACCCCCCGCAAGGGGATCAGTTGCCTCCATCATCCCCTTCTCCTTTGGAAGGGGGGAAACATGTTATTGGTATACCTCAAATTGGTAACCAACCTTATTATAGTCCTCCTTATCTTGGGATGGTTTCTAGCATTTGGAAGCCTACTTTTCCCGTTCAACCTAGTTCAACATTTGGTTCATTACTTGTTTCCCAACCTAGGCCATCTTCATCTCAAGTAACTATTCCTCAATATATACCTCAACAAGCTCAAATTCATGTGACTCAACCTGTACAGGTTGCGATCACATCTCAATTCGTTCTTTCAATATCTGGCACCTCTCAGGTCCGACTTACTCAACCTTTACAGTCTTAATCGCTTGCACAAGGTATTCCTTAAGTTCCAATGTGACAAACTGTGTACGGTATGACACAAAAACAATAAAAACATTTTTATCATGGGACAATGCAAACTCACATCGGGCAACAATATATACCTTATCAGGGTATTCCTCAAGTGCCTTTTCAAGGTCAAAAAATTCATGGTTGTCCTAGGGTTGGTCAATAAGGTCAATTGTATTCTGGCTATCAAAATCCTCCTTATTCTAGTAACTAGGTTTCTTATTATCAGAACCCCCCATTTCCAGCAATGCACATGCCTGTTACCCAGGCTATTCCTTCATATCCAAATCATGCTCCACCGGGATCTAATCGACAATTGCCTTTTGTGGCCACTCTCGAGTTGCTAGATTTGACTCGGCTCACCAATTATCCCATCACTCATTTTCCTTGGTGGTTGATTATTCCTACTAAATTTTCCTCTGACATCCCTCAATTTATTGGGAATTCAGGAGAAGACCCATCGACGCATGTCATGACATATCATCCGTGGTGCTCATCAAACTATGTTAATGATGATTCTATTGGACTTCGTCGTTTCCAAACAACGCTTACGGGTACCGCTGCTAAATGGTATATTGAGTTACCCATAGCTTCATTCCATGATTTCACTACTTTAGCCACAACCTTCCTCACACATTTCCAGTTTCCCATCGATACAAAACTGGAGCAAAACTATTAACCAACTTCAAACAATAATATTCCACTCACATTTCTGATCATATTCATGAGTGGAGGTGTCATCGCTGGTTGGTCAAAACTTATGTTCCCGATGAATTGATCGAGGAATGGTTTACAAAATCTCTGTTGGCACCTATAGTAGAAGATGTGGCCAAAGGTGGAGTCGTGACTGAAGAGCAAGTAATTACTTGTGCATAGTATTTGGATTTGGTTGATACCCAATTTGACACGATCTACGATAAGATACCAAACACTCTGAGACCTTTGAATATTGTTCCTCCTCTCTTTCTTGGTAAGGAATATCATGCTATTGATGGCATTATTGGTTATTCCACCTCGCAAACAGTGAGTAAACCATATGGTATTGCTCCACCACCTTTTCTCAAAACCCTCAATTCCACCCTCCTGCGGCTTCTTCTTATGCGATAAATGTAATTTCATATGATAAAGACAAGTCTCAACAACAACCTCGAAGTAAGAAGAAAGGAAAAGGTAAGAAAAATAAAGAGCCCTCTCCGCAGGGTAAACAAACAAATAAGTCTTTTGATGAGAAATGGAAGCCTCGATATCCCTACTTGATTTGCAATGAGGAGAACTTTACACGTGATTGTCCTCACTGCGCTAAAGTGAATTAATTTATTAAGTACTCCACTTCTAGTGCAATGTTGATGGACCCATTTCTTAATCAAGAGACTCATATGGTTGCTTGGGACCCATCTTCCTCTAACACAGTTTTGATGCTTTCCTCTTCCAAGCCGAGATTTGATGTTTTGGTAGCTATTCAGAATAAGGATTATGATAATGAGAATCTACTGAATGGTTAGGCAACTGATCAACATGCCAATTAGATACCATCCTCATTAGATTCCACTAAGTCGTCAATTCGGGATGAATTGATTATTAAACCTCCAAAGGGCGTTATCCATAATTCAACTTTCAACCCTCATGCAAGAGCCACTCATAATTATAACGTAGTTGAAGACTTGGCTCAATCTCCATCAACTATGTCGACTTTGGAGGTGTCGCATAACTGCCCCCCAAAACAAGGCTTTACTTTCAGCTGTTGGATGTGTGGATCCATCAGATTCCAACCTTGTTGATTCTCTCATGAAAACTATAGCCCTAAACTTCTAGCTCTGTTAGCTTTTATAATCCAAGTAGTCGGCCGTGATAAGAATATTCATTGTTATATTGTGGATGAGGGAGCCTCGACATGCGTTAGGTCCATATCTTGCTAGAAGGTGATTGGTTCTCCTCAATTAAGTTAGTCACATACTGCATTAAAATCCTTTGACGGGAGAACATACAAACCTTGTGGGATTTTGAATCCCCTGCAAGTTAAATTAGGGGGAAAATTGTGTCCATAGAAGTCGAATTTATTGATGGACCTCTCGATTATAATATTCTATTATGATGTATGTGGGTTTATGCCATTGCTGCTGTCGTCTTGACATACTTTCGTATGATCACCTTTCCTCATAAAGGCGAGATTGTAGCCATATAAAAACTTACCTTTTTTGCCTCTGATTCACATGTTATAGGAAATGTCCCTCTTGTGGGGGAAACCCTACAACCATATCAGCATGTCAAAGTTGGATTGTTGAAGGATTCTTCTCTAATGGGGACCTTTTCACTCCCTCCTCCTCTCCTTCCCGACAGCTTGTATTCGGTAGCCTATATCGACATGATACTGTCTTCTACTATCCTGGACGATCCATGGATTATACCAGACGAAATTTAAATTCAAAGTTTTGGCGACCAAATGCCGCTAATCCCCATTGAACTAGATTATGAAGCCATTTATTCGTCTTGTGTATTTTCTTCTATTGATTCACTTAATTGGGTGGACTATGGTACATCTTTTGATCCTTTCTCGTGTGTATTCCCTACCGATGAAAGCATGATGGAAATCATGATGTCAGATGACGCGTCATGGGCATCACCATTGTTAATCCTTACCTGATTCCATTGACAATAGTCTTCGTGATATATACTCGCCCAATTCTGTTGAAATTTTTACGAATTATTTATTTATTCACGAGTTTTATTTGGAAAATAACTTGTTTAATGTTGAACTGAAATTACCTATTGACATTTCCATCAATCCAGTTGCTTTCGAAAATCTGCACATTGGAGCATCTTGTTCTCCATCCAAGATCGAGATTTATCGATCCCTTTTTCGTGAGCTTTGAGATGTATTTTCCTGGACCTACGAGGAGATGCTAGGTATAGACCCAAATATAGTTGTACATGAAATTAAGATGTATCGAGATGCTAAACCAGTTCAACAGCACCTTCGTCCAATCCATCCCAAAAAGGTTGTTGGTATTAAGGCTGAATTTGAAAAGCTTCTTCGCTTTGGTTTCATATACCCCCTTCCTTTAATTGATTGGGTGTCGAATGTAGTCCCTGTCATGAAGAAACAGGGCACCATTCGAGTGTGTGTTGATTATCGTGATGTGAATCGTGCATGTCCGAAGGATAATTATCCCACCTCATTTATTTACTAGATTATTGACGACTACGCGTGATGCGAAATTTATTCTTTCATGGATGGATTTTTGGGCTATAATCAAGTCAACATTCTCCTAGAGGACCAACCTAAAACTGTTTTTATTTGTCCCTGGGGAATTTTTTCCTATAGGAAACTCCCATTCGGTTTAAATAATTCTAGGGCCATGTTTCAATGTGCATGGATTACACATTTCATCATATCAAACACATTGTTCAACCATATTTGGATGACCTCCCTACTCACTCAAAACATGAGACTGATCACTTGATGCATCTTAGAGCTATTTTCCTTCATTGTAGACATTATAACATTCGACTTAACCCACAAAAATGTGTGTTCTGTGTTAGTTCTGGTTGAATCTTAGGTTTCATTATGTTGAAATAAGGAATTTGTATCGATCCATTGAAACTACAATCAATTGTTGATTTGCATGCACCTTCTTCTCTTGTTTATTTACAAAGACTCCAAGGGAAATCCAACTTTATACGAAGATTCATCCCTAATTATGCTGAATTGGCCAAGGGATTTACTCACTTGCTAAAAAAAGCGGTTCCCTTCCATTGGGATGATGCCGCTCTGAAAGCGTTTGATGCCCTGAAAGATCTAATGGTTCGTATCTCTTCTATACCACTTGACTATCGTTGTGATTATTTTGTGTACCTTGTTTCTTCCATTTCTACTATAGTAATGATCTTGGTCTAAGAAGATGATTCAAGGATTAAACACCCCATTTACTATCTATGTTAGAACCTTATCGATACTGAGATCTGATATTATCATGTAGAAAAGTTAGCTTTGGCGCCCATTCAAGACATCCAAATATTTCTCCATTACATCCTGCTTCACAAAACTATGGTCATTTCAGATTGCAACCATATGACATACATATTGTCACGTCAATTGCTAGGGGGAAAGTACTCAAAATGGATTTTCATCTTACAATAATTTGACTTCGAGTTCATCAAATCCAAGTCAATTAAATCCCTAGTTTTCGCGGAACAAATGTGCAATCTCCCTTCCCCTGAATCAGAATCTACATATAAAGATTCTATTCCTGACGAGTCATTGTTTTTGATATTGTCATCTAACTCGTGGTATGGATATTTTATGATTAATCTCCAGAGCCAGACTTTATGGTTTAATACCTCTCGCTTGGAGCAGCGATGTATTCTTTACCAAGCACGCAATTACATCATTATCGGTGACATGTTTTACCTTCGTGGTATCAATACGATCTTACGAAGGTGCCTCATATTGGAAGAGGCCGAAAAAAGTATTAAATGAATGCCACTTGGGGGCATGTGGCAGACATTTATTTGGTTATGCTACCACCCAAAAAATCTTACATGCTGGTTACTTCTAGCCTACCATCTTTTGAGACAGCATCCTCGTTGTCCAGAAGTGTCATGCATGCTATATATTTGATTGTAAGACTCGTGCTCCACCCGCTCTGTTGCATCCCATTATCGCTATTGGTCCCTTTGCGAAATGGGGTATCAACTTTATGACATGTAGCCTCACTCGGCTATGGGGCATGGTTATATTATTGTCGTTGTTGACTACTTTACTAAGTGGGCTGAGGCGATGCCCACATTCAAAAACACTGGTGAAACGACTGCATACTTATTTTTTAACCACGTCATCGCACGGTTTGGTGTTCCATAAGCAATAGTTATAGATCATGGAAAACATTTTCAGAACCATATGATGATCGAACTAACTACTAAGCTAGGACTTTAGCATGAAATTTCCACTCCCTATTATCCTCAGGCTAATGGAAAAGTTGAGGCCATCAACAAAGTTCTTAAGAAATTGCTTCAATGCATGGTAGGGGTCCACAACTTGGATTGGAATTTTATTATTTACGCTGCGTTGTGGGCATACTGAATCTCAGTGAGGAAAATTACCGAATTCACACCCTTTTAGTTGGTGTGTGGTTTGGAAGTTATCCTCCCAATTGAATGCAAAATTCCATCATTGAAACTAGTTATTGAACTTCTTTCTACCGCTTCCACAAAGGAGGAGCGTCTTTTACATCTGACTCAGTTAGATGAAACCTAGCGTGATGCTGCTTTAGCTGATGAAGCTCATAAAAGATGCATCAAGGCACATTATTACAAGAGTGTCAAGCCTCGTGTCTTCTCGGAAGGAGACCTTGTCTTGTTATATGACCAGGAGTCTAATAAGTTAGGTGCAGGAAAGTTTCAACCCATGTGGCTAGGTCCATACATTGTCAAACAAGTCCTTACAAAATGGGTGTACGAGTTAGTATATTTTGATGCAGTTCCTTTGGGGTAGCCTAAAAATAGGTTGTACCTCAAAAAAATACTATGCTTGATTTCAAGTGTATTTTTCACTGTGTACATAATGTCTATAGGTGTGTTGAGTGTGTTTGCAGTGTGTATTTTCAAAGTTTTACAAGGTTTTTGTTGATTCCCTTTACGTTTGGTTTGCAGATGTTGGTATCTCTTGAAACGTTTATCGATTATGCTAATGGTGCGAGTCATAGTACTAAGAATATATCTTCCACAACATGGGCTATATTTTTTTCCAAGTGGTGAGTTACTGAGTCTGCAAGGGATTTGTATTGGTCGCTCCACCAACAACATTGCTGAGTATATTGGAGTGGCGAGCTACTTTATGATGCTATTGCACATGGTATCCACCGTTTATTCATTAGAATTGACTCACAACTTGTAGTACTACAACTTGCCGATATCTATTCAGTTAGAATTCCCACCATCTTACGCGTTGTTTTAAGAATATGCCTTCTAGAAAGACATTTCAATTTCATACAATATGAACACATTTCTAAAAATCTAAATACATTGATAGATGCCCTAGCTAATCATGTTTTAGATAGACATTAGCAACAAATGTAATTAGTTTTCAATTCACATCATATTATATTGAAAATACAATAGAAACCGAAAAAACATTGAATATATACACATATATGGCATACATCACGCATATGAAAAACTACATGCAAGATCTACGTAGACATAGTCAAAGGTGCTCATGATAGAATGACATTACACGAGCCATCTTGTGAAGTAGTTGACTGATATGACTAGGCACTCTTATGGTGTATTTTTGAAGTCACAATGGAAGTTGGGTCGACTACGGTATCATCAATTCCATGTGTCAACACTTCCATGGGGCATTCTACCTCTAATAGGACCTCTGCTACATATAGATCTCGTAGCATATCCCGTCCCACTTCAGTGACCCATGGTGGTTCTACCATCGTCTCTTGTTGTCGTTCCTCTACACGATTGAGATACAAAGCACCAATAGGTCAAACTGGTCCCACTTATGCATGAATCATCAATAGTTTAGTCTCAAAAAGATAAAAAAATACAAATAAGTGTAAAACTCTCAAAACTTAAAAGGTTGAAATTTCTTACTTGAAGCACCCCATTCCTCACGCTCAAGATGCATGAGCTGAGTGTTATCACTAAAATCCATGCCTGCGTAAGGATAGTTGTTGATCATGATAAACTGTCTGCGCAGCCATTCGAATAAGGTTGGTGAAAATTTGATCGCCAACGACCCTGCATGTCGGGACATCTGATCTATCCATCTCCTCATCCGTGGCACCCTCAGATCGATAGGTTTGAGTATGATATGTTGAGGCTGAAGTAATGGAACAAATTCTAATGAAAAAGAAACTAATATCACACCATATATAAATTTCTTTAGTTTTCCTTCTTTTGCCTTAGTCAGTTGTTCTTTCATGTTGACCTAGAATTCTTCGCTCCAGTTGAAGAGTGTTGACTCTAGACACTCTAATCCATATTGCATATATGATTTTCTTACCACATGAATTGTGGAGCTACCTGCCAATCTTGCGATAATGAATAGGATCATTCTCAAAGGTAACCAAGTCACATCTTTTATACTGATCTTTCCATCCTTTGTTGGCTAAGCTTGAGGTCTACAATATGTGGCGATATAATATTTTATTGTCTCCTCACCACTTCTCCCACCTAAGAGAGATATGGAGGCACCCCTCATGGCCAGTCTTGTCAGAAAGTAGATATCCTATACCTTTATCTTGAGTATATTTTACCCAAACCTGAATTCTTATGCCTGAATGTCCCATGAGCGAACAAGATATTTCAACAATTCCATCTGTTGCCTCACACTAGGAAGCCAAAATAATTTTAGTAATTCATAGTTCTTTAACGCTTGGAGGGTAGCAGGATCATTTGCTCAATTTAAATCTTGTTCCTCATGTTCTCTTTCTCTCCATATGGAAGCCATTTTGTGCTTATGTGCCCCTAAAACAAGGAAAATTTTAAGAACCCCCCCTAAATTTATAAATATAATAAATGGGCGAATCTCCATGGTATATAGGAAAAATGGAAGGCGATTTTATCAATAATATAATGTGTATATATAATTTTTTGGCGAATCTCTCACCAGGCATGGCGAATATTTTACTCAATTATAAAATCTTGTAAGATCTTGGCGAGTCTTTCACTTAATAATAAAACTTTGTAAAGTCCTAGTGAATCTTAGCATAGGCTACATGATGGTTTAATTCCCCCATTTAAATAGGCTACATTCCACGTGAATACCATGGGTCAATACCATGTGCCATTTTGGTGAATACCATGGGTCAATACCATGTGCCATTTTTATTTTTATTAATTCTAATATTAGGGTTAATAATGGTTTTTTGCATGGTATTAATAACAATCTAGTCCATGGTATTTGTCCCATAGTATTTTGGCCATAGGTTTCACCTAAATATAACCCATTTTTTGAGTGTTCGTAAATATAAGGTGACTTATGAAGTAAATATAAAAAATGTTTTATTTGTTTACCATGCCTCTCGTTTATTTATATTTTTATTAATTTACCATACCTCTTTTACAAATATGGTATTTGGCCCATAGGATTCACTTAAATAAAACCTCTTTCTTGAGCCTTCATAAATAGAATGAGGGTTATGGACTAAATATAAAAAGAGTTTTTATTTATTTACGATACGTCTAGTTTATTTATATTTTTATTTATTTACCATACCTTTTGAGTAAGTATAAAAAGACGTTTTATTTATTTACCATACCTCCACTTTACTTATATTTTTATTTGTTTACACCCTTACATGTATATAAGGTGACTTATGGAGTAAATATAAAAAATGTTTTATTTATTTATCATACCTCTCATTTATTTATATTTTTATTAATTTACCATAAGGTGACTTATGGAGTAAATATAAAAAATGTTTTATTTATTTATCATACCTCTCATTTATTTATATTTTTATTAATTTACCATACCTCTTTTATAAATATGGTATTTGGCCCATAGGATTCACTTAAATAAAACCTATTCTTGAAAATGGGCGAATGGATTCACTTAAATAAAACCTATTCTTGAAAATGGGTGAATGGAAGGTTGTAAGTCCTAATTTCAAGGGCTAAATTTACCTTTTTTACCCTCTCCCTTAAAATAAGGTGGGCTATTTGAGGTGATTTGTAAAAATGTACTATGATACAAAATATTCGCCCACTAAAAATTTAAAACCCCTTAATTTCGCCAAAGGGAACATTCGCCCCTAAAATTATCCTTGCCCTAAAACATCAATAAGAGATTCATTAGGATTTTTTTCATGCAAAAAACTTGTCAAATTTTTAGGGAAAATTGATAAACAAGCTTTAGGTTCGTGCCCACCCACACCAGTAGAGCAAACCAAAGTGTTGCACCTCTGTATGCAGTGCATGACTTGCTAGGTGCAACACACTTTTCGACCCTCTAGGCCTAAGTTTGTCGTAGGAAATTTTTTTGGAACCCTAGGGCCCTTAAAAACTCAAAAATTTTGCTTAAAATCACAAAATGGAACCACACCCTAGGGCCCTCAAAAACTCAAAAATTTTGCTTAAAATCACAAAATGGAACCACTGAATGAAAGAGAAAGGTTTTAGCTCCAACCTGGAAGAGAAGGTACTCGAAATCGTCCACTGGATTGGCTACAATCTGCTGTAGAGGATCGAGGGAAAAGCACTAAGAACTCTCACGGTTAGAGGTAAATGTGAAATGGTAAAATGAATAATTATTTTAAGTATATATGCTCATATGGTTCATTATTTTATTCATATATAATGTTTTTACCTTATGATGATTCATTTTTACTATGAAACAAGTATGCTCAATCCTTTTTGTGTTTTTCTGAGCAGGTCAACAACTGTTAACGAATTTTGTTATTCTTTACACAGGTGATTTTGACCGAAGTGTATACTTTTATCTCTTTTTCAAGATCTTTAAACCTATGAAAAAGGAATCCCTTAGAGTCCTCTTTCAACTCTGTTTAGACTCCCAAAACATGAAAATCTTGCTGAGCACTTGTCTTTTCGAACTAGTAAAAGTGAATGAAAAAATGCCTACTCAGTATAAGTTTAACCCTTTTCTGGGTTGAGGTACACTAACTACGAAAAAGGAAAACCTTAGTTGAACATGGCTAAGAGTTTCTCTTGATTATTGTTTTTTACCTTTTCGGACTTGAGAGACCATCTACAAAAAGGGGCATTTGGAGTTTTCTTTTTTGTCTCTTTTTAAAACTATCTAAACATGAAAAAAGTGTCAAGTTTTACCTTCGTTGGACCCGTTAAAACATCAAACAATGATGGATTTGTCAAACATGACAAGGCTGAACCTATCCTTCTCAAGTTTCATTAAATATACTCAGAGGGATTGACCCGAAGGATGGACTTACAAATCAAACAT
Source organism: Pinus tabuliformis (assembly GCA_031772625.1). NCBI lineage: Eukaryota > Viridiplantae > Streptophyta > Pinopsida > Pinales > Pinaceae > Pinus > Pinus tabuliformis. Next base: position 312,339,990 of record CM062809.1, read on the forward strand.
ATGTTATCCTCCTCAAGCTTGTTGAAAAATAAAGAGGTACTTGTTATCACTTAGGTTTTTTCCTAAAGTTGTAAGAAAGGGAATATGACCGAGGTAATCATAGACCAATCTTTTAGATACATATTCTATCCAATCTGCATCCAGAGAGGGCTCTCTCTTTATAATTTAGCTTTGTTTTGAGGTATATTAGGCTAGTTATGAAGTACAACGGTTTTGTTTTGAGTTTGATTGGAGGAATGAAGTTTCAATAGAACAGTGAGGTAAAGCTGAAGCATTTCAGTCCATTGGGCATGATGGAGTCAAATAAGGATGGCTTCCTGGGTTAGGTTTCTTATCAGAGGATTTATTATAGAGCAAGGTACTCAAATATGGAACAATTTATAGGATGAAATCTGATGGAATGGAGTCAATGGGTGAAGGGCAATTAAGAATCCTTCATTATGTTGATAGGGGGAAAATGGATGATTATTGCTAAGGAGAAATTAAGAATTCCTTAGCTAATATTCAAGATGAAAGAACCAGGGAAAATAGGAGCAATTAAGAATTCACTATTTATGCTAATTCTGAAGAAAACATTAACAATAATAATGACTGAACACAGAGTACAAACAAGCAAATTCTGAGTTATTCTTTTTCTCTATTATTTAGATCATGAAACATAGATGATATAATAAACACAGAAACTGTAAAACACAAGTTAGAAGGGACTTATTGATCCATAAAACGATTCAAGAATTCTACAACATGGTCCTTAGCATCAATTCTTCATCCAGTGAGCTAGACAAAATGGTTCCAACAACCTTTTATTTCAAAAATTCAGAATTACAGCAAAGTCTGAGAATGCATCCCAATCAACCAACCCCAAATACTTCGTCTAGGGGGTATTTATGCAAAAATGTCAAGATATCATACAAAATATCTGATAGAAAAATATATGCTGATAATTAATGCTTCTTTTACATAGATACAGACAACCAGTCTCGAAAACAGGGAGACAATAAATAGATGCAATAAATTCACGCTGCGCTGGTTGATCCGTCTTTATGAGGTGTACTGGAGGTAGGTGCTGCAAGTCAGTTTCCAGCTATCTTCTACTGATCCTTTGTGTTGATTTTTCTGCCTTGGCCAGACTTCTTTTAACTCTGATGTGATATGCTCTAACCCGTATGACCGTTATTGATTTTTGTTCTCCACATTATAGTAGATGGTGCAAAATTTTGATTTGACCAAAGATAAGTTTACAGGATCTCTAACATGCTTTGCCACCACTTGGTCCTGGTATTTTATGTCTCTGCAGCTTCCTTAAAGTCTCATCAGTCTCTGTGTACCTGAAGAAATTAGGTGGGATGGTGAACATATGCTTCACTTCATGCTCTATGTAGAAAAGATTTTCCAGGCTGTCATAAAGGGACTGGCCAGATGGAAGTTCTTTTTCTCATGAAGTACTTGAAGATGCATTAGCTTGATTGACAGCATATATATTTAATTTATGTACATAGTCCTTGTGCTTCATTAGACGATCATTATCTCCCAAAGGACTTGACAAACCTTTTTGATGCAGGACTGTAAATTTTTCTGTGAAAGAATCAATTTCTACCTGCATGTCCTGGCATCTTCTGTCCAAGTTTTGCATTAGATTTCTCATGGTTAGAACTCTATTGATGTCCAGAATGGTACCTTTTTTGTCTCTAATACCCAGTGCTTCCAGTTCTTCACTGTTCTTGGTATTTAAAAAATGTATTAGCCCATTTGCTTGCTTAAGCATCTGTCCCAATAAGGCTCTTGTTTTCTGAATTTCCACTTGGGCCACTCTTATCAAATCAATCTGTTCATAAATGGTTTGAATAAGCCTCCATACATCACTAAGGGATTGAGTGATGTTGGTCCACAAAATTCCTCTGATTTCTACTAGAGGCTTATGTAGAGAGAGATCCTTTTCCAAGGCTCTTACCTTGTTCTCCAATGCTTTGACCTCCCTTGTTTTCTCTGCCACATTCATCTTGGATTTATCATAGCTTTGCTCTACTTTTGCCAGTTTTTCTTTGACTTGCTTCAATTCAGATACTTGGAGTTTTAACTCCTCCATGGCTTTTATTAATTGCTCTGTAGTCATAGCTGTACTGCTACCTGGTGCTGTTGCTGTTGATGTCGGGACAATGGGAGGCACTGCTGTTATAATTGTGGAAGGGGCAGTTGTGACTGTTGGAGCTACTTCAGGTGGTTGCGAGGTCGACTCTCCCTGCTTTTCTTGTAGTGCTTTCTCCAATGCCTGCTCTGTATCACTCAATCTCTCGTTCAACCTCATGAGCAGGTCCATCATATCCTCTTCAGACTTTTGCTGTACAACATCTACTGTCTGTGGATGCATAAAAGTAGGCATTTTGAGCTGTTTTCTGAGGGCAACAATGTCCTCTTCCTTTTTCTTCATTAGAGCTTTTATGCCTTTGGCATCTTTGGGATCATGTCCCAGTTCAATGATAATATCTTCCAAGGATTTTATCCTGTTGTCCTTTGCTAGAGAAGAAGATTTCTCTAAGTTTAATTGAGCAGAGGTATTATTTAAGGAATTTTTCAATTTATGAGCCAACATTGCTTTATCAGCTAGCGTGGAATACACCATCTCTCCAGTCTACTTGTGCAGCTCAATCTGGTCTATTGGTTGAATGTCCTTGGCCAAGACTTCCAAATTGGCCTTATATAATCAGCTGCCGATTGTGGTTGTTGCACCTTGGGCTTGAAATAGCTCATGATCATTTTGCCCTCCTTTATGTCATAGGCAGACATCAATCTTCGCTGTTTTGTGGGGGCCATCTTAAGATATTGGTTATAAATTTGCAGCCTTAATGGATCATTTCTAGCCTTTATCTCTGTGAATGTCTTTTTGATATCAGAGGTCTGCTTACTTGGTGGCCTAGTGGATGAAACTTCCACACTATGCTACCTTTCTAGCTCCTGCCTGTGTGAGCTGGTTGATGTGTCTATTACTGGGGAGGTCTGTGGGCTAGTTACCCTGTCACCTCTTAGACTTTCTATTGTTTCTTCAATGATTTCTTCTTCAGATAGAGGATTCAGTCTTTGCCTTTTAGCACCTGGCTGTTCTGCAGGCCCATTGATGGGTGTGGCCTCTTCTCTGTCTCTTTTCTTGCCTTTTTCCTCATTTAGAGGAGTCTGTGGTGTAGGAATCTCTGCTGCTTTGGTCTGGATCAGAGGAATTTGCCCTTGCTGATTAGTCATGGCTTGCTGCTCTATGCTTGCTACTTCTTTGCCCTTAGAAGAACCTGAAACTAGTGTGCTGGTTTCTTGTACAGGTTTCTGTGAAGTTCCAACAGAAGATGTACTTACTCCGGTTTGTTGAGGTAGCTTGAAAGATACCTGTCATAGCTTGTTCCATATTTTCTTGCTGAGTAAGTTCTTCTATTAATGTACCCTCTACCCACTCATCCTGATTAACATATTGTTCTACTTCAGGAATCCTATGATGTATGTACGTTGATAGCCGGTTTCTTACTTTTCTATCACTTATAAAGCTATTTGGATCATATGGTACCCACCAGAAACTTTTCTTCAATTTAAGTTCTTCCCCAATATCCTATCAGCATCTTCCCATGCCTCCCTCTTATTAATGATAAAAGGGCCTAACTAATTTTTTATTCTCAGTTGAGCTTTTTTGTTTACATTGCAAAAGTGAGTTAAATCTGCATTGATAAGTTGCCTGAAATACTCTAATGCAAACAGTCTCATAGACACATATTTGGGTAGCTTATAAGGGAACAACTCACAACCATATATTCTGATTTCAGTGTGATCCAGGTAGAAGTACCAGTCACCTGTTCTATAATTTTTGGAGCGCTACAAAATGTTCTTTATGTCACCAGAGAGCCTAGGAGGAGGAGCTCCTATCAATAGAGTGGAGGCTGAATGTATAAATCCGTCAATGAATTCACAGTAGGTATAAGGGGATTGACCAATTTTGTGGAAGACCGAGGTCCAAAAAATCACAGACCTCCTCTCTCCTTTGGAATCCAATTTCCTGATGGGAAATACAAAATTGTCTGGGTGATAATACAACAGCTGATGGTATATGAAAGTTGTGTATTTAAACACTCATTCTCTTTCCAAATTTATAAATTGAGCATGGATTTTGTCAGCAATGAAAGAGGCATAGTCATACTTAATAGCAGGGGGTTGTCCTAGAGTAAAGATGGATAACGGAACCAGGACAATCTCATCCACATATTCACTGGACCTAAATCCCAAGATCACTGATATAATGTCAAGAATAATTCTTCCAGTCTCATTGAACCAAACATATAGATAGGGAGGTGGGCCTTGGGGCTGGCAATCTGGTTTCATGAGTAACATAGTAATCTGGGTTATTTCTGCACTGGACAGTTGAGAGCCTTTCTCAAGCAAAAATCCCATGGAAAGAGGAGCAAGAGGCTGAACTGGATGGAAGTGTAGCATCTCGTTGATAGGTTCAAAAGTTATGTAAAAGAGAACAGTTTCTAATGGAATCATAACTACTTTACTGACAGGGTCATAATTGGCACAGCAATGGCGAATAATATCTGGGAACACATTGACTGAGGGGAGGTAATACCTGGGGAGATTGGATTCCCATATTCCATAGATATCAGAGTTGTTCAGATGACTATTTCTGATTAGGCAGAAAGTATGAAGATGAATTTGGCAACCGGATGGGTCGTTTATTTGGAAATCTCTGTCGGCCAAGGGTAGATGATTCTGGTCTTGATGAGGTGCATTCAGGGGCATTACATTGAGGGCCACAGGGGCTTCCATGTTCAGTTCTCTATGTTTTTAAATTGGAGGTCGAGTTTCTGTGGAAAAAAGGGCAAAAGATAGTGCTAGGTGTCTTGGTATAGCAATTATGGACTGCTTCAGTTTGAATTTGGCTCTTACAGGTATAATTTACAGAGGAAAACCGAAAATATAGGTTCGGGAGGTGAGATGGGGTAAATACCTGTATTTGGAGGTGAACCAGTGTAATTTGTAGGTTGGACGATGAGTTGCAGAGCAGGATGCTGGTCTTTGCTTGGTCGGGTGGCTGACTGTAGCTTCTGCAGTTGCTTGGATGTAGTTTGCATGCAACAGTCTCATAGAAGAAACGAATGAAAAATGGGCGAAAATGACAATTTTACGAGTTTTTAACAAAAATTGGCTTCGCGGGACTTTTTGGCGCTTTCCGGTCGGATGACGTCATCGGGATGTTATGTTTTGTCGCGACGGAAGGGTACGGGATGCTGATGTGGCGATGATGTCAGTAGGAGGGCGGTAAGCGGTATCGGCCTGCACCGCTTAACGGCTCAAGTGGTTTTGGTGGGGAGGGCCGCGATCATGGCGGGAAGGCGTCGCGTGTCCCAGGTACGGCGGTAATACCGCCGACTCCCCGGGCGGTAAACATCAGCGGTGGTGACCCTCGTGATATGATCGTGAGCCGTCCGATCAGTGAGCCCGGATCCAACAGTTGGCACTCAACGAAGCTGGTTGAGGGTTACGTAGTGGGGCCCATGTAATATGAACAATGTTTTAACACTTCTCGAGGCGATTACTATTGGTTGTCGGGGTGTTTGTTAATTAACCCAGATGGTTAATTAACCACATTCTGCGCAGCGGAGGTTTTAAATGAATTCCAGATGAACCATTAAACCCTTGTTTATATAGTACTATGGTTATAGATTAACCAGGGGTAGGATATATATATATATATATATATATATATTTTTGGATTTTTTATATGTTTACATAATACGGGGGGAACAAACTATATGGGGATTATATAATAAAGTTAAAGGGTTAGTATGAGAGATATGTTTGAAAAATAGCTCTAAGTTATAGATTCCAAAAAATTAGGCTTAGGGAAATGAAAAGGGTTTTACACCAGAAATGTGGCTTCTTTGCCTAAAGCAAGCATGTTGTTTTACTCAAGATTTTTCATGAAATGGGGTGATTTAGGAGTATTGAGCAGATCTAAATATCCTTGAGGGGAGGTTAACAAGTGATTTTGGGAGAAGTGTGAAGGGAAGTTAGTCATGCCCCACTTGATTTGTAACCAAACAGCTGCCATGGTACTTATGATATCAATAAGATGAACATCTTTGAGAGACAAAATTAATCATAAGCATGCTTCTGCAACACCAAAACTGCCTACCCAGCCTATTATACCTAACATTTTTTCTTCCTTTTTCCTTGGGTGCATTCAAACTAGCAAATCCTCATTCACTTCTTTTCTTTTTGCTGCAATCCTATCTAGATCTACCCTTATCACATCCAAGGGCCCAGGTTTAACAGTTGAGATCCTTTGTTTCTCTACCTAACTATTTATCTGCCAAGATTGAACTGTTTGGACAGATTTTATTCTTTATCTCTAAAACAGGAAATTCAAAGATGAACTGGCTAGGATTAAGCTGTCTAGCCATTCATCAACTGTGGCAAGAGTCAACCAACTGCACAAAATGAGATTATTTGCAAAAATAGAATAGTAGTGGCATTTTGGACTAGCACACTTTCATGGTCCTTTTCTTTGGGGTTCATTTCTTTTCTTTTTTTTTGGACCATTTCATTCTTTTTTCCCTTTGATCTTTCTTTTAAGGCATACCCTCTTTACATTTTTTAAGTTTTTTGATTTTTTCAAAATATGGAACCTTTGCAGCAGGGAAAGGATGAACATATTAGGGATTTTAACCATTCAATCATGAAATATGACACCTATTGGTATAGGAGCATAACACTGGCTCCACTTGGGGATGGCTTTTCTTGGTTAAAAGTCAAGAACAACAGGTTAGATGGCCTTATGTACAATTCTTGCTACATTCTGAAATCTTTCTTTGCTGTAAGTAAACAAATTGTATAGAGGACCATGTAAAATATACACATCTCTCATGAGCTGATCCAAACAATTACACCTTTGTTTTGGGTAGTTTGTCTGAATGTTTGTTCTCATATTTTCAGCTCCCAAGTCTTCTACAATTTCTAGTAAACTAAAAAATATGACAAAAAAGGTGGTAAAGTTCCTTGATTGTTCCTCAAAATTCCCTACACATTCCTTCCCATTTTTATTGTTGTAATAAACTGCAGAAACTAAGCATCGTTATGTACAAGTTAGAGTCCTGACATATCAAAAAACTGGATCAAAATAATGTTTAAGCATCCAACCATTAATTGGTCCATCTTCTGCTTCTGTACCATTCAGGCTTTTCAAAAAGTAGGTATTGTTTCCCTGTGAGGCCTGAATAATAAAAGGTCCCTTCCATAGAAAGTCAAACTTCCCATGTTTTCCTTTATCTTCTATTCTGAAGTCCCATTTCAGAACTTTGTCTCCTATGAAAAAATCCTCTGCCTTAGTCCTTTTATCAAATATCTTCTTGAGTTTTTCTTGTAGCACTTGAGATCTTTGATATACCTCTTCTCTAGTCTGCTGCAAATGTGTAGTCTGATTTATTCTTCTCTGAATGTCATTGGGCTGTACTTGGACTTCTTGCAGTTATTTCATTACAGGTATTCCCAAGGATGAAGGAAATACAGCCTCCATACCATAGAAAAGCTCATAAGGACTAGTTCCAATGGATTTCTTGGTAGTTAACCTGTCTGCCCATAATGCATTTATAAGTTTTTATGTCAATTTTTCTTGTTTTCTTCCAATAATTTCTTAATGATATTGATCAGGATTTTATTGGATGACTCAGCAAGACCATTACCTTGAGGGTAATAGGTTGTGGAATGACCTAGAGTGATATGGTTTTTGTGACAAAAACTGATCATTCTCTTGGATTTGAATGTAGCGGCATTGTCAGTTATAATCTTTTCAGGACAACCAAATCTAGACAGGATGTTGGTTTCTAAGAATTGCATGATCACTGAATCATTGGCTTGTCTATAAGGGATGGCCTCTATCCAATTGGTGAAGTATTCTATGGCAGTCAAAATCCATTTATGCTGGCCAGAAGAGGGAGGGTGAATTTCCCCAATGAAATCTAAACCCCATTGTTGAAATGGTCTTTCGGTGGAAATTGGTCTAAGGGGTAAAGGCAGAAGTTTCCTCTTGCCTTCAAAGATTTGACATTTATGACAAGCAGTGACAAACTCTTTGACATCAGCAAACAAGGTTGGCCAGTAAAAACCAGCCCTTAGGATTTTATCAGTAGTTGATTTCCAGTACAAATGTCCACCACAGTCCCCTGCATGAAATTCTTTGAGCACTTTGTTAATTTCATATTTTATTAGACAATTTAATGGAACACCTTCATGATTTTTCCAAAAAAGAGCACCATCTAAAATACAAAACTTTAGAGCTTTCATTTTTATAAACCTTTTCTTTGTTCTGGATAACCCTAGAGGAGCCTGCAGGTTTAATAATACATAACATATGTCAGCATACCAAGGTGATTCTAGGAAGGCTTGACTGATTTGTGGAGTCGCCATCTCCTGTTCATTATCCACTTCATTAATATCTAGGGCTTGGCAGTTGGTTTCAGTCATGAGTTCAGCCAATCCCTACCCTTTTATGAGCTTTGTAGGTTTTATTTCAATGTCATATTCTAATATAGTAGCAATCCATTTACCTTTTTTCCTTCAATCCCTTCTTGGGTCAGGATATCTTTGACAACAGTGCTTGGCACATAAGCTATTATATGAGAGTATAGTATGTAGATTCTGAAATCTTTGATGGCTTTCACAAGTGCATAAGCTTGTTTTTCCATGATTGGGTATTTTAGAGGTGCATCCCTCAGTGCTTTGTTAAAGAAGGATATGGGTTTTTCACATCCTTGATCATCATTCTGTAGCAAAACAACAGCAAGTGTGTTCTGATGCAAATGAAAACATTATGAAGTCCCTGTCAAATTTTGGGCTTGTAAGGATTGGTGTTTTGGTTAAAGCTATCTTGATTTCTTCAAATGCTTGTTTGGTTACTAATGTCCATTTGACCTTGGAATCTTTTTTCAGCATTTTATTCAACAATCTAATTAATTCGTCTAAGTTAGGTATGAATCTTCTTAAAAAATTAATTTTCCCTATGAAAGCTTGGAGTTCTTTGATATTTCTGGGATGTGGTATTTGTAAAATGGCTCCTATTCGGTCGGGATCAATTTTGATGCCATCTTTTGAGATTATGTGACCTAACAGTTTGCCCTCTTCTAGGCCAAATAATGACTTCTTTGGATTCAATGATATACCATATTTTCTGCAGGTTAAAAACACTTGTCTCAGATGATCTAGGTGCTGCTGATCTGATTTGGAAAACACAGTGAGATCATCTAAGTATATGACCACGAAATCATGAATTTCTTTAGCAAAAGCTATGTCCATTGCACGTTGGAAGGTTGCCTCGGCATTCTTGAGTCCAAATGGCATTTTCACATATTTGAAAGTTCCCCATGGAGTTGTAAAAGTAGTTTTTTTTTCTGATCGTCAGGGTGAACTAAAATCTGGTTGAAGCCTGAAAACCCATCCAAAAGTGAGATTATAGAGGCACCTACTACCCTTTGTAAAATGTGGTCCATCTTAGGTAAGGGGTAGTGGTCTTTTAAAGAGACTTTGTTTATATTCTTCAAATCAAAACACAGTCTAATTTCTCCTGTTTTCTTCCTAGTGGGCACTAAATTAGAGACCTAATCTGAAAATCTGATAGATGCAATTATCCCAGCTTCATACATTCTTTTGACTTCTTTTTCAATTAGAGGGAGGAGTACAGGGTTGACCCTTCTGAGTTTTTGCTTGAAAGGTTTTTGATTTTCTTTGAGGGGTATTGTATGTTGAATCACAGAAGTGTCATAGAATTTGAGATCTTCGTAGCTCCATGAAAAAACGTTCTGGAATTCTTTGAACAACTCAATATATTTAAGCTTTTGGTCAGGAGGCAAAGCTTTGGACAATTTTATCATTTTAGGATTTTGTTCAGTCCCTATGTTACAGTCTTCAATTTCTGCATTTAGAGGTCGCATTTTGGGCTTCCTTGGGATATCATTAGAATAAAAAATGTCTTCCAGAGGAGTTAGTCCTGTGGGTAAAAAATTGTCCTTTAAATCAATAACTTCAGATTCTCCTCCAATAGTTTCATCAAAGTCTATTTCTTTAAGCTCTTGCAACTCTTTGTTGGTAAATTTTGTTGGATGTAGTATTTGCGTTGCTGTTTCATCTGAAATGTGTGTTTTAACTTTGTCTATTTGATCAACTTCTCGCACAGTGCCTATGTCTATATTAGTGCTGGAAAATTCTTCTTTTAAGGTCAGGAAATTATTAATCTGAGTGTCATTGTCAAACACTTGCCAGTCTTTTACATTGTCTGGTATAGTTGGCCGGTGTTTAATCTCAGCTGTAAAATGATGATTAGGTTCAAATGGAAGTTTACAAGTGCTAGAAAATGTTGCCAAACTGTGAGCATGCAAATTGTGTTTCCTTGGAATTTTGGCAAGCTGAGTTTCAAGAAAGGTATTGAGTATTTCAATTGCTGCTCCTCTATAAGACCTTAATCTGAGATCATTTTTGAGGAAGTTTCCTTTCATTTGTTGAAAAACTAAATCAGAGTCTCCCAAAATTGATACCCTAACTGCCCCTAAGCTTTTGATCAATTTAAGTCCTAGCAAGAGTGCTTCATATTCAGCCATGTTATTAGTGCACCTAAAATTCAACGTGTATGCATGCCCTTCAGCATGATCATTTTCCATATTATGTATCCAAATCCATGCCCCTGCTCCTAGTTTGGTGATAGATCCATCAAATTCCAAATACCATAAGATTTCATGATTACAGCCAGCATCAGGAGTCTTAGAAATTTGCTTACTAGGGAGATTTGGATTTTTAGTTTCATGTGGTTTCCCTTGTGTGTCTGATATACCATTGTTCACAGAAATTTCTTGAATTTGAACACTAGATTTTACATTTATGATTTTTTCTTGTGCTAATGCTAAAACCTTGTCATCAGTTGGAGGGTAAATTTTAGCATTGTATAGGATGAAGGAGTCCATATCAGAATGCATGGAATAGATGGGAAAATTTTGGGGTTTCTCCTAGCTGCTCACCACGTATTTCATCAAAGTTTCTCAGTACAATCTCTTTGGCTGGCCAAATACTAAAATGGTAGCATAGGACATGTCCAACTGTAAAGATCCCTGGAGCTTTGTACCCCAAGATCTAGACAGCAACATGCCATATTTTGGTGGAATATCAGCTACCACTACATCCATTAAAATTGTCTTGGCAAGGTATTGAACTAATGATATGCATAAATCTTTGATCAATCCTAGACATCTAACCTGGCTTGAATCAAAAGAGAACAAGTCTTTGTATGGCTTGGTGATATCTAGATCCAACTTTTCTATCACAGATTTGGGCATTAAATTATGGGAAGCTCCAGAATTAAACATTGCATTGTGCAGTATTTTGTCATGAATATTCAGACTTACATAGAAAGGAGGAACCCCTCCATCTACCGATTTACCATTGACTTCAGGGCCAAAAATTAATTCTGGTTGGTCATCAAGGACATTTACTGCATCTCTGTCTTCTGAAATTTGAATTGATCTGCTGATTTGTTCTCTATAGACATCGTGTTTAGCCAATTCTGACAATGGAATTACTATCTTTAATTTGCCTATTTCGGTCTCAAGGTTGAAAGGTTTTTCTATTTGAATTTTTTCATTTCGGGCAATGAGATTTTCTTTTTCTGCTGTTTTTCCTGCTATTTTTTCCTTTATCAGGAGTAGTGTTATGGGCTGAAGTTGCTTCTATGTCACTTTTTGGAGGTTCTCTTGCAATTTCTTTGGAAGGAATGGAAGTTGACGATTGTTTATTTGGTTCTTAATCATCTGATATATCTTCAATTGTTGGATTGTTTAGGTTAGGATTTGTTTTAGTAGGAGTTTGTACAGGAGGGCTCTTAACTCTAGCTTTGATAGGGTGCTTGGTTTCTTTCTGTTTATTGTTTTTAGGGACATCTATCCTCTCGCTTCTTAGATTGTATTGCTTGTGGACTTCATAGATGGTAGTGTCATATCCCTCCCTAAAATCAAATGATTCCCCTTATTGGATTTGGAATTGATTTAGAGTGTGAGCTTCTTGGTCTTCTTGGGTTAAGAAAATCTGTTGTTCACTATTGAGCCCCATTAAGTTGATTTGAGTGTCTTCTATTGGTTCACTAGAAGTTAAAGCTTCAGCATAGTTTTCTTGGAATGGAGGTCTAATGTTTTGGTTAGGGCCAGCCTTTCCAGTATTGGGATTCTAATTTTTTCTGAAATTTGGGTTTCTTCCAGTGTCGTTCGGTTGACCATCCCAAGGGGACTTCCTCTCAAGTGTTTCTACTCTATCACCAAGTCCATCCATTCCTTTAATGATAACATCTAATTTATATTCAAAGGCAAAAGGTTCTTCTCCTTTCAGCTCTAGCTCGAGCTCGTTTAGAAATAAGGTTGGCCTCAACATTGAAAGCTATACTATGCATGTATTCTAGGCTTCAAGGAGCTCTTTCCCTAAGCTGGTATGCCATATCAGAGTCAAATGCATCAGGAAATTTGATCAAGGCCAGGTCTGGTGGAGGCCTAAGATTTTGAGGAATAACATTGTATACATTGTTAAATTTGGTGCAGTAATCTTGAACAGTTTCTTGTGGACCTCTCTTTAAGTTTTCATACTCTGATAAAATGTGGAGAGGATCTTTTTTCTTTTCCCATATGTTCAAGAAGGTCTGATAAAGAGCTTCTGGATCATTGATAGTGTTTGCAGGGAGTGCTCTAAACCAGGTTCTAACATCTCCAGTTAAGCTTTGGACAAAGACTTTCATTCTTACATCATCATCATCAATCTCATAGTTTTCAAAATAATCCATCATTTTCTTGGTGTGCTGTTGAGCTGTGTAAGTGTCAGTACCATCAAAATAAGTGATTTTTCTTTGATAATCATGAGGCATAGCCCTTGGATTTGCTGGTAATTGCAGGGGAACATATCGGTTTGCCATATTTGCAGAGATAAGTGCAACAGCTGGAAGAGTAGGGATACCAGTTGAAATATGTATTGTGGATGGAGGAGTGGAAAAGATGGTTTGAAGTGCTGATGGTGAACTAGGAGATGCAACAGGAATGGAAGAAAGGAGTTTTGATTTTCCAGAGAGAAGCTCAGTTTGGATATGGTTCTGCTGAGGTGTGTCAAGGTGTGAATTAGTAGAATTTTCTTGATTTTCTTGGCTTCTAAGGTTCTTAGGGATCAGATTAGGATTTTCAAAGATAGGTGGGGGATTTGGATCTGGATTTGATCTAGTGTAACAGATTTTCTTCTTTGGAGCCAGTTTCTGAATATGTTTTTGTTTTTCTTGAAATATCTTAACAATACAACTTTAACAGTGTCTCGTAGGAAGTCTTAACATATGGGAATTCTGGATTTTCCTAAAGATCTACTGAAACAAGGAACTGATCAAGTATTTGAGACAGCTATTCAAAGTATAAACTAGACTGGAGATAGACTGGAGCAACTTTTATTTACTCTTGTAATTGCATAGCAAAAGCAGTTTCAAAGGCTACTTGGCCAACTTCAGGCTCCATTTGTAGTTTATAAACTAAACAATAGTAACAAATAATTTATTCAGATCCCCAGCGGAGTCGCCAATGATGTTATCACTCAGGTTGTTCCCTAAAGTTGTAAGAAAGGGAATACGACTGAGGTAACCACAGACCTATATTTTAGATACAAATTCTATCCAATCTGCATCCAGAGAGGTCTCTCTCTTTATAATTTAGCTTTGTTTTGAGGTATATTAGGCTAGTTATGAAGTACAAGGGTTTTGTTTTGAGTTTGGTTGGAGGAATGGAGTTTCAATAGAACAATGAGGTAAAGTTGAAGCATTTTAGTCCATTGGGCATGATGGAGTCAAAAAGGATGGCTTCTGGGGTTAGGTTTCTTATCAGATGATTTATTACAGAGCAAGGTACTTAAATATGGAACAATTTATAGGCTGAAATCTGATGGAATGGAGTCAATGGGTGAAGGGTAATTAAGAATCCTTCATTATGTTTACAGGGGGAAAATGGATGATTACTGCTAAGGAGCAATTAAGAATTCCTCAGCTAATATTCAAGATGAAGTAACCAGGGGAAACAGGAGCAATTAAGAATTCACTGTTTATGCTAATTCTGAAGAAAACATTAACAATAATAAATACTGAACACGGAGTGCAAACAAGCAAATTCTTTTTCTCTATTATTTAGATCATGAAACATAGATGATATAATAAACACAGAAACTGTAAAACACAAGTTATAAGGGACTTATTGATCCATAAAATGATTCAAGAATTTTGCAACATGGTCCTTAACATCAATTATTCATCCAGTGAGCTAGACAAAATGGTTCCAACAGCCTTTTATTTCGAAAATTCAGAATTACAGCAAAGTCTGAGAATGCATCCCAATCAACCAACCCTAAATACTTCGTCTGGGGGGTATTTATGCAAAAATGTCAAGATATCATACAAAATATCTGATAGAAAAATATATGCTGACAATTAATGCTTCTTTTACATAAATACAGACAGCCAGTCTCGAAAACAGGGAGACAATAAATAGATGCAATAAATTCACGTTGCGCTGGTTGATTCGTCTTTATGAGGTGTACTGGAGGTAGGTGCTGCAAGTCGGTTCCCAGCTATCTTCTACTGATCCTCTGTGCTAATTTTTCTGCCTTGGCCAGACTTCCTTTAACTCTGATGTGATATGCTCTGACCCGTATGACCATGATTGATTTTTGTTCTCCACATTATAGCAGACAATGCAGAATGTTGATTTGACCAAAGATAAGTTTACAGGATCTCTAACATGCTTTGCCACCACTCTGGTACTGGTATTTTATGTCTCTGCAGCTTCCTTAAAGTCTCGTCAGTCTCTGTGTACCTGAAGAAATTAGGTGGGATGGTGAACAAATGCTTCACCTCATGCCCTATGTAGAAAATATTTTCCAGGCTGTCATAAAGGGACTGGCCAGATGGAAGTGCTTTTTCTCTTGAAGTACTTGAAGATGCATTAGCTTGATTGACAGCATATATATTTAATTTATGTACATAGTCCTTGTGCTTCATCAGACGATCATTATCTCCCAAAGGACTTGGCAAATCTTTTTGATGCAGGACTGTAAATTTTTCTGTGAAAGAATCAATTTCTACTTGCATGTCCTGGCATCTTCTGTCCAAGTTTTGCATTAGAGTTCTCATGGTTAGAACTCTATTGATGTCCGGAATGGTACCTGTTCTGTCTCTAATATCCAATGCTTCCAGTTCTTCACTGGTCTTGGTATTCAAAAAATGTATTAGCCTGTTTGCTTGCTTAGGCATCTGTCCCAATAAGGATCTTGTTTTCTGAATTTCCACTTGGGCCACTCTTATCAAATCAATTTGTTCATAAATGGTTTGAATAGACCTCCATACATCACTAAGGGATTGAGTGATGTTGGTCCACAAAATTCCTCTGATTTCTGCTAGAGGCTTATGCAGAGAGAGATCCTTTTCCAAGGCTCTTACCTTGTTCTCCAATGCTTTGACCTCCCTTATTTTCTCTGCCACATTCATCTTGGATTTATCATAGCTTTGCTCTACTTTTGCCATTTTTTCTTTGACTTGCTTCAATTCAGATACTTGAAGTTTTAACTCCTCCATGGCTTTTATTAATTGCTCTGTAGTCATAGCTGTACTGCTGCCTGGTGCTATTGTTGTTGATGCTGGGACAATGGGAGGCACTGCTGTTATAACTGTAGAAGGGGCAGTTGTGACTGTTGGAGCTACTTCAGGTGGTTGGGAGGTTGACTCTCCCTACTTTTCTTGTAGTGCTTTCTCCAATGCCTACTCTGTCTCACTCAATCTCTCGTTCAACCTCATGAGCAGGTCCATCATATCCTCTTTGGACTTCTGCTGTACAACATTTGCTGTCTGTGGATGCATAGAAGGAGGCATTTTGAGCTGTTTTCTGAGGGCAACAATGTCCTCTTCATTTTTCTTCATTAGAGCTTTTATGCCTTTGGCATATTTGGGATCATGTCCCAGTTCAATGATAATATCTTCCAAGGATTTTATCCTATTTTCCTTTGCTAGAGAAGAAGATTTCTCTAAGTCTAATTGAGCAAACGTATTATTTAAGTAATTTTTCAATTTATGAGCCAAAATTGCTTTATCAGCTAGCGTGGAATACACCATCTCTCCAGTCTGTTTGTGCAGCTCAATCTGGTCTATTGGATGAATGTCCTTGGCCAAGACTTCCAGATTTGTCCTTATATAATCAGCTGCTGATTGTGGTTGCTGCACCTTGGGCTTGAAATAGCTCATGATCCTTTTGCCCTCCTTTATGTCATAGGTAGACATCAATCTTCGCTGTTTTGTGGGGGCCATCTTAAGATATTGGTTATAAATTTGCAGCCTTAATGGATCATTTCTAGCCTTTATCTCTGTGAATGTCTTTTTGATATCGGAGGTCTGCTTACTTGGTGGCCTAGTGGATGAAACTTCCACACTATGCTGCCTTTCTAGGTCCTACCTGTGTGATCTGGTTGATGTGTCTATTACTGGGGAGGTCTGTGGGCTAGTTACCCTCTCACCTCTTAGACTTTCTATTGTTTCTTCAATGATTTCTTCTTCAGATAGAGGGTTCAGTCTTTTCCTTTTTGCACCTGGCTGTTCTGCAGGCCCACTGATGGGTGTGGCCTCTTCTCTGTCTCTTTTCTTGCCTTTTTCCTCATTCAGAGGAGTCTGTAGTGCAGGAACCTCTGCTGCTTTAGTCTGGACCGGAGGAATTTGCCCCTGCTGATTCGTCATGGCTTGCTGCTCTGTGCCTGCTACTTCCTTGCCCTTAGAAGAACCTGAAATTGGTGTGCTGGTTTCTTGTACAGGTTGCTGTGAAGTTCCAGCAGAAGATGTACCTACTCTGGTTTGATGAGGCAGCTTGAAAGATACATGTTTAAAAGAGTCCAGGTTAGGGGTTTTTTCTAAATCTTTCATAGCTTGTTCCATCTTTTCTTGCCGAGTAAGTTGTTATATTAATGTACCCTCTACCCACTCATCCTGATTAACATATTGTTCTACTTCAGGAATCCTATGATGTATGTACGTTGACAACCGATTTCTTACTTTTCTGTCACTTATAAAACAATTTGGGTCATATGGTATCCACCAGAAACTTTTCTTCAATTTAAGTTCTTCCCCCAATATCCTATCACCATCTTCCCATGCCTCCCTCTCATAGGCACATATTTGGGCAACTTATAAGGGCACAACTCACAACCATATATTTTGATTTCAGTGTGATCCTGGTAGAAGTACCAGTCACCTATTCTGTAATTTTTGAAGAGCTGCAAAATCTTCTTTATGTCACCAGAGAGCCTAGGAGGAGGAGCTCCTATCAATAGAGTGGAGGCTGGATGTATAAACCTGTCAATGAATTCATAGTAGCTATAAGGGGATTGACCAAGTTTGTTGAAGACCGAGGTCCAAAAAATCACAGACCTCCTCTCTCCTTTGGAATCCAATTTCCTGATGGGAAATACAAAACTATCTGTGTGGTAATACAACATCAGATGGTATATGAAAGTTGTGTATTTAAACACTCCTTCTCTTTCCAAATTTATAAATTGAGCATGGATTTTGTCAGCAATGAAAGAGGCATAGTCATACTTAACAGCAGGGGGCTGTCCTGGAGTAAAGGTGGATAACAGAACCAGGACAATCTCATTGTTATGAAACCAGCTCAAGAAAAGATAGAAAAGATAGATCAACGCCTTAGAATTAAACCTCTTCGAGGGGGCAAACTCCTTTACATTACATAAATGAACAATTCTTGGATGATTCAAATGACAAAACCTCCTTTCTATATATAGGAGTCTAAGGAGTCACAATATAACCCAGCCGACCTAACAATAATAATATAAAGCCACAAAAATAACAATAGAGGGATTCTATGGGGCACATTGATAACAATATGGGGGCAATAGGGGCACAACAATATTAATGAGGGGTATAACTACAATAGTAATGGGGTAATCACTAGTATTATAGGGACCCAACATGCCCCTCTCCTTCAAAAAAGTGTTGTCCTCAATGCTTGAGTAGTTCTGGATACTTCTGTATAAAATTCTCATCCTCCCATGTGGAATCTTCAGCGAATAAGTTCTTCCACTTGATAAGATACTCCGAAATTGATCAATTTCGTAGCTGTCGATTTCTTGTTTCTGTGACTGCTTCCGGTTCCAATATAATTTTTCCTTCCTCGTCAAGTTCTTGCAATATTGTTTGAACTGGGAGCTTGTCGCCTATAACCTTCTTTAAACATGAAACATAGAAAACTAGCTGCAATCGAGAAGCTGCAGGAAGCTCCAATTTGTATGCCATAGTACCAATATTTTGCAACACCTTGTACGGACCATAATACTTTGGTGATAATTTATTATCCCTCTTAGCTTGCTTGAGGGAAATTTGCTTATATGGTTGTAGATGTAGGAATAATCAATCACCTACATCAAAACTTCTTTCACTGCAATGTTGATCTGCTTGTTGTTTCATTCTATTCTGTGCCAACACGAGGTTATCCTTTAAGAGTTGGAGGACTTGTTGTTGATGTTCGATGTGATGTTCCACTGCCTGAACCTTAGAATTTTCTCTTAAATATGATGTGATAGATGGTGGTTGATATCCATAAAGTGCCATAAATGGGGTCATTTTTGTTGCTGTATGGAAGGAAGTGTTATACCACCATTCAGCCAGAGGCAACCATTTGACCCATTGTGTCTGTTTATCAGATACAAAGCAATAAATATATCCTTCCAAATATTTGTTTACTATCTCAGTTTGCCCATCAGATTGAGGATGATAAGATGAGCTATGAGCTAACTAAGTACCAAGATAAGAAAATAATTCTGTCCAAAAATTTCTAGTGAAAATGGGATCTCTGTCACTTACAATAATCTTTGGGTTTCGATGTAGCTTTTGAATTGTTTCCATAAATGCAGTTGAAACTGTACTGGCTTTAAATGGATGTGATAATGCAAAAAAGTGTGCATACTTGGTAAGTCTGTCAACTACCACCATGATGACACTCTTTCCCTCAGACTTGGGTAAACTTGTGATAAAATCCATTGAAACCTCCTCCCAACGTTGGCTTGGAATGGATAAAGGTTGTAATAGACCTGGTGTCTTAATTGTTTCAACTTTATTTTGTTGGCAAACCAAACATTCCGCCACAAACTTTTGAATATCTGATTTAAGGCCATCCCAAAAAAAATTCCTTCTTAACCCTGTAGTAAGTTTTTAAAAATCCTGAGTGCCCTCCTAAGGGAGAAGTGTGCAATTCCATAAGAATATTTTGTTTTAGCCGGTAATTCTTACAGAGGTATAAGCGATCTTTGTACCATAACGAATCATTTTTCCAGCTAAATGTATCAGACATACTGGAATCTTGTTGTAACTTTCGAATAAGTGCCTGTTAGCCTCCTGCTGCAGCAGGTATTCATCTTTCATGATTGACATTTTTACATGCCAAATATGTCATACTTTGCAGGCTGCAGTGTTCCATATTTCCACAAGAAACAATGAAAGTGTGCTGGTCCAAATGCCACTGCTGTATTCCATTTTTGATAAGTTTTTCAGTTAAGGGAAGGCCAAACAGCTAAATCCTGGCCTCCCTAGGTTTCAATTTCCTGTTTTAGAATATAGAGAATGATATCTGTCCAAACAGTTTAATCTTGGCAGATTTATAGATAGGTAGAGAATCAAAGGGACCCAACTGTTTAATCTGGACCCTGGCAGAAATAAGTGTAGATTTAGATAGGAAATGTTCAAAGGAAAATTGTAAATCTAGGTCTGCAAGTCTAAGTGCACCCAAAGAAAAAGAAGAAAATGTTAGGTGAGTAGGCTGGGTAGGTAGCTGTGGTTGCAGAATGATGATGATCAAATTTTGTGTTTCAAACTGTTTTATCTTTTTAGATCACGGTGCAGGCAGTTTTATTCAAAGGAGCTCAGAGCTGGACATCACTAACTTCCCCCTTCTTCTAAATTCCCAAGTCATTTACTAACTCCCCAAAGAGGTCAAGATCTGCTTGATTCCTCTTAGCTTCATCATCATCCATATCAGTCACCTTGGTGAAAATCTCCTTCACTTAAGGATCTCAGTTCCTTTCAAGTTATTTTCCCAAAAATTTAGCCTAAGGTCCCTGACCTTAGCGCTTGCTAGTCACCTTCATATTAACTAATAACGGTATATATAACTCCCTATCAGTTTTCCCATTCCCTTACTAAAGCTATGTACATATAACTCCCCTATGTAAATATCCCCTCCCTGGCAATATAGCCCATCTGGGGAAAAATAGTCCATCTGGGGCTGTTTTTAGCCCATCCGAGTCATAGCAGGGGTTAGATGACACTTGGTCATGCTAACAAGCTCTCCCCTAGCCCTAAAAACCTCAAAAACCCACGTTTTACCCCTCATCCCCAAGTCCCAGCTGTAAATACTTCAACCGCGCGCAAACCCCCTTTCGCCGCCCTAACCCAAAGTTTTTTGTGTAAAATATTAACCCCGCCCCTATTAACCCTCATAATCCACCGTTCCCTAAGTTATAACCCACCGCACACATTATTAAAAAGGGAATATTCTTTGAATATTCCCCCGCCGTATTACCTTCGCCGCCAGCCGTCGGATTATCCGCCCCGCAGATCAATGGCTGGCGGGCCGCCCCATCCCCGAACCGCCCGAGCTTTAGCGTCCGGGAGATGGGCGGTATTGCCGCCGTACTCCCGCCACGCGTCAGCTCCTGGGCTGTGGCGGAGGCCCCCCGGCACGAAACCACTCTCCCCAAAGGTGGTGCGTCACAATACCGCTTACCGCCTCCTGTCCGGTGACGTCACCGCATACGTCACCCCCTACACAGTCACCGCATACGTCACCCCCCTCTGCCCAGTCACATGTCCAGTCATCTGCCTGCGTGGCCCCTTGCCACATGTCATGCCACATCACCGTCCGTACATGATGATGTCATGCTAATGTCATCTCGCCACATCATCATGCTGACATCATCGTTGACGTCACCTGCCGTACAACGTCACATCATGCTGACGTCATCATCAGTTTTTGGCGCAGAGGCGAAAATCACACTTCGGGGCCCCGGAATCCAATTCTGAGGCAGTTTTTGATGAGCGCAAATCGCTCATCGCTAGATTTTTTGGGCTGAATGGGGAATCTTCAGGGAATCTTTTCATTCTGCGGCCCCCAGCAAGCCCGAAAGGCACCGAATGACCCGTTTTCTTCGCAGAGCATACCGAAAGGATCAGAAGACAGTTCCAGAGGATACAGAGGCCGAAAAGCGGCCATTAATTTGTGAATGAGACCCACAGCACGCCAGAACAGCATCAATTTATTGCCAAAGAGTATCAGAGGAAGGAGGAGAGCCAAAGAGTATCAGCCGAAGATTTTTTAGGGGCTCGAAGCACCTGAACATTGATGAGCCCCCCAGAAAGTCAAAAACAAGAAGAGTAAGCCCGTCCTAGCTCTCAAATCACAGTCAGAAGCATTCAATGCCGCCGAACAGCAAGGGTGCAAAGACCAATGCACAGTTATAAGAGATGAACAACACACAGCCACCAGGACAGACGTCAACTCATCTTGTTACAGCTGCCCCCAGCATAGCTCAAAGATATTTTTCTGGCATTTATTTCTGGATAAGATTAGGTTAAAGCAATTAGTTTTCTGTCAGACCTGTTAGGTTGGCTGCAATAGATAAATTTTGGATAAATCTTCCCTATATATACCACCCTCTGTATTGTTTTAAGGGTCGGTTGGTTGATAGTCTTTAGTAGAGACTCGCACTGTATACCTGATATGTTTTCTGTAATCAAAGACTGCTGAAAGGCTTGGAGGAAAGACTGCCTGCTCCGTGTCTAATGGTTTTGAAGAAGTGAATTTGGAATTCTTGTGCTGCAACATGACTCAATAAGTTTTCCTACCTCTGTTTTTCCATTGATATACCGTCTAAAATAGTAGAAAGAAAGAATAGTCTAGAATTGGTTTAAACACCCTCTATGCTCATTTTCTGCTATTTCTTTATGTTTTCATCTGGGTTAGTAATGAATATGAATTCCATATGGCTCATGTTTACCCTAATCCCTTCATCTTTGACAGTTGTCTAGGAATTCTTAATTGCTCCTAGACAGAGCTCATTCACCTTCCCCCTTTTAAGCCGAGTGAGAGATTCTTTATTGCCTCTCATTCCTTATCCCTCATTCCATCCTTTTAAGCTTTAAGTGTTGTTTCATGAGCAGCTACCTTGCTCCTTATTTCTCTTGTGACCAAGAAAACGCACCAGTAGTCCCACTCCTTGACTCCACGCCCAATGGTTTGAAACTTACCAGACTATGTTTTGCCTCTCTACTTGAGAAATCTTCCTTCCCACCAAAAACAACAAAAAACCCTCTGAACTCAAGACCTAGTCTAAAATCCTTTTCAAACAAAGCTAAATCTAAAAGAGAGAGCGCTCTCTAATTGCAGGTTGGCTAGAACTTGCAGTCCAAAGTTTGTCTGTGGTTACCTCGGCCGTATCCTTTTCCGGAGCTTAAGGACAACCTGAGTGATAACAGTGCCCACACTTCTTCGTCATTCTTTCATTTCTCCCTTGCTTCGTTTATCCAATCTGGTTGGATAATAGAAATGGCGCACAACAATGCTTCCACATCCTCATCCTTTCTTGAGAGTGCATCTGCCACCACATTTTGCTTCCCTTTTTTGTAGATGATTTCAAAGTCATAACCCAACATCTTTTTGACCCACTTTTGTTGCTTTTTAGAGGATAATCTTTGTTCTAAAAAGTATTTAAGGCTATCATGATCCATTTTTTACCTTGAAGTGTCTTCCCATTAGGTAGGGTCGCCATTTCTTAAGTGCATGGAGTATTGCCAACATTTCCTTCTCATAAATAGCTTTGCTTAAAAACTTTCCCTTGATTGGACGACTTTCAAAAGCAATGGGTCTTTCATCTTGCATTAGAACAGCACCAATTCCATTTCCTGAAGCATCACATTCCACAATAAAGGTTTTTGTGAAGTCCAGTGTAGCTAAGACCGGTGCTTGGCACATTGCCTCTTTAAGATGTTCAAAGGCCTTTGTTGCTTCCGGAGTTCACGAAAACGCATCTTTCTTCAATAATTTTGTTAGAGGTGCTGCTATTCTCCCATAGTTCTTAACAAACTTGAGATAATACCATGTCAACCTGTGAAATCCTCGCAAAGGCTTTATGGATGTGGGGATTTTCCATTCCTTAATGGCTTTAATTTTGCTAGGGTCTACCTTAACTCCTTCATGAAATACAATATGACCCATATATTCCACCTCCTGGACTCCAAAGAAACATTTGGATCTTTTTGCATATAATTGTTTCTCCTCCAATAGTTGTAGCACCCTGTCAACATGTTCAACATGATCCTTCCAAGACTTGCTGTAGATTAGTATATCATCAAAAAATAATAACACAAATTTTCTAAGGAATGGTTTGAAAATTGAATTCATCAAACCTTGAAATGTTGAAGGTGCATTGGTAAGGCCAAAAGGTATGACCAAAAATTCATAATGACCCTCATGAGTTATAAATGTTGTTTTTGGAATGTCTTCAGTCTTCATTCTGATTTGACGATATCCTGAACGAAGATCCAACTTGGTGAAGTAAATTGATCCATGCAATTCATCCAATAATTCATCAATGACAGGAATGGGGAACTTATCTTTAATAGTGAGCTTGTTGAGCTCCCTATAATCCAGACACATGCGCCATGATCCATCCTTCTTGTGCACCAATACTATTAGAGCAGAGAAAGAACTTTGACTCGGTTGAATTATACCAGCCTCTAGCATTTCTGCAACCATACATTCAATTTCACTCTTTTGGACATAGGGATATCTGTACGGCTTGATGTTTGGAGGAACACTTCCTGGAATCAGATGAATAACATGATCATGATCATGAATAGGTGGGAGGCCTTTGGGAGTCTCAAATACCTTGGAATGATTGTCCAGGACTTTTTGGAGATCTAGAGAAATAGATGATTCCGATGTGGAAACATCTAGCGAACATAATTGTGCAATTACACCTCTTTGTTCCTTTTTTAGAAGCTTTGTTATACCATTAGAGCTGATTATCTTTCCTGGTTTCCCTGCAATAGCCCTTAATTCAACTTCCTTTCCTTCCGTAGAAAATTTGATGAAAAGTTCTTGAAAATTAAAAGCTATTGTACCCAAGGATTGTAGCCATTGGACTCCTAGTACAACATCAGCACCTCCCATTGGAATGGAAAGCATTGGGCTAGTCAATACATATTCTACCATGGATAGCTTGATATTATGGTACTTTCCAGAGCAATTTATTGTTCCTCCATTTGCAATCATCACTTGACACTCTGGTGCTGGATATAGGAAGCAATTCAATTATTTTGCTACCTTACAATGAATAAAATTGTGGGTGCTTCCTGAATCAATCAACACTATTACCTTTTTCTTCCTTATTTGTCCTTCTATATTGATGGTTTGAGGAGTGGTAATTCCCACCAATGCATTACAAGATATGGTCGAATTAATTTGTTCTTCATCTAGGCTTTGTTCTTGGAGTATATCATTTTCTTTTGACCTTTCTTGCTCCTTTTCTTCTTCCTCTTCACAATCTATGTAGAATAATTTCTTCTCAACACACTTATGACCTTTAGTGTATTTGCTATCACAACTATAACAAAGCCCTTTTGCTCTTTTTTCTTCCAATTGTTATGGTGTCAATCGTATAGGTTGTGGAAGACTAGGGGCAACAAAACTTTCATCTTTATAGTTGTGAGTGGTATGCTTCCTGGTTGCCATAATTTTACTTTCCATTTTTCTTGCTAACCTGAATGCCTTCTCTAATGAATTAGGTTCCCAAAGGCGAACATCATGTTGGATATTATCCTTTAAAGACCCTATGAACACATCAATCCTATGCTCCTCTGGAATATCTTTTACGCTTATGTTCAATTTTTGGAACTCCTCAATGTGCTCCATTATTGAACCCTTTTGTTTGAGACTTATCGATTGGCTAAAACAAGTGTTGCTTTTTGTATCCTCATAATGTGCTATCAATATTTCCGTAAAAATTGCCCAAGTGATAAATTGTTTACGAGAGCAAAGCCATTGATACCATACAAACTAATTTGGTTCCAAATATAAAGTTGCCATACGTACCTTTTGTGTGTTTTGCACATTATTGAGATCGAAGAATTGCTCCATCTGTAATATCCATGTGGTGGGATCCTTGCCATCAAACTTCCTCATATCGATTTTTGGAATATGGTGAGTCTTTGATCCAACATTAGAGTCTATGGAATCATGATTAACATTTCTTTTGTTCTCATCATGAGTTTCCTTTAGTACCTTTTCACCATTAGTGACCATTTCTTGTAGCAACTTATTCATATTTATCTTCAATTCTTCCATCTTATCATCCATGCCATCAATTTTAGCGTCCATGCCATTCACCTTAGCTTCCATGCCATCCATCTTAGCTTCTACACCTTTCTTTAAACAATCCATCTTACCTTCTACACCTTTCTTTAAACCATCCTTCTTAGCTTCTACATCTTTCCTTAAACCATCCATCTTAGATTCTGTTGCTTTTTGTGCAAGTGACACTTGTTGCACCTATTCTTGTAATTTTGATATATCATATAGCATTTCTTCTTCTTCTTCATGATTCAAGCTATAGCCTTTAGGTTCCTTACTAGGTGTTTGCATTTTCTTTCCTCGGGGCATTAGTTACCGATAATAATGCTCTACTAGCCCTTTGAATTCCTTCAAAATAAATTTTCAAACCACTCTTAAGCAAAAATTTAAAAGAATCTACACACCTTTTTTTTTCACTTTGTAGGAGCTCGATATTGCCTCTGATGTATCTCTGTACTTTCAGATCATCCAGTTCTGAAATTGCAACCTGTGGTAGCCCTTTGTGTCCTCTTTCCAATGCCACCAGTCTGATCCAATTTGGATTCTCCAAGGAAGAGTTATGCGAAATCTCCCACAGTGACCTAATTATAGACTAGTTTAGTAGAGCGAACTTGTACGATGTGCCACGAGTCACTGTTTCATCCTTTGGCTCTGAAAAATATATACAAGAAACTAAAGTCCATTCTCTTTCTGCACCTTCTTATGAAATTTCAATCCAATGCTCAGGGAAAGAGTTATGATGATTTTCCCCAGGTCACCTGTTTGGAATGTAATTCAGGAGTCTGCAAAAAGACCAACTTCCTCAGATCATATCTCCGCAAATATAGCACAAAAAGTTCTGAAATTCGGACCTGAGATTCAGCATGATGTCTTCGCAAATGGATTTTATTTATAGCTTCTGAAACTTCGCAGAAAAAAAGGTATAGCGAAAATGCCACGATGACCTGTTTGGAGCAGCGAAACCCTAGAATCCAAAGCTTTGATACCAAATGTTATGAAACCAGCTCAAGAAAATATAGAAAAGATAGATCAACGCCTTAGAATTCAGCCTCTTCGAGGGGTCAACCTCCTTTACATTACATAAATGAAAAATTCTTGGATGATTCAAATGACAAAACCTCCTTTCTATATATAGCAGTCTAAGGAGTCACAATATAACCCAGCTGACCTAACAATAATAATATAAAGCCACAAAAATAACAATAGAGGGATTCTATGGGGCACAGTAATAACAATATGGGGGCAATAGGGGCACAACAATATTAATAAGGGGTATAAATACAATAGTAATGGGGTAATCACTAGTATTATAGGGACCCAACACTCATCCACATATTCACTGGACCTAAATCCCAAGATCACTGATATCACGTCAAGAATAATTCTTCCAGTCTCATTGAACCAGACATATAGATAGAGAGGTGGGCATTAGGGCTGGAAATCTTGTTTCATGAATAACTTAGCAATCTAGGTTATTTCTGCACTGGACAGTTGAGAGCCTTGCTTAAGCAAAAATCCCATGGAAAGATGATCAAGAGGCTGAACTGGATGGAAGTGTAGCATCTCGTTGATAGATTCGACAGTTATGTAAAAGAGAACAATTTCTATTGGAGTCATAACTGCTTTACTGATAGGGTCATAATTGCCACAGCAGTGGCGAATAATATTTGGGAACACATTGACTGAGGGGAGGTAATACCTGGGGAGATTGGATTCCCATATTCCATAGATATCAGAGTTGTTCAGATGACTATTTCTGATTAGGCAGAAAGTATGAAGATGATTTTGAAAACCGGACGGGTCGTTTATTTGGAAATCTCTGTCGGCCAAGGGTAGATGATTTTGGTCTTGATGAGGTGCATTGAGGGGCATTACATTGAGGGCCATAGGGGCTTCCATGTTCAGTTCTCTGTGTTTTTAAACTGGAGGTCGAGTTTCTATGGAAAAAAGGGAAAAAGAGCAGTGTTAGGTGTCTTGGTATAGCAATTATGGACTGCTTCAGTTTGAATTTGGCTCTTACAGGTATAATTTACAGAGGAAAACCAAAAATACAGGTTCGGGAGGTGAAACGAGGTAAATACCTGTATTTGGAGGCGAACCAGTTTAATTTGCAGGTTGGACGATGAGTTGCAAAGCAGGATACTGGTCTTTTCTTGGTTGGGTGGCGGACTGGAGCTTCTGCAGTTGCTTGGACGTATTTTGCATGCAACAGCCTCGTAGAAGAAACGAATGAAAAATGGGCGAAAATGACAATTTTATGAGTTTTTAACAAAAATTGGCTTCGCGGGACTTTTTGGCGCTTTTCGGTCGGATGACGTCATCGGGATGTGACGTTTTGTCACGACGGAGGGGTACGGGATGCTGATGTGGTGATGATGTCAGCGGGCAGGGTCAGCGGGAGGGCGGTAAGTGGTATCGGCCCGCCCCGCTTAACGGCTCAAGCGGTTTTGGTGGGGAGGGCCGCGAGCATGGTGGGAAGGCATCGCGTGTCCCAGGTACGGCGGTAATATCGCCGATTCCCCGGGCGGTAAACATTTGTGGCGATGAACCTATCGATATGATCGTGAGCTGTCCGATCAATGGGCCCGGATCCAACGGTTGGCGCTCAACAGAGCTGGCGGAGGGTTACAGAGCGGGGCCCATGTAATATGAACAATGTCTTAACACTTCTCGAGGCAATTACTATTGGTTGTCGAGGTGTTTGTTAATTAACTCAGATGGTTAATTAACCACATTTTGCGCAGCGGAGGTTTTTAATGAATTCCAGATGAACCATTAAACCCTCGTTTATATAGTACTATGGTTATATATTAACTAGGGGTGGGATATTAATTTTTTTTTTTTTGGGATTTTTTATATGTTTACATAATACTGGGGGGAACAAACTATATGGGGATTATATAATAAAGTTAAAGGGTTAGTATGAGAGATATGTTTTAAAAAGAGCACTAAGTTATAGAGTCCAAAAACATAGGATTAGGGAAATGAAAAGAGTTTTACACCAGAAATGTGGCTTCTTTGCCTAAAGCAAGCATGTTGTTTTACTAAGGCTTTTTCATGAAATGGGGTGATTTAGGAGTATTGAGGAGAAGTGTGAAGGGAAGTTAGTCATGGCCCACTTGATTTGTAACAAAACAGCTGGCATGGTACTTATGATATCAATAAGATGAACATCTTTGAGAGACAAAATTAATCATAAGAATGCTTCTGCAACACCAAAACTGCCTACCCAGCCTATTATACCTAACATTTTTTCTTCTTTTTTCCTTGGGTGCATTTAAACTAGCAAACCCTCATTCACTTCTTTTATTTTTGCTGCAATCCTATCTAGATCTACCCTTATCACATCCAAGGGCCCAGGTTTAACAATTGAGCTCCTTTGTTTCTCTACCTAACTATTTATCTGCTAAGATTGAACTGTTTGGACAGATTTTATTCTCTATCTCTAAAACAGGAAATTCAAAGATGAATTGGCCAGGATTAAGCTGTCTGGCCATTCATCAATTGTGGCAAAAGTAAACCAACTGCACAAAATGAGATTATTTGCAAAAATAGAATAGTAGTGGCATTATGGACTAGCACACTTTCATGGTCCTTTTCTTTGGGGTTCATTTCTTTTTTCTTTTTTTTTTACCACTTCATTCTTTTTTCCCTTTGATCTTTCTTTTAAGGCACACCCTCTTTACATTTTTTAAGTTTTTTGATTTTTTTCAAAATATGGAACCTTTGCAGCAGGGAAAGGATGAATATATTAGGGATTTTAACTAGTCAATCATGAAATATGACACCTATTGGTATAGGAGCATAACAATACTGACCAATATGGTTGGGGAAATTGGGAAAACAGGGTACTCCATTTGTTAATGGCAGTGAGTTGCTCTTGAACACAACATTCTTCCACTTCATCTCCGTGTCTGTTGGGTTGGGTAATTTGCTTGTCTTTTGGTTTATCATACCTTCATAGAACCTCCATTTTGGTTTGGGTCAATGATGCCAACTCCTTTCAGTGTAGTCATTGTGTTCAAGAGAAGTCATTCAATTGTTATCCATTACAATACTATTAAGCCTTCATTCTGTGTTTTCTTTTCCTGACCCAATAAACATATTTCTGGTCGTTTTATCTCAATCATGATACCCATTTTGTGTCGTTGATGGGGGAAACATCAAGGCCCTCTTGCGACCGGTCGCTTCCTTTCGACATCAGCACATTGTCCAAGAAGTTGACATAAAAACACCCATAGGTAGCTTGGTACTTGCATACATTAATGGCAAGTTTCCTCGTTCTCGGTGAAATTTTGGGTGGTGTTCGACATCAACTCAATTACTCACACCATACGGTTTGTAATTGAGTACCTTGAGATCCATTAACATCATCAATGGTTTTTCTCGTGTCTGTTAACAACTTACATCATTGGCTAGTAATCAGATGATGTCTACCATGTTCAAACTCAACTCATTGATTCACATGGTTAGACTCGTACGTTGGTTGGTCATGTGAACGAGATAGAAGACTCGAGAACTAGTTTCTGCCATCCGGGCTATGATTTCAAGATTATGCAAAGATCACAATGTATGATGTCTATGATCATACTGACAATCATCCAGGTATGGATTCAACATCAGTCATCAGTGGACGCATCGTTTGATCATTGTACATGTAATGTTATCTTATGTTTTGAGCATGGGTATGCCTTCCTCAACAAAGAGATATCATGATGTAACTGTATTATAATAAGAGACAACCTTGCCAATTGTTCTTAATCCTGACTTGTCATAAGGTAAAGAGCTTTAGTCATCAGTAATCATCTCTAACTTTGGGCTTTAGGGGGCACTCTGTTATAGGCTATTTTGTCTCATCTGATCAATAAACCTCCTAACGGGATCATTCACATCCTATTCCCCCCTTACATCATCATTGCACAAATCCCTATGCATGACTCTCTCATTCCCCACAATTTCTTACCTACACTACATCATCTGATCCAATTTTAGGACCAACGCACCTTGGTTTTTTGGTGGACAACATTCACCTATAGGTTTCTCCTCTGTGGCATTCATTGATCACCTACACGTTTCTGTCCTTGCACCTGTTTTGGTTCTGGAAATTCAGGAAAAAGAGAGAGAATCCAAAAGCCTCCATTGATAGGATCTTCTAGGATCTATTGTAATCATTTACCTTAGATAAAACACTCGAATCCTATCCTATCCTACCTTGGAGTTTCCATCCCTTATCCTTAGATCTCGTCCTCCCATCAAGAGTGGATCTCAATGCAAAGATCTGTAAGAGGATAAGAACTCCCAACTTACCCCACTCTATATATTTACAACCTTCCATATGCAAGAGGTTGGCTTTTGGAGAGTGATTCTACCCTTATGTTGTTGTTGTGAGAGTGATTCTTTCATGCATTTAGGGTGACTAGAGGTACACTTTGTGACAAAGGAAGGACAAGTCAACAACTTGGAGGAGCTCTTCTACAAGATTGACACCTATTTATGGTTGTAACTCACTCCATTTATATCAATACAAAGAGTTATTTTGTTTTCCTATATGTGATGTCGTTATTTCATATATTTCAATACCATGTCAATCTGTTGAATAAAGTATATAGATGATGCTACATAGATCTCGTAGTTTCTTGCCTTGTGTTGTCTGGTTGTTCTGGTTCTAATTTTGGCAGCTGGAGCTAAGATTGGAGCATTCAAGCCAAAGAAGGAGAGAAACATACGACATATTCCAAATAGGTTTCTTCCTCTCATCTACATAATTTAAGGAAAAGATTGGGTCCTTTGTCATTCTGTTGTTTTGGGTTAGCCACAAAACTTAGGGGAGATATTTCTGTCCGCAGTCATAAATCTTGCATAACAACATGATTACATGATTATGTATGTTTAACCCTGTATTGAGTAGGATTTAGCTGATAAATTAGTTACTTGTCGAGAAGGATGCTCAAATGATAAATGATTGTGGAGGTTACGTAAAAGTTTGGGTAAAATGTGATTGAATTAATTAATTATTAGTTTTAATTGATTCTTTTAATCTATGAGGTTATGATGTGTTTAGGTCCGGGTAAACAAGACCTTACGAACATACCATCAGATGGGTATGAGCTCACAACTAGTACCTTGAGGTGAAGCATGGAGCTTCAAAGAAGAATATATGAGAATCCATGTAGGTTAGGGCATGGAGTCCTGAATCCATGGAAGATCAAAATGTGGAGTCTTGAATCTATGAAACGGATTAGGGCGCCGAGTCCTAACGTTTTGGAAGATAAAGGTGCGGAGTCTTGGATCTTTGGAATAGATCAAGGCATGGAGTCTTGATTCTACTAGGATGTGAAGTCCTAGGTATAGGGAAAGGGCATGGATTCCTAACAAGTCAGAAGAGGTGCACACTAGGGATGCAAAATTCCTATTTCCAACTTAAAAACATCACTCAAGGGCATAAATCAACCAAGTAAACTAATCTAAGTTAAACTTTGAATTAAATTAACTCCAAATTTACCCACTTTAGAGGGTATTTTCAAATAAATATTATTTTGATGAAAAATATTAATTATCTATCTATGAAAAATAAATAATAAGAAAATTCCTTAAGCGGACATATGGGATGATGAATATTACATAACCTAGATAATTAGATCAGGAAGAAAATTTGGGGAATTGCCACCTTAGGGAGTGGTGAATAATATGAATTATGGTAAATTTAAAATAAAATAATTTTGTCTTATACATTGTATTTATATTAAAAATGTGTTCCCCCCTTGAAGTGGAATGTAATGATTGGTTTATTATCATTTTAAGGTGCATGGTTCATAACATTTGGTATCACAACATATGCACCTAGGGTGTTGTTGCTTCAAACAAATCATTGGGGTATTTTCACTATAGCTTTTTTCCGGGACATTTTAGATGGTGAAATTTCAAGCATATTTAAGTGGGATATTAGGGAACATCTAGTTAAAATCAAAGATCTTGACTTGCTATGCTTTTAGAGATATACACTATGGAATTTAAGGTTTTTCATTGTTCCTAAAATTTGTTTCAAACAAATCATCTAGGAATTTTCACTACAAAATTTCTCCTAGATATTTCAGAGCATAAAATATCGATGAGATTGAGAAGACATATCAAGGTACATCTAGTAAAAATGTTATATTTTGTTCACTATAATTCTAGATATATTTGTGGAATTTACAGTTTGTGAAGGGTCTTGAAACCATTTTCAAATGAGCGATCATGGATTTTTCAATATAACTCTATTTGGGACACTTTAGACTGTGTAATTTTTAGAGATCCCAAATAAAGTTATAGTGAAAAATCCATGATCACCCTTCAGACTGTGCAATTTTTAGAGATTCAAGCAGACATAACAAAGCACCTCAAGTAAAAAATTTAGAATCATATTTGAAGAATTGGACATTTAGCATGCTATAAAAGTTTTCTCTTTGTAAGAGGTCAAGGGTCATCAAATTTTGGGAAAGTTACCCTAATGTTCGTTGGCCACATCAAATTCTGGGTAGACCCATGAAATTGTTGGCATTATGATACATGTGTTGTACTTGATGGTAACCCACTTGTAAAAGAAAAACTCACTTGGATATGGTAACTAGATGAATCTACAGGAGAGATATTAGATGTGACTGAATGCATGGCAGTTGTGTTTACAGATGTGACAAAATGTAGGGCAGTTCAAAGGAATCATTTCAGAAGTAATATGGAAAATCGCATTATAACAAGTCTATTCAGAGGGAACAAAGTATTGGTACAAAAGAATAAGATGAAGGAACAAAGGACTACAGATCATAATCAAGAAATTGAAGAAAGAGAATGGTTTAAGAAGTATACGTTGGTTCACCTTATCCAAGTAGAGTATACACGCGGGCTCATGGAACAGAAGAAGCGTATACATATGCATGCACTTTCACAGAAGAAAAAGAACGTATGGGATGGAAAATCAAGGTTTTGGTCCGAGGTATTGGTTCGAGGTTTTGGTCCAAGGTATTCAGTCCGAGGTATTTGGTTTTCGGTATTGGTCTGAGGTTTTGGTCCAAGGTATTGCTTCGAGGTATTTAATCCAAGGTATTGGTCCGAGGTTTTGGTCCAAGGTATTGGTTTGAGGTATTTGGTCCAAGGTATTGGTCGGAGGTATTTGGTCCAAGGTATTGGTCGGAGGTATTTGGTCCAAGGTATTGGTCGGAGGTATTGCTCCGAGATATTTGGTTCTAGGTATTGGTCCTAAGTGGTTTTGGTCCAAGGTATTGAGAAAGGCATAAAACCATATAAGGAGGAGAAGATAAAAGGGATAAGTGCACAAGTAATGAATATCTTATGAAGTTTTAGATCAAAAGAAAACATGCATGTTATGGGTTTCTTATGCTTTGCTTGATCTAGACTTAGTATGCACCTGAGTGTTTGATGATGGATGAGATCTGATAACAGATCATGATCATAATGACTTATCTTTATGTGATCTGATAATGGATAGCCTAGATCTGATTTCTAACACACATTTTATCCTTTATATGTGATGATCTCGGTATGTCTAATGTTGGGAATTGCAGCGAAGTTATAAGTAAGTATTTGCAGATCTATACGTTGGTTCAATTTGGTGAAGTTGCGTATACACGGTGGTTCGGCTCTTCCAAGTAGCATATGCAAAAGAAAATCTTGATGTTCAGGAATGACTGATCTATCAGATCAGTGTTATTGTTTTAGTGCTGTTTGTCAATGATGCCTTCTTAGATCTGAAAGTAGAACTAAATGTATAAGGAAATTGAGACTGATTGATTAATTGATTGAGAAAGAAGGGCAATCCTTGTTGTTATTTGTTTAGAACTCTGCAATATGACAATCGATCGTCAGAATGTCACTGATTGGTACAATTTGTGGTTCATAGGTTTTATGATTTAGTATCTTTAGAGGTATACACAAGTTGGGCTAAAGGAAGTAGCATATACACACAGGTTTGCTTCATTGAAGGAGCGTATGCATTCCGACACATGACTTTTGAGGTTATAGTTGGTTTTGATGCAGTGTTCTGGGTTTAGATTTGTGTACTAGTTACAGTGATTTGTCTGTTCCAGTTGACTAGTTGAATTTGATTAAGTTTTAATGAATGGTTGATTCAGTTGTGTTGGAGGTACAGTGATTGTTTGATTAGTTATGTTAGAGGTTCAGTGATTGACTGATTCAGAGATTTATGATTGAGTTTCAGTTATGACATATATTTATGATTGAGTTTTAATGAGTGGTTGATGTAGATGTATTTGATGGATGTATTGCAGTGGTGATTGAGTTTCAATGTTATTGATGGGTCCAATATGAAAATTTGATGAAACGAGGCCTTCATGTGTATTATTGTGTTCCAGGAGCATCCAGTCTGAAAATTTATGAAACGTGGTCCCTGGAAGAAGAGAGGTCATAGCCTTCTATAGGTCGATGCCTATGTACTAGTAAACACATTGGCTAGTACAAGAGATATGGGGTTGTAGCTCCCTTCCAGTAGAAGCTGGAAAACGAGAGAAGGTTGTAGCCTTCTGTAGTTGGGTGGCTGCATATTGGTATGAGTCTGCACCAGTACAAGATTGTAAACAAATTTTCTTATTAGTAAAAGAAGACAGAGATGACAGTAGTAGGTGGTTTTCACCCACATTGGGTTTCCACCTTAAATCTTGGTGTTCATGTGTGTTTCTTATGTGTGATGGTTTATTATGTTATTACTACACATGGTTATTGTTTAATGTTTAATAAAGTAATGATGCACTGACTAAAGATAAACATATGCTGAGTTAACTGAATCATAAGTTAACTGGATATACATTGGTTGCCTTAAGAACAATTGTGGGCACATGTGAGTTCCCTTCATTGAAATAGTGTATACAAATCTAATTATAGAAAGGAAAATGTTATTGATTTGTAAATACTGAGTCACCCCCCTTCTCACTATTATTCCCAACAATTGGTATCAGAGAGGGTCCTTTGGAAGAAGCTTGATTGCTTGAAGGAGATCTGCAGTATCAATGGGAAAGAAGAAAAAAATAAATCACCTCAAAAGAAGAATACATCTAAAAGGAAGGGTGATAGTGGGAGAGATTATTGGTCACTATGTGGAAGAAACTCTTCAGATTCAGAATCACCTCAGAAGGAAGATGAACAAGCAAAAGAACTATCAGGTACGAATTTGTTGTCCTCTGGTGATACATTTCTCTATTCATTTGAAGACAATGAAAGTGACAATGAAACAACTAAATTTTCTCGTATGGGTGAAACAGAAAGATATCAAATACAGGAAGAATTTAAAAATATCATAGACACAATTAGAGATAAAAAAAGATCTAATTGATAAAAGGGAACGTTCCTACAAAGAAGAAGTTACCAGGTTAGAAGCAGAGTTGGAGGAAGGAAACAAAATAAATAAGCAGTACAAAGAAAAGGAAGATCAAAGTCAAAGGCTGCAGGATGAAGTGACATCATTGAGAAGTGAAGTGAATGAAAATGACACAACAGCCAAAGAAATTATAGAAAGAATCAACTACTGTGAAGGTCTTGAAGCTATGGTCGTTTCTCTAAAAAAGGATCTCAAAAATTCAAATAAGCAGAATGAAGAACTACTCCAAGCATTTGAAGAATAAGAAAATGAAGTTCTCGAATTAAGGCAACAAGTAGAAGAAGGAAGAAAAGATGATGAAATCATGTAGAAGAAGTATCTTGAAAAGAAAGAGAAAGTTCAAGTAGAGGTAAATATCCTAAAGGTTAAATTAGAAGAAAAGGATAAATTTTTATGATTTCAAGATAGTACTAAGATTTTGGATGATATTCTTTGTAGTCAAACATCTCCTTTCATCAAATCTGGTCTTGGTTTTCATGAAACTGTTGAAGGTGAATCTAGATCACAATATGGGGCAAGGAACTCTAATGCAAAATCTGAAATACTCAACAAGGAGATAAGAGGTCGAACCCATCAACATCCAAGGAAAGAAAGACTTCAAAGAAAATCATTTACTCCTAACTATGGAAGTGATGATTGGTTATTTCCTATGATGAATAATGTTGAATGTTTTATATGCCATAATTTTGGACATGTTGCAGCCATATGCAGAAGTAGAATGATTCAAGCCAATAATCATCACACAAAAAGATCATCAACTTCCAGGTACTTTAATGGTTATTGTTTTTCCTGCAATATGTTTGGTCACAAAGCCATTAACTGCTATAGAGGGAATATGAAACATATAAGATGATATGCTTGTAGCAATTTTGGGCATATAGCAAAAGAATGCAGGAGAAAAATTCGGCCAACATACCAAAAGGAGCAAACATCATCACACTCCAAGGTATGGAAGAAGAAGGAAGTACAACCATAAATATGTGGCATAGCTCAGTATACAAACATAACAAACTGAGGAGAAACTGACATTATGAAATTTCAGTGTTCTAATTCTCATACATAGTTACCATGAATACAAGTCACATATATACGTGAGTTCGAAGTTGCACAGTCGCGTATATGTTGGTTTGATGAAGAAGCAGTGGGATAGACTTAGAAAAATGATCTGATATGGTTAAGACAACTACCAATTATAGTTTGTCTTAATGATTAATGACTACAGTCTATGGATGTTATTTATAAGTGCTTTTGATCCTCATAAGTTGTTGATGACTTGATGTATATCTAATTGATGATGATGCCTTGATATTGCTTACTGATATATGAAATGATCATATCTGACAGTGAACAGGTGGCACATGTTCAGGGGGAGAATATGCTATGCTTGCATTGTTGGCATTATGTTTAGAAGTCTTTGGTACCTAATGATTCTTATGAATGGTGATGAGGCTTATGTGGCTAAAGTGTTTAAATGATACATCATGCTATGTTGTGGTTATGAGTTGCCTATGCTGATGATACTTGTATTGCTTGGGGTTACATAGTTGTTATTCAGATCAGATTAATGGGTGATTATGGATGACTTTTGATGATGTATACAGTACATATATGTTTCTTACATGGTGATCTTCATAAGGACAAGGATAAGTACAAATCTTGAGTACACAACATTATTTGATGATGAGTCACTCATTTCTTTTATTTTGTTGTTGTCATGCCTTCAAAGATGCATAAAGTTCATATGGTGTAGTTATGATGCAGGATTCCTATAGTTCTTGGCTCTCACATGGTTGAGGATTGTTGTTGTTGATAGTATCAAGAAAGCTTGACAAATGACTATGAGCTCATGGTTTTCTAGCTACATATTGCTATCTCTTTGATGGATACACATTATGTTAGATACATGGATGATTACTTAAGTTGGATATTGATAAATATTGTTGGTTGGCCAAGAGAATGGTGTTATTACAGGTCTCATGAAGACATAGCTATTTGAAGACATGGATATTCAGAGACATGGCTTACTTAGTCACATAATGATGACACCTTCTTACTTTATGATGATAGGTTTGATACTCACATATGTTGATTATCATGGTTAATGCTTATCAGATGTGGGATGTTCCCTAGTGATGATACATGGTTGATATATTGAGGGTTCTTGTGGAAATATCATGCAGTTATTGATGATGATGTTATGATCATAGATGATGACTATGGTGTTTTCACATACATATGATATGATGTGAATGATTTTGTGTTACTGCTTGGAGATATGACATATGCTTAGTTGATTCATGGAAGGTTATGATAAGGCTCTTTCTACTAAGGAAGTGAAGCAAGCTGATCTTCATGAGATCAAGAGGATGAGTTGATATCTATATGTTAAATACTTTGTCACAGGTTGATGATATTTACTTTTTCATATCTTCGGAACTGATGATGGACATATACAAGTTGCGGGTCTGGATGTTGCTGATAGATGCTTATGGTGCAGATCATATATGGTTTATGATTGTTGCTGATGACTATCATGGTCTTGTTTAGATCTTTGGTTTTTGTTATAAATTTCATGTATATCACTGGATGAAAATGTCATATAAAGGCCCATGATGTAATAATATGTCTCTGTCTGTCATAATATTTTAATGAGTCCTTTTGGTCATATGATGTAATTTATACCCCCACTATGCATGGGAAGGATGATGTAATAATTGCTATATTTCAGTGATGTATAAACATTTGGTATATCCCCACTTGGTTGGGTAGATGAGTCAAATTTGGTATATCCCACTTAGTTGGGAGATTGATGTATGTATGAGTCGTTGGTGATAGGAAGGTCATAATCACATAGTTGAGTTACAGAGTCATGTTATTCTTTTAGAAAATATATTTGCAGACTCTGCATGTGCTGAGGGGGAGCATGGATGGTAACATGTACAAAGGGGGAGTTTAACCAGAGAATTTAGCATGTGCCTAGGAGGAGCATGATCAATTTTCATATTCAGTTGTTCATATGTGAAAGTCTTCATTTTGTTCAACCCTTTACACTTGATATCAAAGGGAGAGAGTATCTTGGTTTGCCCTTTGCCGTTGATGTCAAAGGGGGAGAGTATTTTGGTGTTGCTTGTTATCTCTAACAATTTCTATAGCTTGCAGTAATCAACACCATCATGGTTGCCATCAAGTCCAAAGGGGGAGATTGTTGGCATTCTGATACATGTGTTGTACTTGATGGAAAGCCACTTTTAGTAGAACAACTCACTTGTATATGGTAACTAGATGAATCTACATAACTAGATGAATCTATAGCAGAGATATCAAATGTGACAAAATGCATGGAAGTTGTGTTTATAGATGTGATCAAATGCAGGGAAGTTCAAAGGAATCATTTTAGAAGTAATATGGAAAATCACATTATAAAAAGTCTATTAAGAGGGAACAATGTAATGGTACAAAAGAAAAGGATGAAGGAACAAAGGACTACAGATCAAAATCAAGAAATTGAAGAAAGAGAATGGTGTAAAAAGTATACGTTGGTTCATCTTGTCCAAGTAGCGTATACATGCGGGCTTATGGAATAGAAAAAGCGTATACATATGCATGCACTTTCACAGAAGGAAAAGCGCGTATGGGATGGAAAATCAAGGTTTTGGTCCGAGGTTTTGGTCCAAGGTATTGGTCCGAGGTATTTGGTCCGAGGTATTGGTTCAAGATTTTGGTCCAAGGTATTGGTATGAGGTACTTGGTCCGAGGTATTGGTCCTAAGTGGTTTTGGTCCAAGGTATTCAGAAAGGCCTAAAACTATATACGGAGGAGAAGATCAAAGGGATAAGTGCACAAGTAATGAATATCTTATGAAGTGTTAGATAAAAAAAAAATATGCATGTTATGGGTTTCTGAAGCTTTTCTTGATCTAGACTAAGTATGCACCTGAGTGTTTGATGATGGATGAGATCTAATGATGGATCGTGATCCTAATGACTTATCATTATGTGATCTGATAATGGATAGGCTAGATATGAATTCTAACACACATTTTATCCTTTATATGTGATGATCTGGGTATGTCTGAAGTCGGGAATTGCAGTGACGTTATAAGTAAGTATTTGCAGATCTATATGTTGGTTCGATTTAGTGAAGGTGCATATACACGCTAGTTTGGCTCTTCCAAGTAGCGTATGCAAAATAAAATCTTGATGTTCAGGAATGACTGATCTATCAGATCAATGTTGTTTTTTTAGTGCTGCTTGTCAATGATGTCTTCTTAGATCTGAAAGTAGAACTGAATGTATAAGGAAATTGAGTCTGATTGATTAATTGATGGAGAAAGAAGGGTGATCCTTGTTGCTATCTGTTTAGAACTATGCAATATGAGAGTAGATCTTCAGAATGTCACTGATTGGTACAGTTTGTGGTTCATAGGTTTTATGATTTAGTATCTTTAGAGGTATACACAAGTTGGGCTAAAGGAAGTAGCGTATACACGCAGGTTAGCTTCATTGAAGGAGCATATACATTTTGACACATGAAGTTTGAGGTAACAGTAGGTTCTAATGTAGTGTTCTGGGTTCATATTTGTGTACTGGTTACATTGATCTGTCTGTTCCAGTTGATTGGTTTAATTTGATTAAGTTTGAATGAATGGTTAATTTAGTTGTGTTAGATGTATAGTGATTGTTTGATTCAGTATGTCAAAGGTTCAGTGATTGATTGATTCAGTTATGGTTGATTCAAAGATTGATGATTGGGTTTCAGTTATGACAGAGATTGATGATTGAGTTTCAGTGATTGGTTGATGTAGATGTATTTGATGGATGTATTGCAGTGGTGATTGAGATTCAAGGTTACTGATGGGTCCAGTATGAAAATTTTATGAAATGAGGCTTTCATGTGTATTATTGTGTTCCAGGAGCATCCAGTCTAAAAATTTATGAAACATGGTCTCTGGAGGAAGAGAGAAGGTTGTAGCATTCTGTAGGTCGATGCCTACGTACTAGTAAACACATTGGCTAGTACAAGAGATAGGGTTTTGTAGCTCCCTTCCAATAGAAGCTGGAAATTGAGAGAAGGTTGTAGCCTTCTGCAATTGGGTGCCTGCGTATTGGTATGAGTCTGCACCAGTATAAGATTGTAAACATATTTTCTTATTATTAAAAGAAGACAGAGACAACAACAACAGGTGGTTTTCACCCTCATTGGGTTTCCACCTTAAATCTTGGTGTTCATGTGTGTTTCTTATGTGTGATGGTTTATTATGTTATTACTGCACATGGTTACTGTTTAATTTTTAATAAAGTAATGATGCATTGAATAAAGATAAACATATGATGAATTAACTGAATCATAAGTTCACTGGATATACGCTGGTTGCCTTAAGAACAATTGCGTGCATATGCGAGTTCCCTTCACTGAAGTAGTGTATATAAATCTAATTATGGAAAGGAAAAAGTTATTGATTTGTAAATACTAATTCACCCCCCCTCTTAGTATTATTCCCAACAGAAATTGTCGAAAACAAATATCATAGTGTTACAGGCCAAATTATTAGATTCAAAAGGGCTCAAATCTCAGAGAGAGATGAAAAAAAAGGTTAACCATTCATATATTCTCCATTTAAGGTTTTAAAGATATGCAACTTACAAGTGACATATATTTTGATTAGAAGATCCATTTTTGTTAATGACTAAAAGTTGCAATAAAGATGAATACTATTTTTATTTTCTCACATGGCTCCAAATAAAGATCCAAAATCTAGTACTCTAGTGAAACCTCATGAAGGATCATCCATGACTCATGAAGAAAAATAATATGTCCACTACTGAGTATCCAAGTTGGAATATTAGTTGTCATAGATGTAAGGATCAATAAAGGTTGTGGAACAAAAGATGGAGGAAAGAAAGAAACAAATATAAAAATATGTCTAGGAAGAAATATAAAAGTGCATGATAGAAAACAAGGAATGAAAAGTGTCAAGTAATAAATACAGCACCCCATAACTAAAATAAAGGAAGAAATAAAAAAATACTATTATATAATCTCCCTAAAAGGGATATGAATACCTAAGGAAATCATAAACATAAGAAGAAGCATCATTTGGAGACTCAATATACATATATGTAGTGTTTTATCACAACTAGAGAGCACAAATATTGAATCAAAAAACCTTAATCATAACATTTTCAATCCAATATGCACAGCATTAGGGCATCAAGTCATCACTAATGAATTAGTACATTTTGAA
Source organism: Pinus tabuliformis (assembly GCA_031772625.1). Classification (NCBI taxonomy): domain Eukaryota; kingdom Viridiplantae; phylum Streptophyta; class Pinopsida; order Pinales; family Pinaceae; genus Pinus; species Pinus tabuliformis. The sequence goes on from CM062809.1 coordinate 312,382,096, forward strand.
GATCAATATGAGGAAGTCTGATGGTAAAAATCCTTTAACATGGGTATTCTATATGGAGAAATACTTTCATCTACACCATGTGGAAACCTTACAAATGTTAATTATAACATCCATGTATTTAGAACAAGACCAACTTGTATGGTATCAATGGATTTGTGAAAGCAAAAATGATTCTATTGTATCATGATATTTTTTTATGAGGAATTGATAACACATCTTGGGGATATTAATAGAAATACATTCTTTATTCAATTGGTAAATCTTTAGGAAAAGATCGAATTAAAGAACACATTAAACAATTCCAACAGTTGAGTCTTGGGGTAAATACAATTTCAAAGGATAGTTTATTATACCTTTTTATGAGAACTTTAAAGGAACCATCCAAAATTAGGTGCATCACTTTAAACCTAAATTCCTAAATCATGCTTTCAATCTAACAAAGAATGTTGAAAGTAAATATGTGGCTACTAGAAAATTGGTCATTAATAACTATAGAGAAAATAATGCTCTGTCTCTTAAATTGATAATGTTGACACCTTAGAAAATGGATGAAAGAAGATAATAGGGAATATGTTTCAAATATGATATCAACTACAATAAGGGGCATAAATTGGGTGAGAATAAATCGTTCTACATAATATTGTCACCATCACAATATCTAGATCTAGAAGAAACTAATCAAACAATATATTGTCATGCATTTGTTGGCATTGGTCTCCACAAACACTCAATATATAAGGATATATAAAAATTTAAAAGGTAACAACGATGATTGATTAAGGTAGTATCTATAACTTCATCAATTACAAATTGCAAAATATTCTTAACTGTTTTTTATTTGCAGCACTAGGATTTCAAGTAATGATTGTAGATGGAGGTATCATAATTTGTTAAGGGAAGCACCATAGCATTAGGTTGAATATGGGGTAATATTTATTGGAAAGTCTCATGATTACAATCAAAATGGGTTGTGATGATTAATGAGCCCCATAAATGGGTAATTATATGGGCTCATTTTGCCTCCTAACATAGTTTAATCAACCATTCTCTTAGCTTGTTGCATTTTTTTTAATTATATTTATGCTTATGGAGTGAGTTGGGTTGGTCATTATGCCATGGAGTCTAATATGTGTTTAATGTAGATTTTTTTTCAATTTTGGAGATAAAGTCAAAGATTTAATGGAAAATTGGCAGCAATAATTCAAAGTAGACAAGCGAGAGGATTTATAGGAGGGTATCCCCCTAATTTTTGACTCCCCACTTCAAATTCTCCTCCATGCATCTTGGAGCACAAACAACCACATCAATGCACTAGGAGGCAGCCGAGCAAGTGGAGGATAACTTCTGTTTATCTCAAGTTTTGGGAGCCAAGCCTCCCTGATTTTAAGGAAGTTGTTGGGAGCTTCAATTGTATAAGTAGAGAGGCCTAGGGCCTCATTAGGAAGTTAGTCAAATTTTGAATTTTTGTTGCAGCTTTGCTCTGCTCAACTTCGAGCTTACTTTTGTTGACAGTTTCATGTAATCCTATTATTATTTTGATAATAAAGATGAGATCCTTTTTGAGCTAGCACTGAGTTACCTCAGAGGGCTGAAGATCTTGGGTTAGGGCCTAATCCAAGCAGCCAAGCTCCTCTTGTTTGTATTTCTATGCTTTGTTTCAGTTTATGAATTAGTTGTTGTTAGATGAATTTCTTTCTTGGTTAAGAATAGGTTGCTTTTGGTGATTTAGAAGGTTGTTTCCATTTGAGTTTTCCATAGCAGGTTGAACAGTGATAGAAAGAAGATACAAAAATGCCATCAACAAAGCCTTGGCCTCCTTTCCTCCCTTTGGGACCATGAACTGAGGCCAAGACCCTCTTGCTGCCACAAAAACACAGATTTGCCTTCTCCATAGGATTTCTAGTGTTGTAGTTTGTTAGAAGGTTAATGCTTTGCTTTAGATCTCTTTCACCATGCTCATTTCTGTCTTGCAATAAGTTCCTTCCATGCTTTCTCTCATTATAGCATTTTTCAGCATTTCTTTCTATAGCTCATAATCTAGATTAGCTTGATGCAAGATCTGTTTTTTTGATGTATATAGTTTCCTTGCTTGCTTAATCACATTGTTTGATTTTCAGTTCTCTTGCAGCAAATCTTTTCTCGCAACAAGTTAGCCAATCATCCATCACAATCTCTCTTTGATCTATGCCCCACAGGTCACCCAGAGTTCATCTCAAATTTTCCTTACACTTTTCCATAGACTTTCCTTTCTTTCCTTGAACAAATCCGACCATCTTTCTCCCTCCAAATCATTCTTGATGGACCCTAGACACCTTAACACATCATCCTAGCCTTCAGCTATCATTTCCACCCGCTTTCCTACCTTCAAAACCTCCAAAACTATTCTCGGCATCCTCTTGTAGACCTCCTGGAGACCTCCTGTAGATCCCCTGTAGCCTCCTGTAGATTTTCTGTTATGAAACCAGCTCAAGAAAAGATGGAAAGATAGATCAACACCTTAGAATTCAGCCTCTTCGAGGGGGCAACCTCCTTTACATTACATAAATGAAAAATTCTTGGATGATACAAATGACAAAACCTCCTTTCTATATATAGGAGTCTAAGGAGTCACAATATAATCCAGCCGACCTAACAATAATAAAATAAAGCCACAAAAATAACAATAGAGGAATTCTATGGGGCACAGAAATAACAATATGGGGGTAATAGGGGCACAACAATATAAATAAGGGGTATAACTACAATAGTAATGGGGTAATCACTAGTATTATAGGGACCCAACATGCCCCTCTCCTTCAAAAAAGTGTTGTCCTCAATGCTTGAGTAGTTCTGGATACTTCTGCATAAAATTCTCATCCTCCCATGTGGAATCTTCTGCGGATAAGTTCTTCCACTTGATAAGATACTCTGAAATTGATCGATTTCGTAGCTGTCGAGTTCTTGTTTCTGTGACTGCTTCCGGTTCCAATATAATTTTTCCTTCCTCGTCAAGTTCTGGAAATATTGTTTGAATTGGGAGCTTGTCACCTATAACCTTCTTTAAACATGAAACATGGAAAACTGGGTGTAATCGAGAAGCTGCAGGAAGCTCCAATTTGTATGCCATAGTACCAATCTTTTGCCACACCTTGTATGGACCATAATACTTTGGTGATAATTTATTATCCTTCTTAGCTTGCTTTAGGGACATTTGCTTATATGGTTGTAGCCGTAGGAATACCCAATCACCTACATCAAAACTTCTTTCACTGAGATGTTGATTTGCCTGTTGTTTCATTCTATTTTGTGCCAACACGAGGTTATCCTTTAAGAGTTGGAGGACTTGTTGTTGATGTTCGATGTGATGTTCCATTGCCTGAACCTTAGAATTTTCTCTTAAATATGATGTGATGGATGGTGGTTGATACCCATAAAGTGCCATAAATGGGGTCATTTTTGTTGCTGTATGGAAGGAAGTGTTATACCACCATTCAGCCAGAGGCAACCATTTGACCCATTGTGTTTGTTTATCAGATACAAAGCAACGAAGATATCCTTCCAAACATTTGTTTACTATCTCAGTTTGCCCATCAGATTGAGGATGATAAGATGAGCTATGAGCTAACTGAGTACCAAGACAAGAAAATAATTCTGTCCAAAAATTTCCAATGAAAATGGGATCTCTGTCACTTACAATAATCTTTGGGTTTCCATGTAGCTTTTGAACTGTTTCCATAAATGCAGTAGAAATTGTACTGGCTTTAAATGGATGTGATAATGCACAAAAGTGTGCATACTTGGTAAGTTTGTCAACTACCACCATGATGACACTCTTTCCCTCAGACTTGGGTAAACCTGTGATAAAATCCATTGAAACCTCATCCCAACGTTGGCTTGGAATGGATAAAGGTTGTAATAGACCCGGTGTCTTAATTGTTTCAACTTTATTTTGCTGGCAAACCAAACATTCCGCCACAAACTTTTGAATATCTGATTTAAGGCCATCCCAAAAAAATTCCTTCTTAACCCTGTGGTACGTTTTTAAAAATCCTGAGTGCCCTCCTAAGGGAGAAGTGTGCAATTCCATAAGAATCTTTTGTTTTAGCTGGGAATTATTACAGAGGTATAAGGAATCTTTGTACCATAATGAATCATTTTGCCAGCTAAATGTATCAGAAGTACTGGAATCTTGTTGTAGCTTTCGAATAAGTGCCCACACTTCTTCGTCATTCTTCCATTCCTCCCTTGCTTCTTTTATCCAATCTGGTTGGATAATAGAAATGGCACACAACAATGCTTCCACATCCTCATCCTTTCTTGAGAGTGCATCTGCCACCACATTTTGCTTCCCTTTTTTGTAGATGATTTCAAAGTCATAACCCAACATCTTTGTGACCCACTTTTGTTGCTCTTTAGAGGATAATCTTTGTTCTAAAAAGTATTTAAGGCTATCATGATCTGTTGTTACCTTGAAGTGTCTTCCCATTAGGTAGGGTCGCCATTTCTTAAGTGCATGGAGTATTGCCAACATTTCCTTCTCATAAATAGCTTTGCTTAAAAACTTTCCCTTGATTGGACGACTTTCAAAAGCAATGGGTCTTTCATCTTGCATTAGAACAGCACCAATTCCATTTCTTGAAGCATCACGTTCCACAATAAAGGTTTTTGTGAAGTCCGGTGTAGCTAAGACCGGTGCTTGGCACATTGCCTCTTTAAGATGTTCAAAGGCCTTTGTTGCTTCCAGAGTTCATGAAATGAATCTTTCTTCAATAATGTTGTTAGAGGTGCTATTCTCCCATAATTCTTAACAAACTTGCGATAATACCGTGTCAACCCAAGAAATCCTTGCAGATGCTTTATGGATGTGGGGATTTTCCATTCCTTAATGGCTTTAATTTTGCTAGGGTCTACCTTAACTCCTTCATGAGATACAATATGACCCAAATATTCCACCTCCTGGACTCCAAAGAAACATTTGGATCTTTTTGCATATAATTGTTTCTCCTCCAATAGTTGTAGCACCCTATCAACATGTTCAACATGATCCTTCCAAGACTTGCTGTAGATTAGTATATCATCAAAAAATACTAACACAAATTTTCTAAGGAATGGTCTAAAAATTGAATTCATAAAACCTTGAAATGTTGAAGGTGCATTGGTAAGGCCAAAAGGCATGACCAAAAATTCATAATGACCCTCATGAGTTCTAAATGCCGTTTTCGGAATGTCTTCAATCTTCATTCTGATTTGATGATATCCCGAACGAAGATCCAACTTGGTGAAGTAAATTGATCCATGCAATTCATCCAGTAATTCATCAATAACAGGAATGGGGAACTTATCTTTAATAGTGAGCTTGTTGAGCTCCCTATAATCCGGACACATGCGCCATGATCCATCCTTCTTGTGCACCAATACTACTGGAGCTGAGAAAGAACTTTGACTCGGTTGAATTATACCAGCCTCTAGCATTTCTGCAACCATGCGTTCAATTTCACTTTTTTCGACATAGGGATATCTGTACGGCCTGATGTTTCGAGGAACACTTCCTAGAATCAGATGAATAGCATGATCATGATCACGCATAGGTGGGAGACCTTTTGGAGTCTCAAATACCTTGGAATTATTGTCCAGGACTTTTTGGAGATCTGGAGAAATAGATGATTCCAATGTGGAAACATCTAGCGAACATAATTGTGCAATTACACCTCTTTGCTCCTTTGTTAGAAGCTTTGTCATGCCATTAGAGCTGATTATATTTCCTGGTTTCCCTGCAATACCCCTTAATTCAACTTCCTTTCCTTCCGTAGAAAATTTGATGAAAAGTTCTTGAAAATTAAAAGCTATTGTACCCAAGGATTGTAGCCATTGGACTCCTAGTACAACATTAGCACCTCCCATTGGAATGGAAAGCATTGGGCTAGTCAATACATATTCTCCCATGGATAGCTTGATATTATGGCACTTTCCAGAGCAATTTATTGTTCCTCCATTTTCAATCATCACTTGACACTCTGGTGCTGGATATATGAAGCAATTTAATTCTTTTTCTACCCTACAATGAATAAAATCGTGGGTGCTTCCTGAATCAATCAACACTATTACCTTTTTCTTCTTGATTTGTCCTTCTATCTTGAAGGTTTGAGGAGTGGTAATTCCCTCCAATGCATTACAAGATATGGTCGGATTTATTTTTTCTTCATCTAGGCTTTGTTCCTGGAGTATATCTTCTTCTTTTGACCTTTCTTGCTCCTTTTCTTCTTCCTCTTCACAATCTATGTAGAATAATTTCTTCTCAGCACACTTATGACCTTTAGTGTATTTGCTATCACAACTGTAACAAAGCCCTTTTGCTCTTTTTTCTTCCAATTGTTGTGGTGTCAACCTTATAGGTTGTGGAAGACTAGGGGCAACAACACTTCCGTCTTTATAGTTGTGAGTGGTATGCTTCCTGGTTGCCATAATTTTGCTTTCCATTTTTCTTGCTAACCTGAATGCCTTCTCTAATGAATCAGGTTCCCAAAGGCGAACATCATGTTGGATATTATCCTTTAAAGACCCTATGAACACAGTCAATCCTATGCTCCTCTGGAATATCTTTTACCTTATGTTCAATTTTTGGAACTCCTCAATGTGCTCAATTACTAAACCCTTTTGTTTGAGACTTATCAATTGGCTAAAAAAGTGTTGCTTTTTGTATCTTCATAATGTGCTATCAATTCTTCCGTAAAAATTGCCCAAGTGATAAATTATTTACAAGAGCAAAGCCATTGATACCATACAAACTGATTTGGTTCCAAATATACAGTTGCCATACGTACCTTTTGTGCATTTTTCACATTATTGAGATCGAAGAATTGCTCCATCTGTAATATCCATGTGGCGGGATCCTTGCCATCAAACTTCCTCATATCGATTTTTGGAATATGGTGATTCTTCGATCCAACGTTAGCATCTATGGAATCATGATTAACATTTCTTTTGTTCTCATCATGAGTTTCCTTTACTACCTTTTCACCATTAGTGACCCTTTCTTGTAGCAACTTCTTCAATTCTTCCATGTCTGTCTTCAAATCTATCTTCAAATCTACCATGTCTCTCTTCAAATCTATCTTCGAATCATCCATCTTAGCTTCCATGCCCTTTATATTAGATTCCATGCCATTTATCTTAGATTCCACGCCACTTATCTTAGCTTTTGTTAGCTTTTGTGAGCGTGACATTTGTTGCACTTGTTCTTGTAATTTTGATATATCATGTAGCATTTCTTCCTCTTCTTCATGAGTCATGCTAGAGCTTTCAGGTTCCTTACTAGGTGTTTGCATTTTCTTTCCTCGGGGCATCAATTACCGATAATAATGCTTTACTATGCCCTTTGAATTCCGTTAAACCAAGCTTACACAAAAATTTAAAAAAAAACTACACACCTTTTTTCACTTTATAGAAGCCTGATATTGAATCTGATGTATCTCTGTAATTTCAAATCATCCAATTCTGAAATTGCTACCTGTAGTAGCCTTCTGCATCCTCTTTCCAATGCCACAAGTCTGAGCCAAATTGGATTCTCCAAGGAAGAGTTATGTGAAGTCTCCCACAGTGACTTGCTTTTAGACTAGTTCAGTAGAGCGAACTTGTACGACGTGCCACGAGTCACTGTTTCAACCTTTGAATCTAAAACACACATACAAGAAACTAAAATCCGTCCTCTTTCTGTACCTTCTTACGAAATTTCAATCCGATCCCCAGAGAGAAAGTTATGATGATTTTCCCCAAGTCACCTGTTTTGAATGTAATTCAGGAGTCTGCAAAAAGACCAACTTCCTCAGATCATATCTCCACAAATATCGCGCGAAATGCTCTGCAATTTGTACCCAAGGTTCAGCGCGATTCCTTCTCAAATGGGTTTTTGTTACGACTTCTGAAACGTCACAGAAAAAGGTTATAGTAAAAATTCCACAATGACCTGTTTGGAGCAGCGAAACCCTAGAATCCAAAGCTCTGATACCAAATGTTATGAAACCAGCTCAAGAAAAGATAGAAAAGATAGATCAACGCCTTAGAATTCAGCCTCTTCGAGGGGGCAACCTCCTTTACATTACATAAATGAACAATTCTTGGATGATACAATTGACAAAACCTCCTTTCTATATATAGGAGTCTAAGGAGTCACAATATAATCTAGCCGACCTAACAATAATAATATAAAGCCACAAAAATAACAATAGAGGAATTCTATGGGGCATACAATATGGGGGTAATAGGGGAAAAACAATATAAATAAGGGGTATAACTACAATAGTAATGGGGTAATCACTAGTATTATAGGGACCCAACATTTTCTTGTAGGCTTCTTTTTTAAGTCTGATTGCAGGAAAAGCCTCCAGAAGGCCACCTGAGCCCTCCTAGGACCCATCCACACCATCCTACACCTCTGCAAATCCAAAAGTCACTCTCCATCACCACCTAATCGCTGCCACATTCACAATCAAATAGATTACATGCATGACAATTTCGCATAAAAATACATAAAAATCCAAAAGATGTTTTTTGCTCATTTACTTCTAGAAATAGTTTGAGTATATGTTGTTTACTTCCTGAGTAGGTAATGGCATTCATTTCATGGTTTTTCATCTCTCTTTCTGCAAAAGTAGGATTAGATGGTTAAGTAGGGTTTGCTAGGTTTACTTTACATTTCAGTCTTCTTTTCCTTTCTGCAAGTAGAGTAGCCTCTGTAGAGTAAGCTTTCATTTCTTTCATCACATATAGAGCTTCTTCTGGAATCCATAGAACTTGGCTTGAGCTTCTAGTGATCTTGCACCAACCGACCAAGTGATAGCCTGCAGTAAGAACTAGTACTTCTGCATACAACACCATCGCTTCCAAGTTTGTTACGAACTACCAGGTTGATAAAAGTAAAGTAGGAAGCCCAGGAGTTGTAGCATTATTGCTGCAATACTGGTGCTCACCAATGATGTTGTATTAGGGGTCCAATGTTTAAATAATTGTGCACAATATCCTTCATTTGAATATATTTTCATGAAATTTTCCTTATAAGGAAACAATTTTGAGCTTATAGGTTTCCAGGGGAAACCCTCTAATGTGATAAGCTCTAATAGCTTGATAGAATTGATAAAAAAGGGATATCATGGCGTAATCACACACTCATGTTTATTAGATGATCAAACATCTATATCCTCTATTCCGATAGATCACCAAAAATTTATCAACAAGTATTCCAAGGTAATTGGAGAGATGCTTAAGGGTATTCCACTTGCTCGATATCATAACCATGTTATTAATTTGCAACCTATAGGTGTACCACCTAACATTATTCCTTACGTGTATCCATATGCATAGAAGAGTGAGATTGAGTTTGTGGTTCAAGAAATCTTAGAGGTTAGATTCATTCAACCTAGCCAAAGTGATTTCTTTTTGCCATAGTGATGGTTATAAAAAAGGATGGTTCATGGTGAATGTGTTCGTGTTACAGATAAAACCGCAAAATGAAAACCAAAGATAATTTTCGTATTCCTATCATTAGATGAATTGCATTGAAATTTTGTATCTTGTAAGTTGGATCTCCACTTTGGATATCATCAAATTAGAATGAGGAAAGAATACATTCCCAAAAAATCCTTTAGAACACATGAAGGTCAATATGAATTTTTGGTTATGCCATTTGGAGTTACTAATGCACCTTCAACATTCCAAAGCTTGATGAATTCTATTTTAAAACACTTCTTGAGAAAATTTGTGTTCATTCTTTTTTATGACAAATTAATCTACAAAAAATCTTGGGAAGAGATGTACAACATGTTGATAGGGTCTTAACACTAGTGGAATAAAACAATAATATGGAAAAGCTTCCATGTGTGCTTTGGAGGTTCAATAAGTGGAACATTTGAGTCACATAATTTCCCATGAAGGTGTAAAATTTGACCCTAACAAAATCAAAGTTATGAGGGAATGGCTAATTCTTGATACCTAGAAGAAACTAAAATAAATCTTAGGATTTATGGGATATTACTATAATATTGTCAAGAATTATGGTCAAATAGAAGCACCTCTAATAAAATTGTTGAATAAGAAAGCATTTTCTTGGACTAAAGAAGCAACCAAATATTTTGAAAAACTTAAATAGGCTCTTTGTACAACTACAATACTAGCCAAACCCGACTTCACAAAAGCCTTCATTATGGAGTATGATGCCTTAGGAAATGGCATTGTTGTAGTTTTCGTGCAAGAAGGAAGGCACCTTGCCTTTGAAAGTAGAAAACTTGTTGACCCAATTTTTTTTTTTAGGCCTATGCACAAAGAAATTTCATTAAATAAGGTCTACATAAGTTTCTCCACACTCCTTTTCTATATGCAACACTTGGTCTATTTTCAGATGTGTGGAGAAACTAAACACACATCCCCTCTACACATATCTCTATCCACACACATCTCTCTATGCACTTTACCTCTCTACACACTTTATTTTTTGCATTAACCATCTGCATACTTCCCTTCTGCACAACATACTTCCACACAAATTCATCTCTTGCACAACATGAACCTCTACACAATCTACTCATCCACACTTCATGTCATTACCTAATGTTAATTATGAAAGTCACATGTCAGAGAGTGACTTTGCAAAATTTACTCTCCCATTCCTCTTTTTACTTATTTCAAGGTCACTTAAAGGTGTTGAATTTTGTAGCTATGGTTGGTCTTCATAATATTAACTTTCACTTGTAATAATGAAATATAAATTATATTTGTAAAAGAAAATTTATATGAAGAATATTCTTCATGCTTTCAAGAAAAATAAAATATTTATTTTTGTATTCAAAAAGGAAAAAAATATATTATAAGGATTATATGGAGTGGGAAAATTGAAAATTTGATTTTGTATTTTGCCTCCAAAAGATACCAAGTCAGTCCTCCAATTCATCATGTTAGCCTATCTATAGAGACACCCATTCACGTCATGTGAAGGTTATAAATAGCCTATTCGATCTCCTCCAAGGACACACTCTAGATCATCTCATAAATCTTTATTTTGAGTAAAGAAGAGAAGGAATACAAGGTCAAAAATAGAAGGACAAGACATGCTACATCTGTCCTCACTCTAGAAACCAAAGGAGGTCGATTTTTGGATGTTCTCCTGAGGAATAGTGCGAAATATCTATGGCATAGTTCAAATTCTGAGGCAAAGTTGCATGAGGAATTTCAACCCTCTTGGAGATCTTCTTGCATATATTCTGTGAACATAATTACCGAGTGTTGACTTGATTCTTTATGGATGGTTATCTTGTTTGTTAGTTGACTCTGATGTATCTCTCTTTGCATTGATTCTCGAAGGAAAATGTTGGCTGGGTTTTCCCCCCTTTGTGGGTTTTCCTAGGGTAAAAATCTTCTTGTCTCTTTTTTCATTTGTGGTCTCTATTGTTATATTGTCTATAGTGTTGAAATTTTTAAGTATAATTACTTAATGATCACTCTGTTGTGCTAAAGACATCTATATCATTTGAAGTAATTATCATAGTACAAAAATAAATTACTTGCACCTACTATCCTAAAAAATCAGCAAAAGGGCTAGTAAATAAAATTTATCTCTAGGTAAAGGTGACATGATGGGAATTGTACCTCGAGGTATATGCTCCTTCAACCCTCATAAAGCATTATCACAAGTTATTAAATTCTACTTATTATTTTTCGTCACCCAACAGAATGGCAGGAGAGGAGATGGTATATTAGTAATTGTATCGAAGAACAAGGACTAAGTAGCTAAGACTCACTAAAGTGCTTTATTGATCAATGATATATTGTTAAGTAAAATAAACAAATGGCCACTAGAAGGAAGAAAGATCTAGTTTGCAGTGACACTTTTAATTCACTTTCTTAGATAAAAAAAATCATTAGTCGACTACATACCAGTGGTATTTGAACTTGTATCAGGAAGAGAAGAGAAATGACAATATTTGGACCATCATACTAGAAAATGTTACATGTGTCCTTGATTTTTTCAATTTCAACAAAATAGTTTATTTGTGTGCGATGCATTTTGATCCAAAAACCATAACTATCATTATTGGAGTCAAGAATAACATGGTCCCTTTGACTCCAAAAGAATTTAGAAACCTCTTCATGTTGTTAAAACCCATGAACAAAGTTACTCAAGTTATCAGAAGTTGTTACTTTCTTGGATGCTCAAGCAGGAAAAATGAACATCATTCAATATTTCATGATGCCTTTTACACATGTTCCTTTTGATATTTATTTCCTATATATTTCAATATTTATTGAGCCCTTTAGAGAATTTTCTTAGTATTTTCCCCAAATAATGGGGCGAGAAACTACCTCAAATGTCCCTAATTCAGTTATCTATGCATTATATTATTCTTTCAATAGAGATGTTCGTTTCAATTGGGTAGACCTCATTTCTGGTGAATTATCATTCTAGCTAGCCACTTTTTCTAAAGCTCACAAAATTTTCATGATGAACTATTTGGTCATAGCCATGATATTCTTTCATATCTTTCATGGCCTACCCCATAAGAATAATTTGATTCCAGATATAGAACTAGTACAGTTCTGGTACCTAGTGTTATGGAAACACAAGGTCCCTGGTCATTTTTGTCAAGTCCAAATTCTTTTGTTAGAGAAGTTAATTTTTGGTGACTAGGCGAGAACCCATTAAAATCGCCATAGGATTTCATTTGGGGAAAGGGGATACATGAAGAGAAGAAATACAACACCTTGGTTCAAATATATGGATTCTATGAGAAACCCTTGTTGCTTCCAAAGTTTGTATTGGACAGGTACTTCGTTGCTGAAGTATGTAGGAAATATCATCTGTGGTTAATTTTTTTTGAAAGAAATAAAAAGAAACAATTTATTTCTTTTCCTTTTATTGTGGGAGAAGTAATTATGAGAAATGCAGTTGACTTGGTAGATTTTTTTGAATCATTAAATATTTTCAATTTAATTGAAGTAGAGGCAATTCAAGGATTTAACCAAGATGGTATTTTTCAAGGAACTTGGCCATAGTTAGATATGCCAGTTTGTTTACAAGAATTATTGAGGAAAGGAGAGAAAGTCACATTAGCCCATCAAGAGAAATACAAACACCTACCCCTATTGAAGAAGTGATTGAAGAAACTAACATTACTTTGGGAGGACAAAATAAAGAAGGAGGCATAAAGCTTACAAATGCCCAAACAAAATTTCCATAAGTTGCCATGAGCGTCTCTCGGTCTGTAAATACATTTTACCATGCTTGTAACTCCATTTTTTTTATCATATGCATTATTTGTTTTTTTAATGGATATCATAATGGACAATGATTCCCCCCAAATCTTTTTCTTGTTCCCTTTTAGTTTCGGGAATGTTTAGCATTAGTTTTGCAACTAATTCCTGATTCGTGACAGTTAAAGTAAATAATAATAATTATTAGTTTTTACCAATGCCTAATGGTTGTAGGAATATTACATACTCCCCCCCTAAAGAGAACACCGTCCTCCGTGTTATTCTCTCATTGGAAATTTAACTTTATCTTATGATATAACTATTGGGTTGTGTTATATTCTTTCCATGACTAGCCTATACTAGGTGGGACGAACCTACCTATGGTTTTGTGCATGGTTTTAGTACATGATTTTGGATGCGATGGTTTTTCAGTCCATGGTTTTGGTCACGATGGTTTTCAGTCCATGGTATTGGATGCTTTGGCATGTATATATATGTATTGTAAATTTGAAAGGAATATAATGAAAAATCAAGCTGGTAGTCCCGGTTTTGGGATCCAGGGGAAAATATCTGTGTATATGTGTTTTATGTGTTATGCTTTCACTATTGTTTATTTTTTGTGTTTTAGAATTCGTATGCAGGTAATTTTTGTATGGGGTTAAAACCTACGTTTGGTATTAGAGTTGTTTTGGCTTCAAGGGATGCCTTTGTTGCTAAGGGGTTTCGCTCAGGCCTGTGGTAGACCCTGTTCAGTGGGAGATCTGCAGGATCGATTCTAGTGGTGAAAGAAGATGGCGAGTAGTGGAAAGATAGAGATAGAGAAATTTAATGGTCAGAGTTTTGAGTTATGGAAACTCAAGATGGAGGATCTGTTGGTGGATAAAGATCAGTGGATCACAGTAGATCTAGGTACTAAACCAATGGGAGTGTTCGATGAAGAATGGAAGAAGTTGGATCGGAAGGCTAAGAGCACAATACGATTGTGTGTCTCAAATTTAGTATTGTTGAATGTATCAGGGGAAGCTACGGTGAAGGCTTTGTGGGACAAGTTAGGGACTTTGTACCAATCTAAGTCTCTGGTGAATAAACTGTTCCTACGGAAAAAGCTGTATAACCTGAGGATAAAAGATGGAGACTCGGTGACAGAACATATGAATGCATTTAATACTATGGTAAGTCAGTTATTATCTGTTGATATTAAAATTTCAGATGAAGATAAGTGCATTAGTTTGTTGTGTTCTCTACCAGATTCGTGGGATATTTTGGTTATTGCAATAGGTAGCAATGCAATTTCCTTGTAGTTTGATGAAATAGTCTCATCCTTGTTGACAGAGGAGATGAGACAGAAAAATATGGAGAGTTAGAATGGTGATGCCTTGTTTGTACGAGGATGGTCCTAGAACAAAAACAAAAATAAGTCATCAAGTGGGAGATCTAAATCTAGAGGGAGATCTAAATCTCTAGGAAAACCTGTAAAGTTGGTTTGTTGGAAATGCAGAAATCAAGGGCACTACAAAAGGGATTGTAAATCTAAAGCTCCTGAAAAAGGAAAGGGATCTGATGATGCTCCTTCTGTAAAGGCGAAAACCACCTCAGATGAAGGTGGGGATGTGTACTTGGCTTCTTCAAGTACACATGTAGATCATGATGCATGGTTTATTGATTCAAGTGCATCCCTTCAGTTCACTCCCCATAGAGAGTGGTTTTGCGAGTATGAGAAATATGATGGTGGTGATGTCTTCTTGGGGGATGACAGGAAGGATAGAATCGTTGGTCGTGGAAAAGTAAAGTTGAAGTTGCAAGGTGGAAGGGTTAGAACACTTATGGGTGTTCTGCATATTCTTGCATTGGCCAGAAATCTGATTTTCGTAAGAAATATGGATGATGCAAGTGTAAAAATAGTGTTTGACAAGGATACTTGTAAGATGGTTCGGGGAGCACTAGTATTGATGAGGGGAGTTCGGATTGGAACTCTGTACAAGCTGCAAGGTAGCACTTTTGTTAATGGGTGCAACAGTTCTGTGGTTCGTGAAAGTGGGCGGTCTCTGGAGAGAAGACCATGTTGTGGCATCAAAGGCTTGGACATATTGGAGAGAAGGGCCTTCAAGTACTTCATGGTAAAGGTATGGTAGAAGGTATGAGTAATAGCTCTCTGGATATTGATTTCTGTGAAAATTGTGTATATGGGAAGCTGAATCGGGTGAGTTTCCCCTCTGGTAGTAAGAGGGTGAAACAGATATTAGAGCTTGTGCACAGTGATGTGTTTGGACCTATGAAGGTTCCATCATTGGTAAGTCTGTGTATTATGTATCATTTATAGATGAATTCTCAAGGAATACATGGATATATTTCCTTAAGAAAAAATTTGAAGTCTTTGACATGTTTAAAGAATTTAAGGCTCTAGTGGAGAACTAGATAGAGAAGAAGATAAAGGTGCTGAGGACAGATAACGGTGGAGAGTTTTGCAATAAGGAATTTGAAGAATTCTGTAAGAAGTGTGGTATAGCATGATAGAAGACTACTCCATATACACTTGAGCAAAATGGAGTTGCAAAAAGAATGAACAAGATGTTGATGGAAAGGGAAAGAAGCATGCACAGTGGTGCTGGGTTAGGAAGGGAATTCTGGGCAGAGGCGATGGAGACAACATGTTACTTGGTCAACATATCACCTTCATCAGTGTTGGAGGATAATACTTGACAAGAGGTATGGATTGTAAGAAACTCTCTCTTTCACATCTGAGGGTATTTGGATGTGATGCATATGTACATGTTCCAAAGGAGAAATGAACCAAGTTGGATAGTAAATCTGAAAAGTGCATCTTTATTGGGTATAAGGATGGTTTAAAGGGTTATAAGCTTTGGAACCCAGTAGCAAGGAAGGTTGTGTACAACCGAGATGTGGTGTTCAGAGAGGTGAAAGATTTTATTAAACATGAAGTCCTATCAAAGGAACTTGAGAAGACAGAGTTTGAGCTAAAGGAAGAAGAATTAGACTCTACAACAGAAGAGGAATCAGAAGATGAAGAGCCACAAACTCCGGGTGTGAGAAGATCAGTTCGAGAAAGAAGTTAACCAGAAAGGTATAGTCCATCTGCTTTCTGTTCAAATTTCACTTTATCTATTATTGATGATGATCCCAGAATTGTGAAGGAAGCAATAGATTTAGAGGATGGAAAACTCTGGAAAGAGGCCATGGTTGATAAAATGGCATATTTGCACAAAAATGAGGCTGAGGATCTGGTGGAGTTGCCGGCTAGAAGGAAACCCATTGGCAGCAAACAAGTGTTCAAGAAGAAGATAAATGCAGAAGGAAAGGTGGAGAAATACAAAGCTCGGTTGGAAGCAAAAGGTTATTCCCAGGTGTTGGGAATTGATTTTTTTGATATTTTTTCTCCTATTGCCAAGGTAACTTCTATTAGATTACTTTTATCTATTGCTGCTGCTTTTGATATTGAGGTAGAACAGATGGATGTGAAGACAACACTTTTTCATGGGGATCTGGAAGAGGAGATCTACATGAAGCAACTTGAAGGATTTGCTGTGAAGGGTAAGAAAGAACTGGTATGCAAGTTAAAGAAGTCCCTGTATGGGTTAAAAAAGTCACCACGGATGTGGTATAAGAAATTTGATACATTTATATGAGGACCTGGCTTCACCAGAAGTAAAGCAAATCACTGTGTGTATTTTAAATTAATTGGTGACTGCGTTATTTATCTGGTCTTGTATGTAGATGATATGTTGCTGGTTGGAAATGACAAAGAAATTATCCAGGATTTGAAGACCCAATTTTCCTCCAAATTCGACATGAAAGATCTTGGTGCTGTAAACTATATTTTGGGCATGGAAATTAAAAGAGATCGAGAAAAGAGGAAGCTCTAGTTAAACCAAAGGAAGTATGTCGAGACAATACTGCAGAGGTTTAATATGCAGGATAGTAAACTGGTGAAGGTTCCTATTCCCGTTGGTGTAAAGTTATCTGCTACACAGTGTCCCAAGACACAAGAAGAGGAAGAGGACATGTCCCGTGTTCCATATGCAAGTGCAGTCGGTATATTGATGTATGCAATGGTCTGTACCAGACCAGACATTTCACATGTAGTGGGAGTATTGAGAAGGTTTATGTTAAAACTAGGAAATGAGCATTGGACAACAGTGAAGCAGGTTTTCAAGTATTTGCATGGCACTAGTGATTATGGTTTGTGCTACCAAGGAAGACCAGGATTGGAGAGAGTTTTGGATATCCATGGGCTTGTTGATGCAGACTGGGTTGGAGATGTGGATCAGAGAAGATCTACAAGTGGGTA
The DNA here is from genome assembly GCA_031772625.1 of Pinus tabuliformis. Classification (NCBI taxonomy): domain Eukaryota; kingdom Viridiplantae; phylum Streptophyta; class Pinopsida; order Pinales; family Pinaceae; genus Pinus; species Pinus tabuliformis. The sequence goes on from CM062809.1 coordinate 312,399,617, forward strand.
TGTGTTTAACCTATTTGGAGGTGCAATTAGCTGGATGAGTAAGAAAAAACCTATAGTGGCATTATCAACTATAGAGGCAGAATACATGGCAGCCACTCATGCAAGCAAGGAAGCAGTTTGGTTGCAAAGATTGTGTTCAAGTATGGGGTTAGTATAGGGAGCTATAAGGATAGACTGTGACAGCCAAAGTGCAATTTTCTTGGCAAAGAACGCTGCTTATCATTCAAAGACAAAGCACATTGATGTTCAATATCACTTTTTGAGGGATATGATAGAAGACAAAATGGTGTTGTTGGTAAAGGTGGACACTTTGAAGAATATTGCAAATGCATTGACAAAATATGTGAGCTCTGAGAAGTTCTCTTAGTGTAGAGAAACATTGGGGGTTTTAGGGCTGGATAAATGACTAAGCTTTCCTATGGCCCCTGTGGAATGAAAACAACAAGTGGGAGAATGTTTGGTTGTGGTATATTCTTTCCAAAACTAGCCCACATAGTTAATGGGGGGGTTAGAGGGGGGCCGGAGGCCCCCCTTCATTGTGCCGATTGCGTAGCGGGGGGGTCACAGGGGGTTCGAGGAGGGCGGGTAGCCCCCCTCTATGAGGTCAGGGGCAGCACCCTGGGGAAATTTTTTTTAGGACCCTATATTAGGTGGCATGAACCTACCTATGGTTTTTGTGCATGGTTTTAGCACATGGTTTTGGATGCGATGGTTTTTCTATCCATGGTTTTAGGCGCGATGGTTTTCAGTCCATGGTATTGGATGCTTCGGCATGTATATATATGTATTATAACATTGAAAGGAATATAATGAAAAATCAAGCTGGTAGTCCCGGTTTTGGGATCTAGGGGAAAATATCTGTGTATATGTGTTTTATGTGTTACGCTCTCGCTATTGTTTATTTTCTGTGTTTTAGAATTCATATGCAGGTAATTTCTGTACAGGGTTTAAACCTATAATAACAATCTAAACCACCCAAAAGGGGATCCTTCCCTTCAAAATGAAGGATTTTCATTTCCAAGAAATACCATTAAATGAAACAATAATGTTTTTATCCATAGTCATAAGCATGCATAGATGCAAAAATATTCAATTTCTATTTTCAACCACTTAGCCATTATTCAAATTCATAGAAACAAAACAAAATCTCTATACCAACTTACCAATTACTCTTGGAAATCATGGTCACTTTTACGCAAGCACTCTAAGAATGGTTTGAAAACCCATCAACACTCCATGGAAAGCACCCTGTGATGTATGACTAACAATCCAACATAATCATGTTAATCACAACATTTTCAATCAAATGAAATACTTTTAACTATCAATTATTATGCAATGTCAAATAATACTTTAACCACAGTACTTCCACAAGTACTCAAAGGTAACCTAGATCTCTAATCATTGAAATGATAAAAAAATTACACCAGGTGCATACTATCTTAGCCTCCACTAAAAACATTCATAAGACTGGTCATATAGTAAAGGAACTTACACTTCCATAAATTCCTTTCCGAGCACTAGGCTATTTCCTATCAATATGTGCATGAAATTATTTACACAAACATACATAAAATTCAAAACACATAACCGATTAGTTAATTTTTTTGCTATGAGAACCACAATGGCAAAAGAATTCTCCTACCAAATAAATTGGAACTAGTTTCCACAACCAGATTGAGACATTTTCACATCCAAACAGTTCTCTGACAGATACCATACGAGGTCCACTCGAGACTTCCACTAGCCAACAAGCTCAAGAATTTTAATGACCACATAGGGTCCAATACAAAATTCCTCTTGGAAACTTCCTACCTATTCCTCCAACAGAGGAATTTTTGGGCCTCCTCCAACAGGCTCAAAAATAAATAGAGTTGCCTCAAGATTTTTCCCCTCTTCACCATCTTGGAAAACTCTTTTTCCGTACTGAGATCATATATCTCTAAGGAGAGGAAATATGGGTATGAAATCACCATCAACCCAAGGCCTTCTGGCTTTTCACAACTGTCCATATCTATCTCGAAAGTGAAATTCTCTTTAGCACCTTTTCCCACTATAATTTACATAAATGACCATTTGCATATGATCATTAAATAAAGGAAAATTTATGTACATCATCGATTTATAATTGACCCTTAACTTGGTTTCCATAATCTGTAAAAATATGTCAACAAGAAAACATCACATATCATACAGGTAGTATACATTCCAATTTTCCACATAATAAGAATCATGCATCTTAGAAAAACATTACCATATCTTGCGTAGCATAAAATTATACTTTCTAATTTTCATTTTCAAATCACATTTGCAACATTTTACCTTCCATAGGTCCCTATGTGGCCACTGAGCTACCCCTACTTAGCAACATTAGCTACAATAGTTTTTAATAAAACCAAGCCTTCTACAAAATATTGTTATGCACAAAAAATTGTTAAATAAGTTTGAGATGCATTTCACTTTCACATACATCTATGTTACCAATATTTAAACATAATAGAAAGGTATTTGTATTATTGCTCTTCATAAACCACCTCTATGTATAAAAAAGATATAACCAATAAGGATACATCCTCCAAATGTTAAAATGAAGTTTCCATAAAGTTGTTTTTCCAAAACAACAGTTAAGGAAACAATACTTTAATCATTAACATTCCCATAGTTTCTAACTCACACAACATGTAATTTCATTTATGCATATGCATTTAATCATAAATTCATAATAGCTAACATAACTATTGAATCATCAATTTGGAAAATTGTGAAATTTTAAACAAACAAGGTAATCAACATCATTAGGTTATACTAGTTCTAACATTAAGTTAGTAGAAACATCAAATCAGTCACTTTAATGAAACTACTATATCATGATCCAAGTTCTTTGTCACCTTCAAGACTTGCAATGAAAGGTATGTATGGTTAAACCAGTGTTCACTTTTCCAATCATAGTAGTTTTCTTGCATGTGAATAAAATCTTAAACAAAACTTTAATCATTCGAGACATTGATTTATCATCAATGTGCAAGTGTCAATAACAATTATGGTAATAATCCAAATATTCCCAAGTTCCATAGTGTATTGATACCAACAGACTAGCAACATGAATTGATCTACTACAATCACTTGTTTACAACTTGTAGTAAGCTTTAATCAAAATGATTCATGCATACAAGTATAAATAGCTAGTCATGAAATACTAACTAATCAATTCTACCAACCATCTTAAATTCAATCATGATAAGACTCAATCATATTTTAGCCATTACAATCAAGTCTTACCACTTGATTCATTGTTCTTTAGTCATTTTATTTAGATGCACAATGACCATTATCATAATATTATTCATGCAAAGGTTGGTAGTTAATTCTAAATTTGACTAGTGAATGCTCAAATTGTTTGTAGGTGCAATAAAGGTTTTATTTTTATTTTTTTATCCTCATCAAGATTCAAATTTCATGAGCACAAAAATATTTTTTACTTACTACTCTTCATTGAGGTTATAAAATGCATCATGCATCTCATGCCAAAACTAGTCTACTGCATATATCATTATGTAATTAGAATCATAGCTGAGTTGATGCCCACTAGCATCATACCTCAACTTATTTTCCACTTGCCACTTCCCAAAAGGTGCCAGTGCTACAAACTTAAGCTCTGATACCACTTGCAACATCCTCAGGTAACCTCGTGGAGAAACTACGTAGAGTTAGATTTTTTTTTTTTAATGGAATTACCAATATGTAATAATTCAGATTTACTATTCCATAACCCATTAGCTGACTAGATAACATCATCATCATTACATAGAGTAAAATTTAGGAATGGAATAGTAAATCAGAGTAAAATTTAGGAATGGAAAAGTAAATTACACAACATAACAATCATTATTATAGCATATGATCATAAACTTTTTGATGTAATCCTTGCATCACTTTCATGATTCCTTTAACCAAATTAATTAATCACATACTTAATAATGTAAATGTTACATCACACAAGGAATCAACATCATAATAATGTCACAATAAGAAATCACATCATTGCACATCGATATACCCTGGAATCCCCATAGTTTGAAAACCAACAAACATTTAATTTTACTATTAAACGCTTCTCAGGGTGTCCACCCTTCACTCAATGGATTGTAAAGGAGACCATCCCTTAACCATTGTCATAAAATCTTAAAACAAAATATCATTTTAAACACAACTTAACCAGCTAGAAGATATTATAATAATCATGATATCATTTACCCACAATTACTAAATCACTATGCTTTTGTGTCATGGTTGTTCCCATCCATGGATCATCCTAAAACTGAAATTCCTCAATATGCATGGATCACGAGTTCTTAATAATGTTATGACAATCCAACTTTTGCATATGTCATAGTATTTTCCTGCAACTGGTACTGCTAGCAAACTTTTATATCATTATTAAATAAAATAGTGATCATACCAATAAAAAATCTTTATTAATAATGCTTCAATATCTATTCCTACGTATTCATAATAAATAAACAAAATATCATAACATTCTCTTTAAACATTACTACACATGCACAAATTAAAGTAGTAACTTTCAAAGCATGTCTACAGATAAATACCACATTAACCATTATTCCTCTTGCACATAATTCCACATCCTTTTCCAATTAAAACCCATTGCAATCATCCATATTCCTTTTTAGTATACTAGGGCATAAGCTATGATCTTGTACATATCATTGTATAACTTTATTAAAAAAGAACTAGCCCCTCTAGCTATTTTGTTTCTGCATACTATTATGGTTTTTTTTCTAAAAGAATTAACATAATATATTTTATTCTTATGCATGTGTAACATTTTCTTTCCTAAAAACATCTTTTCCATATGATATCTATTAACAATAACTATTATACATGAAAATACAAGCTCTATTTCAAACAAAGCTAACATAATGTTTTTAATTTCTTGCATGCAAAAACTTGTTCTCCTCAACATTAAATAACATTATAGCTCATTCCTTTTGCATGTGAAGCATATATTTCCTTCCAAAGGAGGCTAACTAAGTGTTGCATGGAAAAACACATTTCCTTTCCATGGGATCAAATGCATAACATCCATTCTTTCATGCATGAAAATTGACATTTTCCTCTTACTAAAGATCTAACCCAATAAATTTACATTATGTTCTCCCAAAATAAAGATAATACCATAGATAATCCCCTTATGTGTGCAAATAAATACTCTTTTCCCAAAAGAAGGCGACCAAAATAAATTTTATGTGTTGCACCTCTCTTTCCTCAAGAATCTATTACCCGAAACTATTGTTTTCCGTGCATGCAAGTGCATATGTTTCTCTAAAGAATATTCCAAAAGGAAGCTTAACACAATGAGGTATGTGATTACAAGTTCTCTAATCCAATAGTACATGCAAGGACATGTTTTCTCTCTGTCTTTTTTTTTTTAAGAGTTCCAACTATATATATATATATATATATATATATATCTTGCATAGAAATATATATTTACTTTCCAATGAGTCTAACACACTAGTTATTCTTTTTCCAAAGGATAGCTAACTCTTTAGCTATTATGTATGCAATACAAGATCTTTTTTCTAGCATATCAAACATGAGATACATATGCAATATTTCCTGAATAAATAACATGAATAACAAATCCTTCTATAATAACAAAAAAAAATGATCTTTTATGTAAAGACTTTATTTCAGATCTTTCTCAAGAAATTTACTTATATCTTTCCACTCAACTCAAGCTTCCCATGCATGTCAATTCAGATATTCATTTCCAGTAGATCGAATATAATATATATTATTCATGTGCACATAAGAAAATATTATCTTTAGGAGTGCAATGTTTCTATTTAGTAATCTAATGCATATGCATCACGAGACTATCCAAATAATCTTTTAGATGAAATAAATTAGTTTCTTTGTCCTATCATAAACAATGTTTAAATGCATTTT